>OZ022503.1:73161319-74581809 GCA_963989385.1 Ctena decussata | reverse complement strand
GACCATTGTCATTTGTGATTAAGGGTTAGTTAAATGTATCTTCTGCATGCGCACTCAAAAGAAATATACCGTGTGCGTGAAACAAGCTCTGTACTGGGCCAACAGATCATACTTGGGGAGCTTCAACAATATAGCTAACAACAGTGTCGATCGTAAAGAAACATGGTCATTTATCAAATATACAAGCTTACAGAAAGACAAACAGTCTACGTGAGAAATAAGTGTATGCGTGTGCGTGAGAGAGAGAGAGAGAGAGAGAGAGAGAGAAATTCAGTTCTACATGTAACATTCTCATTGTAGATTCCTTGGTTTCAAAGAATCCACCATTTCAGAATAAATATTCTTAGTGTACCAGAGTTAAAGTCTCCTTAGTCCTATCAAAGGTAAAAACCGTCAAAATACAAATCACTATGCAACCTGTACAGCCTTCAGAATTGATGAAAATATGTCGGTTGGTGTGCTTTTTGTAGCATAGGCAAAAAAGAAGGAACAAGGTATTCTTAAAAAATCATAAGTCTCTCCATAAAAATATGGGTTTCGTCGCTGGTTCCCCGATAAGCAATGCAATAATGGAACAGCGGCACAATTAATGGGATCCTTGCCTATTTTTTTTTTTTTTGTACATTGTACTTTTATCACCTGTTAAACGCCTGTACATTATATTTTTACCGCCTGTACGTTGTATTTTTATCATGAAATAAAGCTTGTGAAATCGAAAGTAGGTCATTTTGGTTGGAAACTAAAATGACCTAGTTATTTTTTTCAAATCTATTTTATGCTAAACTCAAGGACGTTTTTATTTTTCAAAGCCGGCCAATCACGATAACAATCAGTGGCGAAACTGTAGTGAGAAGTTTGCGGCGATACCTCACGATAAAATATTTCATGCTGATAGAGCAATGAGGCCTTTAAATGTTGTGTGGCGACCGTACGTCTTCATGCACTTCACTATGGTGCATTTACTACAATTTGGCCCTGCTCAAGAAGAGCTGACAAAAAGTTCTGCTAAAAATGCTAGGGACCGTGTGACTCATGTTTAACTAGCTCATGAACAGTTGAATGAAGCAAATCCACAACGGCGGAGCGAGTATTAGCTCGAGACATGTGTTACTTTCTGTCTGACGCTTGAGACATTTCGTCGCCACACTCGGCAACCTTTGTAACCGAATAAATTTTGCTACTGCCTGACTCCTTGAATACAATATATAAGCACAACTCTCGAAGCCTTCAAATGTTATATCATTTGTTAACTGTTCTCAAAAGATCGCACAGCGTGACAAGCGCATTAAGGAAACATATGTCACACGGTTAATTCATTTTTCCGGTTTCCAATTAATAATAAGAAGCTGTGATATCGACGGTGTTTATGAAAGCTTGTAGACGTTTTTGCAGTTGAGATATATTTAGAACGGGTGTAACGTATGAGTGCGGAACTAACACCTAATCTAATCACCTTCGGAATGTTAATTTGCATCGCGTATTTTCTTATCCGCCATTGCTTGCCCATATGATCAACGAGGATCTTTCGCATATATTTATGCAAAATTTAAAGCTTCTTTAATCAGCCTGTCCGTTGCAGCTTCTGTGTTTTTGTAGCAGCAATTTATATTCTAAAGCTAACTTGAATACAGGCCAACAGGTCTTGAGTTTGATTCTCAGTCAGGATTCAACCAAATGTCTTAATTTCGTTTATTACTCCATCTTTACAACTCTCATGGCAACCAAGGAGCTGCTATGGGAGATTGGATCCACACAGCCACATGTTTCTATGTGTTTCATTCTTTTCACACCTTCTTTTACAAATGGAGTTCCATGCATGTGCTTTCATCATACTTATGAGCATTGTTACTATATTCAATAGCATGTCTGTATGTTTATTGCATTATTATGTCCGATACATGTATCTGTATTTGCAAATATCTGTGTCCTATTGCATTATTATGTCCGATATCTGTACTTGCAAATATCTGTGTCCTACTCATCCTATTCATTGCATTTTTTTCATTAGTAGGATGCACACTTATTTTTAATACTTCCTCAAGAAAAAAAATACTTCAATTACAGAGCTCGTCTTCCTCCAAACTGAAAACTGGACCATGAAAAATTCTGTCTCAACTGAAAATCGAACCATAAAAAATTCTGTGTATTTTGTATGGGTGACCTGTCCCTATCATCAACGTTTTGTCATAGCTCAAAGTATATCATTGGAAACGCATTGTGTTTTGTTGTATTTGCATCATGCACCTTTATCTCCTGGTTGTCGTCGCAAATAGCAGATTGCAGCGGGTGTTTCTAACTGGCCTGTATTAACAGCACTCAGGTGTGTAAGCTATCTACATTAGTATCATATACGCATCATTGGAGGTAGCCATAGATTTTCAAGGTGAAAACATCAACATATTTTCACCCTTGAACAAAATTTATGTGTTTAGCATGCATATTATATATCCTTTATGTTTATATGTTGCAGGTTAGTAAATAGTTTGTAACAATACATTGTAAAGACTAGTTTCAGTCATATTTGTAAGTATTAAACATTTAAGTTGCTGAACTAAATTCCGTCGGCGACGTGGGGAGGGGGGGATTCTTTATGCTGGTAAAGGATGCATCATTTTTACCCTTGAACATACATTGTTAGCAACCAAATTTATATATTTATATTTCCTTTATGTTTATATGATGCAGCTGAGATCATCGTTAAACATCATTTCATCGGAAACCTGTCAGTCTTGTTCAGTTAGAACCCACATCACAGATCAGGACATTTAAGTATGCTCTTTCCGTGACAATATTTTTAGGTTTTTGAATCTATGTTGAGAAATATTCGGCACGAGTTCATATGGCGAAGGACGCACGAGCTCGTCTCCGCCATATGAAGGAGTGCCGAATATTTCCCAATATAGATTCAATAACCTTTTTATTATATACCCCCGACACGAATGAAATAATTCAAATCTGCCTTAATATTTTAATTTAAACGATAAAACACGCAAAATAACATACAGACACAATACACTAATTGACATTAATTAAACTGACATAGCTACGTCATAAACCTGCAGACATAACACTATGCGGAGTAATACACAAGGTCCTGGCCTAGTTAAAGTGCACTTCAGCGGCATATTTTGAAAGTCACTTGTGGAAGTGGATGACTCCAAACATCGTTAAATTGTATTCATTTGGATTATTTAACAACTGAAATTAAAGGTACAGTTATCAAAAGGCGCTCCACTGAAGAGACTACTAAAATCTGGGCGTGCAGCCACCTCTTGGACCTGTGATTCTGACGATGTATTTCTGGATTCATTTATTGACACAGTGTTGGGAGGGAATGGCAGATGAACCCCCGGTAAGGATTTTACTAAAACTTTTCTGCTCGTTCAGACTAAGTTTACTGTCATAAGACGTTATTGATGATATATTTCTATGGCCCGTGATTTGCATTATTTTAGTGAGTGGTACGCCAGCCTTGGAGAGAGTTGACACAGTTGTTTTGTAAATGGAATGATTGGTAATCTTGTTCTCCAATCCCGCTTTCTCTGCTGCACTTTTAATCAATGACCCTAGTGTGTTGATGCCCATAGGCCTGGGATAGTACCTGAAATAATGACAATAATATGCATAGGATCTGTGGCTGTAAAGAGTTCCAAAATTTTGTAAGAGATCAACATTTAATTGAGGGTTAAATATTGACCTCTCTCAATTATTTTTTGGAATTTTATATGTTTAATGCCCAACTGACTGGCTTCAAAAAGTTTATCTTCATCTTCTGTTGATAAAGGCTCACTTGCCTTGGCTTTTCTGCCCTTTCCTTCCTTTTTTAAACTCATTTTCTTTGCTGTTAGGGCCTGTTAAGACTTATGAAAAAGCCTATCTCATGGGTGAGTGAGTGAGTGAGTGAACTCGGGTTTAACGTCCCACCAACAACGAGGTCATATGGAGACGGGACCTCGGTTTAAAGTCTCATCCGAAAGACCGGAGAAGCGGGGGATCGAACCTGCGACCCCTGGATTGGTAGTCTGGAGTGTTATCCACTACGCTACAGCCGCTCCTTATCTCATGGGAGTGGGTGCAACCTTTATCTTTCTCATGGGAGTGGGTGCAACCTTTATCTTTGAGATGCCTCTCCACTGAAAGGACGGGTTACACTTTGGCCGTTTTTGTGCCCACGACCGATCCTGATAAGATTTATGTTTATAAAAGCTTGGCATTTGACAGTTTATATAAGCACATTTATAAGTTTGCGATTTCATAAATAATCACGTGACTTCCGGTTTATTGCGTATGGGGTGCTGAACGGGGTACACTAAGTACCTGCGGCTTTTCGATATAATCAGCAATTCCGCTGGCATATCAGCTCTCCAAACTGACAGATATAGTACTTTTGGTTCTTATCCACAGTCTAAAAGGGATATTTTTGCTCAGACCATCTAGTAAGGAGAAATTTTATTTGAATTTTTACGGAACCTCAGAATAGTAGATTTTACAAGTGTTCATTAACAAAGTAATAAGCATGTAAAGCGTTTATTTTTGTGAAAATAATGAAACAAATGAACAGGATGTCGATTATAACCGACCAATAATGTTAAGTCAGTGTATTCTTGGCGAAACGCTTTTGCACGCTTGTGTTCTGGCAAGTGCATGAAAAGTTCATCAACCTTCTTCTTTTCCTAAGCATTATTCACTATTTATACATATAATGGAAGTTTCACCATATCAAATATTAATCACGTATGAAATATTACGCACTTACGCAACACATGTACAGATGTTTAAAATATTAGACAAAATCAGTGAACCAAGAAATATAGGTCACAGGGACCTACATTTAGTACCATATGAGATGCAGCTCTGAAGTGACTTACTATTCCAAGTCCGATGAAGATCCAATTAAAGATTAGTTCTGAATAAAACATTCATTCAGTGGATCGTGAACTACAAGTAACAATGACCTACAAAAAGTATGACGTCATTTGCAAAGTCTGACTAAACCATTGTCTTTAGTACGATGCATATCAGTGGGAACGCAGACTCATCACATTTGAGTAATTCATTTTCTGAGCGGTCGTCTACGCACAAAGAAATAATCCCTTTTTTCGCCGGAAAAAAATGGCGGGAAATTTTGAACAGAAACAGTCCCAAAATAATGCTCGTTTGATAAGATATGCAGTCATAATTTTCCAACGGACCAGATCAGAATGAAATTTGATGTTTTGTTATTGAAATCAGACGCATATCGGTACCTCAATGCAGTTTGCACACCCAAAACAACGATCACAGTTTGACAACCGTTTTTCAGAAAAGTAAAACCCTACGACAGTACCCCAAAGTTATTTTGCAAAGAAAATTGTCCCAAAAACCAAATTAGATGCCATTATAACTGAACCGTAGTTCATACATTCGACCGTCTTTTAGCGTGGTATATCTTCGGGAGAAAGTCTATTTAGTTTGAAAATCGATAATGAAGTTGGTCATTTTTACGTATACATGGCACGTGCGTTCGTCAACACACAGACATTTTTTCAGCTGGATCGACTTGAGGAGACCAACTGTTTCTTCATTTATGGTATAGTAAAGCTTGTAATCATTTAGCATACTGTGAATTTATTAAGATTTTGCGTTAGTCTGTCTGCCTGCGATTTTTTTGGCTTCTGAATTTAGGCTACACGCCGAGAACGAGAGAAAGCAAAACAAACACACTGGTCAACCATAAAGTTTGACAAACGAAAAAGCCACAAGACATGTCGCCCCATCTTCAGGTGACAACTCGCCCCAGATTCTAAGAAAACTCCCCCCGACAACTTCCCCCAAGATAACGCGCCCCACATTCTGAGACCACTCGCTCTTCTAAAGAATTCTGTCCCGAACGACGCCAACACACCCCCCACCCCCTCAACACACACGTACCATTTCAGAAGTCATCCAACAAAAAGTACAAGAGACAGCTTGTCCTTCCTCATAAATCTGCCAAAACCCTGTCCCGCTAGGCGCTAAGGGACCGACCATTTGATATTCTGGGGGGGGGGGGGGGGGGGGGGAAGAGAAAGGGGGATTGGGGGGGGGGCTGGTATATTTTTCGAAAAAAATCCCTGTCTTTGGAAGAAAAAATATGCAAGTAAAAAATAAATCAGCTCATAAGGGGATTTCAAAAAATAATCTGGCCTCAAAAATCAGTGAAAAAAAAAAAAACCTGGCTCCACCCAAAATTTCCAAAAAAAGAGTCTGGGCCCTGCACTTTTGGTGGGAAGATAGCAACTGCCTACCTACCCACCAAAATTCACCTTACCCCTGAGTCTGGACCCTGCACTTTTGGTGGGTAGATAGCAACTGCTTACCTACACACCAAAATTCACCTTACCCCTCCCTCCCCCCGCCCCCCCCCCCCCCCCCCAAAAAAAAAAAAAAGATGGCCACTTGGGACACCCTAGATCTATTTTTTTTTATTTAACGGCACATTTACCGTGATCAACCTGCATAGTAAGACAAACAGGTCTGAGCAAGCAGTGTAGACCCAGGAGCAGTCTGATCTGGGTCAGCAATTTTTCCTTAATACCTGCACATTTTGGGTACACCATTTGTGGGTGACATAGATATGTTCAAAATGTAGGATGCTGTTATCTTAGTATTATGGGTAATTACTGTAACTGTGTGTGACATTTTATGTGGAACTATTATTTGTTGTTTTCATAGTTTGCAGGGATTAAAAAGAAAGCCTACCTACCTGCTCTCCAAAAGGCAAACAAAATACTTTTTATGCTTGGCCTGTGGCTGAGATGGAAGGGGCATGAAGAAATATATATTCTATAGAATTAAATGCAAAAAAGTTATGTTTTAGCTTAAATCTCATAAAGAAAATTAAAAGGCTCATATTGAAGTTATATCAATAGAAATGATACCATAAACTGAAAAATAAAAAACATTTTTATATTTACTGATTAATTTAATCCAACTTAAATGTTTGCAGCTTCTGACCAAAGCAAAGAAACTTGTAATTACTAATCAGTTGTTAAGGTACTAGAGAGAAGAGCTTGGTGACAGACATTAAATGATGAGTCATGACTGTAAAGGGGTTCAGTTGAATGAGTGAATGAGAGGAAGCCCCTTCCTGTCTATCCCCCCCCCCCCCCCCACCACACACACACACACACACACACACACACAATTTCCAGTTTAAACATTAAGGATTTTTGTCCCAAAATCGTTGGTGATTTTTTATGGTTCTTGTTCTCAGCACATCATCTGATGATGCTTAATAATTGTAGTAAAGTTTGATAACTTGTCTACAACGGTATTAACATTTAAAAAATTACTAAAATTTCCAAAGAATGTAGATGAATTGTGATTATTTTTTTTCTGCAAATTATCTGATGATGCTTAATTTTAAGAATTGAAATTTGATTTTTCAGCATTCCGTGCATGACGAACCAGTGGTCGTACCTAAACTTTTATAAAGCCCAAAGTGCTTCTAGAATTCTAGTGACGTCTTCTGTTTTGGGTTTTTTTACACAAATTTTAGTTAGTGTATAATTTACACTTTATTTTAAACCCTGTCTGTGCCATTTTCGTGCTAATTTAGCATAGACTACTATAATGTGCTAAAGTATTGGGACACTTAAAACCATTAACTTTCAGTTAGTCCAGAAAGGAAAATTAATGTTTTTAGGTGTCCCAATATTTAGGATATTAGAGGTGCCATAGTCGAGTAGTTACAAGAGAGGCGCCGTAGTCGAGTGGTTAGAGTGACTCAATTATGGTGCAGAAAGTCGCCTGAAGGCCATGAGATCACACCCGGGTTTTGCCATCCGACGACTGGAAAACTCTTTCAACCCAACAGTAAATGGGTACTTTTTTCAAACAAGGGAAAGATAAGGCAGCGAAAAAAGAGTGATGGGCTCGTTCTTTCATCTGCTGTGCCCAAGATACAGTAGGCCTCTAACCCCACTGCCCCTACGGCTATTATGGAAAACCTTTGCCCTTTTTTTATTTATATTTAAGCACAGTAGGATTTGCAAAACATGGGTCAGCAAGATACCGCAAAAAGTGTTTGAGATGGGGACATAGGACGTCAAGTTAGTAACGACGTGTTGGGACATATTGTTAAAAAAGCCGTGGTCGTGAAGCGGCATCAGTTGAACGTTACATGGAACCATCAAGGAGTTTGTTTATCTTAGATGTACCTTGATGAAAGCATCACATGATCAATTGTCGTTCATTGATGCATAAAGCTAAAATTTTGCTCTAACAGGTTTACCCAAGGGAAGTCAGTTTCTGTGCACAAGGCAGTAACTATCTGCCATATTTTTGAATAAGTGGGTCAAATTTTACCAAACTTCCATAGATATATCGTTGGGACAAGCCAAATAGCATCTTTGCAAGTCAAGGGTACTAAGGCCACTTTGTTTCTTATGTATGTAAGGAACAAAGTGGTTTTAGTACCCTTGGATGGCATAGTGGTCTTAGTACCCTTGATTTGTAAAGATGTCTGAAAAGTTGATTAGGTTCTGGTGACTTTGACCCCATTTTCAAGGTCACAAGAGGCCTTAGACTTGACCTTCTGTGGTCTGCGTCAGCATGACAATTTCTTGTACCCACAATATTTCTTGAACCAATTTCACCAAACTTGCATGGATATATCATTAGGACAAACATAAGAGCATAATAGATTTTGATCACGTTGACCTTATTTTCAAGGTCTGAGGAGGATTTAGTCTACATATGTGAAAATTTCACTTATACAGTATGCTGTATATCTCTTCAGCCCTTCAGTAAGGGAAAAAGGGGACATTGTTTGGCAACACATGGGAAGAAACTCGTGCAGAAAGAATTATAATAGTGATTTGAGAAGTAACTTCCCTTATATTGAACTGGCTGAAGTACCATTAAGTCTCTAAAGATTGGAGTGAGTCGCTGATGACATCACACCAAAAACACACATACACATACTTTTCGATATTTGTCTTATATTTGACCTGAGAAAAGGTGCAGACTTGTCAAAGCTGCCAGGCGACAGAGTCGATTCCCCCTACCCCCCCCCCCCCCTCTCCGCGCTCCTCCCGGCCCTCTCACCAACCAGCACACCGGGCCTGTACGACGGAGAGCGGAGGGTGCACCTCCCATAACCGAGCAAATTACATAAAAAACATGCAGTTTTCTGCCAGAAAGCGAGTTTACACCCCTAAACTAAAGCTCTAAAAGTGTCCTTAAAATCTGGATTTTCTTAACTTTCTTACCCCCTTCAACCCACCCCAACCCCCACCACCCTAGGGCACCCCTCCCCTCCCGCCACCTCCCCACTCACACTGAAATTCGTTCCAGCCACACCTTCTTACCCTCCGCCCCTACCCCTTGGCAAAAGTATGTGTACGGGCCTGCACAACCATTCCATTTGATCCTTCAGATGTAGGACCCATTAAGTTTTCTCTCCCAAAGTGAAATTTCACGTGCTGTCTTAATTGAATAGTTGTTTAGTGGTGTAGCGATATTTGTCTTGCTTTAATTTTTCAAACAGGGTCGCGATAGAGCATTTGAAATACTGACACACTGGCTGTCAGCCGACTCACAAGTTAATATCAGTAATACAATCAATTTACTGTTTACGTCATAATTTCATGACGTACCCAGCACTACTGAGCCAGCTTCCTTGTTTACAAACTCTGCGGGTGGGTATGGAATTGTGGTTATTTGTGAATAAAATATAAAGATAGACTTCTGTCATGCATTGTATTTTTAATAAACATATCTAATTTAATCGCGCTTGGTATTCTAGCAATACATGGAATAAATATTCTCTCGATTTTGTCGCAAACGTTGAAATGCATAGCCGGGCCAGTGATGTAAACACTGTTGTCCGCCATTTTGTTGAAAACAACAACAAATTGCGTAGAGTACCCGAAGATTATTTTGCAAAGAAAATTGTCCCAAACACCGAATTACTTGATTTTTGTCACAGGGAAAGGGCGAATACCATGGTTTCTCATGGCATATGTCCGCCGGCGGGAGAAAGTCGAATTGTTTTGAAAATTGCTTTTGAAGTTGACTGAAAAAGTCGTCTTTCGACGATCGTGTCAACTGCTCGAATGCCGAGTATCTCGGTGTTCAGTTCGGATCTCAGAGAACTAGGAAATTAAACTAAGATGTAAGGAATAAAACCGTGTATTATTTTCGGCTGTGTGTAGTTTGATTCGCCGACAAAGCGGCACTGAAATTGCGACCCGTTCGTTGGTTGGTTGGTTGATTTGATGCTTAACGTCCACGGTAAACAACTAAGGTCATGTCGGGACGGTCAGTTAACCTAACCACACTATTCCTGGGCAGGCTTAGACCTCCTAAGTGGTTAACCAGTACTAAGTGCACATACTTTCGCCAGTAACTGACAACTGCCCTTCTTGAATCAGCGGAAGGAGAAACGAAAGTGTGTGGCCAGACCGGGATCGATTGAATCTGAATCTGAGGAATTTCGAACGTTTTTTCGTTGCTATCTGTATAAAAATATCACTCCGCCATGGATACGCGTTCCCACTGTATATAATGTTGAATAAATAAAGAAAAGAACAGTGAACTTTTATAAATATATGTCACAGTAACCAATAAATAGTATGAGGATTTTTCTTTCTTTCTTTTTTCTTTTGCATTGTTTGACCGACCAACTATTTGTAATTATGTTGCGAATCCAAAAACCGTGTTGAGATATAAGTGAAAATCCTGGTCCATGCATAAAGTTCAAGGACTCAGTGTGCATGGATGCTTTGCAGCTCATACATTTTAAAGATATGATCTGATCAAATATCAGCACTCCTACACCAAAGATATCAAAAGAGGTAAGGAAAAATCTCATCCAAGTAACTTTTCATACAAAGCTAGTGGACCGAGTTCAAGGTCACAGAATTTTACAATGCATCAGCTTCATGCAGAGGGATACATCATCTGACCACGTCGCAACATTATAACATCAGAGGTTATATCACAGCATGATGATGGAGGACAGTCAGTCGAACGCCTTACTTACGTTCATAACGCCATACCTATACGCATGCCCAGCGCTACATCCCCTTCCCGACCCCCCCCCCCCCCCCCCACACACACAACTCGGAATCCTTGGTGGGGGCATTAGGAACACATAATACATAGATGAACACTTTGAAAAAGACGTGTAGTGTCGAATAATGCCAATTTTTCTATCAATTACAAAATATACTAATGCGATTTTAATATAAATACTTAAGTCCTAGTGTTGGATACATGAAAATTTACCCTATAAGTTTATTTTTCGTTTACTCCTACCCTCGTAACCACTGCAATATAACCCGATTATGATGAATATGTATATGAGGAATAATTATGTATAAAATTGTAGTGGTTACGAGGGTAGGATGAAGTGAAATTTGGATGCATAGTGGATGTTGGTAGTTCAAATTCCCATAGGCTCAATGTTAAATGTTGCATACAGTACATGTATTCAGCCGCTTAATTAACCTAAAAGGCATTTAAATACGGAAAAATGAAATCGTACAGAATGAACTAGAAACATATAGCTAACATTTCTACGTGTTTTTGTGGTTATCTGCCTACCTTCGAAAATCGGCCTTTTCAGTGGGCACATTGCAATAGTAAAGTGTAACTCGTCCTTTTCAAAGATTCTAATGAACTGGACTCATAGTTGCTGCCATCCGATTTCCGAATGGAGATAAGCATTTCAGCCAAATAGTCATTTAGCCATTCTGGTTGAATGTTTTCAATATCCCTGTGCTCTCTTTTCATCTCCCATAGACACCGTTGTACGTTTTTAATGTCCCGGGCAGTTCAGGCTTTTGTGTTTTTCTTTTTCTGACCTTCAATGAATATAGCAACCTCTTCCGACTTCATTTCACTATCTCTTTGTTTAGAAACACTAGAAACAGTAGTATCAAAGGGCTCCAGGAAAAATCTATTTCTTCTCGAGTTAAGCTGTCAATTCACCGGGGATCACAGTTCCGGTCGCGATAGAATGACGTCGCGTGCTTACTAACTCCGTGCAATATGCACTTGACCGTGCAATTTGTAAAAAGATATTGCACGGTTTCGATAATGTAAAGTAAATGGGGAAAAAACTAGGGTATATAATAATATCTACAGTTAACATCATGGATGTTGTCCAGTATTCTTCATGCCATCAGTAGGATCTCTTCTTATGTGTGATTCTGTGGAGTTAAATGTGCATCAGTGATATATGCATAGAGCAAAATGGCAATAATATTTAGCGTGCAAGCTTGCTAACGCATTGCACGTACTTATATTATACAATAATTGACCATTATTGAGCTGAATATGAAGTTTTATGGACAAGCAAACTACATATTTTCCGACGAAACGCGAATGTCAATAGGTATGTTTGCAGGTCATTAAAGCTGCATATTCACCGAAATAAAGGTAAATATTTATTATTATTATATGGTTATTCTAAATGCAGTTTCCTTTGATAGATATTACTGTACTGCATGGAAAATCTCGCGATGTTACGCCATTAACATCAATGCATATGCAACGTTACGTCACCAAACTACAAATATGGTCAGCGTAACGTTAATACAAGGGTTGATCCAGAAGTAATGTCACTGTGTCCATTGCGCGCTTATTCATCGTAGCATTATTACAAAAATTATATCAATCTACACTGTAATTCAGTTCTGATTTACAAAATAAATATATAGTTGGAATCTTTTTCCGTTCCATGTATATAGACGTTCAAAGTATGCCACCAACGCCATCGCGCCGCACGTTAGAATAACGTTAACTACATGAGCATAATTTTCAACGGCAGTCACAAATCAAAATCAAACTAACTCGCAAAATCAAATGAAAATTTGATGCGATCACGAAATATATTTCTGTCGCGCACTGTTGAAATTTTAATATCGTCACTTCAGTTTGAAGTTTGCTAGCTAGGGCTAATGCTTGTTGCTGCCGAGAATAAAAATGTTGATTTCTGACAAAAGCGTTAGCGGACATATATGCGTTTTTCCCCTCAAACTTGGAATATCACCATTTGAGAATCTAGAGCTATTAAGTTAGGCATGTGGTGATATATAACAGTTGTTATGAGGCTTGTGTGAAGGTGCAATCAGCGCGATACGGGTGCAGATGAGTCGCTATAGGATCATCCGAAAACCGGAAGACCTTTACTAGCAATGTCAGACAATAGCGTCAATCTTGTTGAGGCCCCATATATGAAAATCAATGTTCTGCAATTTGAATATTGTGTAAATTCTGAAAATTGAGTTGCGTAGCTGTTCAAGTAATATTAAGAGATGAGATAGACATGGGTGAACGGACATTAGTGCTATGCTGGAACAACGAATTGGCTACTTTGGACAGGACTTGATATCGAAACTTCGTCTGGTGCGTCAACAACGTCATTGACCTGCGGCGCGTTTCGTTACCATGCCTTCTGTCTATCTCGATATCTCACTTACTATGCAGTGTATTTTTATGACATTTTCATACCATAATGCAAATAGATTAAGGTACTTGGATATATAATTTTGTTGTTCTCCCTTGATTCTACACGATTTTATAGCTGCAGTGACATTACTTCTGGATCAACCCTCGTATTTACTGATTGCCCTGTTAATATCACAAAATGTTGAAGAGCACGTGACTTCGTATCAGCCAACGAAAGTGTGTGTTACGTCTTTCGCATATGACAAGCTGTAATATGATTGACGGTATTATTAATGAAATGCGTTTAAGTCGTGTTCTGTGTTCCAGTACTTACAGTCTAGACCAGCACGGTCACTTATAAAGTAGACCAACTCGCCGAGTATAGTTTTTGAGTTCAATTCATATCTTAATATTGACTTGAAGTGTCAGTTTCATATTTACAAACATCAATGTTGTGGAATTATATTGCAACTTATTTGTTTGAATTGTTTTATGTACTTCTTTCTTCTTTTCAAAGTTTACTTGTTTAGTATATCATTGTACGTACAATTTATCAGAAAGCAATATTTGTGTGGCAAAATCATATAAATTTCAGAATTATTTTTTGTTACCAGAAAAGTGCCTGTCCGCATTAAAGTTTACAGAGCTCTCTACCTGCCTATATATTTCTCAGTTTAGTATATTTGTTCGCACAGAATCATATAGTTTTCAATTATTGCAAGATATATGTAGATGTCTTTCAGGATAGGTTCTGCATTAAATTCACTTGCTAAAATTAACTGTATTTCAGCCTCCAGTGAAGCGTTTTATCTTCAACTGCATTACTTTTGCCTTATAGAGATGTGATATTTCTATGAGCCAAAATAATGAGGTATTTCTGTACAGTGCTTGCTGATAAGTAAGAACCAGAAGATAATTGTAAGGTATATGTATCTTATTTGTTGTTGTTTCATTTCCTATGCATAGTTGTTCTTTTGTGCTTTCCAGAATTGTAATAATTGCAGCAGGTTAAATGCAAAGCTTTATTGACAGGCCAGTATCTTTTTTATGGCAAGTTAAAAAAATAACAACCAATTTTCTAAACTAACAGTAAGGTATATATTCTGAGACGGCTTGGTAGTGATAATTTTAAATTTTTGATCATATTGAATTTGAATGCAGGACAGGTACTAGTTTGCCGAGTATTATCTTTGGTTACAGAGGAATTTAGCCAGAGAAGTTCAGCCATTCGGGTATATAGTTTTATAAATTTTCCTAAGCAGCTGTAAATTAACTAGTATTACCCCATACTCTGAAAGTCATTCCAGATCTAGAGTGAAAAGATACATGCATTTGCGTCAAAGAAATGTTAGTATTGCGTTTTCTTACGTTAGAAATCAGACTGACAAATATTGTCTATTTGTTTCGATTTTTTTTCTTTTTCAATTTCATTTTTTTAAAATCCCCTTAACAGTATCCAGGAATGGAATAAATAGGTAATCCAAGGTCATTTAAATCCCATAATTTTTATTTCTCAAGATTTAATACCATATGAAAGAATTTTTATCATCAGTGAATACATAAAATCTGTCAACCAACTTAAATTAGTCAGGTCACCAAGGTGGACCAAGATTTAAAAAAGAGCTGGAAAAGAACAAGGTAACAGCCACAAGAGATGCAGGCTGAATTTTTCAAACTATAAAGATGACACTCACACTAAGCCATTGTTAGCAATATGACGTATGAAAGAATGTTGTTGCGCAGTTTGTCAGATTGTGTTTAGATCCATACTTGTGTTTCTGACTGACTTGAACTGGTTGAGACAGTAGGGTATTGGCAAGATCAATGTTGCAGAAGGAAAACGAGCACCATTAGAGGGACTAGTGAATATTCATGAGGACCGCCCATCATATTTCGGTTATGTTCGGAAAAATATCGGGAGAAACAAGTAACAGTTTCGTAAAAACTCAGTATACTGAAAGCTTGAAAACTGAGATTTGGATTTGGATTTCCTACTGCGAAATACGTTTACTTACCTGTTAAAATACAGGCCGGGGCTAAACCTGTGGTAAAATGATGTGAAAGAAAAGCTAGTGGAAGTTTGTTTGTTTAGACACTACATTATAAGAGATCTGCTATACATAACAAATTGTAATTTCCGAAAGCTGGCTAAGGTGGCGTTATATAATGCTAAATTATTATTTGACTCCCAGTGGTAAGAATTTTTTCCGGTGAAATGTTTTAAGGGCGTACAATATAATTTGGTACCTCTAACTCGATGCTTCTTATTTACTCCACTTCATGTTATGTAATCAGATCAGTAAAATGTTATCTATAATTTGGACATTTTTCACTTAAAGTCTCCATAGTCCTATCAGTAGTTAAAATCGTCGAAGCACAAATCTTTATAAAATTGGTACAGCCTTCAGAAATGATTATACAATGTCGGTTGCTGTGCTTTTTGTGTCATATAACTGGCAAAAGAGAAGGAATAAAAAATTTAGAATAAAACGTGACAGGTGTCCTTTTAAAAATACGGTTTTTGTTTTTGGTTCCCCGTTGGGCAATTAACTCACACAACAGCGAGACAAAGAATGAGAGCCAAGCCTTACATTGTATTTTTATCAACAAGTAAACAACTGTACATTGTATTTTTATCTCCTGTACCTTGTATTGTTACCTCTTGTACCTTGTATTTTTACCATGTTATGAAACTTGTGAAATCGAAAGAAGGTCGTAAAATGACCTAGATATTTTTCAAATCGTTTTTATGAGAAAGGACGTTTTAATTTTTCAAAGTCGGCCAATCACTATCATATTCAGTGAAGAAACTGTAGTGAGAAGCTTGCAGTGATACTTCACGATTAAATAATTCATGCTGATAGAGCAGTGGGGCCTTTAAAGACTGTCGTATAATTGTGTACATGCATTGAATAATTAGTTTTAGGACAGTACTAAAGTAGAAATGCAAATAGGACACACATTTTTTCCTTCAAAATGTTCCCTTCATAAAAATGGGAGCTCAAAGGCCCCATTGCTCTATCAGCATGAAATATTTTATCGTGAGGTATCGCTGCAAACTTCTCACTAAAGTTTCGCCGTTGATTATTATCGTGATTGGCCGGCTTTGGAAAATCAAAACGTCCTTGAGTTTACCTGAAAATAGATTTGAAAAAATAACTAGGTCATTTTAGTTGGCAATTAATATGACCTACTTTCGAGTTCACAAGCTTTATTTCATGGTAAAAACACAAGGTACAAGAGATAAAAATACAAGGTACAGGCATTTTAACAAATGATAAAAATACAATGTACAAATATGTTGATCAAGGATCCCATAGATTGTGCCGCGGTTGCATTATTTTATTGCTTAACGGGAAACCAGTGACGAAAGGCGTATTTTTATGGAGAGGTAATCATTTTCCCAAAATACCTTGTTCCTTCTTTTTTGCCAGTTATCTCATACAAAAAAGCACATCAACCGACATATTTTCATTAATTCTGAAGGCTGTACAGGTTTCATAATGATTTGTATTTTGACGAATTTACCCACTGGTAGGACTATGGAGCCTTTAAACATGAGGTGGTCCCAAACCTCAATAATGTTCAGCAAAGGTTAGCATCTTTACAGGCTTGTTAGAAATGTCTTTGTAGGTTTATATAAAGAAGGACCAATCATTCTTACGTATTGTTCATTTCCTCAACCAACCTTTATCATGTTTCTTTTTGACTAATCTTTTGTCTACTTTTTGAAGGTGATGGGCCTCTATGGGAGTTCATGGCTGCAATACATATTTAAAGAACAACCCCTCTGTTGTATTATTACGTACAACAGACAAGATACACTCTTACTGTTGTATACAACAGCGGTGCTGCTTATCCTGTAGAGGAGCTCATCTACAGAAAAGATGCATACCAATAGGTGCTCCTAAATGTGTATAACAGGCCCTCTATAGTACTCCCACCTTAAACAGACATAGGTCTCCTACTGGTGCTCCACAAAAACAACAGACAAGACATGCTCCTTATGGTTAGTAACCGGTAGAAAAGCTCCATTGAATAACCGTAATATACCACAAATAAGATATAATCCTATTTGTGCTCCGTTACCTGTAAAAGAGCCCCATAGCACTATTACATACAAAGTTCCCGCGCCTGGGCCTGTTCTTCTTTCTAGAGCGGAAGAATTTGCATAGTAGCTTGAAATTAAAAAGTTTTAGGCTTCAACAGGCTTGTTTAAATGTTTCAAAGAAAGAAATGGAGTAACTTTTAAGAAAGTCTGTGTTGAGAGCAAGTCAGTCACCACATCTGCCGAGATGACAGAATGGGAACAACGCCTACGTTTACTTCTTGACCAGTATAGTCCCGCCGAAATTTACAATGCCGACGAAACAGGTGTTTCTACCGTCCACTACCCAGCAAGACATTGGAATACAAGAGAGTCAACAGTCAAGGCGATAAATAGAGTAATGGTGAGCGCCAGTATTAATGGGAATGACAAGCTTCCACTTCCGACCATCGGTATAACCAACACGAAATGTTTTAGAAACAATAAGACGAACCTGACGCCCTATACCAGCAACAGGAAGGCGTGGATGACCTCCGAGATTTTTATCGGCTAACAACCTAGACCCAAAACTCTATAACAAACGAAAAGAAATATAGCGATGGTCATTAGCAACTGCTAAGCTCATCCCGTAGTTCGGGGACTGAAGTGCATTGAGCCCCTCTTTCTACTGCCCAACACAAGAAAGTAAGACCCAGCCTATGGACCAAGGTGTGATACAGAATGTAAAGACCCACTTTAAAAAGAGGGTTATTCTGCGACAGATGAAAGCTGTCGACGAGAAGAAGTTCACCATTTCCATACTAGACGCCATAAGATTAATGCAACCGGCCTGGAAGACAGTGTAGTCGAGAACAATCGCTTACTACTTCAGACACGCCAACGCCCAGACGCTTCAAAGGACATCACAGAGACGACCTCCGGCACCGACGATGTCTAAGGGTACGATATTCCACTGGCTAGACTTGCACATCTTGGCTTAGCAACGGCGACACTTCAAGACTACATGATATAGTAGGTGACATCTTTTCAACCAGTGAATGACATTGAGAACACTGATGACATAATCAGCAGCAGATCTACAGAGTCTCACGATGCCGACGACGCCGCCGATGATAGTGATAAAACTATTGCCGACTGATGAGTGGCTTAGAATTGCCAACATCCCTCAATGAAGCTATGGATGCTTGTGCAAAACTTTGCAATTATTTTGAGCAATGTGAATATTTAGATGATTTTGTTTTAGTTGTTTTGACCCAAACATAAATAGACGAATTTCATGGGTACTTATGGACGTTATGAAACCAGGGTAGAAGCGAAACAAAATTGGTTATTCACGATTATGTGCAACTCATAGAATACACAGTTCCGAGAATAGCCACTAAGCTCCGCCTACTTACATGTAGTTACTGTTACTACGTCTCACAAGCTTTACACAAAGATGGCGGAAAAACAAATGACAAATGCAAGTGTCTGCTAAACGTTGGCGATCTATGGCGAAGAATCAGCCTCCTAATGGCCTACACATGGAAGCTGGCGCATCATGTATTTCCAATGCGTTCTGTACTTGCAAAGCAGGGTAAAGTCATTAAAAGTGATGATAGTTTTTCTTTAAACAGGTATACATCCCTCCATTAACTGTAAGGTAAAATCACGGACTTGTGTAAATTATTGACCACGTGCGATTTGTTTGTGAGACTATGTCACGTGCTAAGTTGTCGTTGCATTGGCCAGGTATACGCTATCACGTGATTTTGAATGACATTACAGGTGTGGCTCGGAACTGTGTATAGCTAAAACGTGTTGATAAAATTGCTTGGAATGAATATACATTTCCGATATCGTTTACACAGTTTATCTACGAGGGCCGCGACACGACAAAACGAACAAAGTGGTATGTGCGCCCAGCGAAGACTCAGATGAGCCAGGGCATCCGCCCAGAATGATCAGTCTTCACTGTCCGCATGGAGCTAGCTTAAACCCTTTGAGCGCACAACGAAGACTGATCAGACTGGCTGGATGTCCAGGCTGATATGAGACTTCGCTGGGCGCACATGTCATATTGTTGGTTTTCTTGTGTCGCGGCTCATTATGTTGTAGGCGAAATTCAAATTTCTTTAATTAGACTGTCCATTGTAGCTTCCGTCGTTTAGTAACAGCTTTATTATTTTTCATAGCTTAGTTTAGTACATGCCAAAATGTCTTTGGTTCGAATTTCAGTCTGGAGTTCTTCCCATCAACTTTTTGCGTAGGGGCTTAGCGACACAAAAGGAGTTAAATACAGAAATACACACTAAATGTGGTACATCAATATTGAATTCATTGGGCCAAAATCAATACCGGCGGACCATATCGTCGGTCCAGAAATTAGAGTTTCAATGTTTTTTGTTTTTAAAACACTGGCGTCAGTGCTAAATATATTGGTGAAATGTAACCCTTTTTACCTATTTTTGGTAAAATTGTCTAAGAGAAGCAAAAAGTAAGTCTGGCCTTTCTCATACTTTTGCATGTATAAGATAGGCCCTCAGCTCATATGAGAAACTTCAATCTTACATTACCAACATCTTTCCTATATTAGCAACCTGACTTTTTTCAATTTTTGACTAATATCTTAATTTTAAATAAAAGCATCGCAAACGACTGCGTGATACCCCGCCACTGCAAACCTTTTTTACACACCCATTTTTCCAGATTTATGCATGTATATAGCCGGGGAGGCAGGGGGAAATAACTCCTATGGGGTAAATTTGAGCATCACTTGAGGCTTTCATCACTCTGATCATTTGCTGAAAGTTTCAAAAAAATTGCTTCAAACTCTGATTTTAT
This sequence comes from Ctena decussata, assembly GCA_963989385.1. NCBI lineage: Eukaryota > Metazoa > Mollusca > Bivalvia > Lucinida > Lucinidae > Ctena > Ctena decussata. The sequence goes on along the minus strand of OZ022503.1, from coordinate 74,561,519 downwards.
ATGGAATTTTTCATGATTTTATACATGGATATAGTCCCAGGGCAGGGGCAGATAACCCCCAATGATAAAATTTCTGTGCTCATACAAAGCTTTTGTTACTTCAATCATGTTTGTGAAGTTTCATCATGATACTCCAAGTAGTAAAGGAACTAGAGACCAGAAACCATTTTTAGTACATTGACAAGTGCCATAACTCTGTCAGAAATTAACGAAATTTGCCCATTAACAATCCCAAGCGAGACATTCTCGGTACAAATGCATATGCAAAATTTGAAGGAAATCCGCTCATAAATACTTAAGTTATCGAACGGAAACGAAGTGCGGACGGACGGACGGACGTACATACTACGGACGGACGGACAGACACACGGACAGCCAACGTGAAAACATAATACCCCGCCACTAAAGTGTGGCGGGGTATAATGACAAAAATGGGCATGCAAGCATCTCGTACGACTTTTGATAGCAGATATTAAGCTTGTGACGTCACTCGATTTTAATGACATCACTAAAACTGGCTATGAAACGTCGCTAGCAACATTGACGCGCGTGACGTGAGCGCGTAAGTTTCATGATGTTTTTGCCTTCTGTAAGATAAAAGTCAACATATCGTGTTTTCCGTCTATTTTGGAGGCGCAAACTGTGTTTACACCCAGTTTTGGACACTATAATCACGCTGGCCTGTTCAAAATATACTCCTGATCGCTGGTTAAAAAAAAAATACTGTTTTGAAGCCTAATCCTACTTGAGGTTTAAAATTCGCTAAAGGTGGGTGAAAAATAATCCATCATGAGCCATTTCATATACATAGGCAAATCTAAACCTCGGGATCGAATTTCAAGCAGAGATAGGCAAGCCTCGTCCCTGGTTGAAATTCCGACCCCTCGGGTAATATTTACCTATCCTACACGGACATTCATGATGTATTGTTATATCAAAGTGACATGAATTTCCATGTACGATAGGCAAATCTCAACCTCGGGGTCGGAATGTCAAACAGGGATAGGCAAGCCTCGTCCCTGGTTGAAATTCCGACCCCTCGGGTAATATTTACCTATCCTACATGGACACTCATGATGTATTGTTATAGTCTAAGCGACATGAATTTTAGCGGGTTGGCTGCCATTCTTGAGGTGTTGACGGTTCTCGCTGCATCAGACATCTCTTTCCTGATGCCCTAGCATGTCGTTTCTCTCGAGGCACGGGGGCTGAAGTGGCTCGGTAGGGGCCGCCTCCGCTCGTGAGGTAATACGCACGCGCCTGTTGCCTGATGTCTGTAGCTGTTGACTATTTCGGAATACATCAGTAAGTGTGGCCCTGAGAAGAATGTCCATAGCTATTGGAGACCTGCCCATGTCAATTTTCTTTCGAACAGTTGTGGTTGAGCGTCACTGAAGTTTAAACAGAAATGCTAAATACATAAAACAAAATTCCTTGTGTGCTGAAATGACGCTGTCGAGCATTATGCATGACCACGCTTGTTTCGTACAACAGACGTATTTAGTCACGTGTTTTGTTAACCTTGGCGTACATGTATCTGTTTCTACGGGACTCTTTTTCTAGCGTTTAAATGGTATGTTTTTACTGAATTTAGAAAATTTAGGTCTCTGTTTCGTCCTGTTTATCATTATGAAGTGCAACACATTATCCATTTATGAGACTTCTAGGACAGAACAACACATTTTTATGGCGGTTTAGTCAGATCTTCTTGCCCTTTCGATAGTTTAGGATGATAATAACTCCCATAATAGGCGACATAATCATATCTTGTCTCAGAAACGGGCCCCAGTTTCAAAACACGTGGGGGAAATAGCTCGAGGTGTATAATTTTGTTTTTACAATTACGAAGGACACGTCTAGTTTTACAGTTTGATGGGATGTTGTGCACTGTATCTGACTTCATCGGATTGAAGAAATACCTGAGCTGTCTTACTCAAAACAACTCACATGTCCAAGGACAAGTAAATTGCTATTTAATAATTTGCTATTAAATAAGTAGTTGCAACATTCTTTCCCTGAGACATATATGAAATCATGTGCATGGTTAAGTTTGCAGTCAGCAAACAACTTTCTTAGTCTACTTTAAACTGGAAGCCGGAGAAAACTATTGTTTTACTTTTGATCAAAAAAATAATTGAGCCGCGACATGAGAAAACCAACAATGTGGTTGTGCGCCAAGCACACACTCGGATCAGCCTGGACAACTGCTCAGTTTGATCAGACTCTTCATTAAGTGCTCAAAGCGTAGCTAAGGATCTAAGCTATCTGCAAGCGGATGCCCAGGCTGATCTGAGTCTGCGCTGGGCGCACAACCACATTGTTGGTTTTGTCGTGTTGCGGCTCATATAACAAACTGCTACTAAAGTCCCTCTTATACATACACGTTCAAAGGCGTTGGAACGTCGATAAAATAAAACTGAGTTGATAAGAGAATGTTTTAACGTTTTTTGGCCGTTGACTAACTCGTTCCACTTGTTTCATTGCGCCCTTTTGTTAGAATATGCACATCTTGACCAGTTTCTCTCTCAGGAAATGTAAGAAACATTGCAATTTTCAATCTCGTGCCAACGCATATTCAAACGCCTAAATTGAAAATACCCCGGTTCAAATCGAATGACATACCGTTTATGAAACATTTCTTGAGGAACACGTACGAGTTTATGCATACAGTACAAAGTTGTTACATTATATTAATGTACAAAGTACATCCTTCTGCACATTCAATAATTTGAGCACTAAGTTGTATTACAAATAAACCTTGTTAAAATGGTCATAATTATAATCTTAATATTTTGCAGATGGTACATTTACTTTCAGTTAAACACGACACTGCTGGGTTGGTTGGTTGTTTGGATTTAACGGCCCTTTGAGACAGTGTTTCTATCAATATTGAAGAGTCGTAGAACAGATGCAATTACCAGACAAAATTCATGAACCGTATTGACGAATAAGTGCTGGATGGTTCCCTCCACGCATCTACTCGACGTGATACAGAGAATAAAATAAAGTTTCTGTAGCAATCATGTGCATATACGATTTTAACCCATTAATTCATGCGTTAGGAGAATATTAATGGGTAACTTTCAGTACCGGGGCGTCCTACATATTGGGATAATAGTAGGGCAAGGGCCTACTCTGCTGCAGTAGGTGCGGTAGTTTGAGGGAGGGAGTAGTTCGGATATTTTTCTCTCGCCTATCATTTTTATTCTTTCTCCCTCTCTCTTGGAGACTGCTCGATACAGACTGAAATACTGTCTAAAAGAGCCGTTAAGCCCAACTCAACCAAGCAACCAACCAATTTTAGCGTCCCATAAATGGTACACAGGCAAACAGAGAAGACCAAGATCAGACGCCCGTCTGCTCAGGGTCCTTTATATTTTCATTAAACAAACGAGTATTCCTTCTTAAAATAAGAGATAAACTAAACCAGATACGCCTCAACTGACAACTGACCCTTACATTTGATGACGATAGAACAGTCAATTTGCCTTAAGTTGGTTATCAACGTCCAAAAGTGTAGATGACATTACCCAGGACAGGTCATATTCACGAAGCACAGCCCATGTAAGACAACGCAGAGGGCGAATACATGTAACGGAACGCTAAAACGGCGATAACAGATATACATATCTAATGACAAAACGTTGCATTTTCTAAGAGCAACCGTACTTCGATATAAACAGTGAATAAAGGTTATTAGAGAAAAATATCTTCTGCTCTGATACACGTATTTTATGTTACTACCATCTCTGGTTTGCACGGAGGGTATATGATAAATTACATTCGTTGTCTAGTAGATGTGACTAATGTCATTACTCCATTACAAATGACAGCTGCTATGGTTTCAAGCTTGGCGTTTCATTTGAGCAAAACTGCCAGCCTTCCTTCTAGATTGGACATGTATCGTAACGTAGTTATGATTATCCATCCAGGCCCAGAAGTTATAAAAACTTGAGTGCATTCTCAAAACTCAAAATAAGGCACACTGATCGGCTGCTTCCGAGCACATGCTCGAAGGCAGCCAATCAGTGTGCTTTATTTTGAGTTTGAGATTATTCCCAACTTTTATAACCTCGAACCCTTGTCTGTTCGAGGACACAGTGTATATCCTTCCAGATCTAAATTGATACATGTAGTTAAATTGGATCATGAAATTTATCAAGCCAACATAAAAGTTGTTTCAAAAGCCAACATAAAAGTTGTCTCAAAAATAATTTTGTTTTAACCTTATTCAGAGTTTATTTTGTAGTTACATTTTCTGGTCCTTACTGAGCTTTTGAAGGGTCATTTTGTTTTAAAAGAGGTTTGCTCAGGCTATTGCAAGATGGTGTTATCGGTGTCTTGCAGATACCGGTTATTACAGTAGCAAGAATGAGCTCACTCAACGCACCAAGGATTTTATTGCCTTTCTTTGGTATGTTTATTTCTGGATCGATCATTTCAATTTAATAAAGTTATGTAACTAAAAAATTAAAGGCGTATTTAATATTGAAGTATACCGGATTACCGACTTATATCTGGGATATGCTTTGTAATATAATAACGACTGTTGCCGCTGAAAAAACGTCTAGTTCAAAATCATATTATCCTAAAACAAAAAAACGTTTTGGAAGTTCAAGTAAGACAATTGTGCTCGGTGTATTGGCACACACCATTTGATAAATGAACTATAGCAAACAGTTTTCACAACCTTATACAGAATCGAGACAGGTTCTGCGAGACTTAAAGTAATGTGTGATCAAGACTTGTCTAGGTTGAAAAATGAACTTTAATTAACTTTATTCCAGACTGGGAGTCGATTCCGTAGCTGACTTTACATTAACGTATCAACGCGGTACATTTATTAATATTTTTTATGAAACTACAAGTACATGTAAATACAACTCTCACGATCACCCTTCTCTTTGGGTTGGTTACAATGTTGTTCCGATGCAGGCTGACGAATATCCCTGTAACAACATAATTGAGCCGCGACACGACAAAACCAACAATGTGGTTGTGCGCCCAGCGCAGACTCAGATCAGCCTGGGCATCCGCCCAGTCTGATCAGAATCTTCGCTGTCCGCATGAAGGTAGCTTAGACCCTTAGCTACCCTTTGAGCGTCAAGCAGAGAGTCTGATAAGACTGGGCGGATGCCCAAGCTGATCTGAGTCTGCGCTGGGCGCACAACCACATTGTTGGTTTTGTCACGTCGCGGCTCATATATTTCTTTATTGATAAGGTGAGATAGTCGTGCTTTGTTGCTCCATATCAGATACGCACTAACAGGACTATCCCTGATTCATGGTCTTGCCACTAATGAACTTCGCTTATTAATAACTGAATTTGTCAACACTGCGAGGTATTTTACGCATTTGCTTAGGAATTTGAAGGCCATGCCTTTGTCCATTTTGATGTTTTAATTGTTTCTTTAAAGGCCCCATAGCTCTATCAGCATGAAAAATATTGTCATGAGGTATCGCTGCAAGCTTCTCACTATAGTTTCGTCATTGTAAATAACTGTGGTTAGCCAGCTTTAAACAAATAAAACATCCTTGAGCTTCCCATAAAAAGGATTTGAAAACTCATTTGGGTCATTTTAGTTGGCAACTAAAATGACCTACTTTCGATTTCATAAAATGGTAAAAATACAATGTACAGGCGTGGAGTCCCAATCACTATCCCGCCTATGTTTGTATAGCATTGCTGGACGGGAAACCAGAACAGAAAATTGTATTTTGTTGAGCGATCTTTTATTTTTTAATAACTGGTTTCTCTACTTTTTGCCAGTTATATGACTCAATATATGCACACCAACCCACATTTTATTACAAAACGTGAAGGTTGGACCGCTTTTTACAGTAATTTGAGTTTATGCAGTTTTTACCGCTGATAGGACTATGGAGACTTTAAGTAAACAACCGTTGTGAAAACCATTTTCGTATTTTCTATATCAAATTACGCATATCAAAACAGGAAATCAAAACAACATGATTTTCAGTGACCATCCAAACAAAAAACCATACGTGGGGATAACAAAAAGTTTTGAACATCTGCCCGTTCTGTTTTCTGTTGTGTATTGCTACTTGGGGTGATCAAAGTAATGGAAACACCTTTGTAGATTAGTTGATTTTATACCGAAATAAGTATCCTTCATGTAACACCAAAGAGTATCAATGTTTGAGATCGAAATTTTAACGTGTTACCATAGCAACATATGACGTCAATTTCATGCCGGGTGCCACGTGTGAAGTTTTTCGACGTCATTTTGGTAAGGAGGTGTTTTTATTATGCTCATTATGTACGATATGTAAAGAGATATTGAAAATTTAGGAACACCTTACGTTATAGTTAGATTTTGGCTTAAGAAACACACATATAATGATTGTTAATGAAAATGTTCTGAAATCTGGCATAAATTAAAGCTAAAGCAGGGGTTGAAATAATTGATTTTAGGCAGTTTGACATGTCATTCCGTTATTTCCAGTACTATGCTTAAGTTAATTGATCGATTATCAAGTACAGGATAATTTTGGTTCTTTCTGATATACAATTTTCCCAAGACTCTGCTTGTTAAATTGCAATGACGTCACAATTCCGGTCCTTCCGGCTTAAAATCGGCAAAAAGCGTCAAGTTTTGCTCAATCAAAAGTCTTTCAAGGTCTGTATTTCTGCCACGTGTGAGTGCAAGGCATGAAAAACCATATACTTCTTTCAGTATCTGAGACTTGCGTCCAGCCATTACACCATTACAAACTTTTATCCATTCTTTGTTACTTATCAGCAGCAAACATACATGGAAATATGCAAATATGTAGAGACTAAAGCCTTATAAGTTTAAGGTATCGTTGCCAGGGCAACGATATTCCTAAAAAGTACTTTAGAACTTAATTATATGTCATATGCTTGCTTCTTAGGTTTCATATATCTAGAGTTCTGTTTTTATACATAGCTAATGAAATAAATGCTAGTTTCCATTATTTAATGATCATCCCTCGTATTATTTTTTTTTTGTTACTTAAAATTTAGAAAGGTAAAAAGTAGAGGTTGCTACTATTTGTAGTAAGGGTAGCTGAATAACCACCTATTTGGGAAAGAACTGCTCATTCGGTTTGCCGCGAGTGTCTTTCGTGAGCGTTCGTCATTTTTTCTGTTTGCTTCTGCCCATTTGGTTTTGAGAGCCGGATGTTGGATTTGCTTGCATTAATTCCCGATAATTGCCTATCTTTTTACTTTGAGCCTCACAAATTTTTCACCATTTGGATAGTACAATGTACCAGACCTGATGTGTATCAATGTCTTGGATACTGATTCAATGTATGTCATACATCTGCCATAACAATTGTTGGAAGAGGCATGTCCCGCTTCATCAGGATAACGCACCAGTCCACATCAGTCGAGTTGCGATGGAAGTTGTGCGCGAGTGTGGCTACGAACCCGCCCCCCACCCCCAGGCTATTCTGTAGACTTAGCTTCAGCGACTTTCGTCTCTTTCCCATGCTGAACAAAGCACCTTCGGGGCCAGAGATTTGAACACGATATTGAGCTGATTGATTTTGGGGGTGGGGGGTTAGGGGACCAAGATGTTGAGTTTTACCGGTCGGGTATCAATGTCTAACTAGAATTATAGATTTTTGCAAAACATACTGCTTTAATCATGAATAATGTGAATCAGTACATAATAAGCTGGTTGGTGGGCTGTTTTGGGTTAACCAGCCTATGAGACAGTACTTAATTCTATATCGAGCCGCCTTCCAAAATCGGGTGAAATAACAGAGAAAAGACAGCCTCAATTCGCACCTACTGTATAGTAGGCCCTTGACCTACTTCATGCCAACAAAACCCCTACTGTTTCCGACCATATCTTCCCCACACACGATATACCTCGCATAAAATAGAACAGTGTAAAAGTTGCAGGTGTGATTTCATGTCATCTGAGTATTGTTTTGTTTAGTCATTCATCGCTTAAAGGACAAACACATTAAAAAGCAAGGGTTTTAAAATCGACAGACATATGGTCAAACGGTCCTATAACCTTAACTCAAATAAAGTAAGTACCTCTTTTTAATTAAGTTCTCTTACACGAACATCGCGGTAACTTTGAATTTAAAAGTCTTCATAGGGTCATACTCTATTCTCCTACGTTAAAGTTCGTACAATTACCATTTCCCTCTCAATCAAATGACAGTAAGAGAATGTAGGCTAACGAGAACTGATTGAAGCCATACTATGCAGAATACAAATATATCTAACCTTGAAGTAGGTTATTAATCCACTCACAACCCTAGCTAATTTTCAAGCGCTAAGAGCCAAAGATTATCATTTGAGCCGCGACGCGACAAAACCAACAATGTGGTTGTGCGCCCAGTGCAGATTCAGATAAGCCTGAGCATCCGCCCAGTTTGACTAGCATATTTGTTTAGTGCTCAAAGGGTAGCTAAGGGTCTAAGCTACCGTCATGCGGACAGCGAAGATCCTGGTCAGACTGGGCGGATGCCCAGGCTGATCTGAGTCTGCGCTGGGCGCACAACCACAATGTTGGTTTTGTCGTGTCGCGGCTCATTTTTCAATTGTCTGTTCGTCCGTAACACATCTAGCAGTTGCCATCTCGGGAACGAATCATGTTAAAATTATATTTATGGAATAATCATGACGTGAATTTGTTTCCCCCCAAACGACGTGTCTTTGGGCAGTTTGTCCCTTTTTCGACCTAGACATATGACATAGGAGCACTGTTGTTGGCGTATCATCTGAAGAACCGCTTAAGACAGAACATTTGTATTTGACTTACAGTTAAAAACTAAAGTGTAGATAACCGGATTAACTTTTGAGGATATTGAAATCATTGGAAATGTTTGTTGAGTAAGCTCATTTTCCGACCTAGACGTTTTAAATGGGCATGGCATCTTAACCAAGTATCTGAAGAACTGCTAAACTAGGACATTTATATCCCTTTTACAGCCGAAGCGTATTTTTTTGCGCAATTGCTGGCAATGTCATTTTGAACGACCCTAACAGCCAAATTAGTCAAGCGTTCTCTTAATGTTGCTTTCTCTGTATATACTAGTACCATGGCCTTCTTAGCATCAGTCCTATAACACATACTAGGAGGACACTAGAAGCTTTCAAATGCCAAAAACTAAGTGAAAAAGAAAACAAAAACTCGCCTCTGAAAATCGACTTTGACCATGTCTATTTTCCAATGTGCTACTGATCTTACATGAAAAGTGCTCTTTAAAACAGAAAATAAGAAGGTTGACAAAAAGAGGGAATGATCTGTAGGAAAATTGAAAAAAACTAAAACAACACACACACACAGTGGAGCGGCTGTAGTGTAGTGGCTAACACTCCGGACTATCAATGCAGGAGTCGCAAGATCGAGGCCCCGCTTCTACGGTATTTCGGATGAGACTTTAAACCGAGGTCCCGTCTCCACATGACCTCGTTGTTTGTGGGACGTTAAACCCGAGTTCACTCACCCACTTACACGTCTTTGCGCATACTCCATGGTAGCTCGACCCTTGTGCTGTGAGCTCTGACGTCATGATAAACATAAGTGTCATATACTGAGTAGCTGATTATATCTCCATGCGATTGCATTCTAGTAAACAAGTCAAATTTAGGGAGAATAGTAGTCGACTCCATCCCCTTTTCAAGAGATTTTCTTTTCAAGAGATTTTCTTGAAACCTCCGGTCATCGAAAGAATATGGTATGTAAGTGAAAAGTTGCGTTCGTGCCTGGAATTGTGACCGAGATTGGCACAAAATGTTGATTTATGACGTTTAAGTTCGAACTGATATAACTTTAGAAGTTTTACATATCCATTGCCGGAGTGTATTTTGGTGTTATTGCTGACAATGACGCTCTTGGCGATCCTCACGACTTCATATATTCAAGCATTCTTTTGATGTTGATTTCTCCGTATATGGCAGTACCATGGCCATGCATGCTCTTTAATATATGTTTGAGAATAGCTTGTAGAATGTGATTGAAATAATTATCATTGTTACTATCATTGTAACTATCATTTATTTTTCTGTTTTTATAAAGGTCAGTGCTGATAGTTAATGTAATTTCCTTCAGGTAAAAAGGAACTCAGTACGAACAATAATTACTACAAGAGCTGTCACTAAACAGCAAAGTTCACCTTGACTGGTGCTTGCCCATCATGAACACAGAGATATTAAAATGTGACCTTGACCTTCAGTCAATAAGGAAAGTGATGCCGCTACCATGTAAAACACTAAATCAGGCAGTATCTGTCAACAGTCCATCCAGGCACTGTAAATATTCAGCATGTGACTTTGACATAAAGGGCGAGATAGGTGGGGCTGGTACTGTGTAAAACTCTGAGCCAGCAACTAACAGAATTTTAAGTGGAGATGGTCGGGTGGTGCGATGGTGCTGCGTGTAAGTGCCAGTGCCTAGGCGTCCTACTGAGTTGGATAATAGTAGGGCAAGGGCCTACTGTGCTTGCAGTTGCCAGGTGTGGGGATGGTGTTGAGAGTTGCGAGCAATATCTATCTGAAAACCAAATGCAATTCAAATCAATCAAATGGTTTAGAGACTATGAGATCTTTATCATAAAATTTCTAAGTCCGTGACCTTGACCTATAGGTCTGACCAGAAATGAGGATGATGCTGAATAAGATTTAGGACCAATTCCTATCTTCATTCCAAATATAATTTGAATCTATCAAAGGGTTTAAAACTATGAGATCTTTGTAAAAAAACTTTAATGTAAAACTTTAATATAAAATTTCTAAGTCCGTGACCTTGACGTATAGATCATGACCAGGGGTGGGGATTTGGCTGAATAAAATTTCTGACCAATATCTTTCAACATACCAAATAAAATTTATATACATCAAAGTGTTTAGAAACTATATATTAAGAAGGATGTTGCTAATGAAAGATAGAAGTTTGTATATGAGCTGAAAGTCTGTCTTGTAAATATAAAAGTGGGAGAAAATTCTTTCCTTTACAAGCTGACTTCTTGAAAAAAGGCGGACACATGGAGGTGCTCCTCACTACTCCTGTTCACAAGAAGCCAGTCAAATGTACTTTTTTTCTTAAGAGTACATACTCGTTGAATAATGTCTACGTGTCTTCCAGATTCAAGCAATTAACTAAATCCCATAATGGAAATAACATCCGACATAGTTTGTTCTTTTGAAGTTAACAAATTGCTTTGTAATTTCACGTCTCTAATAATCTTTGTCCTGCTTTTCTTCGAGAATAAGTCAGTGCCTCTGAGTGATTGTTCAATTTCTTTTGAATCACGCGTGCAATGTGCGTGGTATGATGTACTTCTGACCTTATATAAATCAGGTAAGAGATAAGACACCCGCAAATCAAGCAGGATATGTTAGTCCTCTTTACATTATTTTCTCCATTTTATGCGGTGTTCACCCATCTTTGTACTGATGCATATACTGTCTCGTAACATTGTACATTTCGACACTTGACAGAGGTGGCATACCGTAAAATCCGTATAATTCTAAGTATTTGATTCACTTGGTTGGCTGTTTTAGGTTTAACGGCCCTTTGACCAAAACCCTTTAAGTATTGGAACAAACAGGCCTGCGCAAACAGTCCAGATGGTCTGGCAAAGTCAAGTGTACCCCCCCCCCCCCATCTAAGCCATCAGGTCTCATTTATATATTACCTTTAATGTAATATGCATTCATTCATTTGCATTTTAATTGCGTATTTATGAAAAAAGCGCACCTCCTTGACGGTGACAGGAAACGACCTTCAGACTGTCGTCAATGTATCAGCGTTAATGGGCACACACTATAAAATTGGCCAAAAAAATCAATAAATACACCCTGATCAGCTGGATCCTCTGAAACGGGAATTTAGCACAGAATCAAAACCGGCACTGGAACTTACACGTAGCACCACCGCACCACCCAACTACCCCATTTTGATTGATTGATTGTTTTTGAGTTTAACGACCTTTTGAGACAGTATTTCAGTCTATATCGGGCGGTCTCCAAGAGAGGGAGAAAGAAGAGAGAAACGATAGACGAGAGAAAAATGTCAAAACAACCCTACCCACACCTACTGCAAGCATAGTAGGCCCTTATCTAAATCAGTAGGACGCCCCGGCACTGGAAGTTATACGTAGTACCATTGCTCCACCCGACTAAAAAGGAAGGAATAATGATATTGCAGAGTTGCTTCCCTGAAAGTGTATTCATACACCTTTACGACCAAATTTATCTAGATTGGTTTAAACGTATTTTATTTGGAAAACATTCTATGTATAACATATAGTGTGACATAACTTTACATAAGACTATGAACGGAAGCAACTTGCTTAATATATATAGTTCTCCTTAAGGTACATCTTAATAATGTCAATATGACTTGGTGGCTAAAATATACGAGTGCTTTGTATTTTGTAGTGTAACAAGAACAATGGGCACTCTTGTTCTGAATTACAAATTTAAAATAAGCGTAAGATGTGCATATTATAGTTTCTGTTTTTGTTGTTGAAGAAAAGGTAAGCATTTATTAAATAAGTCATATACTACCTTGAACTTGAAAAAAGTTTTACAAACGTGTTTCCTTCATCAGAAATATTTGTATTTTGCGCCAATATATAGCAGAATCCATGACCTAATGCAGTCGAAATATATTTTTTTATAACAAAAGGTCATTTAAATCTAACTTTCGTGGTTTAAAATCCCCCACCCAACCCGTTTATACAACACACAGTGAGAGCCAGGTGTATATATGATATCTACCATATGTTAACTACTATAACCCTCTATACACTTGCCAGTGGCTAAGCTGCGTGTTGGGCGGGATAAAATAAGCCGAAATAGTGAGCTTGTAAAATAAATTTTGGAAAGTTTACATTTCAGCTGTGTTAGATCAAGGATTACACGATATGTTGGTTTAAAAAATGTATATTTCTGATGAAACCAGCCCGCAAACCAAGGTACCTGCTGCTTTTTGTGCTTTCATTGCAGACATCTGGATTTTCTATTGCCAGTTCTACAGGGAAACTTTTAGTATGTTTATCGGACGTCAAAACCCTTCGAAAACGGAATCTACTCTTAAAGGACAGAATTATCTGCTTGAGGAGAATTTTGTTGTTAACCTAAATTGATGGTTTGTTGTTTTGAGTTTAAAAGCTCTTTGAGGCAGTATTTCAGTTATATCGAGCCGAAGAGAAAAGATACGTGAGAAAAAAAATAAAACAAACCCACATGCACCTACTGCAAGCACACTACACCCTTGCACTACTATTATCCACATTAGTAGGGCGCTCTGGCACTGAAAGTTACCGAGCACAATCGCCCGACCACCCGTCACCATCCATTGAGAGGATGCAAACAAATAATTTTAGTTTCGTACCCATTAACCTTAGCTTTAAGAATGTTTCAGACACATGGTTTGTATTTTGGAGTTTCAAGTTGTACTGTTCGAAGTGAGACTGTTTCATTATGGTGAAGACATGGTTTTTGTTGTGGTATTGATTGGTTGGTTGGTTCGTCTTTTGCGGCTCTTTCAGACAGTATTTCACGCTATATCGAGCCGTCTTCCAAAAGTAAGAAAGAAAAGAGATAGGATAGGCTAGACTTGCCGAAGTGTGTAAATCAATATTCCATTTGGTAGTGGTCGGGTGATGATGCTGGGTATCTTTCAGTGCCGGGCGTCGTTCGTATTGGGATAAAAGAAGGGCAAAGGGTCTACTGTGCTTGCCGTAGTTGCGGGTTGGGTTATTTCGTCATTTTTTTTATCACGTTTCATTTCTCATCATCATCATATTTCAATTCTCATATCGACGTTACCCCCGCACCTCAGCGGAACGTATCCATAGCCGCAGTAACGGGTAGACGGTTCAAAATAGACTGAAATTTCATCTCTAAGAGCTGTTAAACCCAAACCAACAAACTAAACAAACAATCAATTATTGTTTTTCAATTATATCCTGTCTAAGGCCTGATAGCTCGTCGCAGTTAGAACTCATTTTAACAAGTCCGTGGTTTACTTTTATCGTAAGGCGCAATGTAAAAAATTGGTGTTCCGAATGCTAATTCGAGTAATAAGATCGACGTGAAATCCGGCCGAGTTAACAATTAAATGCTGGTTTATTTAAAGATGATTTCCTGTTTTGAAATAAGATTTCAATAAAAAAATATAGGGTCTTGAGAAAATCTAATGATAGGCGAGAGAAAAATGAAACCCTCACCCGCACAGTAGGCCCTTGCCCTACTATAAGCCAAATAAGTCTGAAAGTCACCCAGCACCACTGCCCGACCGCAACCACCCCGTTGTGGTATTGAACTCATGCTAGGTGTGTAGGTTAGGGCGGGGATGGAGAAGGCAAATCTTACAAACGCCATTGCTATTATGCGAATCCCAATAAAATAAAAGTTCCCGCTTTTGTTTTTGTATGTTCTGTTTGTTTTCCGAGGAAACCAAAGGCAGCCTTTATTCAGATTTTCGTAAAGTGAAAACTTTCCAGACTGATGCTTTTGTCAGTGTCTGTGAGTTTCCTTTAGTTTCTTTATGCTCCTTTCTCATTCAGAATCAGACAATGCTAATCCTATATAGGATCTTTTTGTCACGCTACTGTCTTATCAGTCTTATAATGGATGACATTACTGTCCAAAGTTAAGCCTAATTTGTCATGATGATGTAGTTACTGAGTAAGTAAGTAGTATTTTGAACCCACAAAGTACAGATATGGTCTAGTTTAGGCTGTTCCATATACAATGAACCTTTTTCAAATTTTCATTCATGTCCGAGTCTCAGCATCTACACTGTGAACTGACGCTAACACTCGCTTCCTTTGTTTCCTTCGGGTTAGTAACCAACTGAAAAACCCGAAAATTGCGTAACCGTGAGATCTTTTATGCATGGACTCCCGTACAAAAATGCTCGTGCCCAGGTAGTTCCTCAAAGAAACAATTTGGTCCGTGCAAACTCTACTACACATGATTAGCTGACTTCAAATGATTAGTGTCGTGAGAAAATATACCGTTTGATTGTTGCAAACACATAACTCAAATCAACCTACACATAATGCCAGTCTGAGCAGAAATCCTTGTTCGCAAAACAATCTACGGACCCTGGGAAATATATTTGGCAGCAGACAGCCACTTTGAACAGTCTGGTCGGCTGCGCAGATTGGTTAGAGTATTTACAGTAACCACCTTTTCGAGATAGACGCTATTCAGATGTTTGGAATCGAACATTACATGTACTTTAACAAAGAGAACGGGGTACGAAGTAAATATGTGTAGAAATCATCACATGCCGTATGTCAGTCCCTTTTTGTTGTGGCCAGACCCGAAGTCGTATCAACGTCAGTGCGACGTCACACTAAATGAACGACCCTCGTACACAGACACAATAAATATTTTGCATCTATTTCTGTACAATGTTTACAGTTACAGTCAAATGACATAAATTGCACGAGATGATGGCATTACTGAGTCGAAGTGTAAGACAGTTCCTGGATTCGTGCCCTTGGTGCATGAATTGGAAAGACCTGAGCATGGACAAAGGAAAACACCTCGTGGCTAAAGCCGCTGGGTGTTCCCATTTTCCCGTGCTCAGGTCTTTCCAATCCATGCACCCTCGCACTCATCCGGTAACTATTACTATTTGATATATCTTGCTCACAAGTTGAAAAAGCTGAAATTTTCAAAGGGCCAAAATTCCTACAAAATTTGACGGAATTCGTTCAAAAGTTAATCAACTAATTTACTTTTCATCTCCAATCAGCTGATAAGTTTCAAACACTTAGCTCAAATAATAATCGAGATATCTTGCTGACAAGTTCAAAATGCGGAAATCTCAAAGAGTCGTTACTAAAATTATTAATTATAGGTTTATTTCTAAAGCTGATCAGTCCATCAAAGGCACCCCAGACCGCCATATCATTACTGTGATCTGCGTTATGCTCTATTTTCACAAAATTCTGTTTTAGTTGTTGCTTAATGACGGCTCCTGACGGAACTTTTGTTTTGTTTTAGTTGCTAAAATGCATGCATTAACTGAGATCATTTCGATCAAACTTGTGTGCACCACCGCTTTATGCTTAAACATATTCCACTATAATGAGATTGCGTTCATTGCTTACTTGTTTTGCTAAATTAAATTCAAGGACAAAAACCCATGCGTCAATTAGGCTATTACCTCAAAGGGTCATTAAACCAAAAACAACCAATCAACCAGCCCTGAAAGTGTAACCATTCACTTTTATATACAGACTAACTAAGAAGGATCAAAGAACCTATGTAATCTATTAGTTTGAATAAAATCAGTGAAGCAATATAATTGGCCTTCTTTTTGTTCAGAATACATTCCTTTTAATTAGGACAAATGGTCACTTTTGCCTTACAAGTTGAATTGCCTTACAAGTTGAATTAATTTGTAAGTTTAAAATGGTTTAGCGTGCTGTTAAAAACAATGAGCTAATGATCTGAAAATTTCTGTTTCAAAATGCAAGGTAATTTCTGTATGACATTCAAAAGTCGCACTTCTACAAATTACAAGTCTGATTTGTTAAGGAGTGATCGGGTCGGGCGATTATGTTGGGTATCTTTCAAGCCCAGGCGTCCTACTTATTTGCATAACAGTAGAGAAAGGGCCTACTGCGCTCGCAGAAGATGCGGGTGGGAATTGTTCGGAAATTTTTCTCTTGACTATCACCTTTTTATGAAAGACCGAAATATTGTCTCAAACTAATTTTATTTTGTATTAATTTACCGGAATATCATAGTTCTTTCGAAACACGCATGGCAGATGCATGCTTATGTTAGAGCTTAATATAGAACAAACAATATGTGAAAATAAAGTATCATAAAAACGTGGTCTTCAAAAGCATTAACTTTACGTCTTCAGAAAACTAAAAGGAGAAATATGCCAATTCAATCTTGTTTCTCGGATAAGTTTCCTCGTACTACAACTGGAGCTGATTACATTTACAGTACATTTTAGGAGAAACAGCCCTGCCGTTTTCTCTTTTGCCCCCCCCCCCCCCCCCCCCCCCTACGCAAAAGTCAAGATTTACTTCTAATGAATCAACTTGCAATGAATCAAATTCATTACTCTACATATATGTAGTGTTAAGAATTTAATTCATTAGAAGTAGATTTTACTTCTAATGAATCAAATTCTTTACTCTTTGGGGGTGGTTGCGGTCGGGCAATGGTGCCAGGTAATTTTCAGTGCTGGGGCATCCTAAGTATTTGGAGAATAGTAGGGCAACAGCCTACTGTGCTTGTAGTAGGTGCGGGAGGGTGTTCTTTGGACAGTTTTTCTCTCCTATCATTTCATTTCTTTCTCCCTCTCTGGGAGGCGGCTCGATATACACTGAAAATCTCAAAGAGCAGTTAAACCTAAAACAACCAACCAAATCTTCACTCTGCGTGTTGTAGAGTAAAGGGTTTAATTCATTAGACGTAAATTCTGTTGTTGAAAGTTGGCGATGGTGCTATGTGTAACTTCGAGTGCCGGTGCGTCCTACTGAGTTGAAACATTGACGGGCAAGGCCCTACTTTGCGTGCAGTATTTGCGTGTGGGGTTGTGTGGACGTTTTTTTCTGCCCTTTGTCATATCTTTCTCCCTTTCCGATGTAGACAGAAATACTGTCTCAAAGGGCCGTTAAACTCAAATTAATCAATCAATGGTCCCTTTCTTGGCAGGTTTATATCGTCCAGTCCAGGGATACATAAAGGAAAAGTAAAAAAAGTACGTGTATTTATCCTTTAAAACAAATGACAGAAAAACGTGTAGGAATACCCATAAACATTAAGCATAACAAAGTTGAGTCAGGCTGAAATTAGGTCAATGTATGCTTAGAAGCTGAATGGGCTATAAGTTGAGTAGCTAGCAACTGGCGTGTACTATACTATGTAGCTGCAGTTAAAGGTGTTAAGGCGTGAATTTTTAAATCTTGACGTGCGGCTGTTAATCAGTTTTAGTTTACCAAACTAGTAACTTAAGTTTTCTGCTTTTTTCTAATAGAAAAGTAATAAGAGAAAATGACTGTAAGCATCGAGCATTGGATGGAAACTCAAAATTTTGTATTTTGCTCAAAATTTCGTGGTTCAAAGCCCTCGACAAAAGATGGAGATCGGTGAAAAAATTAGTAAAATATGTCAAACGGTTCTCGAGATATCTAAGCAATTACTGTTGCCATGGCAACAATTTTTAGGCCGGTCAAATTTTACTTATTTTCAAGAATTTCAAAAGAAAAATGTATCTCTCTTGATGCAAGTATCAAATACATGACTAGTATGGTGCTTAGGACTAAATGTGATTGTTATTTTCTGCACAGTCAAAGCATCAGCCACTGCACGTTGTTGAAACCATGGCAACTGAAAGTACATATAGTCAGAGACAAAATAGCACTTTTTTAAATCAAGATTATTGAAAATGGCAGCCTGACCTGAATAAACCGTTTACATGTCTTGAAACGTCAACATAAGTACAGTTCATAACAAAAACAATTAGTTGTAAACTTTCACTAACTAAAGAATAAATGCACGTGCAAATGGCTTCCCTCTTGCAATTCCAATTTTACAGAAAACAACAGTTTTCTAGATTTTTTGCCTTAATTGTACCCCTCGCAAACTGTGTTTGTGGGGGGTATACTGCTTTGACGTTGTCCTTCCGTCCGTCTTTCCATCCGCAACACATTAAATTTGCTCCGATTTGTTTCAAATTTTGTCCATGCATGCAGCATAAGAAAATAGTGGATACGTATTTTTCAATTTTTCCTAGAAAGTTTTTATCGCGGAGTTATGCCCCTTTGTATTTTTCGTGAAATAAGTTTGTTATCGCAACTCCTCCTAGATGGTTAGACGCATTTTCTTGAAATTAAGTATGTGAACAGATATTGGTATGAAGATGTGCATTAGGGTTTTGATTTTAAATTCTGCCCTATTTTGCCACAGTTATGCCCCTTTTTGATATTTTTTGCCCTATTTTATAGGGTTTTTGCATTAAATTTGCTCCGATTTGTTTCAAATTTTGTCCATGGATGCAGCATAAGAAAATAGTGGATACTTATTTTTCAAGTTTTCCAGGAAAGGTTTTATTGTGGAGTTATGCCCCTTTGTATTTTTCGTTAAATAAGTTTGTTATCGCAACTCTTCCTAGATGGTTTGACAGATTTTCTTGAAATTTAGTATGTGAACAGATATTGGTATGAAGATGTGCATAAGGGTTTTGATTTTAAATTCTGCCCCTTTTTGCCTGAGTTATGCCCCTTTTTGGTATTTTTTGCCCTATTTTATAGGGTTTTTTGCATTAAATTTGCTCCAATTTGTTTCAAATTTTGTCCATGGAAGCAGCATAAGAAAATAGTGGATACGTATTTTTCAAATTTTCCTGGAAGGTTTTTATTGCAGAGTTATACCCCTTTGTATTTTTCGTGAAATAAGTTTGTTATCGCAACTCCTCCTAGATGGGTAGATGGATTTTCTTGTTATCGCAACTCCTCCTAGATGGTAGATGGATTTTCTTGAAATTAAGTATGTGAACAGATATTGGTATGAAGATGTGCATAAGGGTTTTGATTTTAAATTCTGCCCCTTTTTGCCTGAGTAATGCCCCTTCTTGATGTTTTTGCCCTATTTTATAGGGTTTTTGCATTAAATTTGCTCCAATTTGTTTCAAATTTTGTCCATGGATGCAGCATAAGAAAAAAGTGGATACGTATTTTTCATTTTTTTCCTGGAAAGTTTTTATTGCGGAGTTATGCCCCTTTGTATTTTTCGTAAAATAAGTTTGTTATCGCAACTCCTCCTAGATGGTGAGACGGATTTTCTTGAAATTAAGTATGTGAACAGATATTGGTATGAAGATGTGCATTAGGGTTTTGATTTTTATTCTGCCCCTTTTTGCCTGAGTTATACCCCTTTTTGATTTTTTTGCCCTATTTTATAGGGTTATTGCCTTTTTTGCTTCCATTTTATTCAAATTGGGTTACTAGATGCAGCATGTGGAAAGAGCTGATACTTATTGTTCAGTTTTTCCGGAAAGGTTTTCCTACTGAGTTATGTCCCTTTGTAGTTTGTAAGAAAAGTTTGTTATCGCTACTACTCCAAGACCATTTGACGAATTTTCTTGAAATTAAGTGTGCGAACACATATTGGTATGAAGATGTACATTAACCCTTTTTGCATGAGTTATGTCCCTTTTTATATGTTTTGCCCTAGTTTGAAGTTTTTTTATGCCATTTTCACTTCCATTTTATTCAGATTTGGTGCACAGATACAGTAGAAGAAAGAGTTGCCACATATTGCTCTGTTTTTCTCAAGAGGGTTTTCCAGCTTTGTTGTGCCCCTTTGTAGTCTTTTAAAACAGAGTTTGCTGTTGCTACTTCTGCTAAACCGTTCGACTGATATTAAATATCTGAACACATATTGGTATATAGATGTGCACTTGTAGTTGTCATAACATGTATGCTGAGTAAATGTAAAACTTAAATGACAAAGCTGCATGCCTAACTGTTAAAGGCGGGGGGTATTTAGTAAGCCATGCTTACTGCCACCTCTAGTTACCTCACTGCCAAATTGAATTTGCTACAAAAAACAAATAATGAGTCTTGTTATATCCCATCTTTGCAAATAACGATGTAGAAACGTATCTGTAGAAGTTGTTTCTATGGTTACAATGCATAAAATGTATTAAATCAGTTCAAAACAACTCTAAAACATGTAACTGATATACACCTCCTAATTTGCATCGGAATCGATATGATCTTAAAGTAGTTCAATACTAGGTTTCTGTATCATACTCTTATGATTTTCATTTTTTTTCTAATAAACAAATTTAAAGTGCTGCTAAGATACCCCACCCACTAATTTACTATGCACTAGCGATATCACCATTTTGGGAAGAGAGAGAGTGTACAAATGTGAAAAATGTATGATATAGTACTAGTTAAGATATATATTTTTTACCAGTGAGTGATCGCTGGTTGATACATGCTGTTGAAGTGCAAATCGCAAAATATTAATTCTCGAGGGCGAAGCCGGAGTGAGTTAAGAAAAGCTGACTGTAAGCATCGAGCATCATTTTGCTCAATTTTATGGTTCGAAAAATCACATGCCAAACCAATTATAATTTCATCATAAAATCGGCATAAACATTTTTATAGCACCAAAATTAAAATTCAGATGACAGACTGTAAAACAAAGAGGGTTAATGGCATGTTTGTAGTTTTATGGCCCTTTAAACATTTCTTTAGTCATGCGGCAAGGCATAGATGATTTTGAAAGACTGTGTGCCATGTCACCACGTTTATGCAAAAAGAATTCTGCCTTCAGAAATTGAGATTCAAACAAGGACTGCAAGCCTAGCAGGTCCGCGCTTCACTCGTTAAGCTACAGAAAAGTGGATGAAATTAGGGAAGTGGATGGGATGAGTAAATCACTTGTGTACACGTATACTTTAGATGGCACCCTATCAGGATTACCTAAATTACAAGATTTTCTTGGCTGCTCTAGGAGCCCCAATAGCACAGTAGGCTAAGCTCTGGCCTGCTGGTCTGGTAATTCCGGGCTCGAGACCCGCTGAAGGCGTAAATCTTTCCGACCGCCAATGGGTCTCCATTGCACACATAGAGCCCTTCATAGTCCCCCCTCCCCGCCCACACACCTTTTCCTCCAGTCGCAAAGATATGACTGAACTACCGTTAAAAGGATGTAAAACTGTAAGTCG
Organism: Ctena decussata; assembly: GCA_963989385.1. Lineage (NCBI taxonomy): Eukaryota > Metazoa > Mollusca > Bivalvia > Lucinida > Lucinidae > Ctena > Ctena decussata. The sequence goes on along the minus strand of OZ022503.1, from coordinate 74,539,836 downwards.
TTCATGCACCAATTCTTGGCGGCTGTATGTAGTATCACTATCATAGGTCAAAGAGCATTTCAGCCTATCCTGCGGTGAATAGACACTGTACTCAAGTAGACCTACTCCACTTTCTGTCCTGAAAATGCCTTTTTTGTATTTTACCTACTTCAAAGAAGCATTTTATTCAAGAAAAACTAGTAATTTTATTAATTTCAACATAAAATAAAGAAAAAGCAAACATATTGCTCCAATTAAAATGGTTTTACTCCCTTCTTCTATTCCGTGATTTCTGCAGACGTTTTGCTCGGGACAACTCGTGTCATCAAATATATCTGCAACTGCAGTTTTGGTGAATGGACCTAATTCTTTTAAAGATACTATCTTTTATCATGGATATCATGGATACTACTCGTAGTGTTCGCACATTTGTAATCGTCAAGGGAGGTAAGATAATCCCAGATTGACTTAACCCCCTTGCTACTATTTTACAACATTGACACATTTCAAAGATGAATAAAATTTGAAATTGTGCGAGTTTACACCTAATTTTTTTTACCTTCTTAAACTTTGAACCTTGCTCTATCATGTATGGCCTTATTTTCAAACGTGACTGCCATTTTTGGTTAAGAGGCGAATAAAACCCCTATTTTTCGCTCAAAATTGGGTCTATTTTTTCCAGTAAAAGCTCTTCCGTGGATAATATGGGACAGAAAACATTAATATTATGTAATCTAATTACACAGCTATGTATTGCCAAACTACACAAACAAACAAATGTAGGATAATATTTGTTGTTCAGTTTTTAGCGAGGGAATATTACTTTCAGGTCTAAATATTGACATTTTCAAAATGGAATCCTGGTTACCATGGAAACGGCCGAACGCTCACTGCTAAACACTTGTGAAACACAAACAAGCATGGTATATATCAATTTCCCAAAATATGAGCTAAATCCGTAATTTTCGACTTTCCGCGCTATTATGGGCTAATGCTCGATTCTTACAGTCAGTCTCTCTTAAATCGTATAATTTTGTTGATATTATTGTCTTGTTTTCGCATTTATGTAACTTCTACAGACAAAATCTAATGTCTGATTTTGTACAAATTTGGTCAAATATTAAGTAATAAGAGCCTAACTTAGCAGACACTCACTGTTAAAACAATGTAGAGTTCAAAGTTGCATGCCAACCAAGTAGTGTAACTAGTACGAATTGAGGACAGTAGTAATATGGGATGGTCTTGTTGGGCAAGGACGCTGGGTAATGTCAGTCAAGTGATGTCCTACTATTTCGGATAGTAGTATGGCAAGAACCGGCTGTGCTTTTAGCAGTTGCGTGAAGGGCTTGTTTGGACTTAGCCTTCTTCCGTCCCTCTCTCCCTCACTGGGAAACGGTTGGAAGTAGACCAAAATACTGATCGAAACGGCCGTTAAACCTAAACGAACCAACAGGAGTAATGTGCTTTTAGCAGTTGCGTGAAGGGCTTGTTTGGACTTAGCCTTCTTCCGTCCCTCTCTCCCTCACTGGGAAACGGTTGGAAGTAGACCAAAATACTGATCGAAACGGCCGTTAAACCTAAACCAACCAACAGGAGTAATATATTCGAAATTCATGTTTGTGGCGATGGGAAACACGCAATGAAATTACTGAGTCATGCTAAAGATCAACCTTCCCAAATCTAAATGGGCTGGATGACCTGCGATATAACGTGCATTTCAAAAGTATTTCAGTCATATCAGGACGATGGGAGGGAGATAATGAAAGGATGTGTGCTATGGAAACCCGTTTATTTCAGTCTTGAAAGGAGTCAAAAGCGGTCGACTAGCCTAGCAGGCCAACACTTAACCCTCAGAACTACCGGTGCTATGCGTTAACAAATCAGCATCCATAAACGTAACACAGGCTACCCTTGCGGGTGAGTGAGCTTTGTGGCGTAAATTTACAGGGCGTTTCCTCTATCATTGAAATTTGATTAAGCAACACTAACAAAGACATTTACGTTTTAAATATTTCAGACCAACCTCTCTAAATGCAAAGTACATGTACTCACTGAGGCACTCAAGTCAATTTTGGCGTTGGCGTCTACACTGAGAAAATTCAATTTTGAGCAAGCAGATCGCACGTTGGTGTCATTTAGCTTTATTAACTTAAAATGCACGTTTGCTGCATAATATCTGTCGGAGCCACCCAGGAAAAGCCACAGTCACACATCAATGTCCAATGAAGAAGCTGTAAAGTGTAAAAAGACGAAAGCTACGTGCGAAAATCGATCAAGCCAAACTCCCAGACTAGAAAAATCTAGCTTTGAAAGTTGGACATAGTGGAATTGTTTGTTCAAAAACAGTTGCGCGCAACGTGATGCAAGGCTATGAGTACTTTTGTAGCCTGAAACTGTCACTTTTAATTACCTGAATTATCATCATTGAACAATTATTTTGAACAAAACACAACGCACGCCTGTTGCAGAAAACTGTCAAGGCCTAATACATGGAGTGCTATGTAATGGATGTGTCGCATAATTCATTCCGAATTTTCTATAAATTGTGGAACACCGGGGAAAGGCGGAAAATTTATGTAGCCTTATAAATGTGTTGCGCTATCCGTTTGAGACTTGATAACAAATCGCAAATAGAGGCTTTATTTTATTTTATCTTTATTTTTATTTTAGTTTTTGGCTTTCCAAGTTTAGATCCTATTTTATTTGTCTTTCGAGGCATAAATTTGTCAATGTGTATTTAATGCGTATTTTGGATCTGATTCAGTCAGTTCCTGAAGTGTAGTTACTCTTAAAATTTAAATAAATTCTCACATGTCGGATTTTTTTTCAAAAGACTTCTTGCATGCTGTCAAAATCTGTAGACCTCTTTAACATATCTAATCTGATCCGGTAGAACTTCAGTGTACGTTTCTTCCACTGACTAATTTTATAAGAGCACCTCCACTCCAAATTCTGTAGCTATGAAAACGTGTTGGCAAGACGCGGAAGTACATGTACCTATCTTTATTGTGAGTTGGTTTTCCTGCTAAAGAGTTCTTTCAAGAGCAGAGAATACATTCGAAAGAAGGACCATGGGCCAAACTTTCAAGTTTCGGCTACTCAAGCCTCATCAGAGATCCTGACAATATCAGGTGATAAACGCCAGAGAACAGCATACTGTAATGAGAATCTAAAAGAGCAGACAACACATTCAAGATAATGGGCTATATTTGTCGAAGTTTTGGCTATTCATGCCTCATCAGTGACCCTGAAAATTTATGGCGACAAAGCAAGATAAAAGAATGCTGCAATTTCTTAATTTTAAAAAGTCAGTTGATTCAAAGAAAATAGTCCAAGTCATGAAAACGCGTTTATCTAGAATGATAGCATAAAGCAATAAAAATATCTGATATCTCAGAATATATCGTCTGATCTCAAAGGACAAACTAAAAAAAAAATATTCTGCACTATGGATGATGCGCGGGAAAAGATTTTACCGCAAATTTGTAAAGCCCCTCCCCCCCCCCACATACATACACACACAGTTATGTCATTCACGCGCTGGCCATTCCAAGGCGGGCCACAGGGCACAACACCAGCTGCAGTGAAGACAAATTTAAATTTCCTTTAAGAGCAGAGAGCACATTCAAAAGAACAAAAGAAGGAACATGCGCCATACCTCAAAGCTTAGGCTATTCAAGCCCTAACAATTGAGTTCACTCTTACTAATGTACTAAAGTTTTTTTCCTCGGATCTAAAAACAAGCAAATTTCTTTTGTTGTTTTCTGACCCAAAATTATCTTCTAGCATTAATTGTCTCCCTCAAGCTATTCAGTTTAAGAGCTGATAAGGTTCTGGTGACCTTGACCTTATTTTCAAGGTCACTGGAGGACTTAGATTTCCATTTCTTGTACCCACACTATCTCACTAACCAGTGGATGGAATTTCAACATACTTGCATGGATATATCACTGGGACTAGCTTAAGTGCTGATCAGATTTTGGTGACCTTGCTTCATTTTCAAAGTCACAGGAGATACTTAGATATGTGAAAATGTCACTAAAATTGATATATCTCTTTAGCCTTTGGCTTGATTTCCACTTTACTTTAACAGATATACCTATGTGACTGTCTCAAGAGTGTACAGTGTTTTGATGACCTCGACCCTATTTTCAAGGTCAAAAGCTAGCATACAAAAGCGTAATTTTGACTCTTAAAAATGAGAGGTCTTGAACCAGGTGACGAATATTCATCAGACTTGCATGAAGATATCGTTGTGACAGGTTTAAGATATAGTTTGTGACCTTGACCCATTTTTAGCTCACCTGAGCAGAAGTGCTCAAGGTGAGGTATTGTGATCGGTCTTTGTCCGTCGTCCGGCGTCAACTTTTGCTTTAAACGACATCTTCTCCAAAACTGCTAGCCGGATTTCAAAATAATTTCACAGAAATGTTCCTTGGGGGACTCTCTACCAAAATTGCTCAAATGGTTTCGCTCCGCTGAACAATATGGACGCCAGAGCTAAAAATAGAAAAATCTTTAAACGACTTCTCCAAAACTGCTGGGCCGATTTTTAAATAATTTCACAGAAATGTTCCTTAGGAGACCCTCTACCAAAATTGCTCAAACGGTTCCGCTCCGCTGAACAATATGGCCGCCAGAGCTAAAAATAGAAAAACCTTTAAGCAACTTCTCTAAAACTGCTGGGCAGATTTTGAAATAATTTCACAGAAATGTTCCTTAGGAGACCCTCTACCAAAATTGCTCAAACGGTTCCGCTCCGCTGAACAATATGGCCGCCAGAGCTAAAAATAAAAAACCTTTAAGCGACTTTTCCTCTTAAACTGCTGGGCCGATTTTAAATAATTTCACAGAAATGTTCTTTAGGAGACCCTCTACCAAAAATGCTCAAACGGTTCTGCCCCGCTGAACAATATGGCCACCAGAGCTAAAAATTGAGAAAAGCTTTAAACATCATCGTTTCTAAAGCCAATGGCTCGATTTCAAAAACATTTCACAGAAATGTTTTACTCATGGCTCTGAACAAAAATTGCTCAAACAGTTCCGCTCCGCTGAACAAAATGGCCGCCAGAGCTAAAAATAGAAATAAATCTTAGAATGACACAGAGGGCACAGTTATGCTCCAGTCATCATGAAACTTTGTCAGAATGTTTATCTTAATAAAATCTAGACCATCTTTGAAACTGGGTCATGTGGGGTCAAAAACTAGGTCACTGGGTCAAATCTTAGAAAAAACTTGTGCACACTCTAGAGGGCACAGTTATGATCCAATCTTCATAGAACTTTGTCAGAATGTTTATTTATATAAAATCTAGGCCAAATTTGAATCTGAGTCTTGTGGGGTCAAAAACTAGGTCACTAGGTCAAATGTTAGAAAAACCTCATGTACACTCTAGAGGGCACAGTTATGATCCTATCTATGTGAAACATTGTCAGAATAATTACTTTCATGAAATTTATACCAGATTTGAAACTGGGCCATGTCAGGTCAAAAACTAGGTCACTAGGTCAGTTCTTAGAAAAACAGTGTGAACGCTTTTGAGGACACAGTTTTGTTCTAATCTTCATGAGACTTTGTCAGAATGTTTGTCTCCAACGAATCTGGACCAAGGGTGCAACTTGGTCATGTTGGGTCAAAAAGTAGGTCACTAGGTTAAACCTTAGAAAAACATTGTGTACACTCTAGAAGGCACAGTTTTGATAACTTTGCCAGAATGTTCATATCCAAGAAATCTAAACCAGGTTTGGAACTGGGTCATGTAGGGTCAAAATCAAGTCATTAGGTTAAATCTGATAAAAACCTTAGGTACACAATAAAGGGTTCATTTTCCATTTAATCTTTGTGAAACTCTGTCAGTCATATGGATGTCTCTGAGGTTAAGTTCACAGGATACTCAGGTGAGCGATCCAGGGCCATCATGGCCCTCTTGTTAAGAACATAGTCTTCTATGTAGGATATCTTTAGAACCAGCGGATTGCTTTTCTACAAACTTGCATAGATATTTTATTTGTACAGGCTTTTTATTCATAAGAGGGGATGGGAAATGGGCTGATGGGGGACATCCGTTTTTCTCTGAAAATCGTTTTTAGGTTTATCTATCATTTGCTTTTTATCTTCCTTTTTTCAGAATTTCTGTATACATGTATTCATCTTGTAACATAGTTTTCCTTCATTTTTCTTCATTTCGAATACTAAGCTTTTTCTTCAGTACATAATTCACCAACATTTCTATGCCAGCATCCGGTTTGGAACTTAGCAACTGATATGTTGTGTTCTCTTTAAATGTAATTTTACATTCTCTTGTATTACTATTTGCGTTCGGTGTCTTACTTATGGAACGGAAAAGCTGTGTCATAAGTCTCTCGGAACCAGTATTGTTTGTTGGACACAACTTGTACATAGCTATCCTTGCATCTGATGGACTAAAAGGACATCTTTTTAATGCTACCAATAACTAACAAACTCTTTTCCAAATTCATGAATATCTTTGTATATGTATGGATGGTGTTCCGCTACTGGAACTTATCATGAGTAGCAAGAAAAGAATTTTGGCCAAACACCAACGGTTCAATTGATTTTCCCCAACCTTTGGTAAATGGGTTCTATTTTCGAATCCGACAAATGGCTTTAGGATGCGATGTTTCAGTATGGTTGTGTAACTGAATGGCATACTATACCTACCTACTCCTCTACATATACACATTAGTTTCGGCGTTGAAACCTACTTAAAACATGCTAGTGCAAAGCATTAAGGGTGTGTTTTGTGTTTTGTAAATACGAAATCAAGTAACACTGTACCATATAGATACCTGCAGCATTATAGAATAAAATATTGAATCTAGTTTCCTTGAAATTAATAAGCGGAATTTCCTATTTTTGTTTTTTCAAACAAGCCTGCAGGAGACCAGGATGGCCAACACCGTCTTTAAAGTCTCCATAGTCCTACCGGTGGTAAAAATCGTCAAAAAACAAATCATTATGAAACCTGTACAGCCTTCAGAATTGATGAAAATATGTCAGTTGGTGTGATTTTAGTATCATATAACTGGCAAAAATGAAGGAACAAGGAATTTTTAAAAAAATGATAAGTTTCTTCATAAATATACGGTTTTCGTCTCTGCTTCCCCATTAAGCAATGAAATAATGCAACAGCGGCACAATCAATGGGATCCTTGCTTAGTATTTTTGTAAATTGTATTTTTATCAACTATTAAAACGCCTGTGCCTTGTATTTTTACCCCCTGTACCTTTCGTTTTTACCATGAAATAAAGCTTGTGAAATCGAAAGTAGGTCATTTTGGTTGGCAACTAAAATGACCTAGTTTTTTTTTTCAAATATTTTTAATTGTAAACTCAAGGACGTTTTGATTTTTCAAAGCCGGCCAATCACGACAATAATCAATGGCGAAACTGTAATAGGAAGTTCGCAGCGATACCTCACGGTAAAATATTTCATGCTGATAGAGCAATGGGGCCTTTAAACACCAATTTGAATAACCCTCTAAGAAACATATGGCATGTTGATTCACCTTCACATCCAATCCGTTTTGATATATTTCTTTTCGATTTCGTAATTTTTTCAGTTTCAGAAGAAAACTGAAGAAGAGGGTGTACAGCACATTGAAACTGATATATGTCAGCTCTGTTATATTTTTTGTTTCATCAAACATGATCCCGAAATGGTTTTTTTGCCGGTTGTTAATTTCTTTCTCTTTGAAATCTATCAACATTTTAAGTACCTTCAATTCAATAGGACATCTGTCGTATTTTTACTGATTGATTTTATAAGATTTTAAGAGGTTTTGTTCTGCAGAATTCTCAATATCACTAATTACTTGTGTAGTTGTTTTCAAAAGGTTTAAAGCTGTACCTTGAAAAAATTCGCTGAGCCCAAAGTTAGAGTTTCTTTCTTCCTTTTTTCGTAGTACCATCTCTTATTATGGTTGAGTTTTTTATTTTATTGAAAATCTTCCAGCTAAATGTTGTCTGCCAACGTAAGTAACCTTTAGATTCTTCGTTCGTATTCAAGTTGGCAGATTTTGATATATTTGAAGATGTCTAACTATAAACTGCAGAAATAATAGGGTAATAATTGTATCTGCATAAACATTTTTTTTTAAATCATAAACTTGTCTAACACTAAAATATGGCCGTATATGTTCTGATGTAAATAAGTCTTTATTGAATGTTTTACTGCAACACCACTTTTTCAATTTCCAATGCGTAATTCCTTGCTGTCATGCTCCAAATTTGTTGATTTTCGAGATTGCACTGAATTACCCTTTCCATAAACATTCTTTTACTGGTGTGAACTTCAGTGGCCTTATCGCTTTTGCCGCTTGATAGTCATGATACTATGTATTTTAACAGTTTTATAAAGCGCTTTATGTTTTCTTTTGCACTTTGTTCTCGTTTCTGTGTTTGTTTATGCGTTCTGATCACCTCGCTAGGGGAAAAGGGAGCTGTTTTTCCTACCTCTGTTTTGCGGGTGTGTGTTTGTCCCTTTTCTCTTCCTCTTGGTGCCGTGGCTTGGCTGCGGTTTGTGATTGCGGCATACCCTAGACCTTTCTTTTAACTTTTTTGTGGTTGCGGGGGTCATTGTTACACTGTCATGTCAGATTCCAAATAAATATTTGCAGAAGTTAAAAATGTTCACTATTATCTCTGGTTAAAAATGGTTGCATTCACTATAGAATAATATAATAATGTAATTTCCAAATACCAGTTGAGTCAATTTGACCACTAAACACAATTTATTTCCGATAAATTTATAAATTTAATAAAACTACAATACAAATTTAAACAATTAAAAAGAAAAACAGCCTGTGTCTTTATGTACCATTTACAATGTCATTCGCATATGCAGGCCAGTTGGCGTTAGTAGTCAGAGGTCCCACAACAACAGTTTGAGTTGACTTGTGGCAGAGAATTGTTTCTTTAGGTTTCCTCTTTTTCAATATGTTTTTACTCATACATAAAGAATCTGAATCTACCAAATCAGAGTCTGATTCTGTTGGGACTGTGTAGATAATAGCAAGATGACGCAAAGGATAATTTATACAAATACAAGAACGGAATGAGCAAAAGGCTATATAGCTAAGTAGGTTTAAAATGTATTGGAACGGTCAGTGATGTTCTTTAATTCCAGTAAACTCACAAGTGCGTCTGTTGAGTGTTACCTGCACGTCCTCTCTATGCGACAAGGACTGAGATATTATTTACGATAAAATCGTTTCAAGAAATAAAAACTTCAAACTGGAAGGTAAGAGTTTTTTTTTTTGTTTTTTTTTTTCATTTTTTTCCCTCGGTGACCTCTGTCACCTTAAGAGCGCCTCTAGCAGAGATATTGGAAGTAGCCAGTCGTGCAAAAAGTATGTACAATTTGGAGGACATAAATATCATCATATGTAAATTTTTAAGCTGGAAGTGTCTTGGATTTTACATGTTGATTTTTTTCACCCTAGACGCGTGCCAAAGATGCTTACATTTTGTTTCTGGTATTTGTTAAAACTGGAGTTATGGAATTTAAGTGGGTGGAGCTGAAGCAGACGCCGTAAGCCATTAGTAATCGGCATGCCTCCGTTAACGAAGGTTATGAGCATTCAAGGGAATCGATAAAATCCTCTGAAATTTGTAAATTATGATAGAAGTAATGAAAGTAGTAGAAGTAGTATAGGAAGTGTACTTTTCTATACTACTGTATATGCTTGTTAAGCTTGCTATCCTGTATATTAACTAAATGAGATTTTATATGTTTATATGCTCATGGGCCATATGGCTTAATGCATTAATAATAAAGTATTCTAATGAAAGCCTCTTGAGGTGATCAGAACTTGGCTCCAAGGGGGTTATCAACCCCTGCTTTTACCCACATACATGTATAGAAATAAAAAAATAGCAAAAAAAATGATGAGTGAAATAGGTCTGCAGTGACGAATTATCATGCAGTTGTTTGCGATGCTTTTATTTGTATTTTTTTTTAGGAAAAATTGAAAGAATAATCTGAAAATGTAGAAGTATTGAGGAGGGGGGGGGGTCTTGGCATAGCTCCTAGAAGCTTAGACATTTTTTCTAAATGAAGACTGATATGCTTTCAAATATAAATGACCCTTCCCCGTTCCATGGCTAAATGATTTCTGACCCCCTCCCCCCACCCAGTTGATAAAAAAATCTCATCCCCCTTAATGTACCCCTCCCATCTGGTAATAAATGACTTGTCCCTTAGTGAACACTTAATCTAAAGATGAAGATTTATTACCTAGAATATGTGTTGGTAAAGACAATCTCTTATGCATTCCAGGAACTTAGAAGATATATAATGCTCATTTGTATCAGATTTGTAGAACTTCTCTCCAAATTTATTTAATAAATGTTGAAGTCGCCAATTACTAATAGGTGGCTAGGTTTATAGTTACAAATATCTAGATTTTACATTTTCCTTGTTACATGTACCCACAATAATAACACTTACAGTAGAAAATCATAAATGCTTTAGTTCATATAAGGGCGCACACCAAATGCAATTACCCACGCAAACACACTTATTAAAAATAGGACAAATTTAGCTTTGAACTTTTGTAATATCTACGTACATGTACATTCTTTTACCATGTTAAAATGACATAGATAACCTTCACAATTATAGTTTCCTTTGATAGTAAATCATTTATATATTCCAATTACTCTGTATATAGGCTAACAAGACATGAGGGAATCACGTAGAATGACGAAGCCTTAGTGTTTTATATTTATGCTTAAAATAAACCATTATGTGTACTATGGCCTCCTATCATTTTCATTCTAGCAGTCGCCAGTATTTTTATTTTAGAACCATCGAACACTAATCATTGTGTCTCTCACCGCAGTGGGTTCGATTCTCGCTCGACGCACAAGTGAGAAAGCCACATTCTGCTTGCAGAGGGTAATGTGGTTTTCCCAGGGAGCTCCGGTTTTCGCCAACATCTGCTTACATGTAACGATGGAAGTGAAATAGTTTAAAGAATCATTGGACTGAAACAGCGAATCAGCCCAGAAAATTATCTTTAAACTGTATTTTTGCAGAAAAATCGGTGTCACGCGCTAGTAACATGCATGTTTTAACACATACAAAACCATATATTAAGAAAGCAGTTCACAACCTATTATGACCCGCATCAAGATATTTGATGTACTTATTCTGAGGCCACAAAATTATTCCGCCACGCACCCATTTATGACCGCTGATCCGCTGCTTGTCGAACACCCACATTTGGAGGCCCCTCACGAGCGAAACAATATAAAAATGGTAAAAACTGCGTAAGATTTCTATTAAATATTTTTGTTTTCAGATTGGTGCCGAAATAAGCGCTACCGTAACATCGTTAGCAGTGGTAGCTAAGGCGATTCAAAGGAGATAGGTAGAATAAGGAGTTTTCAAAGCACAGGAAACAAGTCACAACTTTGGTTGAACCAAACGAAATCGATGGTTTGTCTAATCGTTCCGAGGGGATCCGAATTTCGAACTAGTGAAATCAAACCAGAGTTAGTTAGATCACCGTTTGTTAAACCACGGTTTTGCACTATGACGACGTTCCTGAGGACATTTTATGACCGTCAGACCGGCACAACACCAGCTGAGTGAATATAAAATGAGCCGCGACACGACAAAACCAACAAAGTGGTGGTGCGCCCAGCGCAGACTCAGATCAGCCTGGGCGTCCGCCCAGTCTGATCAGAGTCTTCGCTGTCCGCATGGAGGTAGCTTAGACCCTAAGTTACCCTTTAAGCACTTAACGAAGAGTCTGATCGGACTAAGCGGATGTCCGGGCTGATCTGAGTCTGTGCTGGGCGCACAACCACATTGTTGGTTATCTCGTGTCGCGGGTCATATAAATTCTGAATGAAGAACCTTTGGAGGAAAGTAACACAACGAAGAAACGAAAATACCAGACTCCATTACATTGACACTTTATGTTCAGTAATGTAATGTTGAAACACAGTATATACGCTCCCAAGCACAGGCTTCAGCGCAATTTGTTTGGAAAGAACGGCGGGAAAACTTCTAGGTGTAGCCATACACCTTTTAAAAGTGTTTGGCCCTTTAACCCTGGACACGACAAAACAAAGTGCCGTGTGCGCCACGCGAACTCAGATCAGTCTTCGTTTTCGGCATTGAGGTAGCTTAGCCCCTAACGCGCTGGACTACCAATCCAGGGGTCGTAAAATCGATCCCCCGCTTCTCCGGTCTTTCGGATGAGAATTTAAACCGAGGTCCGGTATCCATATGACCTTGTGTGATTATAGCGATTAGATACTCCTACCAGGTGGCGTTGCCTCAAGGAAGTGACGTCATGATGTTTTCAGTTGATTTATGACGTCATTTCCAATTTTTCTATACTGTTGAAACTGTATAGTGGCCTCCAGCGGAATAAACTAAAATCTAGAGTGTGTCAAAGCTTACATTCTACGAAAAGAAGAATTTACCTTATCTGAGATAATGGATATTGGGAATAATTCAAAGAAATTGGTAATAAAATGGTCACTCGTAGTCAAAATGGAGAGCTTTGAAGGAAAGTTACAGGTCAACAGGAAATTATCTTCGAATTCATTATAAAAAAAAAAGAAAAAAAAAAAAAAAATGTCACTGTCACAGAACATCTTTAGAAGTCGTTCAGCTATATGCAAAATAAGTAGGACCCTTGCGAGAACAAAATGCTTTTCAGTACTTTGCCAATTCTACTTTCTTACATGATCTTTGAAGATACCTTTACTGGCCCGCAGCTTCCGTTTGCTTGCCAAGCTCTCCGGTTTAACTATGAACTGTCTATTTCACCATACTGTTTTACTCATTACATCACAGTCAATTTTACCTACGTTTCTTTCTCAGACTTTTTTCCATTAGTCGAAATTTTCTAAAACCTTGTTGCATCAGAATCCAGACCTCAGAATGCACTGAAACTATTTCTTTTTTTCACTTGATTCCAGTTTGTGTTTCCAACAATGCAGATGACAAAAAATGATGTCAGTTATGCATCATGACGGCTCCATGACGCCACTGTGTTTCCAACAATGCAGATGACAAAAAATGATGTCAGTTATATATCATGACGGCTCCATGACGTCACTTCCTGTTGAAGTACTACTTTATAAATTATCTACACTAGTATCATTTTGCTACAACTGTACAAAATTTTGAAGTTTCTGTCATTAATAAAGGAGTTACAGCAATTTAAAAGGTCCACGTTTTTTGACGAATCTAGATTGAATTAATAGTAGCGTAAGTTATCTTCAGATAGTGCGTATAACATTTCTTTCATAAATACAACAATTATGGCCATCCCTTATCGAAATTTAAATATACTTTGCTGGAATGCAACGGGCATTATGTCTAGCTCAACAAATCTTTGCAACGTTCTAAATGAGAAAGAAATCGACATTTGCGGCATCTCGGAGCATTGGTTATACGAAAAAGATTTAAATTTTCTCAACGAAATTGATAGTAATTATCACAGTCATGCTGTTTCTGATACGTCATTGAGTCTTCCGGGACGCCGAAGGGTAGGTAAAGGCGGGGTTGCCATTTTATGGCAAAAGAGGCACGACAAAAATATTTCACCGTTAAACTTAGAGGATGATAGAATTATAGGGGTGAAATATATGTGCAATTCTGATTATGCCTTTTATTTTTTTCAAATGTATTTACCCTGCAGTAATCATTCGATGACAGTATATACAGAATATATAGATCGGCTGAGAAATATTTTGTACTTGTACTCTGAAAGAGGTATTGTGGTATTTCTGGGCGATATGAACGCAAATTTGTTACCTAGTGCTTTAAAAGGTAAAATTAGTGGTAGAAGTTTACACTTAACAAATTTTCTCCAAGAAAATAATTTGATATCTCTTAATACCTTAGAATTCTGCACAGGGGCAAAGTCTTCCTTCGTGTCTTACGATAGCTCATGTGAGTCACTCATTGATCATATTATATTTCCCATTGACAAGCTTTGTTATGTCAGTGAATGTGAAATATGTGATGATGCTTGCCTTAACGTTTCGAGACATAGGCCTATATATTGCCGCCTGCAAACCCCTGTATATCAGCTATGGTCCGATTACAGTCAATGTGATAACAATATCAACTGGAGAAAAACAACAGATGTATTAATTAATAAATACAATGAGCGTTTAAGTAATAATGAACTACTTCAGAGCTTAGTAAATAATGAAATAAGTACTGTAACTGATGTAGATCGGTAGATCGGGCTTATTCGACTTTAGTTACCGAGGTAAAAAGTACGACAGTACAATGTTTTCCTATAAAAAGATATAAGCTTTATTTGAAACCTTACTGGAATAATGAGCTAAACACTTTGCATAAGGATATGAAGCAAAAGCGGGCAGTTTGGGTTAGCAATGGTAAGCCAAGGGGCATTAACTCTCTGTTCTATAATACATATAAAGACGCTAAACGCCAATTTAGAAAGAAGCATCGTAATGTTGTAGATGCATATCTGAAAACTAAGATTGATGAAATTGATAGCTTAGCAGAAGTAGACAGCAATATGTTCTGGCGTCTTGTTAATGCACGGCGTAAAAATTCTGGGTCATCTCCGGGTTCAGAAATCAATTTTGATGGTAAAATTGCATCTAGTTCCCAAGAAATTACTAATGATTGGGCTATGCATTTTAAGAATCTATATACCCCTAGTAATGATACTTATTTTGATAATGAACATAAATTTGAAATATCAAGGCAGTTGCAGATTATTAACGATAATTTGGAAGTTTCTGCATGCCCACTTATAAGTGCGGAGGAGGTCCAGTCTGCTGTTCAGTTAGGTAAAAGAGGTAAGGCTGCGGGCGAAGACGGCATTTCTTATGAACATATTGTATTCGGAGGTCAAACCCTTATTCACTTACTTGCAAATTTGTTTACTGCAATGCTTAAATTGTCATATGCACCTGATGATTTGAAAAAGGGCGTCATTATCACGTTATTTAAAGGGGGTAATAAAAGGAAGGATGATCCTGACAATTACAGGGCAATAACTCTCTCCTCCGTCATTCTTAAAATGTTTGAACGGATTTTGCTTACTCGCATTCAGTTGTTTGATAATATACAGCCACCTATACATCCTCTTCAGGGTGGCTTTCAAAAACATTTTGGTTGCTTAATGACATCCTTTATGTTAAGAGAATCAATACATTTTGCCAAAGAAAACGGTAGCCGCTTGTACGTATGCTTTCTCGACGTGCGAAAAGCTTTTGACTGTGTATGGCATGACGGTCTATTTTATAAACTTTATAAATGTGGAATAGATAAAGCGATTTTTAAACTACTTCAGAATCTCTACACGGGTATGCGCAGTTGTGTTAGATTTCAAGGTTGTAAGTCAGAATGGTTCCCAATATTGCAAGGAACAAGGCAAGGAGGAGTTATCTCTCCTTTCTTATATTTAGTTTTTCTAAATTATTTATTGTATCAATTAGAGGCATCTGGGTTAGGCATGTGTTTTTATAATATAGATTTGTCTTGTCCTACTGTTGCGGACGACATGCTCGTTGAGTCTTTCTCTAAAATAGGCTTAGAAGAATTAATAAGTATTTGTGTAAGATATGCATATACATGGAGGTTTTTACATAGCGCTCCAAAGAGTGCAGTAGTTGTCTTTAACGAGAAAAAATCTGATTATTTGAAAACTGAACGATCTTGGAAACTAGGTAATGAATTTATACCAGAAAAGGAACAGTACAAACACTTAGGTATTTTGTGTGACAAATATATGGCATTTGATAAAGTTACAACAGAAGCATGTAGGAAAATCAAAGGAACATTTTTGAGTATTGTTAACTGTGGCTTACATGAAAATGGGCTTAACCCAATAACGTCATTGCGTATATACAACTCTGTGGTGCTACCGAAGGCACTGTATGGCTATGAATTATGGTCTTGTCTTTTGTCAAATGAAATATTGTCTTTAGAAAGGGCGCATCGTTTCTGTATAGAATTTATGCAGTACCTTCCGCGTGGTACTAGTACTGATGTAGCCTTGGCGATGCTGGGCAGTAGACCCATTGAAATAGAAATAGACCGTCGTAAACTTATATTTCTTGAGCAGTTGTGCAATTTGCCTTTTCATTTACGTGTAAAAGAATTTTTCATTCATAGAATGGTTACTTTTGAAAAAAATTCAGGATCTCAGTTAGGGTTTATACCAGATATATATCGTTTATTAGGAAAATACTCGTTAACTTCTACAATACACGCATTTTAGATAATGGATCTTTTATGTCAAAAATGCATGGAAACGCCTTTTGCGCGAAAAATTCTTAAACGTTGGTACGCTTGCATTATTACCAAGAGTTGTTAATTCAGAGTCTTTGAGTCGGTTTATGGATATTCATAGTTTTGACAAACCGTATATCTTATATGATATCAGCAAAGAAACTCAAAAATATTTAAAAAATACACAGTTAGCTGTTCGTCTCTTGGGTTTAATATTCAGTGGTAAAAATAATATGATTTGTCGTTCTGTTGTGAGTTAAGCCAGACCCTTACAGAGCATATATTCTTGTTCTGCACAGCGAGCGAAGATTTCCGGAATAAATTATGGGAAACTATGATATCTAGATTTGGAGTTAAATTTTTTAATTCTTTTATAGCCTTATCACCAGCTAAACAGGTTGATAATCTTTTTTCTGGCTGCCATAACATATTGCAAACCGAAAATGAAATTAAAGAGTGTTTAAAGATATTTTTAGTATCAATAACAAAAATTAGCAATATTATTTTATATCCAGTTATAGTATAGAAATCGTGTACTTTAATATTTGTAATAGTTATAACTTCTCTGCTTCTTTCTTATACTATTCTATCCTGTTTATAGGATAGTGTAGGATAGAACATGACACGTTTTGCCAATTGACTTGGTTCATTTACTAAAGAGTCTTTCCTCATCTTTCGTCTCTTGAATTTCGTTTCGGCAAGAGCATCATTATATGAGGACTTAAGGCTCTTTCATGAATGGTTTAACAGTGTAAATTAGTGCCTGCGGGCGCATGAGGCTAAGGTGATGTCGTACTGACGCCAGTCACACTGACGTCGGTGCGGCGTCTTGCGACGTTATGTACGTACTGCGAATGCTGCTTCAGACACCATTATATTTCCCTAGGGCTGTGCACCTTTGTGCGCCGTTATTCTCACTTTTTATTTTACATAGTACAGAAGTGCAGTTCAAAATGTGTATTTTGATCATTTTTTTTCTTCGTCTTGTGTGTTTGTGTTACTTTTCTATTGTCTTTGTGAATATTGTATTATATGTTTATGTGCTCTCCTACTTTGGAGGAAAATAAAATATCTATCTATCTATCTATCTATCTATCTATCTATCTATCTATCTATCTATAATGCATTTGAGAGAAAACTGCTGATTAATAGGAACACTTAACTCCTACATTGCTACACCCAGTATATATGTTGCATGCGCATGTCGTATTGTAAATTAGATGTTTTGTATATAAGTATTGTGACAGGGTAGAGCATATGGTTCTAAATGATGATGAACCCTTTTTGTTGTTTAAGACTATTTATATATTTACTACGATGGGTGCCTACAACATACAAACACAATAACAAATACACTATGTACAGGACATTGCACGATACGGACAATACCAGTTGTACTCTTGTACGCATAACAGCAGAATATCAGACTTCAAATACAGTAGCAATTAGGACTGCCAATTATTCAATAAAACACTCATACAACTACCATGACAAGTCACCGATGTATTGGGGATTTACCATAAAACATTCTAAAAATGGGGACATCTAAAACAATCGCCTCAACTACCTTTAAAGCAACCAGCCTGCTCACACTACAAAAATGCAAAGCATGCAAATGAAATGGCAAACAGTGCGGGTCCTTACCAGACTGCGCCTAAGGAGCAGTCCGGTCCGGGTCCGCACATTTACTCCAAACTAACTATCCCAATACTTAGAACTTCTACAGCAGGGCTAAATATAGCACTATGGCACCCCGAGCCAAATGAAGGGTGACTATGAAAATAAGCCAAAGACCCACAAGCAAAGAGAGGAATTCTACGGAGATATGGAACTCCACGCATGTTTGGGCTATAAACTTCACTCCAATCATCAAGCACTGTAAATGTGTATGAACTAATTTAGATAACTTTTTAGTTGGATGAAAATGTAACTGGCTAACTCCAAATACAATGGCTCTAACACGCGGACTGAGAAATTCAATAAATACAGAGTTTGCGAATTGAGAATACCGGGAAAAATAAAAATTCAAACACAATTAAATATACACGGCTTTCTTCTATGAGAAGAAGTTTTATCATATGACGTCGCATTTGAATGTTTGAGAGTGTAATAAACTGAGCCATGCATCAAAAACGATAATCCACTAGTGGTTAAAATATGCAAATTCCGCTGTAACGTTATGCGTTGACGTCCATAAAACGTCGCGTTTCGTGACGTTTTAGTGCAAAATTTGCTAATAAAATGCGATTTTAGTGTCATATGATAAATAGAATCTTGCATTCGTGCTCATGTATTATTGAATTTATTAAACTCGTTGGGAAAAAACTGATAAAATGCTCGGCATAGTCTCGCATCTTATCTTTTTCCCCAACTCGTTTAATAAATTCAATAATACATGGGCACTCATGTAAGATCCTCTATATCTATTTTACTGACCGTGAAGGTCTATAATGATTGCTGCAGTGACAGGTTGGACACCTGTCACCTCCTCTGTCTGAGAAAGCAATGATATCTTCCCGGGTAATGTAAAAAACGTGCAATGACGTAGAGAGGTTAATCGTGCAAACATGCAAGATTAAATTTCAACGAACCAGCTGTAAGTTTTCTCTCATACCACAGTTTAAAAAGGATAAAAACGATTGATACAAGTAACTGTTGTTTGTTCTTTTCCTACTTTCATTTAAAGAGGATGTGCACGTTTCTCGTGCGGAAGGCTATTCTGCAGAAACGAGTCTTGCGAAAAACCGAAATACATGAAATTAGCATCTATGACATTCTCTCGTTGCGCAAAGTTTATATGTTCAAGCAATAAACAATCTTTTCAGATGCAGCTAAGTATATCAAAAGAATCAAAGCATTTGACATTTCAAAATTCACCAAACTGTGACGTATAACATACAACACATGAAAGCAATATTTACATTCAACATGTTGAATTGTTATTCTTACAGATTCTTACAGATCCTCTTCTGGTAGAAGGCCCTGCTCATGGGCCTGTTGGACCAGCTCTAATTCTTCTTTATACTGTTTTAGGTCACGTCCGGTCAGTGCTTTGATATCCTCTCTGTACTGAAATCTTTGTGGTTGGTCTCTCCATAGTTTGTCGAGTCTGACTTCAAATTGTCTTATTGTATTTGCCTCCACCACTCTCTCAGGTAACCCGTTCCATAATTCCACTGTTCTTATACAGAATGAATATTTTCTTACATTTAGCCTGGGTCTTTTCTTAAATACTTTGTATCTATGACCACGAGTACAAGAATCTTGCCGCAACTGAATAAAATTCGAAACTTCAGGATCATATTTTCCAGACAGAATCTTGTACATCTCAATCATATCTCCTCTTGTCCTTCTGTATGCCAGAGATGGTAAATTCAACATTTTCAATCTCTCTTCATATGAAAAATTTGAAAGTCCTGGTATTAGCTTGGTAGATCGTCTCTGTACATTCTCTAGTAAATCTATGTGTTTCTTTCAGTGAGGGTTCCAGACTTGGTTAGCATATTCGAGATGAGGTCTTACTAATGAAGTATATAGCAAATTGAAAGTTTTTTGATCGAGAAATTCAAATGTTCTGCGTATAACTCCCATTATTGAATTCGCTTTATTTACTTTATCGCTGATATGTTTTTTCAAATGAAAGTTTGTTGTCTATTAATACTCCAATGTCCTTTTCATGATCTGTGAACTCCATACCCTTCTGTCCTTCTTTGAGATGATAAGTAACCATGTTAACCTCAGTACTCCCTATTCTCATACATTTACACTTTTCCGGGTGGAAGCATAATAACCACTTTTCAGACCATTCTTGCATTGCTGTTATATCCTTCTGTAAGTTTTCACAGTCTTCAGTACAGTATATGCTATGAAAGACTTTGGTGTCGTCGGCAAAAAGGTACGGGATACTTCGTGCTTAATAACATCTTGATGCAGGGGTCACGTGACGTCCGGTCAAAGTGCTTCCACTTCGCTGGTGAAAACTAGAGGAAATTTTGGCTTAAGAAAAGACTTAGAAAGTTTCTGTGGTGTTTTTTAATTAAAACTAATTGTTTTTTTCCACGTGGGATGTGGTAAGGTTATTGGATTGTCCAGAAACATGCCCCAAAATAAGGGTGAAAGTCCAGCTGTTGTTGATAAACAAAGCGGCAGCCATTTGCAAAATGGCGGCGCCCATACTTGGACTGATGTTAGATAATGGTTCAGGGTTTTGATACATCCTAGCTTCCCCCCCCCCCCCCCCCCCCACACACACCAACAAATCAGCTACACACTCAGCTTGTTGTATTGTGTATTTAAAGACAAGAGGGCCATGGTGGCCCTGAATCGCTCACCTGAGCATTAATCAGTTCACTGGCTCTGGTGAAGATTTATAAGAGTTTTTACAATACTAACATTTGACCTAGTTTTTGACCCGACATGACCCAGTTTCAAACTTGGCCTGGATATTGTAAGAATAAACATTCTGACACAGTTTCATTGAGATTGGATCAAAACTGTGCCCTCTGGAGCGTATACAAGGTCGTTCTTATATTTGACCTAGTGACCAAGTTTTTGACCCAACACGACCCAGTTTCAAACTTCACGCAGATTTCATTAAGATAAACATTCTGACAGAGTTTCAAGAAGATTGGATCAAAACTGTGCCCTCTAGGGTGTACACAAAGTTTTTTCTAAGATTTGACCTTGAGCCGACGTGACTCAGTTTCATAGGGGGCTTAGATATATGGACAATAAACATTTTGACATAGTTTCATGAAGATTGGATCAAACTATGCCTTCTAGTGCTTACACAACGTTTTTCTAAGATTTGACCTAGTGACCTAGTTTTTTACCCGACAAGACCTACTTTCAAACTTGGTCGAGAGTATATGGAGATAAACATTCTGACAGAGTTTCATGAAGATTGGATCAAAACTGTGTCCTCTAGAGCGTACACAAGGTTTTTCTATGATTTGACCTAGTGACCTAGTTTTCGACCCAAAATGACCCAGTTTCAAACTTGTCCTACATATTATGAGGATAAACATTCTGACAAAGTTTCATGAACTTTGGATCAAAACTGTGCCTTCTAGAGCGCACACAAGGTTTTTCTAAGATTTGACCTAGTGACCTAGTTTATGACTCGACATGACCCAGTTTCGAACTTGGCCTAGAGTTTATGGAGATAAACATTCTGACACTGTTTCATAAAGATTGGATCAAAACTAGAGCGTACACAAGGTTTTTCTATGATTTGACCTAGTGACCTAGTTTTTGACCTGACGTGACCCAGTTTCCAACTTGTCCTAGATATTATGTTGAGGATAAACATTCTGATAAAGTTTCATGAGCTTTGGATGAAAACTGTGCCTTCTAGAGCGTACACAAGGTTTTTCTAAGATTTGACCTAGTGACCAAGTTTTTGACCCGACATGACTCAGTTTCTAACTTATCCTACATATTATGATGATAAACAAACTGACAAAGTTTCATGAACTTTTGATCAAAACTGTGTCCTCTAGAGCGTACACAAGGTTTTTCTATGATTTGACCTAGTGACCTAGTTTTTCATGATTTGACCTAGTGACCCAGTTTCAAACTTGTCCTACATATTATGAGGATAAACAATCTGACAAAGTTTCATGAACTTTGGATCAAAACTGTGCCTTCTAGAGCGTACACAAGGCTTTTCTAAGATTTGACCTAGTGACCTAGTTTTTGACCCAACAAGACCCAGTTTCAAACTTGGCCTAGAGTTTATAGAGGTTAACATTCTGACAATGTTTCATAAAGATTGGATCAAAACTGTGTCCTCTAGAGCATACACAAGGTTTTTTCTATGATTTGACCTAGTGACCTAGTTTTTGACCCGACGTGATCCAGGTTCAAACTTATCCTAGATATTTAAGGATAAACTTTCTGATTAAGTTTCATGAACTTTGGATCAAAACTGTGCCTTCTAGAGCGTACACAAGGTTTTTGTAAGATTTGACCAAGTGACCTAGTTTTCGACCCGACATGACCCAGTTTCAAACTTGGCCTAGAGTTTATGGAGATTAACATTCTGACAAAGTTTCATAAAGATTGGATGAAAACTGTGTACTCTAGAGCGTACACAAGGTTTTTCTATGATTTGACCTAGTGACCTAGTTTAAGACCTGACGTGACCCAGTTTCGAACTTGTCCTAGATTTCATGGAGATAAACATTCTGACAATGTTTCATAAAGATTGGATCAAAACTGTGTCCTCTAGAGGATACACAAGGTTTTTTCTATGATTTGACCTAGTGACCTAGTTTTTGACCCGACGAGATCCAGTTTCAAACTTATCCTAGATATTATATGGATAAACTTTCTGATTAAGTTTCATGAACTTTGGATCAAAACTGTGCCTTCTAGAGCGTACACAAGGTTTTTCTAAGATTTGACATAGTGACCTAGTTTTTGTCCCGACATGACCCAGTTTCGAACTTTTCCTAGAGTTTATGGAGATAAACATTCTGACAAAGTTTCATAAAGATTGGATCAAAACTGTGTCCTCTAGAGCGTACACAAGGTTTTTCTATGATTTAACCTAGTGACCTAGTTTTAGACCCGTCGTGACCCAGTTTCAAACTTGTCCTAAATACTATAAGGATAAACATTCTGACAAAGTTTCATGAACTTTGGATGAAAACTGTGCCCTCTAGAGCGTACACAAGGTTTTACCTAGGTTTTTTTACCAAGGTTTTTCTAAGATTTGACCTAGTGACCTAGTTTTTGACCCGACATGACCCAGTTTCAAACTTGTCCTAGATTTCATGGAGATAAACATTCTGACAATGTTTCATAAAGATTGGATCAAAACTGTGTCCTCTAGAGGGTACACTAGGTTTTTTCTATGATTTGACCTAGTGACCTGGTTTTTGACCCGACGAGATCCAGTTTCAAACTTATTCTAGATATTATATGGATAAACTTTCTGATTAAGTTTCATGAACTTTGGATCAAAACTGTGCCTTCTAGAGCGTACACAAGGTTTTTCTAAGATTTGACCTAGTGACCTAGTTTTTGACCCGACATGACCCAGTTTCGAACTTGGCCTATATTTTATGGAGGTTAACATTCTGACAAAGTTTCATAAAGATGGAATTAAAACTGTGTCCTCTAGAGCGTACACAAGGTTTTTCTATGATTTGACCTAGTGACCTAGTTTTAGACCCGACGTGACCCAGTTTGGAACTTATCCTAGATACTATGAGGATAAACATTCTGACAAAGTTTCAAGAACTTTGGATAAAAACTGTGCCTTCTAG
Organism: Ctena decussata; assembly: GCA_963989385.1. NCBI lineage: Eukaryota > Metazoa > Mollusca > Bivalvia > Lucinida > Lucinidae > Ctena > Ctena decussata. Next base: position 74,516,315 of record OZ022503.1, on the reverse strand, counting down.
AGCGTACACAAGGTTTTTCTAAGATTTGACCTAGTGACCTAGTTTTTGACCCGACATGACCCAGTTTCGAACTTGGCCTAGAGTTTATGGAGATAAACATTCTGACATAAAGATTGGATCGAAACTATGGCCGCTAGAGTGTACACAAGCAAAAGTTGACGGACGGACGTCCGGACGGACGTACGACGGACGACGGACATCAGGGTATCCCAAAAGCTCACCCTGAGCACTTCGTGCTCAGGCGAGCTAAAAAATGCAAAGGAAAATTTAATATGCAAAGTGTCTATATGACACTCTCCCCTGCATAAACACAAACAAAAACATCAACTTCTATGAAATATAAAAACTAAACATACCATATTTGAATGATATCAGGACCAGGCAATGCAGTTTCCTGATTAACAATCCACTCCCAATATCTTTCAGGAGGAGCTCGAACTCGAGAAGGAGCACTAGCAAGTGGAGATGCGCTAAGAGACTGAGGCTGGTTTGAATCAGCGTTCAGGGAAACGGACTGGCTTGGGTCACTGGACTCTGATGGAACTGTGAGAATGGAGTCTCCGAAAGAATCTGGATGTACAGTATCCACCGTAGGGATATTACACAAACTCTCAGCATAAAAAGAAACTGGTCCGGACGAACTTGACTGTATATCAGGGACAGAAGTATCGCTCGCACTGCGGGAGGAATCATGACTGAGCCGCGACACAACAAAATCAACAATGTGGTTGTGCGCTCATCACAGACTCAGATCTATCGGGGCAGCCGGCTATTTTTATCAGATTCTTTGTTAAAGGGCTACTGTACTGTTTTTCAACATGCATTGAAATCACTGGAAATAACTGGTATTGTTTTGTCTAAAAGAATGTCGAAAACTGCAAGGAAAAATTCCAAATGGTTAAAAAGTTATAAGCAATTTAAATTTTAATTAGCTGAAAAATATGCAAGGACTCTTATGACGTCATTTGAGTCATTCAAATAATTTAAATTTAAAAAAAAATATATTTTGAAAACATTTTTTACACTTTTTTCCCCTAAAATAAATTTAGTGAGACAACTTACATCATCTCATGAAAAAAGTTTGAATATTTTGGTTCAGAATATGGTAATAATAACTGGAATCAAATTTACATTATGCAAGTAAAGCTGCAGAAATGAAAAAGTGGGCGGGGCTTAAAATCTAATTTGCATAAACTTTAATTGTCAATAACTACAGTTTGGGTAGGAATTTTTCAACGGGGTTTTAAGAAATCTGTTTCTCTCATAAATATCTGTTAATTGGAAATATTTCTGGAAATAGTGAAGAAACAGTGCAGTAGCCCTTTAAGTGCTCAAAGGGTAGCTAAGGGTCTAACCTACCTCCATGCGGACAGCGAAGACTCTGATCAGACTGGGCGAATGCCCAGGCTGATCTGAGTCTACGCTGGGCGCACAACCACATTGTTGGTTTTGTCGTGCCGCGGCTCAATTGTATACAATTGTTTGCTTTTTCATTCGCGGCTCATATTCCTTTTACGATGTCTCATTTGTTGAGATCAGCCTGGGCATCCACAACGTCGGATCAGAATCTTTCCTCAGTGCTTATCGGGTAGCTAAGGATATAGGCTACCTCGATGCGGACAGCAAAATCTCTGAGCAGACGTAGCGGATAGCCAGGCTGATCTGAGTCGGCGCTGGGCGCACAACCACTTTGTTGGCTTTTTCATGTCGCCGCTCATATTCCTTTTATGATGTCTCATTTGTTGATCTTTAATGAAAATGAACACACTTTCAGAGGAAGCAAGTCTACCTTTGACTTTTCTGCCTACCTAACCTATGAGAGCTATTTATGGGGTTAGAGTGGACCCCAGTCCGGGAGAGCATTTTGTCTAGGAAAGTAAACAGGAAGACATCAACGTTGTCTTCCTCAAAAGAAATAAAAACAAATACCAAAAAATTGAGGTGGCACCATTCGCCTTAAGATTCATTTAATTTTTTCGCAGTTTATTCGTTTGTGTGTGTGTGTGCTTTCGTTTGTGTATGTCTAACTGAAACCTTTGAGATGTTTTATTTTTCTCGAACACGCGTGAGCCTATCATATCTGGTAGAGTACTAAAAGCGACTTTTTTGTAACTCTTGAACAAAGAACTCCAAATGAAAACTCAGAAGGCTAACCTACAATGTATCACATTTGGTAATCTACAGTTTCAGTGTCGTATACTGATAAACTGCCATGACAGAAAAGTATATGCTTGTAGTTAAACCCCTTCTCCTATGGCGGTTTCTCTTTAAGGAAAAGGAGCCCCAGTAGCTCAGTGGGTTAAGCGCTGTCCTACTGATCTAGCGGACCACGTTCGAGCCCCGCTTTAGGCGAGAACCTTTCCTACCGTAAACGGCGTTCGTTTGCACACAGCATTTTATTATCATCGTCCTGATATAACTGAAGTTCTGTTGAAAAGGACGTAAAATCGCAAGTTATCAACCCATCTCTAAGGAAAAGAGGATGTTGTGGGCGGGCAATGATGCTGGGTATCTTCAGTGCCGGGACATCCTATTAATTTGGCTAACAGTAGGGGAAATGCCTACTCTGCTTGCAGGGTGGGATTGTTTGGATATTTTCTCTCAACTATCATGTCTCCTTTCTTTCTCCCTCTCTCTAAGAGACGGCTCAATATAGACTGAAAGGCTCAATACAGACTGATTTAATGTTTCAAAGAGCTTTCTAACCCAAACCAAACAACTTTAAGAGAAAAAAATGCTGTCTCAGAGCAACCACCTTTTTTTCAGTAGGCCGTCTGTCGGAAGGGAAACAAACACCTCAGATTAGTGATCTCACAGGTGCATCGACATACGTTAATACCGTAATTGAGCCGCGACACGAGAAAACGAACAATGTGGTCGTGCGTCCAGCGCAAACTCAGATCAGCCTGGGCATCTGCCCAGTTTGATCACACTCTTTGTTCAGTGCTCAAAGGGTAGCTAATGGTCTAAGCTACCTCCATGCGGACAGCGAAGACTCTGATCAGACTGAGCGGATGCCCAGGCTGATCTGAGTATGCGCTGGGCGCACAACCACGTTGTTGGTTTTCTCGTGTCGCGGCTCATATAAATTCTACACTTACTAATACGATATAGCAGGCAATCAGGTGAATATAAGTGAATAAATTAACAATCTTATAATGACCCACATTTTAAAGCATGCTTCAATGATCTGAATTATTAGAAGTCAAAACCTCGTTACGATACATTCGCATAGCATCGGCGTCATTATAAGAATTGTATAGCGTGCCATAAATTGATCTTCAAAAGGCACTGTGACATATCATTCAGTTTAAAGTGTTAATTATCACCAGCGAGAGTTAATTTAGTTCGAAAAACCTTTCCTTTCTCCGTTTTGAATATTGAAAATATCCATGCTAATTCTTTACTAGAGTTCTAAATGAAAGTGGTTATAATAAGCAAATTATAAGTCCGAACTCGTAAGTCATTTGACATTGACAATTCCGCAATATTTTAGATAAACATTGACCCCCAAAACAGAGGTATGATCAGGTGATCGCGAGGAGTTAGTCACCTGCCTATCATAATTCCCTATATATCTTTTTTAAAGGATATCAACCTTTTTAACAAAATATAAACATTTTATGTTTTAACGACTTTCATTTCCATACATTTCCACACGAATTTATTTTAAATCTCCATACGTTTCTAGTACAATATGTATTTTAGAAGTAAATTATAACCTTCTAGGCGCAAATAACCCAGTGGGCTGACGCGTCGTTAAATATTAATTCATCATCATCATAATTCCTTTTCTATTGTTTAGCTAAAGAACGTTTGCGCCCAACTTGGAATTGTGTGGTGCAGACAACGTGCCATTAAAAGTGTCATACAGGGATGCTGGTGGACTGTCGGGATGATTCGGGCATTGACACTGTGACTGTAAATTCACTTGTTGCACTATACACTGATCTTTATATTTTCTGAAGGTAATTGTCAAGAACCAGTATCTGATGATAGCGAGAATCTTCTTGGTATTTTTCCCTTCACTGCACATATACCTTCATGCTTTAATACACAGTACATTTAATTGTTCCATATTCCAGAAGGGAAGAAGTGAATACATGGAGGTCAGTGGGCTATTTTCAGTAGGAAGTTGGCATTCAAATGGCACTAACTGTGCCACCTTACTCGCCGACTTGTTTCTTTTTAGGTATGAGGTGGGGGGTCATAAAGAGGCTCTTAAAACAGGAACAATGCACTGCACAGCTATTCAACTTCACCTACAGGTACACAGATGATGTCTTTTCTCTGAATAATTCAATGATTTTGGAGTTGCCTCATCTGTCATAAAGAGGCCCTTAAAACAGGAACAATGCACTGCACAGCTATTCAACTTCACCTACAGGTACACAGATGATGTCTTTTCTCTGAATAATTCAATGATTTTGGAGTTGGCTCATCTCTCAATGTGAACTTGAATTTTATTGTCGCACCTGCTTTAGCAAGGTGCGATATAGGCGTCCAGTTTTCCGTCCGTCCGTTCACAATTTACGTCGACCCTAGCATTTTAGTCCATTACAAAGACTTTTTCTCTAAAACCACTGCATCCATAGTTCTCAAATTACACATGCGGCATGATCAGACAGCAGGGCTTCAGAATGGTATAATTCAGGCGGGTCGCGAATTCAAGATGGCTGCCATTAATAAAAATAGAAAAACCAATAAAATCAACTTTTTCTCCAGCACCACTTGGTATATTTGGCTGAAATTTGTAGGAAGCATAAGTGGGACCTTGGTATTCAGAATTATCAAAATGGAAAAAAAAATCTGTAGCGGAATTAGGCCACAGTGACCTTAAGTCGACCTTACAATGATTTACGTCGACCCTAGCATTTTAGTCCATTCAAATGACTTTTTCTCTAAAACCACTGCATCCATGGTTCTCAAATTCACATGCAGCACGATCAGACCGCAGGGCTTCAGAGTGCTAAAATTCAGGCGGGTCGAGAATCCAAAAGGGCTGCCGTTACAAAAAATAGCAAAACCAATAAAATCAACTTTTTCTTCAGAACCACTTGGTATATTTGGCTGAAATTTTGTATGAAGCATAAGTGGGACCTTGGTATTCAGAATTATCAAAATCAATAAAAGTAAAAAGTATGCAAAGACCAGGAACTGAAACAATCAAAATCCAAATCCAGCCCTCAAACCATAGTTGGAAACAACTAAGATTACAAATAATCAAGATACAGAGAACATATGGCCAACCGAGTGAGCAGCTTGTTCCCAAAAGGTGGCCACTCAGCAACCTAAACCGAACCAAAAATAATAAGAACATACATAAGGTAAAACATCACAGAAACTCTGACACCTAAAACAGGCAACAGAGAACCCCAACAGAACTACCGCCTTGGAACGGTCAGTAATGAATTACTGGGGGGGGGGGGGGGGCTTAAATCGATTTTACAGGCCCAACCTCATCCTCAGTATCTGAAGTGGTACAAAACATTTAGTTGGTTGTTCGGTTCGCATGATAACCCTCTAACTCGTCAATGAATCATCACGGTAAACACATAAATCAAATTTCAACACCTTAAGAAGCAAAGACGAGGACTCAACAGATACAACGGGCCATCTGACAGGTGGAGATCCCTGTCCTGCCAAACAACCCCACTGGAAATCTGAAGCAAAAGAAGGTCACCAGTTGAGCCCCGGTGGACCAAGCAACAGACAAAAAGGCTCCGGTCATAACCAACTAAAATATATAGCTTTAGGTCGGGGCCATCATAGAGCCTGACGCCCGATCCCCCGGTGTGCAATTAAAGAGTGCAGCAAAGTTATCAACCGTGATTGGGTTAATCACTAAGCATGCAGACTGTCGCATATATGTGTAACATTTAAATTATAGCCAATACATTGTGACGTATTATTATTTTTCGGAATTGATCAGAAAAATCAGTCCTACCCTTAATCTTTTTGAATTTGTATACTAAGTCACCATAAAATTCTGGTTCCGATAGGCCTTGGTGTAAAAGAAATTTTAATCCGACATCAAATTTTGAAACCAATTCATGGTGTCTGCGATAGAATTTAGAAAAAGCCTTTCTAAGCTTATGATACCGATAGCCCTGTTGAAGAAGTTTAGCAGTTAAACATTTATTACGAGTATTAAAGTCATCTACATGACTACACACTCTAGCAAATCTTATAAGTTGAGAAATATACACTCCATAAGAGGGACGACGTGGAACGTCACCATCCAAAAATGGAAAATTAACTATATCAAAGTCAAAGTCATCACGTTTATCATAAATTTTAGAAGATACAAAACCGTTAGAAATAGATAGATGTAAATCCAAAAAGGGGGCCTCGGTATCTGAAGTATTAGCTTTATTCAATTTAAGTTCAGGTGGGTAAATTTGGTTGACCATGCTTTCAAAATAAGGATTATCAATATTCAGAAGATCGTCTAAATATCTAGAGGTTGAGTTAAATGCCTCAATGATATCAGCTAAAAAAATAAAATCTGTAGCGGATTTATGTCACAGTGACCTACGTCGACCCTAGAATAATTTACATCGACCCTAGCATTTCAAATGACGTTTTCTCTAAAACCACTGCATCCGTGGTTCTCAAATTTCACATGCAGCATAATAAGACTGCAGGGCTTCGGCATGGTAAAAATCAGGCGGGTCGAGAATCCAAGATGGTCGCCGTTACTAAAAATAGCAAAACCAACGAAATAACTTTTTCTCCAGAACCATTTTGTATATTTGGCGGAAAAATTGTATGAAGCATAAGTGGGACCTTGGTATTCCGAATTATAAAAATAATAAACATTTGTAGCAAAATTAGGTCACAATGACCTTACGTCGACACTAGAATAATTTACGTAGACCCTAGCATTTAAGTCCATTCAAATGACTTATTCTCTAAAACCACTGCATCCATGGTTCTCAAATTTCACATGCAGCATGATCAGACAGCAGGGTTTCAGAATGGTAAAAATCAGGCGGGTCGTGAATCCAAGAGGGCTGCCGTTACTAAAAATAGCAAAACCAATGAAATGAACTTTTTTTTCTCCAGAACCACTTGGTATATTAGGCCGAAATTTTGTATGAAGTATAAGTGGGACATTGGTATTCAGAATTATCAACATGAAAAAAATGTAGCGGAATTAGGCCACGGTGACCTTACGTCGACCCTACAATAATTTACGCCGACCCTAGCATTTAAGTCCATTCAAATGACATTTTCTCTGAAACCACTGCATTCATGGTTCTCAAATTTCACATGCAGCACGTTCAGACGGCAGGGCTTCAGAATGGTAAAATTCAGGCGGGTTGAGAATCCAAAATGGTCGCCGTTACTAAAAATAGCAAAACCAATAAAATCAACTTTTTCTCCAGAACCATTTGGTATATTTGGCTGAAAGAGTTTGTGTGAAGCATAAGTGGGACCTTGATATTCAGAATTATTAAAATATAAAGAATCTGTTGCGGGATTAGGTCACAGTGACCTTACGTCGACCGTATCATAATTTACGTCGACCCTCGCATTTAAGTCCAATCAAATGATTATTTCTCTAAAACCACTGCATCCATGGTTCTCAAATCTCACATGCAACATGATCAGACTGCACGGCTTTAGAATGATAAAATTCAGGTAGGTCTAGAATCCAAAATGGTCGCCGTTACTAAAAATAGCAAAAACTACAAAATCAACTTTTTCTCCAGAACCACTTTGTATCTTTGGCTGAAATTTTGTATGAAGCATGAGTGGGACCTTGGTATTCAGAATTATGAAAATAAAAACATCTGTAGCGGAATTGGGTCACAGTGACCTTACGTCGACACTAGAATAATTTACGTCGACCCAAGGATTTGTTTTTTTCTCTGAAACCATTGCATCCATGGTTCACAAATTTCACATGCAGCATGATCAGACTGCAGGGCTTTAGACTGATAAAATTCAGGCGGGTTGAGAATCCAAGATGGTCACTATTACTAAAAATAGCAAAAGCAATAAAATCAACTTTTTTTGTCCAGAACCACTTAGTATATTCATTGAGTTCTTAGTGTCAAGGCACACAGCAGGTGCGCCATAGCATTCCGCGGAATTCTTGTGATACTACAGAGGCCAGTTTATCTGCCTCATACAGTTTAGCTTCAGTACCGGGACGACCCACTAATTTGAATAATGTAGGGCAAGGGCCGGCAGTACTTGCAGCAGGTGCGGGATGTGGTTGTTTGGATTTATTTACCTCGCCGTATTTTTGTCTTCTTCACAGTGCAATATGGATGCATGTAATAGTCCTCTTTTTCTTTCTCCCTCTCTCATGGAAATGGGCCGAAAGAGACTATAATACTGTCTCAAAGGGCCGTTGAACCCAAATCAACCAACCACCATACCGGACCGCGTTGCGCAGTTGGTAGCGGGTCTGCCTCAGGAGCCAGAGGATCAAGGTCAAACCACTTACTTTAGTTTCTCTTTCCTCTGATTGAAGAAGGGCAGTTATCAGTTACTGCCGAAAGTATGTGCACTTAGTATTGGTCAGCCGTTAGGAGGTCTAAGATTGCCTACGCACAGAGTGGTTAGGTTAACTGACCGTCCCGACAAGACCATAGCTGTGTGGACGTAAAGCAAGAAAAAAAAAATCATACAGCTTATCAATCCCTGTCATATTTGCGCAGATAAGCACGGTCAGTCTTTTGATGCTTTGCCATCTGCCCTGACACTGCACAATTTTTAGCTCACAAGTTTTATCTGGCATGAGCTTGAAAAAACAATCCTGTCCCAATAGCATTGTAAATGTCATTCGCCTGATAAGACTTATGGATTACAGACAGCCGATCTTTCCAATCAATCATGTCTGACGATTCGACATGACAAAATTCGCCTCTGTACAGGCAGCTTTGAATGCAATACCATGGCGTTTCTTAAACCTGTCCAGACACCCAGTCGACCGCTTAAAATCAGCCTAGATGATCGGGAAAATGTTTGGCCTTTTCTGGTAAAACAGGTCCGGACAGTGGAATGGTTCGGTCTTGCATAGCAGTAAACCACATCGGCATTGCATTTTCAAGCTCATCGAAATTGCAAGTTCGCTTAAGACGTGTTTTCGTCTCGAACTTGGCGTAGCCTTTTTTACCCACCCGAACAAGGTGTATTATTCATTCCGGTGAGCTCTGCTTTTGATTTTTCTCGTCCTTCGCTTCATTCTTTTCCTCAAGTATTTTGATCAAGTTTTCCTTATGTTCTTTTGTTCTCTGTTTTTCCGTCGCCCTACGTTATCAGGCCCTTAGCCAGATTGCTTGGCGGTACCAGTGTAAATCTACGATCTGGGCACCTCCGTTGCCGGACCTTTACTTGCTTACCTAGAAGCTGACACACTCTCTGCCATGATTCCAGAAGTGAATGATTGGCCATAATTTCTGTCTTTGTTTAAAGGCAAAGACAGAATTTAGGCAAGTTTTACTCTATTTCGGTGTGACATTTAATTCAAGGTGGTTATTTATGGTAAATGCATAAAACAATAAAATATAGCGTATCTCCCTAAACGTTAGCATACTTATTATTTCCCCATCAGTTTAGAATACAAAATAGAGGTACATGCTGCTTAAAAGGGTGTGTTTTTATAAGTAAAGATCAAAGGGGAGTTTTCTGCGCAGAAATCTTAACAAATAGTATTGTTATTGAAAATTTACGTAGCGTTGAAGGTACGTTATTACATTTTAAAGAGCGTCCTAGCAATTATTTGGTCCAACTCCTTCCTAAATTGTACGGAAGACCAGATGAAAACAGTAGTTTTTTCTCAAATGTTCAAACATGTACTAGGTACATGTACACTGGATGCATTTATTGAATATAGGGTAGACAAGCATACCTTTATACAATAAAAATAATAGATTACTGATACTATGACAGGTGTATAAATGAAATTGTTCAACCCAGTTAAAACAGTCTCACCTCTGTGTGGACTGTTTTGAGAAAAGAAATTGAACACATGTTACGTCAGCCTGATCATGTGTGAAAGAGGTGGAACAAATTGCTAGGACGCTGTTCGTAATGCAACATAAAGAAGGCAGCTGCTTAGTTTTGGGAAGATCAGTTGATTTTTTTTCAGCGTTTTATTCAGATTTTCTTCTTTGTCCCAAAATTATGATTATCACCACCTGAAGAAAATATGTTACCGTCTCTAATTATCATACGCAGCCTCTTTATCGCAGAGTCGATATAAGGCTGTAAGTAGGGTTATTTCATTTAAAAATAGAAACATACTCAAAACCATCGTTCTTCGAGCCAAAGATTTCTTGATAAGTTAAGATAATGGGGATTTGCCGAGACTGGAAAGTCAGTACGACTGAAACAGGGTGTTCGAGCCTTCTGAGTTCGAGCTAGTTTGACTTTACTTAGATTGGTATCTCTATATTGACAGTGGAAAGCTTATAACTAGGTTTTATCAATTTAACAGAGTCCGCTGTTTTCTGTTCTTTGATGTATTCTTTGCTTCCAAAGGATCTCACTTTTCAGAACTTATTTATCTTCACTGCAGCTGGTCTTTGTGCCGTGTGGCGGCCGTAAAACGTCTCCCCGTACATTATCATAATGCAGGTGTTTGTGCTGTGTGGTGGCCGAAAAACGTCTCCCGGTACATGATCATAGTGCAGATTATATTTTCTTGTCCTTTGGGATAATTGAGTTCATTTGAGTTATTTTGAAAAATGAGTTCCGCTTAATATGTTCTGAAAAGTAGGACCCTTTGGAAGCAAGGACCACACCAAAGAATAGAAAATAGCAGACTCGGTTTAATTGAGTCTGTTCATGACCAGTAATGAAATGTGCGACACCAGCCTTGCCCCCTAGCACCGGCTTAAGCGGGACTTTATTTTCAAAATAACTCAAATGAACTTAGTGATCCCAAAGGACCAGATAATATAATCTGCACTAATAGTCTATGAAAACGTACGGGGAGACGTTTTACGGCCGCCACACGGCACAGACACCAGCTGCAGTAAAGATAAATATGTTCTGAAAAGTAAGATCCTTTGGAATCAAGGAACACACCAAAGAGTAGAAAATAGCAGACTCGGTTTAATTGATAAAACCTAGTTATAAGCTTTAAGGTTTAATTGAATCGGTGCTAGGGCGCGTGTCTGGTGTCGCACATTTCATTACTGATCATGAACACTCAATTAAACCGAGTCTGCTATTTTCTGTTATTTGATGTATTCCTTGCTTCCAAAGGACCGCACTATTCAGAACTTATTTACATTCACTACAGCTGGTGTTTCTGCGGTGTGGCGGCCGTAAAACGTCTCCGGTACATCATGGGTCATTATATTTTCTGGTCTTTGGGATCATTGAGTTCATTTGAGTTATTTTGAAAAAAGAGTTCTGCTTAAGCCGATGCAAGGGGGCGAGGCTGGTCTCACACACTTCATTACTGGTCATGCACAGACTCAATTAAACCGAGTCTGCTATTTTCTGTTCTTTGATGTGTTCCTTGCTTCCAAAGGGTCCTACTTTTCAGAACATATTAAGCGGAACTCATTTTTCAAAATAACTCAAATGAACTCAATTATCCCAAACTCACTATTCAGAACTTTTATGTCAAGAGGGAGGATTTCAATTTGCCTATTCTAACTGTCCAGGTTCGAATAGCAGTATCCCCTCGGCACCTGCATACGGGTTGTATGTTTCTCAGTTCCCAATTTAAGAGAGAGTTTCAAATATCAAGACGTTGGTTGCTTTAGACAATATTTTATTCAACTATGACATGTTTCACATTCAGAGTACAATTTTCATTAAGAGGATTTGGTCGAAAGCTCATGGCTTGTGGATAATAAGAGCTTCTCACTATTAAATTGTTTTCACAGGGATATCTCAGTTTGACGCTTTTGTCAACACTTAAAATTTCTTGAGAGAAACCACAACCTTGTTGTAACCTACGATGTGGCCGTTTCTAAAATTGGCACACTTAATATATACTGAACAAAAAAAGAAACGTTACATCAAGTATTTATGAATTTTAAGCTGAAGAACAACATTTCTAAACATTGCTACGTTATTCTCTCACATGCCAGGTGTCAAACAACCTTACGAGCTAATCGGTTTTCGATTTGCATCAACTGTTACAGAATTATTCGACTTTGACTGTAAACACCAAAGACAATGTGAAACGCTTAATAGGCATGCGCACTATTACAGTTTCAGATTTGCCTTGTAACCGCGAATAAGAAACCCTATGAGCCTTATGACATTTAACAAGCCGTTCAAAGAAATGAGATTTTAAAGATTTTGTGTCTTTGAAATTGTCTCCCGTGCAATTAAAAGTATAGCAAATCATTTACACCAATTAACCTGAATGTTTCCATATAATGTTCAAGTTTAAATCATGGATCTAATTCCATCTTCTCCAGACAAAGGCTCATGATGAAAAAAAATATGATCAAACTGGTTAATTGTCTGTGGTATATCACTTTGCATTGTCTATGGGATTTTCAGTGCAAAGCATGAATGCCAGAGTCAAGTGTCCTGAAAAGCGATATTCCAAGCCTTGTACTTCACTGATCAACCTGTAGGAAACAGCGATTGGACTGTTTTCGTAACAAAAAGTGCCTGATAAATGTCCCAAAAATGTCTTGCTCACATTGGTTGACAATTTGAGTGAAATACGGGTCTTCAAAATGCACCTCAAAATTGGACTTTCAAATTTTGATCCCTCATTGAATCAAACTAATCTGGAGACATTAATCTGGCATCTTTTTGTTGTGATACTCACTTTCTGAACTCCGAATACGTTTTGTCATTTAGCCATAAAATAAAATTGGCAAAATTTTAATTCAGTTTAAAGAAAACATGAATTGAAAGTACATGTAACGTTTCTTCTTTTGTTCAGTATAGTTTCAATTACCGGACTTTCTTATTCACTGACATATCCAACAGATACATGGTTGACAAGTGTATTATAATGTGATGGTTACTGCTCGCGAGCACCAGGTCACACCTATGTTTTAGGGTTCATGTCTGCGTATCTATATAAATATTTCGAATTTGTTAATGTTTCTATGCTTTACGAGTTATGATTACTGAACAAGTCACTACGAGTTAACAAGTAAAAATATAAATAGAAAACAACATGAAAACAGTAGTATCCCAAATACATGTAAACATTTTAAAACGTTATTCTTATAAAGCTCCCAGCGCGATGTTTTGTAAGGCCCTATTACGTAGTTACCTAACAAATTTGAAACCAGGAAATACGAATTTCTTTGATAAATAAGCTGTTTTACTAGACTTTGCATAAATAAACACCTGGATAAAAGTTTAGCATATTTCAGTTTCACGATGGTTCTGTGACTAATTGAAAACTATTTAACAACGAAAAAATTTATTGATTTTGAAAGAAAGTTTGCATAGACATGTGCCTGTTAACATTTTGATCCAAACATACCAGTTTTAGATTTTTTGCGTGTGTAATTTTAATGTATTTTCCTAGGTAAAATTAAAATCTTAAAGATTTCCTTCAAGAGCAGAGAATATAGTCAACAGAAGGAACATGGGCCAGACTACGTAGTTTCGGCTAATAAAGCCTCTTCAGTGACCCTGACAATATCTGGTGACGAAACCAGAGAAAAACATACTGTGATTTTTTAATCTTAATTGGACAGTCGATTCAAAGACTGATTAGTATCAAAAAGGGTCCAACTAATATATAAAACAATGGTTGAGAACATGTTTGAGTATAAACCAATCCAAAATTTCAAATTTCTCAGATTATAGCCTCTGATCTTAAAGGACGAAGGTAAAATATAATCTGCACTATAGATGATGTACGGGGAGACGTTTTACGGCCGCCACACGGCACAACACCAGCTGGAGTGAGATAAAATTAAAATCTTAAAGATTTCCTTCAAAACTATTTTATATAACTTCTAATTTTATGCATCAAAAACTGGTGCAAGTAAAAATTCGTGCAACGTCAATTAAGAAACCATGTAACTGAAGTGTTTCAAAAAAAGTTTGAATTTCCAATTTCAAAGACTACCAATATTCCATAAGAAAAAATGATAAGAATTTATAGGAAATTTACACTATCGGTCATTTTGGAAACAAATTTTGACAAGTTTGCCTCTGATGACCGAATCTGAAATTAATTGAGCCGCAACACGAGAAAACCAACAAAGTGGTTGTGCGAACAGCGCAGACTCAGATCAGCCTGGGCATCCGCCCAGTCTGATCAGAGTCTTCGCTGTCCGCATGGAGGTAGCTTAGACCTTTAGCTACCTAGTGGACTAGTACAACTAAGGCGACTAAGACTAAAGACTAAACGCTATGCCAAAAACTAACGATGGCGGATTGTCTGACGAGTTTGCGAAAACGAAATTCCCGACTTCAGAAACCTTTGGTGGCATATATAAGGTCTCTAAGTTCATGAACAAAGTTTTCCAGTTTCTTTCTTGAATAGTAATCAAATAATAATCACAATCCCTTCTTTTCAAATAAAGCAAAAAAGGAAAACGAGCTAGATCCGCCACGCTTTGTTATTTATTTAACCGTGTCCGATCACGTGTATTTCACCGTTGTGCATAGTTGTACATCTTTACTAAAATGAGTTGTTGTTATTCATTTGTGTGATTGATATTTGGGTTGAAAATGGCTGAACAAGCCAGTGGAACAAGCATGAGTAGGATGAAAATTCGAGAGGAAAAGTCCTCCGAGGGCGAGAAAGCCTCGGAGTGTTTTCTACCTCTAGTGGGTTGACTGGGCGGTCGGGTCGGGCGATGGTGATGGGTAGCTTTCAGTACTGGTGCGTCCTACTTATTTGGATTATTTTGGGGCAAGGACCGGCAGTGCTTGTTGTCTTGCAGTAGATACGGGAAGGGTTGTTTGGACGTTTTTTTGTCATCTGTCCTTTCTCCTTTCTCGCCTACTCTCTGGGAGACGGCTCGATATAGACTGAAATACTATCTCAAAGGGCCGTGAAAACCTAAACGACCAAACAACTAATTACCTCCCGCTGTCATTGTCGTAAACAAAGAAATATTTTTTTTAAAAATCCTACAACTACATATAGTACCCTGGTGCAATGGTATGAGAGTCGGACCTGTATATGGGCTCCGGCTGAAAGCAAATATTTTCAAACATCTTAACGCGTTACAGCTCTTTATTTTCCTTCTCACTCCCCCCCCCCCCCCCCCCCCCCAAAAAAAAAAAAAAAAAAAAAAAAAAAAGGAAAACGAAATCATCAATGGAATGGTTTCATTAGTTTTCATCACCTCCAGAGCCTTCAATTTTTCTCATTGTTTTGCAAAATTTCGTAGCATACGGGGCAGATCGGATATTTTGCCAATTCTAGTAAGCTCCTAATGCCCCTATTCCACACAGACCACGAATCCCACGAATCGCCACGAATTGATAATTTTTAGGATTCGTGGAATTGTAAATTTTCTAGTCCAATTCGTGACGCTCTACGATTCAGTTACGATACAGGTACGATGGTGTTACGAATATTTGTGGGATTCGGCTGCAATCGCACTAATATTACCAAGAATTCAGTACGACTTACGAGACTCTGTTTGAAGATACTGCACGAACCTTAGGAATCAGTTACGAACTAGTTAAGAATACGCCGAATGTATGTACGAATCCGGTACGAATAAAATGAATTCGTGACTTTTCTTGACAATCCGTGGGATTTTCTCTCAAGATAGGTATAAAAAGGCCCCAAGCCTAATCAGAGCCTTTCCATGGAACGGCACCCAGTTACTCCGGCTATGGGTACGCTCCGCTGGGGTGCGGGGGATAACGTCCTTACGAAAACTGAAATACACTCTCAACGCCTTTCCTGTACGCATATATTAAGAAATCTATGGCCACAAAATGAAGTCTCAACCCACTAAGGCACATGACGTCGTAACGACGTCGTTCTGATGATGCGACGTTGTGACGTTTTATCGACGTCAGAAAAACGCCTTTTTGATGTCATATTCCCGCTGGGTAGATAAACTGCATGCATCTAGAGACTGGTTGGAGTCTTGACTGTGCGCAAATGCGTCAAGCCACAAATTTACAAATCCCCAAATGAGATAAGAATACATAAGAATGCCTCCGAATCGATTACGATTCAGTTACGATGCCTCCGACTCGATTACGATTCAGTTACGAGGCCTAAGAATGCACTACGCATTTTTTACGAATAAACTACGAACTTTTGGAATCGGGAATTCGTGGCCAAAATTTTGAACAGCTCAAAACTTTCGCCACGAATGCCCGATTGCTCAAGAATTGCAAGAATTGACTACGAATACATACGATTCAATTAAGAACTTCACAAACTGATCACGATTCAGCTACGAATCCTAAAATTTATGAATCGTGGCGATTCGTGGGATTCGTGGTCTCTGTGGAATAGGGGCACAACAGTGTAGAGCCTATATAAATATACTGCGATAGTGACCTAGCATACACATTTTTCCCTATGGCTCCAAAAACGGGTCCTTCCCAGCGGCTCCGCGGAACGAATCCATAATAGAACCGTCTGGGTGCCCGAGTCCGTCTGTCATCTGGGTCAAATTCAAAGACAGTGTGCACGTTGTTCCTGGGATCGGTATCCGACCTACCCGCCCCAAAACGTGCCTGAGTACGATCGATTGATTGGGGCCTCGGTTTAAATTATTATCTGGAATAGAAGAAGAGCGAAACGTCGAAATTTATAACAAGAACGCTCATACGAACGGCTAAGCAATGCTTTTGTGTAAAGCGCTCAGTAGACTTACAATCCGAGGTATAGGTCCAAATGCAACATAATTGCACGTAAAACACTTCGAAGAAAGCTTCAGAATAGAATAGAATGACGACATTAGGAGAATAAGTTGCAGAATTCTAGATGCGAGTGGGCAATGGGTGACAATTTTTGTCAGATCTGCTAATAAACTCATCATCCGAACCGCCTCAACGAGGCTGGATGAGGGACCACAAGCCTGTCAGTTCATCTGCCGTCACACTGTGTCTGGGCAGGCTTAGACATACTAAGCGGTTAACCTGGTTACCAATACTGAGTGCACATACTTCCGCCAGTAACAGACAAATACCCTTGCCGGCAGCCCGCTAGCGCAGTCGGCAGCGCGTCAGACTGCAGGTCAAGGGGTCCTGAGATCGATTCCTAGACAGGCCACATAACGCTCGTGGAGACTGATCATGAAATACTTTCTACGGTCATTCTTTCCCTTCTGCTGATTCAAGAGGGGCAGTTGTCATTTACTGGCGAAAGTATTGGTTAAACAGTTAGGAGATCTAATTAAAATCTTAAAGAGCTTCTTCGAGAGCAGAGAACACATTCGAAAGAAGGAACATGGGCCATACCATGGAACAGTGTCATGGAATAGTTTGAGTAGGTTAACTGACAGCCTAGACATGACCTTAGCTGTTTACTGGGCCGTAAATGCTCAACAAAACAAACAAACTCACAACTGCCCTTAAGTCAGCGGAAGGGAGAGAATGCGCGTAGAAAATATTTCATGACCAATCTTCACGACTGTTCAGGGGCCGGGCTGGGAATCGAACTCGCGACCGCTTGATCTGCAGACCGACGTGCTGCCGTTTGCGCTAGACGGCTCGGTAGGACACATGTCAAATTCTGAGGGTACCAAACTCTCTGCATAGGGTAAAGGTGATTTCTAGAATCTCCACAGGTAACGCCTTTCGTGCCTGAACTGGTCCTCCATGTGTGAACGAGACCTTGGCATGTAAATGGGCGGTTCATCAATGAAAACAACGAGAACAACAAAAAATAAAACAGGTAATGTGAATTGAATCTCCTCCAGTGACCGGGTCCTCCATGGTCGGAAAGGATTCACCACGAGTGAACGAAACCGTTATAGGTGAACCAAACAAGAAGATGTAAACTTGATCTGCACGTGTGAACATGTATTCTACGTCTGACAGGGCCTCCATGTATGAACATTTCTGCTTGTTAGAATGGCTTCTCCAGGTGTGGACGAGATCCCCACATATAAACGGGACGGGACGTGTGAACGAGATAGGTACATATGTACGTATGAACGGGACACCCACCTGTGAAAAGATGATACACGCTAGATGGAGACCTTCGCGGGTCCTGTATTTTTCAAAGATCCAGCACGTAAAACGGGAAATACAGTCTGATTATCCAAGTATGCAAGGGATCGCCACAGGCTAACGGACAATCCACGGTTGAACGGGCTCTGCGGCTGTGAAGTGTAAACGGGACCTCCACGTGTTAACGGAATCCGCATGTGAGAAAGGAACCTTCAGTTGTGAACGGGTCGTCCATATGTGATCAGGAACTGCATTTGCGAACAGGACCGCCACCTGTAAATGGATCTTCCACAAGTGAACGGACCTCCACATGTGTATTGGACCGCTACATGTGAACGGGGTCTGCACAAGTGAACGACATCTGCAAGGCTGTACCTGCAAAAGGGAACTACATATGCGAACGGGATGTCCATATAGGAACGGGGCTTGCATTTTTCAACGGATCCTCTACGTGTTAATGGGACTGCCCATGTGTGAACGAAACGTGAATGTATGAACAGGACCTCATTCCGATGTAACATTTAGGCTCAGATGTGCAATACGTGAATATTATACAAGTTTCTATCACGAATATGTTTGGACTGTATTGACAAGTTTCAAGGAAACATAGCGAGTTGCGACTCTAGACTGACGCTAGATGAATCCCCCTCCCAGGGAAAAAATGCTATCAAGATTCTATCACAAATATGTTTGGACTGTATTGACAGGTTTCAAGGAAACAAAGCGAGTTGCGACTCTAGACTAACCCTAGATAAATAAAATAAAATTCACGTGTCTTGTCTAAGTAATGCAGAAGACAACTTTTAAATGAAGGGACCATTTGCCTTTTAAAATTGTCCAGGGGTAGCAAGTTTTTCATTTTAAAATGGTTCCTAACTGGCTAAGTAATGACTTTCATCAGACTGCCACTGTTTGGTGTGATGGACTTTCGAATAGGGACAAACTACATCTTCAAGACTAAAATGCTTGCAACAGATCGGCGCGGAGAGTTGGGGAGGGCGGAGGGGTTGGGTGTCCTGTGGGATTATAATTTTCTCTGCCTCGTCTTTGTCTCAACCCTATCTTTCCTTTCTACTATCGCGTTGTGAGACGGCTCGACGTAACTCAAATATTATTACTCAGTAAAACAAACAACAAACCATCAAACCATATGCCGATTCAAGTATTGGCTTCAAGCCAGTTATATTTTAGATTTTCATTATTTGAGCCGCGACGTGACAAAACCAACAATGTGGTCGAGTGTCCAGCGCAGACTCAGATCAGCCTGGGCATCCGCCCAGTCTGATCAGTGTCTTTGCTGTCTCCATGAAGGTAGCTTAGTCTCTTGGCTACCCTTTAAGCGCTTAGCAAAGAGTCTGATCAGACTGGGCAAATGCCCAGCCTGGTCTGTGTCTGCGCTGGGCGCACGACCACATTGTTGGTTTTCTGGTGTCGTGGCTCATTTACTGTCACTCAACGTTCAGGACCGCCGTGCAGTGCAAAGTTAATGTTGACGTCGGCTTAACGAAAGCACTCGTAAATCGCATAATCTATCTATCACATTTTGAAGTCATACAGGCAACAGCTCTAGCAAAAGAGAGAGCAGTTATCGCTTTGGTCTCGGCCATGTCGTGACGTTACACTTGAACGTCTTGAAGTTGGAGTGATAGAAGTTACGTTTAACAAATAAGAGTCAGTGTCCTACCCTAAGGTGAATGGGTATACTTTCAAAGGAAACAACTCTGCCATTTCATTTTTTTGACTCCCTTTTCAACGAGAGTCAAGTGTTAGACAGAATAACTTGCCCCCCCCCCCCCTCTCCCCACCCCACGTGCAGAAAAGTTCTTTCCTTTAAGTGCAGACCCCATTTTAATGGAATTTATCTTCCAGGAAAGCAAATAGGAAGTCACTAACATTGTTGTTGTTTCCCTTTCCAAAAATGGCGGAAAAACATCAACGTGTACTCTTTTACCTACATATTTTTTCAGGTGACCTTTAGCCTTTCTTACTTATTGTTGAGGATTGGGGAAATGTTGAGTACAAGTTCTAAACATAATTCACACTGAGGTTCAAACTTTCCACGCGTCTCGTATTGTTACAAAAAGTCCAGGCTTCCACTCGTCTCTGTAGGCCTCATTTTAATTTAGCCACATACCTAAATCTTGGGCCACTGCTGGTGTAATATTAAAATTTGAACCTGTTGAAAAAATGACCCAACTGGCCACTTTTCAGTGTTGAATATCGACCCATAGAGCATTTTTCAGTGTTGAAAATTGACCTGGGTCAAGTTTCAACATTGAGAATTGACGCGTGGGGTCATGTATTCACGGGGTCAAAATTTAATGTTATCCTGCTCAAGAACCTCGGGGCGAATACCCCATCATTGTAGTATACAAATCAGTTTTCCCGATTCTATATGATTTATATTTGATGTAAATTTTTATCAGGTTTGGCAACGTCGAAATCTACAGTCACATTGGACGCTTCAATGGATATACATGTATATATATAGCCGTTCACTATTCTAAACAGTGAGTTTAGTCTTTAGTCAATAGCCGATAGCAGCATTAGTTGTACTAGTCCAGTAAGCGCACTACCATGACCCTGATCAGACTTGGCGGATGCCCAGGCTGATCTGAGTCTGCGCTGTGCGCACAACCAGTTTGTTGGTTTTCTCGTGTCGCGGCTCAATTGTTCGAGGTTGTTAGGGTGGCACGGAAAACATTGTGGCGTTCTACATAAAATGGCGCAAAGTAAATAATAGTCTTGTTGTGCTTGCAGTAGGTGTTTGATGAGGGTTTTTTTTTTATGTTCTTTGGCACGCCCCTCTCAGAAGTCACAGAGATCTCAACTGCTCAGCTAAACATGATCAGGTCGCATTAGAAACATTGTTACATGTACAACCTGAAGAGTCCGTTTTCTCTTTCTGTACTGCGGTGATTAGTATGAATGCCTCTGGCCTACTTTAATGCGTCCTGAAAGGATTGTTAGACACGTCATGCTTCAAGTGGCGTGTTAAATCCGACTAAATTTAAAGATTTCTGTATCATTTATAGGTCAAGACGATGCAGAATTGTTAGCGTATCTATTATTTGCATGGTTTTAAATAGCTTTTGTTTCTTTCAGGGAATATTCGGATTTATATTACTACAGTCTGAACTCAGTTTATACTGGTATTCTTGACCCCTTTCTTCAGGCTCTAGACTTTAACGGAGTAGGCATAAAAGTAGTTAAAGCAAGTGTATACAGTTCGAGTAGTTCTTAGTAATAACTTTTCCACGTACCTCAAAATTGTTCAGTTTATATATCTGGTTCTTTGTGGAACATGTGGGGGTGGTCGGGTGGTGCGATGGTGCTGTGTAAAACTTGCAGTACCGGGACGTCCTACTGATTTGGAACATTGTAGGGCAATACCTTCTGTGCTTGCAGCAGTGCGGATGGGGGTTATTTAGACATTTTTTTTTTTACGAAGTGCTCAAGGTGAGCTTTTGGGATACCCTGATGTCCGTCGTACGTGTGGACGTCCGTCCGTCAACTTTTGCTTGTGTACACTCTAGCAGGCACAGTTTTGATCCAATCTTTATAAAACTTTGTCAGAATGTTAGTCTTTATAAAATCTAGGCCAAGTTTGAAATTGGGTTATGTCGGATCAAAAACTAGGTCACTAGGTCAAATATTAGAAAAAACTTGTGTACGCTCTAGAAGTCACGGTTTTTTATCCAATCTTCAAAAAACTTTGTCAGAACGTTAACCTTACAATATCTAGGCGGAGTTTGAAACTGGGTTATCTCGGATTAAAAACCAGGTCACTAGGTCAAATCTTAGAAAAACCTTGTGTACGCTCTAGAGGTCACAGTTTTGATCCAATATTTTCGTCACAATATCTAGGCCAAGTTTGAAACTGGGTCATGTGGGGTCAAAAACTAGGTCTTTAAGTCAAATATTAGAAACACCTTGTGTACGCTTTAGACGGCAGTTTTGATCCAATCTTCATGAAACTTTGTCAGAATGTTTATCCTCAGAATATCTAGGCAAGATTTGAAAGTTGGTCATATCGGGTGAAAAACTAGGTAACCAGGTTGATTTGCCAACTGCAATGAAACTTGGTATATGGCATTGGGGACTCAGTCCCATCGAAGTTTCTTCATATTATGAGTGAGTGAGTTAACTCAGGTTAAATGCCCAACCAGCAACTATAGGTCATACAGAGACAGGGCCGCAGTTCGGTCATCCGCCGTGTTATCCACTATACTACCACGGCTCCTTTCAAATTATGACACTGGGTTGACCATGACCTATTTCATGCCAAGGTCAGTAAGATAACTCCTATATTTTTGGTGCACATGATACTCAGGTGAGCGATTCAGGGGCACCATGACCCTCTTGTATTTTATATACAGGTGTATAATCATAAAATATAGGTCAAGTTCGATGTTGGGTAAAATCCGTCTATTATTGTGAGAGTTATTGCCACTTTTCGACTTCATTTTTATGAAAAAAAACTGGCTCCCTTTCATTATCTTTTGAAAACATTGATGTATTGAATTGATATTTTATACACAGGTATTTAATCATAAAATACATGTCAAGTTCGATTTAGGGTAAAATCCGTTTATTGTGTGAGTTTTTCGACATCATTTTGTATGAAAAAAATGGTTTCTGTTCATTATCTTTTGAAAAGATTATTGGATTGGATTCATATTTAATACACAGATATATTATTATTAAATACAGGTCAGGTATAATTAAGGGTAAAATCGGCCGATTACTTTTGGAGTTATTACCCTTTTTCATCTTCATTTCATACTATAATGGTTTCCGTTTGTTAGTTTTTAAAAGTTACTTGTTTCCGGGCTATTTCTTTTGGAAAGTTGCATGGCACCCATTTCTGTGATAAGATGCAGAACATTATCACATATCACATCCATGACACCCCTCCAATGCCATCCCCCCAACACACACACACAAACACACACACACTTCTCTTGATCCGAGAAGCACAATACATCTGCCTAAGAAAACAATAAAACAACTACCACAGATGTCTTCCTTTGTGAACCTTGTTATCCTCCACGTGCCAGTACCTTAAACAAGACGCCATCTTACTTAGGGCACTAGGCGGGGGCATCCGTGTCCTATGGACACATTCTAGTCTCTCGTCTGTCATTTCTCTTCTTCCTCCCTCTCTCTGGGAGACGGCCTGATATAGACTGAAATACTATCTCAAAGGGCCGTTACACCCTAAACAATCAAACAATCAATTGTGGAACATGTGGCATAGTATGAATCCGTTTGATCAAAAAAGAGAATCTGCTGAAGCCGGTCAGTGGGAGTGCAGGGGTGGCAGAGATAAGTTGGGGGAGGGAGGGGGGAGGGGCTGGGGTCATGTAACATCAATTATCATCCTTCCCAGGTATGTGTTAAAGATTACCACTGGATTTTCGTAGGCGATGGTTCTAGTGGTGTTTGTTCTTGTAATGACGCTAGAGGAACTGTTTTACGTTATGTTCCGTTTCGTGCCTTGTTATGTGCTGCATAGTGATCAGATCGTCACACTTTTGTCTTTTCCATGCTTGTACAAGATTCGCCTAAAAGTTTTCAGAACTTTTCTCTGAGGACGTAGCTTAATCAGTTGACTGCTCTGATAAAGTTATTTGTGGTTCGCACTAAATGCTCATAATTGCTACAAAAACGGCCATTTCATCTCTCTATACTTAGGTACAGTCGGATAACTTCGGACAGCGGGTAAATTCGTACATATCATTGCAAACAGTGAAAAACAAGATGAGACATCTCATCATAGGCCGTCTCATCAGGATTTTCACTGTTTGCAATGATATTTCTTTTTTAATGCCAAACAACTGACATATAAGGGAAACTAAATCACTGTCCGAATTTACCTTCTGTCCGAAGTAACCCGACTCTATCCTACTGTCTATGTTATTTATACCCCGGGCAGCACTACCTACTATTATGGCCTGTCACGCCATGTTTTAAGCTGCTCGTTGAATCGGACATTATTACATCTATTTGTTAATCGTTGAAGGTCAGGTCAGTTTGATGCAAAAGTGCGAGAGTATCTGTTGCTTTATGTCTTCTAAATGTATTTTCTTAAAGGTCAGTGCAATTAAGAAAAAATCTTTCAAGATTCTGTTTCATACAAAAATGTTCATGATTGAAAACCTCACGAACATAACATATGTATCAACAACGTCACGTAACGAATTTGTAATAGTGCGCGAATGTCATGTAGGGGATAACTGTACTCAAATTTGTCATTTGGGAATTTAAATCTTCGCAGTTTGGTCGCAAAAGACGAATTGCGGTGTTTTAAGGAGACCCTAAGCACTAATCAATGACTAGAGTCGCTACGGTAAAGGTAAACTATTCGATGAAACAAGTTAGTCAGTGTTTTAAGGCAACGGGAAGTGTTAAAGTTCAGGAAGAATACTGTTAAATATGATGTTTGGAAAAACGTCTTAATTCTGTAAAAAAAAACACTAGAGGCTACAATACTAAAATAATGCTAAGCGGCAAACAACATCTATGGTGGTTAACATAATCATAGTTCAAAACTCTGTTTCCTTTTTCAGTTGCACAACGTTGAGTCGGGCATCAGACCAAATGACGGTATCCTCCTAAATCTATTGCAGAAAATATACCTTAAAAAATTTAGTGCGGCGGGTGCGTATTTCTGTATTTAACTTGTTTAATGTCGCGAAAACTCAAACGTTTGATACAAAACATGTGATGAGTTGATGTCGGTAGGCAACAGACGTCCCTCTCACTGCTACAGACGTTTACCGAGAGACAGTGCAGCTGCATACAGAAAGTATGACACACCTGCACACTAACTCGCATCCCCAACCGAGCAACCTGAACACTAGAAAGACGATAGGCAAAGATATATAATCTAGTTGGAGCTGTCCGGTGTAGCGTACCTTTGCAACAGGCCAATTTAATGTGAAAAAGTAAACTAACGAATGAATGCCAATATCTGTCAATTTCATGTCGCTGTGACAAAACTAATTTTATCATATAACGTCGCATCTGAGAGTGTAATAAAGCCATGCATTAAAGTGGATTAAATACGCAAATTACGTTGTAGCGTTATTCGTTGAAGTCCATACTGATGTCAATTTTTCTAATGGCGAAATCGTGACGTTTTAGAGACGTTCTCAGTTAAGCTGGGCCCTTAGCTATTAATTTTTGTCTTTCGTATTACCTTTCTTTAAATTTCAAAATAACGGTCCTGTTAACCCTCTGACAAGTTGCCCCCTGTCTAAAGAAGTAGATAAAAGTACCAAGACATGCATGCGCTTGGTTAGACAATTTTACACTCATTCGAATAATGATACCCTTTTTATCCCCCGACCGAAAGGTTCGGGGGATATAGCGATGAGCCTGGCGTCCGTCCGTCTGTCCGGCCGTCCGTCGTCCGTCCGTCCGTCCGTAAACATTTTCTTGTCCGCTCTATATCTTGAATACCCTTTGGAATATTTTCGTGATACTTCACAGTTATGTAGAACAGGTCATGACGATGTGTCGCGTACAAGAATGGTAACTCTTGCTATTGTACTTTTTGAGTTATTTCCCCTTTGGTGAGTTTTTTTAGGCTGATTCGATTACTTGATGGTTTTAGGTGTGATCTTTTGGCAGATTCGTGTCCGCTCTATAACTTGAATACCTTTTAGAATATTTTCATGATACTTCACAGATATGTAGAACAGGCCATGACGATGTGTCGCGAACAAGAGTGAGAACTCTTGCTTTCTTACTTTTTGAGTTATTTCCCCTTGATGGTTTTAGGTATGATTTCGTGTCCGCTCTATAACTTGAATACCTTTTAGAATATTTTCATGATACTATACAGATATGTAGAACAGGTCATGACGATGTGTCGCGAACAAGAATGACAACTCTTGCTTTCTTACTTTAGTTATTTCCCCTTTATCATTTTAGATGTGGTTTCGTGTCCACTCTATAACTTGAATACTTTTTGAAATATTTTCATGATACTTCACAGATATGTAGAACAGGTCATGACAATTTGTCTCATACATGAATGACAACTCTTACATTCATACTTCGTGAGTTATTTCCCTTTGGTATTTTGAGCTGCTGTTTGAGTCTCTGCTCCATATCTGTGTAACCCTGGCCTGCGCCACAATTTTAATAACCTTATACCTTTTAGAATATTGATGAACATGCTGTGATATCTCATCAGTGTTCCTGACTCTCTGTGACCCCTCCACATTCCCCTCCCCCCACCTCCCCAACCCACCCCACCCCACCCCACCAAAAAAAATTTTTTTCTCTCCAGATTTGGATTCTTTGTCCAAATTCACTTACTAGAGAGCTCAGAATTAGGTTTGTAGGGCTTGTAGTTTAGAAGTTATTCATACATTTGAAAGTTTAATGCATCATATGCTATATATTTATGTATAAGGCGGCTGTTTGAGATATTACTTCTTTTTAGCAGTCAGGCATACTATTTTAGTCTGAGTGTTAGATTATCATGCATCTGTTTAACAGATAGTGTCAATCAGAAGCATAAAAGAATGACAATATATTACTTATATGTGTTTTGAAGTACACCCTTTTACCACGGCCCATGGGGGTCTTCGGTCGGGGGATTTGCCATCTCCCCTGATGGCTATTTTTAATGTTGCAATATTGCCGTTGCATAGATATGAACGCCGCGCGGCTAAAAAAGATAAATCACTGCTTAAAATCGAGTTTCATTATTAATTTCAGGTGATTTCTTACATATTTCCCCGCTTAAACAATATCTTAAGGGTAGTTTTTGCTACAAAATGAGACTGGGAACTTATGTCGCAAATTTTATGTAACGTACGTCACAGCGGTAAATTCATGATACATGTTTTAACTAAAATGGCCCGGCATCATAAAACTTACAAGATCACACGAAGAAATATGTATTCCTCAATATTTTATACCATTTGTGCAAATTTTCTCTATTTTGTATATTTTACTCGACTTCAAAATAAATTACCCCAGCATTTTTCTGTAAGAATGTAACCTTACGTCACGGGCTTTTTTTAAAACTGCGCAAAGCAATCGCTCTGAAACTCATGTGCAAAATCCTGCCTAGTGACAACTAGAAGATGGTGTGCTTAGATTTCATGCACTGAAACATTAAATGATATAAAAACTTTAAAAGTGTGTACTGTAACCTACGTCACACGTAACTACGTCACGACGTCACTAAGACCACGTTTTAAAAGCGTTGACGTCATTTTATTAAGCAGCGCATCATAGAAAACTCCTTTCTTCCAAGAAAGCAAAGAAAAACATTTGTAACCAGCCAAAATAATCAAATGTCAGTAGATTAGTAAACGTGCAATGCTACGCATGTCAAAAAAATCGTATGCGATATCGTCTTTCAACGTATCTAAATAACGTCATATAATACGCCATTTCTAATTGTTAGGGTATGTCTCTAAACATGGTCATTATTCCATAATCTAAAACTATTATCTGAAAAAACACTCAGCAAAATTTCTAATTGGTAAGTTTTCTAATATGCAGAAATATGATTTTTAAACTGTATTTTTGAATATAATTATAATCAAAATTTTGGACTGTTATCTACTTATTAAAAGTCAATGTTATAATCGAAACTTTATTGAAGTATTACAGTAATGACACCTTATATCTAAACAATAGAATGCTTTGAAAACACATATAGGCTGCATAAAATCTTCCACAAAAGCATGATATTTGAGAAGTAAATGAAGTTTTTCATTATAAAAACATGAGGTATGTTTTTAGTCTCCATGCATTTTTCAGCTGTATTAATTTTAATATTGACGTTTTCAAATTACCTCCCTTTCAATGTTTATGTAAATCCTAATAAACGCCTCGAATTGATGTAAGTAATTTCGCAAAAGCATGAGCGCTTGTGCTGCTTGTAAAATGCAAGAATATCTGTACATTTGTTCGTCCTAGTTGGTAGCTAGACTAATCTAAATCTGTTTAAGGGTTAAATCTAGAGCAAAAAGTGACCAATTAGAAATTTTGTTCAGTGTATGTTAAAGCTTTGAAGAAGATATAATGAGCATTATGGTCGTGATTTTTCTTGAATTCTGGAATGGTTGTATATAAGGCCATTTTTGTCCGCGAATGGCCCAGCTTAACTGAGAACGTCTCGTTAGTGCAAAATTTGCTAATAAAATGCGGTTTTAGTGCCATATAATAAATAGAATCATGCATTCGTACTTCTGTATTATTGAATTCACTAAACTCGTTGGAAAAAAAACGATAAGATGCTCGGCATAGCCTCGAATTCTTATATTTTCCCCCCAACTCGTTTAATAATTCAATAATACATGAGCACTCATGTAAGATCCTCTATATAAAGGAAAATCCACTGGAAGCCAGGAACAGATCAGAGGAATGAAAATAGCAGAATCGGTTCAAGTGCAGTAATGCAATGCTCAACACTGCACTCGCCCCCTTGCTCCGGCTAGAGCAGAACCTAAGTTTCAATCTGGCTCAGACTGAGCCCAATTAACCCTAAGGACCAGAAAATTATTTATTTAAGGGAAATATATGTCAGACTTAGTTTCAGAAACGTTTAGACAATTCAACCAGAAGTAGGTTTATAGATGGAATGTTATCGTGGTCGAGCTAGCTAGTTTGTTTGGATCTGGCTTTGAATTGCACATAGTCCTCAAGTTTGTTTCATCATAATGATCTGTTGCAAAATAACCAACTAATCAATCCTTTAAATCATCAAATTTTATTTTATATTCACTGCAATTGATGTTTATTGCCATGTGGCTGACGAAAAAGACTCCCAGTAATTCATCATAGTGCAGATTATATATTTGCTGTCCTTTGAAATAAATATATTTTCTGGTCCTTTGAAATAATTTGGCTAATTTCGAGTCAGTCCTAATGTACAGCTCCGCTAAAACTGGTGCTAGAGAGGGCATGGGCCGTATTGCAACATTACATCACTGCACATAACAGAGCCTGCTATTTTCGTGCCTCTAATGCGTTTCATGCTTCGAGAGAGCCCTAGATAAGAGGGTATTTGATGATAATTGAAGGATAATTTTCTTTGTTTTTTATTGAAACCATATGTTGTAACCCCCTCATCTGAACCGTCTCGTGGAGACGGTTCATATGAGGGGTCACGACATATCTTTTTATCCAGAATTAACAAAAATTATACTTAATTATTACCAAATATTCCCTCTTATCTAGGACTCTGCTTCGAGAAAATCTTCCTTCAGAATATATTTCAAGTTCAACTGTTTTTAAGTGCGATGTGACGGCCGTAAAGGTCTTCCCTAAGTTCGTCATAGTTGACAGCAAATTGGTAGAAGCGGTCGTCACTTACAGAAAAGTCAAAAAGTTTTTATTTACTGCTGCTTCTTATTTCGTACGTTAGTTATTTATGGTTTCACGGCTGTTCATTTGTACACTGAATGTCTGCTATAAATGGGTTGCATCAGGCCTGCCTCCTCACAGTCTTTCCTAGTCGCATGAACAAAAATCTGAAGACCCTTGTCCGGTTGAATTAAGGTACAGGCTGATTTGAGAATTTGTTGTATGATTTGTTTTGTATCTGATGAGGTCTCCCTGTTCGAAATTCGTATAATGCTATTTAATTTGGTCTAAAATGTAATACCGTATCGTTCTGATCGTTTTATATATATTTTTCATTTATGCTTTGATTTTCTCAAGAAAGGTATAGTTACAATTCTAAGTGCATCGAGTGATCTGGTCTGAAATCAGAATATAGGCTTGTTACGCAGAAGGTTTTACACTCGGTCGACACGGGTGTAGAGCCTTATGCGTCGCCAGGACGGCGGAGGGTGACTTCCGGTTAAAGGGTTATCTACTAGTGTAATACACTAACAGGGAAACTCTAACAACGTTAGAATTTTTGAAGTTTATATATAATGTAAATTCTATATACAACAATACAATTTACAACTGTCACAATTACAATAATATACAACACATATCAGTTCATGTCGCTGGCCCAAGTAAGGTGTTTGTTTCAAATCTGTAATCGATTTGCGTACCATACGCAAATAGATTACCGTCTGACGTCAACACCGTACTCGGCTCAGCGCCATGAACTAAAGGAAAACGCAAAGAATAGAACAAACGTTAATTTGAGCTCATACAAAAAAACAAGGCCTTATGTTGGTAGACTTCAATTCGTCGTTCCCTGGATCATGTCATGGGCCAGTCCATATATCATGAGGAACACCAACTTATATAAATACGTGCACGATTATATACTGGTCGCTCCCTGGACCAGTCTATATATATTAAAACACCTTAGTGGACGAACACTGTCCCACACTTGATGTGACCTTCAGATCTTATCACAGAATCTGGCAAAACTGTGCTAACCACTTCCGCCTACATTTTGTGCTTCCCGCCTCTGCTTGGGAACCTTGCACAAACGGCGTTGTAACTGCCTCTACCCGGGTTGGTATTAACCTGGAGACGTAAATCAAATCTCCAGGTGAGACGTGGCTCTAAGCCCTAACAGCTGACTGCCGGACTTGATGTGCCTAAAATAACGAACTTACACTTAATACATTGTAACTACATAATAACAATGCGTAAGACTTGGGCCTGTCTTGGAAATACCATACAACGCCCTCGGCGAACGCCGAGCATAACGTGCACACGCCAGCCGTGTCACTAGACACGACTCGCGCTCACGATGTAAAGCTAAAAGTGTGCTTGCCACTTCCGCCAATGAAGAAACGTAGATCCTACCACGCATGTGCGTCGAAGGATCTGACGTCAAACATTGTCAAGAAGTATACTGACGTCAACAGGCATTACCATGACATACCCCACATAAAACATGAATAATCTAAACAATGACTTATTTACATTAAATTGATTGACCAAAATCTAACTCGCATATGTTTTAATTCATTTCTTTAAACTAAGCGTAATACCATTTGCCATAGAATATAATAGCTGAATAATCGTTTCTCACACATTTGGGATCATAACGTTTGATCTGACATCATGACATCAATGATGTTATACCATATGACGCCGTCTAATGAAGGCAAATCAAACGCATGATGACCAAATGCTACCATTATAACTTATGGAAAAAACCCTTAATGCGGTGCATGCTATGGCGTCAATTGACGTCACGAGTATATAAATTAGTTCCATTACAAATCAATCTACTTCTATAGGCCACGTATACGTGAAACTAATATAAAAAGTGCTGACGTCGCAATAACATGAATGCAACTGACGTCACATGAATAACATGAATGCAACTGACGTCACTGGACGTCAAATAGACGCACACCATTGCAACCAACATCAGTAATATAAACTATTTCCGAAATTTACAAAACTTCCTAATATACAAATATTATGCGCAGCATGCTTACTAACAAAATCGGTCGACACATGCGCAGCCTGATCCCTGCCAACAAAATCAAATCAGTCGACACATATAATCATACCATATCAATCAGAAGTCACATTTTTCATTCTTAGCCAAACTATTCTAAATAAATATAATAAAATCTTACCCTTCTAGGTCTTAACACAGAATCTGGGCACACAACAATATAACATCCATCAAGAATTAAACAGCCACGTCTAACTTTTCATTAAAAGATAGGCGTATAAATACTATGCGTCTCACATTAAAATCATGCAAAGCGCTTTCCACAATCAAAAGACTCGTGCAGGTATTCACCTTAAAATCATGCAATATGCTGTCCACGAGAGGTATTCACAAACAACCCATGCATAACGTAGCCACAATTTCCGTAAATGTTTTATTACCACAGTTACCCTAAAAACTGTAGCCTTACTGATTGAAAGGATTAAAATAATCTCGACGACATAGTGGACGATTAGATCCATTTCGTAACATAGGTTTCCCCTTAGGGAGAAAAAAACATAACAATGTTTCTTTTCTGAAATAGTACGAAATGCGATCGAATCGTAGGCTATGTCAAAACTGGAAAACTAGCTATATACACAACAACGGTGCGATGCATAACGTGGCCAAACTATCTACTAAGGTAGTCCGCCCCCAAATTATCTTGGCAACAGATTTACCTAATCCCAAAGTCAATCAATTCTCTGTGTCGTACCTGTCGTGCCTCAAATGGAATGGGGAAGTATGGGTAAGTCTGATCGAACACTAGGTGGAAATCGCCACCTTTAAGTGTATCAGACGTAAAATTAACGCTGTCTTTGACGTT
This sequence comes from Ctena decussata, assembly GCA_963989385.1. Taxonomy (NCBI): domain Eukaryota; kingdom Metazoa; phylum Mollusca; class Bivalvia; order Lucinida; family Lucinidae; genus Ctena; species Ctena decussata. The sequence goes on along the minus strand of OZ022503.1, from coordinate 74,484,027 downwards.
ACACCTACTTCGCACGACAGATCCCACAGGATCCGTTGCCTCTGCCTCTAACCTACTATCGCCACCGTGCTCTTCCATGTTTGCTTTCTGAGTCGACGTTACGTCGTCGGGCTTTACGTTTTCACGTATGTAGTCATATTGGGATACGTCCTCTGACGTACAAATGTTAACTCTTTGGACATTCGGATCATTGTGATCCTCTGATCCAACATTGTCACGTGCATTAACAACTGCAGACGACACGTTCTTTTGACGTTGAACGTACTGCTTAATCATGTTAGCAGGATAAGTATTCACGACGCCCTTGACGTTAATCTTGTAGTTCATTACATTAACTACTTCGACAACTTCATATGGCCCGTTCCACTGAAGTAACAATTTATTGCACTCATTCGGGAGTAGCAAAAGTACTTTGTCTCCGACGTCAAACTTACGCGACCTCGCGCGTTTATCATAATAAGCATTCTGCTTTACGTCCATTTTTCGGACAATATCCTGTGCTAACTTACACGTTCTTTCTAAACGTTCTTTTAGATCAATAACGTACTGATACGTCAATAACGCACGTTGGTCAGTTTCCTCTACAGACCATAATTCCTTTAATATTTGCATAGGACCCCTAACATTACGCCCATACAACAGTTCAAACGGGGAAAAACCTAATGACTCTTGCGGAACTTCCCTTACTGCGAATAATAATGCTGGGAGATACCTGTCCCAGTCATTCGGACGTTCTACGCACATTTCACGTAATATCTGTTTCAATGTATCATGGAATTTCTCCACGGGTCCTTTACCAGTAGATTGATAAGGAATAGTTGTCAGATCTTGAAGCGACAACAACTTACTAACCTCTCTCATGACGTCAATCGTGATCTTACTATCATGCTCGATTAGCATTTCACTCGGTATTCCTAATCTACTGAACATCTCAACTAACGCTTCGGCTACGCGTCCCGTTTCAATGCCGGGTAACGCTACCGCCTCGGGATATCTCGTCGCATAGTCTATCATTGTTAAAATATAGCGGGATTTCCTGTCAGAACGAGGTTCTATTGGTCCAACTATATCAACAGCGACTCGTTTAAATGGTGTGTCAATCTGTGGCAACTTTCCTAAAGGAACCTTAGTGACACGACCTTTTTGAATAGTCCTTTGACATATGTCACAAGATTTACAAAACCTTGCCACATCACCACAAATTCCAGGCCAAAAGAACTCAGTTAAAACTCTATCCATAGTTTTCTTTATGCCCAAATGACCTGACATCAAGGTTTCGTGTGCCAATCTTAACACCTTTTCACGAAAACCTTCAGGGATAATAAGTTGCAAAGTGACCTTGTTTCCCTTAGTAAACTGCCTATACAATAAATCTTTCTTTCGGATAAACTTAGTTTCACCCCGGTTCAATCCACGACTAATAGTCACATTCCCAGATTCCACTCTTTGCCTTATGCCATTCAATTTAGGGTCAACAATTTGGGCCTGCTTCAATGCCTCCTTATCACTAGCAATAATTTGATCAGGAACTTTAAGTTTCCTATAGACCTCTTCACCTTGCTTAGCTTGTGACCTAGTCACTGCCGCCATTGCAAAATGGGACATATCGGGAAGTTTTGACCCGTCAATATTTCCAATAACCAGGTCATACAATGTATCTTCCATGCACAATGCCTCAGTTTTTCCTGTGAAAAATGGACAATCTATGTCAACCATTGCTAAGGGATACCTTTGGGTAGATTCATCAATCAAAGTTACATCAGATTCTCTACCAAGTAATTGATCATTAGAAACCAAGTTTCTACGAACGACACACCCAGTACAACCTGTGTCCCTTAAAACTACAACAGTCTTACCATTAACCGTACCCTGCGCTGTTGGTAATCGCGACCTTAAAAAGTAACAGACTCCTTCCCTATCCACGTTATCATTGATTAGTGGACTTTCCTCCTTACTCTTATAGAGACCTTCAATTTCATGAGACCTATTCATTGTAGTTTTACAAAAGCTCATTTGATGTCCGCCACCCCGACCACGTCCGCGGGAATAACCCCGACCACGGCCACGATCTGAATTACTACCCTTCGTCTGTACAGTATCGCTCTTACTCTGTGATCTTTGTGTCTCATCTTTCGGTGCATAACTACTCCCCTTACTTCCGCTATACCCGCTTGCACTTGCACCTACCTCCGCACTATATGCTTGCTTTCTATCGGGATTCTTAAAACATTTATATGTTAAATGTCCCTTACCACAAATACTACATTTTATCTCTGGCTTCGCACTCGGCTTATTATCAGATCTACTCTGAGTTACGCCCTTACTATCACGCTGCCCCTTATTAACACAAGCGTAGACACCGCCACGTGCTTCTGCAAATAAATCTGCTTCCCTAGCCATCTCACCTAGATTCGTGAATGCTTTCGGTTTCAAATGAACATACAGTTCTTTACTACAAGATTCTAAAAACTGATCTCTAGCGAAAAAATCGCAAACAGCTTCGTAAGACTGGTCTACTTTCGCCATTTTTAACCATTTATTAAGATACGACCTAAGTCTTCTACTAAACTGAATAAACGTTTCGGACTTTTCAGGCCTATCATAGCGAAATTTCTTCCTAAATCCGCGTTCAGTCATATCAAAATTCTTTAACAACGCATCTTTCAACTTGTCATAATCCGCTGCATCATCTACAGACAATCTATCATAGACATCAAGCGCGCGACCTTTAAGTAATGCGCTTAAATATGCAGCCCAAACGTTTTTATCCCATTTATTCGCCGTCGCGTATTTCTCAAACCTTGATAAGTAACTATCCATTTTGTCCTTACTTTCATCAAAATACGGTAATTTGGGATCTCGCGCATGCGCTAACTTTTCAGCCTTCTGTTTTTCTAATTCAACTCTAAACGTTACCTTCTGCAAATCTATCTGATTCTTCAACTCGCGTTGCTGCAATTCAAAACTATACTTCAACTTTTCTAACTCAACTTCGCTCGACAACTTCGCTTCCTTATCGCTTTCGACTTGAGACAACTTAGCTTCCCTATCTTTCTCGGCTTGCCGCTCTATGCTTTCAATTCGCGCCATCTCGATTTCCCTATCCGCCGCAATCTTAGCTTCTTCCGTCGCCCTATCCGCCGCAATCTTAGCTTCTTCCGTCGCGATCCTAGCCAATTCAATTTCCCTATCTTTTTCGGCCTGCGCGATCCTAGCTAACTCAATTTCCCTATCTTTTTCAGCCTGCGCAATCTTTGCTAACTCAATTTCCCGGTCTTTATCGGCCTGCGCAAGCTTTTCTTTATCAAGTGCCCTTACCGCGTGCCTTTCTGCCCTCTCAGTCTCTTGCTGTTGCCTTACAAATTCCTGCAACGCCTGCCCTTCATAACCTAACTCCCTTCCCGTCTTAACTAACTGATCCATGACGCTTAACGTAATGCTCACGTTAATTTAACTGAAACCGATGTTCACTTATAGTCACACACGTTAACTAAAACGTTAACAATAATAATAACAAACTAATCCAACTAAAACGTTGATTAATTAGTATACTCGCGATCTGGACGTAGCCATTAAAGTTACGTTCATAACAGACCGGAAATGACGTCATAAACTGACGTTGAATTTGCCGAGAATTACTTTTCACTATTAGATGACGTAATTAGATGACGTAAATAACCCACATACAATTACGCCCAACTTGATCTAGCGTATCGGATATACAAACGTAACGTATGTAACGCAACGTATTAACACTGACACGACAACTGTACGTCCTACATTACAAAACCATATAAGATACCAACGGTAAATCAAACTTAAGATTCCGCTATTAGGTTTAATTCATTGTAACGATATTATATAACGTTACGAGTGACCTACGTTACTAAATCAGGACATAAAATGGACCTCAGTAACGGTTACGACACTACGTACAAACGTTTGAATTAATAAACTAGCAGATTGTCATGCTACAGCAGTGCCAAGGTACTCAAACGGACCTTAAAACTAAATATGTATCATCCGTGCCAAGACAATTCAGGTCTATATACCTCAGTTTCCCCACTCAGATATGCAACCTGTTACATTCTATCACAAATTAATGCATGGGCTATCGCACTTCATCACGCAGGGAATAAGGATAGTTGACCTTAATTGAGTGTAGGTTACATTTACAAAGAATTTAGTGGCAAAATTGCTCCCCTAAAATTCACAGCCTTACGTCACCTTAGAAAAGAACAATCAGAAAGTCAATAATAATAAAAAAAAATGACTGACAAAATTGTGCCTAGATTCTGTATATATTGTCAATGTCTTACACTGGCAGATATTAACCAGAAGTCAAATCCCACTTCTGACACCATGTTACGCAGAAGGTTTTACACTCGGTCGACACGGGTGTAGAGCCTTATGCGTCGCCAGGACGGCGGAGGGTGACTTCCGGTTAAAGGGTTATCTACTAGTGTAATACACTAACAGGGAAACTCTAACAACGTTAGAATTTTTGAAGTTTATATATAATGTAAATTCTATATACAACAATACAATTTACAACTGTCACAATTACAATAATATACAACACATATCAGTTCATGTCGCTGGCCCAAGTAAGGTGTTTGTTTCAAATCTGTAATCGATTTGCGTACCATACGCAAATAGATTACCGTCTGACGTCAACACCGTACTCGGCTCAGCGCCATGAACTAAAGGAAAACACAAAGAATAGAACAAACGTTAATTTGAGCTCATACAAAAAAACAAGGCCTTATGTTGGTAGACTTCAATTCGTCGTTCCCTGGATCATGTCATGGGCCAGTCCATATATCATGAGGAACACCAACTTATATAAATACGTGCACGATTATATACTGGTCGCTCCCTGGACCAGTCTATATATATTAAAACACCTTAGTGGACGAACACTGTCCCACACTTGATGTGACCTTCAGATCTTATCACAGAATCTGGCAAAACTGTGCTAACCACTTCCGCCTACATTTTGTGCTTCCCGCCTCTGCTTGGGAACCTTGCACAAACGGCGTTGTAACTGCCTCTACCCGGGTTGGTATTAACCTGGAGACGTAAATCAAATCTCCAGGTGAGACGTGGCTCTAAGCCCTAACAGCTGACTGCCGGACTTGATGTGCCTAAAATAACGAACTTACACTTAATACATTGTAACTACATAATAACAATGCGTAAGACTTGGGCCTGTCTTGGAAATACCATACAACGCCCTCGGCGAACGCCGAGCATAACGTGCACACGCCAGCCGTGTCACTAGACACGACTCGCGCTCACGATGTAAAGCTAAAAGTGTGCTTGCCACTTCCGCCAATGAAGAAACGTAGATCCTACCACGCATGTGCGTCGAAGGATCTGACGTCAAACATTGTCAAGAAGTATACTGACGTCAACAGGCATTACCATGACATACCCCACATAAAACATGAATAATCTAAACAATGACTTATTTACATTAAATTGATTGACCAAAATCTAACTCGCATATGTTTTAATTCATTTCTTTAAACTAAGCGTAATACCATTTGCCATAGAATATAATAGCTGAATAATCGTTTCTCACACATTTGGGATCATAACGTTTGATCTGACATCATGACATCAATGATGTTATACCATATGACGCCGTCTAATGAAGGCAAATCAAACGCATGATGACCAAATGCTACCATTATAACTTATGGAAAAAACCCTTAATGCGGTGCATGCTATGGCGTCAATTGACGTCACGAGTATATAAATTAGTTCCATTACAAATCAATCTACTTCTATAGGCCACGTATACGTGAAACTAATATAAAAAGTGCTGACGTCGCAATAACATGAATGCAACTGACGTCACATGAATAACATGAATGCAACTGACGTCACTGGACGTCAAATAGACGCACACCATTGCAACCAACATCAGTAATATAAACTATTTCCGAAATTTACAAAACTTCCTAATATACAAATATTATGCGCAGCATGCTTACTAACAAAATCGGTCGACACATGCGCAGCCTGATCCCTGCCAACAAAATCAAATCAGTCGACACATATAATCATACCATATCAATCAGAAGTCACATTTTTCATTCTTAGCCAAACTATTCTAAATAAATATAATAAAATCTTACCCTTCTAGGTCTTAACACAGAATCTGGGCACACAACAATATAACATCCATCAAGAATTAAACAGCCACGTCTAACTTTTCATTAAAAGATAGGCGTATAAATACTATGCGTCTCACATTAAAATCATGCAAAGCGCTTTCCACAATCAAAAGACTCGTGCAGGTATTCACCTTAAAATCATGCAATATGCTGTCCACGAGAGGTATTCACAAACAACCCATGCATAACGTAGCCACAATTTCCGTAAATGTTTTATTACCACAGTTACCCTAAAAACTGTAGCCTTACTGATTGAAAGGATTAAAATAATCTCGACGACATAGTGGACGATTAGATCCATTTCGTAACAAGGCTGTCTTTTAATTTCCAGAATGATTCCAAGTAAATTGAAGCCTTTCAATCTAGTCATTTTACGTAAAACATTTTATGTATGCCTGTAATATCAGTAGATTACAATTCTTTGCATAGAAAAGTTATTTGGTTTCATTTCAACTCCATGTCGCATGGGCTCGGCTTGCAACTTTTGACGCCAGTCATTCAGGAAACATTGGTGTCAGATTGTCTTGATGCTACGGAAACAACCCGGACGTGCTTAGCTGACGTGTTAATGTAAAATACACAATTACGACAGGTAAAAGACAGAACAACATCTCCTTGAACCTTTTTATTAATAACTTCCACATTACACTTCAAAATTTTACTATTCCCACGGTGAGCGTTTGGGGTGGTCGGGTCGGACGATGGTGCTGAGGTACTTTTAGCAGCGACGCGTACTAGGACAAGGCCGGCTGTGTTTGCAACATATGCGAAATAAGGACTGTTAAGATATTTATGTCTGGTCTACATTATCTCTTTTTCCTTTCTGACGGCTCGATAAAGAATAAAATACTGCAACGTAGAGCCATTAACTTAGAGCAAACTATAGAAAATAGGTAAAAATAGTTGTTAAATGTTTTTCGTATAATTTGCTTAGTCTGTTGTAACCGTTCTGTTGGTCTAAATTATTTAGTTCAGTAAAGATAGCTGAGTTGCCACCTATTTGGGAAAGAGCTGCTGACTCGGCTTATCACTTGTTATTTATTGTTTGTTGGGATGTCTTTGTCAATATTTCCCTTTGATGTTGGGAATAGGGTTTGGGATCTCATTCAGTCAGTTCCTGAAGTGTAGTTACTCTTTAAATTTACCAACCAAATGTGCCAACATGGTCATAACCGTTAATACCGCAAATACTTCGTACTAAATGTTTTACAAAAACCTCTCTAGCGAAAGGAGCTGCATTTTATTCTTGTTTTTTTTTAACTTACCTGAGCCAAAGGTTCCAGGGGAGCTTACAGGATAGGCAGGCTCCGTCGTCTTCCGTCCGTCGTCCGTCAACAATTTCAAATGACTTCTCTTAAACCGCTGGAACGATTGCAATCAAATTTCATTTGTAGCCTCCTGGGGTCTAAGGAACGAAAAGTTGTTCAAATGGTCCTGGTAACATGACTAACATGGCCGTCATGCCCATAAATGGTAACAAGAGGGCCATGAGGCCCTGAATCGCTCACCTGAACAATTGGCAAGGTGGCTTTTACTTATCATGTCTGAAATTGTCAAAATATGAGTTTTGGGTCAAAAGTCAAAGAATGACCATGACCACTTGTACTCATAAATCTTCATGTACTCATTAAGACAACCATATATACCATTTTTAGGCCAAAATCTTCAAAACTTTCCATGAAATCTTATGTTCTAGCATTTTCCCATATTTGACCATGCCGCAAAAAAGGTCAAGGTAAACCCAAGGTCACCATTTGAACAGTCTTGGTGGTACTCTAGTACTCCATGCTATTTACCAAGTTTCAAGGCCATAGGTGTATTGGTTCTGGAGAAGAAAAATATTAAAGATTTATACCATAAGGGGTAATGGCGGCCAAGTTGGTCATGTGACCTGGACCGTTTGAACAAATTTTTCATTCAATCAACCCCTGGAGGCTCTATATGAAATGTGTTCACAATTGGCCCTTTGACTTTTGAGGAAATGGTTGAAAATGTCAAAATATGAGCGATCTGGATCGAAGGTAAAAAAATGACCTTGACCTCTTGTACTCATAATTCTTCATGAACTCATTAAGACAACTGTATATACCAATTTTTTAGGCCAAAATCTTCAAAACTTTCCATGAAATCTTATGTTCTACCATTTTCCCATACTTGACCTTGCTGTAAAAGGTCAAGGTCAACACAAGGTCATAATTTGAACAATCTTGATAGTACTCAAATACCCAATGCTACATACAAAGTCTCAAGGCCATCGGTCAATTGGTTCTGGAGAAGAAGATTTCTAAAGGTATTTACCATATATGGGCATGGTGGCCATGTTGGTCATGTCCAGGAGCGTTAGAAATTTTTTTTATTCCCTTAACCCCTCGAGGCTCTATATGAAATTTGGTTTAAATTGGCCCAGTGGTTTTAGAGCAGATTCTTTGAAATTGTCAAAATTTGAGATTTCTGGGTCAAAGGTCAAAGAATGACCTTGACCTCCTGTACTCACATATCTTCATGTACTCATTAAGATGATTGTATATACTAATTTTTAGGCCAAAATCTTCAAACCTTACCATGAAATCTCATGTGCTAGCTTTTCCCATATTTGACCTTGCCGTAAAAAAGGGCAAGGTCAACCCAGGGTCATAATTTGAACAATCTTGATAGTACTTGAGTACCCAAAGCTACATACCGAGTTTCAAGACCATCGGTCTACTGGTTATGGAGAAGAAGATTTTTAAAGGTTTTTACCATATATGGGCGTGGTGGCCATGTTGGTCATGTGACCTGGACCGTATGAACAAATTTTCATTCCCTCAACCCCTGGAGGATCTATATGCAATTTAATTACAATTGGCCTAGTTGTTTTTGAGGAGATTGTTTGATATTGTCAAAATATGAGAGTTCTGGGTCAAAGGTCAAAGAATGACCTTGACCTCTTGAACTCATAAATCTTCATGTAGTCATTAAGATGACTGTATGTACAAATTTTTAGGCCAAAATATTCAACAGTTTCCAAGATATCTTATGTTGCAACATTTTGCCATATAAAAGCATAAGGAAGCAAATTTGACCTTACCGTAAAAAAGGTCAAGGTCAACCCAAGGTCATAATTTGAACAATCTTGGTAGTACTCGTGTACTCGATGCTACATACTAAGTTTCAAGGCCATCGCCCTATTGGTTCTGGAGAAGAAGATTTTTTCAGGTTTTTACCATATATGGGCATGGCGGCCATGTTGGTCATGTGACCAGGACCGTTTGAACAATTTTTCGTTCCTAAGGTCCCAGGAGGCTCTATATGAAATTTGGTTACAATCGGCCCAGCGGTTTCAGAGGAGAAGCTGTTTGAAAGTGTGGACGGACGGACGACGGACGGACGGACGACGGAGCCTTACCATCCTATAAGCTCCCCCGGAGCCGCTGGCTCAGGTGAGCTAAAAACCTAAACCATCTTCTTCTCCAGAACCAATAAGCCGATGGCCTTGAAACTTGGTATGTAGCATTGAGTATGCAGGTACTACCAAGATTGTTCAAATTATGACCTTGGGTTGACCTTAATCTTTTCTACTGTAAGGTCAAATTTGCTTATGTTTTTACATGGTAAAATGCTAAAACATAAGATATCTTGGAAACTATTGAAGATTTGGGCTAAAAATTGGTTTCTACAGTGATCTTAATGAGTACAACAGGTCAAGGTCATTTTTTTACCTTTGACCCAGAACTCTCACATTTTGACTATTTCAAACAATCTTCTGAAAAGCCAATGGGCCAATTGAAACCAAATTTCATATAGAGCTTTCAGAGTTTGAGGGAACGAAAATTTATTCAATCGGACCAGGGCACATGACCAACATGGCTGCCATGCCCATATATGGTAACAACCTTTAAAAATTTTCAGAACCAATTGACCAATGGCCTTGAAACTTGATATGCAGCATATGGTACTCAATTACTATCTAAATTGTACAAATTTTGACCTTGGGTTGACCATGACCTTTTTGTGGCAAGGTCAAATATGGGAAAATGCTAAAACATAAAATTTCATGGACATTTTTGAAGATTAAGGCCTAAAAATTGGTAAAGACAGTTATCTTAATGAGTACATGAAAATTTGTGAGTACAACAGGTCAATGTCTCTCTCTGGCCTTTGACACATATCTCTCATTTTTTGACAATTTCAAAGAATCTCCTCAAAACCCACAGGGCCAATTGAAACGAAATTTTATAAAGAGCCTCCAAGGGTTGAGGGAATGAAAATTTGTTCAAACGGTCTGGATCACATGACAAGCATGGCCGCCACGCCCATATATAGTAAAAATCTTTAAAAATCTTTTACTCCAGAACCAATTGACTGATAGCCTTCAAACTTGTTATGTAGCATTGGGTACTCCAGTACTATCTAGATTGTTCAAAATGATGACCTTGGGTTGACATTGACCATTTCACGACAAGGTTAAATATGGGAAAATGCTATAGGAAAATGCTACAACATAAGATTTCATGTAAAGTTTTGAAGAATTTGGCCCAAAAATTAACACAGGGGTCTTAATGAGGTCATGAAGAAATATGAATACAAGAGGTCAAGGCCATTCTTCGACTTTTGACCCAGAACTCTCTCATTTTGACTATATCAAACAATCTCCTCAAAAGCCACTGGGCCAATTAAAACAAAATTTCCTGTAGAGCCTCCAGGGATTGAGGATATGAAAATTTGTTCAACACCCAGGCCACATGACCTTCATGGCCCCCATGCCCATATATGGTAAAAACCTTTAAAAATCTTTTTCTTCAAAACCAATTGAATGATGGCCTTAAAACTTCGTATGTAGCATTGGGTTCTCAAGTACTATCAAGATTGTTCAAATTATGACCTTGGGTTGACCTTGACCTTTGTACGGCAAGGTCAAATATGGTTAAATTCTAAAACATAAGATTTCATGGGAAGGTTTGAAGAATTTGGCCCAAAAATTAACACAGTCGTCTTAATGAGGTAATGAAGAAATATTAATACAAGAGGTCAAGGTCATTCTTTGACCTTTGACCCAGATCTCTCATATTTTGACATTTTCAAACATTTCCTTAAAAGTCAAAGGGCCAATTGTTATCACATTTCATATAGAGCCCCCCCCCCCCCCCCCCAGGGGTTGATTGAACAAAAATTGTTCAAACGGTTCAGGTCACATAACCAGCATGGCCGCCATACCCATTTATGGTATAAACCGTTAATATTTTTCTCCTCCAGAACCAATGCACCTATGGCCTTGAAACTTGGTAAATAGCATGAGGTACGAAAGTACTACCAAGACTGTTCAAATGATGACCTTGGGTTTACCTTTGCATTTTTTTTGCGGCATGGTCAAATATAGGAAGATGTTAGAACATGGGATTTCATGAAAAGTTTGAAGATTTTGGCCCTAAAAATGGTTTATATGGTTGTCTTAATAAGTACATGAAGATTTATGAGTGCAAGAGGTCATGGTCATTCTTTGACTTTTAACCCAAGGCTCATAATTTGACAATTTCAGACATAAGGAAAAAAAAACAATTTGCCAATTGCTCAGTCGAGCGATCCAGGGCCTCATGGCCCTCTTATTTGTTTTGTCATAAAGGCATGCGTGGTGTAAACGCTACAAATGCGAAACGATGCATTATGTCACGTATTTTACAAACAATTTAGCGCTTTGCATCATATCAGATCTCTGCTATTGACTTAGACGCTTTGGAACTATATTTAACAGCTGCTGTTAGTTCCTCCAGACATTGTTTAATGCCTGTTTTAGCACAAGAGTGTGATTTGTTCCTGTTTTGTCAAGGTTATTTTTATGCTGCTGTTTAAACAAACTATGACAGGGAAAATACGCTGAACAAACCCACACATAACCATTAGACGTAATTGTGAAATTCTCAACTTTATGGCTCCGTGAACTCGGTGTGACTTCTCAAGCAGTTTTACACCAAGTATGATGCTTATCTAAATTTCTTTCATTCTTATCATTTATTTAGCTGAAGGAGTTGTAGCCCTTGACCTCTTAAGAAATACAAATCTTGTGGCCATGACTCCCCCTTTAGTTTCTGGCTGTTTGTTTTACACAAAAACTTTCAAGACATTATTATCGCCATCTTAAGTGCATCATATTTTATCGGGGCCAGAGTCGGACCCCTTTTTCCAGAGACCTTGTACAGCCCAATGAGTTGCAGCTTGTACAGTTTCCATCTGATCTTTTGAAAACGTTCAGCATATATTTCTCGATGGATCATGATCCTCTTAAGTTGATTGCAAGTATAATATAGTTGCCATCAATTTAAGTGGATCACATTCCATCAAAGTTGTCATTGGAATTTCCTGTCAAAGGATCAACCCATGATCAGTCCTCCTTCAGTTTCCAGTTAATTTTCTTGAAACGTAGTACTGGTTAACCGCTTAGGAGGTATAAGCCTGGCCAGGAGTTGTGTTGTTAGGTGAATTTACCGTCTCGACATGGCCATAACTGTTTGTCGTGGACGTAAAGCAACACCGCAACTTTCATGTCAGAGTTACGACCCGTGATCAGTCCTTTTTCGGTTTCCGGCTGATTTTCTTGAAACGTGGTTCTGGTTTACTGCTTAGGAGTTCTAAGATAATTTATATGAGCTCAAGTGTCCTGAAACGGCCTAACATAGCTATTTTGGAAGTAAAAAGTATGCAAAGACCAGGAACTGAAACAATCAAAATCCAAATCCAGCCCTCAAACCATAGTTGGAAACAACTAAGATTACAAATAATCAAGATACAGAGAACATATGGCCAACCGAGTGAGCAGCTTGTCCCAAAAGGTGGCCACTCAGCAACCCAAACCGAACCAAAAATAATAAGAACATACATAAGGTAAAACATAACAGAAACTCTGACACCAAAAACAGGCAACAGAGAACCACAACAGAACTACCGCCTTGGAACGGTCAGTAATGAATTACTGGGGGGCTTAAATCGATTTTACAGGCCCAACCTCACCCTCAGTATCTGAAGTGGTACAAAACATTCAGTTGGTTGTTCGGTTCGCATGATAACCCTCTAACTCGTCAATGAATCATCACGGTAAACACATAAATCAAATTTCAACACCATGAAGAAGCAAAGACGAGGACTCAACAGATACAACGGGCCGTCTGACAGGTGGAGATCCCTGTCCTGTCAAACATCTAGAATTCACTGAAGGAAAGCAGTGTGAACGAAGTTTAGAAACAGCTGAATGAGTAGAGTTCATTGATGAGGCTGTAATTGCCGAAACAACGTAGTCTGGCCCATATTCCTTCTTCTGAATGTTTGTCTGCTCTTGAAGGAACTCTTTAAGATTTTAATTTTGTCTATTCACGTGAAGTTCTGAAACGTGGATCATCTCCCAGGTTACCTAGCATAACCTTATATTTGACTATTTTTCAGTGTGCATGTATATATCCTTAATAACACATGTTAAAGAGATTATAAGCTAATGTTAGAGCCTGCTGATGTGTAGAACTGTATAAATAGAGGATCTTACATGAGTGCTCATGTATCATTGAATTTAACAAACGAGTTGGGGAAAAAGATAAGATGCGAGGCTATGCCGAGCATCTTATCGGTTTTCCCCAACGAGTTTAATAAATTCAATAATACAGGAGCACAAATGCAAGATTCTGTTTATCATATGACACTAAATCGCTTTTAACTAGCAAAATTTGCACTAAAACATCACGATTTTGGCATTAGAAAACGCGACGTTTTTATGGACGTCAACGTATAACGTTACGACGTAATTTGCATATTTTATCCACTAGTGGATTATCATTTTTAATGCATGGCTTTATTACACTCTCAGACTCGACGTCATATGATAATCCTGATTATTAAATGTGTACGCCAGCAGCCGCTTTTCAGTCGAGAAAATAAATTGTTCGCGCGAACGCACAGTTTTGCACGTACTTTTCAAGATAAAAAAGTGCCTAACTTTAAAACTCTGTTTTCTGACAGTTGTAAAAATCTAATGATCCTTCTGGCTCTATCCCATTTCTGGTCTTAATGAAGTTACAGACGACAAGACATTTTCAAAACAAACACACGGCATGATGCCTAAAACAAAACACGTAATCGAAGTTACATTTCTCCGGCTAATGGTCCTGGAATGATGTGATGAGAAAAGTAGCATATCAGAAGAGTGAGTGCGCTTAGTTTGAGTTAAATTGCCCCTGCTACGGTTATTAAGGAGTTTCTGTAGCGAAACCAAACGTATACGAAAATGTTGTTACTCTTCATATAGGCTATGATTTACAACGGGCTCCTCTGTATGAGGCTGACTTTGTGAAATGTGGGTGTATTCGGGATACCAGAAGGTTAATGTTACCAGTGGACATCTTGCACTGCCGATCACCAAGGAGCTAAGCGTTCAAGACACAGCAGATACTTGTAACAGAATAATTTGATACTATGATATCTTCATGTCATTTCTGCAACTTAAGGTGGTGATTTATGGTAAATGTAAAAATCTGCATAAAACCATAAAAAAGTAAGGTATCTCCCTGAAAGTTAGCAGACTTCTGATATTTGTTGTTGTTTACAGTTTAGAATACAAAATAGACGTACATGCTGCTTAAAAAGTGTTTTTATAAGGAAAGATCAAAGGGTAATTTTCTGCGCAATAATAAAAAAACTAACATCATTATTGAAAATTTACGTAGTACTGAAGGTGCGTTATTGCATAATGAAGAGCGTACAAGCAATTATTTATTCCAACTCTTTCTCAAGTTGTAATGTAGACCAGATGAAAACGGTAGCTTTTTCTCAAATGTTCAACCATGTACAAGGTAATGTACACTGGATGCATTTATTAAATATAGGGTAGGCAAGCATACCTATGTAACACCTACAGTATGAATACTACATTACTTACATGATCAGTGGTGTGTAGATGAAATTGTTCAACCTTGTTAAAATAGTCTCACCTGACTCACCTGTGTGTTTTAACAAAAAAATTTGGACACAGACCGCATCTTTTTTCTTCTGCTCAGCCTGGTAATGTGTGAAAGAGTTTGAAAAAATAATTGCTAGCTCGCTCTCCATTATGCAACAAGGAACTCTCAGCACTAAGTATATTTTCAATAACAATAATATTTTTTTCAGATTATTGCGCACAAAATTACCCTTTGATCTTTCCTTATAAAAACACTTTTTAACATTAACAAATGCTGCATTTTGGGAGTCTGAATTGTCAGAAACAACATAAAGAAGGCATATGCTAAGTTTTGGAAAGATCAGTGGTATTTTGAGTGTTTTATGCAGATTTTTGTCTTTGTCCCAAATCAGTGATTATCACCACCTTAAAGAAACGCAATTGAGGCTACTGCTGACAAATAGTCCGATAATCTGAAAAACAGCTGACCATAATGGCCATGTAAAATACTGATGAATCATTCATTCATATTATAATCAAAGGAGCTCAATCGAACGATAATGGACCATCGTCGTGCTGTTGTTTAGCCCGTTTTAAAAATACAATCATTTTCATTGGCTGTTACAGCCAACGAAGATGATAGTATTTAAAAGGCATTTTTATCTTATCATTGTAAATTGGAATTTCAGAAAACGGAATAAACTCTTCACTTGTCAGTGTATTGCATGATTTTGTTTTACATTTAGCCTTTATGTCCTGTATATGCCAATTTATGGACACCTTCCTCACAGAAACTCTATGCTAGGACAATACCAATATTTCGGGTCCCTATAAAACTAGAAACGGAAACGAAACGAAACGAAACGAAACGCAACGGAACGAAACGAAACGCAACAAAACGCAACGGAACGAAACGCAACGAAACGAAATAGAAATAAAACGAAATGGAGCAAAATCTGAAAAATACCATGAAAGTATCACAATAGAACAGCACCACATATTAATGCAAAAGGAAGACTAAAAAAGCCCCATGTTTATCCCTATACACTGCTATATGAAGTTACCAAGTTACTGGGTATTTGTTAGATCAAATACATTAACTTTTAAACAGATACTTGGCTGAATTGTTGCACATAAAAATAATTGTTGGGGACCGAGGCAAGAACACTATTTCAGGAACCTGGGTCATATGTATGGAGCTGGTAGCCCGAAAAAAGTCGAAAAGCTCATACGACGCTTCACAACAAAAAAAAGTAAAAATAAATATTAATTATCTTTAAATAACAATCAAAAACTATAAAGATAATCAAGAAAATGCCCAGACCAAAACACCCTAAGACCAAATGAGGCCCCAAAATCGTATGTCAGTTTATCAAATTAAACAATTCAGCCAAGTATCTGTTTAATAGTTAATGTATTTGATCTAACAAATACCCAGTAACTTGGTAACTTCATATAGCAATTTATAGGGATAAACATGGGGCTTTTTTAGTCTTTCTTTTGCATTAATATGTGGTGCTGTTCTATTGTGATACTTTCATTGTATTTTTCAGATTTTGCTCCATTTCGTTTTATTTCTATTTCGTTTCGTTGCGTTTCGTTCCGTTGCGTTTTGTTTTATTTTGTTGCGTTTCGTTTCGTTCCGTTGCGTTTTGTTTCGTTTCGTTTTGTTGCGTTTCGTTTCGTTTTGGTTCGGTTTCTAGTTTTATAGGGACCCCAATATTTCTCCCTTTTGTCAAACTGTAAAGTATTTCACCGGAAAAGTCGCTATAACTATGTTGATTGGGCCAGTGTATTGAGATAGTAGGACGGACGGAGGTGACCTGAACATTTCCTTAGTTATGACAAGAGCCTTATGCGCTTGCAAAACGCGCCGCTGGTGACATTTACTGTCGTCTCTATATATCTCTCACGCTAGAAAACGGCTTTACTTATATTGAAATATTGTCTTAAAGGGCCCTTATCCACATAACAAACAAACAAGGATGGGGGGAGGCAGAATTTTTAATTGCATGGTTTAAAATAGTCTGTTGACAGTCGGTTTCCATGTCACATGCATCTAAACGAAAGGTCCATTCTTTTTATCTATCTGTGAGAACGGACTGCAAGTTCCTCATACCCTCATACCCTCAGGCACAGCAGTGCCAGTAGTCCGTAGCAGTGTTAAAAAATCGGATGTTCCATAGTCTGTTCTAAATTTACACTCAGTCTAAGAAATTTTAGATTTATCGCCACATCTTTAGCCGGAATCCGTATATTCTGCTTGGTTTAGGTACATTTTGGGAAACACGTCAGGCAGAAGCCTAATTAGTTAGATTGCACGTTCTTCTTACTAATAAACTGAATCGGCTCCCAGTTAGACAGACAATATACTATTTTGAGGTTGACATGATATAAAAGTACATATAAAAGTCTCGTTTGCACTATTGTCTTTTTGTCTTTATAACTTGATTTAATTCCAGAACAAGAATTTGGGCAACTCGTTTGCTTTAATTATATACTTGATTAGGAAAGGGTTAGATCATCTTAGATATTCTACTTGTATTTCACTGCACCTTCTGCTAAATTGATTTTATGCCCCAGTCATGAAATGGCGGAAGGGCATATAGATTTTACCTTGTACGTGTGTGCGTATGTATGTGTGTTTGTTTGTGTGTTACCGAAATCATGTCCGATCCATAACTTTGGATTGCATGGTGGGATTCAAAACTTATTCGGCAAAAATGATCATTATGACAAGACGGTGTATCGCGTGCAAGACCCATGTCGCTATCTTAAATGTCAAGGTCACAGTCTGCACATAAACTTTGTACATAGGCTATAATGAAATATGTTCGTGTCCGACCCATAACTTTGTCCTGCATGGTGGGATCACAAAATTATTTGTCATAAATACTTGCCATAACAGGATGGTGTGTCGTGTGCAAAAACCACGCTGCTAGCTTGAAGGTCAATGTCACAGTCAGCACTTAAGCTTTGTGCATAGGCTGTAGTGAAATTTTGTCCTGCATAATGAGATTCCAAAATTATCTGGCATTAATAATTATCATGACAAGCTGATGTGTCACATGCAAGAATCATATCGTTAGCTCAAATGTCAAGGTCACACTCTGCACCAAAACTTTATACATAGGCTTCAGTGAAACATGTTTATGTCCTGTCCATAACTTTATCCTGCATGGTGGAATTCAATACTCTATTACATAAATGATCATCATGACAAACCTCTAGCTTGAAGGTCGAGGTCACACTGCGCATGTAAACTTCATGTATAGGCTATTGTGTCCGGCCTATAACTTAGTCCTGCATAGGTCGTTTTGATATTTCACCAAAGATGAAG
This sequence comes from Ctena decussata, assembly GCA_963989385.1. Classification (NCBI taxonomy): domain Eukaryota; kingdom Metazoa; phylum Mollusca; class Bivalvia; order Lucinida; family Lucinidae; genus Ctena; species Ctena decussata. The sequence continues at coordinate 74,465,609 of OZ022503.1, read as the reverse complement.
GACCGGTTTACACACGTTAGGTAGGTGCTTTGTTTTATCGAGTTTTCTGAATATATACCGTACGGATCATTCAAACGAGTCATATGAGCGATCGAAGAATACATTTCTACATATAAAACAGGCAGTGATGTGGCGCAAAGTATACACACTCGCTTGTATTGGTATATTTTTTCAAGTCTGTTATTGTCATTCGAAGCATCAACCTATCGTGTGTAAACCGGTCCGCCCTATTTGGTGGGATGTTCCGTTTCCTAAAAAGGAAGTGCCGGATCTCGATCCAGACAGTGGTAGGTGGACTCCGCTACTGTAGCGCTTTTGTCAGATGCTCACGAAAGCTAAGCCAAATATTCCCTGAATACGATTAGACACTTTGCAGAGCTGGCTTGGTGTGGATTTTATATTACTGTAAACGGAGACTATCTTGTGCAAACTTCCTGTTATTCTGACTGGCAATATAATGGTTGTCCCTGTGAAATGCAATAAAGCAGAAGATGACTGCTAAAGATGGGCTGAATAATTTTATCTAAAACAGGACGCTGTGACTATAAGCGTAAAACCAAAATAAAACTTGTCGATGAAATTAAGAATACTGAATTTGCTCCGAAACGATACATGAATGGTTTCCTTGTGGACACTCTTGAGACAGTTAACTTTATTATCAGTCTTTGCCATCTCAAATGGCTCTTCACTGCCGATCGTTGTGCTTGTAATTAGGTATTTGGGTTTAAGGAATGAGCCAAATAACATTTACCAGTTCATTTCAGACTTTTCAGTATTACATAAGATGATTCACTTTAACACTTCGCTCTTGTAAGCCGTAAAAAGCAATACTTTGTTAAAACTTGCACGCTGAGAGGTTTAATTAATGCCGGATAATTATAGAAATTCAACAGTTTTTTTTTTGTATTTTTAATTCGAGAAATCTGCTTAAGACAAAATAAAGAAGTATAAGTCTTATATAAGAAGATAAATACAATAACAAGGTCGAACGCTTTCGCTGAAAGTTGAATTCTCTCTACAACAGGTCACCAGCCTTTCGTTTCTTGAAAGCTGCATCACTTAAAGGTGACTAGGTACACTGTTACGAAATGGATCCGATCGTCGACTATGTCGTCGAAATCATTTTAATCCTTTCAATCAGTAGAGCTACAGTTTTTAGGGCAACTGTGGTAATAAAACATTTACGGAAATTGTGGCTACGTTATGCATGGATTGTTTGTGAATACCTCTCGTGGACAGCGTATTGCATGATTTTAAGGTGAATACCTGCACGAGTCTTTTGATTGTGGACAGCGTGTTGCATGATTTTAATGTGAATACCTGCACGCTTGGATTCGAGTTCCATGATTTAAAAGTGAGACGCATAGTATTTATACGCCTATCTTGTATTGAAAAGTTAGACGTGGCTGTTTAATTCTAATTGATGGTTGTTATATTGTGCCCAGATTCTGTGTTCAGACCAGAACGGTAAGATTTTATTATATTTATTTAGAATAGCTTGGCTAAGAATGAAAAATGTGACTTCTGATTGATATGGTATGGTTATATGTGTCGACCAATTTGATTTTGTTGACAGTGATCAGGCTGTGCATATGTCGACCAATTTTGTTTATACTGACCATGCTGTGCATGGTATTTGTATATTAGGAAGTTTTGTAAATTACGGATATAGTTTATATCACTGATGTTGGTTGCAATGGTGTGCATCTATTTGACGTCCAGTGACGTCAGTTGCATTCATGTTATTCATGTGACGTCAGTTGCATTCATGTTATTGCGACGTCAGCACTTTTTACATTAGTTTCACTGGTGTGCGTTTATTTGACGTCCAGTGACGTCAGTTGTATTCATGTTATTCATGTGACGTCAGTTGCATTCATGTTATTCATGTGACGTCAGTTGCATTCATGTTATTGCGACGTCAGCACTTTTTATATTAGTTTCACGTATACGTGGCCTATAGAAGTAGATTGATTTGTAATGGAACTAATTTATATACTCGTGACGTCAATTGACGCCATAGCATGCACCACATTAAGGTTTTTTTCCATATGTTATTATGGTAACATTTGGTCGTCATGCGTTTGATTTGCCTTCACTAGATGACGTCATATGGTATAACATTATTGATGTCATGATGTCAGATCAAACGTTATGATCCCAAATGTGTGAGAAACGCTTATTCAGCTATAATATTCTATGGCAAATGGTATTACGCTTAGTTTAAAGAAATGAATTAATACATATGCGAGTTAGATTTTGGTCAATCAATTTAATGTAAATAGGTCATTGTTTAGATTATTCATGTTTTATGTGGGGTATGTCATGGTAATGTCTGTTGACGTCAGTATACTTCTCGACAATGTTTGGCGTCAGATCCTTCGACGCGCATGCGTGGTAGGATCTACGTTTCTTCATTGGCGGAAGTGGTAAGCACACTTTTAGCTTTACATCGTGAGCGCGAGTCGTGTCTAGTGACACGGCTGGCGTGTGCACGTTATGCTCGGCATTCGCCGAGGGCGTTGTATGGTATTTCCAAGACAGGCCCAAGTCTTACGTATTGTTATTATGTAGTTACAATGTATTAAGTGTAAGTTCGTTATTTTAGGCACATCAAGTCCGGCAGTCAGCTGTTAGGGCTTAGAGCCCTTAGAGATTCGATATACGTCTCCAGGTTAATACCAACCCGGGTAGAGCAGTTACAACGCCCTTGTGCATGTTTTCCTAGCAGAGGCGGGAAGCACAAAATATTGGCGAAATCGATGTAATTACTGCGGAGGTGAAAGTGGGACAGTGTTCGTCCACTAAAGTGTGTCATATTATATTTAGACTGGTCCCTGGTACGATCCAGGAAGCGACCAGTATATAATCGTGTAATCGTATATAATCGTGCACGTGTTAATATAAGTTGGTGTTCCTCATGATATATGGACTGGCCCATGACATGATCCAGGGAACGACAAACTGAAGTCTACCAACATAAGGCCTTGGTTTTTTTGTATGAGCTCAAACTAACGTTTTTTTGTTTTTTGTGTTTTCCTTTAGTTCATGGCGCTGAGCCGAGTACGGTGTTGACGTCAGACGGTAATCTATTTGCGTATTGTACGCAAATCGATTACAGATTTGAAACAAACACCTTACTTGGGCCAGCGACATGAACTGATATGTGTTGTATATTATTGTAATTGTGACAGTTGTAAATTGTATTGTTGTATATAGAATTTACATTATATATATATAAACTTCAAAAAATTCTAACGTTGTTAGAGTTTCCTTGTTAGTGAAATACACTGGTAGATAACCCTTTAACCGGAAGTCACCCTCCGCCGTCCTGGCGACGCATAAGGCTCTACACCCGTGTCGAGCGTGTGTAAAACCTTCTGCGTAACATACACCTCCAAGCTTTACCGCTATTTTTACAATGGAGGGCAACTGTTGTGATTTCCTGTTTTACTTTCCTCGAGCTGACATAGGAAGTTGCCATAATCGGGTGATGGCCTTCCACGTCCGTCTAAAGTAGGCGACCGCTGTAATGAGAGGAGGCATTTGAAGAAGAGGCGGTATGAAGCAAAAGGTGCGAATAAATACAGGGGAGCTAATAGATGGGTTTAGAAGGCCCTGAAGAAAGCAAAGAAGGAGTAGATAGGTACTCAGTGCGACGAAACTGAAACTTGCAGCAATCCAGGACAAGTCTGGGAAATGCCTAATAGAAAACAACAGATTCTCAGGATCCAGGACAAGTCTGGAAAATGTCTAATAGAAAACAAGAGATTCTCAGGATCCAGGACAAGTCTGGGAAATGCCTGATAGAAAACATGAGATTCTCAGCAGATGAACAGAATACTTCTCAGAGTTACCTATGAGTATTTAATTGCACTGGGAGGAAGATCTACTGCTGATCTTTCGTGAGGAAGTTGGGATCGCAATTGCAGCACTGAAAAGGGGGGAGTCCGCCGGAGTTGATAATATACGGACAGAACTTGTTCAAGCGGTCGGGGAGACAATGTTTGATGCTTAACAAAGATCTGTAACAAGATCCTGAGAAGAGGAGAATGGCCTGCTTCATGCACTCAGTCTCTGATTATTACGAGTATACTCCCTAAGAAGGGCAGTAGAACAACAGAACCATTAGCCTTATTAGCCATCCGAGTAAAGTCATGCTGAAAGTCATCTTGAATTGGCTTATCCCTCAAGCTGAAGAGATAATCGCCGAAGAACAAGCTGGGTTTCAGAGCTGGACCGAGCAACTTAGATCAGCTCTTCACTCTACATCAGCGCGGTACAATATCTTCATATATATCTGTTTGTGCCATTGAACATTTCTATGACAAGCTATAAGTGCAGGTCAGGTGAATAGCAACACAGAAAAATGATTAAAACAGGAGTTGGAGTTAGGGAGGATGAATTCTCCCACCCATCATCTTGATCATTTTTTTCAAGAGGATTATGTGTGATGCTCTAGAGGACCATAATGAAAAATTTAAGCATAGGAGGCAGAACTACTACCAATCTTCGGCTTGTCGATGACTTTTGCGCTGTTGCTGAGGAAAAGCAGGAACTCTAAGCCCTAACTGAAAGTCTCGACAAAGCCTACACAAAGTTTAAAATGAAGGCAAGTGCTGAAAAGACCAAACTGATGAAAAACAGCGCTGATGGCATCCAGAGAGAGATAAAGATAAAAGGACAGAAATTGGGAATGGTAACCACCTTCAAATACCTCAATTGCAATTGCCTCAAAATATGGCTTAAAATTAAAGGTTCTCTCAAAGATTGCACAAGTCACTGCCGCTCTTACAGAGCTGAAGCCAGATTGGAGAGATAACAACGTATCTTTTGGATCGAAAGTGACACTGTTGCGCTCCCTGGTTGTAGATTTAAAGAAAAGAACAAAGGCCTTTGAGATGAGATGCTATCGAACGTTATTGAAAATTTCGTATAAGGCCCATGTCAATAATAAAGTTGTTAGCCATAAAGAACTAAGCAGTCATTGGAGAATATGACGAACTCCTGACCATGATGGAGATGCGGAAACTGAGCTGGTCAAGGTCTTCTGGCTAGGCGATTCTACAGGGTACAGTGAATGAGAAGAAAGAAGAGATGGGCTTCAGAAGAGGTGGGAAGACAGTTTCAAGTGTGTATGGCCAGGGATGGACTTTGGTAGCACAACCAGGGCAGCTTGAAGACAGGACTAGGTGGAAAGGGATTGTTATTAAGTTATCTGTGATACCTTAAACAACATTGCAAGTTTATGGGATAGACTAGACTAGACTACTTTGCTTCCCTGGACAACGTATCCCTTCAAACATGGCATCGACTCTTTATGGAAGAACTTGTTCCTAAGGGAGCGAAGTCGTTCCTTTCAGATTTGATCCCCATCGAGAAGGGAAGCAATTCAATTCAATTCTTTATTCACTCTAGGTTAACATAGTTAACAACAAGAGGGCATGCAGTGATATATTTCAAACTATCGACATCGTGGCAATCATACATACATGTTATAGATGTTATAGCTACTTCTAATAACTGAATTGATATGTTATAACACTGGGTACACAACAGATGCAGTTTCAGAACACAGACACAATAATGGTAGGGGAGAAGAAGAAAAAAAAAAAAAAAAAGTTGTACTTGAAACCTTTCGAAATATTAAATCAGCAACTCATCGAATAAAGAAATGAGTATATGGCAGCTACCCGCTGGCGCTGGTCACACGACACCGAATCAACATTGAATCAACCCTGATTCAACGTCATGACGGTTGAATCAGGGTCGATTCAAGGCCAATCCAATGCTGCGCGCCTGCGGGTAGGTAAAGACAGACATACTAACCGTAAAGAAAGTCATCCTATGTAACGAACAATAATATACTACATGTACCTTCTGAATATATACATGACCTGAAATTTTCAAGATTGGTTAGAAACATAAATAGATAGACGTTGCAATGGTGGTGATAAATAATGCTGTACTATTTACTGTAACCATAACTAAACGGCAAAGCTAGAAATGCTAGTTACTTCCTCTACACCCCGGTTCCATACGCAGAATCCACATACAGAACAGATGTATAAAGGAACCAGCTATAGCAGTTCCGCTGAGAATTCGCCGAATCAGAAAAAAATAGTAGAAGCGATCGTCACACACAAAACACGGTGAGAAAATATACGAAAGTGTCCCTAGTTTATAAAATTTACTCATTTGGTATAACGGTATGAGCGTTAATTCAAGCGTGTAATTCATCAGTCATGTAAGTTGTCCAGTCCAGATGAAGACGTTTTGATACTTTAATTCTGTTGATACTGGATTGTATACGAGATTATTCTGCCAATATAAGGATTATTGTGTACAACTTCTATTTTACCTGATTTTACGCGTGTGTCATGGAATATAATTTTTTTCTGAAGCATGAGGTAAGTAGTGTACTTGTCATATAATATGTATGTATGTTTGATTAATCGTGATATGATGGAAGCAGCAGCTAGCTAGTTGTACAATAGAGCACCGTACTTTAGAAAGGTAAGTATATATTTGTAAAAAGCACTATTAGTGTCAGTTTTTTTCATGATGTAGTTACCACAGCGATTTCCACCCCGCCCGCGCGTACCTGGTGTTGATCTGCTCAAAAGAACAGCTCAGGTTTAAATAGAAGCCATCCTAACATGTTCTGGATACAGGGGAGTTGTAAGTGGTCGTTGTGGCAAATTAATATATATGATCAAAAGACTTTCTGTGACAATAGCAAAAATGTTATTGACATTTACATTTCCGTCTCTTACAATTTTCTCAAATAAATAAATAGTTTTTCTCTTTATTTGAGATCTGCATAATATCTTAAAATTGTTCTTATTTCATGAAAGTACATAGTATATTTATTCTTATCCGACAGTTTCATTTATTTTCTTAATAAACATGCATAGTTTTCTCAGTTCAGTTATATTATTAACGTTCATTAGCTGTTTAAATTTGACTACATTTGGATTTACAAGATAATAGTTCTTAATGTAATTGCTTCGAAGACTTTTAAAATACTTGCATGACATGATATAATGATATTCGTCACCTATATCTGCGTTACACAGGTGACAGATTCGATCTTTCAATGGAATACTCGCCCATCTTCCTCTTTCAACCGGCAGCCTGTGATTTCTGGTCCTAAATGCTATGAAAATTTTACAGTAATAAGAAGATAGGGTAGAAATGTAATAACTTTGATTTGGGCTATCCTTATATAATCTGTAATTTGTACCACTAGACGCATTATCAAGAAAACTCGACCATTCTTGCAGAAACTGATCATTAATTTTTTGTGTTATAGTTAGTTTAAACCATTTAGGATTAACCGGGTTCTGCGTATCCCAAATACCTGAAAATCCACACGAATCTATAATATTTTTAACATTTTCTAAATAGCTGCTTTTGCAAAGAGAACTTTTATGCATTTGATAGATAAAATCATACATAAGTGAGGAAAGTTTCTTCTCATCATCATTTACGGTAATCAGTTTGGTCCAATATGAAATTATACGCGATTTTATATCTAAAACGATTGGTGTAATGCCCAACTCACCATAAATCATAAACGAAGGTGTAGCTTTTTTCAGATTAAATATATACTTATAAAATTTTAACTGAACCCTTTCAATAATATCACAATTCCCATTTCCCCAAATCTCACATCCATAGAGAAGTATGGGCTTGATTGTTTTATTAAAAAGATCAATTTGAATATCGAAGGGCAAATTTAGATTACGAATTTTCTTTATTAATGAAAAAAGGGCTTTATTAGCTTGCTCGGCTATATACTTCTTTGTTGTTGTAAATGTTCCACTTCTTGATAGAAAAATGCCTAAATATTTGTATTCTTTCACTATCTCTAATTCCGTGCTATTGAAATAAAAATGTAAATTACTGCTCGGTCTTCCGCGGCTTATTATAAGAATTTTAGTTTTATTAACATTGACTTTTAATTTCCAAATATTACAGTATTCCTCAAATGATTTTAAAGCAGTTTGTAAATTTTCCGCATTGTCACCAAATATCACTGTATCATCCGCATACAACAAAATAAACAATTTAAAGTAAATAAGTATTTCATCATCATTGAATTCGCAGTTGATGCCTGGTACTGATTTCTGACTAAAATAATATTCTAAGTCGTTCAAATAAATTGAAAAAAGAAATGGCGAAAGACTTTCGCCTTGTCGAACACCTATTCTACATGGGAAAAAGATCGACGAACCTTCAGACGTTGTAATCCGTGATTTAATATTATTATAAAGATTTTGTATAAGACTAAAACATTTTCCTTTAATATGATAGGCTTTAAGTTTCTGCCACAGTCCGTCCCTCCATACTGTGTCAAACGCTTGTTTAAAGTCTACAAAAGCCAGAAATAATTTTTCACGTCTTGATTTGAATATCTCTATAAGGCTATTAATGATAAATAAATTATCCACGGTCGAATGTCCCTTTCTGAAGCCTGCCTGACAATCAGTCAATACATTACATGTTTCTGCATACTTAGACAATCTATTGTTTAAAATTGATGTAAATAATTTCCCTAGACAATTAAGAAGAGAGATAGGGCGATAATTTTCAGGGCTTTGTATATCTCCTTTGTTCTTATAAATTGGTAAAATATTACCAAGTAGCCAATTTTCTGGAATAATGCTATGATCAAAAATTATATTGAATAATTTGACGTACACTGGGAGTAGAAAATTCAGCGTGTTTATTATATGTTCGTTCATAATATCGTCAATACCAGGAGATTTGTTGCGTTTTAAGGATTTTACGGCTTCTATTATTTCGCCTTCCGATATAGGTAAGTTTATTTCTTGATTAACGGGATGGTTTTGCTCATCCTGGAAATAAGTTTGTGTCTCGTCGTCCCCAGACGGTGGGTTATTGACAGTTTGAAAATGCTCGTATAGATCGTTCAAAGTTGCAGCGCATTTTTTGGGTTTACCATCATTTATTATTCGCAAAATGAAAATGACAGAATTCATCATCCAGAACGTTTACACAGTTCCTGCACAGTGGATATTAGCTTTACGGTTTCAAGTCATTATCGCAGGTCAAGCCAGCAATTATGATTCCATGTTTGTTTCAAACGAATATATCTTAAATACTAGAACAAAAGATTCCGTACGGGGACAACAAATACGAGTCATTAAGACGTGCATGTATGTATGACCGTTGTTGGCCATTCCAACAAAACTGTTACTCGATCCCGAGTAACCCTTTTTCGGGTCCAGTCGTATTCGAGGCATGCAGTAGCAGCGATAATACATATAGTTTGCACTATATCGTATTTATTCATTCAAATATACTAAATGTATAACAATGTCGAAAGACTCTGACTATGAAACGTTCAATACGATTTGAAAAGCTCAGCAACAATTTATTCAGAAAGATATACAGAGTCACACGGTATTTTTTTTTATATAAATTCACTACCTTTAGTGCACTAATAATAATTATAACGTGAATCATACTTCAATCAAATTGCCATTCATTCATTATCAGGTATGAAAAAAGCAGCTAGTACAAAATATTTTAGTCACATGTCTCGATAATTGCAGTCAACAGTAATTGTACTATTCTATGATCTGAATCAGAATATAATTACTACAATTTGCAAGCAAATAAGTATGCCGAGCGAAAAATGTTACTAATACTAATGAAAAGGAATCACAATTGATTATGACAGAATTCTTACAATAATTCCTTTTGCCAGCTTAAATGGCTTTTGCCAGCATACGTGACGAAATGTTTCCCTCGAAAACAACAGATCCATATCGTTCATTATTTGATGGAGGAAACATATAACATCATTCCAGTTAAACAATGGGTCTTGCTTTAAAAAAAAACATGATGCATATGAATTCGAAATGCTGTATACGAAGTTTCAATGTCATGGGCTGTTTGGTTCAGAAGGAAAAGATTTTTAAATGTTTTAGCCATATATGGCCATCATGGCTACCTTGTTCATGTGATCACAACAATATACGAATACCGCGGAATGCGGTGTCTCGCCTGTCTGCGCATTGTTACAAAGCAGAGCACAGTACACGCAAACACTCGGCAAAGCCTATGCCGCCGACAACACCGGAAAGAGTAGGGGAAAGTCGGGTTACTTCGGACAGGCGGGTAAATTCGGTCATACCATTGCAAACAGTAAAAATCCAGATGAGACGACTCATAATTAGCCGTCTCATCAGGATTTTCACTGTTTGGCAAGTTATTTTTTGTTTAAGTTCCAAACAACTGACATATAAAGGAATAAATGGCAGTGTCCGAATTTACCCGCTGTCCGAAGTTACATGACTCTCCCCTAATACCTATCTCTCGATTCTGCTAGTCGCAGACGGGACAACAAATTGTCAGTTTCAACGACATTTTGGGTCTGGAGAAAGATATTCTTATATGATTTTACCATAGATATGCCTGACGGCAATGTTGGTCATGTGACCAGGAGCGACTGAACAACCTTTCTTTTCCCCTTATACTTATATGTAGAAAGCACGACTATTTCAGTTTGTCACACCGTCTACACTGTTTGTTGTGGTACTTTTTGTCCAATATTAAGGGTTCACATGGTATTAAATAAAATGATTCAGGCTAGACAATGACTTGCAGTAAGTGAGTGAGCGAGTGAACTCGGATTTAACGTCCTACCAACAACTAGGTCATACGGGGACGGGACCTCGGTTTAAAGTCTCATCGGAAAGACCGGCGAAGCGGGGAATCCATGGATTGGTAGTCGAGCGCGTTATCGACTGTACTACCGCCGCTCCTAAACGACCTTAAAGGCCCAATAGCTCCATCAGCATGAAAACATTTATCGTGAGGTTTCGCTGCAAACTTTTTTCTACGGTTTCTCCATTGATTATTATCGTGATTGACCGGCTTTGAAAACTCAAAACGTCCTTGAGTTTACCATAAAATAGATTTGAAAAAATACCTAGGTGCCAACTAAAATGACCTACTTTCGATTTAACAAGCTTTTATTTCATGGTAAAAACACAAGGTACAGGAGATAAAAATACAAGGTACATTGTACAGGTGTTTGACAGTTGATAAAAATACAATGTACAGAAATGTTAAGCAAGGATCCCATTGATTATGCCGCGGTTGCATTATTTAATTGCTTAACGGGGAACCAGAGTCGAAAACCGTATTTTTATGGAGACTTATGATTTTTCCAAAATACCTTGTTCCTTCTTTTATGCCAGTTATATGAAACAAAAAAGCACATCAACCGAAAAATTATCATTAATTCTGAAGGCTGTACAGGTTTCATTCTGACGATTTTTACCATTGTTAGGACTATGGAGATTTTAAGGTTCATCAGCACACCTCCATGTTTTTTGACCATTCTTAGAAAGGAAGAACTTATTTTGCCTCCTGTTTCTTCCATGGAGATCGAAGCGCTTCAAAAGGGATGTTTACTCTTAAAGGAAAGAATTTGCTTTTTGGAGGGCATATATATGAGAGTGTTGCTTATGAAGATAGAATGAACAAGTCCCTTCTTTACGAGTTGATCCCACTTAAGAAGGGAGGCCAAAAACGAAGAAAAAACAAAACGGTACAGCTGCTCCTCCTGAAAGTGAACACGTAGATTTTTAAGCCAGCGCTTCACTTTAAAGCCAGCGCTTCACTTTACTTGTAACGTTAAGTGCTCAAAGGGTAGCTGAGGGTCTAAGCTACCTCCATGCGGACAGCGAAGACTCTGATCAGACTGGGCGGATGCCCAGTCTGATCTGAGTCTGCGCTGGGCGCACAACCACATTGTTGGTTTTGTCGTGTCGCGGCTCATATATACAACTTCTAAACGTCTGTTTCGTCTGAGTTTAAGTAGATCAAAGTAAACACAAAATGAACTATCATACCATAGGTTCATCATCACCGAAACATTTCTTCACAAGTCCGTTACACAATGTCGCAAGCCCAGGCGCGCGCACTTTCAGTTATTTCTATGACCTTCTGCCACAGTGAATAAACCAGCGTCTCTATCTTGGTGAATTACCGCCCCATCCACACCCCACACCCCTGTAACCATAGATGATAACCACCATTCGATTTAAATACAGAATTAGTGTTTTACGTCTAAGGAATAAAAATCAATCCCTGTCATACTTTTTTGTCTCTAGAGGGTCCACAATTTTGTTCTCGTAGCCCTTTAGCGGCAACATATTCTAAGGGATTGATTGATTGATTGATTGATTGATTGATTGATTTAGGTTTAACGGCCCTTTGAGACAGTGTTTCAGTCTATATCGGGCCATCTCCCAGAGCGAGGGAGAAAGAAGAGAAATGATATACGAGAGAAAAGAATGTCCAAACAACCCACACCCGCACCTACTGCAAGCACAGTAGGCCCTTGCCCTACTATTATCCAAATCAGTAGGACGCTCCGGCGCTGGAAGTTACACGCAGCCGACCACCCCCCCTATTCTAAGGAAATTTATATAAGAAATCAATAGCTTACCATAACATGAATTGTCCCTCTCAGTATTTTGTATAGACAGAACAAAAGTTATCTTTAGAGTTTCATCAACATCAGCCCTACCTGTACGTGGAGCTTTTTTAAAAAAAAAAAAAAAAAAAAAAAAAAAAAAAACGATATCGAAGGCAACTGATCCTATGTGCCAGAGTATTATAATTTCAGCATTGGAACTCACCGTCGATTAATATATATATTTGAGTCACGGCATTTGATTTCCAACAATGCGGCATTGGTGACAAGCAAAGGCTCTGATCAGATTACACATAAGTGCAGTCTGATCAGAGCCGTCGCTTGTCACATCAGCCGTCTATGGAACTGGCCCAAGTCATACAGCCACAATGAGACCTCCATAGACGCTGCGTAAATGATAAGGATGATCTGAATATCACATGACAAAACTGCCACATTGTTGGAAGTCACATGATGTGGCTCAAATCTATACCTTTCCTTCAGATTTATCAGCTATCTCAATGGCTTGTCTGCCCTACAAAGCACTGTCTGCAGCCCAAGATCATGTCCTTAACACAATGATAACATCAGTGCCCCACGACCATGACGACTGTATGTATCTGTAAGAAACTTGAAGAATTCTTTCTTGTAGATGAAATTTGAACATTGACATATCATAGCGCATGTGGCATGCTTGGTAATTTGGTGTCCAAAGCGGTGACTGCCTATACTCAAATATGCAGATACGTTTTGAAATTTTGTCAAGCTGAATCAATATCATTATACTCAAATATGCAGGTGCTAATTGAAATTTTGAAAAAAAAGTTAGGAGGACAGCACACGTTGTCGATTCATTCCTTGCAAAAAAATTCATATACTCAAATATGCTGGTACTTATTGAAATTTTGAAAAAAAAAAAAAAAGTAGGAAGGAAAGCAAACGTTGTCGATTTATTCCTTGTAAAGCAATGCGTAGTTCTTAGCCTTATGGCATTTGAAGACCGTAGCAACTTCGTTTTTTTGGTACAAATTTTACTTTTTCGACAATTTCGAATTGGAACATGCAAAAACTCTTTTTGACAAAGTTTAATGCTAAGACACGTGCTTTCGTTACTAAATCATTATAAGTTAGTAGAAAAGGTAATAAAATGCGGATGAATAGAAATCACGGGACAGTATGGAACCTAGATTAAATGTAATTTCCGCGTTATTTACAGGACACAGTTGCCTGGGGACGGTGTTTAAGAAGCAATGATGAAATTTTTTTTAAAGACTGCTCACATATGAATTATGGCATTCCAAAGTAAAAACCTGCAGTGACTTTAGGGTATACCTCTTTCAAGAACGTTCAAAAATTTTCCTTTAGAAAATGTACGATTGTCCAGCCATATCATGTGTCTATATATTTTCGCTATCAGAAGTTCTGCCTATGATGCAGGTCCGGATCCAGATCACCACGTACTGGTGGGGCTCCGGATAACTGGTGGGGCTGAGAGGTTTCGAGATGTATGTGGATGTGTGTGGAGGGCGAAGGGCGGCTTCAAAATATATGACATAATTAGGGGTCGATTTAATGAAAATTGTTGATAATGTATTTTTTTGTTTTGAAATATATGTTGTGATATATCATTAGAATCGCCTCGCCGAGGCGATTCTATTGAGATGTCACAACATATATTTTAATCTAACCACATGAATGTTATCTCAAACTGATATCAGAAACTGATTACTATCTGGAGGTCTTCATATTATACATAGCACAGGGGCCCAGATGGCGGGGCTTAAGCCCCAAAGCCCACCCCCTGGATCCGGGGCTGTGATGATTAACAAAATATGACGTCATCTCAGAACTTTCTGACTATCCCTCGTATTTCCATTCCACCTCAAAGAGGACACATATCCTTGAGAAATAGGCGTAATTAACAAGGGCGTAGCTAAGGGCAATTTAATGATACGCACAATCAAGTTTTATGCTCCTTGACAAGGAGTGTAGTATTTCAGCCCCTTATGTAATGTCAGTTTGTCATGTATTTGGCAGTAGTTATTGAAATCTTGTAAATTTTATAAATTTCCAGCATGCAAAATATGCAGGTCCATTTTGAAATTTTGTCAATTTGACAAAATTTCAAAATGCACCTGCGTATTTGCGTATAGGTAGCTACGCCCTTGTAATATTTCCAATTAACTGTGGCCAAGAGAGTCGGTTGTAATGTATCTTGCGGAGTAAGGGTTCAATTCTCTCTTGAGCATAGTTAATCTTTAAACAAAGCCTAATGTTTATGATGAAAATTCAGGTAAAAAATAAAATCGTTTTCAGTGCACCTGTTGGTGTAGTTCATGCACAATTGGACACATGTGGATTGTTGCCAAAACGCAAAATCATTGTTATTTTGTAAGGCACTCTGTTTTGAAACACTGACTATCAGTGTCAATTACCGTGGTGGAAATTGTTTTCCTAGACTTTTAAGATAAGCAGACAATTGTAATAGGTGGGTAAACAATACAAAGTATCAATCCAATCTTGCTATCTAATGGACTTGCTGTGACTATAGATTCTTCTTGTGTTGTCATGGTTGTTAAAGCTTTCCTGACCTAAATGAACGGAACGTACGAAGGTGATAAGGCAAAAGAAATATATTTGACTAACAATCTTTAGTCTGAAAATGAACATTGTAGCACATAATTTCTAGAACTTGCAGCTGCGGAATTTTGGTGACTAATAAAATCGGGAAGGACATATTGGTTCCATTGCGTTCGTTTGCCATTATTTTGCAAGTGTTCTAAAGTACAGTAGTTTTCTTTTTATATAAATAAAGGCATCGCAAACGACTGCAGTCCTACCCTGGGGTAATACAGAGAAAAATAAGTCTGGACAAATCAGTAAAAGAAAAAAGGTTTGCAGTGGCGGGGTATCACGCAGTCGTTTGCGATGCTTTTATTTTAGTTTATATTACAAAACAAAACAGAAGCGGAATGGGTAGCTACTCAGGGGACAAGACTGCTACTGACCACAGACACATGGACACAACAACATGTAACACTGAGGAATAACCTTGGAACGATCAACACTGAGGAATCACCTTGGAACGATCAAGAAACTTTACGGGGTGCTTAAACTAGTTTTACAGGATCCAAACTACTCCCTCAGCCTCCGTAATGGTTCAACACAACCAAAACAAAACAACCCACTGAACAGACCAACGAAAGCCTCAATTTGGACATTAAGAAAAAAATACATGAAAAACATTAAACAGCTTCTTCTTTTACCTGTTTTCTACTTTTACTACAAAACACGTTTGGAAGCACAATTTACAGCTGTACAGGTGGCCACGTAGCTAGCAGACCATAGACAGATAGATAGAAGAAAAACAGTTATGAACAACAACAGAAGTACCGCCTTGGAACGGTTAACCCGTCGGTGTGTCTTGGCCATCGGAGCAATGTTCTTTTAATCAACTAATTGAGGGGGATTGCACCCTCTTGCCACTTCGACACACGTATATTGTGGTCAAGTACCTTTCAGGCACACCGAACAAAGTTGCTTTGCATATGAAATCAGTACCGCCCATTTTTAGCTCACCTGAGCACGAAGTGCTCAAGGTGAGCTATTGTGATCGGTCTTTGTCCGTCGTCCGTCGTCAACTTTTGCTTTAAACGACTTCTTCTCAAAAACTGCAGGACGGATTTTGAAATAATTTCACAGAAATGTTCCTTGGGGGACTCTTTCCCAAAATTGCCAAAACGGTTCCACTCCACTGAACAATATGGCCGCCAGAGCTAAAAATAGAAAAACCTTTAAACGACTTCTCCAAAAACTGCTGGGCAGATTTTGAAATAATTTCACAGAAATGTTCCTTAGGAGGCCTTTACCAAAATTGCTCAAACGGTTCCTCACCGCTGAACAAAATGGCCGCCAGAGCTAAAAATAGAAAAACCTTTAAACGACTTCGCCTCCAAAACTGCTTGGCAGATTTTGAAATAATTTCACAGAAATGTTTCTACGGAGGCCCTTAACCAAAATTTCTCAAATGGTTCCGCTCCGCTGAACAATATGGCCGCCAGAGCTAAAAAAAGAAAACCATTTAAACAACTTCTCCTTCAAAACTACAGGGCAGATTTTAAAATAATTTCACAGAAATGTTTCTTAGGACACCTTCTACCAAAATTGCTAAAACGGTTCCACTTCACTGAACAAAATGGCCGCCAGAGCTAAAAATTGAAAAACCTTAAAACGACTTTGCCTCCAAAACTGCTTGGCAGATTTTGAAATAATTTCCCAGAAATGTTCCTTAAGACACCCTCTACCGAAATTCCTAAAACGGTTCCGCTCCGCTGAATAAAATGGCCGCCAGAGCTAAAAATAGAAAAAACGTTGAAACGACTTCGTCTCCAAAACTGCTGGGTAGATTTTGAAATAATTTCACAGAAATGTTCCCTAGGAGTCCTGCTGTCAAAATTGCTCTACCGGTTCCGCTCGGCTGAACAATATGGCCGCCAGAGCTAAAAATAGAAAAACCTTTAAATGACTTCTCCTCCAAAACTGCTGGGAAGATTTTGAAATAATTTCACAGAAATGTTTCTTAGAAGACCCTCTACCAAAATTGCTAAAATGGTTCAGCTCTGCTGAACAAAATGGCCACCAGAGCTAAATATAGAAAAACATTTAAACGACACCTCCTCTAAAGCCAAAGGCTCGATTTCAAAATAATTTCACAGAAGTGTTTGACTCATGTCTCTAAACAAAAATTGCTGAAAACGGTTCCACTTTGCTGTACAAAATGGCCGCCAGAGCTAAAAATAGAAATAAATCTTAGAATGAATCAGAGGGCACAGTTATGATCCAATCATCATGAAACATGGTTAAAAAGTTTATCTGAATGAAATCTAGACCAACTTTGATACTGGGTCATGTGGGGTCAAAAACTAGGTCACTAGGTCAAATCTTAGAAAAACGTTGTGTACACTCTTTAGGGCACAGTTATGATATAATCTACATGAAACTTTGTCAGACTGTTTATTTTTATGAAATCTAGACCTGATTTGAAACTGGGCCATGTCAGGTCAAAAACTAGGTCACTAGGTCAGTTCTTAGAAAAACCATGTGAATGCTTTAGAGGACACAGTTTTGTTCTAATCTTCATGAGACTTAGTCAAAATGTTTTTCTCCTACAAATCTGGACCAAGGGTGCAACTTGGTCATGTCGGGTCAAAAGCTAGGTCAAACCTTTGAAAAGCATTGTTTACGCTCTAGAGGGCACAGTTTTGATCCGATATTCATGAACTTTTGCAGAATGTTTATATTCAAGAAATCTAGACCAGGTTTGAAACTGGGTCATGTGGGGTCAAAAACAAGGTCATTAGGTTAAATCTTATAAAAACCTAAGGTACTCAATAAAGGGTTCATTTTCCATTGAATCTTTGTGAAACTCTGTCTGTTGGACGTATGGATGTTTCTGAGGTTAAGTTCACAGGATACTCAGGTGAGCGATCCAGGGCCATCATGGCCCTTTTGTTTTATGTTTATTCTTCTTGATTTATACTGTTCCCTACTGATACCACTTTTCTGATGCTGAAATTCTGTCTTCACATATTTCAATATAAATACGATAATATCATCTGTGCTAATGTTTCTTTGACGTTCATTTCCTTAAATGAATTATTTTCGTCATTTATGAAATGGAGCTCACCGGGTTCAACACATAATGATTTCTTTTGGAAAACTAATCCTACAGAAATACTGTGCAATTTCAAGGTTGTTCCGAAATAGTTTGACAGCTATAGAAATATCCTTAAAACAAGTATTTACATCCTTGTTTATTTCTTTGTTAGTTAACGATAACATGTCGCGAAGCTTTCAGCATGGGGGCGTCCTAATGACATTGACCTATGGTGAAATAAGGACCTGATTTGCTTGCAGTTGCTACGGGATGGCAGATATTTGGACTTTCCCTGTTCAACAAATATAAATGCACCAATACCATATTTAGTGCGACAGATGTGCATTTCTGTATTTAACTTCTTGAAAAAAAAATATAAAAAAAATAAATAAATGACGGCTTAACATACATAAACGATGGTATATGCAAGAAGCATTTCATTTACAGTAGTCGTGAAAGGCGGTCTTTGCAAACGGTGTTTGGTCGGACCCATCATGGTCCAGCAAATGGTTTTCTTTTACTCTTGCTTTTGAATTGCACCGTGTCCTTATGGTTACTGATTATTTTACAATGTATATGTTTCGCGGTGGTGAAACACTGTTGAGGTAGGAGGACTCGTCGCTGACCGAACACACTTAAGTGTTCGGGTTGTGTAGAGTCCTCCTACCTCATCAGTGAAACACCAGAGTAAACCATATAAAAAGTTTTGAAGCTGCAACAGAAACAAGTGTGAGGTTGCGTACATGCTAATAATGTAACCCCATACCCTTACCCCTTCCCTGCTAGATCACTGGAGTTTTTCTTTCAAATTTGCTAGACTCAGTGTGTCTGTTAAAATGTGCTGCACCATTTTGTGAGAATTGTCAGCTAGCATAATAAATATGCAGAAATTAGCTGTATATGTTCGAAATGACCTCCACTATTTGTAACTGTCTTATATTTCGTCCTTAAATCTCATAAAACTTTTGTAACATAAAAATCGGCAGGGCGTATTGTTAGAATTTAACTTAACATAATATTTCTGTTCTTACTTTAGATAAAACCAGACCACTGATTATATTTGTATTTTGCAGGCAGCGATTCTTAGGTCAGCCGCTTAATGTCAATTGAGCCTATTTGCTTCTTACTTATAAAACAAAGTATCAGGTGTCACACACTCCAAATGCTAAAACGGTTATTTGGACGCAGAATCTGTACTACTCAAACCAGACCTCTAATCCAAACAGTCTAGCTGATGCTTTGGTTTTGTGTCTTCGGATTCCTCTGGGTCTATTTATGAGCCGCGACACGAGAGAAAAAAAACAAACAAAGTGGCATGTGCGCCCAGCGAAGACTCAGATCAGCCTGGGCATCCGCCCAGTCGGATCAGAGTCTTTGCTGTCCATATGGAACTAGCTTAGATCCTCAGCTACCCTTTTAGTGCAAAACAAATACTCTGATCAGGCCGGGCAGCTGCTTCACTAAGCGCTTAAAGGTTAGCTAAGAGTCTTAGCTAAAAGCATGCGGACAGCGAAGATTCTGATCAGACTGGGCGGATGCCCAGGCTGATCTGAGTCTGCGCTGGGCGCACAACCACTTCGTTAGTTTTTTCGTGTTGCGGCTCATATGGTGTTTGCGTTCAGCAAAGGCTTTGATCACACTGCGCGGCTGAGTCTTTGAAGTTCAAATATACGTTAAGCACCTTTCATGAGTATCGCGATTCAAATCAGTCTGCCTAATCGGCAGAACCTTAGTGTACTGAAGCCGTGGAAGGATTTCGAAGCCGATAAGTTGTCAAGTAGCGGCAAGACATTTTATTGATATGACATTCAAACGTGTTTTATAGAGGAATTTGTAAAACTATAGGTCGAGACAAGTTCCAGTTTATTGGAGTCATGCGGAAGTAGGTTTCATATCATCAGTCTGTTTAATAACTCCAGAAGTGCTTTTTTCAAAAGTCTTGGCCTGTTAATTTGTCTTTCAGCAGACACTCTTATTTTATTTGATTTTTCTGCAGGCTTTAGTTAACTAAAATGAACGTTTATTGTAATAAGTAACTTGTATATGGCAGGAATGAAATCCCATTAATTATTCAAACATTTAAATCACAATTATTGCAAACCGTCTGAATTGTTACATTCTGGTTTTATGTATTATTATTATCATCATCACTGTCGTTCCTACATGCCAGAAAAAGATATTCTACGACCCATTTGAATTTCTTTTATTTGCGAAAAATTAGCCAAATTAAGAATAAGCAGGGACTGGGAAGTATTTTGGTACATCAAGCAACCTAGAACGCGAATATCATCGAGCGAATTATATAACATTATATCGTGCTTAAGTTTTTAATCGCAGCTCATTACATAGCCGTGAGACATAAGTGCTAAGAATTAGCGCTTGTACACGGGAAAGAAAGAAGAGAGAGTGTGTCCTTTGGATTCAACATTGATAGTTGAAGAGCGCGCTCTGGAAAACGTTTACCAGGAAAACAATACTATACATATTAGGTCAGAAAGTATGAGATATTACTGATTTTGCTTTACGATAGGGTCTCGAGAATGGTTACCAATGCCAACTGCGGAAAATCTACCTACTTATCGACACACAGACGAAAAACAAAATGATCATTTTAACACAAAAGATTTAAAATAACATAGGTTTATTATAGCTACCATTTTTATCTGGAAAAGTTTGTAAACAGTAAGATGTTGATTCCAACAAGGAGCAGCATGAGACAAATGCAAGAAGGTCTTAAAAAGAGAAAACCGTTCTTTTTGCTTGATCTGTAGGGGCTGTTTCCTTCGACCCCCATATGCCGATCACGGGACTGAGGCTTTTAATTACATTTCAGACTTAATTCGATGTTGAAGGATATCAAACTAGCTACCTGCAAGACAACTTGTGAAATACAAAGACGGTACTTTGTTTAAATCATAATAAAGCCTCCGAAGGTTAGATAGCAAAACTAGTCATTAGACATGGCCGTTTTAAATGTAAGGAATTTCAGTCTCTTAAGACAGGCTGTAGGTACTGCATTCAGTACTTCACTGCTGAACGACGGCATCGCAGTTTGTACAGTTTTTATTTTTTATGTATTCATGAAAGCGTAGAAACTGGATCCATTACAGCTTCAAACAAGTGCAACTTGGGTATGTCGGCATTAACAGGAATAATTCTAAAGGAAGCTTTTGTCAGTGATGAGCTGTATGAGGCATCCCACATAGACAAGAATACCAGCAACAACAACTACACTAAGGCTAAACACCATGGTGTGCCTAGCCTGCTATAGACACTAGCTGGTACACATACAAACTGAATGAAATTCTGGACCTAATTGTTCAACTTACGAACGCACTTCGTTCACCAGACGATAAATTTTTAATTGTTTTGTACGCAAACACTTTGAAAAAAGTAAGAAGCCTTTGTTGAGTGTGCAAAAGCTCCTTCATTTTTCGGCCACACAAAAATGTTAGCACACTCGATTTTATGTGTAAGACTAAAGCTCAAATGCTTTGAACAAATGGGCCTGGATAACATGTCTGTTTAACATTCTTTTATGTTTTCTCATCAGAATAAGTAAGCGACATGCAACTCTCAGTAACTGAGTCTTGGGCGCAGAGGATACATGATTTAAACAAAAAGCATTGCATAACTTTCTGAGAAATTGCCGACACAGCCAGAGACAGGGAGCCTAGAAGAAGCTGATGTGCAAAAATACGTCAGCATTCAACAAACACATTTGAGCCGCGACACGACAAAATCAACACAGTGGTTGTGCGCTCAGCGCAGACTCAGATCATCCTGGGCATCCGCTCAGTCTGAGCAGAGTCTTCGCTGTCTACATGGAGGTAGCTTAGACCCTTAGCTACCCTTTAAGCGCTTAGAGAAGAGTCAAATCAGACTGGGTGGATGCCCAGGCTGATTCGAGTTTGCGCTAAGCACACAGCCACATTTTTGGTTTTGTCGTGTCGCTGCTCATTCTTTTGTTAGTTGTTTTCGATTCCGCTTTGACAGACGCAATGCTATGAAATAATCGCAGGGAAATGATCTCAAAGGCAAGGAAATACAATCTGCTCTCCGATGGACTGCATTAAGTTCAAATAAGCTTAGCAAACACTGGAGGTATCTAGTTTCATTCTATTATTTAGGGAGATTAGATGGATGGTTCGTGTGTTTACTTCCTTTTACAATTGTCTGCTATAATTACAAGTTCTTGGACCGTAAATAATATGATTAAACCAGACATTAAAGAGAGTGCCTCAAGCCAGAAGCAATGAGAGTTTGCTTTATATCATAAAACAATGCATCGTGTAGTCAACACTTACCATGAAAACGATTTTTCTTTTTATTTGGATGTTCTCTCACTGGGTATTTGTCACCCGACGTAGGCGGAGGGGGACTATAGAAATGACCCTCGTCCGTCCGTGTGTCAGTCCGTCCGTCTTTCCGTCCTTCCGTCCTTCCGTCCGTCCGTCCGTCCGAAATCTTGTCCCCGCAACTCCTCCTACGTCTTTCATCGGATTGATTTGAAATTTTACAGATTGTATTCTTATGATATGAAGATGTGCATGTGGTTTTTTATTTTTGTTTCGGCCATCTTTGATGGAGTTACGGCCCTTGCTGACTCAGACCTTGTCCCCGCAACTCCTGTCACATCTTTTATCAGATCAACTTGAAATTGTGCAGAATGTTTCATCATGATCTGAAGATGTGCATGTGATTTTGGAATTTCAATTGTCCTATATTTTACAAAGTTATGGCCCTTTGTTGTTTTTGGTATTTTTCCAACTTTTGAACCGTTTGACCGAGAGAGCTGAAATTTGGTATGCTATTAGCATTTGGTAAATTGAGTATTCTGATTATTGTTAGGATATGCTAAATTTATTAGTGACAGAGTTATTCCCCTTTCATAGATAATAGACATTCACTTAAAGGTAAAGGGATAACTCAAGAACTATTCATATGAATGGGCTGAATTTTCATAAATGCATTGTTCTTTTTCATCAGATTCATATTAGGAGGATTATGGCCCTTGTTATTTTGTTATTGGGTATACAGTCTTATGTTTTGGGCATTCTGTAAAGGCCTAAAGTTTCAGTAGCCTGATTTTACACATATACGCCCAGCTCTGAACTCAAGTATTTTATAACCTCATAGAGGCCCAGTAATTGGGGTATATGTCTCTGCTTATGCTTCAATCATTATTTGCTTACCAGGTTCTGTTATACACATATTTTCTGGTTTTACACATAAATGGCCCTTTCTAAACTTAAGTATTTTATAACTTCATAGAGGCCCAGTAATTGTGCTTCAGTTATTATTTGCTGACCAGGTTCTATAATACACATATTTTCTGTTTTTTGGCCATATAGTTACTCTGAAACTGAATAAAGGGCTGCAGTTTGTGACACATTTCAAACGTCGGGTGACACTTGGCCGATGGCCTTTTATAAGCTTAGTTCCGCGTCTGAAATTATAAGCGGAACATAAAGGTTGCACACACTGTTCCGACCAACATTCGTATCCAAAGCAATATAAAGGGGAAAAGAACAGCAACTTTTTTTTACTTCGGTGTTGCTTTCCTAGAGGACTTTCAAAACAGACTTCTAAGGGGCTTGCAGGTACAAAGCTCCCTTAAGTGCGACCCCATTAAAAGGTGAGCCAAAACTGATAGAGTTGCTCTCCCTGAAACTGCACCCATTCACCTCGAGAAAACACCTAAAGTTTATTTGAGCCTCGACAAGAGTAAACCAACAAAGTGGTTGTGCACCCAGCGCAGACTCAGATCAACCTGGGCATCCGCCAAGTCTGATCCGACTCTGCGCTCAGCACTTAAAGGGTAGCTAAGGCTCTCAGCTAGCTCCATGCGGACAGCGACGACTCAGTTCAGACTGGGCGGATGCCCAGGCTGATCTGAGTCTGCGCTGGACGCACAACCACATTGTTGGTTTTGTCGAGTCGCAGCTCATTTGTCTTTGACTCTCAAAAATCCTTCCATGGTGAAACCTAGCGCTTATTAGGTTCCAGATTACATTATTTATTGTGTGTAGAATTTCACATATTGAATTGCAATGGTTTTTCAAAGGACGTTTGTGAAACATTTCTGGGCAGTTACACTAAAAGGAACTGTTACATTTAAAGACCCAAGCTTACCAAATGACGTGGTTACAAAATTTCAAATTACAAAACTTTATAGAAAGTGACATTGAGTCGTCATGCCGACAGAAACTAAGAACTTAAAAAGTGCCAACTCATTTGATTTCAAGAATGTTTTCACAAAATTGAGCCGCGATACGAGAAAATCATCAAAGTGGTTTTGCGCCCAGGGAAGACTCAGATCAGCTTTGGCATCCGCTAAGTCTGATGCCAAGTCTGATCAGAGTCTTCGCTGTCCGCATGGAAATAGCTTGGACCCTAATCTACCCCTTTAGCACATTGCAAGTTCTCTTACTAGAATGGGCGGACACACAAGCTGATCTGAGTATGCTCTGGATGCACAACCAGTTTGTTGGTTTTCTCGTGTCACGGTTCAATATCTGATGTAAAAACCAACTATGTTTAAATCTAAAGCTTATCTCAGTACTTGTACAGAAGTGGGTAAACGATTGAATCATGATCATCCCGTATTTGTTGCCAAATCCCGATTGGACAAAGTCTAAGATCAATCCCGATTGGACAAAGTCTAAGATCAGTCCCTTGTGCGGATAAATTTTATTATTCAGAGCAGGAAGGCGACGGCTGTATTGGTCAGAGCTTGGTCACCAAACTATTGACACGAGTAATAGGCATAAAAATGTAGTTCAGCTCCACTAATAGCTGAATGCGGAAGGGGAAACCAATAAAAAAGAAACATAATAAATTATTCAATAAAATGAATTTTTACCTAGCTTGCAGCTAAGTGGGATGAGGTTTTACACATTAAGTGTCGAAAGATTGTTTCACATTCAAATAATGCGGTTTCAGTGTGCTCTATTTGCTGTTATATACAGCTTATCTATGAGACAAACTGTTCTTTCACGGAGATTTTCCAAACAGTGTCCTGATAATACTATCGATCGCCAAACCTTTCTGGACAAAGTAAAGTTTTATTTATCTTTTTTAAGTTTTTGCTAAGTTACTCTGTGTTAAAAAAGAACTTTTGCGCAAGCGAGGCACAGTCTTGTGATAAATGGATAGTTTGCGTATTCGGTAGTAATTACGGTAGCAATGTAAAATAGATAAATAAATAAATAAATTAATTAATTAATTAATAAATTGATTAATTGATAATTTAATTAGTACATGTTATTATCTTCTCGTACTCGAGCTTTGACGCGCTCAATTAATATTAGTAAATACAAAAACAGCATTGCGGTATTTCAAACTTTTTAAAACTATTCTATTGGGAATAGAACGATGGAACAACTTCGTATGAACAGTGATATACCGACATTATTATTGACGTGGATCTGACGTTTATAAGTTGCATCGACGTTGTACAAACCTATTTTGAAATTTAAATTAACAATTTTGGCTTTCATGTGTTAATGAATAGTACGTGCGAACGGAAGGAGGATGTAATGTTTTGTCAATAGTATTGCGAGTTAAGGAATTTTTAATTTCAACTTTTCAGACTTTAATTATTTTCATTTCAGCTGATATTCAGTCCATTTAATTTGGCCGTGAAAGTATCTTTATGCTTCAAAGTAGTCTGTGTATTTCGGTCATTTTGAGTCATTTCTCAACAGCTGATGCTAAGAGATATAGACAGTGTTGCAGGTCTGCTACTCATGAACAGTGTCAATAAAACCGAGTCTGCTAGTTTCGTTTCTGTAGTTTATTCTTTGCTACCGAATATTGAAAATTGCATAACATTTTGAGATATAATGATATTTAGAGCGGCTGTAGTGTAGTGGATAACACTCCGGACTACCAATCCAGGGGTCGCAAGATCGATCTCCCGCTTCTCCGGTCTTTCGGATGAGACTTTAAACCGAGGTCCCGTCTCCATATGACCTCGTTGTTGGTGGGACGTTAAACCCGAGTTCACTCACTCACTCGAACGAGTGCATGCTTTCAAAAACTCAAGTGGTTGTATGTCAAGTTAGCGATTTCATTTAAATGGTATTGGATAGATATTAGGAATTATTATAGTAAACATATTCCTTCTGGTAGCAAAAATATAAAGAGGTACATTATTTTCAAAAAGTCGTGTACCACGTGTCTGGATATCAGAAAACGCATTTTTGGAACATGATCATTTCAATCTCAGCACAGGGTTGCTTGCAATGTCACTTACACTTTTGCATATTTTACTGCTCCCACAAGATACTACCTCAGAAAAGAATTGCAATTAAATACTTATTAGTAGAGCTAATTGTTGTGAACAGATTCCATGGATGGACTTGAAAAGTACTATCTGCCTCCAATTGCCTGGAGTAGTCGGTAGCCATGTTAGATTAAAACTATATGTATGAGATAAACTTTTCAAGGTTTAGAGCATGTGAATGTATTCGAAAAAAACAAACATAATAATTGAGCGGCGACACGACAAAACCAACAATGTGGTTGTGCGCCCAGCGCAGACTCAGATCAGCCTGGGCATCCGCCCAGTCTGATCAGAGTCTTCGCTGTCCGCATGGAGGTAGCTTAGACCCTTAGCTATCTTTTAAGCGCATACCAAACAGTCTGATCGTACTGGGTGGATGCCCTGGCTGATCTGAGTCTGCACTGGGCGCACAACCACTTTGTTGGTTCTCTCATGTCGCGGCTCATATATTGAATTGAAACAAGTAGGTAAATAAACAGCTTTTCTTTCATTTACATAAAAAAAAAAAAAAAACAGAAAAAAGCTGCTGCTGTAGTGGGTCAACAAGTGAGCAATAATATTGAATGACATCGCTGCTATCAGTATGTCAAAATTATAACCCTTGCCCAGAGGTTATAAAACTTGAGTACATTCTCAAACTCAAAATAAAGCACGTTGATTGGATGCTTCTGAGCATGTGCTCGGAAGCAGCAAATCAGTGTGCTTTATTTTGAGTTTGAGATTGTTCTCAAGTTTTGTAATCTCGAACCCAGGTTGTATCTATTTTTCTAGGATTTTCCTGACGTAATTCTATTTAATTATTCGAGAAATGGGCATAACTTTGAACATGTAGGAACATGACTGACGGAACAGAAAAAAAAGCAAAGCTTACAGGTAAAGTGTTCCAGAGCTGTCTACTAGTTCACACCAGCCAAGAAGCAGATGGCTTTGTCGAGTTACTTGCCTTAGTTGGCCCTTGATTATAGAACTATTATTCTACATTTTGATATCTATACTTTCATAATTGACAGATTGCAACAGGGGAAACCAATCTTCACATCTACTCGCTAGAAAATTTACCAGACTCTTTCGGCAAAAGCTATTCTCAGTTTACGCCTGTGAGCGAGACCGAAGTGGGTACAACTGCGTTCACTTAGTAGGTATTTTGTAATAAACAAAACTTTCGGGATCAATACCATCTGTGAGAGGAAAATTAAAGTTTTTTTGTGAAGCAGTCGCTCTTGGTGTATACCAAAGTCTGATGCAACTGGGCCTTGACTTCCATAGTAATTATTAGAGCTTAATGAGAATGTCCAAAATTGTGAGCTTGATGAGAATGTCCAAAATTATGCTAGATTAGTTACTAGAAATTATGATAATGAAATCAGGAACATGACTGGTATCCTTGGCGAGTTGAGTCGGGGTTTTCTCAAAGAGAAGAAAGGAGAGAGGGGACTTACAAGAGAGGAAGAATTATTTCCCACTTACACTACTTTTTATACTTGAAAACAGTAGAGCTTCATACTTTCGAATGGCCTCATTTCAGTCCTCAAAAAGAAAACAGCGAAAACCATCATTATTTAGTATAATGCTGGCTTCATCTCAGCAAAATTAGGTATTGGAAAACACTTCTTTGTTTTTATACTTCTCTGAAGCCATGCCGTGTACATGCTCTTAGAGAACTGACCCCGACCGACCCGACTTACTTCTATATAAACTCGGGTTACTCGGGGTATCGATTTCACATATGTTTCTAATGAATCCGGTCGTATAATCCTCCGGTATACCAATAAAATAAACGTATTCATACCCAATTTAGTGCGACAGACGCGCGTTTCTGTATTTAACTTCTTCAGTGTCGCTAAATCCCAAAAGTTTGATAGAAAAGATATGATGGCAGGTCTTGGCAGGCAACGAGCATCCCTATCCGAGCCACACTTACTGTCGCAGTCCGCGGGACACATTAGCTGCAGACATCAGGTAAGAGACGCCTACGTATTAATCCGCGGGCGCAGGCGTCCCCCACCGAGCCATCTCAACCCTTGCGTCTCGAGAAAGGCGGCAGACAAGGGCATCAGGAAAGAGATGTCCGATGCAGCAATAAATGATACAGAATTATGCAACTTCGCAGCAGTGCCCCAGGTGGTGAAGATAATGCTGTTAACCGATTTTCTCTAGTTAAAAGTAAAACATAAATATCCAGCATCCTAATCTTGATATAAACTAGAAAATCGAAATCCTCGTTAAAAGTTATGTTGTTTAGGCGTTTTGGACGGATTTCTACGTTAAAATTTTAGCGTTTTGCTATATAACAATTTTGTAATGGCACGGGAACCAGCGAAACAGTATTCCCTCTTTTACAGCCTTTATAAAAAATAGTTCCAGCTGTATTGCAAACTTATTTTCGTGTGATACTTCAAAAATATTTCTTCAAACACACTGACTGTATTTAGAATAAAAGGAGACAAAACTTTATCATTGGATGTGCGATTTTCTCTTGAGTATTTTACAAGAGCGATCTTTAATCGGCGCACTAATACCGTGAATCAGGTTCCAGTAGGGATTTCCGACATAAGGTACGGTACAATAACCAACGAACGTTAGCGACGATAGGCGAACGATATCAGACGTTAGAAGCTGTTTATTGGGGAGTCATTACTAGGTTACCAAATTTTCAAATTTATTTACTTTTTTTACAAATTCGCCAAATCCAACAAGAACATTCGTAGATGAATAACATTTGTACAGAAACAGGCAAAGTAATATACATATAAAGCATGGAAATGTATACTGTATGAGTGTATTCTGTACAACACAATATAATAGGCCACTGACATATTATATATGTTTTACATCTCACGTAGACGTTGTAGCTTGAGTGGGTTAAACGCCTACCTGATGCTGGTGAACTAACGGTCCCAGCTTTACTGTTAAAAGGGGCGTAAAATGGCAAGTCATCCATTTGTCTATTTACGTCTAACACTACAAAGTATTTAGAAAATCAGTTTTCCGTCGTGCTAATCCCGCACGCAACTCAACTACAGATGGCAGTAAATGCCGACAGTGTCTGTAAATGCTTGGTATGCACCGAAATGTTTTAATGCCATTTACAATATGCTCCACATACACCCGTCTTAAACAACCGCTGTCGCCTTTGCTCAAATCTGGCAATATTTCTAATAGCAACTGCCCTGTAGGGTGTTATCAGCGGATATTCATTAGGGTATATACTATCCCCAAGCAGTCGCAGTTCTTGACCACCAGCGTAACAACATACAGATTCGACTGGAGCCAGGCTAGTTCCTTTATAACAGTATTTCAGTCATATCAGTGCGATGGGCGCGTGATAATGAAAGGTTGTGTGCAATGGACCCTCGTCTACTGTTGGAAATATTTCTGCCTTCGGCTGGTACCGTGTCCGAGATCCACTGGAGGTAGAATTGTGTGTGTATATATATTCTTGTATTACGATGTTTTCCCCACACCTCAGCGAAACTAAGCCAAGGCGGCAGTACCGGGGCACTGTGCATCGATCGGACTTGAATGGAGATATAAATCTTTCCAACCATTACATGTATGAGAAGCGGAATATAAAAAGTGAAGTTGAATATGGATTGGTAATCTATCTAATTGTCGTTGTTGTTGTTTCGATTGTCATAACGATGTTCCCCAGAAAAAAATCGTAATTTCCCAATATGCCATTTCATTGGATGGGAGCAACTCCCATCGATCCAATCAAATTATCCATAACAATATTTTCGGCATAACAGGCTCCCTTGTCTACAGAAAAAATATCGTGTTTGCCGTGAACAATTAGAGACAGTCACAGAGGTCCCGGGTTCGATACCCGGTCCGGCCGCATACTTTCTTTTCTCCTTCCTCTGTTTCAAGAACGGCAGTAGTCAGTTGCTGGCGAAAGTAAGTGCAATTAAACGATTAGAGTTCTAAGCCTGCCCAATAATAGTGTGGTAAGGTTTAACGGACCGTCCCGACATGAACATAGCTGTGTAACGTGGGCGTAAAGCAACAAAACAACAAAAAACAACAATAGATACGGTCATCAGTGTTTTTGAACAATTATTCGAATGTGTGGGACTGTTTTGCAATTGGCCTAAAAATAATGCGCCAAGGGGAGTAATTCACTGCAGCCTAAAGCAAAGGCTGCGCTGCGGAAAATCCGATTTGGGAATGGACCTTCGTCCAAAGGTAAGTAAGGGACAAAGTGGACTTAGTATCCTTGGCTAGCGAAGATGAGCATAACCAGGATTCTATGCGATTAAATGATTATTGAAAATAAACAAATTCACCCTATCACGAATCAGTCCAAAAATGCAAAATTTCCCCTAAAAAACTTTAAATCAACGGCAATATTGTGCCCCCACCACCAAATAGACGTCGCGCACGATGTTCGAACATTGGACACTTCCAGAGGGTCATTTGCAAAAGAAATCTTTTATTTTAAGCAGAAGCTGTTCATGTTATACATCAAATGGAAGCTAAAACTCTGCAGAATATGACTGTGTAAATTTTAATTATTTCAAATATACCATTGAAGAGGGACGGCAAAGCTATACGATTTTCAGTCCAAAATCACATGTCCATCGTTACATTTTTCGGCCACCTCCAATCATAAAATGATAAATGAACCGCATAAAACGCACGAGAACATATCAACTTTTTAACAGATGTTTACCATAATGTATGTTTAAGACAATTTCCGTTGTTTTTTCTATACGGGCGTCTTTTACGGTGAAAAAAATGTGAAGTATAATTGTAAATAGAAAATGTCCATCTACAGAAGAAATGTCACCGTCGTAATAAGAAATACATATAAACACGGAAGGAAAAGGAGGATGGGTAAGATTAAAATATATCTTAAATGCACAATGGTTACTCTTTATGGTGAGATATATTTCGTTAGGACTGCTCGTCGAATGAATATTTTAAGATGCCAGTTTCAATTTCTCAGTAATTGTCCCATGACGTAAAATCGGCGTCTCGATTTATGAACTGCTTTGAGAAAACTTATTTTGTCAGATTTTGAACTAATATAATTGAATTAGCATAGTTTATAGGAAATGCACATTGTTTGTAGATTACAGAAATATGCAACTTTCTGTGTTTCGCTTTAAATTTTAGAAATAAAGAATATCATTTTGATTTCTCATAAAATGTCCCAGGAACGCGATTTTAGCTCTAATGACGCACAGTCATTCCGTGTTGTATGATAATTTCAGTATGGGTGTCCAGCCGTTGATATATAATTTTATAAAAATCACCGAAAACTAATTCATCAGATACAGGTGACATTAAACATTTTAGTAAAAGGAGATATGTTTGTTAATTAGCAGCAGTGACTGATAATAAGTAAGTAGCGTAGTTAAGGGCTTGTATTATGGACAAAAGAGAGAGAAAATAAAGAATTTAAAATGAAGAAAAAAGACGCTCACTAAACCTATTAAACGCCAAACTGAATATGTGTATATGCTTCCCTTTCGGTATACATGTGCAGAAACACCTGACGATATCATGACAGTTATCTTCTCTGTGAAGTAAAATGGGCGTTACATCTGACTTTATTTCATTTTCATAATCATTAAACCAACAATTAAAAAAAATCAATAAATAAAGTCACCTCTCAATATATCAAAGTCGAAGATCATCTCAAAATACTGATATCTAGAAGTTAATCGTCTGGTCCGAGGAAGTTTACTTTAGTACCAGTAGTTTGAGATATCCGGAGTTAAAATGGAAAGACAAAGAGAAATATGTCCGATCTATATTCTTCGTTATAAGAGGGACCTTTGATATATCATTGTTTGAGATTACGACAGTCAACTGTATACGAGTCTGTCAGTCATAGAGTCAATAAATGAATATGAATAAATGAGCAAATGAATGAGTGAATGAATTACTGAAAGGATTGATAAAATAAACGAACGAACGAATGAATATTCTTTGTGCGCTTAATTTCTAATAACCACGACGTCATTTTAATGTAACGCTTTACGACGAACATCGTGCGCGACGTCACAATTATGATGAAGGTAGACGTATTTATTTCAGTGCGTATCCCGTCGGCGTCTGTGTCGTCGTCAGCGTGACAATTAGCTTTGTACCCATTTCTTGAATCGATGGGTGGAAGTTTACCAAACTTGAATCCGTGCAATTTGATCAAGCTTGCTTGGTAACACAATTGGGACAAGCCAAACAGCTGATTCGGTTTTGTTAAATTTGACCCCATTTTTAAGGTCACAAGAGGTCTTAAAGTATTAAATTTTCTGCGTCGGCGTAGGCGTGACAATTTCCTGTAACTACGATGTCTTTTGAAACAATAAGCGCGATTCCACAATACTTGCATGGATATATTTTTAGGACAAGCTTAAGAGGTGATCAAATTTTGGTGACCTAGACCTTATTTTCAAGGTCACAGAAGGACTTAATATGTGACGCAGACACAGACACAGATGCCTACGAGATCCGCACTAAAGCCAACATATTATTCCCTCACCTTTGGTGGCGAGGTCGTGGGGCATATTATAGCAGTTAAGATATTGATTTTATACCAAAGTTTCGTAATTCTAGGCCAATTGAAGGAAAACAATTTCCCAAGCAAGTTTATGTGTACAGTCAACCATGAAAACTCGGTCATTGTGGAATTCTGTTCACATCATCATATTGTCCTTGTCAAGGCGCTTCCTTGACATGAGGTGAATGATTACTGGTCAGATTATTTGGCAATGACGCCAAGAAATATTGAAAATAGACAACAAAAGTATAAAAAATGCTACATGTCAAAGGAAGTCTTTTTTGACACGACATGTTCAAATTAAACCAAATAAAATCATACAGAAATACATTTTAGATGCTATGTTAATCATTTTATCAAACGCTGTCTGTCTGTGTACTCTCCTACCAAATGAGAATAGTTTTACAAGACAGGCTAAAACCATGTTGAATTACCCCACCCATAGCTCAGATACTAGGGCTTTCGACCAAAATCAAATTTGGTTCAATAAACTAGATACAATGAAGTATATCATCAGTTAGAAAAAGAAAATTTGGTAGGATGCAGAAAACCCACCTTATTGATACCCCTCCTTTCAAGTTCAATAGACCGATTTAGTTTATATCATTTTTTAAAGTATGGACATTTCTGCAAACGTAGCAACATTAGAGAATTGAGGGTCATGAATTTGTCCTAGCTGCTGCAATTATTTCGATATGTCTTTGGCTCGTAACACTGTCTATGTACCCAGGGGTCAACATAGTACAATCTACGGCAAAACGGCGTTTTGCAATATGATTTTACTTTTCATAAAAGTTTAACAGCATTAACAAGATTCCACGAAATAGCTTAGTAATTTATATATATTTCGCAATTCTCAAAACTTCATATTTCAAACAATGTTATGACTTGCGCTTTTGACAACGTAAATATCAGTGTGGGTGATCTTGAAAGTGTTTTTTCACGGCATAGGAAATACTGAGAATTCCAGTACAACAATCTGCTTCTATGCCCGAATGCAATAGAAGATAGCATAGAGAATGCGTATGTGAGAGTACTTTAAACTGGTTTCTGATATTAGGGGTCGTTTAAGAGACGGGCCATTTATTATCAGGTTGGGTGGGATGGGTAGTGGGTAGTCTCACCAGATATTTTTTCGAACCTCCCAGATAAGTGACAAAAAGTTAATGACAACCCCCCACCCCCACCCCACACACACCAAACAACCCTACATTCACATGATAATGAACATATTATCTATCTTTTGTCAGTCTGACCTCAATCAAACCTTCAAAAGACAATGAACATTTTGTCTTTTGAACAGGTTAATTATTTATACAGATTAATAGCCCATTTTTCGGCATCTTTTTAGTTGTAAATGTTTTTAATGAATACAAGTTTAAAAAAGTAGAACTAATCTGAAAATGTAGGAGTAATGGGCCCCCCAGAATCTGAGACATTGTTTTAAAATGAAGACTGATGGAAGAATTCTGACTCCACCCACGGCCTCCCCCATATGCCTAAAGAAATATAACACCCCACCCCTCTGCTCCACGGCTTAATGATTTCCGCCCCCGCTTAAGTAGATCAAAAAAATCCGCCCCCACCCCACCCGTTTAAGTAGATCACCAAAAAAAAATCCGCCCCCCGCCTTGTACCCCCCCCCCCCACACACACACACCTGGTAATAAATGGCTTGTCCCTGATATGAAAATCAAACAACTTTAAAACCCAAGACAAAATCGGTAATATCATCTGAAAATACTCATGAGTACTCATTCTCTGGGCTTCGTTTTTACAGAATGCATACAGAAACGACAAGTAATTGAGGAAAACGTGAAGACTTCTCGGCGTTTCCTCTTTCAAAATGAAGTAAGAAAATTACACAAGGACACAGGTAACCCAGATGTAATCTGATAATTATCAATGCTTTCATAAAACATTTGTATCACATTATTGACAGCCATAATATATGAAAAGTGCCTTTAAGTGTCACATCGGACACGGCCTTTTGATAAAAGCTTCCAATTACTGCTTGCTTTTTGTAAAAGCTACTGCTTGTTTTGGACAGCAGTATGTGCGGCATTCGGACTCTTTATAAATTTTATTTTTCCTTCGTCTTTTTCTTTCCATCCCTCTCTTTCTAGCTTTGCAAGTATGTGAAAGCGCTTGATACAGAGTGATATCTCAAAGGACATTTTAATTCAAAACAAGCATTCATATACACAATGAGAATAGGTAAACAATGAAAATACATGTATATATTGTTAATACGTTATGTATGTTACATGTACGCTTGATAGTGATACATATATATAATGTATGGGATGCGCCGCGCGAATTTCTGGATACGAACTGCTGATACTAAGACTAACCTGCGCATGAGTACATCTCGCTACAGCGATAGCAGTTCGCCTAAACATTGATGAAATCTTGCAGTTATCTGTGCATGTGTCCTGACTAGCCTGCGCATGTGTGCAGGCTGATATGGTCATCCGCAGCTGAAGATAGTTTTCGTCCTATGGCGAGCCAATATTACAAGCATATATAGCACTTCAGAGTCTACAGATGGGCTAAATAAATAAAGATTGCTCCCTTAAATTAGCCTTCTAACGTATGCTATCGTCGCTAACGTTCGTTCGTTATGGTACCGTAGCTTATGTCGGAAATGCCTACTAAGTAGCACCGCTGATAAAATACTATATGCTTGAATTACCTGTTTTATTAACCGGTAACCATAGTTAATGGCAAAAGTAGTTCACAGAACATGTTTAGCTGACACCTGCAGTGTCCAGATAATTAGGAGATGGCGAAAACATCTGGTCTGGGTATCAGTTAGGCATAAATTTTCGGTTATTTTTCTCTAAGAGGATGTACACATCATGATTAAGGAAAGCACGATTTTTATCCTTCTCTGAAGCATTAGAGGATTGCGTTCTTAATTTTTAAGATTCAGATGCAGTGCTCTTTATGTGTGATTTTGTACCGGTAAAACACTAAGAATGCATTGGAGCGACATTACCACAAAGAAACGATGGCTTGATAAGGGCTATAAGCATTTTTTTTTTAAACATTTCATTGACATGTATTTTTATGATATACTCTTGAGGCTTTAGATGAATGAATGGTACACTTTCACGAAAAGTCACTAAGGAATCTTCTAGGAGAAATGCTTTCCTTTAGGAGCAGATCCCTTTTTGGAAGGGTTTACTTCCCCGAAAGGCAAACATGATGTCTAGTGGCAACAATGTAATATGAGCCGAAATACGACTAACCAACCAAGTTCCATATGCGCCCAGTGAAGGCTCAGATCAGCCCAGTCTGATCAGTCTTTGCTGTGCACTGAAAGGTAAGCTAAGGGCCTAAGGTCTAAGCTGGCTCCATGCGGACTGCAAAGACTCTGATAAAACTGGACGGATGGCCAGACTGATCTGAGTCTTTGCTATGCGCACATGCCACTTTGTTTGTTATGCCGTGTTTTTGCTCATATTTTGATTCTGTATGAATGGCATCAGGTAATATCTTAAGCTCTTAGAATAATTAAAATAGATCAGGCCCCAACGTTATTAAACTTTTTTCATGCCCAAACTCAGCTGAGCATGATATTTTACCTGCTAATAAATAGCAAACTATTGACCAGACTGAGTACAATTGTTTGTTGTTGTTTTTTTGTTGTTGTTTTTTAACTTTTTTGTTTTGTGTTTTTTTGCTCAGTTTAGCTGAGTATGAATTTTTCTCTGCTTATCAATATGAAAATGCCAACATCAATTGGCATTTTCATATTTATCAGCCGAGAAAATCTCATGCTCAGTTGAGTTGAACACGAAAAACGTTTTATAACATCGGGTCCAGTTTTTAAGGACAGAATTCGCTACTACGGTAGAAAACGTTTTCTCGTAACAGATGACCACCACTGAGAAGGTAAGGGATAAAAAGCAAATAGCAAAGTTGTTTCCCTTAAGTGACCTTTCCTTTGTACCTTAATATGAGCCGCGATACGAGAAAACCAACAATGTGGTTGTGCGCCCAGCGCAGACTCAGATCAGCCTGGGCATCCGCCCAGTCTGATCAGAGGCTTCGCTGCCGCATGGAGGTAGCTTAGTCCCTTAGCTAGCCTTTGAGCACTCAACGAAGATTCTGATCAGACTGGGCGGATGCCCAGGCTGATCTGAGTCTGCGCTTGACACACAACCACATTATTGGTTTTCTCGTGTCGCGGCTCATATATCCCGATTAACTCTCGAGATCTCGACGTCAAAGTTCATCTCAAACTACTGATATCTCAAAGTAAATTTTTGGTCCCAGAAAATTTACTTCTAGGAATTAGTGAATTAAAAGACTATTAAATATATAGGCAAATTGGAAATGTGTCCAAACTATCTGTTTTTTCATAATAGAGGATACTGTGAGATATCAGCGTTTGAGATAATAAGAGTCATTAGTGTTTATTTTGTATTGTGTATTGTATTTTTGGACAGTAACAGAGGTACAGGACAGTGTGAGCTATTTATATCTACCATCCAAAATATAACAAGACGACGACAACGAAGGAAAGGAAAGTGCTGCTACAAAAAAGGACGGCTAGTGAAGGATTCTTTTGTCACTGTCGGTAAATACGTACAATCCAAAGAATATAATGGAATAAATATTAATATATACTGAAAGGATTTAAAAACTTCCACTTTTTATTGCTGGCTGCTGATCTGTTCACTCGTGACAGTGTTGAATATTTAAAGACAAAATGCTTGAAACTTATCAAATTTAAAGAGTACGCAGTTTATTCGTATCATTTACTTAAATGACGTCAGTAACAGAGCATTACGTCACTGAAATG
Source organism: Ctena decussata (assembly GCA_963989385.1). Lineage (NCBI taxonomy): Eukaryota > Metazoa > Mollusca > Bivalvia > Lucinida > Lucinidae > Ctena > Ctena decussata. Next base: position 74,427,882 of record OZ022503.1, on the reverse strand, counting down.
CATAAGGCGATGCCGGCGTTATCTTATGCAACATTCTTTTCGACCATTTCTTACTGTCTTAATATTGTGACGTCATCCACGTTGATTTGCAAGTATCATTGCAGATGATGCTGTTGCGCAAAGCCTATTACGGAGACGGCGTCGACGTTAGTTAACGTCATGACCTCTGGTTTTTATTCTCGGTTTGGTGCTTTTCTGACGGTCTTTTGAGCTTCCTGTAAACCGTGCACGTCGTCTGAGATTTTAAATTGCCGTAATTACCACACGAAATTGTCACGCGACGTCACTTTTTGAAATATCAGAATAATCTGGCCAAAAACTCTGCGCCTTTTTGCGATATTTAGGCGCTGTATGCTAAATAAAGTAACAGACCGAGTTCAAACTTTTAAAATTCAATTTGATATTGTAAGAGAAATGTTCATCAGAAACTGTATACATGAAGCTATTTATCCTTATGTAAACGGTACTGAGAACATGAGGAGCACGTGCTTTTTCCTGACCGATTCGGTTGAATGATTTCAGATTCGGTATATTGATATAATCAGGTATAAGAGAATATATACGTTGTAAAATTTTGGTGGACGTAGCTGCATTCATTTTTGAGATATTCAAAATTAATGGGTGGAAGTTTTTAAATCCTTTCAGTATACCTTTACAAAAATTTAGTGAAGCAGATGGGCATTTCTATATTTAACTTCCAAACTGTCGCTAAGTTCAAAACATTTGAGAGAAAAAAAAAATAGGCAGGTGTCAGCTGTTAACGGACATTCATATCCGAGCCACACTTACTGACATACATAAGGCTAGAGACGCCCATCTTTTATTAACTCCAGAGCGCAGGCGTCCCTGACCGAGCCACATTAACCCGAATGAAGAGGTTGGAACCTGAAAGGAGCTAAAGTAAGAAAAAAATAGAAGCCCATGTGAGTCTTTGCTTTAGAATATGTTTGTCAAGTTCTATAGAAAAAGGTTAAGTTTATGTTAAATCAGTACTGAAGTACTAACTCCAGTGAGTGAGTGACTTAGTGAACTCTGATTTAACATCACACCAACACATAGGTCAAACTGAGACGGAACCTCAGTTTCAAGCCCAATCAAAAAGAGAGGAAAAGCAGGGGATCGGACCAGCGACCACTGGATAAGTAGTCTAGTGCGTTATCCACTGCAGTACCGCTGTTCCTTAGTTTTGACTCCAGTGATAATGAACCAAAATCAGCCCTGAAGCACTGATTAATGAGTCGATGATATTCTCGGTGGTGAAGTGCCCAGAAGCAGTGATCATATCGGTTATTTCAATATTATTGTACTTTACCAATTTCAGTGCGACAGATGAGCTTAGCTCAGTATCTAAAGCGCTATTACTTTATCATGTTCTGATTGGCTTGACAATGAAGTAGCTTCCTATGCTGGAAAAGTTATAAGTCCGAAGCATTCGTCGAAAGCCGAGGGCTAACCATGACAGCAAAACAGAGACTGAGTCAATGCGAAAACGTTAGGCTCATGAGTTTTTATATTTATTAACTGTTAATGATATGGCTTTATAAAATGCTCAGTATAAGTAAGGGATTTTAAGACATTTAAGAAAACAGAGTTAAATAAGTAGATGAACATTTAACTTTTATATTTCATGAAATAAAATTCATAGAGACTTTCAATATGACTATTGATACGTTTTTAAAAACTTGTCAAGTGACCTAGAGTAAATTGGAAGTAGACAAAGGGTCGACACCCAAATTTCGCACGCATCCAGCACAGCAATGACATCATTTTCATGCAACCTTTATTAAGGCAAACGGTTAATGCCTTAATTAACAACACACAGATACATTCTACATGTGGTTTTGTTAAAGGACGAAATGGTATGCGTAAACGATATCATTGTGTGGTAAATTGCCTCACCGATTGTGACATTGACACTTACACCTTAAATAATGCAGCAAAGTCTACATATTTGGAAGTGGATGTTTTCATTTTGGAAAATTATGAAGTATTCAAATATTCACAGTTCTGAGGGTCCAAAAGATTTTTTTTTTTGCCGATGCGAAATCGAGGTGTAGATCTCACAGCCCTTTAAGTGTTGCTCTTAATCACGTGACCTTCTGTGACCTTTTCTGTTTTGGCTGAGTATTGTCTCTTGAATAATGCTCAATCATTATACAATAATAATATAATCCTGCCATTATTATTGATTTTTGTACTCGCTTCTGTGTCATAATATCCCCTTCTTTTTGTGTGCAGTGTAAAATAGGTTACATACACTATTAATCATTAACCATTCTTTGTGCAATGTTTGGCACCTTGAAGATGCTGGCAACAGTAATGACATTTTTATTTAATTAATATTCGTTCTTATATTATTCAACAGCATATTAATTCCTCACTAAATTTTCTTTTGAGCACAGTTCCCTTTGAGAAGATAAGATAATCACAGCAGGTTATTCTGTGCAACCTTGGGCCGTGTGGCACAGTCGGCAGCGCGTCTGGCTCAAGAGCCAGAAGTCCCGGGGTTCGATATCCGGTCCGGCCAAAAACTTTCGTTTCTCATTCCGCTGATTCTAGAAGGGCAGTTGTCAGTTACCTGCGAAAGTATGTGCACCTGATACTGGTTAACCGCTTAGGAGGTCTACGCCTGCTCAGGAATAGTGTTAACTGAACGTCCCGACATGATCATAGCTGTTAACCGTGGACGTAAAGCAACAAACCAAACAAAAGAACTTTCAGTAGCTTTCCCCCAGACGTATATATGGAGCAAATTTGAGGACTCTAGCCTATGTATGCATATCACGGCGCAATTTTTTGTTGCAGATGGTAGTGGCCTTCAGTTGAGGTTTTACTCGCAAGAACCAGAAAGATATTTTTGGATGTTTGGCTGTACAAATGGGACAGTTCAGTCCTTTGACGCATGCGCTGCGCGTTTTGCGGACCTTGTGATACGGGATACACGGCCGGGAAATGCAGGGGAGATCAACCTAAATGAAATGCCTTGGCATCTAGTTTCCCAAGACCTAGCGTCATTCACAGGATTGACGTTAAACGAACCAGGAATGCAGTATATATGGACGGGGCCAGGTACTAAGAAATGTGGGATCATTATTTATCTTTTTTCAGCTGGATGGAGGTAGGGTGGGTGGTGGCATACTGAGGTTACAATTTCAAATCTTGCTCTGCTGGTTTGGGAGTCAGTATTTTGAACTGACAATAGGGTGTCATTAAATGATATGTTTCCTTTACGTCTGACCTTCTGATACATGCCCTTCCTACTTTATAAATTCCATCACATGCCCTTGTCATGTCTATAGCACACTTCGAATCATGACCTAATAATAACTGTCTTACTATACATCCCATGTCACACACACACACACACACACACACACACACACACACACACACACACAGATGACAGTCTTTGATGAAAAATCCCACTGGAATGCATGTTAATTCAATGTAGATACATTAAAATGTTAATTTTGCCTGCAGGTGGGGAGGGAAGTGGTGGGGGGCAAATTGGGTATTGAGGCAAGTTACACAGGTTCAAAATCAATAATTACTTTCAGATGCTTCTGTCAAAAAGTTAAGATGCTTTCTTAATATATGAATACCCCTTTTCCTTAATGAATGAATACCCTTCTTTCCATCGGGGTTCACTTTGCACGCGACCCTGTGTAGTTTATATTTCGATATACACCAGAAAACTGAAATTCATTCCTTAAATTATCATGCTCGTATAATATAAATGAAGCTCCACAACGACAAATTGGAAATCAAAGATAATAATTAAACAAGTTGAAAAGTAACAGACATCATAGTGAGAAGAAGTGAGTGTAAGCAAGGCCAGTTCAAGCTATGTATGAAACTTGAGAGAATAGGACTTGTAAGTCAGGAAGGTACCAGGACATGAAATTTTACGACGCCAGCAGAGCATAAAAATAGGTCAAGGATAACACTAAGTGCTACATCCCTAAGAGACAGTACTAAGAAGAAACTTAATGTCATGTTCAGTAAATGTAGGCATAGTACATGTAGTTATAGCGGAAAGACTGAAAGCCATGCTCGACGTTATTTTGGACGGTACATTTTACAAAGTCAGCAGCGCATAAAATAAAGGTCAAGGGAGCAAGTAAGTGTATCATCCCTAGACCAGTCTCAGAAATAATTCTATGCCAGATTTGATGTACTGTCGGCACTTTAATTCAAGAGAAATGGATTAAAATGCTAAGGTTGACGTCAGTTTGACTGTAAAATATTATAAAGTCCTCAAAGAGTGACATATAGGTCAAGGGTCAAAAGAAATACAACAGTCCTTAAGACCGAAGCCGGGCCGGGTAGCGCAATCGGTAGGGCACCTGACTCGTAAGTCAGAAGTCCTGGGTTCGAATCCCGGTCCGGCCACATACTTTCGTTTCTCCTTCCGCTGATTCAAGAAGGGTAGTTGTCAGTTACTGGCGAAAGTATGTGCACTTAGTACTGGTTAACCGCTTAAGAGGTCTAAGCCTGCCCAGGAATAGTGTGGTTAGGTTAACTGACCGTCCCGACATGACCTTAGTTGTTTACCGTGGACGTTAAGCATCAAATCAACCAACCAACCGTACTAAGAAGAAACTTTATCCCAGGTTTGATGATTTTAGGTATCATACTATGAGAAAAATTGACAGTAACGTTAGGGTTGACGTAATTTTGAATACAAATTATTAAAAGGTCAGCAGAGCGTGCATATAGGTTAAGGGTAAAAATAAATGAAACAGGCCTTTAGACCATTCTAAGAAAATAACTTAATGCTAGGTTTGATGATTGTAGGTAATGTACTATGCGAAAAATGGACCCTAACGCTAAGGTTTACACATTGTTAATTTAACATCCGTGCAGAACTTTTGTCCTTAAGTATAGAAAAAAAATACTCAGTTGCTTCATCGTTATCTGTGGTTAAAGCACCAGTAACTAAGGATCATTCTGCATCTTGGGTACACATACTGTTACATGTATATATCCAATTACTTAATATTTTTACTTTCAGCATGTTCTCTGGAGGACTTAACATAATATCAAGTGGCGAACGTTAGCTGATGTCACTTTCGGGAATTTTGGGAAGCGTAACAACATCTGATAACCGTAACAGTTTGATGTTATGTGCTTTCTAGACTTTATTTAAAAATAAACATTTTAACAATTTTATTTGTTTTAATAGAGAAGGAAGGATGCAACATGACACTGTTCAATGAGCGACAGTGTATTGCAGTTGGGACAATGTGTACGCTTTTGCATGTAGGTGCCCTAGAAAATGTACCTGATGGCAATTCCGAACAAAACAGGCGCGTAGTCTGATAAAACTTCATGTTCCTTTTTCTCAATATATTCTCTGCTCTTGCAGGAACTCGTTAAGATTTTAGTTTTACTTCACTGCAGCTGGTGTTGTTCCGTGTGGCGACCGTAAATCGTCTCCCCGTAAATCAACCATAAAGCAGATTTCATTTTATTTTCTCATTTGAGATCAGGGGATATGTTCTGAGAAATCTGAAATTTTAGACTGGTTTAGACTCTTATTCTAGATCATCGTCTTTTATATCATTTGGACTCTTTTTGACACTAGTCAGACTTTGAGTCGACTACCCAATTAAAACTAAGAAATTTCAGTATGTTTTTCTCTCGTTTCGTCACCAGATATTGTCAGGGTCACTGATGAGGCTTTATTAGCCGAAACTAAGTAGTCTGGCCCATGTTCCTTTTTCTAAATATATTCTCTGCTCTTGTAGGAACTCGTTTGCATGGACAATATGTACTGGACAAAAACTTAGGGATCAAACATTTGACTGAAGCTAAAATCATGAAAAAAATTATCAAAAAATAGTTTTCTGTTGTTCAATACATCTGTTAAAGCGGCACAGGACTGTCTGAATAATATTGGAATCGTATCACGTGACACACCAGTAGGACAGAATAATCTGGTATACCCCTCAGATTGAAATGAAAATTGGCCTCGCCACAAAGTTGGCGCCTATTTGGGAAAGAGCTGCTGACTCGGCTTATCACTTGTAATTTATTGTTTGTTGGGATGTTTTAGTCAATCTTTCCCTTTGATGTTGGGGATAGGGTTTGGGATCTGATTCAGTCAGTTGCTGAAGTGTAGTTACTCTTTAAATTTGGATGTCAATGATTCTTAGCTTTATTCATGCAAAATCATTGCCACAGCTCACCAATATCTCTGAGGGACTAAATAACTGCATGACAGCTACTCGGTGCGCTGTTGGTAGAGCGCTAGAGGTTCATTTTGGGACTATTTTGCCGTTTTCATTAAATGTCCGAATTAGCTCTCTAGGAGTTTCCAGAAGCCTCTGGTGATTAGAATTGCTGTGTTGTAGCATCTGTCAAGCATGCCCAATTGAATTAAAAACTTGCGATCGACTAGACTGTTTCATACGGACGATTGTCCCTGTCCAAAGCCACTGGTCCAGCACAATCACACTGTGAAGATGCACCTTTTTGTCAATTAAACTACATGTAATTTAATCGGCCAATTTAAGCAAAAACGGTAGACTTTACACAGCTAATTTGCGCACTTGCAAGCTGGTGATGACGCCAGGTTTGACGTGATTCCATAGAAATGCGAGGCGACAGTGGGTAACAGGTGACGCAAATTGGCAGTTGAATTATTGGACCCATGTTCTTTTCACAGACGAGTATTTGTGTAGATATTCACGATGATAGGACAAGAGTGTGACGCCTCCCAGATGCACGATGTGTTGACTATACATTGAATCGTGTTGTGGAATATGACATGTCTCGAGGACGGTGTGTGATGGTATGTGTCGGCATTTGGATTGAAAGCTGCGTGGATTTGCCCATACCAGACAGATGAGCTCTGCTTTGTGTTCGATTAGAAAATGACAGGATTTATTCAATTACGTGACCTTTTGCTGCAGATTTTTCCAATGGTATCATCAAATCATACGGCAAATGGTGGACTAGTATCTCGCGATAGAAACAGTCGTCAGCATTGACATATCAATTCGATCACATTGTTTTTAAATCCGATTGGGCATGAGCTGGACATGTTACACCGCCAATTCTTATCACCAGAGGCTTCTTGAAACTCATGGAGACCTCATTCAGGCCTTTCGTAAAAAATGGCAATTGAGTCTCTAAATCGGCCTTTGAGAATTTACCAGAAGCATACCGAGTAGTTTTAATGCAGTTATTTAGGCTCTGAAATGTCACACTTGGAACTGAAAATGATTTGGCATGGATAAAGCCAAAGAAATAATGGGCATTCGGTTTTTTGGTAATGCCAGTTTTCACTTTGATGTTAGTGGTATGCCTATTTATTCATTTCTGCTGGTGTGTCATGTAATCAAATTCCAAATGTGTCATGCAGTCTTGTTCAGCCTTGATAGATGTATTCAACAGAAGAAAATGATTTTTGGAAAATTGTTTTTTTTTTCTAGATAAAAGGTTGATCTTTTCGCGGCTCCTATATCCAATGCAGTATATTTCGTTGAATGATTGAACTGATTTCGTTGAATGAAAGAAGTAGGTCGTTCGTTTCCCTCAGGAGAATTTATACAATTATTGGCATAATTTGCCAGTGTGAAGACATTTTGTCTGCACGAGTGGTCCACCGAGTAAACAGTAATTTATTCTGTCACGCCTGGTCCTAAATGGCAATGGACATTGAATTGCAAAAGAGCAAAGTTGCGAAGCAGCTGTTGTCATTAGTCATTAACCCTTTCAAGCCCTATGAGACAAGAATTATATTAGTGTCCAGACGCATGCAGACAACTGAGTCTAGCTATATATCGCGACGAATATTAATACATTATTTGCAGGATAAAGGATTCTAATGTAAAGGTGCATACGAATAATGTTGAATATGTAATTTCTCCGTATCAGATTAATCAAATAATAATGATACGTGATAAAATGATGCGATTGAATTATATGACTAGAGTAGGTCCTTAATTGTTGTGTCGGTTTCTGCGAGTTGCCTTCTCGGATGATTTGATTAATAAACTTCACCAGCCATAAAAGTCTAATTTGTCAATGGGTACTTTTCTGTATCTACGTGTGATGGTGATCTAGTTTGACACTAAAGAAAATTTACAAGACGTGCAACATTTCTAATTAGTTGCGTAGGGTCACCATGTACCTAACATGAATATTCGCGAAGAGATGCATCTGCTATTGTAACTTACGAACTCCTGACCGTGGTCAAGAAGTGGAAACTTAGGTGGTCTGGCCACATAACAAGGTCTTCTGACTAAGCAATGACGATTCTACAGGACACAAAGAAGAGGCAGGCAGACAGAAGAAGAGAAAGGAAGACAATATGAATGAGGTGAACGGGATGGCCAGCACGACCAGGACAGTTGAAAACAGATCAGAATTGTTGCTCAATCCTCAGTGGTGCCTTTAGGCTCGTAGGTGAGCTTATAGTGTAGCCAGGCCAAAGGAACCAACGTTTGTTCAGATGGTCTTGGTCACATGAGCAAGATGTCCGCGGCGCTCATATATGGGAAAAAACCTTAAAATTTTCTTTTCCAGAACCAAAGGCCTATTGGCCTTTCAGCTTGGTATGTCGCATTGAGGACTCGGGTCCATCACAATTTATACAAATCATGATTGTGCATTGACCTTGATCTAATTAATGGCAAGGTCAATTTAGGTATGTTATGCTTTTGTATGGGAAAATGCTCAAACAATGGATTTCTCAGAAACTATTTAAGTCTAAGGTATATTTTATGGTTAAATAAATGAGCAAATGAAGATATTATGTTGCTTAAGATCAAGGACATTCTTTGAGATTCTGTCACCCGTCAACGTTTTCAAACATCTTCTCCTCTGAAGCCACTGGGGTGATTGAACCAGTCTTGTATATGTTGCTTCACTTGGTCAAAGGCATAGAAGGGTTCACGTGGTCATGGTCACATGACTAAAATGACCGCCATGCCCATATATGGTAAAACCCATTCAAATATCTTCCTCTCTAGAACCGAAAGGCCTATGACCTTGAAACTTGATATATAGCATTGGGGACTCGAGCTCATCATAATCTGTACAAATCATGACTGTGCTTTGACTTTGACCTAATTTATGGCAAGGTCAATTTCGATGCGTTATGCTTTTATGTGGGCAAATGCTTAAACAGTGGATTTCTCTGAAATTATTTAAGTCTTAAGCCCCAGTCACACACACACACATTACGGATAGGGCGGATAGTTGCAGATAAAATCCTCAGTTTATCCGCAGACTTTGTGGGCGTGGCCTAATTTTATTTAATGAATTTACGGATATAGTTACCAATAGATGCGTATGGATACGGATAGGTACGGACTACTAACCTTCCGTTACCTTCTGTAACCTTTAGATGCGGATAAATACCTTCAGATGCGGACTGTTGCGGATGCTTAGCGGATAGAAGAATAGAAAAGATTAACTGCGACGTCCACATCTGTGACTACTCCTTGTATGCTCCAGTCACACACACACATAGGGATTGTGCGGATACTACGGATGGCCTGTCCGTATCTATCCGTTTTATCCGTAATGGATCCGTATCAGATCCGCAGAGTCCGTAACTGTCCGTATCATATCCGCAGAGTTCGCAGGTCCGCGTCGAAATTTTGAAACGTTTCAAAATTCGGGCGCGGATGAGTAAACCGTAATGGTGCGTTACTAAACGCATATATCCGCATCTATCCGTATCTAATCCGTGTAGCATACGTATCTATTCCGTATCTTATCCGTTATTGAACCTATCATTCCGCAGTCCCACTCCAAGTTGAGGACCGATACGGTTTCAAGCGGATCGTTACCTTTAGTTACGGAAGTTACGGGTCTCGTTCTGCGTTCTGTAACGGACTGTTTTCTATAGTAACGTTTCAATACAAAAAAGGTTGCGTTCCAATACTGACAGATACCTACAGAATGGTTTGGAGAGGCGGCTGTACGGCAACAACGCTAGTAGAGGCAAAGAGACAGAGACTGTATCTCAAAGACTACTACAACAGAGAGGCCGGGTCGGAGCAATGTCAGTGACATATGGTGCAGTTATGGTGCGATGTTATGTTTCTTATTTGTAACAGTGGGGTACTCTTTTCATGAACTTGCCAATACCAAAAATAGGGCCATTATTTCATAAACTTATTTGACTTTTATCAATTCGAATTAGTTGTCCAATATAGGACAAAGTAATTCTTTTATTAATTCCAATTAGTTGTCCAATTTAGGACAAAGTTTAATGGTGAAATGAAGCAATACATATCTACTGGTCAGGCTTGAGTAGCCGAAACTTCGAAGATGGCCCATGTTCCTTCTTTCGAATGTGTTCTGCGCTCTTGAATGAACTCTTTTAGATTTCTATTTTACTTCAGTGCCACTTGTTTCGTGCCGTGCGGCGACCATAAAACGTCTCCCCGTACGTCATCTGTAGTGCAGATTATATATCATTTTTCGTTTGAGGTCAAGAAAATGGCCTGAGAAATCCGAAATTTTTTATTGGTTTAGATTTATAGTCTAGATTATTGCTTTTTTCCTTTTAGATCTTTTACGGTACTAATCAGTCTTTGAATTTACTGACTTATCAAAATTACGAAATTACATTATGCTTTCTCTTGTTTTCGTAAACAAATCATATCGGGGTCACTGGTGCGGTTTGAGTAGCCGAATTCTCGAAGTATGGTCAATGTACCTTCGTTCGAATGTGTGCAGTGTTCTTGAAGGATTAGAATAGTATCTACTTTATCAACTGCCGACTGAATATCTATGTCAACCAAACAGTAAATGGGTACCTTTTTCAAATCAGGGAAAGTCAAGGCAGCGAAAGGAGAGAGATGGGCTTCGCCGTTCATATGCTATGCCCAAGATACATTGACCCTAACCACCTACGTCCACCCCTCCTCTCCCAAGGCACTTTCCCTACGGTCATTAGGCTATAGGAAACCTTTACCCAATTTATAGTTTGAATCCAAGTATACAAATTTAAATAAAAATCTAATCCGTCATGAGCACAGAACACTAAACTTATTCGAGAGAAGGAGCATGGGCCATACTTCGAGGTTACGATTACTAGAGCCTCATCAATGACCCTGACATGACCCGTAACTTCCGTAACTAAAGTTAAAGCTCCATATGAAACCGTATTAGTCCTCAACTTGGGACTGCGGAATGATGGGTTCATTTACGGATAAGATACGGAATAGATACGGATGAGAAACGGAATATATACGGATAGATGCTGATAAATGCGTTCAGTTACGGACTTTTACGGTTTACTCATCCGCGCCCGAATTTTGAACCTTTTCAAAATTTCGACGCGGCTCTTGCGGACCCTGCGGATATGATACGAACAGTAACGGACTCTGCGGATGCGATGCGGATCCATTACGGATTAAATGGATAGATACGAATAGATACGGACGGGCCATCCGTAGTATCCGCAGAATCCGTATATGTGTGTGTGACTGGGGCATTAGGTATAATATATGGTATATATGGTTAATTAAAAGAGCAAATGAAGAAATTATGTTGCTAAAGGTCAAGGTCACTGAGATTTCTCTGAAGCCACTGGGCCGTTTGAACCCATATTTCATATGGAGCTTCACTGGGTCAACGGAACCAAAGTTTGTTCAGATGGTCATGATCAAATGACCAAGATGGTCGCCATGCCCATATATGGTAAAAACACTAAACTTCTTCTCCAGAACCTAAGGCCCATTGACTTTATAGCAATTAGGACTCGGGCCCATCGTAGTTTTATACAAATCATGACCGTGCACTGCCCTTGACCTTATTAATGGAAACTTTTTAAGTCTAGATATAATAATTGGAAAATATGGTTAAACAAGAATTCCGCGGAATGCTATGTCGCACCTGCCTTATGCTTTCTCAGTAGTACATACCATAGTTAGAGGAGAGTGTACACTAGGTCAGATGAATATATGTAGAAATTTGAGCAAATTGGTTGGTTGGTTGATTTGATGCTTAACGTCCACGGTAAACAACTAAGGTCATGTCGGGACGGTCAGTTAACCTAACCACACTATTCCTGGGCAGGCTTAGACCTCTTAAGCGGTTAACCAGTACTAAGTGCACATACTTTCGCCAGTAACTGACAACTGCCCTTCTTGAATCAGGGGAAGGAGAAACGAAAGTATGTGGCCAGACCGGGATTTGAACCCAGGACCTCTGACTTACGAGTCAGGTGCCCTACCGATTGCGCTACCCGGCCCGGCTTGAGCAAATTGGACTTACAAACTAGATGCAGTTCTATACATAAAGCTCTACAGTCAACAGAGTTAAAAATATAGATTAAAGGTATAAAGCAGTCAAACACTTAAGAAAACATTTTATGCCATGTCTGATGATTGTAGGTGGTATAGTTAGTGAGAAACGGACTTGAATGCTCTTGTCCATATAATCATGGATGCCAGGTTGACATAAAATTTATAAGGTCAATAGAGCATGATTTATTGGTCAAGGGTACAAATAATAGCAGCATCCCAGGACAATCTTCAAGCCAGGTTTGATGATTACACCCATTGTATTTAAAGAGAGATGGACTCAAACCCTAAGGTCAACACAATTTTGGATGCGATATTTTACAAAATCAGTAGCACGTGAAATATATCAAGGGCTGAAACAAGTGCATTAATCCTCAAGTTCATTCTAAGACGGAACTTTATACCAGGTTTGATGATTCTAGCTCTCATAGATTGGCAGAGAGAAATGGACTTCAATGATAGGGTCAATTTAATTTTGTAAGTAAAATTTTACGAAGTCAGCAGAGCATGAAATATGGGTCAAAATAAGTGCAACGATCCTCTAGATCAACCTAAATGGAAACTTTATACCAGGTTTGCTGACCGTAGGTATCATAGATTGAGAGAAATGGACCAGTATGCTAGGGTTGACGTATTTTTTGACGTAAAATTTTACTAAGTCAGCAGAGCATAAAATATAGGTCAAAGGTCAAAATAAAGGGAACACTCCTCTAGACCATCCTAAGAAAAAACTTTATACCAGGTTTGAAGATTGCAGGTATCACACATGGAGAGAAATGGACTTAAACACTAGGGTTGACGTAATTTTTGGCATAGAATTTTATGAGGTCATCAGAGCATGAAAAATAGGTCAAAGGTCAAAATAAGTTCAAGGTTCCATGAGACCATTCTACGAAGAAACTTTATACCAGGTTTGATGAACGTAGGTATCATAGATTGAGAATAATGGACCCGAACGCTAGGGTCGACGTAATTGTGGATGGACAGACGGCACAGAATTTTACGAAGTCATTAGAGCATGAAAAATAGGTCAAAGGTCAAAATAAGTTCAAGATTCCTCGAGACCATTCTAAGTACAAACTTTATACCAGGTTTGATGAATGTAGGTATCATAGATTGAGAAAAATGGATCCGCATGCTAGGGTCGACGTAATTGTGGACGGACGGACGGACTGACGGACGGACGGACGGATGTACTGACGGACGGACGGAAAAGTGAACTCCTATATCGCACCTTGCTAAAGCAGGTGCGACAATAAATGAAGACATGAGGTCATCAAAGGTCAAAGTAATTTTTGGAACTTTGCTTATGGTCACTCAGATTTTAAAATTAGAATAACAGCTCCTTATACGCCACTGTTAAATGAGCGAAATGACAATTACAATTTGTGTCTGTTAACAGAAGGTGTTGTGTGAGCTACAGGACCATTTGTCCTCTGGTTTTCTTGTCTTCTCCCTCTTTCTGGGTTACGCCTCGATATAGACTGTAAATCTTCAAGAACTTTTAAATCCAGAACAACCAACCAAGCAACTATTAAATGGAATTCAATCCAACATTACTTCTGCCAGTTATTTTTTATTTATTAATTTTTTTCAGATTTTGGGATATCTTCAACTTTGACGTTGTTTTACCAAGAAAAGAAAAAAGTGATTTTATTTTCTATCTTATTTTGTAATATACAGTTTTCGGTTTACTGAATTAATATGCATAAGCATGTCCCGGCGACTGAATTTTCTCATGAGTTTTCATGAAATTTAATTTTTCTTGCATGTTTCTGAAAAAAAAAAAGTAAAAAAATACTTATTATCAAGATAACTGCATTTTTTATGCCACTTTGTTTCAAATTTCCTATTAAAATGATAATATTATTTGCAGAAATGAAAGTGCATTTATTGTGCTAGAGATATGAATGTAAAAAGAAAATATGTAAAAAAAAAGTATGAAGAAATACATGTTTCTTTGGGATGGGGTGTGGGAATGAAATTATGATTTTTGCTAATACAAATGGTTTATAGCCCTTTGGGCTATTCAGCTTGTATAATGGTTTGAATCGCCCGAAAATATCTTTATTCACTATATGTCTACCTTAAAGCCATATTCTATAGTTATTTTTCGGAACCCATATTCGACCATTTCGTTTCAACATAAATCAAGATGACAAAACGGTAGGCTTCCACATAGGCGTTTCTGTCAATGTTGGAACATTATACATCGTTATGAACGCCCTCCAGACAAATCATGTTATCAAGCGCTTTATTGCTTTATTTTGTAAGGTATTGCTTAGTTTAAGCTGCGCTTTTATCATTGCAATGCTATTATTCATATTTTCAGACAGATATTTCCTGTTCTATGATCATCAGACTTGCCATTCCAAAATTCTTTCGCTAGTCTGATAAATAACATCTGACGTTTGCACTAGGTTTCGCATCTGTTTGTCATATGTGCCGATGCTGTTTATATTATACTCAGACTAAGTTTCCGATTATATAACTAGATTTGCATCAGGAAGGCTTAAAAGTACCATTTTGATGCTTACATTTTATGACATACGTGAACAAAATAAGAGAGCGATAATACCAAATTTTCCTAAAGCAGCATCGACTTTTAAAAAGCTACATACATTACAATCTCTACCGTAGGTGAGAAGGAAAAGATCAAGAACCGACACGTTTTTAACGGATTCGTAAACTATTGCCTTGGACGGCACCTCAACACAAAAAAGTCTCTTGCGCTTTACGGTGATGTTACTAGCCGCATAGTGTCCGTAAAATGTCTGTTCATACTCAGTAAAAACCGAGTCTGTTAACTTTGTTTCTATTGGGTATTTCCTGCTGCAAAAGAATCTGTCTTGACAAAAGTTATTTGCAATATACAGACACAATTTTAGTCGTTTCCCTCAGTAGCCTTTAAGCTTCTTTAAGAACAGGGGCCGTATTTATAAAATGACTTAAGTGGTTGTTATACTGTTGCTAAGGCTGAATTTATATTAAGGAGATTCCCTACAACTATGAAATTTGCTTTGGAGGAACAGACTGTTTCTCCAGAGCAAATTTCATAGTTGTAGCGAGTTTCCTTCATGAAAATTTAGCCATAGCAACAGCACAGCAACGACTGAAGTCGTTTTATAAATACGGCCCCAGATTTTCAGTTTTTGTCTCGCCCGCGAATAGTTAAAGCGAGACATAGGTGATCAAAAGGATACGACTATAAATCAATGTTATTGATGCGCCATTGCGTACTAGTACATAACACTATGGCGTTTTGTATGCGTCATGGAGTATGTAAAGTACACTCAGAAAACTTTCTAATTGTTCATCTCACAAAATGCATTTTTTATAAAAGCTGTCATCACCATCTTTCTGAAAATGAAGTTTACATGTATCGTGTATGACTCCTATTAAACACAATACTCAGAATAAAGTTATTTTCTTTCACATTTAGGCACTCAGGCGACATGGCCAGTTTCACATTTTCTGCACATGCATGATATATTAAACTACTCACCATTGACTTTGCCACTTGAAAAACATCATCAATGGCGAGAATGACCATTGAGGAACGCAGACGCGCGGCTAGAACGATTTAATCTGGCACTTCGCTCAGACAGGTACAGAGTGTTCGATTTAATCTGGCACTTCGCTCAGGCAGGTACAGAGTGTTCGATTTAATCTGGCACTTTGCTCGGGCAGGTACAGAGTGTTCCATAATATCTGATACCATTTTTCGACTTAATAACTTTCTTACGAAGGAAAATATAGACACATGCAATATGAAACTAAGCATATGAAAGTGTGAACGCCGCCGCCAACCGCATTGAAGAGTAACCACGGAGCTACCAATATATCCCACATACTTGACAGATTAACCAAAGCAACCCGAACAGCAAGGCAAACTTTTGGCCAACAAGCTCGAAATGTTACTGCCCAGACCCTTCGGAATCGTCCTCGGGATGTTGGATTGAGACGTCGACGACCTAGGAAGAGCATTGTTCTTACTGTGAGATATCGGCAAGACCGTTTGGAATGGGCGAGGCAGCAATTTTGTTTTACTTCGAGGACGAAGCAAAAAGTTTGATTCGTGGTGCCGATAGCCGAACATGCATCTACCGCAGTCTAGGTGACCGTAATACCCTGTGTTGTGGAATCTGAGCGGCTGGGTGGTGGACTAGTAATGCTGTGGGAAGGTAATTCTATGCACACCAAAACAGCAATGGTCAGCTTAAATGGCAATTGGAATGCAAGACAATACCAAAATCACATTGCATAACCCTTTATATTACATGTACCACATTTGTACTGCATAAGGGCATGGCCTTGGGACAAGATAACGCTCCTTGTCATTTTGCTAGAACCAACATGTTAAATGCAAATCATATTAGAATGCTTCCCTGACCTGCCAAAGTTTGGACAAATTGCGCTTTATGGGCCGTGTTAAAGCGGTACATTAGAGCACTTACCCAGCAGTAGAATCCCAAACAACTGACTCAGGTAATCACTCAGGCATGGATGACATCTCACAGCGATACCTCTAGCGCTCCATCTTTTCTAGGAAGGCAAGATGTCAGGCTGTAATTGCTGCAGATGGCGGACATATGGAATATTAGCTAAATTTGATTTGCAATTATGAGGTTGGTAAGGGTGATGATCCCTCTGAATATGAACTACTTTTGTTTTAAAGAAGTTTACAGCAAATGTATGGAATGAATTATTCCCACTAAGAAATATATGAATCAATGCTTACTGGCGCTAATAAAGGTGTTGATGGTATAGTACATGAAATGTTTGTTTTAATGCATGGAAGCACAATCTCTTTCTTTCCATCAGAGAGCATGAAATATATGGCATTGTGTATCAAACAGGCCTAGTAGAAAGGAGCGAAAATTTTACTTGTCGTGTTTAACAACGCCAATTATGCTGTGTATCTGTAGACGTTGATAAATGCCACGTAGTAAAGAGATTAACAAAGTTGCTACACTTTTCATGATGTGAATATTTCAAGAAATCAAATTAAATCTAAAGATTGAAGTCCAGCTGTGAACAGCCAATTTTATTATAAGAGGAAGGCATATTTATCTGAACATCGAAAAAAACACACTCCCCAGTAATAGATCTACCAAGATTTCGAGTCACTTTTTAATCCAGCGGACCTTGAGAATGTGCAAAGATTTTAACAACATGACAATCTCCCGTCTAAACGGACATGGGATTTGTTTCTAGCGTTGCCACTGTTGCTCTGCTCAATATTTCATTGTAAGGTAACAGCTACAGTAAACTCGACTGGCTTTGTTGGTATTAATGGTTATTTCCAGCATATTCAGATTTAAAGTCTCCATAGTCCTATCAAAGGTAAAAACCGTCAAAATACAAATCATTATGAAACCTGTACAGCCTTAAAAAATGATAAAAATATGTCGGTTGATGTGCTTTTTTGTAGCATATAACTGGCAAAAAAGAAAAAACAATGTATTGTTAAAAATGATATTCTCCATAAAAAATACGGGTTTCGTCTCTGGTTCCCCGTTAAGCAATGCAATAATGCAGACGTCGCGCACGGTATTGGGGTACATTCACGGAGAGATATGAAATGGGCCCCACTGAAGCAATGCTTTTTCGGATTTTATGCCATAAACTGTTTTAAAATCGTGAATTGGTATTTAATTTACTTTCGGATCAATAATATTTGGTTTTGAGCCGATGTAAATCCTAATGCGGGCACAAAATGTTTGGTTTTTGCGCTAAAATGCGTGTAACTCGGTAACAAAGTCGGCATGGTGGGCATACTCGAAGGAATGTTACACAGAAATGTCGATGTGATTTTTTGTGGAAATTTGCTTACGAAAAAGAGGAAATTTTCTAGATTAACTTCATATTCATTTTATTGTTTATTCTTCAACAATTGCCGTCTTAAGAATTTATTGTTAAAAGTAAAAAAGTGTAACTCACGCTCAAATTAACGTCAAAATTGCAGGGCTGGTTTCTTCGGAGAGTATTTATTGTATCGGAATAAACAAATTTTGAAAATATTTGTATGTGATTCAAATGTACTTATGCATCACTTATGAGCTATATAAGAATAATTATTTTTTCTCTACGGATACGGAAAGAAATTAAAAACTCCGCGGTCTTAATTTTTGTAACAAATTTCAAATTTGACACTAGCCTCTTACACCTATCTATGCTATTAAGCTGATTTGGACAAAACACTTACAGCAATCTGTGCAAAAAGCAAATTTCCAAAATGTACATTGTCTGTTGGTATTATCTGCTAAATTGGGATTAAACGCTCTTGAACAATAAAATTGTTATGCGCATTTACATCGGTCTTAAATTTTGGAACGCGGTGACAAATAAAGAAATCCAAACGTTACATGCATATGAAACCTTATATTATAAGCGGCTGTCTATTAATTTTCAGGTATGCGTCATTGTAGTCAAACACGTCTTAAAGGTCAGCTCTGTGAAGCAAATAAATGTATTAAAGGCAAAAATTTCATTTCCAGAAGTACCATTTTCTTTACAAATTGACCTGTATTAAGCAAGCACCTGTCTCAAGCAAGCGGTTTCCGCACCTCCCTTGGGTGCTTGCTTAAGGCAGGTTTGACTATACAGCAATACTATCGCTTGCCATCGGAGAAAATTTTTCTCAAAAGTTTGAATTTAAAGAGTAACTACACTTCAGGAACTGACTGAATCAGATCCCAAACCCTATCCCCAACATCAAAGGGAAAGATTGACAAAGACATCCCAACAAACAATAAATTACAAGTGATAAGCCGAGTCAGCAGCTCTTTCCCAAATAGATGGCAACTCAGCTATCTTTATTGAACTAAATAATTTAGACCAACAGACGGGTTACAACGGACAAAGCAAATTATATGAAAAACATTTAACAATTATTTTTACCTATTTTCTATAATTATGATAAAAGGATTAAACTGAGAACACAATAAATTAAACAGCACCGAACATAAAACAAATGCAACCGCAACAAAAGTACCGCCTTGGGACGGTCAGTAATAACTACTTGGGGGAGGGGGGGGGGGGAGTTAAACCGGTTTTACTGGGCCCTATGAATATATAAATACATGTATATGATTTTTCACCAGTATAAAAAGTCTTTTCCGTGGCAAGATGACTAACAGAAAAAAGAAAGAAACGGGAAAGGTGACGCAAGAGATATAATTCGTTCTACACGAAAGCAGAGGGTAGTATAGTACATGTATAACGAAATAAATTATCGTGAAACGGCTAAAAGTTACCATTCAGATAGTGTGGTTTATATTTGCAGCTTCCGATAGAATTTGTACAACAAACTCAATTCATATCGTGTTCTTTTAAAATGCAAATAGATCCGTCCTATACTGAAAAGCAAATGAATAAACAAAACTGTAAATAAATTCTCATTGATGTCGTCCTTACGACATTTTAAAAGGATCGGACTCGGTTTCTTTTGTTTCCGTGGCGTGCTTGGTTTTGTTTCACCACTTTCGATATAAGAGTCGAACCCCGTGGTTAACATTCTCATAAGGCGGAAAAAGTAGGCGCCTGACAGTTTGACGTTACGTTTTGTTCCCCAATACCGTGCGCGACAGCGGCACAATCAATGGGATCCTTGCCTAAATTTTTTGTACATTGTACTTTTATCACCTGTTAAATGCCCGTACCTTATATTTTTACCGCCTGTACGTTGTATTTTTATCATGAAATACAGTTTGTGAAATCGAAAGTAGGTCATTTTGGTTGGCAACTAAAATGACCTAGTTATTTTTTCAAATCTGTTTTATGGTAAACTCAAGGACGTTTGGATTTTTCAAAGCCGGCCAGTCACGATTATAATCAATGGTGAAACTGAAGTGAGAAGTTTGCAGCGATAAAATATTTCATGCTGATAGAGCAATAGGGCCTTTAAATGTAATATATCTTCTAAGAGTCCGTATATAGGCTAGTGATGTGTAAATATGTCTGGTCTGGACCTTTTAGCCTAGTGGTTTTGTGCTAGATTAATCATCTTGGGATCGTGTGATCGACGAAATTTTCTTCACAGATTTTACTCCAGGATTACTGTTGGAGCTCAAGGGCGAAGCTATGGCTGCGGAGTCAAAAAGAATCTGGATATAATAATTTTATTTTCTACATTTGATACAAATGTTCTTTGGTAGGATGGAGAAGCGTAGAAGTAAGGCTAATTAATGATGTTTAAATATGTTTATAGGTATGAAGAGTGTATAACTGACCAGTCTAACTGGTCCGGACCTTTTAGCTTAGTGGCTGTGTGCTCTTATAATCTTGGGGTCGTGAGATCGATTTCCGGTACGGTCGCTTGACGAAATTTTCTTTACAGTTTTTTCTCATCCTACTACAAAGCAAACAAATCCACTCTAATGTTCTGTCGCTTTATGAAAAATAACGTGGTTGTTTTACATTACGCGATTGAATCTTTCCTCTTAGAATAACTTGTACTTTAGGGAAGAGATAGGCTAATGATAATTATTTAATACACAGACTAAACTGTCCTGTCGTACAACTAGATTTCTACAGCTAATAAATGCAGTCTGTCGTATTACATTTATGTCTCAACCGGTTCTTTATTCACGAAAGCTATTTTCTTAAATCGATCAAACAAATCATTCCGACCAACACTTTTTCTTATTTTATACACTAGGTCACCATAAAATTCAAGTTCCGACGGGCCTGGTTTAAGACGACATTTTATCACGTATTGAATGTAATTACCAAGTCAAAAGGCGTCGATAAAAGTTGAATAAGCTTTACAGTAAAAGGTTTTCCGTACGTCAGTTGCATTATAGTTTGTAGCTTACCAAAGTGCTAACTAAATGATTCGAACCATTGCAGAAGCAGAGAGCGAGGGTTTGGATCTAGTAAATCTTGTTTAAGCACCCCCAGAAATCTAACACTGACCGTTCCAAGGCGGTACTTCTGTTGCGGTTCCTCAATGTTACATGTTCTTATATCTGCTTGTCTGTGGTTTTCTAGAAATATGGTCACTTATATGGCTGCCCACTTTGTTTTCTGCTTCATTTCGAATTTAAGATAGGAAATGGATAAAAAAAAACTGATGTTTCTGTTGTTTTAAATCGGTAGCTGAATAAACACCTCATTCCAGAAGAGCTGTTCATTCACTTTACCGTGGATGTCTTTCGTGGACGTTTGTCTATTTACGCAACTATAGACTTATTTTCCTTTTTCGGTTTGAGGGCGGGATATGGGATCTGATTGTGTTAGTTCCTGATCTATCCCTTTACTTATCCCTGATTCCTGCCTATCCCTTTACTTATACTGTCTGCTCCCTGGTCCATTGGATCATATGGCACAATCAGTGTCATTTCGCAGGAGCCAGTACTAGAGGACGTAGCCAGTGTTGAACGTTTCTCTTCAAATGAATGAACAGACTGACAAGACGAGTCCGTTATTTTGTTTTCGTTCCTAGTTTGTCTTCAGCGCTCCAAAGAGATTCGTAACATCAACACAAAGGGATATTTCTGTCTTTCAGATAGTGGTTAACGATGTGTGAAGGACGTAAAATAGTTCCCGTACTTCAAGTTGTATTTATTCAACAGCTTATAAATTTTGGTCAATGGGATAATTGGCCTCATTTTGAGACATTTCATTGAATCTACTACTAGACGACGAGGATAGTGTTGAACATTACACCTCTACCTTAGACAAGACTAAAACAGTAAGCTATATTTGTTTCTCGGATTTGTTCCTTGCTCCAAAGAATGGCATTACTTCTGCACAGAAAGACATTTCTTGATTTAAGGTGCAAGGCAGTGTTGAACCTGCCTTTCTGTCCGTCAACAGACTGAAAACTGTCTCAGAAAGGGTATCAGCATACTTTTGCTTGCGGTTGCATCTACAACCTACATCAAAAATATTCTGAGAAAGAGATAATTCTACATGGTTTCGTGAGCTTTAATAAAGAATGTTAAAAAGTGAAAAGACAGGCAATAATCAGGAATTAATACAATCATATCCCACATCCCTCTTTTAAAACGAAAAGGGAAAGAAGCACGGCCAGAAATTGACAAAAGTTCACTACATAAACACATCACACTTTTCTTGGCTTGTGGTCATCAATTTTATGTAGTTATTGTGACCCTTCTGAAGCATGTGTTGAGTTGATGTTATGCTGGCAGTTAGTAATTATGTAAGGCTGCGTTTCAAGAATAGTAAGCACTATAAAAGACATAGATAAAATGTAAAATCCCCCTGATAACTGAATTATTATGACAGAAATACAGATGGTAGGTACATTCGGACAGTTCATGGTACATTCGGACATCAATGATGGTACACTCGGACAGCAGTAAACAATCAGTTTGTCTTGTTTCGAGATAGTAAAACATGTATTAGACTTTGAATTAAAATGGCAACAAAACACATCACTTGTTTCTGACAATATGTGAAGGTTGCGCGAAGAAAACAGCCCAAAATCTGTAATTATCTACTCCAATATTCAATAAATAAGATAAAAAATGACTTGTCTTATGTTGTAAGCCTACTTCGGTGAGCCTTCATACCAATAAGAGGTCTTCCGAAGATCTCATGGCTATTTCCCGACGACATACGAAAATACCGAAGATAGGTACGTGCGAGTTCCACACGAGGGAGAGACTCGCTGTCACTCCACCACCAGCTCTTGACCAGAACAGACCTACGTCGTTCATCGGGACCGGAGCGCTGTAAAGGTGAGCACATTTGTAGTTTAAATGAAACGTTCCAGAGTGCAGTGCTCCACGAACTGCACGCGTCTTAAGATACTTACCGATGACAATACATTTCGTAGTAAGTATTACAAAGGCTTGGGTGCATCTACCGTTTCGATGGACATTCTAAATAAGTGTGCCAGGAGTTCAGTGGTATGTATATATACATGAACAGGAGACCAGGACCAGCTTGGACATGTTATAAGTTGGTACAGCCCAGCGGGCACATGACGTCGAAATGACGTCGTACTGACGTGGATGCAACGTCATCACGGATCATCGACGTCAGAACTACGTCATGTGCCTGCTGGTGAGGCGTTTTCTAAATGATCAATTCCAATTTAATGTTATTTTAAAACGCAACATGAACTTAAATCAGCGGCTCAAAAATTTACGTGACAAGCATGAAATTCTGAAATTTAAAAAAGAAAAAAAATCAAATAATATAAAACGCATTTATGTACTCGTAAGTCTCACAGGAAAAAACTCTCTATGAAACTTAGACGTCACCCCGTAACTGATCGAAGCTTTCTGACACGGTTCACATTTTTACGGATAGTAAGCTATGAAAACATTATGTTTTTACTCATTTACTTAAAGCTGTCTCAAACAAAGTGTAAAAACAATATATGTAAAATAAATAAAAAAAAAAAAAAAGAAACTGGCATATAAATACGGAGAGAGTTATTTTTGCCAACTAGCCCTGGTCTTTCTTATCTAGACTGTAATCTATCAAACTATAATTGTGGCGTTTCCTAGACTTAATGTTTGGTGGTGCACACAGTATATTGTCTAATGATAAAGGCTGGGAACTATGACTGTGGTACTTGCTGGGCATCTTCTGACTCGGGCCTATGATTAAAGGGTTAATAAGCATGATCTTAAGTAAATTTGTTTGTAGATCGGGCAAAACATTTCAATGAACAAGGCTGACAACTTGTAAACTGAAATGTAAAGAGCGCTGACTCATAATCATTAGGTATCTCACCACTAGGTGTTGGAGCCCTGCTCGGAGTACAAGTGGGAAAGCCGAGTTCTGGCCCCGAGGTTATAAAACTGTTTTCGTGCTCAACTCAGCTGAGCATGGAATTTCCTCTGCTGATAAATATGAAAATGCCAACTAATGTTGGCATTTTCATATTCATAAGCAGAGAAAATATCATACTGAGCTCAACTGAGCAAGGAAATAACTGTACTTAACAATAATTTGCTAATTATTAGCAGGTAAAATTTCATGCTCAGCTGAGTTGAGCATGAAAAAAGTTTTATAACCTCGGGCCCAGCTTACGGAAGGTCAGGTGATTTCTCTCCGGGTACTCCGTTTTCCACCCACCTTTGATAACTGAAAAAAATCGTAAAACAGCCGTAAAACCCAAGTTAAAAAGAAATAAAAAGTAATAATAATAGTACATGTAATGACAATAATATACACTCTTTAAACATTTAATCCTGAAACACTCCGTTCATAAGACAGATACTTGTAGGAAAACTACTTGATCATTTTTTGTTTAGAAATGTTAGTCTATCATGACGAAAAGTGAACTCTGAATAATAAGAATTAGCGTTTCTAACATACTAGTATTCAATCCTTCAGCAAGTAGATACATCTGCGACATTTGATTAAGCATCCATTCATTATTATTGTCTTTTTTTTGTGAGTTTTATTTGAAATGCCACTAATGTGCTTTCTTTTTAATTTTCTTTTGTTTCTGGTTCAGATTTGATTTTTTCTCTTTCTTAATACGTTGGCTTTCCTCACGTTTCCCTTTTCTTTCCTCCTTTTCTGTTTCTCGTCTTTCTTTTTGTAGTTCTTCATTTCTTTTTCCTTGTGTAATTTCAGGACTTGTTAAAAGTAAAAAGTATGCAAAGACCAGGAACTGAAACAATCAAAATCCAAATCCAGCCCTCAAACCATAGTTGGAAACAACTAAGATTACAAATAATCAAGATACAGAGAACATATGGCCAACCGAGTGAGCAGCTTGTTCCCAAAAGGTGGCCACTCAGCAACCCAAACCGAACCAAAAATAATAAAAACATACATAAGGTAAAACATCACAGAAACTCTGACACCAAAAACTGGCACAGAGAACCACAACAGAACTACCGCCTTGGAACGGTCAGTAATGAATTACTGGGGGGGGGGGGGGGGGGGGGCTGAAATCCTCTATGGGAGGTGACGCGTTTTGTGTTTTTCTCCGGGCATTCACGTTCGGTGTTTCGGCAGGTTGAATCTTAAAGAGATTATCCAATTCAACATTCCATACATCGAACCATTCTGCGTCTGTGACTTCAACCTGCTCTGAACTTTCATTCAGAGTTACGAGAATACTAGCGGCTTCGAATTCCTCGTCCGTCATCACATTTGGCATTATCGGATCAGCAGTCGTTTCTGCCGATTTGACATCAGAGAAACTCTTAGAGAGTCTCTCAGAAACTGGTGTGACAATTCGTTCGTTTGGCGAGGCAACCTATGCGGCATCAGGCGGAATGAAAGGTTCTGGTTCTTGAGATGTGTCGATTAGTCCACTTGACAAAATTGTGACTTCCTCAACGACATTTCCATCTTGATAAATCAGAGACAGGGGGTCATTGCTTGTGGAAGGAACTGGTAAATCTGCAATGACGACAATAGAGTTGTCTACCTTTTCGCTACAAAGAGGGGGTACCTCAGGCACGACGACAGTACAGTTGTCTACGCTGTGACTCGAGGCTGCTGTAACTTGTTGCGTTACCCATTTCAGCGGATGTTCATCGCTCTTAGATCTTTTGGACTCCTTGTCAAAAGGTTATACGGGTGAAAAGGCGTTAGTAGGTATAGCCAACGAATTACATTCAAAAATACCAATAGCTTCGAAACCAGAAACAATGTTAACCCTGGTAAATGCCCTAACATAGGCCTCTTTTAGAAGTTTGGGAAATGTCAGTTTATTCACTAATGCGGGGCACTGGCGGTCATCAATTCAGTGCAAATGGAATTATATTCCCTCTGGAATGGACCGAAAACGGCTCTATCAAGTGGACAAAGGTAGTGAGTGGCATTCGGCGGGAAAGCTAATACGTGTATGTCATTTTCTTCTGCCTCTTCTAAAAACCCTAGAGTTTCGTGGGAATGGTGATTGTCCATCATAAGGAACTGAAGTCTGATAATGCTGCAATTCGGCAGGAACACATCACGACACCATACTGTACCCATGTGGTCGTCCATATATGCCTTCGCCTGAAATGTTCAAAATGCACCTTCCGGGCCCTTATGCGTATTGAAAGATCTCAGTGAATGGGAAGTTTTCCCTTTAATTATTACTAGAGGCGGAATTTTTCCGCCGGCTGCATTCACACATGAAAGAATAGTGTTGCTTTCCTTGGAGTTAGCCGTTCTGCCAGGATGTATCTTTGTACCCTTCTTTGAAACAACATTTGTAGGGGTGTGCTCCATACTCAGATTTGTCTCGGCCATATTTCAAATATACATGACGGGGCAATATTTGGCTTCTTAATCAGGTCGTGGAGTGTAAGAAAGTAAGATCCAACAACAGGAGCGTCAATAGCCTTTGAATTAACCGTAGAAAGCTTTTCCGGCCTCTTCAATGTGATCTCGGGATGTCTGGACTTGAAGCCTGTCCACCAGACCTTTCCTGGAGTTCCTTTTGGGAAATTGCTTTTCAGTCCAAGAGACCGGCAAAGACTCCTTGCCCTTACTGTTAATGTTTTTTTTTGAAACGCCAAAGCCTTGATCAGCGCAGGCAAAGGCTTTTTCTATTATTTTGTTCTCAATATCTGTGGGTATTACTGGATCTTTCCCAGGCCTGGTCACAGCAGCAAACTTCCCAGAGATTCTGTCACCGAGAGTAGAACGTGAAACACCGAACTTTACAGGTTCTTCTCTAATGGAAGCACCTTCTCTCACAGCTTCAACAGCAGCAATCATCTTTTCTACTGGATAAGTAAAGTTGACGCCCTTTGCAACTCTTGGCATAGTAACTTTATAGAGTTAAGGATCATTGATTGATGGATTGACTGACCAGTCGATCCACGACATATCGACCCATCGATCGATCGTTTATTTATCGACTGATCTACTGTTTAATTGATTGAGTGAATGCGTTAGTGAGTTAGTGAGTGAGTGTCCATCCTCCGGAGGCTGCGGAACTGGGCGAGAAAGATGCTGCCCATGTGCCTCAGTCAAGCGGGCACATGACGTCGCAATGACGTTGCACTGACGTCGATGCGACGAGATGGCATCGCATCGTAGTCAGTACGACGTCTTTTCGACGGCATGTGCCCGCGGGGGTCATCTGTAACCACGGCTCCTAAGGCAAAGACTGTTTTTCGCCTCAATGAAGAGATGATGCTGAGATTTAAAAAACGGAACTTTTAAGTCCCTGTTGTACCCACGCTCAAGATCCGTAAAAGGCTACAAGTGACTGGTGCATTACTTAAACCAGGTCAGAGAGAAGTAAGTAAAAAAGTAACAGCAATACTTGTTTTAAATTTTATTCCCTTTCATAATCTTCCATCCGTATTTTGTCAGCTATTTTATTTATTTCTTCGAATAAAAAGTCAAATTCTTTCACAAAAACTACAACCATGCAGTTTTCTTCTTCAGCTCTACCAGGTGCCAGAAAATTTTCAATCAGAAACGTTGCCAGAAACGGATGTGATGTGGCAAGCTGGTAACTCCTGTTGTACAGTATCTGTAGCAATGGGGAGTCAAATAAATACTCTTCCCTCTATTTCTGACGCAACTTTTCTCCCAAAGTTGTACTAATGACCGTGTTTCTTCTCCCAATCTCTCTGCTTACCAGGATCTTTAGCAGCGACATAGTTTAGGATCACAAACAAGTGTTAAGGCAAATGACACGAAATTCAACATGTGTGTCGGCAGGGAATAATGATTTCGAGACGTTACTTGTACCTGAGGTGGGGCGAGGGATGGGCAAGGGGTCGGGGAGAGAGAGAGCGGGGAGGGAGCACCCTTCCGTACCTGTATTTTTGCATGTATTAAATAATTAGTAAGAAATTGAAGTCTGGTTTCATCTTTCAGTTTATTTTGTTTACTTTTAAAGCATTTGCGATGTTAGTTTGACTGGTTTAGTTCGGTTTGGGTTGCTTAGTGGCCACCTATTGGGAACAAGCTACTCACTCGGTTGGCCATATGTTCTCTGTATCTTGATTATTTGTAATCTTAGTTGTTTTCAACTATGGTTTGAGGGCTGGATTTGGATTTTGATTGTTTCAGTTCCTGGTCTTTGCATACTTTTTACTTTTGTACAATCGTGTGTCCGATCGTACCGGCCTCTTGGTTTCAGTGAGTCGGGTATCCTCGGACAGATAACTTAATATTCTAAAAATCTAATATTGATGTTTTCATCGGAAATAATATCCGATTCAGGAATTATAAGTCACAAAAATACATTTCTGATTGAAAGGATACACAAATTATAAATGAGCAGCCTTCTCTCAGTCTTATTATGGAGCGAAACTAGTGATTTTCACGACTAGAATGTTTATTTTTTTGCGCCGCAGTGACTTCTTCTACGTAACAGATTTTCAACCAATCAGATTAGGCTGAACATTCAAACAATGAAAACAACATTACCGTTATCAAAAGGCCATTTATGGTCTTTTCAGAGAGGTTGTACTTGATTAGTGACAACGAAACACATTTATGCCAGGACAGTAATATGGAAATGTCCGACGATACCCTACAGTCCGAACGTACCGGAATTTACAAAGAAAACGTTTTTTGCCGGTACATGTTTTTGTGCGTTATTAATGGGTATCTGTATATATACTTCGTTAAGGACCTCTGTGGTGCTCAAACAAAACAGTTTTTAGTTGATGTTATTTAGATGCTGAAGTTTCTTGTTGACAATATTTACGTGGAGTTCAGCGGACAAGTCTTTCAACAACCAGTTTGAATTCCAACAGACACATTTGCTGCTCCATCTTACTTGCCGACTCCTTATGGGCAGGAGACGGAGTTCATAAAGGGGCTCTTAAAAGCAGAAAAAGTCCCTGCACAACAATTGAGCTGCAATTAACGGTATAATGCTGATATTCTCTCTGAATAGTTACTTAACTTCATCAGTCCATAAGAACTAGCAGTTATAGAAATAGATAGCCTTGTTCATCTGCCTTATACATACCTGGATTGCTATCTCTATGTTGACATTTTGAAAGCGTGTTGACAAGAGGAACGACTTCAATGTAGCAATATTCATGCGGCACTTGCATATGGATGTTATGTCTCTTAGTCCTTTATACTAGAGCCTGTTTCAAATATAAAGCTTTGTTAATAGATAGGGAGCTACTGAAAGATGCACCACCACAGAGTTATCGCAGAGCGAAATTAAACAGTCACTGAGTAACATAATGACATCGTTCATCGCGTCTTAACTTATTAGCGACTTTTTATCGCGACCGAAACATCGCCGGGTTTACATTTACAGTTACCGGACTTTCAACTTCACACACTGGTTCCTCATGTACATACATAATTGAGCCGCGACACGACAAAACCAACAATGTGGTCGTGCGCCCAGCGCAGACTTAGATCAGCCTGGGCATCCGCCCAGTCTGATCAGAGTCTTCGCTGTTCGCATGGAGGTAGCTTAGACCCTTAGCTACCATTCAAGCGCTTAGCCAATAGTCTGATCAGACTTGGTGGATGCCCAGGCTGATCTGAGTCTGTGCTGGGCGCACAACCACATTGTTGGTTTTCTCGTATCGCGGTTCATATATCGGGTACGCAGGTAATGCTTACTACTGGCGAGCACCTGACTATTTCTAAATACGAGGCCACGTCTTTCGAGTTTGTCGTTGATTCAACAATTTTCGAGTTTGGACATATGATTCCGATAGTTTTGTCACTTTAAATAATAGTACGAGAACCACATTAGGAAAATGTCGTTTGGACAATGTTTAACTGGATAAGTTAACATTTTTGCCAAAATTTTACACTTGAGTTTGTCAATTTCTAAGACTGAAAAGATCAGAAGGTCTAGACCCTGAAAAAATAACTAATCTGCAATTCATCAAACGTAATCTCAAGCAAAATATTTTTTTTTCATAATTTTCAATGTCCTCGCCCTCTTTAATAATAACATGATATTTTTACCCTTACAATAGCGCAGATAATTTGAGGCTGACTTTGATGCCCTTAATTGAAATGGAAATGTCACGGCCATTGCAGTTTTTCAGAAATAGTTGAAGAAAAGCCGTTAGTCTTGTTTGATTTGCTTTTTGTCACAAGCTTTCAGTACAGCAACATAATACTGAGGTTAGTCCCTCAACGCGAGGGGATAGCAAAGACCTCTGGTCAAAGTCAGTATTTGTATTTATTTTCATTTTTAAAACAAATGGAACATTTTTTTGTTTGCATTCAAAGCTCACTTGAGTACTTTTAGCATCATTAAAACAATATGCCTGGTTAACTCTTTGGCATTTCTGCTAAGAGCAAGCAAACAAACCATAATTAGCGCATGCGTGATACTTTCTTAGCATCATGTCTGAGCTTAGAAGTATTGAAATGAGGTCATTATACATCAATGAAAACTTATGAGCCTGCAATTATTGTGTGTCTATTAATTTAATGTAACATGTGATATTCATTTGATTGATTACTTTCTTTGACAGAATTCCATTCAAGACTTTTGAAATAGGTCATAGTATGTAGTCCTTCCCTGGAAACTAGATTTAGTCTGTCTGTATATGCGAAGTTGATATTGAATTTATTTGGGATATAGGAAAAGGATCAGAGTTAATTTATTTTTTTTATTAATGTATTAATTTGTTTATCTATTATTTTTTTTACACTAAAAAATTGTGTCAGTGTCCCCTTCCTTCTCTCCCCCCCCCCCCAACACACACCCCCCATAAGTCAAACGTTTGTTCAAAACAGAAAACGTATGGTGCTTTGATCAATTTGGCAATAGCGAGTTTTTGATCATAGAGACCATGTAGTAAACCTTTGACATTACTTTATCATTATTGTTTTATCTACGGAAACTTTATTTATCTAGAAATTCGATCAAACCATCCAAAATGCAGAATAAATTCAGCAGACCGATGCGTCTCGTCAGAATTAATTGAATTGTGCAGCTCAAAATTAGCATTGCCAGAATTAAACTAGAGCTGCTGGCCATATAAGTACAAGTACTTATGTTTGACCTACACGCAATTATTTTATTTGACTTGATCCTTAAGTCAAACGACAGACATTTGATAATTAGCTTTCTATGATTAACAAAAAAGAAACTAGACGTTTTTTTTTATTTTTCTGTCATTTGTTTGGTTTGGAGAAATCAGACAGACGATATATGTCAGGATATTGTACTGGAATACGTGCATCATGTGCACATATTTTCCTCTCGACTTAACTTGTAAAGTCCAATGTAAGTTACTTTTACATGTTTTGCATGTTTTGCACGTGCACAAGGCCAAGTGTGTATTTGTAACTTTGCTACATGTAGCAGATTGCCACGCAGACACTTAACACTGGTAGCAAAAGTAAATTCCTGTATAAACTTTCATTTCTGAATTCCTAACATAATGTTACACTTCTCTGAAAATTAGTCTATTTCCAAAATTGCGATTTTGTGCACTGACGTTAACGTTGTCAGATATGTAGGACGTTGAATTGCAGTCGCTAAATAACCTTTAATCTAAGAAACAGTTTTCTGAAGCCAGATCAATTGAATCCTTAGATGAAAACAACCAAACACAGATTACAGGTAAATGACTTGCAGTAAGTTAAGTTAACGCAGCGCTAGAAGCAGATGTCAACGTCACAAGTGAAATAATTATTATGTTCACATGTTCATTTGTTGCACTGGGGCCGTATTCATGAAACGACTTAAGTGGTTGCTATGCTGTTGCTAAGGCTAAATTTCTTTGAAGGAGATTCCCTACAACTATGAAATTTGCTCTGGAGGAACAGTCTTACAAAGACTGTTCCTCCAGACCAAATTTCATATTTGTAGGGAATCTCCTTTATAGATATTTAGCCTTAGCAACCGCATAGCAACGACTTAAGTGGCTTTATGAATACGGCCCCTGGTTCTAAGATAAAATTTGTACATTTCCTGTCAAGTCTTTTTTTCAGTTTTGCCTTTTTGAAAATTGACCCCTTCCTTTCTAAAACAAGTTTTAGCGTCTCCAATTGTTCAAGTCCCTAATTCTTCACCAGAAATGAAAGTCAGTTCCAAATCACAAAATATTGGCGTGAGGTAAGGATTTTAAAAATGTTGGAGTTCGAAAAACAATGACAAGCTTTCAACCGTCAAGATTCTATTTTTGCTTAGTATATATTAACGCCTTTGCGCTTGTAATCATATGGACCGCGACACGACAAAACCAACAAAGTAGCATCTGCGCCCAGCCAAGACTCAGATCAGCCTGGGCATCCGCCCAGTCTTATCAGAGCCTTCACTGTCCGCATGGAGGTAGCTTAGACCCTTAGTTACCATTTGGTTTAAGCATATTTATTTAGCTTATTCAATTAACTTACAAATATACATACATGAACATGTATGATATCAGTACAAGCATTGGGATGAGAACGAAAGCTATATGCTTATTGAGTTCTTCTCCCTATTGAGTTCCTCTATCTATCTTTTAAGCACACAGCGAACGCTTTGATCAGACGGGGCGGTTGCCTTGGCTGATCTGAGTCGTCACTGGGAGCACATGCCTATTTGTTGATTTTCTCGTGTCACGGCTAATATGTAAACGTGCATGGCAGTGCAGAAATTTTACGTCTTTCTCGTGCAAATATATTCTGAGTAAGAAAACATCTGCGAAGTTTTGTTTTCTCAAGATGAGCTGACTAAATAATAAAGGATTCAAAGTGCCATAGAGAGTTCCGAAAACCATGCCTACTTTAAATAGCTATACATCCTGTCATTTACTATAAGGTAAAATCACGCACTTATGTGAGACATTGAACACGTGCGATGAGTATGTCACGTGCTAAGTTGTCGTTGCAGTGGTCAGCTATACACTATCAGGTGACTTTGAGTGACAATCTGGGTGTGGCTCGGGACTGTGTATTGTGTACTAACCAAGAATATCCATCCATGACTGATAAATATGTCTGTATATTGCCAAAAACGAAGTTTAAGCAATAACACATCTAAAGAATAATACATCAATCTTAGATGAAAGTAAAAAGTATGCAAAATGATACTGATTATCTAGTACAATGACCAGGTAGTTGTTAATAAGCATGGTTTTGGAAGGAATAAAATAGCCATTAAAGAGCATGACGTACCTTCTGGCAATGGTCAAGAAATGCATGAAAACTACGCTGGTTGTTCTTCTGACTTAGCGACGTAAATTTTATAGAGTACAATGGGGGTAAAAAGAAGAGACAGACAAAAAAAAGAAACGACATGGCAATATTAAAGAGCGGACAGTCATTTTTCGTGCTCGGACGGCCTTGCAAAGTTGAGATAGACTGGAATAAATATGAGTCAAATGTAATCTAGGTATGACAGAATCTGTGAAATGGATGCAGTTTTATTCTCAAACTTCCGGTTTTTAAATTCAATTTTAGAGATCGCTAGAATTGTGTATATGAAATGTTGTAATAAAAATATTTGTAACGAAATACGTTTACAAGGCATTGACAGCAAGGTTGGCTAATACATTTAATGTGGTAAAGATTTTCAAATATAAGTAATGATGAAAGATGCTGCAGAGAGAGAGAGAGATAGAGAGAGGGCATAGCTTCTCATATTTTTTGTACTTTATAAACAAGAGATTTTTTTGCTTTTTTGTATTTTCTCAGCTTCACGCATACTTCTTGGTTGAGATGTGACAAGACAAGAAAATTGACCTCAGCCTTATCAGAGCATGGAGGTAGCTTTGTTGGTTTTGTCGTGTTGCGGCTCAAATAAAGATGCAAACACAAGCAAATACGTTAATATACTGATAGAAATAAATTTAGCATTTTTTTCAAACGGTTGTCAAATTTTCTTTAGGGATAGTATTCCTAGGTTGTTGATCGCATATAGTTAGTTTTAGTTAGGAGAGTGCGATTACATCTAACTTGGACGCAAAAGTGACTTAACTTTGTGACTTGCAGCTGGTGTTGTGCCGTATGGCGGCCGTAAAACATCTCCCCGAACATCATCATAGTGCAGATAGTGCAGATTACATTTTGTCACTTTTATTGTTGTCCTTTAAAATCAGAGGATATATTTTGAGACATCGGAAATTTTTGAAAGGTTTAGACTTTTATTCTAGACCATCGCTTTTTATATTCATTTGGACCCCGCATTTGATACTAATAAGTTTTTGAATCGACTCCCTTGTTAAAATTAAGAAATTACGGTATGCATTTCTCTGGCTATCGTCGCCAGATATTATCAGGGTCACCGTTGAGGCTTGGATAGCCGAAACTTCAAAGTATGGCCCATCTTCCTGCTTGTGAATGTGTTCTCTGCTCTTGAAGGAATTCTTTAAGATTTTTATCTAATTGGGTCCTTGAACAAGAAAACCGTAAATGGTTTTGTAAATGAATACATAGGCGGCCGGCAATGGGGTATGTTAGTTTGACGTTAACAACCGCCATTTTAATTATAATCAAATGACGCTTCGATTTGATTCCTTTTGCGCCTTATTACAGTCACCATGGAGAACACTATCACGCAAATTGATTACCCCAAGTAATCCACTTGTTTTAATGCAACGACCAGCACCTTTCGAGATTTCAATGGAAGCGTCAAGTTCACGTTATGGCGCAAACTGACAAAATCTATTGATATGCAATGACCCTGGTGCGCACTTCGAGAAGAGAAACTTTAAGTTCAATATTGCTTATGTCAGGATATGCAATGACCCTTGTGCGCATTTCGAGAAGAGAAACTTTAAGTTCAGTATTACTTGGGTCAAGAGAATCTTCGATGGTTTAAGAAGGTTGACGTCAAATTGAAAAACTGCTCGAAAGTGGTCGATCATTTAGAGACCACACCACTGCAGTTTGGTCCAAGATTTTGGAACGATTCATTAAGGGTGACTTTTGCTCAGTCTTCATTGCTTGTGAATATCAGTTTTAAAAGCGTCATAAGCACATTTACGTTTATCATAGTAACAATCTTTTAACATACAACACTAACACTTTTTGTCATTGTTCAAAAATATCTACACCGTTGCTAACTGTCTCTGGTGTAAGAATTGAAGATGAATCAGCGCCTGAAAAGGATGAGTTTTATAGAGAATTTATGGCATTGTTTTTTTGTTTTTTTTGTTAAACCTTGGCTACAAATGCAACGCAATCCTGCTCTATGACCAGCAAACTTTCGACCTCAGTGTTTGGGTTTTTGGTACCCAAAATGATAAACTTCCACAGCGAGAAAAAAACAACAATTTTCCACCTTTTAAATAAGTCTGAATTTTACGCTGAGTTGTAAAATATTGCTTGATTTATTTCCCTCAGTATATTTGAATCGGTAACGCTCTGGAAGTCAGAATGGAGACAAATTTCTTACTATCACCAAGACACTTACTTGTTAGCCCACAAGCAAAAATGTTCGCAACTTTTTTTTAGTGTAGATATTGGTCTGCATCAATGCTTGTAATGGAATTTGTTTGGTATAGACAGACTATATCGGATAAATGCTGATACAAAATCAATAGATACGTAATCAAATAAAATATAATCTTATATCCCAAACGCGACACGGACATCTGAACATATGATACATTTCATTAAAAGCCTTACAGAAAAAAAATGTTTCAGTTTGCTTTGCTCAGACATAATAAATTGCAACATCTATCATTAATACTCGGATATCCCGATCATTTCTGTAATATGCCTTCATTTTTTTTATTTGGACTATTCTATTTGTCCTATCAGAGGCTAATTTATAAGAATGTAAAAGTTAGCAATTTGAGCAGAATGTGATCAGTCGGCTCCTGAGTGAAGCAGTATGATTTATGTCTACAATGTTTGTTCAAGCCCATCTGACCCAATATTTAAAGTATTGCTATTATCCAGTTTGATATTATTTGCCAATAATGATACATGTAAAGCAATAAATCCGAATGGGTCTGAATGTCATTTGTCTGGCTAATAATGAAAATTTCAGAAGGTCTGGAAGCAAAATCCTCACTTTCGTCGTCTTTTCTTAGAATAAAATTTATTAAGAAGGAGCAGGCACCCAAATGGAAATAACGTGACTTCCGAGCCATATGAAGAACAAATTACCTCAAAAGCACCGCAAATATAATACCATGGGGTTTATGCTACAAGCACGTGAGTTGTATTGGTACACCTCCATGTGTTTTTGCCATATTCACGAATGGAAACAGCTTCTGTGACTTTCTATTTGCTATCCTGCTCTCCTCCCCCCACCCCTACCCCACCGAAAAAATATAAATAAATAAAATCGTCCAAAAGGGATCAGCTCTTTACAGGAAAGAGCTTGCTCCTAGGGGGACATGTCCTTTTCTTTATTAGATGACCTCAGCTGAGAGGCGCGGTAGCCGAGTAGTTAGAGTGGCTCGGTTTTATTGTGCAGAAAGTCAACGGAAGGTCGTGGGTTCGCGGCTCACCGTCGCCATCCGATGACTGGAAAACTCTCTGTCAACCCAGCAGTAAATGGGTACCTTTTTCGAATTAGGGATGGATAAGGCAGCGAAAGGAGAGAGAGATGGGCTCCGCCTTTCATCAGCCTGTGCCCAAGATACAGTGGGTCTGTAACACCCACTGCTCCTACGGCTATTAGGCTATGGGAAACCTTTACCTTTATCACCTGAGAAGGGAGGCAAAAATGAAAATAATAGTCTTACTTCCCTTAGAAAGTTTTTTCCATTCAAATTAATCTTCAATCTCTTCTTCAACCGCTTCTTCAAAATAGGTTACATTATCTGGTTTATGTATATACTTCTTTCCCTCTTGGTTTTGAGTGCGGGGTATGAGATTTGATTGTATCAGTTCCTGATCGTTGCCTACCCTTTTATACAGAGATTCCCTACTCATTCAGAAAAAACATAAAAGCGAAAGCGAATGGGCAACCATATATGAGCCGCGACACGAGAAAACCAACAAAGTGGTTGTGCGCCCAGCGCAGACTCAGATCAGCCTGGGCATCCGCCCAGTCTGATCAGAATCTTCGCTGTCCGCATGGAGGTAGCTTAGACCCTTAGCTACCATTTAAGCGGTTAGCAAAGAGTCTGATGAAACTGGGCGAATGCCCAGGCGGATCTGAATCTGCACTGGGCGCACAACCACTTTGTTGGTTATCTCGCGTCGCGGCTCAAATTTTATTATGTGATTACACTTACGGAATCTGCATCAAAAGTTTCCACACTGGACCTGACAGCAGCATACAAAAATAATGCAACCTTACCAAAGCATAAATTCCTTAGCCATTAGCCAAGACTAGAGTCCAAACCGGGCAAAAGAGGGCGAACACTTCGAACTAATAATTCGCGCACCAAATTCGAACGTATATTATAAAGCTCAAGCAGTGACTGTGTTGAAAGTACAACTCTCATCATCTTTACAAAGACAAGCGTTTTCAAAACGTGACAGAAAACAGAACGAAATATTATGCTATAAACATTGTTATACATTTATCAAGAGCAGTTTATCAAATACCAGAACTCCTTGAGAAGCACTGTATTGTCCTTCGACAGAAATATTCTTTTTCCCATCAGCTTTTTATTTATAGAATACTTTAAGCGCATGCGCAATACTTTCTTATCGCCATGCCTCAACAATGAAGTCTTAGATTGATGTAAAAATGTCATGGTCATTAGATCATCATTGATAACTTAAAAGCTTCTTATTACTTTTTTCTGTAAATATCTGAAAAACAAGGTTATATCCGTTGGATAGATTACTTTAATCTCATGTCTGTCATGGAATTTTAAGTAGGGCATTGTTCGACTTAAGACAACGAGGGCATGGTAACGAATGAAAGACTGCAATACTAAGCAGTAAAATGACAAATAAGAGCTGTTTATATGTTTTCGCAGAAAATTTTCTGTAGAAACGAAGCATACTTGAGGTAATCTGTAACTGGTATTGTCACAGGGAAATGACACTTACGACTGCATACCGTATTTTTTTCGGTTATAAAACGGAGGTTTTTTACTTCCAAAACAGTCCAAAACTCTTGATGCGTCTTAAAACAATCTAAAAATCTAGATCCGTCTTATACATTTTCGGGATTGTTTTGGACGGGAAACTCCTATCTCATAGTAGGATTTTTGATTTTTGATTTTCTGATCAATTCCGAAAAATAATAATACGTCACAAACGTATTGGCTATAATTTAAATGTTATGCGACAGTCTGCATGCTTAGTGATTAACCCAATCACGGTTGATAACTTTGCTGCACTCTTTAATTGCACACCGGGGGATCGGTCGTCAGACTCTATGATGGCCCCGACCTAAAGCTATATATTTTAGTTGGTTGGGACCGGAGCCTTTTTGTCTGTTGCTTGGTCCACCGGGGCTCCACTGGTGACCTTCTTTTGCTTCAGATTTCCAATGGGGTCGTTTGGCAGGACAGGGATCTCCACCTGTCAGACGGCCCGTTGTATCTGTTGAGTCCTCGTCTTTGCTTCTTCATGGTGTTGAAATTTGATTTATGTGTTTACCGTGATGATTCATTGACGAGTTAGAGGGTTATCATGCGAACCGAACAACCAACTAAATGTTTTGTACCACTTCAGAAACTGAGGGTGAGGTTGGGCCTGTAAAATCGATTTAAGCCCCCCAGTAATTCATTACTGACCGTTCCAAGGCGGTAGTTCTGTTGTGGTTCTCTGTTGCCTGTTTTTGGTGTCAGAGTTTCTGTGATGTTTTACCTTATGTATGTTCTTATTATTTTTGGTTCGGTTTGGGCTGCTGAGTGGCCACCTTTTGGGAACAAGCTGCTCACTCGGTTGGCCATATGTTCTCTGTATCTTGATTATTTGTAATCTTAGTTGTTTCCAACTATGGTTTGAGGGCTGGATTTGGATTTTGATTGTTTCAGTTCCTGGTCTTTGCATACTTTTTACTTTTATAAGACTGATTTTGAAATTTGGGCAATAAAGTCCAGAAATAAGACAAAACACAGGTTTTAACGTTTCGACTTTTGTCCTCTAAAGAAAACTCTTCATTGGTCGCGTAAAAGTTTTGTAGTGCTGCGGCTATTTGACTCTTTGTGTGAGCTGCTAACTGTCTTTCTATTTTAGTTATATACATGTTTCCATCTTGAGCAAACCTGCACGTGCGAGCGATGGAGTCCTGAATAAGTCTGCGCAATCGCGCAGTCTTATCTGTGGGTGTGTTGTCCGCACTTTAAACTATTCGTGGCTTTCCAAGTGATGTACGGCGGGGAGTATGGCCTGTCTTGCCGGTTGCGCAGACTGATCATGATCTTTGTTTGCTGCGTGGTCATCTAGCTGGTTAAGCCTTGCCCTTGCTGTTGTGTGTTAACCCTGCAGGCACGCAACGTTGCTTTGACGATGATTCAACGTTGATTCACATTGAATAAACGTTGATTCAACGCCATTACATTGGATCAATATAGGGATCTAACATGGTTTTTCATGCATTAACGTTTGCCAGGTCCTGAGGGAGATGTTGGAAACCGAGGCCGAAGCCCGAGGTTTTCAACATCTCCTGAGGGACCTGGCAAATGTCAGTGCATTGTAAACAAATGTTTGATCGCTGTTATTGCATAAATTCAACGAAGTATTCGTTAAAATTTTAGAAAAAAATTGGCACTATATTTTGTCACCGTTTAACAGCCAACGCGCTGGTGCATCTGTTTACTAATATTCGTGTTCCGGGCCCGAGAAGATTCGGCTATCCAAAATGGCTGCCATCATCCTATTCAACCTCAATATTTCGGAACATTGTCCAAGATGGTCGTTGTAGTTGATGCAAAATAAATTGCAAATTAATCAACAGAAAGCAGATACCTTGAGCAATAATTTCCATGCAGAACAAGCCTGATCCATTCATATCCCATCCTGGAGTTCTTGACTGCTGAAAGCTTGAAATGCATGTTTTCTAACACTTATTTACTCTCCATTTGGCATCGTAAGAATGTAAACAACATCGCTTTAAACCTGAGTCACGACTTGATGACGTCAGATTACAAAGGCATGATGACGTCATATAGGCATACATAGGTAGCGCACCACCTATTTTTGTAATTCGACCTAAACGGGAGAGACAAAGTTGCATGGCGGATTATATTAGTGGCCCGGCACAAGCATAATGAAAGTTCTGTCATCGTGCATCAACAGCGCGGGAAAACCCTTGTTGAAACACGGTTTTTCGCCGGTTGATGCACGGCTGTTAATACCTCTCGGCACTGTTTTTTATGCAATAACGTTGAATCGTTGTTGATCATACATTGTGTACAAAATGGGAAATGTTAAACCCCTGTTGAAATGTATATAACGCTAAATGTTTATTTCTTCGCTTACGATATTTTTGAAATTTGGGGTCATTCTAGAGAGAGAGTAAAGCCCCGTATTATAGCCGAGTAAATATGGTGGGTGACCATCATCTGACCCATATCAGGCCCTTTTTATGATCCATGTCTGCGAGGTTTATCATTCCGCTAGCCGTCTTTGGCATATCGCTGGAAAGCAAAATAAGCTTGCTGAAATACCGGAAGGTTACGTATTGATAGGGGTGGTTGTGTTGGGCGATGGCGCTGGGTAACTTTCAGTGCAAGGGCGTACTAATTTGGATAATAATAGAGCAAGAGCTTACTGTGTTTGCAGTACGTGCGATTGGGGGTTGTTGTGATTGTTTTCTCTCGTCTCTTTTCTTTCTCCCTCTCTCTCTGAAAGACGGCTCGATATAGACTGAAATTCTGTCAGAAAGAGCCGTTAAACCCAAACAACCAACCAAAATAGGTTTTGATAGGAGCAGTAAGCTTAAACGTTAAAGTAGGTTTACATGTCGACACATGCTGCATGACACATGTTATGCGACATGTATCACCGTGCAAACATACCCCAAAAACATATACTCCATGACACAAATCTGTTGCATGCAACTTGTGTAATTGTCCCAAAAAACTCTTCTTGCGAGAAAATGGTTACTTGACAGACGTCGACGTATAAACTCATCTTTAAGGTGGTGATAATCACTGATTTGGGACAAAGACAAAAATCTGCATAAAATACTCAAAATAACACTGATCTTTCCAAAACTTAGCAGATGCCTTCTTTATGTTGTTTCTCATAATTTAGAATCCCAAAATGCAGCATTTGTTAATGTTAAAAAGTGTTTTTATAAGAGAAGATCAAAGGGTAATTTTCTGCGAATAAATCTGAAAAAATAATATCATTATTGAAAATATACTTTGTGCTTAGAGTACCTTGTTGCATAATGGAGAGCGTCCTAGCAATTATTTTTTCAAACTTTTTCACACATTATCAGGCTGAGCAGATGAAAAAAGATGCAGTCTGTGTCCAAATTTGTTTGTCAAAACACACAGGTGAGACAGGTTATACTATTTTAACAAGGTTGAACAATTTCATCTACACACCACTGATCATGTCGGTAATGTATTATTTATATTGTAGGTGTTAACATAGGTATGCTTGCCTACCCTATATTTAATAAATGCGTCCAGTGTACATTTACTTTGTACATGGTTGAACATTTGAGAAACAGCCACCGTTTTCATCTGGTCTATGTTACAATTTGAGAAAGAGTTGGAATAAATAATTGCTAGGACGCTCTTTATTATGCAATAATGCACCTTCAGCACTACGTAAATTTTCAATAACGATATTATTTTTCAGATTTATTCGCAGAAAATTACCCTTTGATCTTTCCTTATAAAAACACTTTTTTTAAGCAGCATGTACATCTATTTTTTATTCTAAACTGTAAAGAACAACAAAAAAAAAAGAAATCTGATAACTTTCAGGGAGATACGTTACTTTTTTATGGTTTTATGTAGATTTTCACATATACCATAAATCACCACCTTGACATGAACATGAGTCTAATATTGTATTACAGTGTAAATACGTGAAAAGCGCGATACTTTTGATACAAAATGCAATGCATTTAAGTTCAAGTGCGTCCTTAGTATTGACCTGGTTAAGGGTTTAGTTAAAGAAAGTTAAACTTTGCGGGGGGGGGGGGGGGGGGGATGCCTTACTGAATAGTAATGAAGCTTAGAATTATGGTCAAGGTTTTTGATTGATGGAGAGATTCTCCGATCTTGGTTTTATTTAATATAAAATTAGAAATTTGATATAAAATACGGAGGCTTGGTTTTGAATTTCAGACCTGTCGTTTAATTTACTTGTTATATAATTGGCATTCTGCACATACAGTTACGTTTTGGTGCCATGACGTCAACTTGTTTTTGTTTAAGCGCCGTCGTAAAAGATCAGAAAATAATTAATTAAACGTCGAAAAACGAGCCGAATTTTATTAGAAAGTGGAAATCTCTATAGACTTTTGATAGATCTTTATGTTGATGTGAAATTTGTGTTGGTGGACTTTCGTTTCGAGAAAAAAATCAAGACTTTTGTGATCGGGACTTCCATATCGTGGATCAAAATCGGCGGAAAGTGTTAATTCTAGGTCTTCAAAGGTATTTCATCTTTGTTTCTTGGTTTAATAAGAACATTATTATAAATTACTCATAAACGGACTGTATATTCAGCTAACTTTTCCGCACAAAATTGCGATTTTCGGGAATAATTAATCAGTATTAGTATCGCTACGAAAAGGGACTTTGTTTAATATCTCAATTATTAAGTAATTATTTATACTGTATCCTGACACAATCCTGAATAAGATTTCTATCAAATATGGATACCGTCATCATTGACTCTGACAGTTCTGGCTGTAGCGATTTC
The DNA here is from genome assembly GCA_963989385.1 of Ctena decussata. Taxonomy (NCBI): domain Eukaryota; kingdom Metazoa; phylum Mollusca; class Bivalvia; order Lucinida; family Lucinidae; genus Ctena; species Ctena decussata. Next base: position 74,385,031 of record OZ022503.1, on the reverse strand, counting down.
GCTCATCTTGATTCAAGTTCCGGTGTATCAGTTACCGAGGCAGAAAATGCTGAAAGTGCGGTGATATCAAATGATCAGTTAGAAGGAACAATTTACAGAACACAGGTATATGAATAAAAAATCGGCATTTCGTTTCAATCACGGGTCTTCTTTGATATGTTCCAAAGAAAAATTCATTCAGATTTTCAGCAAAGCGTCGAGAAAGATGAAACCACGTTCGTGTCTAAATGTTGGACACACGTAAAAGGAGCTAAATGCGAGTTGAGATTAGATAGCCATTTCAAAACTGTCGAGTTGAGCGGAATGGGTTTTAGACTCTGGAGAAATGAACGGTTTCCGAAAATTGCCCAGTCTTTGTTTAAACGGCTAATGGAGGAGGTTGACAGTCAACTCGAAGAATCCAGCACTGGAAAGCCGCTACCAGAGGATTTGTCAGACAGCTGTTTTCAACTAGATTCACCATGCAACGGGAATATAGAGAACAGCCCCTGTCCAGAAGATGCGTTTTTTGAGAACCGGTGTCAGTCTTCTGAATAAATAGTTACGATTCAGTCTTCAAAACAAGAGAATATTATTCAACCGTCTGTGCCAGTGCATACACTTCAGTCTTCAGAGCAAGTGCATATGACCCAGTCCTTACAGTTTGTACCGACGAGTCAGACTTCAGAGCCAGTGCCTACCAATAAAGAGCATATACCAACATCACATGTTCAAAAGGAGTTTACTGCGGAAAAGTTGGTTTACGGAACAGCCACATGCGAAAATGACAACACAATGCCCATGCTCACTAGCACTCCCATTGTCCAACGACAAGATAGTATAATAACAGACAACAGCGGGCTCACCAGTATGAAAATTTGCACTATGCTGAACAAAATAGATCAGCTTGATTCCAGTATTAAGTCGCTGAAAACCGAGATTATTCAACAGATGGAACTCAAGTTGAATGAGCTGAAATTTTCATTAGTGAGAATGATTGAAAATACAGGTAAAATTACATCATACGCTGATTCGGTGAGAACACAGCAGCGCAAAGTTTCTTCAAGTGAGTGCCGTAACATTTCAGAATCTTGCGCCATTGATGAGGGATACGGGAATTTGTCTAATGGAAGCTTCCAATGTGAATCATCGCAGACACAACTGAAAAGAGTATATACTCCAGTCCATGAAGACAATGTTGATACATTTGTTTCCGACTCCACTTGCCAACAGATTGCAGACTGTTTAACTTCGCCGCAGCCAGTTCCAGTACGTATAACTAATCGAGCAGGTCCTGGAAGTCATCAACGGCCTCCTCCACCAAAAACACACAACAGAACGTTGATTGTCGGCGACTCCTTGTTGAAAGGAGTAAATACTAAAGGGTTAAAGAATGGTGTTACAGTTTGTGCCAAAGGCGGTGCCACAATCAAGGATATTTGGTCAGAAGTATCGGTTTACAACTTAGCCACGTTTGGTAACATCATCATATGCGTTGGTGGAAATGACGCCTCAAACAGAACAGATACTAGTCAGTTTGAAGAGAAATATGACGAGCTGTTGAATTTCATTAACAGCGCAAACCGGGATTGCGTTGTTCATGTTTGCAAAGTGTTGCCACGTGGAGATGTCGATGTATCGAGTATCAACACTTGTATTATACGAGTTGTAGATCACTGGAAAATGCACAAGGTCAAATGCATAGGAGAGACATATGATCTGCTGTTTGACAGAAACGGGCTGCCAGCTACTCGTTATTACGACAGTGATGGAATCCATCTGGCACATTCTGGATATCGGAGATTATTAGACGCCATCAACAGACATGTGATTATGGTCGATAATTTCCGATCATGCGTGATACCATGTTCGAGGCAGCCAATCATCAGAGATAATAGACCAGGACAAAATGGACAATCATACCGGCCATACACGGGAAACGGACAGTCGCAAGGACCATACTCGGGGAGCGGCCAATCAAATAAGCCATACACAGGAAACGGACCATCTAGCATATCGGAAACGGGAAATGGGCAATCAAACAGGCCGCACACAGGAAATGGACAATATTACAGGCCGTTCACAGGAAATGGCCAATCAAACCGACCATACGAGGCTTACAGGAGAAATATAAATAGACAATTCAATGGAAAATGGGGAGGCAGAAAACTACATTTTGGATGTTCTATGCCGGGTCACGTAATTGCTGACTGCTGGTATGCTCAATAGGGACTAGGCACAATTGCCGAAATTGATCCTACCTTAATGCTTTATAATACAAATAAGTTTAGTGTTTTACAAAATGTATGTGATAATTGTAATTTGTTTCATTGTAACTGTAAAAGTCAAACATATGTTTTTAAAACCAAGATTTATGAAGAAAAGTCAGTGAAAACATCAAAGCCGAGAGTTTATGCTATTCGGTGTATTTTGAGAGAAGTATCAGTGACTATAGAAATGTAACTATTTGTAGTGACTTTGAAAATCAGCAAACTTCTCAAACTTTTAACAATCTTTCGGAAAACAATGAGCACGCTTCTGATACTTCTTCCAGTAATAATAGTCAAGATACTTGTTCAATTAATCTGAATAGCAAAGGTATTAATATTGGTCACTTAAATGTTCAAGGAATTTGTGGTGACAAAAGGAGTAAATTTTCAGAAATAGCTGCAATACTGACCGCTCCTGTAAATAGTAAATTGCATATTTTTGGAATGAGTGAAACAAAGTTGAAAGCTCATAAGCTTAATAATGTTTTCAAAATAAATGGGTTTCAATTACCGTTCCGGAAAGATAATAATAATAATAGCGGTGGAGGAATAATTGTATATGTACGGGAAGGTATCCTTGCAAAACGAAGAGAGGATTTAGAATCAAATAGTATACCATGCCTGTGGTTAGAAATTTGTCCAAACAAAGGGAAGTCATTTTTAGTAGGTAATATGTATAGATCGCCTGACTCTAAAGTAGAATTTAATGATAGATTCGAGGATTTTATAGATGTTGTTTCAAATCAAAATAAGGAATTTATACTACTAGGTGACTTTAATAAAAATTTATTGAATCTCGAAATTGAAAGGGATTGGGGAAATTTTACATTGTCATTAGGTCTTACTCAATTAATTAGTGAATCTACAAGGGTAACACAAGATACGCAAACATTGATAGACCATATTTATACAAATAATGAAGAAACTATTCAAAGTGTATATGTTGAGAAAATATGCATAAGTGATCACTTCGCGGTCTTCTGCAATCGTAAATCTCACCCTTCTGTTGGTAAAAATACCCATCAAGTAATTACATATCGATCATTTAAAAACTTTGAAGAAGCTAATTTCCTTTCTGATTTAAGTTGTGTTCCCTGGGAAGTATTAGAACACTTTGACAATATTGATGACATCGTAGACATTTGGAAATCATTATTTCTAGAAATTCTTGATAAGCATGCTCCGATAAAAAGTCACAGGGTTAAAAGAAAATATCAGCCTGAATGGTTAACACCAGCAAATCTAGACTGCATGAAGGAACGAAATAAATGCAAATTAAATGGAAACATTGCTGCATATAAAGAGCTTCGCAATAAAGTAACAACATTGATTGAAATAGCAAAAAAGAAAACATATGAAACAAAACTTGAAGAAGGACAATCAGACCCAAGAACTATTTGGAAATTGTTTAAAGAGTTTGGTTTAAAAAGTAAAGGAAATGGTGATGAAAATAACTTTGGCATAAACAGTGACAATAACATGATTACTAACGAATCAGATTTGGCAGAGCTCTTTAATAACTACTTTGTAAACGTGGCTTCTAAATTAAAAGAGCCAATTATAAACTCAGAATTCGAACGTCTTAACAATTTTGTGCGATCAAAAGTACCGAATGATATTGAATTTAAAATTCCTTTAACTAATGTGGGTTTTGTGAGAAAGTTCTTATCAAATTTAACTGTAAGCAAGTCAACGGGATTAGACAACATAGGCCCAAGAATTCTTAAAATATCGGCAAACTTAATAGCTCCAAGTATTGTGTATATTATAAATAAAAGTATTATTTCCGGGTTATTTCCAAATATATGGAAAGAAGCAAAAGTTAAACCTCTTTTCAACTCAGGAGATAAGGACGACATTAACAATTATAGGCCCATATCAATTCTTCCGTCTCTATCGAAAGTCGTTGAGAAATGGGTTGATATTAATTTCTCCTTGTTTATGAACAATTTTGGTTTGTTCCATAAGTCACAAAGTGGTTTCCGTGCTAGGCACTCTACTGAATCTGCACTTATTCTAATGGTAGATTCGTGGCTTAAAGCTTTAAACGCTGGCAAACTGATAGGTTGTGTAATGGTAGATTTCCGCAAAGCTTTTGATCTTGTTGATCATCAAATTTTATTTAAAAAATTGCAATCTTACAAATGTAGTGATATTTGTTTATCCTGGTTTAGATCGTATTTGTTTAACAGAAGCCAGCGCGTTGCTATAAATAATGAATTGTCTGGTTCTTCAATGGTCAAATGTGGAGTTCCCCAAGGTTCCATTTTAGGTCCTTTATTATTTTTACTTTTCATTAATGACTTACCCTTAACACTGCATGATACGACAGCTAGCGCCGATTTATATGCAGATGACACTACCATATATGACCAACAGTTTGAAATGAGCACTCTTCACAGTAATTTACAAAAGTCCTTAAATTCTCTTCATGACTGGTGTAGAGAAAATGGCATGATATTGAATACATTAAAGACTAAAGTGATGTTGATCACAAGCAGACAAAAAAGAAATAACTTACAAGAGAGCGTTTTTTCGCTTAAATACAATGATATAGATATTAGAATGACCATTAGCGATAAGAAACTTGGTGTCTATGTTGATGAAAATTTATCATGGAAAAATCATTATCAGCATGTATCAAAGAAAGTATCATCATATTTGTGGCTTTTAAGTAAAATTAAACCTTACTTATCACAAGAGTATAGACTTTTGTATTACAATTCCTACATTAAACCTCAATTTGATTACTGCAGTATTATTTGGAGTAATTCATCAAATTTCAACGTTAATAAAATCTACAAACTGCAGAGAAGGGCATGCAAATTAATCTTATCTCATGATTATAAAAGTTTAAATGAATCTCTGGAACAACTTGACATTTTATCATTCGATCAAGGAGTTTTTCTTAACAAGGCAAAGATTATGTACAAGATTCACAATAATTTGGCTCCCAGTTACTTGCATGAAATGTTCCAAATGAGAGAGGTTAATTTAGATAACACAACATCAAATTTAAGATCTGTTACAAATAAACATTATGTGCTGCCGCAGGCAAAATGTAATTTATTTAAAGGTAGCTTATCTTTTTCGGGAGTACTGGTTTGGAACAGTATCCCGCTAGACATCAAAAATTCATCTTCATTACACACGTTTAGTAAACGGTGCTCCGAATGGATAAAGCATTAGTTTTTCTGGTATAACTTATATTATGCTGTGATGCCTTGCTTACCTCCACCGCCATTCTCTGTATGTCCGTCCATAAGTCTGTCTGTCTGATCATGAATGTATGTCTGTCTTATGCAACTTCTACTTTTGACTTATTATATAACATTATGTTTGTTATTCCATGTTCATTTATGTTTACATTCTCGTTTCCATAGTCATTCATGATCTTATGTTTAAGAAACAATTTTGTTGCCGTGTTGTAAATATGTTAACTTGTAAAAGAGGGCCCCAAGGAAGATTGGTTGTACCAATTGGGTCACCCTCTAAAAATAAAGAATTTACTGACTTACTTACTTACTTACAAAAATCCATCATATTGCTTTATTATGAGTATTAAATGATAGCAGCTTGAATCTATCATACTACACCTCAATAATGGGGCATGAGTGCCTAGGCAAACATTGTAGACCCTGAACTTTAATGAGTCGTCTGACTATAGTCTACACTTGTCTGACTATACCGGTAATTGATTTATTTCTTAACTTGTACTATTGAGTGAACACTTTATATTTGTAATAATTGCCAGGCAGTCAAATTTGTAACTGCCTATATGAAAGCCTCTTACATTGGCGGTAGATTGCACAATGTTATGTAATCAAGTTGTCATCTGATTTTACAATAGCCAATAATGGTCCAGTATCATATGATTGTATTCAATACCCACACGATCCTAAATAAAATATTTAGTGGTCTCTCAGAGAAATGGAAATCGTTAGGCCAAGGGAAAAATGTATAATCTAATTTAGCTTTTGTGAGTCAAGACCTGCTTGGTAACGGTATGGCGAGAAAACATCCACCAATAAGATAACTAGATGTATGCACATTCGAAGAGGGAGGCACCGGCAATAAAAAAAACTACCCCTCTTACTGTTTTGCTTTGACTTCATATCTGCAACATTACTTTAACGCTGCCGAAGGTGTATCCACACAGTTTACACACATCGGAATACCATCAGGCAATGCCGAAGATATATCCACGCAAGTTTACACACATTCAGAGTACCAAAAGGCAATGCCGAAGATATATCCACGCAAGTTGACACACATCGGAATACCACCAGGCAATGCCGAAGATATATCCACGCAAAATGACACACGTCGTACAATGGAAATAAAACAAATAACAGCAACACTGTTATTGTTTTGTGGTGATACTATGTCACTTTCGAGAGGGAGCGGTTTTCCGTCCACTCTTCTGGTACTATTTGGAATATTTTGATGAAACTTACTAAAAGCACAAATGGTCATAGTAGTAGTAGCGTTTTATTACATATTCTAAAGAAATTTTCAATCAGGCTATGAAAACAATAAGAATAATCTATATAAAATCAGCATTTGAAATGGAATTTTTCTGAAACTGAACCCTTAATGGTCGACCTGTTGTTACATATGCTCAGATGAAGGCAGACGTGGGCAGGGAGTGGGTGGCATAGGTTGAGGTTTGAGTGAGGTACTGGCTGAAGAAAGAGGTTGTCGTTTTTCTCTCTCTCAAGAACAACATCTTAGTTGTTACGAAGAAACGGATTAAATTGTCCCTCAAAAAAATACGCTCGTCTCAGAACTTAAAAAAAACAAGCAAATTCCATTTAATTCAAAAGAACAGAAATGATACATCACGTTTTGAAATTATCACGCATGCGTTAATAAATTCTGTCTGTTTGTGTAACTGTCAACCGGAAAAAATAGAAAAAAAGCTAAAGAATGCCCGTTAAGCACATAAAATCCAACCGGTTGACTGACAGACGAAACAAATGGTCGTTTTGATGTTTTCTTCTTTATGTGAAACCTTTCTTAGAGATAGAAAAAATCCGTATTTATTCGGTTATACGACGGGAGTTTACCCTTCCAAAATTACCACAAATAGAGGATCTTACATGAGTGCCCATGTATCAGTGAATTTATTAAACGAGTAGGGGAAATCTTAAGATGCGAGGCTATGCCGAACATCTTATCGTTTTCCCCAACGAGTTTAATAAATTTAATAATACAGGAGCACGAATGCAAGATTCTATTTATTTTATGACACTAAAATCGCAATTTATGAGCGAAATTTGCACTAAAACGTCACTTTTTCCCCAACAGAAAATGCGACGTTTGCATGGACGGCAACGCATAACGTGACGACGTAATTTGCATATTTAATCCACTAGTGGATTATCGTTTTTAATGCATGGCTTTATTACACTCTCAGATGCGACGTCATATAATGAATATGTAAATCAGTCTTGTGTATTTCAGCTATAGAATGGGTTTTACTCTTTCAAAACTCCCAAAGCGTCTTACAAGATAAATCTAGATCTTTGAGATTGTTTTGGAAGGGACACCCCCGTCTTATAACTGATTCAGTACCTTACGGTAATCCTTAAATTACAAACAGTTTACATCTTATCTTGCCATACCGTTTTATAGATGTTATTTGCAGTTCGTAGATTCGAACAGCTGATACTTGATACTTTGCTACCAGGCTTGCATGGCTTTACAGCATATTAATACGTTTGCCTCTCCCCTCCCTGCACCCACCCACACCACACCCCTCAAGTAAGAAAATGAAAGTTGATTGCTGACAACGGCTGAACTTTTATTTGTTTCAATACAGCATAAAAACATATGCTGTGGCATTGTCAGGCCTTGTAAATTACTCTTTATTTAAAAGAGAGGGAGAAAATTAAAACAAAAACAAAAAAATACAAAAGAAAGACTTTACAAAGCTGTTGTTTAGTAAAGATTCTAAACATTGAAACAAATTAAGCGTTTTCATACCTTGCATGTCATAGACCATTTCTGAACATTATTCTCTTTAATGGAAAAAAGATAACTCATAACGGACTTTAATACTTTTTACAAAAAAGAAATTGGTTCAGACCTGGCCCCGAGGTTATAAAACAAGTATCCCAAAGGGCAACAATTGCTCACCTGAGAGACATTGTAAACCTATAGGGATATTTAAGATGCTCAAGGGCAGCTAACTCCACAGTCAGTGGTCCAATCACGCTGAAAATTAAACTCATCCAAAACATTATGTATGCCCTCATTTAATATATGCAAGTTTAAAAAGTATCCGATCAAGAGCACAATAGACAGAGCTGTCAAGGGCAGCTAACTTCATAGTGGTTAGCCTGATCTGGCCAAAATTTGAACTTGTTTAAGATATTATGCATTTCCTCATTACCTGCAAGTTTGAAAAGGATCGGATCAGTAGAAACCAAGAAAAAGTGGCGACATTAATCTTTTTGGAAGCTCAGGGCAGGTACTCCATAGTCAGTGGTGGGATTTAGCCGAAATGCTAACTAATCCAAGCTTTTATGCAGATCCCCATTACCTGCAAGTATGATGAAGAGGATCCGATGAAAAATGAAAATGTGATGACGTTGTTTTCTCAATTATAAGACTATGGGATTTTTTTCAAACGCTCAAGGGCAGCTAACTCTGTAGTCTGTGCTCGAATCCGGCCAAATTTCGAACTCATCCAAGCTCTAATGTATGTCATTATTACCAGCAAGTATGATAAGGATCTAATCAAAAACCTTGATTGCAGAACCCTGAAAGTCAAACTTGCTCGAGATATTGTGATGCCCTACATTTTAAAATCCGTTGAGAAATGTAGGTGCTAGAGCGATGACAAACTTTTTCTAAAAATAGCCACATTGACCTTGACATTGGGCACAGCATCCTGAAAGTCTAACTTGCTTGAGATATTGTCATACCCTACATTTGTGTCAAGTTATTTCAAAATCCATGGAGAAATGAAGGTGCTAGGGCAATGACAAAGTTTTTCTAAAAATAGCCACAGTGACCTTGACCTTGGGCGCAGCACCCTGAAAGTCTAGCTTGCTCGAGATATTGTCATGCCCTACATTTGTGTGAATTTATTTTAAAATCCATTGAGAAATGTAGGTGCTAGAGCGCTGACAAAGTTTTTCTAAAAATAGCCACAGTGACCTTGACCTTGGGCGCAGCACCCTGGAAGTCTAATTTGTTTGAGATATTGTGATGCCCTACATTTGTGTGAAGTTGATTTAAAATCCATTGAGAAATTTAGGCGCTAAAGCGATAACCAATTTTTTCTTAAAATAGCCACAGTGACCTTGAACTTGGGTGCAGCACCCTGAAAGTCAAACTTGCTCGAGATATTGTCATGCCCTACATTAATGTGAAGTTATTTTAAAATCTGCTGAGAAATGTCGGTGCTAGAGCGCTGACAAAGTTTTTCTAAAAATAGCCACAGTGACCTTGACCTTAAGCGCAGCATCCTGAAAGTCGAACTCGCTCGACATATTGTCATGCCCTACATTTGTGTGAAGTTATTTTAAAATCTGCTGAGAAATGTAGGTGTAGAGTCCTGACAAAAATTTTTTCTAAAAATAGCCACAGTGACCTTGACCTTAGGCGCAGCATCCTGAAAGTCAAACTTGCTCGAGATATTGTCATGCCCTACATTTGTGTGAAGTTATTTCAAAATCCGTTGAGAAAGTAGGCAATAGAGCGATGACAAAGTTTTTCTAAAAATATGTGATGACGTTGTTTTCTCCATTATAACACTATGGGATTTTTTTTTCAAACGCTCAAGGGCAGCTAACTCCGTAGTCTGTGCTCAAATCCGGCCAAATTTCAAACTCACCCAAGCTCTTATGTATGTCATCATTACCTGCAAGTATGATAAGGATCTAAGCAAAAACAGTTGAGAAAACGTGATGACGCCATTTTCCCCATTATAACCCTATGGGATTTTTTTCAAACGCTCAAGGGCAGCTAACTCCGTAGTCTGTGCTCGAATCCGGCCAAATTTCGAAATCACCCAAGCTCTTGTGTATGTCATCATTACCTGCAAGTATGATAAGGATCTAATCAAAAACAGTCGAGAAAACGTGATGACGCCATTTTCCCCATTATAACCCTATGGGGGCTATCTGTTGCCATGGAAACCAGAGTTCTGAGCTGATCGGCACCAAAACCTAATGCAGCCTTTCCCCCATCCAAATGATGCTTCAGATAAAATTTGATTGCGATCGGCCCACTGGTCTCTGAGATATTAATGTTTGAAAGTGTTGACGGACGGACGGACCCACGGACGGACGACGGCTCGACTCCTATCCTATAAGCTCACCTCTGAGCCTTCGGCTCAGGTGAGCTAAAAATTCATGCTCAACTCAGCTGAGCATAGAATTTTTTCTGCTCATAAATGTTGAAATGCCAACTTCTGTTGGCATTTTAACATTAATGAGCAGAAAAAATAGCTGAATGTCTTGCTATTTTTATATCTATGAACATTTTAAATTTCGTGCTCAGCTGAGTTGAGCACGAAAACTGTTTTATAACCTCTGGGCATGTTTTAGAACGTTGTAGAGAAGTTAACAATAACTTGTGGGTTGACGTTCAGTATACATGTCTATATATTAAGGACACAGTGTACTAGAACTGTGCACATAGTGCTCGGGAAAAATCATATATGCAATTATAACTAGCATGAAAGTCAATGAAAGCCTAAGTCTGGCTTCAATCACATTTGGTTCATAAACAATTCAAAGAAAATGATTCAGTGTTAAGGGCGTTATTCTTTTCTGCTAAATTTTCTTGTAATTTGGTGTTTCATACGTCTTGTTTTAAAATAGGCTTGTTGTCCTCCAGGGAGCTGAAAACTTTTGCATAAAACATATTCAGTGATGCAGTGATTCCAAGGTCGGTGTTTTATGAACTTTTCATGCTCTCTTTTCTTTCAGAAATTCTCCATTTTTGTCGCACCTGCTTTAGCAAGGTGCGATATAGAAGTTCACTTTTCCGTCCGTCCGTCAGTCATTCCGTCCGTACGTCCGTCCATAATTACCTCGACTCTTGTCCATTTTTCTCAAACTGTAATACCTACAATCATCAAACCTGGTATAAAGTTTCTTCTAAGAATGTTGTCCAGATATTTTGCACTTCTTTATACCCTTGACCTATATTTCACGTTCTGCTGACTTCGTAAAATTTAATGTCCAAAATTACCTCGACCCTAGTGTTTAAGTCCATTTCTCTCAAACTATTATACCTACAGTCATCAAATCTGGTAAAAAGATTCTTCTTATAATGTTCTACAGGGCTTTTAATCTAATTATTACCATTGACCTATATTTCACGCTCTGCTGACTTCGAAAAATTTAATTTCCAAAATTACCTCGACCCTAGTGTTTAAGTCCATTTCTCTCAAACTATGATACCTACAATCATCAAACCTGGTATAAAGTTTCTCCTTAGAATGTTCTCAAGGTAGGTTGCACTTTTTTCTATCCTTGACATAAAATCTATATTTCACGTTCTGCTGACTTCGTAAAATTTAATGTCCAAAATTACCTCGACCCTAGTGTTTAAGTCCATTTCTCTCAAACTATTATACCTACAATCATCAAACCTGGTATAAAGATTCTTCTTAGAATGTTCTCTAGGGCTTTTGCTCTAATTTTTACCCTTGACCTATATTTCAAGCTCTGCTAACTTCGAAAAATTTAATTTCCAAAAATTACCTCAAACCTAGTGTTTAAGTCCATTTCTCTCAAACTATGATACCTCCAATCATTAAACCTGGTATAAAGTTTCTCCCTAGAATGTTCTCAAGGTATGTTGCACTTTTTTTCTATCCTTGACCTATATTTTATGCCCTGCTGACTTCGTAAAATTTAATGTCCAAAATTACCTCGACCCTAGTGTTTAAGTCTTTTTCTCTCAAAGTATGATACATGTACCTACAATCAGCAAACCTGGCATAAAGTTTCTTCATAAAAAGGTCCCAAGGGATGTTGCACTTTTTTCTGCCCTTCACTTTTATTTCACGGGCTGCTGACTTTGTAAAATTTTATTTCAAATAGTATATTGACCCTAGCATTTAAGTTCATTGCTACTCTGGAAGAGCAAGGCAGGTGCGACATAGTATTCTGCGGAATTCTTGTTTATATTATTTAGACGACATTAATGCTCACAAACAGAAATCCAAATAATGTTACATGTCCCGATTACTGATATGTGTAAATACAAATATCAGATAAGCCCTGAAGGGTGTAACAAAGCCACAGACTTTACTTTGTACGTTTTGGTCACATCAAACCATTTGTGCCTAGTTTCCCATACAAGGGACGTTTGTAAACAGTGCAGACCCACATCAGACGTCGCAAAAAGTGGCGTCTGGTCAGGTTGTTTACTATTTGCATATTAATACAAATTGGTATTTCTCCTTAAAATAAAACAAAATGATAAAAATAAACTAAACCAGATACCCCTTAATTGACAAACGAACTCATCGAGTTTATAAGAACAGAAGAATCCACCAGGCAGCAATGGGTTTACCACTTTACACAAGTCCCTTACAAGATGGGTGGTAGTTTTAAAAATAATATACAAAATACAGGCATGTGCGCCCACCCTTCAATCGGTAGAAAATTGGCTGTCAAAATAATTAATCTAAAAACCAATTTTGTATTAGCTTCGTGTCCGCTCCATATCTCGTTTAAACCGTTCAAAAAATATTCATGAAAATTGGTACAATAAAAAATGATTATCAGACAATGTGCAAAAAAAGACCCATAACCCTACTTTCAGCTCTGACAGCCTTATGCCACTTTGTATGTGTCTAAGTGATTGCGTATCTGCACTATTTCAGACTGATTTGAAACTTTGTACAAATATAAAACATCATCAGCATGGCATATCAATTGTGTAGTTCGTCTTTATGTCTGTCCATTTGTCTGTCTGTCCATCCATTTGTCTGTCCATTAACTTTGTCCGCGTCGTATCTCCGAAATCCCTGGAAAGATTTTCTTTAAATTAGAACAAGTGTTCATCATGAAAGATTATATGCATAATTCACAGTTTAAAAAAGTCTGACTCAAGGTCACATTTAGAGGTACAAGTTCTAAAGGTAATTTAAAACCGTTTAAGAGTTCTTCATGAAAGTTTGTACCACTAGGTGATGTGCGAGGTTGCGCTCATAAAACTAGTTTACGTCCCCAGTAGTTTGTGGCTGTCCGTTCAAATTGTTGTGATTCTAGGCATCAATATCTGTTTATAGTTAGTTTTAATGTTAAAGTCTCCATAGTCCTATCGGTGTTAAAACGACTAAACACAAATCCTAACGAAAAGCGGTTCAACCTGCCCATATGGAGATAAAACGTGGCTTGCTATGCATATATTGAGTCAATACACCTTGCAAAAAGTAGAGGGAACAGGTTTTTGAAAATGACAAATCACTCCACAAAATACATCTGTTCTCTTCTGGTTTCCTGTTTAGTAATGTTACACAGCTGTAAACTCCGTTCATTAATTCTGAAACTGGGTTTTTCGCTGCTTATATTTTGATAAGCAAATCAATCCAAGTAAGACTGTGCATAGTGATAAAGCTCGACTTCCGCCGATTTCTCATCAAGGTCTCATGTACCTTCGCCTGGCGTCTAATGCTGCAGTTACATGCATGAAACAGCAAATTTAAAAAACTCGTCCGCAAACTAAGACCATTTGATGAAAATTGACAGCCTAAAGTCATACATATTCACACACTTTCCACGTGGATATCACGCTGGTCATTCGGATAATAACTGTTGGCACTCCAGCAAAGTCACACGAAGCATAATTCCAGAAATAAATGCTTTGAAGCCGGCTGCTTAAAAAAATACAGTTGCTGCATGAGCTACATTTTTTCTCTGTTTTGACCACGCTGGATTTTACAATTGAAAAACAGACCCAGGATTTTTACCATATTTTAAACGCTTGCATTTGTTTGCGTCATGTTTTCTCAGTCACGAAAAAAAATCGCAAGTAGTATACATGTGAACAACGGGACAGTTGTGTGATCCGACTTAGAAGCAAACTTCAGGCCCACAAACGTCCCTGCATCTTTTCTATCATTTTTCTCATGGCGACACTTCCAGCATAAAGGTGGCAGAACGTATCTGCGAACATCGAAATCTCAAACCAGCAGCCAGAGACTTTGTGCATCTGTGCCCACACAGCCACACACCCGATGTGCGAAAAGCAAACGCTTAGATTAGCTTGAAATCGCGTATGCGGAAGAAAATATTGCGTGCATGCATGCATGCGAGTTCACCTTTATACGTCAATGTCTATGAAATAGTTAATTAGAAGTAATTGACTTGCACGCTTATGAAAAGGTACCCTTGTAGTTCACAAACAGGGAAGACCCAGACCGTGCGATCATATCACAGTCTACATTTTTGCATAAACTTTCTTAGATAATATAAAAAGATGAAAAGCCTGTAACAGTATGCACATGCCTCTACCCCTCGACACTAACATATGTACGCAAGGAAGGTCTCAAAGTAAATACTACATCCTCGAACCTCACGGGCTTGCGCAAACAGGATGCAGTCTGATCAGAGTCAAACGGGGTCATGGATGTGTTTCAAATCGAGACAAAATTGTTTAGATGATAAGCTTGTTGTCATGCTGACTGATTTCGCACGCGCAGAACATGTGTTTGAATACTAACCACACCCGTACACAAATTTATTTATAGCGACCACTTTATATGGTATTAAAAGGCGTTCCCAACCTGTCCGATGGACTTAGTCTCGGGTTGAAAATATGTTATTCGCATTTTCGTGCAGGTTAGCCCAGCATCCTACGAAAGGCAGAGTCATAGCACAGATTGATGAGAAATCGGCGGAAGTCTATGATTATCACTATGCACAGTCTTACCTGGATTGATTAGATTATAAAAGTATGAGCAGCGAAAACCCCAGTTTCAGAATTAGTGAACGGAGTTTAGGCGGCATAGTGTATGGGTCTCCACGCCTGTATAATGTATTTTTTACCATTTTATTCATGTAGGTCATACTAGTTGGCAACTAAAATGACCCAGCTCAGTTTTCAAACTTTTTTTTATGAATCTCAAGGATATTATATTTGATTAAAGTTGGCCAATTACGGTCGTTTACTATGACGCAACTGTAGTGAGAAGCTTGCAGCGATACCTCGCGATTAAATTGCCATCACTGATAGAGCTATGGGGCCTTTAAGAGGTTTATATAGTGACTTATTAAAAGTATAATACAGTATTTTGAGCGATGTATTTGAAGTGAAATTACTTCAGCTGAATACCAGAATTAGCACAACAAAGGTTATCACTCTTTTCAGCGATGGAATGTAATTGCTTCACTGCAAGGAAATGGAAGAGTATTGGCAAGAGAATAAGATTGTGATTATCCTATATTTTTTGTCAGAACCGTTCTTTTTTTAGGAAAATCCTTCCTAGCCAGGCCATGAAGAAAAGTCTCTCTTGTTCTTTATTGAAATTATACAAAAATGATGACGCTCTACGAACCGTTTTGAAATCACGTATGTTGATCATGGGCTGAGTGGATACCTCGCCAATGAGGGTGAGGGGATGAAAGAATTGCCATTCACTGTAAAAGAAGAGAACCATGAGGCCCCAAATCGCTCACCAGAGTAAATGGATTCAATGCCAACCTAAGTTCATCAGTTTAACAAATCTGATAGTATATGAATCGCAAATGCTGAATACTAGTTTTACTGTCATTGGCATTTGCTTCTGGAGAAAAAGATTTTCACGGGTTTTTACCATATACCGGTAGAGACATGGCGGCCGTCCTGGTCATGTAATCACTACCATTCAAGTAAACTTTCATTTCCCCGACTGATGGAGGCGTCATTTAAAATTTTGCCTCGACAGGAGAAGATGTCTGAAGGTGTCGAAATATGAGTGACCTTGGTTAGAAGTCAAAGAATGAGGTTGATCTCTAGTACTCAAAACAATCTTCATGTACTCATTTAGTTTAATGATTATAACAACTTTCATACCGGAGTCTTCATCAATTCCCGGGATAACTATTTCATTTTCTGATATATATGCATAAAGAAGCAAGTCTGGCCTCGCCGAGAAAAGGTTGACGTCAACCCAGGTTCATTATTTGAACAGAGTTTATAGTACTCAAGTACCTCCTGCTACATATGATCTTTCAAGGCCATCTGTCTTATGGTTCTGGAGAAGATGATTTTCAAGTTTTTTTAACCATAAATGGCTGTAATAGCCATCTTTGTCAATTGACCAAGACCATTCAAAGAAACTTTCCTTCCCTTAAGCCCTGCTCCATGTGGAAATTGCCTCCAGTCGGGCCAGTGGCTTTGGAAGAGTTAATGTTTAAAACTGTTTGAATATGAGTGAACTTGGGTCAAAGAATGGCACTGACAAGGTCAAAGAATGGCACTGACCTCTGGTATGAACTCGTTTAGTTTACAGTATATAACAGTTCTTTGATTTACAAGAAATCTAATGATACTGTAATCTCTCATATCAAATCATAAGGAATAAGATTTCACCTTGCCATACGAAGGGTCAAGGTCAACCCAGGGTCATCATTTTGAAGAAAAAAAACTTGACATTGATAGAGTACCAGTTCGTACATATCAATTTTCAAAGCCATCAGCGTTTGTGTTCTGAGGAAGAGGATTTCATATAAAAGCACAAGAAAGCAAATCTTACCTCGCCATAAAAAGGTTAAAGTCTCCATAGTCCTACCAGCGGTAAAAATCGTCAAAATACAAATCAGTATGAAATCTGTACAGCCTTCAGAATTAATGAAAATATTTCGGTTGATGTGCTTTTTTGCATCATATAACTGGCAAAAAAGAAGGAACAAGGAATTTTGGAAAAATGATGTCTCAACATAAAAATACGGTTTTCGTCTCTGGTTGCCTGTTAAGCAGTGAAATAATGTAATCGCGGCACAATCAGTGGGATCCTTGCTTAACATTTTGGTACATTGTATTTTTATCAACTGTTAAACGCCTGTACCTTGTATTTTTATCTCTTGTACTTTGTGTTTTACCATGAAATAAAGCTTGTGAAATCATGGCGAAAGTAGGCAATTTTAGTTGGTAACTAAAATGACCTAGTTGTTTTTTTCAAATCTATTTTATGGTAAACTCAAGGAAGTTTTGATTCTTCAAAGCCGGCCAATCACGATAATAACCAATGGCAAAACTGAGGTGAGAAATTTGCAGCGATACCTCACGACAAAGTATTTCATGCGGATAGAGCTATGGGGCCTTTAAGGTCCATCAAAGTTTAGAATTTGAAAAATGTAGGACTTGATTACTTAATGATATATATCAAGTTTTAAGGCCATCGGTCTTTTGATGCTGCACAAGAAGATGTTCCAACATTAAGGGCGTTGCGGCTATTTGGTCATGGGACAGGGCCATCAGAACAAAACTGTATACTTTTAACGTTAGCGCTTAGCCACATGCATTTCACGTAGACAACGTATACTAAGCAAACTGAATCTAAATTGTTGAAAACAGCTTTATTTTGAAGATTATGTTGGCGGAACTTTGGAATTAAGCCGCTTAGCATTTGTTTTCAACTTTCCTGGTTAATTTCCATTTATACCCAAAAGCTTTTCCGCGAAGATATGTTTTCACAAACATTTAACACGTGGTGGTTACGAGAAATGTACCCGAGGTCAAAGCTAAATGTTAAATATTAAGATTATCCCCGAAATTTCAACATCGGCGAATTCTCATCACATCATGATATTTGTGGACGTATTTGTGGACGTTCTTTTTACTATTATACAGAAGATTAAAATAAATCAAGCTAACAAGAAGCTCGATAAATGTAATCCGTATCGTCTCAGCCCTGATCATCTCATCAGCGACAATTTTAACCCATTTCATTCTGGGTATTTTTTGTCGTCTGCTAAAATTGTCGTCTGCATCAAAAATCAAGAATATTTTGACAATATTGGTCTAACCAACCTTTGTAGAAATGATGTCTAGGCAGAAAACAGTTTGGATCTCAGATCAGGCCCCACGTTTGTGGGGCCTGATCTGGATCCACACTGTTTGCCCAGATACACCTAAAGGGGCATCCCGCATGGAATGGGTTAATTAAGTATCTTAATAGTACAACTGCAATTTCGGAGGGATAAAGATATTAGTTCTAAATAACTTAGATGTAAAAGTACACTGTCGAGAGCGAAACCTATTTCTAGACAAGAATGTAACAGTGTCAAGACATAAGGTGGCATTGGCCATAAACGCGCGCAGCCAAGCCTCAGTTCAGCCGGCGCACTCGAACAGTATCAATATCAGACTTTTCTGTTCACACAACTTTTTAAGGAAACGGCTATGTTTATACGTTATACCCATGTTTGCTGCATGTATTCTTTGATTTATGTGTGCTGCAGACCATTTTGTCCCTTTTAAAGAAAATGAGCATAAAACACGGTATCAATTCAAAGCTGCAAATGATCAGAATACAGTAAGACTTAACGGCTATCAGACGCATTTGCCTACCTCAGAGATGCATACAAATGCAGGGGATGTAAAAGGGATAAATAAAAATCAGAGACTGTGCGACTTTGCAGAATTTTATGGTGACTTAGTATACAAATTCAAAAAGATTATGGGTAGGACTGACTTTTCTGATCAATTCCGAAAAATAATAATACGTCACAAACTTATTGGCTATAATTTAAATGTTATGCGACAGTCTGCATGCTTAGTGATTAACTCAATCACGGTTGGAAACTTTGCTGCACTCTTTAATTGCACACCGGGGGATCGGGCATCAGACTCTATGATGGCCCCGACCTAAAGCTATATATTTTAGTTGGTTGGGACCGGAGCCTTTTTGTCTGTTGCTTGGTCCACCGGAGCTCAACTGGTGACCTTCTTTTGCTTCAGATTTCCAGTGGGGTTGTTTGGCAGGCCAGGGATCTTCACCTGTCAGACGGCCCGTTGTATCTATTGAGTCCTCGTCTTTGCTTCTTTATGGTGTTGAAATTTGATTTATGTGTTTACCGTGATGATTCATTGACGAGTTAGAGGGTTATCATGCGAACCGAACAACCAACTAAATGTTTTGTACCACTTCAGAAACTGAGGGTGAGGTTGGGCCTGTAAAATCTTAAGCCCCCCAGTAATTAATTACTGACCGTTCCAAGGCGGTAGTTCTGTTGTGGTTCTCTGTTGCCTGTTTTTGGAGTCAGAGTTTCTGTGATGTTTTACCTTATGTATGTTCTTATTATTTTTGGTTCGGTTTGGGTTGCTGAGTGGCCACCTTTTGGGAACAAGCTGCTCACTCGGTTGGCCATATGTTCTCTGTATCTTGATTATTTGTAATCTTAGTTGTTTCCAACTATGGTTTGAGGGCTGGATTTGGATTTTGATTGTTTCAGTTCCTGGTCTTTGCATACTTTTTACTTTTGTTGTGAGTTGTAAATACTGCAATATTAAATTTGCTCATGCATAAGACCATGAATTTATTTATTGTTTGCTGTGTATTGTCTGTTATGCACTTTACTTTTTCTGTTGCGTCCTGTTTTCTGCAAAATTGATATTTTTCGCACTGTAAGAGCACGTGCAGATTCATATTCATCTAGCTTATGCTTGTACACATGCTCAGTCGGTGTCTTCGTACGCAGCAAACAGTTTAAAAGACTCCCAGTAGATTTGAATCTTAAAGAGTTCCTTCAAGAGCAGAGAATACATTCACTAGAAGGAACATGGGCCAGACTACGTAGTTTCGGCTAATAAAGCCTCTTCAGTAGATCCACAACTATCCAGGAAAGGTCTTGGAAATGCCTTACAGAGAAACAAGAGGTTCTCAGCAGACGGACAGAATACTGCACAGAACTATACAACCATGAGACAATGACTGGTGACGAATATGATGACATTATCTGGTGACGAAACCAGAGAAGAGCATACTGTAATTTCTTAATCTTAATTGGACAGTCGATTCAAAGACTGTTTAGTATTAAATTAGTATCAATTAGTAGCTGTCAAGGTCCACGATTCACAGGCATACAAAAATATGGAAATGACAAGTGGGCGCATAAGTTTCACCTTTGATCCAAGAGATATTTTGTTATCTCTCCAAATTGGTTTCAGCTTGGTACGAACTGAAGTGGCTTGTGCAATCTTTGAGAGAACCTCCTGTTTTGAGCCATCATCTGAGACAACTGGTCCAAGGTAATTGAAGCTTGTTACGGTACCCAGCTTCTGCCCTTTTACCTTGATCTCCCTCTGAGTGCCATCTGCGCTGTTTGCCATCAGTTTGGTATTCTCAGTACTGATCTCCATCTTATACTTTGTGCCGGTTTGGTCGATACTTTCAACTAGGGCCTCTAGTTCCTGCTCTTCCTCAGCTAGAGCGTCTATGTCATCGGCAAACCGCAGATTAGTAATGTTTCTGCCGCCTATGCTAACCATCCGTCATGTTCTTCCAGAGCATCAGACATGATCCGTTCGAGAAAAATGTTGAAGAGGGTGGGTGATAGAAGACATCCTTTTCTTACTCCAACTGTTGCTCTGAACCATTCTCCTGTGCTGCCATTCATAAGGACTGCACTTGTATACAGCCTGCTGGATTATTATCAATATGTTCTATAAAACGGTTATCCTTTGGAAGCAAGGATCACACCAAAGAACTGAAAACTGTCGAGTGTACAAGTTTTCTGGGCCAGACTAGCTAGTTTCGGCCAATTAGGCCTCATCAGTGACCCTCAAATATTTTCAAAGTTCTACAATGGAATCAATGATCCCAAAGGACTAGAAAATAAAATCTACACTATGATGAAGGGCAGGGAGACTATTTACGGTGACCACACAGTCCCAATCACCAGCTGTAGTGAAGTTCAATATGTTCTATAAAAGGGTTATCCTTTGGAAGCAAGGGTCACACCAAAGAACTGAAAACTGTCGAGTGTACAAGTTTTCTGGGCCAGACTAGCCAGACTCCGGCAGACTTCCCCTTCTTTAGCGCTGCTACTGCAATCTCAACTTCCTCACGAAGGATCGGTTGTTGATGGTCTGCTGGGGGCTGATTGCAGACCAGAACCGTATTGTCACCATAAGTTTCATGGTTGTATAGTTCTGTGCAGTATTCTGTCCATCTGCTGAGAATCTCTTGTTCCTCTGTAAGACATTTCCCAGACCTGTCCTGGATAGTTGTGGATCTACCCTGTTTCTTTGAAGGTAGATCCTTCACCAGCTGGTATGCTTTCTTCGTGTTGTTTTTGTTCAAGCAAGTTTTAATCTACTCGCACTGAATACCTATCCAGTCCTCATTCGCTTTCTTCACTGCCTTCTGAATCGTCTTGGTTGCTTCCCTGTATTCTTGTGCTCCTCCTGCTTCCTACCGCTTCTTCTTTAAATTTCTCCTCTCATCACAGAGGTCGTGAACATCTCTGGTGTCCCAGGGCTTTTTCCTGCGACGTTCCTTCGCAAGTATCTTACTGGCTGCATCAGTCACTACTGCATTGTAGGTGGTAATCATGGTATCTATATCCATGTCATCATCTCTTAGACTAGACTAGTCCTAGTCTTATAATGAAAAGGTTTACCGTTTATAGAAAAAGAATTAAATGTTTTTGCTTCTTTTCTCTGGCTAGTCTATAAAACATAAATCTGCTCCTTTTCTGATACATACATCTGATACGTACATTGAAAGTCGAGCTATAAGTATAGACTAGCTGTAGGAACTTGGAAAATGAAATGGCTGACTGATATAACTTCTTCGCCTAGTGGCTAGGCTACTCTCAGACCAATGAGTGGTACAAATTTCCCACCTATTATCGCTTGAAAAGTGCATGCCATATCTGGGTCCCTTAACTTCTCAAGATCAAACTCAGTCTTGGCTGGGTTGGCTTTCTAGCCTTCTTCAGACGAACTCGGAAGTTCATTATCACCCGGTCATGGTCACTTTCTATGTCTGCTCCAGGAAAACTCCTTGTCCTATGGTGTTTCCAAATTGGGCTGTGCCATGTCCATCTTCTTGATGGTTTGTGAGGGCCAAGGGTGTTTGTCAGTACTAGGCTTTTACAGGTGGCAAACTCTAGAAGTATGAGACCTCTCTCATTTGTCTCGACATTGCAGTAGGGTCCACAAACGTTTCCCCAGGCTGCCTGTGCATCCTTTCCAACTTTAGCATTCCAATCCCCTTGTACAACCAGAATGTCCTTCTTGTGTGTTTGGTCTATGAAATCTTGGAGTTGCTGGTAGAAGTGTTCTACCTCATTGTCGTCATGCCCAGATGTTGCTGCATAAACCTGTATGATGGTTTGATTGGTTGATTTGTTGCTCTACGTCCACGGTAAACAGCTATGGTCATGTCGGGACTGTCAGTTAACCTAACCACACTATTCCTGGACAGGCTTAGACCTCCTAAGCGGTTAACCAGTACTAAGTGCACATATTTTCGCCAGTAACTGTATACCGTATGATGCTGAAAGGAACTGCCTTCAGGCGGATTGAAATCAGTCTGTTGGAGACTGGTTGGCATCTAAAGACAGCATTCACCATGTCCTTATGCACAAGAAATCCAACCCCATACTCATGTTTGTCCTCTTCTTCACTGAAATAACCTTGTGCTTGTCATCTGTTGACATCTCACCAAAGTTTTTTCAGCGCACCTCTCAGAGCCCCAGTATGTTCCAGTGATACCTTCCATTGCATGAGTCAGCTCTTCAAGTGTCCCAGCTGGCCTCAGTCCTCACGGTCCAGGTGCCAACTGAGATGTTCTCCCTACCTCTGATCTTCTTGATCTGTGTTACACCAGTTGTCACCTATGTCCCGGTGTCCAACAATAGGCGCGCTACCATGGTAGGATATATAAGAATGATAAATAAGATATTTCCCCTTAAGGGCCTCAGCTTGTCACGAGTGTTCGGCTTTCAAGTATTTTGTACGTTGACTGTTCTCGTACGATTCACCTTTAGTGTACATGAAAAGTTCATTTTGCAGTTTCAGTGAAGATGAAGATAAAGGTCATACCCAGACACAATTGTGTTTAGGTACATGTATCTCAGAGTTTTCAAGGGTGGAAAGGCTGGCAACCTAATCCACATAATTTTAACACATGAAACTGGACTAACAGGCTTGGGGCATCGCAAGCGATACAAGCCCCTGGCACTGGACCATTCATCATACTGAGTTCATCGCAGGTGGGGTACTCAATTGCTAATTTATATGTCCAAATTATTTTCCAATTTAACATTTTAAAAAATAGCTACTGTGACCCTGACCTTCACCACAGACCTTTGGAACCTAAATCGTGCAAGATATTTTTATGCTCAATATTTGTATGAAGTTATATTAAAATTGGTCTGCAGATGAGGGGCCAGAGCAATGACAAAGTTTTTCTAAAGATGGCAACTGCGATCTTGTCCTCGGTCCTAGATTGCTGAAATGCGAACTTGTCCAAGATATTGTCATACTAAACAATTGTGTCAAGTTATATTAAAATCTGTCAATAAACTAGAATCGTTTTTCTACGAAAAAACAGAATGTCTCCCCCCTTTTTGATGTCAAAAGGATCAGTCATTAAGACGCCAAGGGAAAACAATATGTTTCCCTACCCTGAAGCAGGGATTCATTATAAGTAAAAAGTAAAAATGCAATAGTTATAGTTGTTATGCTCTGCATGTCATGTAATGTTGACTGATATTCATATTTAGTTTTTGTCAAAAAATATAAATGCAAGAGTTACAGTGCTCTGCACGCCGTCTATTTATATGCTGACTGATATTTGTATGAATTTTCATGAATATAGCTTAAACGGTTTTCAAGTTATAGAGCTTAGACGATTGAGACAAGATTTTGTGAATGACAAAGTTCCAAGGGAAATAACTCAAATAGTATAAATGCTGTGCTCTGCAGGTTGTCTAGTGTTGACTGACATTTGTATGAAGTTTCCTGAATATAGCTTGTCCGGTTTTCAAGTAATAAAGCGATGGAGACACGATTTTGTGACTGACAAAGGTCCAAGGGAAATAACTCAAGAAGTATAAATGCAAGAGTTATGGTTCTTGCACTATGCAATTCTTCTAATGTTGATTGATAGTTGTATGAAGTTTCGTGAATATAGCTTGAATGGTTTTCAAGTTATAGAGCAGACACGACTGAGACACGATTTTGTGACTGACAAAGTTCTAAGGGAAATAACTCAAATAGTATAAATGCTAAAGTTATGGTTCTTGCATTCTGCATGTCATCTGATGTTGATTGATATTTGTATGAACTTTCATGAATATAGCTTGAATGGTTTTAAAGTTATAGACGGACTTAACTGAGACGCAATTTTGTGATGGACAAAGTTCCAAGGGAAATAACTCAAAAAGTATAAACGCTATAGTTACCATTTGTGCACTCTGCACATCGCCTCATGTTGATTGATATTTGTATGAAGTTTCGTGAATAAAGCTTGAGCAGTTTTCAAGTTATAGAGCGGAAACAATTGAAACACAATTTTGTGATGGACTAAGTTCCAAGGGAAATAACTCAAAAAGTATAAATGCCAGCGTTACCATTCTTGCACTCTGCACGTCGCCTCATCTTGATTGATATTTATATGAAGTTTCGCGAATATAGCTTGAGCGGTTTTTAGCTCACCTGTGGTGAGCTTATAGTATAGTCTTGGTCCGTCGTCCGTCGTCGTCGGCGTCGGCGTCGTCCACACTTTTAAACATCTTCTTCTCAGAAACCACTGGGCCGATTGAAGCCAAATTTCATATGAAGCCTTAACAGGATGGGGGAACGAAAGTTTATATATTTGGACCAGGTCACATTACCAAGATGGCCGCAATGCCCATATATGGTAAAAACCCTTCAAAAATCTTCTTCTCCAGAACCAAAAGGCCTATGACCTTGAAACTTGGTATGTAGCATTGGGCATGCCGGCCCATCATATTTTATACAAATCATGACCTTGCGTTGACCTTGACCTAATTTACGACATGGTCAACTTTGATTCATTGACGAGTTAGAGGGTTATCATGCGAACCGAACAACCAACTAAATGTTTTGTACCACTTCAGTAACTGAGGGTGAGGTTGGGCCTGTAAAATCGATTTAAGCCCCCCAGTAATTCATTACTGACCGTTCCAAGGCGGTAGTTCTGTTGTGGTTCTCTGTTGCCTGTTTTTGGTGTCAGAGTTTCTGTGATGTTTTACCTTATGTATGTTCTTATTATTTTTGGTTCGGTTTGGGTTGCTGAGTGGCCACCTTTTGGGAACAAGCTGCTCACTCGGTTGACCATATGTTCTCTGTATCTTAATTATTTGTAATCTTAGTTGTTTCCAACTATGGTTTGAGGGCTGGATTTCGATTTTGATTGTTTCAGTTCCTGGTCTTTGCATACTTTTTACTTTTGGTACGTTAGGCTTTTATATGGGAAAACGCTTAAACAGTGGATTTCTCAGAAACTATTTAAGTCTAAGGTACAATACTTGGTATACATGGTCGACTAAATGACCAGATGAAGATATTATGTCACTAAAGGTCAAGGTCATTCCGTCGGACCATCCGTCGTCAAGATTTTCAAACATCTTCTCCTCTGAAACCACTGGGCCGATTGAAGCCAAATTTCATATGGAGTCTCGGTGGGATGGGGGAACTAAAGTTTATACCCGGGGTCTGGGTCACATGACCAAGATGGCCGCCATGCCCATATATGGTAAAAACCCTTCAAAAAACTTCTTCTCCAGAACCAAAAGGCCTATGACCTTGAAACTTGGTGTGTAGCATAGGGCATGCGGGCCCATCATAATTTATACAAATCATGACCTTGCGTTGACCTTGACATAATTTACGGCATGGTCAACTTTGGTACGTTAGGCTTTTATATGGGAAAACGCTTATACAGTGGATTTCTCAGAAACTATTTAAGTCATAGGTACAATGCATGGTATATATGGTCAACTAAATGACCTGATGAAGATATTATGTCACTGAAAGGTCAAGGTCATTTTGTCGGTCTGTCCGTCATCAAGATTTTCAAAACATCTACTCCTCTGAAACCACTGGTCTGATTGAAGCGAAATTTCATATGGAGTCTAAGTGTGATCAGGGAATATAAGTTTGTTCTCAGGATCTTGACCAAGATGGCCGCCATGCCCGTATATGGTAAAAACCCTTCAAAATCTTCTTCTCCAGAACCAAAAGGTGTATGACCTTGAAACTTGGTATGTAGCTTTGGGTACTCAAGCCCATCATAGTTTAAACAAATGATCGTGCGTTGACCTTGACCTAATTTATGACACTGTCAACTTTGGTACATTATGTAGGCTTTTATATGGGAAAATGCTTAAACAGTGGATTTTTCAGAAACTATTTAAGTCTAAGGTGCAATATTTGGTATATATGGTTGACTAAATGACCAGATGAAGATATTTTGTCGTTAAAGGTCAAGGTCATTCTTTGACTTTTGTACAAGGTCATTGAGATTCTGTCACCCGTCAACATTTTCAAACATCTTCTCAGAAGCCACTAGGGTCAATTGAAGCCATATTTCATATGGAGCTTCACCGGCTTAAAGGAACCATAGTTTGTTCAGATGGTCTTGGTCACTTGACCAAGATGGCCACCATGCCCATATATGGTAAAAACTCTTCAAACGTCTTTTTCTCGAGTACCGAAAGGCCTATAACCTTGAAACTTGGTACCGGTATGTAGCATTGGGCACTCAGGCCCATCATAGTTTATACAAATGATTACTGTGTTTCATATATATCATGGAGCTTTAATACTGGGTCAAAGGAATCAAAGTTTGTTCAGATTGTCATGGTCGTATGAACATGGTGGCCGCCACACCCATTTATGATAAAAACCCTTCAGAAATCTTTGTCCAGAAACAAAGGCCCAGTGACATGTGGCTTGGTATATAGAATTGGGACTCAGCATTAATCCCCAAGGGAGGGGGGTTATCTGTCCCTGCCCTGGTGCTATATACATGTATAAAAGCATTAAAATATATACCAGGACCAAGTGTCAGGTGAGCTACAGGACCATTGGTCCTCTTGTTAAGTTATAGAACGGACACAATTGAAACACAATTTTGTGATGGACTAAGTTCCAAGGGAAATAACTCAAAAAGTATAAATGCCAGAGTTACCATTCTTGCACTCTGCACGTCGTCTTATGTTGATTGATCTTTATATGAAGTTTCGCGAATATAGCTTGAGCGGTTTTCAAGTTATAGAACGGACACGATTTGTGACAGACAGACGGACAGACGCCCGGGGAAAAACAATATGTCTCCCGACCCTGAAGGGGGGAGACGTCTGATGTTGATTGATATTTGTATGAACTTTCATGAATATAGCTTGAATGGTTATAAAGTTATAGACGGACTCGACTGAGACACAATTTTGTGATGGACAAAGTTCCAAGGGAAATAACTCAAAAAGTATAAATGCCAGAGTTACCATTTGTGCACTCTGCACATCGCCTCATGTTGATTGATATTTGTATGAAGTTTCGTGAATAAAGCTTGAGCAGTTTTCAAGTTATAGAGCGGACACAATTGAAACACAATTTTGTGATGGACTAAGTTCCAAGGGAAATAACTCAAAAAGTATATTTGCCAGAGTTACCATTCTTGCGCTCTGCACGTCGCCTCATGTTGATTCATATTTATATGAAGTTTCGCGAATATAGCTTGAGCGATTTTCAAGTTATAGAACGGACACTATTAAAACACAATTTTGTGATGGACTAAGTTCCAAGGGAAATAACTCAAAAAGTATATTTGCCAGAGTTACCATTCTTGCGCTCTGCACGTCGTCTCATGTTGATTGATATTTATGTGAATTTTCGCGAATATAGCTTCAGCGGTTTTCAAGTTATAGAACGGACACGATTGAAACACAATTTTGTGATGGACTAAGTTCCAAGGGAAATAACTCAAAAAGTATAAACGCCAGAGTTACCATTCTTGCACTCTGCACGTCGTCTCATGTTGATCGATATTTATATGAAGTTTCGCGAATATAGCTTGAGCGGTTTTCAAGTTATAGAACGGACACGATTTGTGACAGATAGACGGACAGACGGACAGACGCCCGAGGAAAAACAATATGTCTCCCGACCTTCAAGGGGGGAGACATAATAATGGCGCTGGAGAAATGAAAAAGTTAACAAAAATAGCCACTATGAACTTTACCTTGGCTCTACAATGCCGAAACATTATCTTGTCCAAGATATTGTCATACTGAACATTTGTGTCGCGGTAAGTGAAAATCGGTCTATAAATGATTGGCACTACAGCGATGAAAAAGTATCTTCTAAAATAGCCATGAAGACCTTGACCTTGGCACTAGAACACTGAAATGCAAACTTATCCAAGATATTGTCATACTAAACGGTTGTATGGAGTTGTACAAAAGTCGATCAATATATGAAGGCGGTAAAGCACTGACTACATATTTCTAAAAAAAATAGCCACTGCAACCTGGACCTTGGCCCTAGAATGCTAGAGCGCGAACTTGTCCGATGGAGGCACTTGAGCGATCACAACTTTTTTTCCTAAAAATAGCCACTGCGACCTTGACCTTGGCCCTAGAACGCTGAAACGCGAACTTGTCCAAGATATTGTCACACTGAATATAAATGTGTGAAGTTAAATCAAAATACGCTCTTAAATGGAGGCGCTAGAGCGATTACAACGTTTTTATAAAAATAGCCACTGTGACCCTGACCTTGACCATAACTTCTTGAAACACGAACTCGTTTGAAGTATTGACATACCCAATACCTGTGTAAAGTTATATAAAATCGGTTAATAAATGATGTCGGTAAAGCGATGGGAAAATACATACATACATACATACATACATACATACATACATACATACGGAACAGACCCTATATCCCCTCCACAACTCCACCCAGGGAAACCTGATATCGAGATTTCGGAGGTTGCTGGAATTCGGAGGGTAAACAGTGCGATCGCGTGACACTAGGGTCAGCATTTAATCTTTATTGTATCATATCAACAAATACGTGGTAAAATTTTGAATAGTCGGGTCAGTTTAGAAGACCATGGTATAAGAGTAAAAACCAGCAAATATTCTACAAACAGTTTTACAACTGTAAATTAAGAATATGAATACAAACATTTTCAGTCTTATCTCCAAAAGTTTTGCTCCGCTTGAATAATCTACTCAGAATATCCGTCTAGTTGAAGAACGGGAACTACACAATTAAAATTGGATGTCTCCTGTATACAATTAGCGATTTCCCTACGTAAGAAATCATGAATTAAGGGCAAAAAATGTTAAATAAAAATACAGTCTGTCGTAATTGTTTTTAACAAGAATCTCGGAGGAACTTGACAGGTGTTATACAGGAATTCGGAGGAACGGTTGCGGGAACTAGGAGGAACTGAAATTTGCGATCTGGTCGGAATATGGTTTTTTTTTCAGAATTTTAACTGCGAAATGCGGTGTTTTATGTCGCAAATGTACTTCCTACTATTGAAATATTGTTTTCAGAGTTCGGTTCGGTAACATCGATGACCTACCTGTACAGCTCGTGATTATTACCTTATAGCTTTGATATAGCGCTTCTTCTGTTATGCACACATCTGAGGTCCATAGAAGATGCTAGTGGAAGTAGAAACAGTGCAAAATGACAGACTTCTCTGGTTTAGAACTGTCTGTTCTGGGTATACCCTGTTTGCACAGCTAATTCCGTCCTAATACTGAAGGTCAATACGTACTTATAGGTGAAAGAGAACAAATCAATGATGTTCGTTTGTGTAAACTAAGAGACGAGTCATTTATTATCAGGCCGTGGGGGGTACATTTTCATATGGTTCACCGAAATTTTACCAACCCTTCCCCCCCCCCCAGTCCCCCCCCCCCAGATGGATGACAAGATGACAAAAATTTTATGACCCCCATTCCCCATCCAAGTTACCCTTCACACACACACACACACACACACACACACACACACACACACACACACACACACAATATTACCTATTTTATGTCTGACTGACCTCAATCAAACCCTGTATGAAACACTATGAACATTTTATTATTCTAACTGGTTAATTAATCATGGTCTGTTTTAAACTTTGTCTGCATTTCTTGCACTTTTCTTCTGCTTATACCATCCAGAAATCTTTTGTCGACTGTTTAATAACTTTAACTGCTAATAATATTTATTGGGCTTCTGGGGTCCAGGGGCTGCGCCCCCTGAAGCTACAGTAGCTTTGCTGATGAAATGGCACCTGGACAGCTTATATCACAGACGAAATTCAACTGAGAACACATCATCTACTTGACTTGATATTCCTACTGTTCTTCTAGCAAATCAATGAAAAATACCTGATTTTTTTACATACATACAAAACTGCCCAAGTTTTTGTGTGTCATTTCCATACATGTCTTTTAAGCTTTTAGTTTGAAAGAAAAAAAGCCTGAAATTAAGGAGTAATGGGGAGTCTGGGGGGCTTTGAAGAAAACAGACTCATTATTGAAGAATTCTGCCCCCCCCACGCCCAATATGCCTAATAAAATATATGATGACCCCCCCCCCCCTGCTCCGAGGTTAATTGATTTCCGACCCCCCCCCCCCCTCCCAGTACATCACCCAAAAGATTCCGCCCCCCCCCCCCCCCCCACACACACACACCTAAATGTACGCCGCCCCTCCACCTGATAATAAATGACTTGTCCCTAAAATTCTTTCGCAGTAAAAACAAATCAGCATTGTTTGCTTTGGTTTAAACAAAATCATCATGCAAACATAGGGAATACATTTTGGAAAGCATTAAAGCTTTTCATTTAAAACCAACGCCAGAATCCTCGTGTAAAGGCAACACAACAATTTGTGTTTACTCCGAAATCTTGTTAACAGTAATTAAGCTTGCCTCCGAAACCTCTGCAACATGCCTCCGATAATCCTGTTAACAATAAGTATGGTACAATCGAGTTTTATCGGAACATTAGTACAAAACTGCGTTAATTTGGAACCTGAAAACTCACACACAAGCCAAAAAAAGATGTTAGTTTTAAATGGAGATGTCATTCGTTAGATTAGCTATGCCTGTCTGTGAATTTAAGCGAATAAAAACGCATTGCTGTCTAAAAATATTGAAACTTCTAATTCAAAACTGATTTCAGATTCTAAAGGGTGAGTACAGAACAAAACAGCGCTGTTTATGCTTTCGTCATCATATGTTTGATTTATCTTTTTTTCTTTTTTTTTAAGTCGTATGAATTTCTTTTGGATAAGATACAAAAGGATAAATACTTACCCTAGTGTCGCGCGACCGCTTTGTTTACCCTCCGAATTCCAGCAACCTCCGAAATTTCGATATCACGTTTCCCTGGGTGGGGGATAGCAATCCAGATTAACTCTTCACCAGTTTGAACGCAACAGGTTAACTTATCTCATGGGATCATAAGAGTGTGTTTTAGGGCGCAGAATAGCATTATTCTGCTTTAGTTTGACAGTTGAATGCCGATGGCGACCTAGTAAAAAGTATCAAGGTCACATTAATTAGCTCAATCATTTATTCCATCCCAAAGATACTCTCATGCTAGTTAAGCAAAAGTCCACCTTCGGTTCATGAGGAAAAAGGTGCTAACAAGACAGTGTCTCACTAACATAAATGAACAGTGGGTGGGATATTTTACTTTTGGCGAAAAAATATGGAATCATAGGGGAAACTCTCAAACAACTACCATTTTGTTGCCATCACTCAAAAGTTATATGTACTTTTTAACATTTCTTGTAAAATAACGAAACCGTATATCAAACCAAACCGAGAAAATAGCTGAAAGAACTCTGTAGTCGTAATTAGATTTTCTTTATCAGAGCTTACACATTATAAAAACATCTAATCGTTGAACCTTAAGTACTTTTCACCTTAGATATATGCACCAGTCTCTTGTGTAGACTGGTAGTTTTTGAAAGAAATCTATGGAGCAATTAAAATCTTAAAATGTTCCTTCAAGAGCAGAGAATACATACATAAGTAGGAACATGGGCCAGACTACGTAGTTTCGGCTAATAAAGTCTCGTCGGTGACCCTGACAATATCTGCTGACGAAACCAAAAAGAAGCATACTGTAAATTCTTAATTTTAAAAGGGCAGTCGATTCAAAGACTGATTAATTTCAAAAGGATCCAAATAATATAAAAGACGATGATCTAGAATAATAGTCTAAATCAATCTCAAATTTTAGATTTCTCAGAATCTATCCTCTGATCTCAAAGGATGTAAATAAAATATAATCTGCACTATGGATGATGTACGGGGAGACGTTTTACGGCCGCCACACGGCACAACACCAGCTGCAGTGAGATAAAATAAAAATCTTAAAAAGTTCTTTCAAGACTTTTTTCCGGAACGATATTAATCACTATTTAAGTGTTGCGAAACTAAACATATTTTGACCGATTGATTTAATGTCATATAATGTAAATGAAAATAAATTAAAATAATAAGTGTAGCGCCTAACAAGCATTGTGGCACATGCTTTTCCAGTAGGTATATCTGAATAAAAATGCAAACTTTATGTGCGTGGCAAATATGAATACAAACAAACTGAGCCCTTCATGAAATCAGTGCATCTTTTGGCTAGTCAAAAGTGCCATACCTTCGTATTCATGACCTCCTGACACAAAAAAAGATAAAGATAAAGAAACTTTAATTTTCATCGAACACTCTATTGTATCTGGAACCCTGATAATGGCCTCTTTCTTTCGGCCCTAAGCCCCACCATTCATCCAAACAGAGCGCCGCCAGCTTGTTGTGATCTGGGCCTGGCTTACTAGGCAGTAATTTTTGGTTGATGTTTTTTTTTTATCCTTTTTTGTGCAATGGTGTAATATTTGCCAGATTCCATTGTTCTGGTATCTTCCCTTCTTGAAGAGATTTGTTAAATATATCTGTGAGTGGTTTCTTTTTCTTACTGACAGTTTCTATAAGTAATTTCGGATGGTAATTATCAGGTCCTTGAAATTTGATGCGTTTAGTTGTTTAACATGTTTCTCTACTAAATCTTCTGTTATTTCAAAATTCTCAAGCACAATCCCGTTACAACGGCTCTCAAATACAGGAATATTGGTTTTGTCCTCATTTGTAAACACACTCGTGAAAAAGTTGTTTAGCATTTGTGCCTTTCTAAACCCATCTGACACTACATCACCATTTTCACTTATCAGTTTGCTTAAAGCATCTCTAGTTTTATTTTTGGTTGAACATAGTTCATAAAAGTATTCATATCATGCACAGGCATAGCATTTGTGCAACAGGGACAGGGTGCAAAGAAAGCAGTTACTAATACAAACGCCCACATCTATGTACAAGTGAATGAATATTTGATAATAATAATAATAATAATAATAATAATAATAATAATTGTTGATACTAAAGGGGAATGGGTATACCTGACCCAAAAGACAAAAAATCTCTTCTTAGATTTTGTTGAAACTTGTTAGGTACAAAATTTAGGTACTTTGCAAATATAAGAAGAAAATGCGAGGTACTAGGTAGCTTAAGTGTATAACGTCCCTGATAGCCTAAGTTGCAGAACATCAGCTTCGGGAACGGGAGGTCATAGGCTGCGCCATACCAAAGGCGTAAAAATGGTACTGGCAGCTACCTTGGGTGACGCTTTCTATAAAGGGTAGTCCTATAAAGATAAATTGAAGGCATCAGGTAGGTATAATTTGTTACTGGATACCTTGTTTGTCACAAAAAAAGACATTGAGCTTATGTTGTCTGTTTCTAATATGCGACGTTAATTAAAGATAATATCATGCTACCTTAAGAACATGTTTTGGCATCTCATTCCAATGAGAAGATACAAAATATATTTCAATCTAGCCTTATGAAATAGCATCTCATTATCATCAGGTGCTCCTTATTACCTACATCCCTGCATTATATTGGACATAGAATCCTAGGTGGCGGTTTCAAGTCCCAAAGCCCATCCCCTGGATCCGGGGCTGTAAGCTTAACCTCTGTTGTGTCCAAATTAAAGTAAAAAAATATTAGAGGTAGAATCATGAATCACATGGAAGAAAAATTTTTTTTAAACATCAACATGGGTTCAGGAAAGAATACTCCTGTGTCACTCAACTTATCTATGTGTGCGAAAAATGGACAGAAGAAGTGGACAACAAGAACAACATAGATATGATTTATTCACATTTTCAAAAGGTGTTTGACACTGTGCCACACCAAAGATTGATTACAAAACTTAAAGGATATGGAATAGAGGGGGTGTAATTCGATGTGTAGAAGACTTTTTAAGAGACCGGAAACGAGTAGTAAAAATAAGTGATTCGTCATCTGAATGGAAAGATGTCACAAGTGGGATACCTCAGGGCAGTAACTAGGCCCACATTATTTTGGGTACATATCAACGACCTCTCAGATGTAGTACACAGTATGGTAAAGTTATTCGCTGACGGTGCAAAGATTTCTGCTATAGTTAACAACGAAAATAATGCTAATTAATGTCGTACTAAGAGACCTTCACAATATAGATGAATTGTCAGATAAATGGAACATAAAGTTTAACTTTTTGAAGTGCAATCATATGCACTTAGGCAGTGACCAATATGTTGAGAGAACTCATAGAAATAAACAAAGTTACGGAGCAGAAAGACCTGGGAGTTTTGATAGACAACAAACTTGAATTCATATCCCATATTCAAGCAATCTAAAGAAAGCTAACAGGACTTTTGGTATTATTAAAAGAACATTTAGCTATATGGATAAAACAATGTTTCTTAACCTTTGCAAAGCCCTCGTGCGACTTCACTTAGAATATGTCTCCACAGTATGTCACTTATCTACAAGAAAGACTGTAGCTCTTGAGAATGTTCAAGGGAGAAAAACGAGGCTATTACACCATTTTCAAGGCATGAATTATACTCAGAGAATGAAAGAATTAGGGCTACCATCATTACAATACAGAAGATCACGCGCAGACATGGTTGAAGTTTTAAATCATTAAAGGCACAGATATGTTGTCGTCATTTGGCACAGACAAATTCTTTACAATATAACCAGCAACTAGAACCAGAGGACATAATCAGAAAATTTTCAAAAAAGCAATATAGACTTGATTTAAGAAAGCACTTTTTCTCACAAAGAGTTATCAATGATTGGAGCAACCTTTCAGGAGAAGTAGTTACTTCTGATACAATAAACTAGTTTAAAGGTAGGTTCCTGGGCTAGCGATGTCAATTATGTCCACAAAATAATTTCGTCTTTTTCTGAGCAGTATTGAATTCTCTTATTTTTCTGAATTTGTTGCTACTGAGAAACTCGTCAGATGTTGAAGAAAAGAGTCGTTTTCCCTTTTGCCTATTTTCTTTCGTTAGAATTCCAGTTCTAAAAATAACTTTGTTTATTATGTCTATTTGTGCGTGATTTCTGATGCCATTCTCCAATGGTCAATTTTTCCTTGACGTGAGCTCTCCTAGAGGCCCTGGCAGGGCGGATGGGTTAAAACTATCCCAAAATGCAACGCAGCATGACTTCAGCTGTGTTATCTATTTTTGGCGCGAACTAAAAATAGCGCTAACTGGTGTGCGAAGCAGAGTTAGGAAATCCCTTGCAAAACAACTTTTCTAATATTTTTTAGATTTACACTTTTTAGTGAAACTTATTAATTCCCTTTTATAAGTGCTTTCCAACAACTTGGATGAAAGTTCATCAAGATTAAGATGCATTCCAAAGTACAGGGACCTACCTTTAAGTCCAGATTGAACTAGTTTTGGAAAGATAAGGCAAACAATGTTGAATCAGACTGCTATTCGTACCCATTAGCGCATGCCAGAATCAACCAGTTACATGAATGAAGACCAGAACGGGCCCAAGAGTCGAGAGACTATTCCAGGCCTCGGATGCAGTAAATTACATTAAGTAAGTAACAGCATTTTATGCTCGAGAAATTGGTAGCTCAGTAGTTAACTGATATTTACGTTCTCGAGTTTGATTTCGGGCAGCGGCGTTAAATTTTGATATCCAAACACGCTTCATTGATGTCATTTGCAGCAATGACATTAAAAACTGCACCGTCCTTCGGTTTTGGGGGTTCCTTGTATAGGAAGAAACACCAATGGGCCGTTCAAAGACCCTACTGTGGTCCCATGATTACATCAGACTTACAGCCTGCTAACCTGGGGTGTAGGAAAGACACATGCGTGTAGTAGTTACCTCCCCTAGGCTTGGCTAAGCTCATAGGTGAGACTCCTAGTAATTTGCCGCTGACGAAATTTCGTATACGGGCTACTGTGCAGTCTCACTGCGCATATTATAAAAAGATTTTAGTGTGGTTTATCAATAAGGAGCTTTGTGAGAGAAAAAATCTATATTTTCCTTGTAAAAACAGTAGAATCAGACTAGCACATGTTGAACAGTATAACCCTATCCTCCCTTCTGTCGTAATAAATTATGTTGTGGAAGTTATAATATAAGCTTTTACTCAGGCTGAATGGATCTATAATGTTTTCAAAACCATTGACACCATGACGTTAAGCTACATTTTCCGCACCGCGGCCTGATTTTGTAGAAACCACAGGTGTTGATAAGCTTCAGAGTATTGTTTCAAATTTCAGGAAAAACTGTCGGTGTTAATTCATTTATGTTAAGTGTGTGTCAGTTTAAAACCTGGTATGGCATGGAATAGAACGGCAGTATAATCATTCTCCATTTCATTCCATGGCTTTTGGTTGGAACTTTTAGAGGAAAGACTCTGCTCCCTCAGATGGGACAAATTCCGTCCTGTTAGTGCACCATCACAAGCTCTGGGGCATACTGTAGCTGATGGAATGCAGGTTATCTCATCCATTCCACTGTATTCCATTCCAGGTCTTAAGCAATATTCTACTAGTCTGAAAACTATATATAATACATCATACAGCATGAATATTTGGTTTGTGTGGCTTGGAGATGTAAATATCGAAACTATTACCGCCATGTAATAAAAATCAAAACTACAAAATAGTTTTAAGCGCAATGTTTTATCAACTCACATAAATGATTCTTGATCAACCATGGATATATAAAAGAAATGAAAGTTTTCTATTCGTGTCCTAATATGATATTTATAAGCGGTAATCAACGATTCTGAAAATGAGGCAGATACGCGGTAGGTAGATTTGTGACAGACTTTTTAGCCAGAATGATTGTTATTGGGCGTATCACCAGTTCACTATTTCGGTATTTCATCGCACCGAGTCCGAATTGAACGCTTCTCTTGTTGTAGATCGATATGTACGTTTCGTTACGCAATTTAGTGTGTTCCGGAAAATATTAAAAAAGCACCGCCTGGCGTGCTGGAAAGACCTGTTGGCGAACAAAACACATGGTTCTAAAGTCCTTTCCTCAATTCCTGTATCTTGCCCATGTTTGTCATGTTCGAGTGAAGCGTTCACAGTATTTGTGACAGACTTTTTAACCAGACCAGTGGAAAGTTCCTGCCTTACCCAAATATTCTCTAAACGATGTTATGAGATCACGAAAAATTTTATTCTTGGAAAGTTGAGGAAATTCAATACCGAGTTGAGTTGTCAGTACCGAGTCCCACACATTCAGCTTGATTGGAATCTACTATGATGGTAATGATACTTCTCACAGCATCATTTTTTCTGGAATCACATCCAGCATAAATTGTGTTTTTTGACATTTAGCACAATTTTTATCCCGAAAACCGTGTTTTGGCCGAACATCTGAAGATGCCAATCAATGAATCATTACATTGCAAATTAACCATCAAAAAGGTGCTTTACCCCAGTAAACAATGAATAACAATAAAATGAAAATGAATTCACCTTTCAGTTGAGTGTCAACAA
This sequence comes from Ctena decussata, assembly GCA_963989385.1. NCBI lineage: Eukaryota > Metazoa > Mollusca > Bivalvia > Lucinida > Lucinidae > Ctena > Ctena decussata. The sequence continues at coordinate 74,346,938 of OZ022503.1, read as the reverse complement.
GTCCGCGAAAACACGTTGCAGTGAATTTTTGTAAAGAGTTTCCTGCCGTTTCCCTGCTCCAATCCACGAGGGTGCTGATTTCGAGTATGCAAAGTCCGAACGGAACAAATGAAATGTCCACGCCTTTATCAATGAGAGGTTTTATTAGGGCCAAAACCATATTTTTATGAAGATAGAGTGAGTGGTTGCAGATTCGTACAGTTTTACATGTCTTTTTACTGTATTTTTCTTACACGTGAGAATTACCGTTTTGCGTGTCACTGTCAATCCAATACACATTTCTTGTTTGTTTTGAAAAGCTATAATTAGATCCTGCATTGGTACCCGGCTCGGGGGCTATCGTTAGTCCGCTGCCGGAAAATAAGATGATTTTTTCATGACACAGTTTGCAGATTCGTACACCGCTATATTTACATAAGAACAGATAAGCCACATGAAACAACATTATTTGGATCAAAAACAATCTATTTTATTAAGATGTGCAAAACTTCAAGACCTTCTGTCAGTTAGAAATTAAGTTTTGGAGCACTTCAAAACAGCTGGTGTTACGGATTACCGACAACGTCTGTAAGCGTAACGGAACCGAATAGAATGAGTCAGCGAGCTGGACTCGGCTCAGAAAATGCAAATTTAAACAAATTTGTGAAATTTTGCACTAATTTAAATACATGTATCTTAAAGAAGGATAATTTTCTCAACATCTGTTATTTGAATAAACTGTTGACTTCGAAATTTACTCCTCGATCATGAAACCAAACTGCCGCATGAGAGAGGCTACAGCCATAACGGTCAGACAAAGTCGTCTGCAGCGAATGAAATCTACAGGTCACGCGCGTGCGGGCACGACAGTAGATTTAAACAGTCAGGCAATTAATTTCTTTTTAATTGACATGATGCGTGCAGTAGAGGTCCAAAAACTCTAAGTGTACGAATCTGCAACCTGTACGAATCTGCAACCTGTCACTCTACAAAATTATTCTTGAATTAGCATCAAAACTGAATACAAGATATATTCAAACTCACCAGGTTTTGTCCACGTTCCTGTTTAACAATAAAAAAAGACAAATTGTTGTAATTCTGATTTCAATGGATTTTTTTTTCAGTCTGGTTAATTGTCTCACGTCTGGTAAAATTTGTCAGTTTACCTGACCGAATGTGCTGTAAAGTCTGGAGAACTTTCATGAAGACTGATGTAGAACAGGGTATGACGATGTGTTGCGAACAAGAATGAAACTCATGCTTTCTTACTTTCTGAGTTATTTCCCCTTGATGGTGTTAGATGCAGGGTTTTCCCGGACTCAAGATTGAGAGTCTCAGACTCCCAAAATGATGTCTGGGACTCTCAAAAAATAATCTTGAGGGTCCTACAGGACTCTCAAAAATGAGAAGGAAATTACAGTTTAGTTGATTTTGATTTATAAATAGATGTTTTAGAAAACAAATAGCTTACATGTGCTACTGCTTTGAATCTAGATTTGATTTTTTTTTCTTTTCAGTTGTTTATTAGTTCTCTTAATCATTATACAGAGTTATGTTTTTATATGGTACTCTTACAATTTGCACTAGGACTCTCAAGCGCCAAAGGCGAGAGTCCCTAAGACTCCTATAGTACAAAGCCGAGGGAAGACTCTGGTTAGATGTGATTTTGTGTTTGCTCTATAACTTGAATACCTTTTGAAATATTTTCATGATACTTCACAGATATGTAGAACAGGACATGACGATGTGTCATGAACAAGAATGACAAATCTTGCTTTCTTTTTGAGTTAGGTTTCCCCTTGATGGTTTTAGGTGTGAGTTTGTGTCCGCTCTATAACCTGGATACCTTCTGAAATATTTTCATGATACTTCACAGATATGTAGAACAGGTCATGACGAAGTGTTGCAAACAAGAATGACAACTCTTGCTTTCTTACTTTTTGAGTTATTTCCCCTTGATGGTTTTAGCTGTGATTTTGTTTTTGCTCCATAACTTGAATACCCTTTGGAATATTTTATGATACTTCACAGATATGCAGAACTTGTCTGATTCATGAATAACAACTGTGTCATTTATACTGTCCGAGTTATTTCCCTTTGGAAGTTTGAGCTGCAGTTAGCTGGCTGGCAATTTTAAAACCCTTCTAAGTTTTAGATGGGTGCCCGACATTTCATTGAAAGACAAAATATCGAAACGCCACTTCATCGAAAAGTCACAACATCGAACACGACAAAACAAAGAAACGTCAAAATATCGAATACGACATAACATCGAACGTCAAAAGATCGAAAATGTCGTATAAACAATACGACAAAATATCGAAATTACAACATTTCATGTGCAACAAAAGATCGAATTTACCATTAACCTTAGTCATGTTGGTAGCAGTCCGCAAGTTTACAGCTGTTTCTCATTTACTCAGTTACTGAAAAATATAGTTTGTGGCCTCATACAGCTTCAGGGGTATGTTTGCTGGAATTTGGGTGGGTGCTTGTCCACCTCCTAGACAGATACAAACTTTCAAGCAAGTTCAACGGGGAGCACCGAGATGTGCAGGAGGGAAATTCTGAGCGGAGAAGACCCCAACCCTGCAAAATAAATAAATAAATTAAAAAAATGCAGTTCTATCCAGAAATAAACGATTGGTTGCCATTAGTATGTTTGAAAATCGTACATCTGGGAACCAATACACTGACTATTTTGTCTGCGGTGGCTTTTAAAATATCTTATTAAACCAGTCCAGTTCCACGATGTGAACATATGTGTTTAAGAAGGCGCCTGAAGGAGAGATGCCAAAAAAAAATGGCAAGAAAGAAGTGCTTATTGCTTTTATTTCGATTTTGTTTCTCGATATTTTTTCGATGTTTTTTTTTTTTTTCGATATTTTTTCGATGTTTTTTCGATGTTATTTTTCGATTAGATGTCCATTCGATATTTTGTCTTATTCGCTGTTTTGTCCTTTCGATACCCTGTCTTTTCGATGAACTGACGTTTCGATGTTTTGTCTTTCGATGTTTTATCATAGACCCGTTTTAGACTATTGATGATCATGCCATGATATCTTATCATGTTCCTAACTCAGTGTGACCCCTCTGTACCCTGCTCACCCCCCCCCCCCCCCCCCCCCCATTTTTTTCCAGATAAGGATTCTTTGTCCAAATTTGCTTAACAAGAGAGCTGAAAATTAGATTTGTAGGGCTTATACTGTAGAAGTTATTCACACACTTTGAAATGTTGAGTGTATCATATGCTATACATTGTGTACATGGTGGCTGTTTGAGATTTTACCTCTTTTTAGCTGTCTGGCATACTGTTTTGGTCTGAGTGTTAGATAATCTGGCATCTTTTAAACAGATAATGTCAGTCAGAAGCATAAAAGAATGACAATATATTATATGTGTTTTGAAGTGCACCCTGTTTACCAAAGCGCAATGGGCCTTCGGTCGGGGGATTTGCCATCTCCTCTGATGGCTATTTTTTTATTAGACATTTAATTTGGAAAAGTGCTACTTTTTGTGTAGCTATGAATGAAGTCCTAGTTGTTGCTAGCTCGCTGAAGGCTAGTAATAATATTACAAAAACCTGTCAGCTTTTAGAAACTTCCATGGGGGAGTAGGGCTTCTACGTTTACACGGATAAACGGTAACAGTTCGTGTATATGTGCTGAACGTTTACAAAATTCACACATCGTTTAACAGAACCTGTACACCCGTTAAACCATCAATAGTTATAATCTCTTACACAGTCGTCAGTTGTCAATCTTAATGCACTTGACAGCATCCTCGGAAACGGTCTGTTAAAATCTTTTATTTTCTAACCTAAATTCTGTGTACTCTATGCAAACCAATGACATATACACGTTTTGCCAGAAAATTATTACGTCATAATCGGCAGCTAATTTTATAAGGTACAGATCAAAGGCAAGGTACTCTCTGCTGACAACACCTGTCACAGTTTGGTGCAATCTAAAAATTAGGAGTACCTCAGTATCTGTGTTTCACAGGATAAGCTTGCCGCAAAGGTGAGATAATTGCAGCTTGTAACATTGACAGTAATTATGGATAATAATGTCCGATGTTTTATAAATCTAATCCAGGGCCCAGTTGTTCAAAACTAATGACATCGTTAGTTAACGATTCGTTAAAATTTCAAACGCTTATATCTCAAATATGCCAATATTTTTTGTTGAAAAAATGTGAGAATCTTTTGCTCTGCAAAAGCTTTTCACATTTTTTCAACAAAAAATATCAGTGAATTTGATTATAAAGTCATAAAACACTTAACGAAATGACCTCTTAACGAGCTCGTTAGGCTAACGATGCTTTGAACAACTGGGCCCAGGTAATTATCAAATACGATCGAAATAATTGCTTTCATCAGAAATTGGTTAATAGTAAATACGTTTTTTTTTAAATACCGTCGGTTTCGGTAAACTTTGAGCTGATCCCCGAAAATGACAGTGCATAATTGGATTGTGGTAACATTTAAAGGCATGGGGGCGTCTCATAGTTGTCTGATGTGGTAACATATAAAGGCATGGGGGCGTCTCATAGTTGTCTGATACTAAGAATTAATTTGCAACGGTAATGGTCGTTTAAACGGAATTGTTTCATTTTCTAGTGCTCGTGTACACGTTTACAATATTTTGTAAACGTAGAAGCCCTATGGGGGAGACAGCTTGCAAATGAAGATTTTCGGCCACTTTTTTGTATGACATTCATTATTGCACTGAGAAAATCACTAAAAATTCACCTAGGGGAAACATTTTTGAAGTAAAAGAAAGCTTCGTAAAAAACATTTTTATTTTCAAGAGATAACTTTATATTTTATTATCCATACTTCCAGCATAAAGTAGGAGTCCCATAAGGGCTGCGTAGTGCAATCAGTAGGGCATCTGACTATAAGTCAGAGGTCCTGGGTTCGAAACCTGGTGGAGCGGCTGTAGCGTAGTGGATATCACTCCGGACTACCAATCCAGGGGTTGCAAGATCGATCCCCCGCTTCTCCGGTCTTTCGGATGAGACTTTAAACCGAGGTCCCGTCTCCATATTACCTCGCTGTTGGTGGGACGTTAAACCAGAGTTCACTCACTCACTCACTCGAAACCTGGTCTGGCCACATACCTTCGTTTCTCCTTCCGCTGATTCAAGAAGGGCAGCTGTCAGTTACTGGCGAAAATATGTGCACTTAGTACTGGCTAAGCGCTTAGGAAGTCTAGGCCTGCCTAGGAATAGTGTAGTTAGGTTAACTGACTGTCTCGACATGACCATAGCTGTTTACCATGGACGTTAAGCATCAAATCAATCAATCAATAGGAGTCCCACACAGTAATTTTGAACACCTGATTTTCTCCCAAATCCAGGAGTCATCAGCCTAAAACAAGAAGTAAAGAACCCCAAATAGTCAAATACTGAGTTATAAGAAGTCTGAAGGGTCAAAGCTTTGTTATAGTAGAATTATACAAGATTGATGATTTAAATGCAGTCAATTCTCGATATCTCAAAGTCAAAGTTCTTCCCAAACTACTGATATCTCAAGGTAAATTTTCTGTCCCAGAAAATTTCCTTTGAGATATCAGTAACAGGGCTGGAAAATTCCACGCGTCCGCCCGCCATGACGAGTGGCTCTTGCTGGAGGACGAGTGAAATGTTTGACTGTTTTTGTGTACATTATAGAAATCACCATACCTTTGGAAATGTTGGACGAGTAAAAATTTTAAGAATTTTCAAGCCCTGTCAGTAGTTTGAGACAAGAGGAGATGAAATGTAAATAAAATTTGAGAATATGTCCAAACTTATTTCTTTGAAACTGATAGAAGAGGTACCCGGGTAGTTTGGGATATCAGTGTTGGGATATCGAGAGTTAACTGTATTTGGAGTCTCTTTATAGGAAGAAATCCCCATCTTTCGTCCAAATTATGATGGCTAGAAAGTATCTTGAGCCTTAACATTGCATTTTTTATTTCAGAATATGAGAGGCCCACGGCCAATGCCTGGTCCTATGGGGCCCCATGGTCATCCAGGGCCTGTAGGGCGACCCCCAGGACCGGTAGGGCGACCGCCAGGACCGGTAGGGCGACCACAAGGGCCCCCAGGGCCAGGAAACAGACCACCTGGAATGCCACCAATGACACGCCCACCTCATCCAGGACCTCCTGGTTTGCCTCCTCGTCCTGGCCCTCCGGGTCCCATGCAGGGACCACCAAGGCCTGTTGCACCTCCTCAGAGGCCTATGGCACCACACCCTGCACAACCATCCATAACTGGAAATGTAACAAATGACCCAGCTGGTGCTCATTGTAGAGTGTTTGTTGGAAATTTAAATACAGTGGCAATGAAAAAGGAGGATGTTGAGGCAATATTTGGACAATATGGACCTGTAAGTGGAATCTCCATGCACAAAGGATATGCATTTGTGCAGTATTTTAATACCAGTGATGCTCGAAGGGCATGTGTGGAAAATGGGAAAACGTATGCTGGGAAAACATTAGGTAGGTATAACATACTGTAATTACTTAATTAGTGTGGTCTAGTGATTTACACACTAGACTACCAGTCCTAGTGTCTCAGGTTTGCTCCTCTGGTCTTTTGGATGAGACTTTAAACCAAGGTCCTTGTCTTTGTATTGTAGGTGGGATGTAAAACTTGAGTTCTCTTGCTTCAGCGCAACTCCCTTAACCCTTAGAGCGCGGGAAAAGTAATTCACCTGGCCCTAAACTGGGGGTAGGGGTATCTTAGAAGCCATAACTTGCACAAACTCTGGTCGATTTGCTTGAAACTTTCAATCAATAACAACAATGTGGGCGCTGCCATTACCGGAAGTTACCAAGGTCACGTGACCTTCCATATTTGGATGTCACGTGATAACCGGGAACCGGCTTAGACACTTAAAAAAAAAAAATAGTACAAGATATTAGCGCCAGTGATATGCTTTGTATGACAAAAGTAATGGCTTGTCTGAGGGCCGGTGTTATTGCTGAATATTTATCAAGAGAGAAAGTTTGGAAGGATGAAGTCTAGTTGTCAGAAAATCGGGATCAAGTAAGTAGGGGTAGCCACCTGAAAAGCTGATGTTGAAAATATCATAAATTTTTGACGTTTTTTCCGAGTTTTAAAGTCAACGAATCAGTTAGGTGGGTAAAACTTTGCTCTGGTAGAAAGCAGATTCCCTCCTGCATAGGACAACCGCATATGATGGGGGGTACTTGATGTCTAGTGTGCCTGACAGGCTCTCAAAGTGACCTACCCCTCGAGAACGACAATAGTCGTTCTTAGCGCTCTTAGGGTTAAGGGTATTTACTCACTTCAAGGGAGTTGCGCTGAAGTGAGTGAACCTCACTCCAAGGGAGTTGCGCTGAAGTGAGTGAACCTTTAAAGTAAATGGGTAGACTTTCACTTGAAAGGAACTACGTTATTTTCTTTTTGTCTCCCTTTTAAAGGGGTTCAGCTTTTAAATGAAAGAATCTGCTTCACTTGAAGAAAATTATTTTTGTTTTCAAGAGTGTACCCCGTTTTGGAAGGGTTTTGCCATCTAGGAAAGTCACATATATTTTCTCCCTTTGAAAAATGGTGGCTAAACAAGGAGGTATACCCCATTCCATAGTTTTGGAGCAACAATCACAAAACTTCGATCGCTATACGGCACAGTGAAGTTTCTTGGCACTTCAAGTACAAGCAGTCAAGTGCTCCAGATAATTTTCATTTCAATAAGTATCGTACTGGTCAAAACTTTCTTGGATCAGTATCCATGATTCTGCTGCTTTCAGTATTTGCACTGAATGGATGGAAGTAACATGTAAACAGATTCAATTTTAAAAGTATTTCAGACTGTGACTTTTCCTTCTAAGATACTGTTTCTGCTTTCACTGTTTGAAAATATATTCTTTTATATACGCAAAAACACAAAATCAAAATCTGATTTATCAAGCATGACTTGTCTATGTGAAAGCATCTGACTGCTTCACAAAATCTAAATCTCAAACTGACACTGATGTACGTGAAACTTTGATTTATTTTATCAGAAGAACATTTCACTATGCTGTCATACTGCTATGCACATGACACACATGAAAAAAGGTTTCTGCTAAATAGTAACATGAACCAAAACCTTTAAATATGATGATCTAAAAAATCTGGATAGAAACCAAGATCCATCAAGACTTAAGAAGTCCACAGACTACCGGTATATGTCAGTTCGTTTCTGTAGCCATTTTAGACATTGTGTTATTTGTGTGAGGCTTTTAGTGCTCTTGAGTATGTCCCAACAATTGTGTAACATGAATAAGAATGCCTTTGCTTGGAACCAATTTCAGCTGACACTTCAAGTTTACCAAGCATGTTCTATGCCTCGTGTCTTTGTGTAAAAACGCCAATTTTACAGTGCTAAATTGGTGGTACGTAATCGGCTCATGCGAATCACATTGGATTTGAACTGCAAATTTCTACTCATCAGTACGTTCCCTTTCTAAGTGAGGTGCTAACGGCAGCTGTGATAATAGTATTTAAAATCTCGTAATTGCAGCAACAGTTTTCTGCACTCAGAAACCGTAGAGTTGATGCCTGTTTGTCATTACTCAAGGCCATGCTGCCTACTTTCAGTTTTAAAAAGACTGTTTTACTATCCATCTACTTTCAATGCATTGGACAGACTAATTCAGGCGTAAAAAATATTTAAAACCATTCAGCTTCTTGGTGACTACGAAAGCATCTGTACCGGGTACCGATAAAATTTATAATTGTTCCGTATCGGCCAGAAATGTTCCGTAATACTAATATACGAAGATACGGATGCTATCCGGAGCACTGTACAAGGGTTCTTTTTTGTGATCTCAAGTCTCTACGTGGCCTGTACACCCGTAGCAAATCTTTAATGTATATATATTGGGGATTGGTCATGCAGTGCTTTCACTGCTTTGTATTTGTAAGAATTTACTGGACCCTATATACTGAATAGATAAACCAATGAAGTTCTTTCAATGTAGGGGTTATGTGACTGTAGTGAGATTTCCTGGTTACAACATGTGCAGCTGTGTTTTGAACATTTTGTAGCTTGTTTAAGCTAAAGGTTCATTCATTGATATTATATAGTAGACAAAATGTTTCATGGGTTTGCCATGATAATGTTTTGCCTCCCTTGTGATTAACAGAAAGGAAAATGTTGGTCTGATTTTCCCATGACAGTAGTCATCTTTTATAGAGTTCTGTTGTGTTCATCTTTTTCTATAATATTATGCCAAGCCTGTAGCATTCCAGGAGTTCTTCCCTGGTTCCCTATAGAAAATAAGGTTCCTCCCATAATTTTTTGGTTTTAAGACAAAAGTTTTTCCCTTCAAAACAGTCCCAATGCTCTGAATCCACTTTACCGGATGGATCTTTATGTTTAGGGTTGTTTTGTAAGAGAAAAACCTATCAAAGGGTCAAATTCTACAAGACTGTTTACATATGAGCCGCGACACGACAAAACCAACAATGTGGTTGCGCGCCCACCGCAGACTCAGATCAGACTGGGCATCCGCGCAGTCTGATCAGAGTCTGCGCTGTCCGTATGGAGGTAGCTTAGACCCTTAGCTACCCTTTGAGAACTTAACGAAGAGTCTGTCTCTGGTCAAAATTGTCGGATGCCCAGGCTGATCTGAGTCTGCGCTGGGTGCACGACCACATTGTTGGTTTTCTCGCGTCGCGGCTCATATATTCTGAGTTCTTTTTGAGAGAGAAAGCACCTTCTTATAACTAAATAAATATGGTAAACCCTTTCTTTCAGATATCAATGTTGCGTCGGAGCCTAAGAAAAGACCCACAGCAACGAAACGACCAGCTGCTGCTCCCCAAGCAGCACCACAGGCTACAAGGTACTATATTCCAGAGGTCAGAAGTCTGAGTCTGGCTCATCCTGTTCTGTTTGCTGTTAACCCTTAAAGCACAGAAAAGCAAACAACAAAATTTATGTCTGCAAGATTTAAAAAAATATATATTGTCCAAGCAATATCATACACAGTATTGATTCAAAGATTATAGAGGGCAAATAGTGTTGATAAGATGATGGCTCATCTGGATCTATGCTGTTTGCAAATGCAACTACATGTATTTTCATTTTTGGCCTTCTAAGAGTTAATGCTGTGGACTTAACGGTTTGAGTTTTTATTCAGACTTTTCCATCTTCATCATTTCATTCATTTCCTATTATGGCTATAGGCTAAAAATAACTGCAGTGCTTTTGAAAGGGTGGTAAAACATTAAAAGATCTACAGCCTTAACCCATTAATGCCTGGTGTTGCATAAAAGGGACATTAGCAAACAGTGCATACGTATTCAGACATGCCAGAGTGCAGCATCTGTTATGGGTCTACAGTGTTTGCAAAATTTTTATAAACTGATCGAAAATAAATGAACCAGACAACCCTAAAATGATGAAATGGTCTCCTCCAATTTTAATGAAGGAAGGGTCTAGTAAGCATAGATGGGTTAATTAGGATAACTGCTGCATCAAACAAAAGGCGGGGCAGCATATCTGCTAACAATGAAGCTATAAATCGGTCTTGGAACCCTTGCAGCCTAGCCAGAGCCACCATTTTGTGCCTGTAGATTCTTCAGGTTACATGCTTGGTCTGCCCAGACAGTAAAGACTCTGATCGGATGGTACAGTTCGTAGGCTGGTCTCAGTCTTTGCTGCTCCCATATGTCGTAAGCACCCCTTTGTATTTCAGAGCTCATATCAGAGCTCTAGATAAGATTATATATTGAGGATAGAGTAAGGGGACATGGCTTCGCACACTTTTATGACTTCAGCAGCATTCGCTGACAAAGCTTCTAACATAACGCCTGTTCATTCATATTATAACATACCTTGACCCTTTCAGGACATTACGCATGGAAATATTTGGTCTCAGGATCTGACGTCATCTGTTGCACGTGCAGTAATATGTAGCGTTCTATATAATATTTTGGGTAAATGAGGACATGGCTTCGCACACCCCTTTTGGAAGGAAATAGAAGCTTTCTAGATGATTTTAAATATTCTGCCATACATCTTGGGACCAATAAATGAAAATTATAAAACAACTTCCAAAATGCTGTTATTATTTATAGGTTACAAGGTAAAAGTATAATGTCAATGCTTCTGTCATTTATGAAAATACGAAAATCAGCGGTTTTCAGCATTTTATTTGATTTTAAAACACTAGTTAAAAAGTGATTGAAAAGTTCTTGTTGAATTCATCACATCTCGACTGAGTAATCTTACAGTGGACCTACGACTAGATAGGATGACAGCTAAAAATAATATGCGGACTTTTCTGATAAAAGTGGGGGACAAAATACACACCCCGTGGCATGGAAAATCTTTTATGTTCATATAACCGACATAGTTTATGATGATTGTCCACTTTGTACACGTTAGCAAGCAAAGCATAATTTCATTAACATTTCAGGAGCCGAATTTCAACAAAGCGCTGTCATGATATTGTTTGTTATAAAAATGTTCGACTTTGTCGACTTTGATCTGAATGTCACTTAACATTTTTGCGCCAAAATGCACGTGATGCACTACACGCGTAACTGATGTCACAAAACTTACTTCATTAACCTTGTAATGTTTGCATATTAAAATGATGTTAAAACAATTGATGACTGACACATACTAAGATATATCTTGGAGGTGTGCGAAGCCATGTCCCCTTACTCTAGTTTTGAGAATGATTATTTTTGTAATTTTCTACAAAAACATATGTTGTGATCCCTCATTAGAATTGCCTCACTTAGACCGCTCTAATGATATGTCACATGTTTTTGTAAAGAAATATGAAAAATTATCCCTAAATTGCCCCCATTGCCCCTTCTTATCTGGAGCACTGTCTTATCTATCTGTTTTTAGACCAAACGCAACAGCATCAGCTCAGGCAGCTCCTCCTGTGAAGAAGGCACGCACAGATACACCGCCAAATGTAAACCGTAACCTAGTAACTCTTGGAGGGGCTAACGTTAATTCATCAGCATCATCAGCATCTATATCCATTACCAGACCAACAGGGAAAACTGTCAAGAAAACTGTCATTTCAAGTAAGTTGAACAATGCTCCTGATAAGAAGGTTAAACATGGAGTAAAATATAGTATTGTATCTTGTCTTGTGTCACCTCATTAGAACCATCTCACAGAGACGGTTTTGACAAGGGTTCAAAGTATACCTTTATATTTAGAACTAAGAAAAATTGTCTCGGAATTATCCTTAAACTCCCACCTTATCTGGAGCCCAGAAGCTGAAAGGCTGACAGCTCCCACTTCTGTCAGCTAAAATTTTGAGGATTAAAAAATTTACTATATACTTACTTTTTTTCTCCACTGAATCAATAGATAAACAGAGTTTCTCTTCGTGAACTTATAAAGAGCATTTGAGAAGTAGTGGCAACAGTCCAATAACATTTGAATACTGATACATGCATGTTTTGTATATCAAAATAAACTACACCCTTCCTCTATCAATACATGCAAGTGTTTTAATAAGTTGACATGCAGGTTGGGATATAAATCTGTTTCAAAATTACTACAGTTAGTCATAGAGTCTTAAATGGCAACAAATTCTGTTATTTAGAAATTTGTATTCGAAATGAAAAACTTCACAAACTGAACCACAGACAGTGTAGATCCAGATTAGATAGTGCATTGTAAAACATTTTACTGGATCTGCAGTGTTTTAACAGTATAGGACTGGATGTATTTGGCGTTCCATTTTAGAAGAGGGATGTCTGCAAAGACTGTCTGGCATGAAAAGAATAGTTGATATAGTTTTTACTCTGTTTCAGCTGGGAATGATGTTCTTATATGTGGCACCTGTAAATCAATGTACAGTAGCCTAGCAACATTTGTACAGCACAAAAAACAGAAGTGTGAGCTAAAAACTCTTTGTAGATGTCAGAATCAGCCCATAGTGGAAAACAGTTTATCAGGTAAGTTAATTTGCTTGACTGAATGTGAAGTCTCGTGAAAAGAGATTATTCAGCTATAAAACCCCCTTAGAGTGACCCCAAATATCTAAATCAGTCTTACAAAATTCTGCTACAAAATGGGGTTTTCCTTTCCAAAACAATTTCGAAAACCTAGATCCATCCTGTACGAAGAATCTAGATTTTTTTATGCCCCCGCATCATATGATGCCGGGGGCATTAAGTGTTTCGGTAGTGCATACGTGGGTAAGTTCGTACTTTAGTACGTACATCTGTCTGTCCGTCCATCTGTCCGTACGTACGTACGTACATGATCCTGTTAGACTCGGGTTTAGATTTTTGTAAGAGGATTTCGGGGTTCCTGTTACTGTAGCAACTTGAAATTTTATATGAGGATTAATATCTATAACTACAACAGGAATACAAAAGAATAGGGGTATGATGTTTTATATGTCACCATCCACTGACTTCGGACTTAGGCCAATTTTGCGAGGTTAAGATTTTTGGAAGAGGTAGATTTAAGGGTTCCTGTTATTGTAGCAACTTGAAATTTTGTACAGTCATTTGACCTATTCCGACGCATGTTTTAGTCGACCGTGCGCTACAGTCTAAATACACTGTCATTTTTTAATTTATTTGTGTCATTAAATAAATAAAAGCCTCTTGTATGAGGCACTTTGTTTGGGTTTACAAACTACTTGAGGAAGATAGGTAAATCTGACGACAACCAGACGTTGTCTTTTATCCTATTTCGACGCACCTTCTTTTATTCCGGTGGATCTGTAAATTTTTTACAATACATCGAAAGAACCGCCGAGGGGCGCCCCAAAAGTAAACTGTCGGAGTAATACTAGCTCGATGAAAGATGATTTTATGCAAACAAATGTTTATTTGACATAATTGATTATTTAAAACATCTGATTTTGCACACGGCTTCACTGAAAAATTATTTCGGTGATTCAGTGCTCGTAAGTACAATGTTTGATATTTTTATCCAGGATTCTATGATAAATGGCAATTCAAAATAAAGCCTTATGGAGTTTTACTTGCATATTCAAATTGCATGACGTGAATGCAGCACTAATATGGATTTTAGAACTCAGAGACATTCCCCAAATATACTATCCGCCGGAATAGGCTAAATGAGCTAATAAATTAAAATTTCAATAAACCTAAGTAACTGATTTTATTTCATTTTGATATTTATTGGTTTAGATAGCTAGTAAAATGAGCAATCGACAGACATATAGGTTTACGACATATTTGTTTACACAAATATTGTCCGACCATATTTTCACAGTTGGCCTGAAAACATATGTCATTTTTCTTGTTAAATATGCATTACCAGCCACTTTTAAACTCAGTTTTCCGTATCTTTGATTGATAAATTGAATCCTTACTATATGTGGGTTCGACAAATAAATATTGAAAGTAATTACCTAAAAATCATTTTGTTTCTAGCTTGTTTCGTTGCAGAGAAAGAAACAGGATACACCGGAATAGGTGAATCCACCGGGATAGGTCAAATGAGTGTATGAGGATTTATATCTAAGTACAACAGGAAGACACAAGAATCGGGGTATATTGATCCATATGTCGGGGTCCACTGACATTGAACTTAGGCCAATTTTGAAAGGTTAAGATTTTTGTAAGAGGTAGATTCAAGAGTTCCTATTATTGTAGCAGCTTGAAATTTCGTATGAGGATTTATATCTATAAGTGCAACAAGAATTTACAAGAATCAGGTTCTGATGATCCATATATCACTGTCCACTGACTTTCTACTTTGGCCATATAGTGACTCTTAAACTAAATAAAGGGCTGTAGTTTGTTTCACATTTCAAACTTCGGGCATTACTTGGCCTATGGCATTTTATATTATACAAGTCTGTCTCTATAAACCTAGTTATCCTACAAGTGCCAGTACCTTAATCAAATTGCTATCTTACTCAAGGCATTAGACGGGGGCATCCGTGTACTTTGGACACATTTCTAGTTTAGATTGTTTTTTTTAGGGAAATTAGAAACTCTGACTTAAAACTGAAGAATGTGGTAATTTTCTAGCAACATCTTATTTTGTAAAAAAGGATACATGTATTGGATGATGAATGTTATGAAACTCTTTATACCTGCATCAAAAATGTATGATGAGATGATGAGATCCCACTACGTATTTTTCTGCCCTCTTCCTGAGCAAGCCAAGCTTCTCCAGTGAGTAATTTCTTGTACAGCACCTTGTGACCTGTTGTCCCACACCCAATGGCTTTGATTAATCAAATGGATGACTTGGGGATTTTACGACCATTTTGACAGTAGTTCAGTATTGAGGGTGATTATAAAAAGCTGTGTACGGTGAAGCGTCATTTAGATGCAGACGGAATCTCGCCTGCTTCCCAAGAGGAGTGCCTCATGCTGAAGTACAAGTAACAATTTTACATTTTGCCAGTGCTGAATAACAGATTCACCACAGTATTTGATTCAGTCGGTAAAGTAGGTTGATTGACAGTTTCAAGAATTTTCCAGCATTTTCATGTCCATGCTTCTTTTCCCCCAAAAGTTTGTGCCATTTCAATATGAGCTGTAACAGGAGAAAACCAACAAAGTGGCATGTGCACCTAGTGCAGACTCAGATCAGCCTGGGCATAAGGCCAGTCTGATCAGATGCTTCGTTTTGAGCTGAAAGGGTAGCTAAGGGTCTAAGCTAGCTCCATGCAGACAGGGATGACTCTGATCAGACTGGGCAGATGCCCAGGCTGATCTGAGTGCGCGGGGCACACATGACTTTTGTTGATTTTTTTGTGCCACAGCTCATATCAGGAATCTTGAACTTTAGGTATGGGGATACATCTACATGTTTACTTCCATTTTTACAAGGAAAGCAACTTTATAAGTTCCTGATTACTTCCCTGGACGGAACAAAGCCATTCCAACAGTGGGTCAGCTCTTAAAGAAAAGAATTTGCACTTAGGAGAACAAATTTTATCCTTTAAGAGTTAATTCCCATTGAGAACGAAATGGTAGAGTACTCCTGTTCACCTTAATTTCTTGTTATCTTTTAGAGAGAAGGGATTTGTTATGTGCAGTATGTGACACAGTGTTCAACTCGGCCTGGGATCTCTGTCAACATTGTCAACAGGAACATAGCATTGCTATATTTAAAGAACAGGTAAAAAAAAATTTTTAAATTCAATCAAATTTTACAATTACATCTTGACAGCTACTGCTCTAATTTTAATTGCAAGCTTCTGATGACTGGTTACATCTATTTAATTTTCCAAGAGTAAATTCATGTGCCCAGGCGATTTCTTGTGAATCTACTACCATCATGCCAGCTGAATCTACTATCAATAAATAGATCATTATTAGAATTGTAATAACGGTAACCCCTATACAAAAGAAATTTGCACCATGTTTCTGTTCAATATTCACAGCTAACTGAGATGTATATATAGACTCAAGCTTTGTTAGAGTTACTTCCCTTATATTAAAGACTTACTTCTGCTGACATACCATTTAACGAATCCCCTTCTCTAGAAAACACCCCTCCTCCTTTTCTGTGAAAAAGTATTCAAATTCCACAAAGAATGACTCAAGCACACAAAAATTCCTTTTGTTGCTCAAATTTTGTCTCAAAAAGAATGCCATTTATAGGAATTGTAAATAGCAATCTTTTAGAGGAAATACAGTACATCCTCTGATGTGCTCATATTTTGTTTTACTTGGTGCCTATATATTGTTGCAACCAGGAAAATGCAACCAGACAGAAAGCATTCTAACAACCATATATTTGGTCATAAGACAGGAGCTTATCCTTCCAAAATTACTGCAAATATATAAATCAGTTTTGTGTAATTCAGCTATAGAGTGGGTTTTTCTCTTCCAAAACAATCCCAAAGATCTAGATATATATCTTGCAACATGGATCAACATCTTTGAGATTGTTTTAGAAAGAAAAAAAGATTCTGTCTTATAATTGAAGAAATAAGGTACTGATCTGAGACCACTGTTTTCAGATGCCATAAAGACATCATTGATGATGCTCATTTACTGCCATATTTATTCAGCTGTGAGATAGGACTTTTTTCGCCTGCCACTAGCAGAAGTGAGACATACATGTAATTCATGATAGTGCAGTTTATTTGTTTTCTGGTCTTCTGGGATCATTGGGTCATCGAGGCAGTTTGAAAATAGAGTTATGCTGAAGCCAGTGCAAGGGGACATAGGCAGTGTTGCAACATTACGTCTCTCATTTAAACTGAGTCAACAATTTTTATGCCCCCGTGACGATAGTCAGGGGGCATTAAGATTTGCTCCTGTCTGTCCGTCCGTCCGTCTGTCCGTCCGTTCCTCACACTTTACGGTATAGAGTTTGTGTAATCAACTCCTCCCACAGTTTTCAGTGGATCTTTTTCAAACTTCACATACATATTGAAGATGTGTATGTGGGTTTTTGTTGGAGCTAGAATTAATTTTGACAGAATTACGGCCTTTTGAACTTAGTCATTTTAGGCAAATTTTTGCATTGTAGGGTATGCAGTTTGTGTAATCAACTCCTCCCACAGTTTTCAATGGATCTTTTTCAAACCTTGCATACATGTTGTGGACATATTGAAGATGTGCATGTGGGTTTTTGTTGGAGCTAGAATTAATTTTGACAGAATTACAGCCTTTTGAACTTAGTCTTTTTAGGCAAATTTTTGCATTGTAGGGTGTGTAGTTTGTGTAATCAACTCCTCCCACAGTTTTCAATGGATCTTTTTCAAACCTTGCATACATGTTGTGGACATATTGAAAATGTGCATGTGGGTTTTTGTTGGAACTAGAATTGATTTTGACAGAATTACGGCCTTTTGAACTTAGTCATTTTAGGCAATTTTTACATTTGTAGGGTGAGGAGTTTGTGTCAACTCCTCCCTCAGTTTTCAATCGATCTTTTCCAAACTTTGCATACATGTTATGGACATATTGGAGATGTGCATGTGGGTTTTTGTTGGAGCTAGAATTGATTTTGACAGAAATATAACCTTTTGAACTTAGTCATTTCAGGCATATGTTTGCATTGTAGGTTAAGTACTTTGTGTCATCAACTCCTCCCACAATTTTCATTGGCTGTTTTTCAGACATTGGAGACTTGTTGTGGACACAGTGAAGATGTGCATGTTGGTTATGATAGGAAAAAAAATAATTCTGAAGATATTATGGCCTTTTAAACTTAGTCATTTTGGGCTGCATTTTGCACTATAGGGTATAAAGTTTGTGAAACGTTTTCAGTGGATTCTTTGTAAATAGCATTTGTGCTTGAAAGGTGCTTTAGGGATGTACGCATGTCCTGTGACAGGCGCTGCACGGGGGCATCATTAGTGTCTTACAGACACAATTTTCTAGTTGTTTCTCTGATGCATGCCATGCTTTAAGAAAAAGATCTTTATTATCTAGAGTGTAATTCTCTTGTAAGATATGGGTTTCCCTTCTGAAACAATCCAAAAAGCTAGAGGGATCTAGATTTTTGGGATTGCTTTAGAAGGGAAGATCCTGTCTTATAACCGAATAAATACAGTATGTTAATTTCATTGATTTTTTTCAGGAAATAAAGACAGAAGAAGTAAATGGAGAATAAGACAGAAGAAAGAGTATCTAGGAGATGTATATTTTGTTCATAAACATTACACAAACAGTTGTACATTTGCTGTCATTTACTGTCATGTTCTTAGGTCAGCTTGTGTACATAATAAAATGAGCCGCGACACGAGAAAAGCAACAATGTAGTTGTGCGTCCAGCACAGACTCAGATCAGCCTGGGCATCCGCCCAGTCTGATCAGAGTCTTCACTGTCCGCATGGGGGTAGCTTAGACCCTTACCTTCCCTTTAAGCTTCTAGCAAAGAGTCTGATTGGACTGGTTGGATACCCAGTCTGATCTGAGTCAGCGCTGGGCGCACAACCACATTGTTGGTTCTGTCGTGTCATGGCTCAAATTAGAAAAAATATGACGTAGCAAGCAGGTACAATGAGTTCCTGAAATATTTGACCAGGAATGTGGGATAACAAAGGTAAAACAGCACCACCATTTTCAGTGTTGCCTCCCTACTCAATAGGGGTCAACTGTTAAAAGAAACGTTTGAGCAAATTCTATACTTTAAGAGTAGACCCCTTTTTGGAAGGGTTCCATTGCCAGGGGAAGCAAACACAAAGTCACAAAAGGGCCCCTTTGGGAAAACGGCAGAAAACAGGTTGATTTACCAATACACCCTAAACCCAAGCAAAGCATAGTACTTCATAGAGTTTTGAGGTAAAAGACTTACTAGACCAAAGCTCTGGAATCATGTCTTGGTTCTCTGAGAAAACATACATTGTGGCCTCTCATTAGAAGTTCATTGAAAAAGGCAGTTTGAATGAGGACCACGATGTATTTTTTTGGACAGAAATGGACAAAATTATCCCATATTTTGATTTTGGGAGAATTAATAGAAACTGTCATGGAATTGCTAACAGATACCTTACATGGAACTCTGGGCCCAGTTGTTCATAAGTAACAATATCGTTAGTTAATGTTTTCAAGTGTTAATATCTTAAATTCGCCAATATTTTTTGTTGCAAAAACTTCTCAAATTTTTTCAACAAATATGGTTATAAAGTGATAAAACATTAACAAGTTGACCTCTTAACAAGCTCTATGCTAAAGATGCTTTGTACAACTGGGCCCAGATGTTAGGGTGTTCTTTTGTAATATAAATTGCAGGGATAAATATTCAGTTACTGACAGTATTCATAAAAACAGTCGTTTCTCAGTGCAGTAACTACGTTTGTATAGCTGATACTGTATGAATGAAATAATCATAAAGTATGTTGTTGTGCTCAGGAGTGGCAACTTGTTCTGTAATAGTTCTAGACAACTTTAGCTTGACTGTAATATTTTATATTTTAGTTGATTGGCTTTGCATAAAAAGGGGTCTGAAGCCATGTATGTAAGTCAGCCCTCTTGAAAAATGTATTTCATTACACAGCAAACTTCTTTTTGATATGCACAGAATGCCTCTGGTTTTCAAAATATGAATTCCTTATAACAGCATGTGGCAAAAAACATGATGTATCCATACGCCCTTACAGAAATACAGTACAACAGATTTCAAACAGTGAAGACTGGGTTCAGTATGCACAGCTGCACAGTCTGATCAAAGTCTTCTCTGTTTGTGTAAATAATCTTTTGGAACTTACAAAGTGATAAATGAAGACTGTTCAGGTTTAGCTTAAAAAGCTTTGTTGCTAGATTCTTTACATTTGCCATTCATATATGAGCGGCAACACGAGAAAACCAACAAAGTGGCATGTGCTCCCAGTGCAGCCTCAGATCAGCCTGGGCATCTGCCCAGTCAGAGTCCTCCCTGTCTGCATGAAGCTATCTCAAGCCCTTACATGTAGCTTCCCTTTAAGTGCAGAGCGGAGACGCTGATCAGACTGGGCGGATGCTCAGGCTGATCTTAGTCTGTGCTGGGCGCAAATGCCACTTTGTTGGTTTTCTTGTGTCATGTCTTATGTGAATTAATGACCATATGCTCAGGCTGATCTTAGTCTGTGCTGGGCCCAAATGCCACTTTGTTGGTTTTCTCGTGTCATGTCTCATGTGAATTAATGACTAGTTGCAGGTTCATCAATTAATGTTACATGTATTAAGATATGGTCTGACAGATAATTTCAATATTCATTGTCTATAAGATTTATCCATATCTGGTCAGTTTTGTCTAAATGCCTGCAGCTGTTATAGCTGTGACAAAGGTTCTACAATACTGGTGTCAGCGATGGTGTAAACTTCCCTTCATGTTGTCTGGTTTAGCTCTGTTTTTGACAATGTGCAGACAGGCAAGAGACTGCTTTCTACGGAATTCTTGTGCCTGTTAAAAATGATCTTAGCTCATTAGCTTTCAAGGGAACTACTGTTGGGCTGTTCAAATTCAGACTTCAGGAAAACCCATGGAATTGACTTTTACTATGCTCTGAGTGATTTTATTACTCAGACGTCTCGACTTTAAACGTGCACCTCCCAATTGCGAAAGTACCGTGAGTAAATTACTAAGAAGATTAATACCAGTGTAGATTAGAAACCATTATTGTATCTGAGAGGCCAATACTGTCGTTAAGACATAGATTTAACGATTCAAGGATTGAAAAGATATAGTATTCCAGTTCCTTTGACAGAAGACGAGATGTGTTAAAACTTTTGAGGGTCTCTTTGTTTAAGAAATAGATCAGCTCTGGCAACGATTTGTTGAGTAATAATTCACTGTTTGGAGGTCAGTTGTAAAGTCGATCATATCACGAGCACATAGTGCAAGTGATATATCTACTTACAACTGACCGACAAATAGTGAATTATTACTTAACAATTCAATGCTAGAGATGAACTATTTCAATTCTAACACTCAAACATGCTGAAAAAGTATTCTTTTCATTCAAATTCTCCCAACCTTTATGCCACCGCGTTAATACTTGTCCTTTTGGCTTCCTGTTTGTTTTCCAAGATGACATAGCTCTTTCAAAATGGGATCTACTCTTAAAGGAAACAATTTGCTCCTGTGATCTACTCTTAAAGGGAACAATTTGCTCCTGTGATCTACTCTTAAAGGAAAGAATTTGCTCCTGTAGGAGCAAATTCTTTCCTTTAAGAGTAGATCCGTATTGAGAAGGCAGGCAAAAAATGAAATGGTAGAGTGGCTTCCCCTGAAAGTGTACCTGAATGCCTTAAATGTTGTGTTAGAGATAAGTAAAAAGTCGTCTTCAGTACTTCTCTCAGTGGGCACATAATTTTGAAACATTGCATCCACACTGATTTCATGTTTTTCTCAGTGTATGCCTCCTGGGCTAGTCTTGGCATTTTATGCAATGGTTTATGTGCATTTAAGGTGAGTGGGAACACGTTTCTTCTGCCTACTTTCTCCATTGGGGTCAGTTTTAAAAGAAAGAATTAGCTCCTAGGGGAGCAAATTCAGCAAGTCCTATTAGAGTAGACCCCTTTTTGGAAGGATTTCTTCAACCAGGGAAGCAAACAGGAAGTCACAATAGTTGTATCACTCAAAAAAAATGGCGGCAAAGCATGGCATTGTACCCATAAGCACATTAGGAGCACTTAAGTAATAGGTGGGCCTAGTTAAAGTGTTTTATCAAAGTGGTATGTTAAGTTGTCATGTGAAAATGCCTGCATTTTTTTTTGCATTTTGTTGTTACAGTATATTTTTTCATCAAAGAAACATGTTTCTAATTTTAGTCATAAAATCATGAATTGTACATGTACATATTTCCATTAATCATTTGAGCCGCAGCACGAGAAAACCAACAAAGTGGCATGTGCGCCCAGCTTAGACTCGGATCAGCCTGAGCATCCGCCTAGTCTGATCAGAGTCTTTGCTGTGCGTTTTAAAGGTAGCCAAGAGTCTAAGATAGCTCCATCCGGACAGCGAAGACTCAGATCAGACTGGGCGGATGCCCAGGCTGATCCTAGTCTTCGCTGGGCGCACATGCCACTTTGTTGGTTATGTCGTGTCGTGGCTCATTTCATTTGAGCTGGAGTCCAGATAAGAAAGGGTCAGGTAGTGAAGAAGATGCCAGGTGTTTGGTTATAATACCAAGATATTTTCATTATTTATCAAAGGAAATGTAAATTGTGGTGCTGTATTACCATATTCATTTGGTTACCCTCCCGAACTTACCGCAAATGTGCAAATCAATCTTCGTAAATCAGCTATAAATAATGTTTTCTCTTCCAAAAACAATCCCCAAAGAACTAGAGCTGTCTCATTAGACAGATCTAAATTTTAGAGGGTCACCCATGTCTTACATAAGAAATCTGATAGATCTGCCTCCAATAGCATAATGTAGATATTTGAGATGCATTGGTACAGTACACTTCTATGTTTTTGCCACTTTAACCCTATTGCTGTTCTGAGTGCAATAGGGTTAAGGAAGGGAAACAACCTTTTGTGACTTCCTATTTGTTTCCTTAGATGACAAAACCCTTCCAAAAAGAGGTAGAATTGGATTTATTTTCTCCTAAAGTGTTGACACATGTAGAGAAAGAAGGCAAAAAATAAAAATGGCAGTGTGTAGTGTACCCATATGCCTTTGTGAAAAAAGTATGAACATTTTCTGAGAATGATAATCAAACACCTGACTCACCCCTTATTTTGAATTTTGTTTGGACATGATGTTAATGTTATATTGATATGAACTGGGTCATAAACTAAAGTCTTTGGCCTATGCTAACTGTTTATGTCAGAACAACTGGACACATTTACATGTTATAATATAGTATGTTAGTTGCAAAGTTAATTGATTCTGATCAAGTGGCGTCAATCATTTAGGGGATAACTGTACTCAAAATTGTCATTTTGGGAGGTCAAAAGTCAGTTTTATGGTCAGAAATTTCGTTTTACGGCGACGCGCTAGCGGAGCCCTAAAACGCAATTTGCGACCATAAAACCGACGATTTGCCTCACCAAATGACAATTTTTAATACAGTTATCCCCATTCTAATGCACTTTTCACATTTTCACCTTTAAAAGTGAGCTACTTTGCACCCATAGCAAACGCTTTCAGCGACATAAAACCAGACGTCAACCAATGACGTTATGTAATGACATAGGGTTTCTGACAGTAAATCGCAGGATTTACTGTCACAAATTTTTGACGTTATCCAATCAGACGTCGCGTTGCATACGTAAGTGCATTAGAATGGTTTTTTTTCCTAAATCAGTCTGTAAACTTGACATGCAGTTTGCCGATTCTGTAAGACAGAGTTGTTGCAACATACATGTAGCTTGTATTCAGTGGAGGACAGATTGGGTTGGTATGTTTAAATTTCCAATTTTATCAGGTTCTGTAGAAATGATGTGTGTGTGCCATGCTGGGGAATATACATATCTGTAACTTTATCTTGATCAGCAAACAGTTGCCTCAAGTAATTGTTGAATATTTATGATTGCCTTAAGTAATTATGGCTGTATGAAAATCTTGATCAGCCATGTTTGCCAATAGTAACTATGGCTATTTGAATACTTTATCTTGATAAGCAGTGGTTGCCTCAAGTACATGTAATTATGGCTATATTAAAATTTTATCTTAATCAACAGTGGTTGCCACAAGTAATTATTGCTATATGAGTATTTTATCTTGAGTAGCAATGGTTGCCACAAGTAATTATGGCTATTTGAATACTTTATTTTGAGCAGCGGTGGTTGCCACAAGTAATTATGGCTATATGAATACTTTGTCTTGATCAACAGTGGTTGCCACAAGTATATATGGCTGTATGATTGAATACTTTATTGTTATTAGCAATGGTTGCCTCAAGTAGTCATGGCTATATGATTACTTAAATTTTGATCAGCAATGGTCGCCACAAATAATTATGGTAAGGTAGAGATGGGGTATGATGACAATTTGAAGATGAGTTCTGTTTATTTTTCATAAAAGCATAAGTTTTGGCTTCATTAGAAGCTCCTCCACTGAGGTGCTTATAATGCCAGCCTAGGGAAGCTCTAATCAGGACAGATAAGAGTCTAACAACACAAGTTCTTATGTAGAAATGACAAAATATATCAGAATTGTCAACAAAACCCACCTTTCCTTGGAGCTGCTACAATGTGTATTTGTGGAAGAAGAAAATGAAAATAATTCACACCGAAAGTTGGCCCACCTTCATGAAAAGGTTTGTCACAAGTAAACTATAGGTCATTTTTTGAGTCCAGTTCATCATCTTTTGTGCGGTCTCTCATCTAGATAAATAAATATAAAAATCATTGCTGTTTTTCTCACTAAATCCCAAATTAAGATGACTGAGAACACTTCCAGGGAGACAATTCTTATCAAGAAATCTTGCATTTAATTGGGGGCACTTGATAAAGGAAGTTGGGTCTACTCTTAGTGGACAGAATGTACTCCCATGAGGAGCCATTTCTGACTTTTAAGACTTAGAGTAACACCAACTGCGGAAAAGCAAACCATGGGAGCAAACAGGAACTCACAAAAGTTATTGCTTTTTAGCTCACCTGAGCACGAAGTGCTCAAGGTGAGGTATTGTGATCGGTCTTTGTCCGTCGTCCGGCGTCAACTTTTGCTTTAAACAACTTCTTCTCCAAAACTGCTGAACGGATTTTGAAATAATTTCACAGAACTGTTCCTTGGGGGACTCTCTACCAAAATTGCTCAAATGGTTCCGCTCCACTGAACAATATGGCCGCCAGAGCCAAAAATAGAAAAACCTTTAAACAACTTCTCCAAAACTGCTGGGCCGATTTTGAAATAATTTCACAGAAATGTTCCTTAGGAGACCTACCAAAATTGCTCAAACGGTTCTGCTCCTCTGAACAATATGGCAGCCAGAGCTAAAAATAGAAAAACCTTTAAACGACTTCTCCAATCCTGCTGGGCCGATTTTGAAATAATTTCACAGAAATGTTCCTTAGGAGACCCTCTACCAAAATTGCTCAAACGGTTCTGCTACACTGAACAATATGGCCGCCAGAGCTAAAAATAGAAAAACCTTTAAATGACTTCTCGTCCAAAATTGCTGGGCCAATTTTAAAATAATTTCACAGAAATGTTCCTTAGGAGACCCTCTATCAAAATTGCTCAAACGGTTTTGCTCCGCTGAACAATATGGCCGCCAGAGCTAAAAATAGAAAAACCTTTAAACGACTTCTCCTCCAAAACTGCTGGGCCGATTTTCAAATAATTTCACAGAAATGTTCCTTAGGAGACCCTCTACCAAAGGTGCTCAAACGGTTCTGCTCTGCTGAACAATATGGCCACCAGAGCTAAAAATAGAAAAAAGCTTTAAACATCATCGTCTCTGAACCCAATGGCTCGATTTAAAAAAAATTCCACAGAAATGTTTTATACCTGACTCTGAACAAAAATTGCTAAAACGGTTCCACTCCGCTGAACAAAATGGCCGCCAGAGCTAATAATAGAAATAAATCTTAGAACAACACAGAGGGCACAGTTATGATCCGATCATCATGAAACTTTGTCAGAATGTTTGTCTAAATAAAATCTAGACCATCTTTGAAACTGGGTCATGTGGGGTCAAAAACTAGGTCACTGGGTCAAATCTTAGAAAAACCTTGTGCACAGTCTAGAGGGCACAGTTATGATCCAATCTTCATGAAACTTTGTCAGAATGTTTATTTATATAAAATCTAGGCCAAAATTGAAACTGGGTCTTGTGGGGTCAAAAACTAGGTCACTAGGTCAAATCTTAGAAAAACCTTGTGTACACTCTAGAGGGCACAGTTATGATCCAATCTACGTGAAACATTGTCAGGATGTTTATTTTCATGAAATCTATACCAGATTTGAAACTGGGCCATGTCAGGTCAAAAACTAGGTCACTAGGTCAGTTAGAAAAACAGGGTGAACGCTTTAGCAGACACAGTTTTGTTCTAATCTTCATGAGACTTTTGTCAGAATGTTTGTTTCCAACAAATCTGGACCAAGGGTGCAACTTGGTCATGTTGGATCAAAAAGTAGGTCACTAGGTTAAACCTTAGAAAAACATTGTGTACACTCTAGAGGGCACAGTTTTGATAACTTTGTCAGAATGTTCATATCCAAGAAATCTAGACCAGGTTTGAAACTGGGTCATGTGGGGTCAAAATCTAGGTCATTAGGTTAAATCTTATAAAAACCTTAGGTACACAATAAAGGGTTCATTTTCCATTTAATCTTTGTGAAACTCTGTCTGTCGGTCATATGGATGTCTCTGAGGTTAAGTTCACAGGATACTCAGGTGAGCGATCCAGAGCCATCATGGCCCTCTTGTTGTAAAATAGTAGAAGAAGTATATGTTTCACTAAATTCTATGGATATACCTCCAAGGCAAATAACTGGTATGGAAATATGTCTTCTTTCTTTTAAGGCTACTCTAGAGGAAATTCTTTCCTGACTACCCTTAAAGGAAAGAATCTTGATGTCTATAGAGCAAGTTCTTGCTTTTAAGAGTAGCCCCATTTTGGAGACGGATTCATATACTGGTGAAGCAAGTAAAAGTTATGTAAATTTGTTTCCCTATCTAAAAATGACCACGCTGGGGGAGGGATGTGATGTATCCATGTTCAGTTATCCATGTAAGGGTAAATACAAGATAAACCTTAGAGTAGATGACAGCACAGGATTACTTCCCTGATCAAACATACATGTATTTGGCTATAAAATGATGTATTTTCGTCTCTGACCTCATATATCTAAATCTTAAGGAAAATCTACTATGAGATATATCAGGCATCAGCTCTTTTTGCAGCAAATGTCAAAGAGATGTAAGCTTTGCTCACCAAAACATACAATTTTTGGTTACAAAACCATGTCTCTTTGCAGTACAAATCAACTAGACACACTTCCATTATTGTCGCACCTGCTTTAGCAAGGTGCATACAGGAGTTTGATTTTTCGTCTGTCAGTCATTCCATTTGTCCCAAATTGCGTCGACCCTAGCATTAAAGTCCCCTTTCTCTCAAACTGACACTATAGTCACAAACCCTAGCATAAAGTTTCTACTTAAGATGTTCAAGGGATGTTGCTCTTACTTTCACCCTTTAACTGTATTTCACACTCTGCTGAAATTGTAAAATTTTACAACCAGAAATACGCTAACTCTCAATTTAAGTCTGTGTAATTGTCTTGCCTGGGACTAGCAGAAGCGAGACATAAGTGAGTCGCGACACGAGATAACCAACAATGTGGTTGTGCGCCCAGCGCACTCAGATCAGCCTGCGCATCCGCCTGGTTCGCTCAGACTTTTCGCTAAGGGCTTAAAAGGTAGCTAAGGGTCTAAGCTACCTCTATGTGGACAGCGAAGACTCTGATCAGACTGGGCGGATGCCCAGGCTGATCTGAGTCTGCGCTGGGCGCACAACCACATTGTTGGTTTTCTCGTGTCGTGGCTCAAGTATAACTTTCCCTGTGTCAGCGGTGGCTCATGCTTGTTTTATCTCCGTTTTAATTTTGATTTCTATGTTTTTGAGATAATGCACTTATGATCAGGAATCTTCCACACAAACCCAACAACTGAGTGTCTGATCACAGGCGCTTGAAGTTTAGACTGTAAAACACTTCAAAATGTCAAAATCGGAAAAATCATATGTCATTTAAAAATATTGCACAGTGTTGTATTGGACACTTTGGATGACGAGATTTAGAAACGTTTCTAAGCTACATGCAGAACTTCAAGCTCATGTGGTCTGATGAACCAAACAGAACCAAGGTTGAAAGTTTGTCGACTGAAAAGTGGTTAAGCCCCTCAGTAATTTCATTGCTGGCCGTCCCAAGGCAGCATTTCTGTTTGGTTCATCTTCGTTGTTTTATGTGTGGCTTTGTTTGTAATGGATATATTGTTTGTGATGCTAAGGCTAGCCTGGTGACCACCTACATTGGAAATGGCTGTTCAACTGGCTGCGGCTGGTGGTGTCTGTGATTGTGACTAATTTTGTGTTGTGTCAGTTTTTGAGAATTTTCCTACTCTTTGTGTTGAGTTTTCTGCTTTGACTCTATTTTGTGGCTATGTGCCGCCAAGTGAGACACCGAATTCTGTGGAATTCTTGTCTTTATCTACAATACCTACAGCTGACAAATCTTGCATAGTTCCTTCTTACAATGGCCTCCAGGGCTGTTTAATTGTCCCCCGCCTTTTCGAAGAAAAGCGGAGGGACATAGTTTTCGGCTCTCCGTCCTTCCATCTTTCCGTCCTTCTGTCCCCCTAAAGTAGTAGGTACCTTGTGTGCGCAACTCCTCCTACAGTTTTATGCCGATTCTTTCGAAACTTTACAGCTGTTTTTGTCATGGTCTAAAGATACGCATGTGGTTTGGATATAATCCTGAGATTATTTTTTGTCACTTTTTCCACAAGTTGAACTTAGTTATTTTTTAGGCGTTTTTACTATCAAAGTGACTATAGTCCGGACGCAATAAGTTGGCAATGTTATTGTTTTGTGTTTATTTTGATTTTGTGACTGATTGGCTATATAGCAGAGTACAGCTTATCCAACTCACGGGAATGAAAAAATAAATATAAATAAATTTGTTACTATCAATTTTGTTATCAATGATATTCCTTAACTAGAGACAGATCCTGTCTTTAAGCTTTCAAAACGTGTCATTTAGATAAATTAGAACTGCCAGTTAACCGAATGTGCCATTATGACCATAGATCTAGAAGTTACATGAACTGCACCGTAATGATAGTACAGGTACTGTTGACATTAAAAATGTAAACAAACCATTGCCAGTATAGCGCGACCGACCTATAGATAGTGAATACCTTGTGTGCGCAACTCCTCCAACAGTTTTATGCCGATTCCTTTGAAACTTCACAGGTGTTTTGGTCATGGTCTGAAGATATGGATGTGGTTTGGATATAATCCTCACATTATTTTTTGTTACTTTTTCCACAAGTTGAACTTAGTCATTTTTTAGCCGTTTTACTATCACAGTGACTAGATAGTGGGTACCTTGTGTGCGCAACTCCTATAGTTTTATGCCGATTCCTTTGGAACTTCACATGTATTTTGGCCATGGTCTGAAGATATGCATGTGGTTTGGATATAATCCTCACTTTATTTTTATTACCTTTTTTCGCAAATTGAACCTAGCCATTCATACATTTTTACTATCAAAGTGAATAGATAGTGGGTACCTTGTGTGTGCAACTCCTCCTACAGTTTTATGCCGATTCATTTGAAACTTCACAGGTGTTTTGATCATGGTCTGAAGATATGCATGTGATTTGGATATAATCCTCACATTATTTAATTTATTACTTTTTTCACATTTTTATTTTAGTTGCTTTTCCAGCTCAAACACTAAGTGTTTATACAGTGAAGACCTTGTTTCCAAGGCGGGGGACATAAATTCGTCGATTTTACTTGTTAATTCTACGCTTAACCTCTATTTTACGCTCTGCTGACTTCATAAAAATTTACGCCCAGACTTCAACGTTATCATTTTAGTCTGACGCTCTCTAGCTACAATGCTTTCAATAATCAAACCTGGCATAAAATTTCTTCTTATAATGGTTTCTAGGGATGTTGGATTTATTTTTACCCTTAACCTATATATTGCCCTTTGCTGAATTCCTAAAATTATATGTCCAAAATTACTCCACCCAAGCGTTAAAGTCTGTTTCTATTTAACAACAATGCCTACAATCAGCAAACTTGGTAAGAAGTTTCTTCTTAGAATGGTCTTCAGGCATTCTGATACGTACCCTTGACATATTTTACTCTGTTGGGTCATGAAATTTTTACGCAAACATTGCATGTTTCCTCTAACTACACGACCTGAAAGTCAGCAAACATGGCACAAAATTTGTGCTTTATCTGGTATCCTAGGTTGTTGGACTACTTTATACCCATAACATTTATTTCATTTATGTATTGACTTTGGGAATATTATGTCCAGATTTGCATCCTTCCTAGCTTTCTCTCAAAATTTATACAGTGGACCCTCTTTACAACGACAGCATTTGTTCCCAAATATTTTGACGTTAAACTGAATTTGCTGTTATAATGAATACATCAGCCATTTTGTGCAAATCAAAATGACGTTATAAAGAATTTTGCTGTTGTAATGATTGTCGTTATAAAGAGGGTCGACTGTACATAAATTTATCAAACCTTGCTTATCCTTTATTCTCACTATGATCTCCGCTACTGTGGAAGCGCAGTGCAGATGTGACATGGCATTCCGCAGAACTCTTGTACTCAATCATATAAATATTTTCCTCACTAGTTATTACAATGATCCATCTCTGACCGTTCACTGTAAGAGGTAGATTTCAGGGTTCCTATTGTTGTAGGAACTTGAATGAGGATTTATATCTTTAAGTACAGCAGGAATATACAAGAATCAGAGTAGGATAATCCATATGTCACGGTCCACTGACTTTGAACTTAGGCCAATTTTGCAAGGTTAAGATTTTTGTAACAGGTGGATTTCAGGATTCCTACTATTGTAGCAACTTGAAATTTTATATGAGGATTTATATCTATAAATTTAACAGGAATATACAAGAATCATCGTATGATGATCCTATACAAGAATCATGGTATGGTGATCCATATGTCACAGTCCACTGGGACTTTCGTCAATTTTGCCAGATTAAGATTTTTGTAAGAAATGGTAGGGTAGGTTATATCCTTAAAATTAAAAAAAGGATACAGCCTTTGAAAAGCAAGAAAAACGCATTGGTTGCAATGGTGAGTGAGTGTACTTCACTAAAATATAGATCATACGGAGACGGGACCTTGGTTTAAAGTCTCCGAAAGACCGGAGGAGCGGTGGATCGAACCTGCGACTCCTGGATTGGTAGCCTAGCGCATGAACCACTACACTACCAATGCTCCTGGTTAGAATGGAAAAACCCTTTTCACGCCACTGCTACCAAGTTCCGAGGTTGAGAAGTCCATTATAAAAAAAAAACATGTTCAAATGAGCCGCAACATGAGAAAACTGCCCAGTCTGATCATGCAGAGTCTACAATGCACTTAAAAAGGTAGCTAAGGGTCTAAGCTAGCCACATACGGCCAGTGAAGACTCTGATCAGACTGGGCGGATGCCCAGGCTGATCTGAGTCTTCGCTGGGCGCACATGCCACTTTGTTGGTTTTGTCGTGCCGCATCTCAAATCCCTTTATAAGCTATATTTTGAGTTCATATATATGTCATGTCGCTGTATCAAGACTAAATTTCAATGTAATTCTCTGCTTTATACATGTACATTTATAACGTTTTGTCCAAGCCATATTTGCTGGTTAGTTGGTTTGGGTTTAACGGCCCTTTGAGACAGTATTTCAGTTTAATCAGGCCGTCTCCCAAAGAGAGGGAGAAAGAACAGAAAAATGACAGCCCGAACAACCCCCACCCGCACCTACTGCAAGCACAGTAGGCCCTTGCCCTAATATTTACAAGTCATATGTGTACGCGAAGTGTTCCATATTGATAAAGATGATGGTAATGCACCTTTTTTTAGACAGATGCCGTGGTCAAGTGGTTAGCGTGTTTGGCTATGGCGCAAAAAGCCGAGGCTTCATATCCCAACGGACCAACAACTGAAAAACTCACTGCCAACCCAGCAGTAAATGAATACATGTACCTGTTTCGAACGTGGGAAGGTAGATAGGCCTGGGCTCCGTCTTTTACATGCTGTGCCTAAGATACAATGGATCTTCTGACAACTCAGTTATTTACCTTTTTACCCTTTTATCATTTTGAGTGGTTCCAGCGACTATAAAGTGCAGTTCAGTTGCATGTTCTGGGCTGTGGAACATACATGAGTCGCAACACGACAAAACCAACAAAGTGGCATGTGCACCTAGCACCTAGACTCGGAACACCCTGGCCATCCTCCCAGTCTGATCAGAGTCATTTCTGTCTGCATGAGGTTAGCCTAGAACCTTAGCTACCCTTTAAGCGCACATCCAAGATTCTGATCAGGCCGGGCTTCTGCCCCGGCTGATCTGAGTCTTTGCTGGGCGCTCATGCCTCTTTGTTGGTTTTGTCATGTTGCAGCTCACATGTGGTTGTTCAGTGTTTGATGTGGATTTTCTCTAGGCCTTTGACAGGTTTTAAAATGTTACAGAAAACTATTTTGGCTTCACTGAAAGTGTACGTTTACGCAAACAGTCAGGTTATTTCTCATATGTAGACTTGGATGACAGAAATCTTTAATTATGGCTGTTTATATGCACGTCCTTGTAACATGTCTTTTAAGAAGGTACACTTAATTAAAACATTACAGTTTCAGGTCAAGGATAATGAGATGCTAAATCAGCTAGTTGTGAAATACTAGTCTACACATTTGAGCTAAACAATTTTGAATGTTTTTTTTTTCAGTCTTACCAGAACCAGGCAGATTCTGTTCTGTTCAATTCTACTAAGGACGTTTCCCAAGTGTCTCAGCGTTACGTAACCACAGTTGCACACACCTGGCGCCGAGTCTCCGTCCAAAACCAGGCAGGTTCACAAGAAACCACACTATTGTAGTAGCTGAAAGTTATCTTGAACAGGCTAAAATTCTTAGCTGAAGAGATACTTGCCGGAGAACTGGCTAGATGTTTATTATATGTCAACAAAATAAGATATTAGTTTAAACTTTATTTACAAGGGTTGATCCAGAAGTAATGTCACTGCGTCCACTGCGCGCTTATTCATCGTAGCATTATAACAAAAATTATATCAAGCTACACTGTAATTCAATTCTGATTTACACAATAAATATAGAGTTGGAATCTTTTTCCGTTCCAATTATATAGACGTTCAAAGTATGCCACCGACGCCATCGCGCCGCACGTTATAATAACGTTAATTACATGAACATAAATTTCAAAGTCAATCACAAATCAAAATCAAACTAACGGGCCAAATCAGATGAAAATATAGTACGATGACGAAATATATTTCTGCCGCCCACTGTTGAATTTTTAACATCGTCACTGCAGTTTGTAGTTCGCTAGCTATTGCTAATGTTTGTTGCTGCCACGAGTGAAATGTTGATTTCTGATAAACGTGCGACAGCGGATGTAAGCACTTTTTGCCTCAAATTTGGAATACCACCATTGGAGACTCTGGAGCTGTTTAGTTAGATATGTAGTTATATAACAGTTATTATGAGGCTTGTGTAAAGGTGTAATCAGCGCAATACGGGTGCAGATGAGTCGCTAGAGGTTAGTCCGAAAACCGGAAGACCTTTATGTACAATGTCAGACAATAAACGTCACTCTTGTTCGGATCCCATATATGAAGATCGATGCTCTGCAATGCGAATAGTGTAAATTCTTAAACTTGAGCTGCGAGGCTGTTCGAGTAATATTAAAAGATGAAATAAACATGGGTGAACAGACATTAGTGCTTTGCTGGAACAATGAATATGCTACTTTGGACATGAAACAATATCGAAACTTCGTCTGGTGCGTCAACGACGTCATTGACGTGCGGCGCGTTTCGTTACCATGCCTTCTGTCTATCTCGATATCTCAGTTACTGTGCACTGTGTTTTTATGACATTTTCAGACCATAATGCAAATAGATTAAGGTACTTGGATTCGAAATTTTGTTGCTCTCTCTTTATTCTACACGATTTTATAGCTGCAGTGACATTACTTCTGGATCAACCCTCGTATTTGTACAAATTTCTCACATACATACAAATACATTTCATGGACATATACTATTCATTCAAAATAAGATATTAAAGCTTCAAATAGCCAAAATAACAGGGGTAATCGACTCGTATTTATGTTAACTTATTTGTGCACATGCATGATATCACAAAACTGAAACTTGCAAAACCGAAAAGGCCGCGACAGAGAAAACAAACGAGGGGGTTGTGCGCCCAGCGCAGACTCAGATCAGCCTACGGAATAAGGGGTCTAGCCCGTTAGTTCGCGAAAAAATCTTTTGAACCTTCAAGTTTTGTCTATATTCCAAATTCTTCATAAAGCACCGAACTGAGAACACGTACTTTAGTACGCGCTATTGCGTTTTTAAGGCGTAGGGTCCATGCCAATGTCACTATTGGCGAGACACCTCATCATAAAGGGTTTCGGTAATTCATGCCGTTTCATTCGTTAATGAAATATCATTAAAAAGTATTTGTTCCCTGTGAACTGGAGCATTAGATGTCTGTCTTTCCACCGGGCACATAACGTAAAATGACGTCGTATCAAAGTCGATGCGATGTCGTGACGTCGAAACGACGTCATTTCGACGTTTTGTGCCTGCTGGGTTCATAAAGTTTGCATGAAAATGATCAGTCGTTGCTGTGCTAGAAATGTGGGTGGCGGTCCTCTGTCTAATACAAATTTACTACAGGTCACGTGACAAGCCTAACCGTATGAATATATAACCTTTTAGTGGTCAATCTATTATTTTTCTTATTTCTGCTTTTATAAATGTCCTCATATCCTTATTTTTTGTAAGAAATATTGGAAGCACTATATATTTGCATTGTTTTATAAATGAGCCGCGACGCGAGAAAACCAACAATGTGGTTGTGCGCCCAGCGCAGACTCAGATCAGTCTGGACATCCGCCAAGTTTGACCAGACTCTTCGTTAAGTGCTCAAAGGGTAGCTAAGGGTCTAAGCTACCTCCATGCGGACAGCGAAGACTCTGATCAGACTGGGCGGATGCCCAGGCTGATCTGAGTCTGCGCTGGGCGCACAACCACATTGTTGGTTTTGTCGTGTCGCGGCTCAAAATATGAATCTTTTTTATGAATAAGCTACAGTACACTACATAAAGTAAAGCAATCACGTTCACTGCAAGCGGATATGACATACACTTGATATAAAATATTCCGTATAAAATCATGATTTTGTACTATTTACATAGAGATGCAATTTTTCAAACCTTCGAGTGTATAATCTGCATGATACATGTTATCAACGACACGTGAACGCGGCTCATAAGGTATTGCACTTCAGTATCAATTAGATGACTCTCTGTGGAAGTATCTTTCATTAAGGCTTTCGTATTTCATAGAAACACCATATGAGAAGAGATTGAATCCCTCTGTCGGCATCCACGTTTTCTCCCTAGTTCGTAAAGGGAACAACTACAGTGCCCCTGGATGACGAAGCCCTTAAAAAGCGGGATCTTCTATTTAAGGAAAGAATTTGCTCCTACGTGGGTATTTTTTCTCTTTAAGAGTTGACCCGTATTGAATTGAGAGGCGAAAACGCTATTGACATAGTTGCATCCCCTGTGTTTATGCATAAGAGGCTGCAAAGATGCATTTGCCTTCGAACGCGCATCCGTATAAACCCTCATAGATTTATATAGTCTGATCTGTTTTCATTCCAATGAAGAGGATAAGGGCATTTTTAGGACATCTTAATTCATATCTGCACAGTTTGCTCGTTTGTCTTCATAGAAACCATATAACAAAAGTGTCTGAACACCAAAACTGTCTTGTCATATTGACAATCAATCCATCTTAATTAGTTGAGCAAACATGTTTTAAACTCAAATTGTGTCAGGCTAATTATATGCAGTATGGAAAGTTACAGTAAAGTGTCTGGCCCAGACAAGTTTTCGTGCTGAAGAATATTTGATTAAGTACTGTTCTGTCCTGTCTGAACAGCTAGTCTGATAAGAAATACGTCCCGGCCAAATTCTGACTGATCATGAGATATACTATTCGGCCATTCATCGATCCTTCCCAGCAGGCACATGACGTTAAAATGACGGCGTACTGACATCGATGCGACGTTATGACGTCGCATCGACGCCAGTACGACGTCATTTCGACGCCATATTCCGTCTGGGGTCTTCTGTTTTTCTGTAACATCTACAAATGTTTGCCAGCCTAATTCCTCCTTCAGCTTTAAATTATGTTACGATACATTTGGACTGCCTTATCACAGTTATGCCCTTTCAAGTTAAGTCAATGATCGCGTTTTCAAATGAAATATGCATGTCCATATTGATCTTTGACCAACTACCTGTCCTAACAGGGTCGGTATACGAGTACATTTAACAGAGAGTTAAATTAATAAGTTTGAGAAAATAACATTTTTCCATTGTAAGAGTTTCAGGTTGCATCTCACTCACAATTCGAGCCTCTCGAATTATAACTGAGATGACGTCATAGATATATTGCCATAGCAACTAGGGAATACCAACTGTTGTGCTTAGTACCTTTACAGAATGACCTCTCGATGACGTAACTTTGACATCCAAATAAGCTCTTAGTTGCTATAGCAACAAATATTTGAGGTCACTGGTTCAGGAGCATTGCAAACAATGAATGCCAGGCTACACCAATTTTTCAGTGACATTACAAACTGAAATTCTTTCAACAGAAACTTCAGATTTTCTCAAACAAATAACTATTCTGAAGTCATTTCATTCTCTGTTGTTAGCGGGACCTTAATACGTAAAAAGAGCACCGCAAGCTGTGATAATACGCCCGTATCACCCTTTTACTGTAAACACTGGGTTCTAATATTCACGAGACTCAACGGTTAACAGGAGCAATAATAGCTCAGCCATTGATGAATATGATGAAATCCTGACCCTGATCAAGAAACGGAAACTAAGGTGGTTTTGCCATGCCTCAAGGTCTTCTGGTTTCTATCTATCTATCTATCTTCGTATACTGCCTACGCCCTCGCGAGCATTCTTGGCAGGGTCTGCGCGTCATGTTGTGAAAAAGGGTTGATTAAAACCATGGCAGTGAGGTAATATAAAGATAACAGGTTAAAATATAATGCGAAAAGAATTAGAGCCATAAAAACACACATCATGGACTGATCAAACACACACACACACACACACAAAAAAACTGGGATAGGGTCTAAAAACATAAACACCTAGGTAAAACAAGCATTTTATGTTTAGGGTTTGGGATGGTGCAACTCTCCAACCGCGGCCTTGAACAAGTCAAGACTTGGAGAAGTTGCAACATTTTCCGGAAGGGCATTACACTGGACAATTGCCAGGGAAAAGAAGGAATATTTATAGGAATCCTTGCCAGTTTGAATTTGACGAAACGGCTTAGAATGGCAGTATCTGGATATCCTATGGGTGGGCTGTATGTATTCGGGTAAGGGGACGGCAACAATGTCATTGACAATTTTGTAAAAGAGACAGAGACGGGCCACATTTCGCCTCTCTTCTAATGTCTGCCAGCCCAACTGCTGCAATAATGAAGTGACGCTAGTTGTTCTGGCGTAATCACTCATGGTCCAGCGGGCAGCACGCCGCTGAACCATTTCAATTTTATGAGTCTTATCTTTTGTGTGGGGGTCCCATATTGCTGAAGCGTACTCCAGCTGGGGACGAACAAGGGTCTGGTAGGCCATTTCTCGGACTTTTGAGGACTTAGTTTTCAAGTTTCTCTCAACAAATCCTAGAGTTCTGTTGGCCGTGGATGCAATTCTGTCCAATGTGTGTTCCAGCTAAGATTTTGAGAGATATCCACCCCTAAGTACCTAGCACTGGTGACTGCTTCCAGGACCTGTCGATGGAGTCTATACTCGGTTTCGAAGGGTGTTTTGGAAGAAATCACTCTTACTAGTTGGCTCTTGGAGGGTTAAAGTCCATATCCCATTTTGATTCCCATGCCTGATATTTATCTGGAAACGTAATTGTTTCTGGCAGACCAACAGAGGCAATAACCCTGTAAATTATGAAAGCAGAATTGCCCCAATTTTATCAAAACACTTTAATACTATTAGACTAAGTATAGCAAACATCAGCTTCATAGTTATTCAGAAGTTGTAAAAATGCATAAGTCAATTTTATTGAAGGCCCGTCATCGCTAAAACTCATTTGAGCGTAAACCTCGAAATATATGCGCTGGTCCACCTCATAGTCTTACTATACCAAGTTTCAGCTTCAACTGAAGGAGAATTTTTCCGGAAATGAGCAATCAAAAAATTTAAACGGACTTTTAAAATAATTTTTCTTTCGTTTTTTTCTGTGTAGTGAATGACAAATTAACCTCAGGAATCAGCAATGGCTATACGTGAATGCATACTTTAATTCCACGAATCTACTATTCAGAAACATTGCGATCTTAGTTTGTCATTTCCGTTATACTTTCAAGGAAACGTAAAATTTGAGCTGATTTTTTTTCATAAATGTGCATGATCCATACAGGTGATAGTGGCATATATCTGGTAAGTTGTCCTTAAAAAGTCTAATGTTTGCTCCCACTGCCTTTTTGGAATGGGTAGGAAAGTTTGTAGATTTTAGGTACCTTTACAAAAATGCATTTACAAACACTGAAGAGCCAGATCGGATCGCTCAGGATATGGATAAGTTCGAACAGGGTCGACATTGTTTGTCTGTTATCTAATGCAGCATCTTCCAGAGAAAAGCTGCAGCAACCAAAGTGGAAATAATATAATATGAAAGTAAATTTTAGAAGGCTTAAACTAATAAGCCGCGACACGACAAAACCAACAATGTGGTTGTGCGCCCAGCGCAGACTCAGATCAGTCTGGGCATCCGCCCAGTCTTATCAGAGTCTTCGCTGTCCGCATGAAGGTAGCTTAGACCCTTAGCTACCCTTTAAGCACTTAGGGAATGCTCTGCTTAGACTAGACGGATGCCCAGGCTGATCTGAGTCTGTGCAGGACCCACAACCACATTGTTGGTTTTGTCGTGTCGCGCCTCAAATTGTCCTTAGAAAGGCAGGGCCAAATTTGTTTGGTAGGTAGGAACAGGGCAAACCAATATTTCGTTTATAATTGACATTAGAACACGGCAGCTCGTAGACTATCTTCCGCAAAGGCGACAAACCATGGATGTTCGAACTTTAACTTGTTCCATGATTCAGTTATAAGTGTATCAGTCCGACGCAGTTCTGTACTTAGAAAGTGGCATCTAGTATTTGCAGCGACGTTGATATGACGTTCTTTCAGCGCTGTGTGGGTGCTGGCAATCAATTTTGATTTGTTTAAAGATGGAGACGTCGTTAAATTGTTTTGTTTCCTAGCGTCATTGTTATTCAAAATGTACTTGTTTTAGTCATATAGTAATATTGACATATGAATATAAGACCGTTCTTTCCTTGGTCCGTTTCACAAGAAAATTTGCATTGAATTTTAGATGTGGCACCAATTTCGTTTGATCGACTCCTCATGTGTTATGTACCATTAATTTGCTTTACAGCTTCCATAATGACTGATGAAGAGTGAATGACCCGACAAAGGAGACACAAACGCTCGATCTGGTCTGGGCCGCCCACATTCGGATATTTTCTAAAGTAATTTTCCCTGGTCTCTGGCTGTATACGAACTGGTCTCTGGCACTTTTTCCCGTTGACGCGGTATAATTTAATAAAAGTTGAGGAAACATATTTGCACTAGTTGAGTTCGAGAGTTCACTGCATCAAGACATCTTGAAATCGCTCCTGACAAACGGACAAAATGTCTTCACAGGATTACGATCAGATTGAGAAAATATTCAATGGAACTTGGAAATATGACAGAGATGAAAATCTGGAAGCGTTCATGGTCGCCTGTGGTAAGAATGGGTTTTACTGCAACTTGTACATTTCTTTTAACCCATTTTTCCTGGTGGACTCTTCTCTCCTTATAAATTGGATGAGTCCATTTGTCAATTAAGGTATGTCTGGTTTAGTTTGATTTTTATCATTCTTATTCGATTTTAAGAGAAAATGCCCATTTGTCTTATGCAAATAGTGTAGACCCTGATCAGACGCCGCGTTTTGCGGCGTCTGATCTGGGTCTGCACTGTTTGCCAATGTCCTTTTTAATGGGACACGTAATAGTAATTAGTCTAGACGTTTCAAACATTTTAATCGCTTCTGTCCACTTTCTTGTTTTTGATATGGTCTTAAACAGTTACCGGTCGGTATTCGTTCAGGGCCCAGAATTACAAGCGCCCCTTAAAGTTAAGGTCGTCGTTTATACTTGTGGACTAGTAAATATTAAGAAATTTCAAGCTTGTTGACCCGTTTGGGGTGTATACAATCAATTAAACACAAAACTACCCCCCCCCCCCCCCCAAAAAAAAAAAAGCAAATTTTCTTGACACAAAGTTACCTCCCTTTAAGAAATGATTGTAACCCTGGGCCACGAGCATGGATCGACCTGAGCCAGTGGCATGTTGCACACCAGGCTACATGTAAATGAAATAAGTGTTATTTTTTTCATAGAATAGAACATGTACGTATTAGACCCTGAAGTACGAAAACCTATTAGGACCTGAAAGAAAAAAAAACTCGTACAATATGAAAATAATCTCGAAAAGAAAAAAAAGAAAAGAAAACAAATGAACAAACATTGCTTGTCTGAACAGGAATATTTCTCGTACAAACGATAACATTTCTCGTTCAAACAAGAAACATTCTCGAGAAACCCCTTCTCGTTCAAGCGTGAAAATCCTCTCGAAGCAACGAGGAAAATTAATCACATGCAAAGAAGAAGTCTTCGACAGAATCGTAATAGGATCACGTCCGAATGAGAATATTTCTTGAACAATTGATAAATATTCTCGTATAAACGAGAACATTTCTCCTACAAACGAGACACTTTCCTGAACACAAGAAAAATAGTATCGAAGGAAAGAGAAGTTTTATGCCTCCTTCTTCGAAGAAGTTGAGAGGGTATATTGCTTTGGGCTTGAATGTCCGTCTGTCTGTGCATACGTACATGATTTAGATTGAAAAAATGGTTAGAAACTGGAACATGATGATAAAATCTAAAAAAAAAAAAAACACACAAAAACACAGCTTAATTTTACAATAGCATCTCGACAGCAACTTCACAAACTTTCAGCTGCCTGTATCCAGTATCTGGCGACTTTGCAAAATTTTACAGAAATATCCTGGGTTTGAGGTTATAAAACTCGAGAACAATTTCAAACTCAAAATTAAGCACACTGATTGGCTGCTTCCGAGCATGTGCTCGGAAGCAGCTAATCAGTGTGCTCTATTTTGAGTTTGAGAAAGTACTCAAGTTTTATAACCTCTGGGCCTCTCTATAACTTGTCTGTTGGACGGACACACGGCGCCAAGTGTGTGCAACTATGGTTACGTACCGTTGAGCCACTTGGGTAACGTCGATAAGAGAATTGAACTGAACGGAACTGAATAACTTGTCTATCTTTTAACAGAGGCCCCGGAAGAAATGAAGAAAATGGCTGATCTAAAACCAGTTATAACCATAACAAGAGATGGGAGTTCCATCAAGGAAAAGACTGTAATGGCGCCAGGACTTGAGTTTAGCGCCGTTCTGAAGCTCAACGAAGTTTTAGAATGGAAAGATAAAGAGGAAGATCCCAAATTTCATGTAAAGGTATGTCTATAAAGTCTTCATAGTCCTAGTCCTACCAGTGGTAAAAACTTCAAAACACTAAGAAAAGCACTTCATTATAAGGTATGGGTCGATATGCACAGAGCAAGTCATATAAGCGACCAAAAGTAAAGGGGACATGGTTTTGAAAAATGACAAATCACTTCACAATAGTCAATTTTCCATTTCTAAATCGGGTTCGAACACTTATCAATTGGGCTAGGCGCTCCGTGGTTTCATTTTACACAGCTTCTCATTGTAATCCTTCCAATGGTCCTGTGAATGAAATGCCGTTTAATCGGAAGTCATCCATCCTCCAGCCCTTTATCAGAGCTTGGAAATTCTGTTTGTCTACCCAGAAGCGCGTAGACTGTAATAATTTGTTTTACCGTGCAAGGAATTTTAGTTTACGATGCCATGTGGCATATTGTTTTCAGACAATCAACTTGCTCAAAAGTTTGTAATGCAGGAAATTACATGTAAAGACGTCAAGGCAGTTTTCAGATAACAGTACATAACACTAGCTACACTATGCATTAGCACGTCTAAGTTGATAATATAGTATAGAATACTATCTCGAGAGAATAAATTGAAAATGTTAATTGCTTACAATTTGCAATTTAGATAATTACACAAAAGATCGTTTCGTATGCATATACTACTCTAAGACTGCGTGGATGCGCAGGCTGATATGAGCCGCGACACGACAAAACCAACAATGTGGTTGTGCGCCCAGCGCAGACTCAGATCAGCCTGGGCATTCGCCCAGTCTGATCAGAGCCTTCGCTGTTCGCATGGAGGTAGCTTTGACCCTTAGCTACCATTTGAGCACTGAACAAAGAGTCTGATCAAACGTGGCGGATGCTCAGGTTGATCTGAG
This sequence comes from Ctena decussata, assembly GCA_963989385.1. Classification (NCBI taxonomy): domain Eukaryota; kingdom Metazoa; phylum Mollusca; class Bivalvia; order Lucinida; family Lucinidae; genus Ctena; species Ctena decussata. The sequence continues at coordinate 74,304,335 of OZ022503.1, read as the reverse complement.
TCTGCGCTGGGCGCACAACCACATTGTTGGTTTTGTCGTGTCGCGGATCAATTATGATTCTTGACTATAGATGCATTACAACCTTATTAGAAAGTGTATGTCTTTATTTTCTTCCACAGACTCTACCTACATTCAAAGATGGCGTTCTGACTCAAGACGTCACCCCACAAAAAGCTAATGGCGGGAAAAGGCACATTCTCAAGATGTCCGTCAGTGGAGACGAGCTAATCGCGGTGAGAATAAGTTATAAATATGCGACTAATTTAAGTTATGCATGTACATGTACCCATTTTGATGTGCGTAGGGATGGAGTAATCCGTATATGAATGGAACAATGTTTGGGCAGACTCAGAGGAATAGAGCTTTGAACAAAAATTCTTCAACCTTTTTCAAGCACAATTCATAAGCACTTCCCCAAACACTTGTTAAAACAAAAAAAAAGGCTCGGAAAACGCAAAATTCAATGCCAATCTGGAAAGGACTTCTTCGATTAAGGCGAGGATTTTCCCCATTAGACCGGCGCGACAGGTCCGAATTTTCAAAAGTATAAAGTGTGCAAATTTTTTCTTAGCGGAGCTTCCACAAATATGTAAGGCGTATGAAATCAGATCATTTGTGATTCAGACCCAAAGACATGGGGAGATAATCCAGTCTGACCCTACCTACCCTTAATTCAAGGTTTTCGCATACCTCAATTTTTGAGGTAATAAAAATATTGAAATCAGTCATTCATTTCATACATTTTTGTCATAAATGCATGCTAAATACATCATATCACAATACAAAGCAATGATTTTCTTCTTGTTACGCCTGACTGGCATTTAAACATGCAAAACCACAGTTATACTTCCGGTCAAAGCGGCCAAAAGAGAACGCTTCACTATAACTAAAATACAAGTACTTCCCCCCCCCCCCCCCCCCCCCCCCCCCCCGTGACCCAGCATTTCCTTCATGCAGCAGACTTATACGATGCAAGTACGCAATATATATGAGTGGGAAGCTGGGTCACGGGGGGGAACGATACTCAATAAGCCAAAGAAGAAGAATGGTCAACAGTAGCACTGTGATCTTCAAGGATTTTATTGTGTACCATGACCTTGAAATGAGGTCAAGGTCACATACATACAGTCAAAAGTATCCAGTGTTATCTGTTATGTAAGTAATGTAAGTCAAAAAAGGCTGAAATATATACAATAAATCATTATTTCAACGAACAGTTTGAGGAAAATTTACAATTTATCTCAACAATAACGTCAACGTCAACGTATGTTTAACGTACTTTACATAGACACAAACACTTGAAAATTCATTTTCCATGCAAGTTACAAGTCATAGTCATAAATGCAAAGCAAAAGTCAGTGATCCGTATAACTTTTAAATCATGGGGAAAATTCACGCCTTAATCGAAGAAGTCCTTTAAAATCTAATCGTCTGTGCCAAAATATGTCAATGCTATTCGACTCATATGGATGTAAAGTGTATTTGAGCCGCGACACGACAAAACCAACAATGTGGTTGTGCGCCCCGCGCAGACTTAGATCAACCTGGGAATCAGCCAAGTCTGATCAGAGTCTTCGCTGTCCGCATGGAGGTAGCGCAGACCCTTAGCTACCCTTTTACCACTTGTCAGGGCTCATTTGTGCATTATATTTGAAGTGGAGTGAAAGAACTGCTGGAGTTATCACAAATCTTCTGAAAGTCGCCAATCGAAATTTCGGTTTGGCGACTTTCAGGAGTTTTGTGAGAATTCCACGTTTTCCCTTTTACAAAGCTGAAATTGTGCACTTAAATGGTGTATACAAATATGAGTCGAAAAGCATATCATAAAGTGGCTGTGCGCCCAGCGCAGACTCAGATCAGTCTGGGCATTTGCCCAGTCTGATCAGATTCTTCGCTGTCCGCATGGGGGTAGCTTAGACCCTTAGCTACCCTTTTAGCGCATAGCGAAGACTCTGATCAAATTGGGCGGATGCCCGGACTGATCTGAGTCTGCGCTGGGCGCACAACCACTTCGTTGGTTTTTCTCGTGTCGCGGCTCAATTTATATTTATATTTTGGCGATCACTCTGCAGAAACTTGAAGTTATAATTTCCAGGATGGAATAGTGTAGTTCCAATAGCACAGTTCCAGAGAAAGTATAAATCGAAATATGTCATATCAATTCGAATAATCTCGTTTTCAGACAATCAACGAAAAGAAAACAACGTCTTATCACCTTTGGTTGACGTGTCAACCACGATGCCTCGAAAAGGCAAACTCATGGATAATTAAAACAACGTCGTTTCAGCGGCGATGCAACGTAACGACTTTTCACCTCGACAGTGATAGGATGTTTCATTTGTTATTGATTGTTTATACACTGATTTATCCAAATAGCCACGCAAGGTTAAAAAAAACGTTGGATCAACGTTGGTTCAACGTTTTGTTCTCGCTGGGGACTTTTCCAACTTTTGTAGTGTAACTAGAACGGGGGCCGTGATTTGCAACAAGATTATAAATTTTGCCAAAGAAGGAGTGTAGACCGTGTCTGGAATGCGATAAAATACCGAGACTTCTCGGTTTGAACACCCGTATCAATTGTACACTGCAAAAAATAAACGGTAGATTTTACGGTAAAATAACTGGCAACCAGCTGCCAGTCCTTTTACCGTTATTTTTACGAGCGCCCGTAAAAATTGCAGGAATCATCAAACAGAGTGGGACAGAAAAGAGCAGATGTCGTTTTGGTTAGATAGCCCCTCAACAATACAAAGTTATTTTCGAGTGCGCCAAGTTAACATAAAACTTCCATTTCGTGATTTCCAATAATGTCTTACAGGCAAAAACCCGTAAAAATAACGGGAAAAGGACTGGCAGCCGGATTCCAGTTATTCTACCGTAAAATCTACAGTATTTTTTTTACAGTGTACGGGAGTGCACTCCCATCGGGCAGTTTCTGTTCTTCAAGAATTTTTGTTTTTGGGTCAGTGAGCTGACATAAATGAGCCACGACACGACAAAACCAACAATGTGGTTGTGCGCCCAGCACAGACTCAGATCAGCCTGGGCATCCACCCAGTCTGATCAGACTCTTTGCTTAATGCTTAAAAGGTAGCTAAGGGTCTAAGCTACCTCCATGCGGACAGCGAAGACTCTGATCAGACTGGGCGGATGCCCAGGCTGATCTGAGTCTGCGCTGGGCGTCCGCCCAACCCAACCACATTGTTGGTTTTGTCGTGTCACGGCTCAAATTATCATGTCGATGTCTGCAGTCAAACTATGTTGGATGTTTGTACTTGATATTTCAGCTCAACGTAGGAAAGGAATATGGAAAGGAACACTACTTAAATTTCAAATTTTCCACAATGATTGTCAAACAAACTGAGCGAAGAGCAAATATTGGCATTACATGAACGATTTTCTGGTATTACCTGAGTATTACCTGACAACATATTAGCAAACATTATTTGACGACTATACGAAAATTCTTTCAACTTGGGTCAATAACGAGTTTCCAGGCACATATTTCTAAAATTAAAATTGAAGGTACGAGGCTGGTCACAAGGTCAAATATGACCGTTTTGGTTTCCAGTATTTTATGTTTACTTATTTATTTATATTTGCAGGACATGAGTTTGCCAGAAGGATCAACCGTGACAGCAAAGAGGTTTTACAAGAAATGCTGAGCTTGAAATACTTTTCCAGCGAAGAATCAGATCAGCATGTCTATAATTTCGTCCAGATTGGCCAATGAGAAGAGAATATTAAATTCAAATTCAAAAGTATTGATTTACAGAGGACACACGTTAAACCAACGTCCAGTTAACTTCGATACAACGTCATTGCGTCGCGTCAACCCAGCAGGCACATAATGTTGAAATGACGTCATGTTGACGTCGATGCGACGTCAATTCAACGTCATTTTGACGTCATGTCGTCGCGCCAATGTTGATATGATACTGATTCAATGAGATGTTTCACCAGGTTGTCTACATAAAGCTGCCGGAACATGAAAGACTAAAAAAACTTAAATTTAAAGAACTTAATTGGAACATTAGATCTAACACGAAACAACATCAATATTAGAATTAGTAAGGAGCATATTATTTCTTCTAATAAATACCACCGGGACGGTGCAATTCACTTGTCCTTAAAATGGCATTTGGAAAATTAAATTTGTGCAAAAATGACAAATTTCGATGGAATAGTTGAATTTTGGCCACTTTTTAAAGAAATAATGAGGGCATTTATTTGAAGGGGGCGTTTATTAGAAAACAATCAGGTTTTGAAAAGATGCAACCTAGCAGGCAAAGAACCATGAAATAACGCCGTATTAACGCCAGTGAAACGTCATTAGATTACGATGCTGTTTCAGATGCGACATTCACAGGGTATAATCGATTCCGCCAATTTTCGCTTCCTGCAGAGACTGTCCGTCATATTGGCTTCCGCCGAGACTGTCCGCTAACTCTTGCTTCCTGCAGAGACTACTGTCCTCGTAAAATTGCTTCCTGCCGAGACTGTCCGCGTGAATCACGCGGACAGTCTCTGCAGGAAGCCATTTATCATGTACAGAAGTCTCGGCAGGAAGCAAGAGATCGCGGACAGTCTCAGCGGAAGCCAAATATGATGTACAGTCTCTGCAGGAAGCGAAAATTAGCGTAATCGATTATACCCTGTGACATTGATCTGGTTGTTTTGGCCTACCGAGAGAATTACCTTTTTGCGATATTAATTTGGCATTTTGAAGCTATTGAGTTCCGTCTTTTCAGCTTAGCATTAATGTCAATTATTTTTACGACAGCTTATTTGTTGAAGCTTTTGTTTTCAGAATAAAAGCATAATGATTCTTTTTCTGTACAGTATTGTCATTTTTTTTCAGTCCCAAATATCTTTCGCCAAACCCTCGTATTTGAATAAATCTATGCAAGAACATTCATATTTCAATGCTCTATATGCAGAATATGTCTGTCTGATAAATTGTGAAAATAACCTTGACTAATATACGTGCCTTGGAATAAACAGGTACAATATTACAACTGATGAGTAGGCGTTTTACACTTTAAGGTGTATGGATACACTTCCATGATTTCCGCCATTTTTACAAAAGGGGAACTACTAGGTGACTTCATGTATGCTTCTCTGGACAACGTAGCCTTTCTAAAATGGGACCTTCTTTTAAAAGAAAGAATTCGGTCCTTTGAGAGTTGACGTCTATGAGCAAGGAGATATCAGTTGTTACGTGTCCGCCCAGTAGGACCATGGAGTCGAAATGACATCGTTCTGATGTCTATGCGACGTTGCACGTCTCATCAACGTCAGTACGACGTCATTTCAAATTCAGATGCCCGCTCAGCGGCTATGTTAGTCTGACTGGACAACCCTGGTCACAAAGGCCTAAATAACCCATCCGTCCTATCATACATTGTGAATACATACTCCAGATAGGACAGTACAGCAAGAACTCCAAAGTTATACATGAGTTTCTCCTTGCTGACGACATGACACAAAGCCTTGACAAGAACAGACATGCATAGTTTCACAAGCTTCGACAACTATGACCCCAAAATCAGCATAAAAAAGGCGGAGACAGTGTCCCAGCCTGCACAAATACACTGTTCACAGAAAGTAGGGGATATTAAGCTATAAGAAATTGTATAAATTAAACAAAAAATTCAAATCTATCTGAAACGGCAAGTGTCCATCAGACAAATATTCGATAAGACATTTTGCACTGCAATGTGGGTGGTATATCATGACACATGATATGCGTGCAATTCGTTTTCGACATGGGGTCGACACCAAAATTTCACACGAATCTGGCGTGACAAGATGCTTTTCAGATAACAAATTTTACAAAAAAAACACTCGCCATGATTTATTTAACAAGCTAAAAATTGGTTTTACACACTGTTTCGTCAAAATAATGAGTGCATGCAATAAACGTCTAAATTTTTCGGTGACTCGATGCACCTGTACGACTTTAGTTTTCTGGTTTTCTTCTCAAAATGACAGTTTTGAAGAAAAAAAATCTTTTAGCATACAGAACTTGAAAATGCATTACAATGTTAGCTTAGTTGAAGAATTTAAATGAATTTTTGTTCGAATTATCCACATTTTGGTCATGACCCCATGTCTGAAACAAATTGTATGCAGATCACATTACAGGATATATCGTCCAAACTTCCATGGAAACTGTCTTAACGAATATTTATCTTATCGACTCTTAACGATTCATATGGATATCACACTTGTTGTAGATGCTTCAATTTTTCATAGCTTAATATTCCCTACTTTTTGTGAACAGAATATAAGGAGCCACAGTGACTGATAAAAACACGCTATCAAGATAATGAAGTAAACACAAGGCCCCGAGGTTATAAAACTTTTTTCATGCTCAACTCAGCTGAGCATGAAATTTAAAATGCCCATTAATATAAAAATACCAAGAAATTCAGCATTTTTCAGGCTCAGATAAGCCAAGAAGGCTATTTTTTCTGCTCATAAATATTAAAATGCCAACAATTGTTGGCATTTTAATATTTATGAGCAGAAAAAAATTCATGCTCAGCTGAGTTGAGCATGAAAAAAGTTTTATAACCTCGGGGCTAGGAATACTTATGCCATTTAGTATTTGGCAGTTTGGGATCGAAATGGAATCAGATCTGACACATGGCTGAAATCTGTAAGGCTGTGGTAGCCTTCTGCCTATACGCATAAAAGACTTCAAGACTTATGAGTTTGGAATATTCAACGCAAACCGAACAACCAAGTGTCTGATGAACCAAAGCAGGACCAAGGGCTCGACCGCTAAGTTGGAAAGCCCCCGCCCCCGCCCCCAGTATTTTCATTGCTGACCGTCCCAAGGCGTCACTTCTGTTTGGGTTCTTCTGAGTTGATTTAGTGCTGTTTGTCGCTTTGACTGTTTTGATAAATGGTTTGAAATGTAAAGGCTAGCCCTGACATTTAACAGAATTGAAAAAAGGTAATGTTTTACATATAATTTGTTCTTATTGTCAGGGTTAGTGCTTTTTGTAAGACTGTTTTGTGGGCAGTTATTGTTTCTGTTGGGTTGATTGTTGTTTCTGTTTTAATTTCCGCGGTAAACAGCTATGGTTATGTCGGGACGCACTAATCCTGGGCAGGCTTAGACCTCCTAAGTGGTTAACCAGTACTAAGTGCACATACTTTCGCAAGTAACTGATAACTACCCTTCTTGAATCAGCGGAAGGAGAAACGAAAGTATGTGACCAGACCGGGTATCGAATCCAGGACCTCTGATCTGGAGTCAGACGCGCTACCGACTGCACGACGCGGCCCTACTTGTTAGGTTGAACCGCTAAGTATCTGATGAACCAAGGCAGAACAAAAGGCGAGGATTGGTCGACCACAAACCCAGTAATTTCATTACTGGCCGTCCCAAGGCGGCTGCTCTGTTTTGGTTCTTCTTGGTTGTTTTATGTGTTGTTAGTTACTATGTCTGTATTGTTTGTGATGTTCAGGCTAGCCCATTGACCATATACATGGAAAATGACTGTTCACATGGCTGCTGCTGGTGTCGTCTTTGGTGGTGACTAATTTTGTGTTGTCTCTTTCTCACATAGTGTCTTTGGTTGGATCTGGAATTTAATTATGTCAGTTCCTGAGAATTTTCCTCTTCACATTTTTAACAATTTATTAGCCAACGCAAGCCCACTGCCACACTCAGGTGGATGACAAATACGTTCGATAATTTTTTGTGGGGAAATGGTCCCATGGTAGTCAGAAAAAACGATAAAATGATCCCTTACGGTGATTTTGTACCTGTTCAGGGGAAGCAACTCAGGTATTATTTTTGCCTTCTCAGTGGGGTCAACCCTTGAGGGAAAGAATTTACTCCGCCAGGAGAAAATTGTTTCATTTAAGAATAGACCCCTCTTTGGAAGTGCTTTGTTGTCCGGGGACGAAAACAGGAAGTCACAACAGTTGTTCCCCTTCGTAAAGGTGACAGAAAAACACCCTGGTGTAACCACGCATCTGAAGATTTCTTTTAGGACTATACAACGTACCGCCAGGATCCTTGGAAAAAGACTGCACAAGAATGATCAAAGTGGCTCTATCTCATCAGAAAAAGTGCAGGGGCCATATTCATAAAGCCACTTAAGTCGTTGTAATGCGGTTGCTAAGGCTAAATATCTATAAAGGAGATTCCCTACAACTATGAAATTTGGTCTGGAGGAACAGTCTTTTTAGACTGTTCCTCCAGACCAAATTTCATAGTTGTAGGGAATCTCCCTCAAAGAAATTTGGGCTTAGCAACAACATAGCAACCACTTAAGTCGTTTTATGAATCACCCGTTCTCAGAGTAGGCGCGCAATAAAATTAAAAAAACGTGAAATTATTTTTTTGGGGGAAATGCAAATTTTCTTTATTTCATGCATCATAATATATCTCAAGAACAATATGTCAAAATATCTGCATTCGGAGAGGATTCTTTAGTCAACTTCCAGGTTCTCCAAAGGCCAGAGGGGTACACTAAAGGAGTAATTTAAGGCGCAACCCCTTCGTTAGTAAAACTGCGAATAATGTACATGAGATGCTGTTGAAAGTAATGTCTGTGAAACGTTTTAGCTCATAAAATTGTTGTGCATAATAACACAGTGGATACTACTAATCTAACAAATCCCAAACTATTAGAATCTTAAGAAAAGTATGTACTCAAGCATTAGTTGTTTCCAAACAGGCTTAAAGCATTGACTTCTTTTATCGTCAGAACAAAAAGAAAGATACTCTTGTGAATATTTTCATATCAGCGGGTTGCAGTACCAATGAGTGTAAAAATATCAAGGAAAGAAATAAGATCATGGAAAAAAGTAACAGCTGTAGAATAAATTTGTTTGAGTAACGTAGCTTACATAATAAGTTAGTATAACATCTAAAATTAACAAGTAAATAAAAGATATAAAAATCTAAACGTCAATAACATTAAAAATGTATTCTATTCTTACTGAAAATTATATCACTTGTTATTAATTTTTAAAACTGCTTTACCAATTTCATTAACTCAAAAACATAAAATTATATCAATGGAAGGTAACTAGTACTGATTCGTATATTGACAGAAGCATATATCAGTGTCACTGTCAACAGCGTTTGCCTTTTAGCAAGAGTTACAGATACACTTTTTAGTGATTTTGTATCATTGTATCATATTTCACTTTCTGTTTTATAACCAATTTAAATACTTTACAGTGAATATGTAGGGTACGCTATCAAATTATATGAACAAGCCTGTCGTACCTTAAAGACGCGGTCAAGATCACCAAAATTTGAGCCTGTCTTAAGTTTATCACGATGATACAGCTATGCAATTATAAACCCATTACCTGGTTTAAGTGATATCGTGGGTACAAGACACTGCCCCGCCGACGGAGACAAAGAGAAAAGTTACAGCGTAAGAGCTCCTGTGATCTTAAAAATAGGGTAAAAGTCAACAAAACATAATTAGCTTTTTGGCTTGTTCCAATGACGTATTCATACAACCATTGATTCAAGAAATATAGTAGATGCCAAGAATGCCGACAAGGACAGACAGACCGACTGACCGATCTGTCTATCTTTATATCTAGTAGATAAACAGACAAATATTGTCACGCCGACACAGAGGCCGACACTAACATGATCCGCACCGCCCCCTCCCCCACCTCCCACCCCCACCTTTGCTTAAACATAATGAGAAAAGTATACCCGCTGAGAAAGCAGCTGGTAAGCTATGTAACCATGAATAACTAATGTCTTATTTTATTTTGACGATGCTTACTTTTATTCTCTGACATGTGGAAATCGGAGCAATTATATCTTAATTAAGGTGTATGGGTACACCGTCAAGTTTTCCGCAACTGTAAGAAGCAGGAACAACCTTTGTGACATCTTGTTTGTTTCCCCGGACGAGAGATCTGTATCCGCATGGAGGCTTCTCCAACAGAAAATAATTTGCTCAAAGGAGCAAATTCTTTTAAGAGTCGAACCTTATTAGTAGCTATTCTCTTAAATGGAAGAATTCGCTCCCAGGGAAGTATTTTTTTAATTAATTGGTGAGAAAAGAGGTCAAAATGAAGATGCTATCTTATTTTACCAGAACGTGTACCCATTCCCTCAATTTTTGTAGAATTAGGGCCATAACGTCTACTCCCCAAACGTCTATTCCCAAACCGTCTACTCCCATTTGGTCTACTGTGCCAAAACGTCTACTCCTATTTGGTCTACTGGACCAAAATGTCCGGCCTGGTTTGGTCTGCCCTGTAGTTTTAGATAATGAACATCCCTGGCTATATTTATGGTACAGAAACATTTTAACATTAAGAAACTAGAAATATATCTCCAAATCGCTTATTTGAACTACAAAGAGGCGAATTGCTAACTCACTGGTGTATTGCTAACTCAAAGTCAACAAGGGTTTCAGCAAGTTCTAAGTTAAATTTTCTTCAGACTGGAAACAAAATTTGTGTGACCGCACATTTTAATGTTTTAACACTTCACATTACATTTTCTGTGGGAAAAAGTTACATGTACAGATAGTAGGTTCACAAAAACTGCCTGCTGGATGCACCCATATTAATATTTTAAGCCCAAAACCCCACCCCTTATACCTTATACATCTCTATATAAAATGTTGACCCCAATGGCAATCATCCAAAATACTAGTATGAATATTCATAGTTACTTTCTGTGTGGACAAAAGGGAATAGAAGTTTTGGAACAGTAGACCAAATGGGAGTAGACGTTTTGGCACAGTAGACCAAATGGGAGTAGGCGTTTTGAGAGTAGACGTTTTGAAATTAGACGTTTTGAAATTAGACGTATTGCACTACCCCTTTTTGTAACCACACTTAAAGTCAACAGGTTATTCTATGTTTTCAAAGTTGAATAAATATCACTGCATAAAAGAAGCTGGTGCCGGCTGGGCTTTCATAAGCTCGCGATTTGGTCTTATTTCTTATGAAGATAGCATGTCAGCACATTTAATATAATCATACGACAAAGATTTTCATACAAAGTCACAAAGTTATTATTTACTTATCTAAACTAGGATGCCCAGTGTAACAATGATGGGAATCAGAAAATTGACTATTAGCAGACGACACAACTGTGTAAACCGGAAGTAGCAGTTTTATACGGAGGTTACGTAAGATAAAGAATGCTAACTGCTGTTTTTTTTTATTTGGCATAACTTCAACAGCAGTTCTGGAACAAGGGCAAACTACTCAAAACGTAGCTTACATAACGTAGCTTACATCATACGATATATTTACGGATACTTCAATGAACGAAAAAGCAAGTCGACAGTTTTTGTTAGTTTTGCACTACCCTTGTAAGCATATCGATCATAAATGAACCCACATTCCTCCCTTTTCTGTAGATTTTTCACAATTGCGATAACGTAGCTTACATCCTTATCCATTCTGCTAAACGTGTAGTTTTCAGAGAAATATATGCTTAAAATTACAAGCGGTCAATGCATCCATATAAGCGCTATCGAATTTGACAAACATAAATGCTTACTTTAAAGATTTACTTGGAAGCGAAATACTTGTTTATTGCTTTCTAACTATTCAGTATTATGCGGGTAACGTAGCTTACATACATTTTAGCGACACTGCAGATGAAAAGAAATCTTTGCCCAGGGAGGTGTGATTTATAAAATGGTATTTCGGGTTTGCATACTTACATATTCTGTTCACTTTAGAAGCATAATTTCATTACATTTTAGATTTATTTTGCGGAAAAAGGGGATGCACTTGTTTGTACCATACAGAAAGACATGCGTTTTATGCCATTTTTTAGCCTGTTCGAGCATCGAGAATGAAAAAACTTGTGAATGTGATGCTTTAATTCATAACTTAAAATGAAAAACACATCTTCGAGCTGGAATGGAAGTATGTTCAAGCCATGTGAAATGTTTTTTGATAAGTGGTTAGACTAAAAGACACCGAATATCAATACTTGTTTGTCTATTCTGAGAATAGGTGGAATACGGCCCCAGATGTCCACGACGGGAAGGGAATGTGTGAAGCTGCGGGTAAGCGTGAAGAGCACAAAGTCAGAGCTCCTGCATCACCAACAGACATCTCCACAGGGTATAATCGATTCTGTTAACTTTCGCTTCCTGCAGAGACTGTCCGTCATATTTGGCTTCCGCCGAGACTTCTGTACATGATAAATGGCTTCCTGCAGAGACTGTCTGCGTGATTCTGCTTCCTGCCGAGGCTCTCGGCAGGAAGCAGAATCAACGGACAGTCTCGGCAGGAATCCATTTTCGAGGACAGTAGTCTCGGCAGGAAGCGAGAGTTCGCGGACAGTCTCGGCGGAAGCCAAATATGACGGACAGTCTCTACAGGAAGCAAAAATTGGCAGAATCGATTATACCCTGTGATCTCAGCTTCAGATCCATCTTGCTTTATTTTATGTAGGCCTATTTGTAACAGACAATTTAGACCAGAGACTGAGCTCAACAGCCATTAAACCAAAAACTAAATGATCTAGGATTTTTAGTTAAGATAGATATTACGACAAACGAACGAAAACAGGGGAGAGTCTGATAAGACGGATAAACATATTTACCGGAACATTGCCAACGAGCAAATAACACTTCAAAATAGATGCAACGTTGTGACGTCGCGTTGACGTTGATTGGACTTTGTTTTAAGAAATTACCAACGTACGGAGAGGTGCCTTGGTCGAGTGGTTAGAAACGCTCGGTTAATGTGCAGAAGGGCATGGGTTTGAATCCCAGCTTGGGTCATCTCCCGACGGGAAAACTCTCTCTGACAACCCAGCAGTAGATGGGTACCGGGAAGGATAAGGCAGCGAAAAAGAGAAGGATGGGCTCTGCCTTCCGTATGCTGTGCCCCAAAATACAGTGGGCCTCCAGCCCCCACTGACCCTGCGGCCACGGGAAACCTTCGCCATTACCATTTAAAGTCAGAAGTATCCAATATGGCCGCCATCCCAAATGTTTATGATTTTCCACTAGCTGAATCATTATTTGGTTTGCATGTAACAAGGAAAATAAATAAAAAATATGCGCCTTACATTGCGCGAAAGAATTCAAAGGGAGATCTTATGAGAAGTGGCGGGATCGCCTTCACATTGGTGTCTCGAACTGAAAAAATGTTGGTATTCTAGATCCTTTTTGTCAAACTCTCTCTGATATATGATCTTAATTAGAACCGGCAATTTTACACAATGGAAACTTTAAAATAGTGAAAAATTGCACTCAAAATTGGAGGAGGTAACTCAAATGAGTATAACTCAATATTCCAATTTTTGCATGTCGTATCAATCTTTTCATCTAGAGAAGTGTAAGAAAACTTTTAAATTTCATAAATGTTGTAAAAGAAATAGAATGATTTGGTTTATTGGTCTACTTGCAACCAGGTGTGCAACCATCTGAGGGCAAAACTTTTGACTATCTTTTCTAAAAATGAAAATAAATATCTAGTTTATTTCATTTCCTTTTTTATATTTCATAGGAATAGTATTGTACATGTAAATGCAATGTAAAAGGATAAAGTTGCATACATTTTGAAATTTCAAATGAGACAATAATTTTCGTATGTTAAAATCTTGATAATTTTGCAAGTGAGTGCCTGTGTTTTGGAAACTGTGACAAAAGTTTGCTCAGCGACACATATCTTTTCACAATTTTCTTAATTGTCAGAGACGCTACGTGTACTTTCAAATTAACCATAGGCATAGTAGGAGAAAGAGTTAAATTTTATGAAATAAAAACAACAACAAATCCGTTTCTAACACTAGTTATATCCCTAAGGTTTAGAAAGACAATTGCAAAGTCATCTGTGGCACACCAACGGTATAGGCTTGACTCGGCCTACAACAAATTAAAATCTTAAACATTTCCTTCAAGAGCAAAGAATACATACAGAAGTAGGAACATGGGCCAGACTACGTAGTTTCGGCTATTAAAGCCTCGTCAGTGACCCTGACAATATCTGGTGACGAAACCTGAAAAAAGCATACTGTAATTTCTTAATTTTAATTGGGCAGTCGATTCAAAGACTGATTAGTTTCAAAAGGATCCAAATGATACAAAAGACGATGATCTAGAATAATCTAGAATAGTCTAAGACTACACCAGAAAGTTTAGTGTAGGCCGAGTCTCTTGATAATGTCCGAATATTTAATAATCTAGTTTCCTTGATATTTGGACCGCAAACTATGTATATAGTTTTATACTAATGTACTTTATTAATAATACATTGTTGACATTTTACAAATGCGGCTCATAACTAATCTGTTTACATTTTTCTGATACGTGTTCGACTTAAAAATGTAGATCAATGGAAAAATTACTTAAAGACTAGAGCAAGTGAGCAGGGGCTCACGTATACCCCCAGCCAGCGCAACCGCCTACAAGAAATAAACTTTACATGCCCATGTAGTCATGTATCACTAGGTTCCATCTCAAGATCTTGCAATAAGCAAAACAATACAAGCTTAAAGTTCACTTTTAACACAAATGGTATATACATTTCAAAGTCTGTGACCTTGACCTACAGTCAGCAGCAGCAACCAGATTATGTCAACAAAACTGTTTCAACCTCACAGTAAATCTAGTCAAACATCAAATGGTTCCATTCAAGTATATTGAAAATATAAGCAAACAGATATAACTTAATACAAAACTTTAACACTAATGTAATATAAATTTCCAAGTCTGTGACCTTGCCCTCAGATTTGCAGCAGCATCCAGATGATGCAAACTAGTATGTATCCATCCTGTAGTAACACTTAACACATCTGAACAAAGTTCAATAGAAGCTTTCATAAAACAGAGCAAAAGCAAAACCTTAACACAAAACTTTAACACAACTGTTGTACAAATTTCTAAGTCTGAAACCTTGACCTTAGGCCAGCAGCAGCATCCAGGTGATGCAAACTGATTAATATCCATCCTGTAGTAACACTAAGCACATATCAACAAGTTCCAGTAAAGTCTTTCAGGAAAACAGAGCAAAGGCAAAAACTTAACGCAAAACTTTAACGCAACTGTTGTACAAATTTTTAAGACTGTGACCTTGACCTTTGGCCAGCAGTAGCATCAAGGTGATGCACAATGATCCGTATTCATCCTGTAGTAACACTAACCACGTATGAACAAGCTCTGGATAACAGAAGAAAAAGAAAAAAACTTAACGCAAAACTTTAACGCAAATGCTAACTTACGTACGGACGAACGAACGAACGGATAGACGGACGAACAGACGAACGGACGGAAAGACAAAAACTATATACCCCTCGACATACTTCGTATGCCGGGGGATGAAAATGGAGATATTTTAGGAGACGGGGTGTGGTGAGGGCTGGGGCACATTGGACCCTAGAATTACTGTACATACCACTCTCGTCTCATTCTGTACATGTACATGTAGTATGGATCAGTCACATAAGCTAATGAAATGTTGTTTGACAGACAATTTGTTGCTGTCTTTCGTCTTTTTGTCAGTCTTTTTCGTAGGTGTTTTATGGTGCTCGCTGATGATGGTGAAACATTTTTAAGAGGAGCAGTTGGCATTCTGCTTGAACGCTTGAGAGGCTTGTAAAATCTTGT
The DNA here is from genome assembly GCA_963989385.1 of Ctena decussata. Taxonomy (NCBI): domain Eukaryota; kingdom Metazoa; phylum Mollusca; class Bivalvia; order Lucinida; family Lucinidae; genus Ctena; species Ctena decussata. The sequence goes on along the minus strand of OZ022503.1, from coordinate 74,288,745 downwards.
TTAATAAGCAAAAAAACAAATTATTAAGTAGTAATCATCAGTTTTGGAGCATCGAGCCCATAAGCTTAGCAGCTTGGCGATACTTATTGTGCAAAAACTTTTGTGTACGCAATTAAACTAAGCGCTTACTTATCTTATAAAGTAAGTTCTCTTTAACTTTCTTATTCAAGTTTATTCTTACCCGTCTTCCAAGGCGCAAGAAATTATTGGGCTGCCTGGTACCTCTGCGGCAGCGCTGCCAGAAATTTAGAGCAGACCTGCGATGTCAGTCAAGTCAGGTTAACTTTGTCACAGATTCAGAAGGAATGGCATGATATGCCTGAAATATTGTTGACTACGCCGTAATATCTCAGCTTAACCAACCAATCCACAGACTGCCACCTCTGTCTCCAGTCTTAAGTCCCTCGAGTTTCTATTAATAAAAAACTCCTTCAGAAAAGCGTGTGGACGTTTTTCTCGGTAAAAATATCTAGATGAAAATGTGTGGGAAATACTCTCCCAAACGGATTTTGGTATCTTGTGCAACGGAATGCTACTAGCCTCCGGCATCTCCGTACCTACCAATCTTCTGTTCTGTTCGGTTTCAGTTCTCGTAACGACGTTCCCCAAGTAGCTCAGCGTTACGTAACCATAGTTGCACACACCTAGCGCCGATCGTCCGTCCTTTACCTGGCTGTTCTGTTCTGTTCTGTTTCAATTCTCCTAACGGCGTTCCCCAAGTGGCTCAGCGGTACGTAACCATTTTTATGGATCGGAAATGACAAGAACTATATGAGCCGCGACACGACAAAACCAACAATGTGGTTGTGCGCCCAGCGCAGACTCAGATCAGCCTGGACATCAGCCAAATCCGATCAGACTCTTCGCTAAGCGCTTAACGGGCAGCTAAGGGCCTAAGCTACCTCCATGCGGACAGCGAAGACTCTGATCAGACTTGGCGGATGCCCAGGCTGATCTGAGTCTGCGCTGGGCGCATAACCACTTTGTTGGTTTTGTCGCGTCCCGGCTCATATTATTTGGGCTCATGTATTACCCCTACACCTGCCAATCTTTCTGGTTTCTCAAATTGTTTATTTTCAATTATTGTAAAGAAGTTGGTTATAAAATTTGCATATAGTTTTCGGAATAAGCGCATAGACAAACGCCCTTGTCAGTCTTAAACATTAATATTGCGATTTATTCCGCAGAATTTCTCTGTTCAGTTCCGTTCCGCAAAAACCCAATAGCCGCCCAAAGTGACCTCCTATAGTCTGATGCGATAAATGAAGTATCGGCTAGTTTATTTAGATTTATAATCTAGCATTGTCTACTTGTTTGCTCATTTGAAATATTAAAATACTGACCAAGTTATGACCTCTCAATGAGCTGGTTAAAGTGTTATTTGTCACACAAATATAGGCCTGGGCAGTAGAAAAACGAAATTTTGACAAGTGCGTTCAGGAATACATATACATGTATCCCATATTCTAATCGAGCCCATCATTATTTGCCAATGATTCAATAAAAGTCACAATTTGTTTAGCCAACAACCAAGTTTTAGAGTGGCCTGCGCAGATGCGCAAATTAATCCGAGTCTTTGCTGCTGCACACAATTTCATAAGGCACCTTTGATGGTTACCGGCTCATATGTATTAAAATATCGATAGTGCATGTTACTCTTATAAATTAATGTCTAACAATAAAACAGACGGACAAAATGTCTTCGAAAGACTATGACGAATTAGAGAAAATATTTACTGGTTCTTGGAAATATGACAGGGATGAAAATTTGGAGGAATTCTTTGTCGCAGTTGGTAAACCAGTTTTAAAATAATTTGTCTATGGTATTACCACCAGAATTCCATGTATTGGCACACTCTAGGGTTTTTTCTACTTTTCTCTCCACTTGTATTGCTTTACCCAGTAATTTTATTAAAGATGTTAGTGCATAGCCCGCTGGACGACAGGGGCGTAGCCAGTGGCAATTACACAGTACGCACAATCATGTTTTATACTTATTAAGGGGAATAATGGGGGGTTAAGCCGCTAAGCTATTTCGTGTCTGTTGGCAGTTAGTATTAAAATATTGCCCAATTAACAACATGTCAGCATGAAAATACGCAGGTGTGTGTTCAAATTTTGTCAATTTGACAAAATTTCAATACGCACCTGCGTATTTGCGTATAAGTAGCTACGCCCTTGGACGACATACATGTACAGTAGAACTTCAATGGCTCGAACCCTGATGGCCCATTCACCCTGCCAGGCTAGAACTCTTTTCTTGGACCCTAGAGGTCATTTTATATGGAAACTAACCCTGGATGGCTAGAACTACCCTTGGCTGGAACTAATTTTCACGGTACCAAGCCTGTTTGAGCCAATGAAGTTCTACTGTACATGTATTTCGGGCTTATTCTAATAATCTCAAATTTTACCGTCAGGAGAATCAATATTTGATCAGTATTACACGTATAAACATGAAACTCTATTATGGATACAGAGAAATTCCATTGTTAGTACCTTACAGAGGTCATAAAGTCCAGTGGACAAAATGGTTCATTTTTATTCGTATCTTTGAAGTAGAGCAAATGTACATGTAGAGTGGGGTCGGGTAATTTCGGACAGCGGGTAATTCGGACATACCATCGCAAACAGTGAAAATCCACATGAGACGGCTCATAATGAGCCGTCTCATCAGGATTTCCACTGTTTGCCCTGTTAATGTTGTTTAATTTCCAAAACAACTGACATATTAAGGAAACAATGTCACCGTCCGAATTTACCCGCTGTCCGAAGATACCCGACTCTCCTCTACATACATACTATACAACCCTGGCCAGAAAACAAACCTTAGCATAAAATATTTCGTATCGTTCAAGTTCTACACTGGTGAGGTCGGTATAAGATTGTTATACCATGGCTTATCCGCCTGTACGGGAAAAAAACCACTAGTTTATGCTGGTATAACTGTTACTTTATTATAAAGTCTGTTTCGTACATCAATAAGGATGGAAGTGATATTTTCCAGCACGCTAAACGTACTCCACATTTCTTACTGATTTCCGATCTCTGATTGTCTTAGGCACAGGGTATAATAGATTCCGCTAATTTTCGCTTCCTGCAGAGACTGTACATCATATTTGGCTTCCGCCGAGACTGTCTGCGAACTCTTGCTTCTTGCAGGGACTACTGTCCTCGAAAATTGGCTTCCTGCCGAGACTGTCCGCGTGACTCTGCTTCCTGCCGAGAGCCTCGGCAGAAAGCAGAATCACGTGGACAGTCTACAGGAAGCAATTTATCATGTATAGAAGTCTCGGCAGGAAGTAAGAGATCGCGGACAGTCTGGGCGGAAGCCAAATATGATGTACAGTCTCTGCAGGAAGCGAAAATTAGCGGAATCGATTACACCCTGTATTAGGTGCTTTGCTGGTTGGTGTCTGATGACATGATGAGGCAGTCCCGTGGTAATTATAAAATAGTGAAGGGGTGCTCTTGTAGTAGAACCTTTGAATCTGTATCACTGTAAGGTCTGAACGAAGGTTGGTAGGGGCCGGAGTTTTTCTTGTCTGTTGCTTGTTCTTTCGGGGTTTAACTGGTGGTTTTCGTTTGCTCCTGTATTTCATAGAGGATCTTACATGAGTGCTCATGTATTATTGAATTTATTAAACGAGTTGGGGAAAAAGATAAGATGCGAGGTTCTGTCGAGCGTCTTATAATTTTCACCATCGAGTTTAATAAATTCAGTAATACTGGAGCACGAATGCAAGATTCTATTTATCATATGTATGACACTAAAACCGCATTTTATTAGCAAATTTTGTACTAAAACGTCTCGATTTCGCCATTAGAAAACGCGACGTTTTATGAACGTCAACGTATAACGTTACGACGTAATTTGCATATTTAACCCACTAGTGGATTATCGTTTTTAATGCATGGCTTTATTACACTCCCAGATGCGACGTCATATGATAAAGTGTTGTTTGATACCCGGGGATCATCTCAAGTGTCGCGATACGTTGTTTCCGTCGAGTCCTCATCTTTAATTCATCATAGTTGATATCCATGGTCTGGTTTTCGTTTCCCCTGATGATTCATTGATGGGTTAGGAAACCCTCATGCAGTCCGAACAGTTAACTAAATGTTTCGAACCATTGCAGAAACTAAGGACGAGGGTTTGGATCCAATAAAACTGTTAAAGCTATTCCCCAGGGGCCGTATTTATAAAACGAATTAAGACGTTGCTGTGCTGTTGCTAAGGAAGAATTTCTATGAAGGAGATTCCCTACAACTATGAAATTTGCTCTGGAGGAACAGTCTGTAGGGAATCTCCTTAAAAGAAATTTAGCCTAAGCAACAGCATAGCAACCACTTAAGTGGCTTTATGAATACGGCCCCAGAAATTTAATACTGGCCATTCCAAGGCTTTACTTCTGTTGCTGGAGCCTCACTGTTGTTCTTGTGTATGTTTGCTTGTTGTCTGCTGGCAATTTGGTCACATGTTTAACTGCCAGATTTGCCTTTATAAAAGAAAAAAGATAAAACCAAAAAGATGTTTCATGTGCTTCGCATGGCTTGTTGTTGTTGTCCACGTTGCTGGTGTCTTTGGTCTGTTGTTTTGATGATGGTTACTTTTGTTACAGTTTAACCAGTGCAGAAGCTAATCGCGAGGGTTTTGATCCAGTAAAACTAATTTAAGCACCCCACCCACCACAGATCAGCCTGGGCATCCACCAAGTTTGAGCAGACTCTTTGTTAGGTGCTCAAAGGGTAGCTAAGGGTCTAAGCTACCTCCATGCGGACAGTGAAGACTCTGATCAGACTGGGCGGATGCACAGTCTGATCTGAGTCTGCGCTGGGCGCACAACCACATTGTTGGTTTTGTCGTGTCGCGGCTCATTTGAGTTGTGGTTTTAGTTGCGGTAGCTGTATGACCATCTGTCTTGGGGAACTAGGAGAGGCGGTCAATTAAGGGTTCTTCGCTTCTTCGGTCTTTCGAATGAGACGTTAAACCGAGCTTCTGTCTTCGTTTGGACTATATGTGTTGGTGGGACGTTAAACCCGAGTTGCCTCATTCACTTACCTCAGGAAAAGCTGATCATACGGTTAATTGTGAGTGCTTTTCGCGCACTGCTGTCAATTTACGTATTTACATATACATGTACTTCTTTCCCTTTTAACTTTATGGGCTGGATATGAGATCTGATTCTATAACACTGTTTATCATATGACGTCGCATCTGAGAGTTTAATAAAGCCATGCATTAAAAATGATAAATCCACTAGTGGATTAAATATGCAAATTACGTCATAACGTTTAACGTTGACGTCCATAAAAAAATCGCGTGACGTTTTAGTGCAAATTTTGCTAATAAAATGCAATTTAGTGTCATATGATAAATAGAATCTTGCATTCGTGGTCTTGTATTATTGAATTAATTAAACTCGTTGGGGAAAACCGATAAGATGCTCGGCAAAGCCTCGTATCTTATCTTTTTTCAAAACTCGTTTAATAAATTCAATGATACATGAGCACTCATGTAAGATCCTCTATATATACTTCCTGATCTTTGCCTACATGTACCTTTTAACTCTACACTGAGTGCACAAGTTTATATTCAGTGCCTATCCCTATTAAGAATTTGTTTATGAGTGACAGTTAGTCAGCCAATCAAACAATGCGACAGCCTCTTACACTACATCTTCGCAGGTCAAGAATACCGAAGTAAGTAGGAAAATTCTCAGGAACGGACACAATTCGATCCCAGATCCCACCCGAGACACCATGTAGGAAAATGGACAACACAAAATTAGTCACCATCAAGGACATCACCAGCGGCAGCGATGTGAACAGCCATTTCTCATGTAGGTGGTCACTGGGCTAGCCTTAACATCACAAACAATATATCAACAAACAACACGTAAAACAACTAAGAAGAACCAAAACAGAAGTGCCGCCTCGGGATGGCCAGTAATGAAATAACTGTGGGGCTTGAACCTGTTTTTAGTCTTTTGTTCCTTACGTCTGTACCCTTGCCGACGACCTATTTGTAAATTGAACCTGTCACTGAGCAATTTCATTGGATGCGCTAAACTTCCATGACATCCAGTCAAATTAAGGCGCCCTTGTCGAAAGAAAAATATCGTGTTTACCGTAAACAATTACCAACAAAAGCGTAGAAGGCCAAAATTTAACCAATTCATCAGTGTTTCCAACAATTATACAGATTATGCACATATCTATAGTAAATACGATATTTATGTCACAGGTCTTTGGCAATTACGTACTTGTGAGCCGCGACACGAGAAAACCAATAAAGTGGCATGTGCACCCAGCGAAGACTCAGACCAGCCTCTTCATCCACCCAGTCTGATCAGAGTCATCGCTGTGCGCATGGAGCTAACTTAGACCGTTTAAGCGTTTGATCAGACTGGGTAAATGTTGGTTTTCTGGTGTCGCGGCTCATGTAGTCTTTCTAACACTTGTTCATTTTTTCTGACTTTCAGAGGCGCCGGAAAGCATGAGACAAACGTTTGAAGTCAAGCCAGAAGTTATCTTTGCGAGGGATGGTTATTCTTTAAAGGAGAAAACTGTGATAGCACCGGGTGTGGAGTTTGACGCTGTCTTCAGACTCAATGAAACGCTTGACTGGAAAGAGGGAGACAACTTTCATATTAAAGTATGCTTCAGTTATGTTTACTTTAAAACTGGCGGCTTTTCGCGTTTTCGCTGACGCTTACTTTCACGAATTACAGTCAAACTCTAAATAGAGCTCACCACAGATGATTAAGCAAATTTGGCTGCACTGTAAAAAAAATCCGTAGATTTTGCGGTAGAATAACTGGCAACCATCTGCCAGTCCATTTCCCGTTATTTTGACGGGCAACCGTAAAAATCTGCAGGTAGAATAGAACAGGTATTGTTTTGGTCATATTGCCCTTCAACACTATCAAGGTATGTTCGAGTGCGGCCAGTAAACATGACGCTACCATATTTCTAACAATGTTCTACAGGCAGACGCCCGTAAAAATAACGGGGGATGGACTGGCAGCTGGTTGCAAGTTATTCTACCGTAAACTTTACGGAAATATTTTACAGTGTGTAGAGTTTAAAGGACACATGTATACTCGCAAGATTCGGAATTTACGACTTGGCATGAGCAAAGGCCATAAGTATTTTTGACAAATAAACTAACGCGAATAATTACTTATTTTTTTAGGAATGCATATAATATTGAGCCGCGACACGAGAAAACCAACAATGTGGTTGTGCGCCCAGCGCAGACTCAGATCAGCCTGGGCATCCGCCCAGTCTGATCAGAGTCTTCGCTGTCCGCATGGAGATAGCTTAATCCCTTAGCTACCCTTTAAGCGCTTAGGGAAGATTCTGATCAGACTGGGCGGATGTTGGTTTTCTCGTGTTGCGGCTCAATCATAAAGCACAAGAACTCCGGGACAAGCAACCGACCATACTCGGATCATGAGGAGCACAGACTAATCTGAGTCTTTACTTTTAGCCCATACTACATGTATAATGCACCATTTTTCAAATTATTTTCCGGTATTATTTTCTACGCTCAATGGCGCAGCGTAGACCAGGGTTATCGGAAATGCTAATACTTGTTCTGATATTATCAGGTTCTGCCCACATTCAAAGATGGTGCCTTTATTCAAGAAATCTCACCCCAGTTAGCTAACGGAGGAAAGAAACATATCGTCAAGACGTATGTTATAGGTGACGAGCTCATTGGGGTAAGGACCTCGCTTACGCGAAATCTGTCTTGGCTCACACGCAGCATCACAATTAGCAGCAAAATAAGACGCTGGCAAAAAACACGCCTGACACAAAAATGCAACAATCTTCCCACACTCCAGCAACAGAAAGATATATGCAACAAGTACAATTACACCGGTATTACAACGATGACAAAAAAGATATTTTAGAATTCTCTTTCGTGTAAGAAACATTTTCTGTGATTGACAAGGCCAGCCTACCAGCTTATGTACGCGAAGACTGGTATCGCCTGGAAAAGGACAATAAGTCATATGCGCACGGCAAATTATAAAATCAGCCAGGGTATCTGCTAAGACTGACCAGAGTCTTCGCTTTCCACAGGAGTCATAGATGATATACGTGAAAAGGGAAGACTCTGCTCAGACTGCGCGTATGGGCAGGCTGATCTGAGTCTTTTCTGTTCGCATGTATCGTGAGGTTTATTTGCAGGCGACGCCAATCATTTACATCTGAGCCACGACACGAGAAAACCAACAAAATGGTTATGCGCCCAGCGCTGACTCAGATCAGCCTGGGCATCCACCAAGTCTGACCAGACTCTTCGCTAGGCGCTCAAAGAGTAGCCAAGGGTCTAAGCTACCTCCATGCGGACAGCGAAGACTCTGATCAGACTGGGCGGATGCCCAGGCTGATCTGAGTCTGCGCTGGGCGCACAACCACATTGTTGGTTTTCTCGAGTCGCGGCTCATCCGTGCTTGTTCTTAACAGTAGTGCTTAAGAGACTGTATATGATAGTATGCATGGAATGTAGTCCGTTTGCTCCCAAATGTAAACGGCATCCCCAATATTTTCTCAAAATTGGTGAGAGGTAGAAGATTTTCGAATTGCTCATTCTTCATTTTCATCATATACATAACAAAATTTTAATTTTGTAGAAATGTGAGGCTTTGTATAAAAAAGTTTCTATACAAAAAAATGACCTAAAATATGCCACTTTCACCTCTTAATTACAAGGGAGTAAAAGCTGGCTGTTGGAAATCCCGTTTAGTTTACGTATTAGGGCATGTGGCCAATGTATGCTGTCCCAAGAACTTTGCATAATTAATTGAAATTTCATTCTGAATCCATTTTTTAGCTCACCTGGCCCGAAGGGCCATAGTGAGATATTGTCATACCAATGCGTGCGTCGTGCGTCAACACCTAAAAACAAAATTTCAAACATCTTCTTCTGTAAAACTACTGGGCCCATGGTTCTCAAATTTCACATGGAGCATGACCTGACTCCTGGGTCTCAGAATTGTAAAATTGGATCAGGTTGAAAATCCAAAATGGCCACCGTTACTAAGTAGCAAAAACAACAAAATCAACTTCTTCTCCAGAACCACTGGATATATTTGTCTGAATTTTGGCATGGACCATCAGTGAAACCTTGGTATTCAAAATTACAAAAATGAAAAAATCTGTAGCGGAGTTTTGTCACAGTGACCTATATGTACTTTCTGTTTACGATTGTAATTTTGCTCAAATGCCAATGTCAAACAAGAGGGCCATGAGGCCCTGAACCGCTCACCTGAGTATGGTGGCCATGTTGGTCATGTGACCTAGACCGCTTGATAAATTTTTGCTCCATCAGCCGCTGGAGGCTGTGTATGATATTTGGTTACAATTAGCCCTGTGGCTTTTGAGGAGACGTCTTAAATTGTCAAAATATGAGAGACATGGGTCAGAGGTCAAAAGATGACCTTGACCTCTTGTACCCGCAAATCTTTCATGTACTTAGACGACTGTATATACCAATTTTGAGGCCAAAATCTTCAAAACTTGCCATGAACTCTTATGTTCTACCATTTTCCCATACTTGACCTTGCCTTAAAAAAAATCAAGGTCAGCCCAAGGTCATCGTTTGAACAATCTTGATAGTACTCAAGTACCTGATGCTATATACCAAGTTTCAAGGCCATCGATCACTTGGTTCTTAAGAAGGAGATTTGTAAAGGTTTTTGCCACATATGGGCATGGCGGCCATGTTGGTCATGTGACCAAGACTGTTTGAACAAATTTTTGTTCCCTCGGCCCCTAGAGGCTCTGTATGAAATTTGGTTACAATTGGCCCAGTGGCTTTTGAGGAGATGTGTGAAATTGTCACAATATGAAAGACCAGGGTCTAAGGTCAAAGAATGACCTTGACCTCTTGTACATACAAATTTTCATGTACTCATTAAGATAACTGTATATATCAATTTTCAGGTCTAAATCTTCAACAGTTTCCAAGAAATCTTATATTCTAGCATTTTCCCATATACAAGCTACAAAAAGCAAATTTGAACTTACCGTAAAAAAGGTCGAGGTCAACCCAAGGTCATCGTTTGAACAATCTTGATAGTACTCAAGTACCTGATGCTACATGCCAAGTTTCAAGGCCATTGGCCTATTGGTTCTGGAGAAGAAGATTTTTCTAGGTTTTTACCCTATATGGGCATGGCGGCCATGTTGATCATGTGACTAGGACCTTTGAACAAATTTTCATTCCCTCAGCCCCTTGAGGCTCCATATGAAATTTGGTTACAATTGGCCCAGTGGCTTTTGAGGAGATAAGTGAAATTGTTAAAATATGAGAGACCAGGGTCAAAGGTTAAACAATGACCTTGGCCTCTTGTATGCATTAATTTTCATGTATTTATTAAGGTGACAGTATATACCAATTTTCAGGTAAAAATCTTCAACAGTTTCCAAGAAATCTTATGTTCTGGCATTTTCCCATATAAAGGCTAGAGAAAGCAAATTTGACCTTACCGTAAAAAAGGTCAAGGTCAACCCAATGTCATAATTTCAACAATCTTGGTAGTACTCGTGTACTTGATGCTACATACCAAGTTTCAAGGCCAGTGGCCTATTGGTTCTGGAGAAGAAGATTTTTCTTGGTTTTTACCATATATGGGCATGGCGGCCATGTTGGTCATGTGACCCAGTCCATTTGAAAAATTTTTCGTTCCCCTGCCCCCTAGAGGCTCTGTATGAAATTTGGTTACAATTGGCCCAGTGGCTTTTGAGGAGATGTGTGAAATTGTCAAAATATGAGAGACCAGGGTCAAAGGTCAAACGATGACCTTGACCTCTTGTACGCATAAATTTTCATGTACTCATTCAGATGACTGAATTTACCAATTTTTAGGTCTAAATCTTCAACAGTTTTCAAGAAATCTTATGTTCTAGCATTTTCCCATATAAAAGCTACAGAATGCAAATTTGACCTTACCGTAAAAAAGGTCAAGGTCAACCCAAGGTCATAATTTGAACAATCTTGGTAGTACTTGCGTACCTGATGCTACATACCAAGTTTCAAGGCCAGTGGCCTATTGGTTCTGGAGAAGAAGATTTTTCTTGGTTTTTACCATATATGGGCGTGTTGGCCATGTTGGTCATGTGACCCAGTCCACTTGAAAAAATTTTCGTTCCCTTGCCCCCTAGAGGCTCTGTATGACACTTGGTTACAATTGGCCCAGTGGCTTTTGAGGAGATGTGTGAAATTGTCAAAATATGAGAGACCAGGGTCAAAGGTCAAACGATGACCTTGACCTCTTGTACGCATAAATTTTCATGTACTCAATCAGATGACTGAATTTACCAATTTTTAGGTCTAAATCTTCAACAGTTTTCAAGAAATCTTATGTTCTAGCATTTTCCCATATAAAAGCTACAGAATGCAAATTTGACCTTACCGTAAAAAAGGTCAAGGTCAACCCAAGGTCATAATTTGAACAATCTTGGTAGTACTCGCGTACCCGATGCTACATACCAAGTTTCAAGGCCATCGGCCAATTGGTTCTGGAGAAGAAGATTTTTCTAGGTTTTTACCATATATGGGCGTGGCGGCCATGTTGGTCATGTGACCAGGACCGTTTGAACAACTTTTCGTTCCTAAGTCCCCTAGAGGCTATATATGAAATTTGGTTACAATTGGCCCAGCGGTTTCAGAGGAGAAGTCGTTTGAAATTGTGGACGGACGGACGACGGACGACGGACGACGGACGCCGGAGCCTTACCATCCTATAAGCTCCCCCGGAGCCGCTGGCTCAGGTGAGCTAAAAACGACGTATTTAAACAACTTCTTCTCTAAAACCACTAAACCGATGGATCTCAAATTTCACATGGAACATGATCAGACTGCAGGGTTTCAAAATTGTAAAATTGGGTCAGGTCAAGAATTCAAGATGGCCGCCGTTACTAAAAATAGCAAAAACAACAAAATCAACTTCTTCTCCAGAACTATTTGGTATATTTGGTTGAAAGTTTGCGTGGAACATAAATGGGACCTTGAAATTAAAATTTGTAAAATTAAAAAAAATCTAGAGAGGAATAAGGTCACAGTGACCTACTTAGCGTTTACAAGACCGATTTTGCTCAAATGTCCATATTTCAAGAAAATGCAACCAATTCTGATTAGATTTGGTAAAAAATGGTTCTTGAATGGAATGATTTTAATTTTGTGCCAGTTGACTATCAAAGATGGCCACCATGGGGGCCGTTAGCACAAACATAAAAATGACAATTACTCAAGAACCCTTGAATGGAATTGAACCAATTTTGAGTCAGAATGTTCCTTGCATGAAGCCGTTTCGATTAATTGCAATTTATCATTCCAAGATGGACGCCATCTAGCGTTACTACTAGCACAAACATAAAAATGACAATTACTGAAGAACCCTTGAATGGAATTAGACCAATTTTGTGTCAGAGAGTTTCTTGCGTGAAGTCGTTTCGATTAATTGCAATTTGGCATTCCAAGATGGCCGCCATCTGCCGTTACTAAAAATAGCACTGAACATGAAAAGACAATATCTCAGTAACCGCTGAATGTATTTTGATGAAATTTGTGTCAAATGATTCTTGCATTGAGATGTTTCAAAATAAACTAGCTATAAACATGTCATGTTGGCCTCTGTTACTAAAAATAGATAAATGTGAAAATTAGAAAATCTCAATGGAATTGGACTAATTTTGTGTCAGAATGGTCATTTCGTTAAGCTTTTTCGATTTTTCGCATTTTGGCATTCCAAGATGGCCGCCATCTGCCGTTACTAAAAATAGTACAAGGCATGAAAATGACAATATCTAAGTAACCGCTGAATGGATTTAGATAAAATTTATGGCAAAATGATTCTTGCTTTGAGATATTTCAAAAATTAACAAATATATCCCGTCAAGTTGGCCTCTATTACTTAAAATAGCAAAATGTGAAAATTAGAAAATTACTATGGAACTGGGCCAATTTTGTGTCAAAATGGTCCTTGCATGAAGCCTTTTCGATTTTTCGCATTTTGGCATTCCAAGATGGACACCATCTGCCGTTACTAAAAAAGGCACAAAACATGAAACTGTCAATATCTCAGTAACCCCTGAATGGATTTTGATGAAATTTGTGGCAAAATGATTCTTTCATTAAGACGTTTCAAAAGTAAATATATAAAGACCAGGCAAGCTGGCCTCTGTTACTTAAAGTAGGAAATTGTGAAAATGAGAAAATCTCAGTGAAATTGGACCAATTTTGTATCAGAATGGTTCCACTGCACAATATCCAGGTGAGCGATATCAGGCCCATTTGGGCCTCTTGTTCTTCATTTTGCTTCACCAGTTTATTATCAAATTTTAAAACATACAATCGGTAGGGTGCCTAACTCATAAGTCAGAGGTCCTGGGTTCAATACCTGGTCTAGCCACATACTTTCGTTTCTCCTTCCGCTGATTCAAGAAGGGCAGTTGTCAGTTACTGGCGAAAGTATGTGCACTTAGTACTGGTTAACCGCTTAGGAGGTCTAAGCCTGCCCAGGAATAGTGTGGTTAGGTTAACTGACCGTCCCGACATTACCATAGCTGTTTACCGTGGACGTTAAGCAACAAATCAATCAATCAATCAATTTTAAACATACACTTTTTACTCGCAAACTATATAATAGTTCAATGTTTATTTACATCATAGAATCACCTGACCAGTGACACCACACATTACGCACCGTACATTACGCGTGCGCACAGGTGAATACATTTTACTATTTCATTCATCATGTTCATATACGCCCACGCCTGTAGTAAACAACGAGTTTACGCTATTGCCTATCAACAATATTTTGGCTGCTCTAACAAGCATACGACACCCTTCAATGAAACTGCTCTGTTTCTGCATTATTGTTAAAGGAAAATACTTTTTTACAAAAACACTCAAACATTTGGATTTTTCGTATTCTATTATGTATAGTAATAGGAATCATCAGGACATAAGAACATTTTATGGAACTTTCATCGTTTTCGAGAAAATAAGCAAAACCCCGTTTGCACTTGGGAGCAAACGGACTATACCAGCTTACTGTATTAAAGCCCAAACTTGGTTCTATTAAAAATTTGCTATATCTTGAATGTGAAAAAAATACAATCCACAAACAGAACAACAACAGGAAAAACAAAAATAACACGCACATATATGCACGAACGCACAAGTGCGTGCACGAATCACAGCTAAAAGAGCCGCGACACGACAAAACCAACAAAGTGGTTGTGCGCCCAGCGCATACTCAGATCAGCCTGGGCATCCACCCAGTCTGATCAGAGTCTTCACTGTCCACATGGAGGTAGCTTAGACTCAAAGCTTTAAGCGGTTAGCGAAGAGTCTGATCAGACTGGAAGGATACCCTGGCTGATCTACGTCTGCGCTGGGCGCACAACCACCTTGTTGGTTTTCTCGTGTTGCGGCTGAAAAATATTTCTTTTATTTGTTTTCTTCCAGGAAATGAGCTTACCAGAAGGCTCTTCTGTTACAGCAAAACGGATTTACAAAAAGAGTTAAAAGAGTGCTGAGTTTATAACTAATATATGACAAGGTCAGACGACAGTAGTGAAATCTGACATGTGACACAAATGTTGAATTTTTTAGTTAATGAGATGAGTGTAAAAACCACAAATATGTTGAAATTCACAACTGCAAATAAGGGAAGTGGGACTTTTGTTCTTTAATCTTTTCAGCGACAGCGCCTCATTCAGCATAATAAGGAGCGACAAACAAGATGGTTGAATAAATGCCAACTTTAACTGACCTTCCAGTATTAAACTCCGGGGGAGCTTATAGATCTTGTTACTCCGGGGTAGCTTATAGATCTTGTTCAAACTTCGGTTGCTATGAAAACTTGGATTTACTATTAACTTTCCATTGTAAAATTAAAATTTTCTTCTACTGCATTAGCGGTGTACAAATTATACATAAATAATCTGTAACAGAGATGTTTCTCAGTTTGAGATGCATCTGAGATACATGTTTGGGTTTTATGCCAGATTTTTCATTGACGTGGTTGCCATGGCAACCAAAATCCTGAAAGCGGCAAATTATTCAAAACATCAATTTCTCAGTGGCTACAAGATTGGAAAAGCTGAAACACTTTCCAGAAATGATTAAGCTTATGCCTTTACGTAAAAGTTGCTTTCTGGGCTGTTGTTACAGTTCTGTGGTTGCTGTGGCAGCTTAGGCGTCAGTGGGAAAAAATGAAAATTCACGCTTATGTCCTTAGCAGTGCAGATATAATGACAGATCTTTTGCAGAAATGTCATTTAGATACATGTAGTCCTCCAACAAATACATCATTTTGGAAGGCAACTTCTTAGAACTGGTTTGGTTGCGAGCCGGAATTTCAGAAGATGGTAAAATATATAAAACTCCTCAGTAGCAATGAAGGAGGAAAAGCTGAAACATTGCAGATATGTTCTGAGCACAGACCTCTACAAACGTACTTTTGTGCCATCTAATCTGGCTTCTGTGTAGAAACCAAAACAGAGAGGGAGTTTATCTGATCATTGTCTCGGCACAAACGGTCTAAACCAAGAACGCATTTTTTTGTGCATCTGCATGCAGCGCATGGTAAATTTAACCTACCTGTGTTCTTGCGCAGTGCGGTCTGATAGAAGCTCATACTTCAGCACATACAGATTTGGGTGCCCATAAAATGAGTCGTAGTGAACTACGTCTCTTAAAACAAAGTTTTTAATATTGAATATATGAGCCGCGACACGAGAAAAGCAACAATGTGGTTGTGCGCATAGCGCAGACTCAGCTCAGCCTGATCATCCACTCAGTCAGTTCAGACTCTTCCCTAAGCGCGTAAAGGATAGCTAAGGGTCTAAGCTACCTTCATGCGGACAGCGAAGACTCTGATCAGACTGGGCGGATGCCCAGGCTGATCTGAGTCTGCGCTGGGCGCACAACCACATTGTTGGTTTTGTCGTGTCGCGGCTCAATTATGTTCTTCCTCTAAGTAAACATTCCGTTAGCTTCAAGCACTTGTCTAAACAGATTTCAGGAAAGACAAGTCATGCAAGTGATCCACAATCGAGTTATCTGAATTTTCATTTGCATTTTCTCACAAGTTCTTCAGTAGACCAGGATTTTAAAGACAGTTGATTGTCAATAAAATCGCCTGTAAAAGTTTGATCTTGTTTTATCTGTTCAGCGATTGACAAAAATCTAAAGTTGCTTCACACTGAAATCATGTCCCTATGAATTAAAAATAAACAAACAATTATTATAGTAATTTTTGGTAAGTTTGTATAGCCGATAACATTTTTGTTGGCGATTTGCTTCTCTCTTGACAAGAACAGCTTATAAAAATTCCTATTATTTCAAAAGAAAATTTGCTTATTGTTTTCCTTTAGATATACGCTGTGAAGTTACTTTTGACTTAAAGTTTATTTTTGCAAAAATCAGCACCATATCAGTTGTCGACGTCTGTCATTTCTCTAACCCTCATCTGAGCATGCACCAAACAGCTCGAGGTAACCTCCCTTAACACAGGGTATAATCGATTCCGCTAATTTTCGCTTCCTGCAGAGACTGTACATCATATTTGGCTTCCGCCGAGACTGTCTGAGAACTCTGGCTTCCTGCCGAGACTTCTGTACATGATAAATGGCCTCTTGCAGAGACTGTCCGCGTGATTCTGCTTCCTGCCGAGGCTCTCGGCAGGAAGCAGAGACACGCGGACAGTCTCGGCAGGAAGCCATTTTTCGAGGACAGTAGTCCCTGCAGGAAGCAAGAATTCGCGGACAGTCTCGGCGGAAGTCAAATATGACCGACAGTCTCTGCAGGAAGCGAAAATTGGCGGACTGGTTTATACCCTGTGCTGAAACCCAACCTGGACAAAAAAATATCTAAACCGTTTCTGTAATTATGTGATCAAGGGAGTCACACAGGCTCACTCGGATCTCTATTTAGTTATTTTTTCTGACGAAGCTCATTAATATTGTCAAAAATTCAGTAGCACGCGTGCCTTGTATATAAAGGATGATGTTTCTGACAAGCGCGCGAATTATTCAACAGACGAGGACGTAAGCAGACGAACTAAAATGTCTTCCCAAGTTTACGACGAAATTGAAAAAATATTTTGTGGAACATGGAAACTTGAACGTGATGAAAACTTGGATGCTTTTTTCACTGCTGCAGGTACGTACTTGTATTAGGATGTTCGCGTCTCTTTTGCGAAGATGATTTTTGTCCCCCGCCCTTTCGAAGGAGAAGAACTGAATAAGTTGTGCTTTCTTTCTGATCCTATTATGTTCATTTATCATATAACGTCGCATCTGAGAGTGTAATAAAGCCATGCATTAAAAACGATAATGCACCAGTGGATAAAATATGCAAATTACGTCGTAACGTTATGCGTTGACGTCCATGCAAAAATCGCATTTTCTAGTGGCGAAATCGTGACGTTTTAGTGCAAAATTTGCTCACAAAATGCGATTTTAGTGTCATATGATAAATAGAATCTTGCATTCGTGCTCCTGTATTATTAAATTTATTTAACTCGTTAGGGAAAAAGCATAGCCTCGCATCTTATCGTTTTCCCCAACTCGTTTAATAAATTCAATAATACATGAGCACTCATGTAAGATCCTCTATATTCCATCGTTGCTGTAACCATGACTGTAGACCAATGTGTTTTGGAAATAAAATGTTTAAACCAAAACAAGCGAGGGAACATAGTATTTGGCTTCCAAGGTTCCGAACTTCCGAAATTTTGTAGGGTCGCTGACACCCATCCTCCCCCTTAACAGTAGGTTTTTTTGTGTGCGCATCTCCTCCTGTACAGTGTTTCATGAATCATTCTGAAAATATACAGTTAGTTTTTCATGATCTGTAGATGTGCATGCAACATAGGGGTCTGGTCTGTAGATGTGCATGCAACATAGGGGTCTGGTCTGTAGATGTGCAAGCAACATAGGGGTTATGGTTTTAAATTTTTTACCATTTATCACTTTGCCAACTAAGTCATTTTTTAGCATCAGAAGATCTTTGGAATATGTTCCTTGTGTGCGCAACTTCTCCAGTTTTTCATCAATCATTCTGAAACTTTGCAAGCTTTTTTCATGGTCTACTGATGTGCATGTGACTTAGGGCTTATGGTCTTATAATTGTTTACTACTTTTTCACATCGTGAATTTAGCCATTTTGCCACATCAGAGACCTGTAGACAGTAAATACCTTGTGTGCACAACTCCTTCTACATTTTAATCATTTTGACATTTTGTAGGCTTCTTCTTCACTGTCTATAGATGTGCATGTGACTTAAGATTATAGTCTTAAAAAATTAGTCCCTTTTTTCATGTTTCGAACTTGGGCCCAAAATGTGCGCTGATGCACGTCAATTTTTGTAAGAATGACATTATTTATGCATGCCTTGTTGCCCTTGAATTGGTTAGAGGTCCATCCGGAGCCATCACTAACTAAATAAATGGCATGGGTCAACTAACAGAATTTCATGAAATTTATATTACATATGTATCTCTAGAATTCAAGGTTGCCTCATAACTTTTGTCACATTTGCTTCAGTAGTACAAGAGTTATTGTCCTTGAACCAGTACAAAAAGTAACAAATAGAGTCGTAATAAAGTAACCACTAAACAGAAGTTCGTAAAACTTATAGTTGCATCATCATAACATGGTGGTACACGTCACACGCCAAGTTATATCAAAATGGCATCATAAATGCATGAGTTATTGCCCTTGGATTGATTTAAATTCTGCAAAATAGCAATAGCTGTGGTGTCAGTCATACAAATTTCATGAGACTGAATACAAATATGCATAACCCTATTGCGTTGATGCATGTGCAGATTAATCATAATAACCTCATTAATGTCCCTGATTTGATTTAAAATCTGTAAGTTAAGCCGTTCCTGAGTAACCAGTTAACAAAATGTTATGAAATTTAAAATAGATTGTAAAAAACAATATTCACTTCGGCGGGCGATTCAAATTCGCCGAATCGGCTTGCTTTTAATATTATTATTTTACCTTTTTTTTTTTTTTCTTATTTCTTTAGATACTTTTTTGTCGTAGTTTACTGAGTTATTATGATCGCTATTCTGTTTTCATTTATTCATATGTTACGAGCATTTATTCATTTATTAATTTCAAAAAGAAAAAAACAGCATCTGTTTTTAAGTCAGTGACCCTTATTTTTTAAAAAGTCTGTCATTTATTTCTAAGGTTGATGACCTTTGCTCTATACTGTGACAACCTGTTTATCATGTTTCAGCACAGTAGACGTTTGTTTTTCAATCACTGTCTCACTGTCGCTGGCGTTTATGTTTCACGGTAGTTTGGTTTTAGTTGTTGTTTTTTTGTGTCTTGGTATTGAATGGCGTTCCTAAAGCTCGACTTGACCAAAGATCCGTTGGAACGTGGCTTTTGTATCTATGTATGATATAATTTTATTGAAATGACCAAACTAGCTTGTAGCGAGTAAAGATAAATGGGTGCGTGTGGCCAAGGAACTAGGGACCAGTAATAACAATTCCAGAATTACGTTTCAGTGGTAACAAGGGTTTAGTTTCTGCTTGGCAAATCCGAAAACATGCAATTCGACCCTATAAACTTGTTCAGATTTAGTTGTACATATTACATAAGCAAAAGAAATTTCAGATGCATATGTGCATAGATGGTGTACTAAAATAGAATACATTTTGATGCCTCTGTATATACTGAACAAAAAAACGTTACATGCACTTTCAATGTATGTTTTCTTTTAACTAAATTCGAATTTTGCCAATTTTATTTTATATCTAACTGACAAATAGTGTCGATATTTCAGAAAATGAATATCACAATATAAGCTGCGAGATTATTGACTCCAGATCAGTTTGATTCAATAAGGGGTCAGAATTTGAAAGTACTATTTTGAGGTGCTTTCTAGGATCCGTATTTCAATCAAATTATCAACTCATGTAAGCAAGTCACTTCTGAGACGTTTATCTGGCACTAGTTGTTAAAAAAAACGGTCACATTCGTCGTTTTCAAAGGGTTGATCAGTGAAGCACAAGGCTTGGAAAATCGCTTTCCACGACACTTGACTCTGACTTTCATGCTATGCACTAAAACTCCCATAGACAATGCAAGGAGATATACCATGAGCAATTAACCAGTTTGATCAAACTTTTACATCATGAACCATTGTCTGGAGAAGCTGGAATAAGATCCATGAATTAAACTTGAAAATTTTATTGAAACATACTGGTTAATCGGAGAAAATGATTTGCTATACTTTTAATTGCAAGGGAGACATTTTCAAAGACATAGCATCTTTAACATCTTATTTCTTTGAACTGCTGGTTAAAAGTCATAAGGTTCATACGATTTCTTATTGGCGGTTACAAGGCAAATCCGAAAGTGCAAAAATTTAAGTGCTTGCGCATGCGCATCGAGCGTTTCACATTGTCTGTGGTGTCTTCAGTCATTTTGGGCAAATTTTCGCACTGTAGAGTATGGAGTTTGTGTAATCAACTTCTCCCACAGTTTTCAATGGACCATTTACAAACTTTGCATACATGTTGTAAACATATTGAAAATTTGCATGTGGGTTTTTGATGGAGCTGAAATTCATTTTGACAGAATTACAGCCTTTTGAACTTAGTTGATTTTGGAAAATTTTTGCATTGTAGGGTATGAAGTTTGTGTAATCAACTCCTCCCACAATTTTCAATGGACCATTTTCAAAGTTTGCATACTTATTGTGAACATATTGAAAATGTGCATGTGGGGTTTTGGTGGAGCTTAAATTAATTTTGACAGAATTACGGCGTTTTAAACTTAGTCATTTTAGGCAAATCTTCGCACAGTAGAGTATAGAGTTTGTGTAATCAGCTACTCCCACAGTTTTCAATGGACCATTTACAAACTTTGCATACATGTTGTGGAGATATTGAAAATTTGCATCGTGGTTCTTAATAGAGCTGAAATTTATTTTGACAGAATAACAGCCTTTTGAACTTAGTTGTTTTAGGCATTGTTTGCATTGTAGCGTATGGAGTTTTTGTAATCACTTCCTCCCAAGTTTTCAATGGACCATTTTTAAGCTTTGCATACTTATTGTGGACATATTGAAAATGTGCATGTGGGTTCGTGGTGGAGCTTAAATTAATTTTGACAGAATTACGGCGTTTTAAACTTAGTCATTTTAGGCATATTTTCGCACTGTAGAGTATGGAGTTTGTGTAATCAGCTACTCCCACAGTTTTCAATGGACCATTTACAAACTTTGCATACATGTTGTGGACATATTGAAAATTTGTATGTGTGTTTTTAAGCAAATTTTTGCATTGTAGGGTATGGAGTTTGTGTAATCAACTTGTCCCACAGTTTTCAATGGATAGTTTTCAAACATTGCTTACATGCTAAGTACACATCTAAAATGTGCATTTGGGTTTTTGTTGAAACTAGAATCAATTTTGACAGAAATACGGTCTTTTGAACGTAGTCAGTTTAGGCATATTTTTGCATTGTAAAGTATGGAGTTTGTGTAATTAAATTCTCTTCCCGCCCCCCCCCCCTCTTGTTTTCACTGGATCTTTTTCAAACCTTGCCTACATGTTGTGGACATATTGCAGATGTTCATGTTGAGTTTGGATGGAACTACAATTAATTTTGACAGAACTATGGCCTTTTGAACTTAGTCTTTTAGGCAAATATTTGCATTGTAGGGTATGGAGTTTGTGTAATCAACTCCTTCCCCCATTTTCAATGGATTGTTTTCAAACATTGAATACATGCTGTGAGCATATTGAAGATGTGCATGTGGGTTTTTGTTGGAACTAGAATTAGTTTGACAGAATAACAGCCTTTTCAACTTAGTCATTGTAGTCATTTTAGGTATATGTTTGCATTGTAGCATAAGTATTTTGTGTAATAATCAGCTTCTCCCATTAATTTTCAGTGGCTCTCTTAAAGACATTGTAGACTTGTTGTGGACATAATAAAGATAAAGATGTGCATGCTGGTTTTGATGAAAAAAAAAATAATAAAAAATATTTTTGAAGGAATTATGGCCTTGGTCATTTTAGGCTGCAAATTTGCACTAAAGGGTATGAAGTTTGTGTAATGTTTTCAGTGGATTGTTTGTGAATAGTATTTGTACTTGAAAGTTGAAAGGTGCTTTAGGGATGTACACATGTCCCGTGACAAGCGCTGCACGGGGGCGTCATTAGTGTCTTACAGGCACAATTTTCTAGTTTTAGTTCTTTGTTCAATTGCCTGTCGTGTACCACAACATACAAGGGTCATCCAAGAAGTCTTGCAAACGCCGCTACAACCTTTATTAATTGAGCTATGGTAATCGAATTCTAGCACGACAGATCACACATGATAAACACATTTGTTCTAATAAACATACATGTGACATATCTTTCTCGGAAATGAGAGGGTTCTGAATGCAATGGTGTGGGTAATTCCGGCGGTATAATTGCACACACACACACACACACGTCTTTCACAAGAGGTGTAGGGAAGAAAATCCCTGTATATCTGTTTGGAATTTTCTAGATCATAATAATTCATGATCTAAAATGATTGTCTTATATAAAAGAACATAAGAAGCTAAGTTCAGAAACGCGCGTCTGTCGCACTAAAATTGGTATGGATACGTTTATGTAATAAAAGAACATAAACAAGAGACAGTTATAATTTCACATTAACAAACAAATGTGATCGCAAGGCAACAAAAGAATATTAGAGAACTTTAACAAATTTCTAGTTTTGGACGTTTACCTCTGGTATTAGAAGGCTGCGAATGATAATAAATGAGGCTCGTCGTTAATATTTTCTTTAATATCTACATGTACTGTACATTACAGCATGTCACGATTACGTTTTGGTAACAAGTAAATGTCAGCGTCTGTTGAGAACACATCTTTTATCAATTACTCATTTTATTTGGCATGCCAGTTCCCCTAAAAACAAGGTGATTAAACTTTGAACAATTATAATTTGTTAACTGAAGACAGGATCTTAACTTTGGTACCACTTACGTGCTTCAGTCTTATTTCTCATGTTTCCAAGCAAAATTCAGTTATGTTGCAGAGTTTTGAACAAAGCTAAGGGACCTTAAAAGACGACTAGAAGCCACCGCCGCACCCTTAATGTTAGTATTCTTCCGTTTCATACCAATGGCATTTGCAAGATCATGACATGAACATGCTGACTGCAAGGACGGGAAAAATGTGATGGAGTAAGGATTTCTATGCTTAATGTGTGAATTTCCCCCATAATTGAAAAAGTTATACGGATCACTGACTTTTGCTTTGCATTTATGACTATGACATGTAGCTTGCATGACAAAAGAATCATCAAAGGTCATATCAGAAGCGGGGAGCGTGAGTGATATATCTACTTACAACTGACCACAACCATTCAATGCTAGAGCTGAACTATTTGGATTCTAACCTAAAAAACGCTAAAATAAGGATACTTTTCATTCAAACTCTCCCAACTTTCCTGCCAGCGCGTTCATGCTTCCGCCAATATTCTTAACTGTATCTAAATTAAATGTACGTTTTATGGCGATTTTAGAAGGATAAAAAAAGACGTCACACCGTCTAACGTATTAAAACATCACAGCCTATGTCAGATATTTCCAGTGACGTCAGCAATTGACTCACGAGCTCCGAAACAGTGAGTTGTTGCAAAACAAAACACGGAAACTTTCCATTGCTTCTATGGGCGCACTGTGTTAGAATCGTAAATTTCGTTCAAACTGATCGTATGCATACATAAGCACTTCTTTCCTGTCATACCAAACTAGTTCTCAACACGTCCTGCCCCGTCCATAGAATAACGTGAAGGGATGTGGTCGGAGTAGAACGTGTAACTTTTGGCCTAAAATGTCTATAATGCGACACTAGTTCGTTCATAAACAGTCCTCAATACGTCCATCTCGTCTGTATCTCGCCCGCAGTCCGTTCGTATCAAGTTCATGTCGGGTCAGTTTTCCCGTTCACCTCGTGCAGAGACCGTTTCCAAGCAGTCCAAGCACGTCCGTGGTCAGTTCAGTCCCGTTCGTAGCTTTTCTACTACGTTCGCAATACGTCCGAACTAGTTCGTAACTCGACTACCTCGTTCAAAACCAGTACTTCTCGTTCTGACTACGTCCTCATCTCGTCCCTAGTGAGTGAAAAACGTAATTGCAATCACGTCCTGGTCCGACGTCTACAAAAATCCGACGCGTTCTACAGTTCTCATTCGCGTTCGTCACTTCAAGGTGTGCAGAGCATTGCACCCTTGTGAGCCTTGTGAGTATCATGCCTCCACAGAAGAGTGGAGCTAGACAGACAGGCCATACTAAAGCAGCTACTGTAAGATCCCGTCCAGATCATCTCCAAGTTGCAGAGTCTCTTGGGCCTGTTCCTGAGGCTGGAAGTCAAGAGAAGAAGAGCGCTGCATACCCTGGTCGAGTTTGGTCCGTCTGCGAACCAGAAGAACAAGCTACAATGGACTGGTCAGTTTGCACACGTATACCCCCTTCACACCAAACTGTTCTCACTACGTTCTGGAACATTTTGCCAAACGGGCTGAAACTGTGTGCGAACGGAGTGGACGTTGTAGCAACGTTTTAAGATCTTTTTACGAACTTCATGGACGGACTCAGACGGGTTCGGAGGGGAAAGGTGCTCCAGAACTTCGAGCATGTTTAAAATTTTCTGGCGACTATCCCGTTCTGGAATAAGACGGAGTGGCAACGTTCTTAAAACGAGATGGTTGTGTTACGACGGAATTGCCGTACTTCGATCCTACTAGGAAGTATTACGGTCGGGCATTATTGGCAGTACGTGTGCACGCTGACCTGTCCGTTGTAGCTCGTTCTTCCGATTCGCAGACGGAACAAACTCGTCCAGGGTATGCAACACTCTTCTTCTCTTGACTCCCAGACTCGGGAAAAGGTCCAGCAGACTCTGCAATTTGAGGATGAGCTGAATGGGCTTCAGATGAGACGCAGCTTTGGGATCTAACAGTAGCTGCCTTAGTATCCATGGCCCGTCTGCCTAGCTCCGCTCTTGTTTGGAGGCATGATACTCACAATGACGAACGCGAATGAGAACTGGGTAGAACGCAATGTTTTTTGCAGCTGTCGGACCAGGACGTGATTGCAATTACTTTTGCACGCACTAGAGATGAGATGAGGACGTAGTCAGAACGAGAAGAACTGCTTTCGAACGAGGTAGTCGAGGTACGAAGTAGTTTGGGCGTATTGGGGACTAAGTAGAAAAGGTACGAACGGGGTTGAACTGACCACGGACGTGCTTGGCCTGCTTGGAAATGGTCTCTGCACGAGGTGAACGGGAAACCTGACCCGATCTGAACTTAATACGAACGGACTGCGGACGGGATACAGACGAGATGGACGTATTGAGGACTGTTTATGAACGAACTAGAATCGTATTGCAGACATTTTAGGCCAAAAGTTTCACGTTCTACCCCGACCACAGCCCGTTTCACGATATTCTGTGGGCGGGATAGGACGTGTTGAGAACTATTTTGGTGTGACAACGGCCTTACTGCCAATTGGTGCCCGACCGCACCACGTTGTAATACGTCCTAGTGGGTTCGAAGTACGGCAATTCCGTTCGTAGTACGTCCATCTCGTTTACAGAACGTTGCCAGTTCGTGTAATTCCAGAACGGGATGGTCGCCAGATGCGTACGAGTGTCGGGAGTGGCCCCACTTCCCTCTTACATACACACCTAGGGTCTCTGCCCCCGCACCACTAGTCAAATATTGATTCCAGCGAAACTAAATTCATATTGAACATGCCATTGGTCATAACCCTGTTACCTTAGCAGCCTGCTTTTTAAATATTTCCTTCGAAATCACCAGAAGCAATTTCAAACTAGACCCATCTTGTTTATATGTGTTGTAGCTTTCGAGTCACCCATATCTGCAGTGATTTACGCCCTTGCAGTAAATGCATGATGCTGGTATCCAGTCGAAGATGTATGTGTATACCTCTATGTTTTTCTGCCATTGTCATAATAGGGGACTCTATTTATGAACCCCTGTTTGCTTACATCGACGTTAAAGCCCTTCCAAAATAGGGTATACTCTTAAAGAAAAGTATTTGCTGTAATAGCAAGAAATTCTTTCTTTTTTGAAGGGCGGTGTCGTCCAGGAAAGCAACCAGGAAGTCACAGAAGTTGTTTCCCATTGTAAAACTGGCAGAAAAACCATGGAGGTGTTTTTTCCTTCCCTTAACTTATGGCCAATAAAACCTCATGTTTACTTTTTTCTTACAGAAATGCCAGAAGACGCCAAGAAAATATTTGCACAGGAGAGGGTCGTTACAGTAACTCGAGATGGGAATACTTTTGTAGAAAAGGCAGTCGTAGGAGATTATACATTTGAAATGCCAAACAAATTAAATGAGGTGGTGGAATGGAAAGATAAAGAAGTTGACCCAGTGTTCCACCTAAAAGTACGTTAACTGGTCAGAATCCTAGTACTATTTACGGGATGCCCCTCTTTCCTTCGCATATATATATTAATTTCATTGGGGTTCGAGGTGCGGGGACAACGTCGATATGAGAATTGAAATACTACTACTACTCGACCGCCAGAGGTTTCAAGAAAAAGCTAGAAAACGGGGTGGGGTAGATATTTTGACCCTACATTTTGAATTACCTACTTGTTAAGTCAAATCGTATTTGCAGTCGATAAAAGATACATGTAGCTACTCAATATATGACACTTATTATTTTTTCATGACGTCATAGGTCACGGCGTAGGGATCAAGCTACCAAGATTTTTTTCCCACTCTTTTTTCTACAGATTTTTCCCTCTTTGTCTGTTTTTTTTTTTTTCAATCTCTTTTTCTTCTCTTCGCCTTTTTACTGCGCGTTTATTCCATATTTTTGTTTTGGTCCTGCTTGTTTGGATTATTCAGTACTGCGTTTAAAGTCGAGTTTCCGAAGTTTTTTTTCGGCATTTGTAAGATTCTTGTGTCCTTCCAGTATGTTTTAGGACTGATACTAAGAGCATGCAAGGCCACGGTACTGGCATATACAGAAAATCAACATTAGTAAAATGCTTGACTATTATTTAGTTGTGAGGGTCGCTCAAAAAGTTATTGACAGCAATTACGCAAGAAATTAAATGAAATATAAAATAAAAAAAATAAATAAATGACTCTGCGGCTGTGTAATGGTGTAACCGCTCTAAAATGATAAAACCCAATTAATCACCGCTTTGTGTCAATGTCAGTCAAAATATGAGCAAATCCGAGCCAAAATAACACATTTCCCTTTTCATACCATATCCTTTCGACTGCCGAGGGTTTAAACGATAAGCTACTTGACACATATGACTTATTTATCATGACGTCAGAGGTCACAGCGCAGGGGTAAAGCTATCAAAAAAATGCGAATGGACTTGTATTTTCTTTTCTCGGATTTTCCCCCTACAGATTCTTGTGTCCTCCCAGTAGATGTTTATGACTGTTACAAAGGGCATGCAATGCCACAATACAGACACACACCGAAGAAATCAACTTTAATGAGAACGCTTGAATAAATGAGGTAGTGAAGGTCGTTCAAAAAGTCATTTTCAGCAATACGCAAAATACGCTACGACTGTGTAAGGATATTAGTTATTTGAAAAAAAGGTTAGCATATAGATTACTGGCACTTGTTACGTTTTTTTTCGGCTTTTGTATTCAAATGAGATAACATTTACTACTTTATGTTTGCTTTACTGGGCAATGAAACCCTTCTAAAAGCGAAAGAATTTGTTCTTAGAGGACGTTGAGAAGACATGCAAATAAAAAAGGTAAAATTGTTTTTTTCTGAAAGTGTACCAATTCGCTTTAAGAAGCGTCTATCAACTTCAGTGCATCGTCATATCAACGTCATTCAAACGTTACAGAAGTATCATTGACGTGGATACAGCATTGTTTGACCATGTACATTCCACATACGTTGATGCGAGTTTTAGCGCGCCTTTGCGAAAGCTATATATTTTAGTTGGTTGGGACCGGAGCCTTTTTGTCTGTTGCTTGGTCCACCGGGGCTCAACTGGTGACCTTCTTTTGCTTCAGATTTCCAGTGGGGTTGTTTGGTAGGCCAGGGATCTTCACCTGTCAGACGGCCCGTTGTATCTATTGAGTCCTCGTCTTTGCTTCTTCATGGTGTTGAAATTTGATTTATGTGTTTACCGTGATGATTCATTGACGAGTTCGAGGGTTATCATGCGAACCGAACAACCAACTAAATGTTTTGTACCACTTCAGAAACTGAGGGTGAGGTTGGGCCTGTAAAATCGATTTAAGCCCCCCAGTAATTCATTACTGACCGTTCCAAGGCGGTAGTTCTGTTGTGGTTCTCTGTTGCCTGTTTTTGGTGTCAGAGTTTCTGTGATGTTTTACCTTATGTATGTTCTTATTATTTTTGGTTCGGTTTGGGTTGCTGAGTGGCCACCTTTCGGGAACAAGCTGCTCACTCGGTTGGCCATATGTTCTCTGTATCTTGATTATTTGTAATCTTAGTTGTTTCCAACTATGGTTTGAGGGCTGGATTTGGATTTTGATTGTTTCAGTTCCTTGTCTTTGCATACTTTTTACTTTTATGCGATACCCCCGGCGTCGTAGTCCGAGTATCCGTTAGCGTTTGCGTTAGCGTCCACGTTCGCATCTCCGTCAGCGTCCTCGTCGGCGTCCGTGATCAGTTTAACCAATGTTAACTTTTGCGTTTAACTCGATGTTTAACTCTGTATCTTACAAACTACAGTAGCTACAGTCAGCATACTTGGTACATATATACTTCTATATGACTGCAGCAGCAGCATTACACAATTGTGTGTCCTTGACCTATATGTTACGGTTGTTTGGCACTGTTTTGAAGGCAATATTTTCAATTTTCATAATACCTTTGAGAAAAGAGAGCTGATACTTGGACAAAAAACATATCCCTACAATTACAGCTGTTGCAAAGCATCCATGCTAACTCCTGTGCCCTTGACCTTTATTCACGGTCTACTGATTTCGCCTTATATCTCTAACACTAATTGATGAATTAACATTAATCCTGGCATAGTGGATCAGCAAGACATTGCGAATGACCTCATACTATTTATAGATCACTACTTGCTTCGTATTTGGTCAGGACCTCCTCTGGAGCATTGGGTTGCAGCAGAAGCGAAGCATACATGCAGACTCTTGTGTCCTTGACGTTTATTCATGGTTGAGTGATTTTGCCTTATACCTTTAGCACTATTTAATAAATATGCAATATGAATATACATTTCTCTTCAAGCTCATAGCTTAGATACCTTATATGCTACAAAGTTTAAATGTAGTATGATACTTACCCAGACCAACATCTTTGACTTTGTGGTAGGATTCCCCTGGGTGGGGCAGGGCTCAGAATGTATAACAGGTCATATTAAACACTTGCAAAATGGGAATCAAATCATAAGTCTGGTACCATTACTTGCCCTGGAGAGTTAGAAACTGGACATAATGATCACAGATGAAATACTTTATACGGAGACCAGGCTTTGACAACTGGTTCAGGCTAGGAGTGAGGTTATGGGGTGGGGTCAAAGGAAACATGAGAAGTCTGCAAAGAGTAAGGAGGTGTCATCAGACCGACTTAGTACTGGGTAAAGGTGGTGTGAAAACCCATACTAGGAACCACCCTTTGTCACCATGAGGCAGACTGAGTTGGTATCTCTCCGTCTGGTGCACGAGGACCCGACCCTCAATGTCCGCAAAGTGTCCAGATAGTGGCATTCAGGTCGGCCCTGTATGCCAAAGGGAACAACTGACTTAGTCTAGCTTCTGATGCAAACTTCATTTGTGCACTAGCTACCACATTCACCCCTGGTTAACTATGCTAACAATGTTTTGAGTTTGGATACTTTGTAACCTTGAGAGTCAGGCACCCATTAGGCGCGCTTCGTTGTCTTCTGACAACTCTTGTTATTTCATTACTGTGTGCCAGACTGGCGAAGGGGTTACAATTCATAATTTTAATATTCACGACAGTTTCTATTTCGCAAGCTTACAGGTTCGCGAATATAAACTCTCGTGAATGTTTGAAAATGGTACCAATGAGTCATCAAGAGTATCGTTTAACTTGAGACTTTCATTAGTAGACCTTGAGCTGACCATAGACCCCCCTCCCCCCCCCCCCCCCCCCAGGGGGAGTTTTGTACCCTATGATTTTCTGAAACTACATTATATAAGAAACAAAATGGCACATGTTAGCCCTCTGTACGTTTGGGCGCTAACGTATGACGTCAACGTCAATTACACTACCCAAATTTACATATTTACGTTATAATAGAAGATACGCATTGTTATAAACATGTTAGTATTCGCCCTAAATAATGTTGGGTTTTGTCTGCTAGTGCATAAATCGCTGGTTCAAAGTAATTGGAATTGTCAAGGATAAGTTGGCTAACCTGTATAACGTAGTTTACACTGCATTTGACGTTTTTCCCCTTCAATATCTAAATACATGTAATATAAGGAGCAAATTTTAAGAATTTAAGTGTAGAGAAAAGTTACAGTCATATATATGACTGTTTCAATATTCTGGTATAAAAAAGAAACAAACAAACGATAAATATGTAACGTATATAACCACAACAAAAATACAAAAAAACCCAACCAGAATAAGACTAAATCGCTGAATTGGTGTACTGAAGTTTATACGTGCTCCATCAATCTTCTTTGATTCATACCCAGCTTAGATAAGTTAGGCAGCAGTTAAATTAGCAGTGGATCCATTAAATGGGGACAGAAACTATCTTATTTTTGAAGAACTTAGCCTACAAAATGACGAGAAAAGCTAAGAAAGCCAACATCAGCTGCATTTTATATTTCAATGTTATCTTTAATTTGTCTTCAGTAGATACTGTTTTATATGTAAATATGAAGAAATGTCAATGTTATGCGTCCTCAAACTATGGAAAAACAGCATCTAATAGTGTATATTTGAAAAGCAATCTAACAGTAACATTACGTTACATGATTGTAATATGTCGAGGAATAAGATTTGTGAGTAATCTGTTATCGAAATTTTAGTTCCCTGGCGGCATGAAGTATTCATTGCTGTAGTGTAAGCTTACCACTGGTAGTAAGATGGCAAATTTAGCTCTTTGAAATGCACAAGAGTTCAGCAAGACGCACATAGATTGTTACAGCTGAAGCAGTTCGACTTTGCCTTCAATTCAGTCTGACTTAAAAGTGACTTCATAAAATGATTTTTTTTAAATTTTATGCATGAAATGAAGTAAGTATACGTTGGTATATGCTGCAACTGATTAATATTTAGGTTCTCGTTATGATGGGGATAAAACCAATTTCGCTACCTGTGCTGTTGGCTGAGCCATTCAATTACCCTACATACAAATATACAACTGTGACTACCAGCCGAGGCAATCAAAAGCAGTACCAACTCTGCCGGCATGCATTAACACCACTTTTCTATGCTGTCAGTCGAATCGTCAGACACGAGCCTCTTTGCACAGTAACTGCTTTACATGGGTTAGCAAATATGTGTGGCTCCTGTGATCATAACTTATATGATAATTTGTGATCTACGTGATCTGTTTATGCAGCTCCCTGCCATCAAATACATTACAAAATGTTAACTATGTGAAAATTTACGGATTATAGAAAGTGTCATCCTTTATAACACATACGGCATTTTGTCTTCAGCCTGTTCAGGAGTTCTATTTTTCATTATGTTGTTACAAATATTTAACTGGTCAGTAAATCTTGCAAACCCCATGGTTTTATTCCCACTTGTTGTTACTATCAAGGACTAAAGGGGTTACGAAATACAAATTTCAGTCAGACAACTTTCAATAATGTAACAACTAAAATTGGGGTTTTATTCTCTAACAGTATTCAACATATTTGGACAAGGATGATTTGATAAGCAGTAAGATATCATAAATAAGCAGTTTACAACCATATTTATTGCTAAACTGTAAACAATGTGGTAATACAGGTTCAACTGCAGTTAGTTATTTAGGTAAGCCCTTCCTTGGCATGTATTGGTACGCACTGTTTCTATTGTTTGATTATTTGCTCTTCAGAAATACTGTATTACTAGTTAAGGATATCGGAAATGAAGAATTCATAAACTCTCAATAAATACGTTGTATACGTTACTTGTTTGGTCTTTCTTTTTTTGGTCTTTCTTTTTCTCTCTCAATATTATGCTGCAAAGCATATAACTACAGTGTAGGCAAATACTTTCTGAAGGAGAAAAACTAAGGTTTGCTCATAATTATCTGAACAGCGATGACAAACATTATTATATTCTGTCATTTTCATTTGCCATTTTATTATGTGTGAAGAGCTACTGGAACACTGTCTTTAGAGAAAAAAAAACATTTTTGCCCAACTAAACGTGTCTTTATGTTCTTTAGTGAATAGATGCTTTAAGAGATGATTGAATGTAGTTAGATTCTTTAGGAAATGGTTGAATGTAGTTAGACTTTAAAGGGCACGAAAAAAAAGCATAGAAATATAGATCATCACAAACATAGCATTTATAGATTGCTACAGTATACTAGTAAACTGCCAGTGTCTCTTTTCTATATTAAATATTTCTGATACTATTCTCCCAAACTCCTGGTTGACACATAATTGTTAGTTACATAAATGAACTAAGTAAAGCAATGTATTGACACTACCATTAATTATTTTCAAAAGTTTGTTTGTTTCTTAACTGTAACTCAGCAATGTTGTTTCCTCTAGTAACGTAAAATATACGATAGTCTTACAAAAGTAAGTATACGCTGCCAGCAAATATCTACATAAGCTTTGACGCAGAACTGTATTTGGCTTAGGTCTTCAAACTTCAGGTTTACTGTTCTGCTTTATAGTTTTTCAGTGTGCACGTAAAGGCTATAACAAATCCTGTCAATAAACAAGGTGGAACTCTATTTTGCATTGTTGATTACCGATTATTTTATAGTTTTAAACTAAACACGTCAAAACCGCTTAGCTTTAAATGGTATCAAACTGATAATATATCATTTTATTCGAGCCCTATATGCAAAATCAATGCTGGCGTTTAACAGCTGCGGCTGAATCTTTTCTGAAGTATTTTTTAAATTTTTTTAAATATTTTTCGGCTGTATATAACAAAATTTCAGGTGTGTTACTGTCTTTAGAACTCAAATGTACAATTTGTAAAACAAACAAACTGGGCAATGCCATTATGAAGTACTTTTATTTTTGATATAATAACAAAGTAAACAGCAAAACCAGTTTTACATATGCAGAATATGTCAATGCCCTTAACATTACAATTTGAAGTATACTGTGTTTAATCACGTATAAAACACACCTCATGAATCCCTAAAAGTAATAACTGAATGAAGTGTTGATAGGTCCAAGTACACAATATATCATAAGAACACACAGACTTATATGTGTTATTTTTTTATGTGACAGTGGAAAAAAACCTAATTAAAGGCATTATAATAAAATATTTTAAATTTAATGTTATTTACGTTACTACTAGTAATAGCTTATCATAGAAAATAACCCAGAATGCATTTTTTCTCTTATATTAGAAGATTCTTTTATGAAGAAACTGCTACCAAAGAAAATAAAATGATTGTATCTTCAAATTATATGATTTTAACAAAAGTAGCCCTAGGTAACGTATATAATCGATCATTATGACCGACTAAAATGCATTCAAAATATTGTTGAACTGTTCCTTGTTGTTTAAATAGGCTTGCATATTCTATATTACATTTTACTGTTGTTTTCAATTCCAACAGTGTAGTTCAAGCACTTGAATTATACGGAAAGTGATAATTGTAATATGGAACATTCATAAGGGGGTACTGTGTTCAAAATTCTATTACTCCCACAGTATACAAGATAGGACAATAATTTTTGCAGATCTGAAAAGATAAATAAATTTTCTTTAACACAGTAACAAACATTTGGTCTAATATTAAAGGAAAAACTTACAAGAAGAAAGTATTTCGGGTGGAAATTGCAATTTTAATGGAGAGTAAAGAAAAACGTCACGTATATTACACCATGTAAGATAAGGTGACGTTTCAAACATCATAACTTTTAGCTGTTGGATTGGTCTATTAGACTACATTATAATTTTAAACATAGGAACGTGACTTCTATTTTTTATAATTTTTTATATTTTTTATTTTATGTTAATTATGTTAATGGGTAACGTAATGTAACAAGCTGTTACAGCTTAACGCCCCACTCGCCAGAGGGCTAGCATGCTGCAAAATACTTCTAAGATGCTGGACTTTAAGAAAAGTAAGGTCTACAAAACTCCCCCTGGGGCGGGAGGTAAACCATATCTGGCTCATGGCCTATAGGGGCTCTAGATTATATGCATTCTAAAGCCCCTTTTGAAAGTCTTAAGGGCATACGTGTAGTAAGCCAAAAAGTGGTACCACTCTTTAATGGTTTTATGACCGTTATGTCATTACCTATGTGAGATGGCGTATTTCCTTTGATGAAAAAGCAATGTTGCAGGACTATTGCATAACAGGATATTGGCACCCAATAAACAAGATTTAATATTACCAACTTTGTCCAAACTTCGAATGGGCTTCATACGGTAGCACTTTAATGTTTGGTATTAAATGGATGGATAGATGGGTTGTTTTTTAACGTCGATTTCAATAGTACTTCAGTCATATCAGGACGACGAGAGGATGATAATGAAAGGTTGTGTGCAATGGAACTCAGTTTACGATCAAAACTGGGCCGCTAGCTTAGCAGGCCAGCGCTCAACCTACTGAGCTGCCGGAGTGGTACAAATAATTAAATATATGTTCTTATACTTTGTATATGATGAATGGCGTTTTTATTCATTTTTCCAGACCATTTGTACCTATAAAGACGGGGTTTGGAACCAGGACTCCACACCACAAAAGGAAAATGGCGGGAAAAGATTCGCTTTCAACGTACATGTTAAAGGAGACGAACTTATAACGGTAAGGATAATACTAACTCGTACCGAACAGGAGTACAACTTTGGAAAAACATTGTTTCAAGTTAACATTGAATTGATTCACCGTTGTTTCCTGAAACAACGTACGTTGTAAGTGTTACGTCCCTTTACGGTTTACTTCCCTTTTTGGCCACACATACTTGAGAGAAGCCCTACATTATCCATGTTCACACATGCAGGATCTCTCACGAAAAAGATGGAAGGCAAAAACGACTAAGAGCCCGTCTACTGCTTGATAATTTATCCTTGCTTTCCAACAACAATCCGCATTGCGCTTATTCTGTTCTAGCAACTATAAAAGTTAACGGTAGCGTTGAATTCTATCATAAAACAAGAGGGCCATGGTGGCCCTGAATCGCTCACCTGAGCATTAATCAGTTCACTGGCTCTGGTGAAGATTTATAAGAGTTTTTACCATACATGGGAATGGCAGCCACCTTGGTCATGTGACCAAGATCATTTGAAGAACTTTCAATCCTTTGACCCATGTGCAGGCTCCATATGAAATTTGAGTTTAGTCTGCCCAGTGGTTTCAGAGATGTTTGAAAATGTTTATGGATGGATGACAGAGGCAGCTAACACAAATACTGTAAGGCTCAGATGAGCTGAAAATGGCAGAGTCGCTTCTCCGAAAAGTTCCCGTTCATGTTGAGTTCCTTTGATGGATTTGAACTAGACTGAATTAGGCAAACACAGATGATAAAATGGTAGCATCATTATCTCACTGTGGTAAAACTAATGTATTCCAAGGAGTTAACTTAATTTAGATTTGACCTAGTGACCTAGCTTTTGACCCGACATGACCCAGTTTCAAACAGGAATAACTTAATTTAGATTTGACCTAGTGACCTAGCTTTTGACCCGACATGACCCAGTTTCAAACTTGACCTAGATTTTATGGAGATAAACATTCTGACAAAGTTTCATGAAGATTGGATCAAAACTGTGCCCTCTAGGGTGTGCACAAAGTTTCTCTAAGATTTGACCTAGTGACCTAGTTTTTTACCTGACATGACCCAATTTCAAACTTGGCCTGCATATTTGTGAGGATAAACATTCTGACAAAGGTTCATGAAGATTGGATCAAAACTGTGCCCTCTAGAGTGTACACAAGGTCATTCTTATATCTGACCTAGTGACGTAGTTTTTGACCCGACATGATCTACTTACAAACTTGGCCTAAATATTGTGATGATAAATATTCTGACAAAGTTTCGAAAAGATTGGATCAAAACTGTGTCCTCTAGAGCATACACAAGGTTTTTCTAAGATCTGACCTAGTTTTTGACCCGACATGACCCAGTTTCAAACTTGGCCTAGATATTGTGAGGATAAACATTCTGACAAAATTTCATTAGGTTTGGATCAAAACTGTGACCTCTAGAGCGTACACACGGTTTTCCTAATATTTGACCTAGTTTTTTACCCGACATAACCCAGTTTCAAACTTGGCCTGGATATTGTAAGAATAAACATTCTGACAAAGTTCCATTGAGCTTGGATCAAAACTGTGCCCTCTGGAGCGTATACAAGGTCGTTCTTATATTTGACCTAGTGACTTAGTTTTTCACCCGACACCACCCAGTTTCAAACTTTACCTAGATTTCATAAAGATAAACATTCTGACAGAGTTTCATGAAGATTGGATCAAAACTGTGTCCTCTAGGGTGTAAACAAAGCTTTTTCTAAGATTTGACCGAGTGACCTAGTTTTAGACCCGACGTGACTCAGTTACATAGGGGGCTTAGATATATGGACAATTAACATTTTGACATAGTTTCATGAAGATTGGATCAAAACTATGCCTTCAAGTGCGTACGCTAGGTTTTTCTAAGATTTGACCTAGTGACCTAGTTTTCGACATGCCATGACCCAGTTTCAATCTTGTCCTACATATTATGAAATGAACATTCTGACATAGTTTCATGAACTTTGGATCAAAACTGTGCCTTCTAGAGCGTACACAAGGTTTTTCTAAGATTTGACCTAGTGACCTAGCTTTTGACCCGACATGACCCGGTTTCAAACTTGTCCTAGAGTTTAAGAAAATAATCATTCTGACAAAGTTTCATAAAGATTGGATCAAAACTGTGTCCTCTAGAGCGTAAACAAGGTTTCTCTATGATTTGACCTAGTGACCTAGTTTTTGACCCCACATGACCCAGTTTCAAACTCGTCCTACATATTATGAGGATAAACATTCTGACAAAGTTTCATAAAGATTGGATCAAAACTGTTCATTCTAGAGCGTACACAAGGTTTTTCTAAGATTTGACCTAGTGACCTAGTTTTTGACCCGACATGACCCAGTTTTGAACTTAGCCTAGAGTTTATGGAGATAAACATTCTGACAATGTTTCATAAAGATTGGATCAAAACTGTGTCCTCTACAGCGTACATAAGGTTGATCTATGATTTGACCTAGTGACCTAGTTTTTGACCCGACATGACCCAGTTTCAAATTTGTTCTCGATATTATAAGGATAAACATTCTGACAAAGTTTCATGAACTTTGGATCAAACCTGTGCCTTCTACAGTGTACACAAGGTTTTTCCATGATTGACCTAGTGACCTAGATTTTGACCCGACATGACCCAGATTCAAACTTGGCTTAGAGTTTATGGAGATAAACATTCTGACAAAGTTTCATAAAGATTGGATCAAAACTATGTCCTCTAGAGCGTACACAGGTTTTTCTATGATTTGACCTAGTGACCTACTTTTAGACCCGACGTAACCCAGTTTCGAACTTGTCCTAGATATTATGAGGATAAACATTGTGACAAAGTTTCATGAACTTTGGATGAAAACTGTGCCCTCTAGAGCGTACACAAGGTTTTTCTATGATTTGACCTAGTGACCTAGTTTTTGACCCGACATGACCCAGTTTTTTGAACTTGGCCTAGATTTTTTAAAGACTAACATTCTGACAAAGTTTCATAAAGATTGGATTAAAACTGTGCCCGCTAGAGTGTACACAAGCAAAAGTTGACGGACGTCCGTCCGGATGTCCGCCCGGACGTACGACGGACATCAGGATATCCCAAAAGCTCACCCTGAGCACTTCGTGCTCAGGTGAGCTAAAAACATGACATGACAATACAGTAACCATTCACACAATTAACATGAAGAATAACACGTGTTGTTTTGCCAGTTCAGGGAGGAAGAGAATCTGGATTACTCCATAACAAAAGGGGATGGAGTGTCGGGTCGACTCAGGCCTAAGATTTATGACTGCAATCTCAGAATATTCCGCTATCATCAGACTAACAGTTTGCAATCTATGCTAGCCTTTGAACAGCATTTCAGTATTTCTAGCCCACAGTGGGAACTTCTCTGCTTTGAACTTGTACCGTAAAACCTAGGCATATTTTCCGGTCAACTAAGGGACACTAAGTCACCCTCAGTTCCGTCGGCAATCAAGAGACATAAATGTCAACTCCAAGTTCAACTCATTTTAAGTTTTTACGGTAAAACTAAATACTACAGGGTGAGCGACACCCTAACGTTGGTCACACCTACGTCCCAATTCCATAGCTCGTATTCCCGGCGTCTATGAAAATAAATTCTCAGGATAGAAATACTGTTCAAATATGATCTTCCTCCACCCGATTGCAGTATTAAATCCTACAGATAAGTTTGTATGCTACAAAAGCATTTTACAATACAGTTTTGCGACACAGCACAACATAGAACTGCGTATTGACCAATCTCAAAACCAGATTTGCTAGAAGTTTTGACTTTGTCAGTTAAATACGACCCCGGTGACAAAATGTGACAAACTGCGACAAAATGTGACAACGGTGACAATTCTGTCACTTACATCCAATTATGTTTGTGTCACCGATGCCGCTAGCTGCTGATTGGCTAGCCTTCCGGGGTTCACACTCATGAGATCACGGTGCACAAATAACAATCATTTTGGCTGCGCGCATGCAGTTGTCAGTGTCCAATATGAAAAAGAATTGAACCAAAACACATCCAGTGCACTATCAAGGCACTACTAAATCACTTTTTGATAATTTGGTGAAGTGCCTTTGTCAGAAACACTAACCAACACGCTAACGAGTTACTTTTGGAAAAAGTACATTAACGGTGTCTTGGTCCACTTTGTTCATGGAGTAGTAATTTGATGGTGCATTGGTGTACTTTGATAAATGCCACAATGTCTTGATAATGTCTTTGTAAACTTATACCTGGATCCTGCAGTTTTTTAATGGCAGAGCAGCCAAACTTAGTGTCTTGGTAGTATCTTGGATTTGAAAATATCTGACCAATAGAAAAATCAGATTTGGCAGCCACATGTAATGACTCATTTCCTGTGTTCAAATATTGGAGGGAGTGTTTGAATGTGTTTCTTCTGTTACAGTTAATTTAGTTCAAATGTTTAATCATGAAAAATGTTGTAAAGGAGCTTGCTAACAGCAGCAGTGTACGTAGTTTAAAAATATTTTTAGAATTAGTTTATTTGCATTTTCATGTTGTTCCATGTGTTAATGCAACTGCAGCAATTAATTAATTAGTTTTGTCTGATCATGCTTACCTGAACATTTAATTCATATATAAAAAAACAAAAAAAAAAAAAAAAACATCATGCAACATTGGAATCACTGGAGTGTGTGATATCAAGCAACAAACTGACTTATTCATTTTATTTAAGGAATTTGGAAAGTGCTTTATTGACATATAAAACAATTTGTTTGGCCTGAGAAGCATTCACTCATCAGCATATAAAACAGTTAAGCAACTAAATATTTACTATGTATTCACTACAGGCTGTTTTCATTGTATGTTGAGTTGTAATTGTTTAAAATTTAGGGTATTAAATAAAAAGTAGGGCATCATTGCAGTTGACAAGGTTTAAAGGCATATGCTTGTGCAATTGTATACTGACCTGACCTTCAGTTCACCTTTAAAATTGCTAATGTCTTGATAGTGTTTTGGCCAAAGCCTCTTGATAGTGTTTTGGTCAGTGTCTTGATGGTGTTTTGGTAAAATTGCCTTGATAGTGTTTTGGTCAAAGTGTCTTGATAGTGTTTTGGTCAAAGTGTTTTGATGGTGTCTTCGTTAGTGCCTTGGTAGCTCTTTTGTATGTGAAATTTTGCACTATCAATGCACCATCAAAACACTGTGTTTTTATAGTGTCTTGGTTGAGTGTTTTGGTCCCTTCTTTCATATGGGGTGTTGAAAATGTAAACATACTCACTTACATTTTCGTTCCTTATACAAAGATGGGCTATTACAAAGATGG
The DNA here is from genome assembly GCA_963989385.1 of Ctena decussata. NCBI lineage: Eukaryota > Metazoa > Mollusca > Bivalvia > Lucinida > Lucinidae > Ctena > Ctena decussata. The sequence continues at coordinate 74,248,462 of OZ022503.1, read as the reverse complement.
GCTATTTTCATGAAATATCTGAAAAATAATGTGGCCAAAGCGGCTTCGGTCGGTGACATAGGTGCTTAATGTACATTGTCCTGTTACGATTGGCGAGGTACCGTTTCGCAACAGCATGGTTTCGTATAAAGACAAACTGTTACTGTGCATGTGGAACAAGATAGCAACGTGTTTACCATCATATCCGGGTCGTTTCAGTAAGCAACGCTGAATCAATGCCATGACGTTAAATCATGGCTTAAACCACATTGTTTCATCGTTGTGTGCATGCTTGGTATACTTAACATACTTAAAGACCGTGTTTTTTGCCAAAATGTCATTAGGCTGATCCAAACGGACTAATAATGCACCAAACATTCCGTGCCTCAGTTGCCGTAAATCGAGACCACTGTCTTACTTACGGCACCCTTTTGCATTTGGTCCAAGAAAGTTTTCCTTTCAATTTAATGGATCAGGTTTATTATGAAGTATTCACACCCGGTTAACTATGTTTTCAAGGATGTTTTGAAACGTTAAAGAGCTGTTACGAAACGAAAAAGAGACATAGGTTATCAAACGACCTGGTCATCAGGTCGTTTGGTAAATATGACAATTTTTCGTTTCGTAACAGCTCTTTTTCGTTTTGCGCAGTTATTAGAAGAAATAATAATGCTTAGATATTTATTCAGCATCTTTTACCGTGAAACTTGTCGGTAGTGTGTCTGACTCAAGAGCCAGAGGTCCCGAGTTTAGTACCTGGTCCGGCCACATACTTTCGTTTCTCATTCCGCTGATTCACCAAGTTTATTCAGTACTGTCAGGTTTACAGCATAGGTAAACAACAAGAGAAGCACGAAAGAAAAAAAAAAATTTCAGTGCAATGGTGGCAGCTATAATACATAAAGTAACCAAGCCTATAATTTCTGGGAGATAGACACTAGTGACTAAGGACCTGGGTCTATGCTCCCCCGCGTCAGGAGTTCCTAGCATGGAAATAACCATTGCGAACCCAGGAACTAGGAAGCAGGGAACATGTTGCGGACCAATGTCCAAACATCATAGGATGACCAACCGCTTAGGATGTCCAAGCCTGCCTAGGAAAAGAGTGGTTAGGTTAACTGACCGTCCCGACATGACCATAGCTGTTTACCGTGGGCGTAATACAACAACAATAACAACCACAGCAATGTAACTTACAGAGAGTAAAGCTTTTTACAGAATATTTAAGGCTTTACAAGAGCACTCAGAATAAGTCCGCATAAGGCCCAGCCCTAGCCCAGTTACCTGCGCCAGACGCACTTATTAAGGTGTAGAGACACAGCTCCACATTTCTCCCCAATTTTTTTACGAAGGTAAACATAAACAATGTTTGTGGAAAGGATGTAAATGCAGGACATCCTTTTACATAATACAGATATACGGGCTTCCAAACTGGAAAAATCGTCAGTGTTTCTTTCTTTTTCATTCTTTCCTTCCTTCTTTCTTTCTTTTTTTTGTAAAAGAAACCCTTGGTAACACGAAACACCCATAATCCTAACACGGTCCTAGCAAATGGCCTCCGAACTTGCGTAGAATAAAAAAAGGGTCTAACCCCAACTTAGTAAACAAGGCATCGCAGGCGATACAAATCCCCTCGCACAAGACTATTTGGTGTTGGCAAACACTGAACTGGGGAATTTAATGACATATAATAGTTATGTGAATGAAAAAACAAAAAGCCTGTGATTGCTTAGTGACTGATTTGAGTTTAATGTCCCACTAACAGCTAAGGTGAGTCTCATCCGAAAGACTGGAGAAGTGGAGGAGCGAACCCTCGACACTTGGATTGCAAGGCCAGCACGCTAACCACTGCAATATACCCCACTCCACAAAAAGCCTGTGACCTTATTGTAAAGGTTGTATATGACCCTGACATTAAGGTACAGTATTGTAAGCATTCGGTGGATTAGATCTCACATGATAGAAAATATTTCAGTCATGACAAGCATTAGAATGCTGACAAGTACCAGCACTTTTGCACCTATTGAATCTATCTCTATGATGTTCACCTTTAATATAATGATATATTGTGAAGTTATATGAGAATCCATGTACAAATGTAGGCGCTAGAGCGATGACAAAGTTTTTCTAAAAATAGCCACAGTGACCTTGACTTAGAGACCAGCAACCTGAAAGTCAAAATTGCTCGAGATATTGTCATACCCTTCATTTGTGTGAAGTTATTTTAAAATCCACGGAGAAATGTAGGCGCAGAGCGATGACAAAGTTTTTCTAAAAATAGCTACAGAGACCTTTACTTTGAGCCCAGCACCCTGAAAGTCGCGCTGGCTTGAGATATTGTCATACCCTAAATTTGTGTGAAGTTGTTTTAAAATCCATGGAAAAATGTAGGCGCCAGAGCGCTGACATTGCTTTTCTAAAAATAGGCGCAGTGACCTTGACCTTGGGTGCAGCAACCTGAAAGTCAAATTTGTTTGAGATATTGTCATGCCCTACATTTGTGTGACGTTATTTAAAAATACGTTGAGAAGTTTAGGCGCTAGAGCGCTGACAATGTTTTTCTTAAAATAGCCACAGTGACCTTGACCTTGGGCGCAGCACCTTGAATGTCAAACTTGCTTGAGGTATTGTCACGCCCTACACTTGTTCGAAGTTATTTTAAAATCCATCGAGAAATATAGGCGCTAGAGCTCTGACAAAGTTTTTCTAAAAATAGCCACAGTGACCTTGACCTTGGGCGCAGCACTATTGTCATACCTTACATTTGTGTGAAGTTATTTTAAAATCCGTTGAGAAATGTAGGCGCTAGAGTGCTGACAAATTTTTTTATTAAAAATAGCCACAGTGACCTTGACCTTAGGTGCAGCACCCTGAAAGTCGAACTTGCTCGAGATTTTATCATGCCCTACATTTGTGTGAAGATATTTTAAAATCCGTTGAGACATGTAGGCACTAGAGCGATGACAAAAGGTGAACATACGTACGTACGGAACAAAACCTATATCCCCTCGCTACTTCGTGGTGCGAGGGGATAATAAGGTAAGCATTATATGTAAAATAGGATTCTGAATCCCATTTGTATATTGCTATTTACCGTTAACGCATACTTGTTGCTAGCTAGTTTAAAAAATATGCAAATAATTTACAACAAGTGTATTCTGCTGTCGAAGGCGTAACATATACGCAAATACGCATGTGCGTGTTGAAATTTTGTCAAATTGACACAATGTCAATATGCACCATCGTATTTGCATTCTGAAATATGGTAAATTGGCCAAATCTCAATATAGACTGACAACTGACAGATCTCAGGGGCTGAACCCCTTGGTTTTCTCTCAAGGAGTATAAAAATCTACTTGTGTGCATCATGACACTTGGTACGCTTCTGGCCTTTTTGTCTAACCAAAAAAAAAAAATCCATATTTTTGTCTTTTCACAGGATCTGTATGTTCCAGATGATTCAACTATTATTGCCAAGCGGATTTTCAAGAGATGCTGATAGTTCACCACACAATCACATGCATAATCTATATAATAGCCCCGACACGAGAAAACCAACAAAATGGTTGTGCGCCCAGCGCAGACTCAGATCAGTCTGGACATCCGCCCAGTCTGGTCAGAGTCTTCGTTATGCGCGTAAAGGGCAGCTAAGGGTCTAAGCGACCTCCATTTGGACAGCGAAGACTGTGATCAGACTGGGCGGATGCCCAGGCTGATCTGAGTCTGCGCACTACCACTTTGTTGGATTTCTCGTGTCGCGGATCACTTATTTATAGTCTGTACTTAGAAATTGATCGCCAGCCATTTTTTGACATACTGCGATTAACATCCTCGCAGTCTGATCAGAGTTGTCGCTGTAACAAGTTGCATATACTACATGCACATGTGGATCTTATGAACTTTGTCCCGTAACCAGGAAAGCTCAAGACCTTGTTGGTCGTGTTTGTCCAGCGCTTTTGTTGTTAATGTATGATTACCAAGTATAATAAAAGTACTAGCTGGATATGTTTTTTACTTGTATTCTAAACAAGAGTTGTCGCCCGACATTATAGCTCGCCCGAGCTGATGCCTGCTATCATACAGCCAAGTTTCCAAGTATGTGACTTTGCCTTGAATGTCATGATGGGAATGTGGCTTTTGGCCAGCACGCACTATTGACGACCTTACTATACACTAAAGCTATATAGGAAAGAAGCCTTAAATCTTTAAACCACTAGTTTAACATAAGATTGTATGTTCATAACCTTGAACTTTAGGTCCTTGAGGGGAAGGGGCTGTACATATTAAATCTCTAGTCCATTGTCTAATATGAATCAAAGTATAAAAAAACTAACATAACACTGTAAGATTTTAAACAATGTTTTATTGGAGTTGGAATGGATTTTTGTGGAAACTCAAAACCAGTATGCAACATTAGCTCTAAGTATCAAATTAATGCAATATGATACAATTTTTCCTCAGAAAACTTTGACCAAATCCGAATTTCTAGCTTTTAAGCCTCGTTCACACGGGCAAGGTTTCTGTGACAAAGTAAGTTTGGCATATAAAAATTTGCTCGAATGGAAAAATATGCCGCATTTTCATTGCCAAAGGAGGGGTGTCTATAAGGCTGTTTTCATGGCCACTACCGATTTTCTTTAAACTTTGTAAACTCAGACTTCTATGTGTTGGCTGTAATACCATGCAATATTAAATCATTTGGTGAAGGTTTCTTTGGTGTGTTCAAGATGAAAGTGGGTGGGGTAATTCTGACCCGAAGAGGGTTCTGTTACGAAAATGCTAATATTTTTATTGATACTTAGAACTGGAAGTCTACCATTTCATGACTCCTTATGTAATGCCAGATATAACAAATGCTTGTAATACTTTTGTGAATTTTTTACATGCAGTGCATTTATACTCACTTGTATGGCAAACCTAAATTTTAGCCTTTTTTTATTCCCCAACTTGACGCAAAACCACAGCAGCTTTTTACACTCATAGCTATTCCAACGATATTTTGCAGTTATAAAGTATATTAGATGGTTGTTCCAAAATTATGCCGATACTTTTCTACAATAGATATTTTCTGAGTTATTAAGATTTTAATTTTATCTCCCCTTAAAACCGTTTCTTTTATTTTTCAAAATTATTACTCAGATTTTATACCCCGCCACATGTTAGTGGCGGGATATTTATACCCCGACAGGCGAAGTATGTCAGGGGGTATATTGTTTTTGTCATTCCGTCTGTTCGTCCGTCCGTCCGTCCGTTCGTCAACTTTACGTCAAAGTGTTGCGGTAAACCTTTTGTGGTTGCTCATTTCTTCAACCTTATATCAGATTCTCTTCATATTTACTTTGTTATATCTCTGTAGCTTTATCTTTGATCTGAAATATCAAGGCACCTGGGTCAGGCCCCTGGGTGGAGGTCACGGGTCAATAATTATGACTTAGGCATTTTCATTATGTCAAAGTTTTGTGTTAAACCTTTTTTAATTGTTCATATTTCTGTAACCACAGGTCAGATTCTTTTCATATTTGGTTCATGATATCTCTTGAGCATTACCTTTGATGTGAAGAGTCTTTGCCCCTGGGTCAGGCCCCCGGGTGGGGCCAAGGGTCAATAATTAGGAATTTTGCCTTTTCATTATATCAAAGGTTTGGGTCCTTTTTTAATTGCATGTATCTCTGTAAATGCATTGCAAATGTCTTCCATATTTTATTCATGATATCTCTATAGCCCTGTTTTTGATAGGGACTTCAGGGTCAGGCTCATGGGTGGGGCCAGGGGTCAATAATTAGGACTCAGCCATTTGTTGTATTTTTGCTTGTTCTGAAATATTTAAATGAAGTCTAGTGATGCACGACTAATTTTATTTTATAATAGTTTACCGTTTACACGGACGCTGCTGCTGACCTAAGGTCAAGGTCACAGACTTTGAATTTGTTCCATTAACATTTGCATTTAACTTTTGTGTTAAAATGTTGCTTTCATTTGACGGCGGCACTGATCGGGGTATACGTGGGCCCCTGCTTATTTGCTCTAGCTTGTTTTCTGCTGTGAGACTCCGTGAGACTTCGTAATATTAAAACTAAAATAAAACTAATGCCCTCTGTCAAATGTCTTTGCTTATTCTCTCAGAATTGTATCATGTTCTTTCCAGTGTCTCCTCTTATTACACATACTCTAAGTAACGTATTTTGCAGCTTGTAAAGACCCAAGACAAGTGCACATGCCAAGTTTGAAGAAATTCCATTAAAATACTTAAAAGGGTATCGAAAGGAATCGAAGTCTCACGAATAGACAGGCTGACATACGGACAATCAGACAGGCAGACAAATGTACGTACAACAGATGAACAGAAATACAAACAGCAGAAAACAAACTAGAGCAAGTGAGCAGCTGCTCACGTATACCCCCGTGCAGTGCCACCGCCTAATGAAAGCAAACTTTTAACATAAAAAATAAATGCAAATGTAAATGGAACAAATTCAAAGTCTGTGACTTGACTTTAGGGCAGCAGCAGCGTCCATGTAAAGTAAACTAGTATAAAATAAAATTAGTCATGCATCACAAAAGACTCCATTTAAATATATCAGAACAAGCAAAAAATACAAATGGCTGAGTCCTGGTTATTGACCTCTGGCCCCATCCATGAGGCTGACCCTGAAGTTCCTATCAAAAGCAGTGCTATAGAGACATCATGAATACAATATGGAAGATATTTGCAATGCATTTACAGAGATATATGCAATCAAAATGTTTTAACACAAAGCTTTGACATAATGAAAGGCGTAAGTCGTAATTATTGACCCATGGCCCCATTCAGGGGCCTAAACCAGGGGCAAAGACTCTTCACATCAAAGGTAATGTCCAAGAGATATCATGAACCAAATATGAAAAGAATCTGACCTGTGGTTACAGAAACATGAACAATTAGAAAAGGGATAACACAAAACTTTGACATAATGAAAATGCCTAAGTCGTAATTATTGACCCTTGGCCCCATTCAGGGGCCTAAACCAGGGGCAAAGACTCTTCACATCAAAGGTAATGTCCAAGAGATATCATGAACCAAATATGAAAAGAATCTGACGTGTGGTTACAGAAATATGAACAATTAAAAAAGGTTTAACACAAAACTTTGACATAATGAAAATGCCTAAGTCATAATTATTGACCCGTGACCTCCACCCAGGGGCCTGACCCAGGTGCCTTGATATTTCAGATCAAAGATAAAGCTACAGAGATATAACAAAGTAAATATGAAGAGAATCTGATATAAGGTTGAAGAAATATGAGCATTCACAAAAGGTTTATCGCAAAACTTGGACGCTATAAAGTTGACGGACGGACGGGCGAATGGACGAACAGACAGAATGACAAAAACAATATACCCCCTGACATACTTCGCATGTCGAGGGTAAAAATTTTCCGCCACTAACATGTGGCGGGGTATAAAATCTGAGTAATAATTTTGAAAAAAAAAATTAAAAGAAGCGGTTTTAAAGGACGATAACTCAGAAAATATTCATTGTAGAAAATTATCGGCATAATTTTGGAACAACCATCTAATATACTGCATAATTGCAAAATATCGTTGGAAAAGCTTCGAGTGTAAAAGGCTGTTGTGGTTTTGCGTAAAGTTGGAGAATAAAAAAAGGCTAAAATTTAGGTATGTAATATACGTGAGTATAAACGCACTGCAAGTAGAAATTTCACAAAAGTATTACAAGCGTTTGTTATATCTGGCATTACATAAGGAGTCATGAAATGGTAGACTTCCAGTTCTAAGTATCAATAAAAATATTAGCATTTTCGTAACAGAACCCTCTTTGGGTCAGAATTACCCCACCCACTTTCATCTTGTACACACCAAAGAAACCTTCACCAAATGATTTAATATTGCATGGTATTACAGCCAACACATAGTAGTCTGAGTTTACAAAGTTTAAAGAAAATCGGTAGTGGCCATGAAAACAGCCTTATAGACACCCCTCCTTTATATTGTAAAGTTTCTTTGACAAACAAAATTTGTCCGTGTGAACTGAAAATTTGCCATAGAATATGTAACAAAGAAACTAGCTATAAAGATGAACACAGAAAACTTTGCTCATAATCAAATCAGTTTGATTTTGAACAAAGTATATTTAACAAAGAAAATGTGGCACAGTTGGCCGTTTACACGAGCAAAGTTTGTTTGTCGAGAATTCGTTTTTGGTGTGAACACGGCAGCAAATATTTCATTGCTAAAGTTTATTTGACAAAGATTTTATGCCACATTTTTCTTTAACAAATAATTTGCTCCGTGTGAACGCAAAATGTTTGCCAAACTTTCTGTATTACAGTTTCTGTGACAAAGATACTTTGGTCGTGTGCACGAGGCTTTACGAAATGCGTTTTACACGTGACAACAAGGGCTTCGCGAGCGGCGCATAATACGCCCGTTTTAATGTCATTAAGGAGTTATAGAGTTAACAAGATTGTTAACAAAAGGATAGACAGGCAAACAAACAGGGGCAACCACTCTATAATTAATGATGGCAACATTATTTAAATATTTAACATATCAAGTACTATTATTATACCAAAAGTCAACTTCCAAGGTGAAGCAGCTCAGAACTTGAGTAATGCCTAAATCAAACACGGGAGGTAATTCATAAACTAAATACACTAGAGTTACCATTCTTGATTCTAACACATTCACTTGCCAATATACACATCACCATTAAGTTGTGCTAAAATATTTAAACGATAAAGGAGTTAGAGAGTAAACAGGAAATTTATGCAAGGGCAGATAATTCAGTAAGTAAGCTAAAGTTGTGTGTCTTGCTCAGGATAGATTGCCCCATTGTTAGACACATTCCTACAGTTTCATTATAATATTTTAAAAGGTTAAGGAGCTACGTAGTGAATTGGAAAAGCCTTAAAATACTAATCAAAGGGAAGTTACTCAAAAATTAAGTAAGGGGCAGCAACCATTCTTAAATGCCACACATTATCTTGTGATCATGCACATTGCTATAAAGTTTCATCATGATATTTCAAACGGTTACCAAGTTATTATATGCACAAGATAAGTATACACAAAAATAGCCTGAAAAACTAATCAAAGGGACGTAACTTTAAAATAAAGGTATAGCAATCATTGCTGTATGCGGCACATTGTTGCGACTTCATTCACACTGCTATGAAGTTTCATCAAGATATCCCAAACAGCTATCTAGTTATGGCGTGCACAAGACTTGCAGAGAAAAATAATCAAAGGGGAATAACTTGAAAAGTTAGGAAAGGGGAGCAACCATTTTTCTACGTGACACATTGCCCCGACCTAGTACGTATACCTACAAAATCTCATAAAGATATCCCAAACGGTTACTGAGTTATGGCGCGCGCAAGAATGTTTACGGACGGTCGGACAGCGCCATGACATAATACGTCCGTTTTTTTTTTCAAAACGGGCGTATAAAAACATGTAACTTAGCATGCATTAAGAGCTCCTGTAAAATGCTGTATAGAGCCTGTTAAAGTCTCCCCGTACTTGAACATATTTTGTCCTTTAAGAACAATATGCCTCTCCAGAGTCCTATGAGTCACTTTGAAATATTTGCTGAAGCCGGTTCTACAAACATGACCTATTATGCACTAGAGCCATGTTAGCATATTGGACTTAATTAATAGGCTTTTCCATCGAACAACTGATTATAATGGCTATATTCTTGAGACACACTGCCACACCTGGTTAACCATGTTTTCAAGGATGATACGAAAGGAATAAGAGCTGTTACGACACGAAAAAAAGTCATAGTTACCAAACGTCCAGGTCATCATGTCGCCCGTAACCATGACTGTTTTGCGTATCGTAACAGCTCTTTCTTCGTTCAGGTCTTTTGGTAACTGTGACTTTTTTCGTTTCGTAACGGCACTTTTTCATTTCGTAACAGCCATTGTATACATATATAGTTAACCGGGGCTGACTGCTAAAGAATAACGTTGCAAGACCATGATTAGAACACCATGGCAACGTCAAGGACGTTTTAAGGACGTGCTTGTACCGCTATGTATTTGCTGGAACGCATGCGGCCCACACCATAATTGATAAACAGGTTAACTAACCAGGCAAGTTGTAAGAAGGTGGCTTTTCATTTGCCAAAAGGCATCATGGGAGCAAGGTTTAACCGGGATAGGATAGTGTTCATAAACAGACTCAATCAAACAGGACCTTCAGTTTCTGTTTCTTGACTCACAGGGCATACAGCGTTAAATCAACATTGAATCAATGTAAAACGTTGAATTAACGTCGATTCAACGTTGATGTAACCTTGTGTGCCTGCTGGATAGTGTGGTCATTGCTTCCAAAGGATTCATCCTGTCTAATGCATTGTAATGATCAATATTTTAGAGTTTCTCCCGTTGTTGTCTTGCTTCTTGAATCAACAGTTATAGTTGGCCAAATAATAAACTTTACAGCTGAACATCTTAAGATAATATAATACATTACAAAATATTGATAAGCGGAGCCCAGCAGACACACAAGGTTGAATCAACCTTGATTCAACGTCGTGACGTTGAATCAAGGTTGATTCAACATTCTGTTCCCAGTGGGAGGTATATTGACCCACACAAGAAAATGACCCAAAAGGCACTCAACGTGGAATCAGCCTTGAGTCAACGATGACTCAATGACATGATGTTGAATCAACGTTGATTTAATATTGTTTCAACGCAGTGTGCCTGCGGGAAGTGTCTCACTCGAGAAGTAGCCCCCAATTCGGAAGGGCTCCGTAGTCCAAGGAAGCAAGCAGAACATCACAAATTTGTTTCCCTTAGTAAAATGGCGGAAAAGCATGGAAGTGTATATTCCTGTTTGAGTAAAAAAGGGGCGAATGAAAAAGAGGCCCTTTATCTGTGAAATTAAAACCGTTGTTGTCTAAGCCAGACTATCAGCTATCTTCAATACAAAAACAACTACGTTTTGTATATATACAACGCCGTTAGTAAGAAGATTGCCAGTTGAAAATGGAAATACGCACGGAAAGTTTATACGTTTTAATTGATAGCATAAAGCAGCCAAAAGGTCTACCTGCCTCTTGGAGTTTCTCCTTTCTTTTCTTTCATGTGCAGAAGCCCGTTGTTTTGAAAACAAAGACGGTCTAACCCAATTTACTGCCTTTTTGAGACAAAAAAAATATTGCCCCTAGCGGTAACATGTAAGTCAATTTAGACAACTGAAACGACTTTATATGCCAAACTTATGAATATGTACAGTTTGCAGTTTTCGCCAAAAATAGTTAAAAAAAATTCCTTACAAATAAATAAAGAAACACAAGGCTACAAAAATCATAGTATTAAAACGAGTCAGGCCCTCGCTATGTTGTAGCAAGTAAAACTGCATTGCAAGTGACGTTATGGTTGGTGGATTTTTGGCTGTATTGGGCTCAACAGTCTGCAGAGAGGCAGAGACAGCACTTAAGTCCTTACTAGGGAGAGGGGAGACTAAGGATAAGATGGAATGATGGAACGTACAAAAATGGGTAAAGAAACAACCCGCACTTACTGCAAACACTGCACTGTCCCTTATCTATCATTGGACGCCACAACTTTGAAAAATTGACGGCATCTGCTACGTCCAAAGAGTTGGTTGGTTGGTTGGTTTGGGTTCAACGGTCGGCAAGTGTTTGTTGACACTCTCTTTGACTTTTGGTAGCCCTTGATGTTATGTCAGCACGAAGGGAATCAATGCGCTTGAGGCTTCTCGCTTTGACTCTTAGCAAAGCAAGTCCTTTCTTCTCTGGAGTCACTGTAGCATTTGCTTATGTGCTGTACCTTCGTCTTCGAAGCTGACCGAACAACTCTGTTGTCCTAGACTCAAATGTATTAGGATCTAAATATAATCGCTTGATACGCTGCAGTGTTTCGGATGGCAACTTGAGAGTAAACGGTACTAATGTGTATCTATTGGTTTCGTATGCAGGTCCACATGACTCTTGCTACCCACAAGCCAGAAACTCAGCCTTTTCATTGGCGACCTCAGCCGTGAAACTTTTAATAGGGTGGAAGCTGTTGGGAGGAAACATTCAAATTGTCATGGCCATCGGTCTAGTTTATTCCTTCCTTGTCAAAGAACCTGTGCCATGAATTTGGTTTTATACTAACTGATTTGAGAAGTTGTCCCTCGAACCGTCCCATATTTGAGATATTTGCATACTATGAATGATCTAGTTTTGTGCCCATAGTTGTGCCTTGGACCTTCAGGTAGTGCTTATCCTGGAATACATAATAGTTACAAATGTACAATGGCATGTCCGTCTGCACGAGGAGATAATACACGAGCTTTAGCGAGTGGATTATCTCCCGTTAAGGTGGATATACCATGGTTTAACTTGATTTATACCACCCTTATTAGTGTAGACCTTGCTAATTGCGAATATTTCGTGATAAAGTTAGTATTTTTTGGCAAGGGTGGTTTGAATTGTTATTACACTTCATAAATTATTGTGAGAAGTCTGACAAATGTTTCTGTCGGTGATTCTTTGACAGGCCTCACCTCCAAAACCTGCTTGCTTGCATGAATGCCATCTTGATGTGGTATGCTGGTGTACAGAGACGTAATATCCGTGGAGACAAGGAGCGTTAAGTTCAAACGTATCTATTGTTTCATAATCTGTACATGATTACAATGTAAACATGAAAAAAGCAATAGGATCACAACGGAAGCATAGTTGCTTATTTAGTTCTTCTCCTGGAAATGTTTCAGAGGCCTTTTGCGTGGTTTCTTAAGTTTCCGCAAGTAATCAGTGGTGTTCTTCGAGTAGGAAGAAAAAGGCGGCAAATGTGGTTCCATAAAGTCTGATTTCTTTTCAGTGGGATTTCCATTGGTTGGAAGTATAGGGCGTTCAGGGTTTCACACTTGTATGTTTTGTAGCGGGTAAAATCTGCCGGCTTTTAGTTGGTCTATAATGGGTTATTTTCATGTTGTTTTTGGTGAGCTGACTACCGTCAAACTTCTGTACGATTGCTTTAGATCTGTTGGGTCATGACCAAGAGGTTGGTAATACGTCGAATCGTTTAGTTGCCGCTCCATGACAACGACGCTGATCCTTTGTGTGCTGGCTCTCTATCGACGTCACTTCTTTTCTGTTAGGAGTGCAGTGCATTGCCTTATCATTTATTTATTTATTTTTTGCGAGAGTGTCTTGTCTTGATTAATTCACCACCGTTAAAATTGATACAGATATATTCACCAGGGATATGGTAGAGTGGACGTAGATGCCATGCAGCCCTCGATAATGGGGTGTCCTACCGATATTGACTGAAGATAGAGAAAGGCCTGCTGTGCTTGTAGTAGATGCGGGACGTTTCTTTTTCTCGCTTTTTGGCAGGATCCTTGTTCTTTAGCTGCAGATGCCTTGAAACTTTTTATACGGGCGTCCCACCCAACGATAATGCCTAGAAACTTTATACACGGGCGTCCCACCCAACGATATTGGCCAACAGATTGGCAAGAGCCTGCAGTGTTTGCAGTAGGTGCGGGTTGTTTCTTTCTCCATTTTTTTCCGTCTCATCGTCCCATCTTACCCTTCGTCCCCCGCCCCCTGCCCAAAGTCAGGACTGAAGTGTTATCTCTTGGGGGCCGTTTATCCCATTACATGCACAACCAACGACCCATCCACCGTAAAGTCACTTGTCACAGTTTTACATGCCTGATTGTAGGCCTACATATCGGCGTTTAGTACCGTCATTGTTGTAGCGTTGTGTTTGTACGTTTGTTTTTGGTTAGTCTTTTAAGGACAAAAATTGCGAAATGCACAATGTCATTTTTATCAAAAATTGGCACATTAAGTCATCTTAAGTTCGAGGAAGGGCATATGCAACACCCTTTGTATACGCCGCTTGCGTGCGCGTTAGCAACATATTCACCTTTTGCATTTAGCTGAGTTTCTACGAAAATACAAGAGCTACAGTCTTCAAAATTTGCTCTTTCAATTCATCTGGGGATGGGCTTTATCTCAAGGTTGAATGAACATAGAAAAATATGCACCTGTTGTATTTAGTTCAGTTTCTAAGTAATCACAAGTGCTAAAGTCTTCAAACTTGCAAAAAGCGCTGGTCGCCTTGACAAATACTAGTAGTTGAATTTTATAGACTTTAGGTGGATGAATACATTTTCGGGGGTAGTAACTCTTCCAGTTTCACTTTTTCCTCCTTTCTCATTGTGAGCCTGCTTGTAAAGGAACGAACAAAGAACTCCAGCCCCTTTTTTTTCTTTTTAAATTTTGTCGACGACGGAGGCAACATGATAGGCTGCTTCACTGTGCGCATGTGCTAGTGTCTAAGCAGCAACGGCGCATGCGTATCTGTCTAGTATACAAGAAATCACGAAAATCGTCTAGATATGAAAAACGGCGGCCTTTAAAGCAAAATACAGGCAACGTAACGAGTGTTCAGATCAGATAGTGCATGGTTGTACTTTAAAGAGGCACACGTAGTTTTGTACATACCCGAAGACCAGGCCCAAAGGTTATAAACTTTGTTGTAGTGCTCAACTCAGCAATGCACGAAAATTCAAACTATTACATAAATCTTATGGATTTTGCAGAGATGTTTATTGTTGCCAGTTCTTGCTTTTCACATACTAAGTAGTTTGTATTTTTATTTATTTTCAAAATTAGAATTTGAGCACAAACTCAGCTGAGCATGAACTAAAATTGTATAACCTCGGGACCTGTTTTCTCACTTTATACAAGGGCGCCTATCGCTGCCTGTACGTAGATCTGCTACTACCTTTTGAAATTTTGTCAGAGTGACACAATTTCGACATGCTTCTGCATAATTGCATGCCGCTGATTTATTTGTGTCTGGGTGTAAGTTATCCAATGCCATTGTACGCATACATGTATGGCATGCATCGTCCTTTCTTTCACAGCGGTCAGGAGCATGGGTGGTAAAACATTATTTCACGTATCATGAAAGATCACGAGCGTGTGACCTATAACTATAGAAGCGCGTTTCGTCTCAAGGACTTTTCGAAGCTCAATATACTGAGTCGTGTAAGATTTTTAAACGGGCACGCGCATCTTTTGAAGTCTTGAGCAGACGACAAAATGGCTTCTAAAGAGTGCGATGAGATGGAGGAATTATTCTGTGGATCATGGGAGCTTGATCGTGAAGAAAACATAGAAGCCTATCTGAGTGCGTCAGGTAAGAAATAATCACACCCGGAAATGAATCAATAAATACATGGGAAGTTAAGATTTAGGACTTGCATGTGTACGGATACTGGTAGGATACTGGTAGCTACACGTACATGTTACATCCCCGAATCCAGGGGGTGGGCTATGGAGCTTCAGCCCCTTGGGTCCGGTAAGATTAAAATGTATGTTGTGATACCTCGTTAAAATCGCTCGGCGCGGCATCGGATTCTAATTAGATATCACAACATGTTTTTTCAAAGCAAAAAGAACATATTTAAAAATCTCATCAAACTAATCCCTAATTATGTCATATTTTCAAGCCCCCCCCCCTTACACACACACAGTTCCCAGCCCTACCAGTTGTCCAGAGCCCACCGGTATCTGGTGGTCTGGATCCGGGCCTGATATCAGAACTGTTGTTAATAGGGATTAAAAATGCATCTTATGCGTAAGGAAAAAGGTGCCGGAATTACAAAAGCTGTCCTGAATAAAATACCAAAAAAGTATTAGCATGACGTGTAGTCTGAGTGTGCACGTGTGTGTGCTAACATTTTCTAAGTCATCATACCTCCTCTGTCCCAGTTGCTTAGGTTGGCTTTGTCAAAACGTGACAGTGCAGTTCTTTTGGGTTAAGCGCTGGGCTGTTTAAGAAGTGGCTCGGGTTCAAATCCTGCTAGAGGCAGAAAACTTTTCCACCTCAAACAGGGGCTCGTTGCACACAGCCTTTCAGTATCACCCGTCCATTAGACCAATATGACTGAAATAATTTTCATAAGGCCATAAATCAACTCAGCCATTAACAGCCATACGTCTTTTTCCTGTGTCTAAACTAAGGGTCTAAGCATTTATGTACCTCCACGCGGACAGCGAAGACTATGATTAGATTGGGTTGTTTTGTTGGTTTTGTCGTGTTGCTGCTTAAATGTAAGTAAGTAAGTAAAGTAAGTAAGTAGACTTTATTTAGTGAGGGTGGCTCAGTTGTATTAGTTTGCGAAAAAGTGTCATATTAATATCTGTTATAGAAATGCCAGAAAGTTCACGGAAGGTGATTGAGCTGGAAAGATTGGTCACCATATCGACGGATGGGAACTCTTTTGTGGAGAAGTATCTTATTGGAGGTGCTGAAATTGAATTTACGACGAAACTCAACGAAGTTATAGAATGGAAAGACAAAGACGAAGATCCGGCATTTCACATTAAAGTACGTGCGTTTACTGGTCATAGTTAGGGTCGAGTCGGGTAACCTCGTACAGCAGGTAAAATTCAGACATAGCATTGCAAACAGTGAAAATCCAGATGAGACGGCTCATCATGAGCCGTCTCATCAGGATTTTCACATTTTGAGTTTGCCCAGTTACTTTTGTTTTAATTCTAAACAACTGACATATAAAGGAAACAATGTCACTGTCTGAATTTACCTGCTGTCCGAATTTACCTGACTTGACCCTTTCAGTCAGTTGTGAACTGTTTTCCACCGCTATCATTCTCTTTTTTCTGCGTGTATCAATAGTTTAGTCCTACCTATCAGTCTTAATGTTTTTGCAAACAGTGCTCTACCAGGTTGGACAGCTTGTCTCCACCTGCAATTTATCTCAGATATCATACCTAAACAGTGGAGTTTGAAAAAGGGTTACAGGGGTGGAGGGGTGAAAGTTTGTTTAAACGGTATAGGTCACATAACCAGCATGGCCGCCATGCCATATATTTGTAAAACCCTTTGGCAATCTGCTCCTAAACCAACTGTCCCCTGACCTTGAAACTTGTTATACAGCATTGGGTACTCGAGTACTACCAGGATTGTTCAAATGATGACCTTACTGTTTTTACGGCACTGTCTGATTTGCTTGCTGGTGCTCTTAAAAGTTAATTCGGAATAAATTTATAACATATCATTTCATGGAAATTATAGTAGTTATTTTGATATAAAAGCTGGTGTAAAACGGGTATGTGCAGTCAACCGCATGAGTACATGAAGGTTTTTGAGTACCAGAGGTCAAAGTCGTTTTTTGACCATAGCCCAAGATCACTCATATTTCAACATCTTCAGACATCTCCCCCAAAAGAACTTAGCTGATTGAAGCAAAACGCCATACGGAACCTCCTCCATTAGTTGGGAAAAGAAAGTTTTCTTGAATGGTTGTGGTCACTCGGCGCCCGCCATGCTCATATATGGTAAAAGCCTTCAAATACTTACTCCAGAACCAGATCGTCCATTCAGGTGAGCGATTCGGGACATATGACACTCTTGTCTTCTTTGACATGAAATTGCACCGTGTTTTTGTGTGAACATGCAATCATGAATCGTTTCTCTATTTCCCCTTTTCAGACCCTGTCGACATACGAAAACGGGATCTGGACCCAGGAGACAACACCACAGCAGGCAAATGGCGGAAGGAAACAAGTTTATAAGAATTATATTGAAGGAAACGAACGAGTAATGGTAAGACGGACGATACTGATTTGTTGGAGTCCACTTGATAATTGAGTACTATCTTAACAAACACCATGGCTCCAGAAAAGAAGGGGTTACAATGGTAATTTAGGGATCATTTCCATATTTGACCATAAAAATCATACGTTGTAACCTCTCACTCGAACCGTCTCGTCGGGACAGTTCGAATGAGAGGTCACGACTTATGTTTTTGTTGAAAACTGAGAAAAACAACTCTTCATATTATCCTAAAAACACTCTATCTGGAGCCGGGGAAACACATACATGTACAACCTGATATACAAGTACATACAAATACATACAAAGGCAAGGTTGTTGCACGTTCCAAGCAAACAAAATTATAGGAAAACAATTTTCTTGGTTTGCTTTTAAGTCACGTAAACAATTTGGTTGGCTGCTTGTTTTGGGTTTAACAGTTCTTTGAAAAATATTTCAGCCTATACCGAGTTTCTGCTAAAGAGAGAAAGAAAAGATATGATAGGCCAGAGAAAATGTCCAAACAACCTCTACCTGCACCTACTGCAAGCACAGTCCTTTTCGCTACAATTATCCAAATAAGAAGGGAGCCAAGGCACTGAAAGTTACCCAGCACCATTGCCCGAACCGATCACCCCCACGTAAACATGACACTTAGCCAAACTGATTGTCTTTACTTTCAGTTTTGTAACACAAAATAGTTAAAAAAAGATACCGATGCCTACTAACATGTTAAATGAAGTCTACTCATTTCCAGACAAACGTATAATTGAGCCGCGACACCAGAAAACCAACAAAATGGTTGTGCGCCCAGCGCAGACTCAGGTCAGCCTGGACATCCGCCGAGTCTGATCAGGGTATTCGCTGTCCGCATGGCGGTAGCTTTGGCCCTTAGCTACCCTTTAAGCACTTAGCGAGGAGTCTGATCAGACTAGGAGGATGCCCAGGTTGATCTGAGTCTTTGCTGAACGCACAACCACTTTGTTGGTTTTCTCGTGTCGTGGTTCGATGGTTTAGATCTGTGGATGTGGCAGATTTACACAATATACCATAAATGGCGTTAATGAATTTGAAATCTATAATCATAATCAATTTTCAAAACTGGCGATTTCAAAGCTTAATGGGTTATATCAGTCTTTCGAAGAAAAAAAATCTCAGTATGTCTTATTATCATCTACGTTCAGTTGCCAATAGGGTTGGTCGGGTGGTGCGATAGTGCTGTGTATATCTTCCAGTACCGGAGCATCCTACTTATTTGGAACATTGTATGGCAAGGGTCTACAGTGCATGCAGTAGGTACCATCATAAACATTTTTCCAACAGCATATATATACTTGGAAATTTTCAAACGTTTAGTTACTAATACCCTCTAAAATTAAGGCATCGTTGCCATGGCAACGATATTCCTAAACAGTACTTTGGAACATAATTATATGTCATATGCTTGCCTCTTAGGTATTATATATCTTGAATACTGTTCTTACAAATAGCTAATGAGATATATGCGTGTTTCCATTATTTAATGGTCACCCCTCCTGGTCTCGAAAGGCCTCCGTCACCCATCGTCGTCCGTCATCGACTCTCTTAAAACAGCTTCTTCTCTGAAACCATTGGGCCGATTGAAGTGAAATTTCATATGGAACCTCCCTTGTTCGGGGAAACGAAAATTTGTTTAGGTAGTCTTTGTCACATGACCAAGATAGCCGCCATACCCATATACAGTAAACAAGAGGGCCATGAGGCCCTGAATCGCTCACCTGAGTATGGTTGCCATGCAGGTCATGTGATCTAGACCGCTAGTTAAATTTTCGTTCCATCAGCCCCTGGAGGCTCTGTATGATATTTGGTTACACTTAGCCCTGTGGCTTTTGAGGAGACATCTTAAATTGTCAAAATATGAGACATGGGTCAGAGGTCAAAGGATGACCTTGACCTCTTGTACCCGCAAATCTTCCATGTACTAACTAAGATGACTGTATATACCAATTTTTAGACCAAAATCTTCTAAACTTGCAATGAACTCTTATGTTCTACCATTTTCCCATACTTGACCTCGCCTTACAAAAGGTCAAGGTCAGCCCAAGGTCATCATTTGAACAATCTTGATAGTACTCAATTACCTGATGCTATATACCAAGTTTCAAGGCCATCGACCACTAGGTTCTTGAGAAGGGGATTCGTAAAAGTTTTTGCCATATATGGGCATGGCGGCCATGTGGCCAAGACTGTTTGAACAAATTTTCGTTCCCTCAGCCCCTAGAGGGTCTGTATGAAATTTGGTTACAATTGGCCCAGCGGCTTTTGAGCAGATGCGTGAAATTGTCACAATATGAGAGGCCAGGATCTAAGGTCAAACAATAACCTTGACCTCTTGTACGCATAAATTTTCATGTACTCATTAAGATGACTGTATATGCCAATTTTCAGGTCTAAATCTTCAACAGTTTCCAAGAAATCTTATATTTTAGCATTTGCCCACATAAAAGCTACGAAAAGCAAATTTCACTTAACTGTAAAAAAAGGTCAGGGTCAACCCAAGGTCATAATTTGAATAATCTTGGTAGTACTCACGTACCTGATGCTACATACCAAGTTTCAAGGCCATCGGCCTATTGGTTCTGGAGAAGAAAATTTTTCTAGGTTTTTATCATATGTGGGCGTGCTGGCCATGTTGATAATGTGACTAGGACCGTTTGAACAACTTTTCGTTCCCTCAGCCCCTTGAGGCTCCAAATGAAATTTGGTTACAATTGGCCCAGTGGTTTTTGAGGAGATGTGTGAAATTGTTAAAATATGAGGGACCAGGGTTAAAAGTCAAACAATGACCTTGACCTCTAGTATGCATTAATTTTCATGTATTCATTAAGGTGACTGTATATACCAATTTTCAGGTCAAAATCTTCAACAGTTTCCAAGAAATCTTATGTTCTGGCATTTTCCCATATAAAGGCTAGAGAAAGCAAATTTGACCTTACCGTAAAAAAAATGTCAGGGTCAACCCCAGGTCATTATTTGAATAATCTTGGTAATACTCAAGTACCTGATGCTACATACCAAGTTTCAAGGCCATCGGCCTATTGGTTCTGGAGAAGAAGATTTTTAAAGCTTTTTACCATATATGGGCATGGCGGCCATGTTGGTCATGAAACCCAGTCTGTTTGAACAAATATTCAGTCCCCAGCCCCCTAGAGGCTCTGTATGAAATTTGGTTACAATTGGCCCAGTGGCTTTTGAGGAGATGTGTGAAATTGTCAAAATATGAGAGACCCGGGTCAAAGGTCAAACAATGACCTTGACCTCTTGTACGCATAAATTTTCATGTATTTATTCAGATGACTGTAAATACCAATTTTCAGGTCTAACTCTTCAACAGTTTCCAAGAAATCTTATGTTTTAGCAATTTTCCCATTTAAAAGCTACAGAATGCAAATTTGACCTTACCGTAAAAAAAGGTCAAGGTTAACCCAAGGTCATAATTTGAACAATCTTGGTAGTACTCGTGTACCCGATGCTACATACAAAGTTTCAAGGCCATCGGCTTATTGGTTCTGGAGAAGAAGATTTTTCTAGGTTTTACCATATATGGGCGTGGCGGCCATGTTGGTCATGTGACCAGGACCGTTTGAACAATTTTTCGTTCCTAAGTCCCTTGAGGCTACATATGAAATTTGGTTACGATTGGCCCAGTGGTTTCAGAAGAGAAATCGGTTGAAATTGTGGACGGACGACAACAGACTATTGAATAGAATAGAATGCAGCCTGTCCATACTAAAAGCTCCCCCGGAGCCTTCGGCTCAGGTGAGCTAAAAAACTTTAAAAAATCTTCTTTTCCAGATTTAGAAGGCCAATGTCTTTGTACGTAGTATTTGGGACTCGAGTCATACAAAGTTTAAATTCATATGATCATCATGCATTGATCTTGACCTAATTTATGACAAGGTTAACGTTCAAATTGGTACCTAAAGCCCCAGTCACACATTCACGGATCAGGCTACGGTTCACCACGATTCACCACGGTTTGACCTGGACGGCAAAACCGGGATGAACCGTAGAAAATCCAGCATCACTACGGTTTTCCAGGGTTCCTTTAGGGTTTCTCACGGTGTTTGTACGGTGTCTGTAGGGATCATCTACGAATTCGCGACGGTGCAAGGCGGCAGCACTACGGACAACAAGGGTATTCCACGGTCGTGTTACGGACGCTTACGATGCCAGTACGGTTCGATACGGTGCTAGTGCGACTCAAGCCAGTAGCGCCACGGCTTCTACGATTGTCTACGTTTTAATGGTGATCATGATAAGGATTTTTGTTGATGCTGTTTAATTTATTCGTAGGCAAGAAAAGTATTTTATGACATTATATAGTACTGAATTTTTCGAAAAATGTGCAGCAAAAATTTATTTTGAAAATCGGCTAACAAATAAAAATTTTGTACTGAAAATCAATTTTGAGTTGGCATTTCGCATTGACATGGAAAGTAATCCAAGATCATAACCTTTCGAGTCTGGGAACTTTTTTCTCTTGAATAAAAAGTGAGTTTTCGTGGTGACAAAACTTCCACGGTTGTCTACGAATACCGACGGAAAGCCAGAGATAATCACGGATTGACCTACGGTAGCGCTACGAATCAGCACGATTCTGTTACGGTTGCGCTACAGTTTAGACCACGCCCACAACCCACCACGGTTCACCACAGAAGTTTTAAACAGTCTAAAATTTCCGTAGCGACTCCCGGATCACCACGGTTCTTCAGGGATCATTACGGAACACGACGGTTGCATCTACGGGGCTACTACGAATCACGACGGTGTGCTACGGTTTGTGGAACCATGGCCTGGACCGTGAATGTGTGACTGGGGCTTTATGCTGGGAAAATGCTTTTATAGTGAAATTCTCAGAAACTATTTTAAGTTTAAGGTATAATATGGTAAAATAAATGAGCAAATGAAAATATTCTGTTGCTATGGGTCAAGATCATTCTTTGACCTTTGTTCAGTATCACTGAGATTCTGTCGCATGTCAACATTTTCAGACAATTTCTCCTAGAGCTGCAGACACAAGGTCTGTTGAGGCCAAAGTTCATGTCTTTCTGGATTGGGGAAACGAAAGGTTACTCTGTTACTCATGGGGTACAATTTTAGATCAGATCTGATGAGCAAATGAAAATATTCTGTTCCTATGGGTCAAGATCATTCTTTGACCTTTGTTCAGTATCACTGAGATTCTGTCGCATGTCAACATTTTCAGACGATTTCTCCTAGAGCTGCAGACACAAGGTCTGTTGAGGCCAAAGTTTATGTCTTTCTGGATTGGGGAAACGAAAGGTTACTCTGTTACTCATGGGGTACAATTTTAGATAAGATCTGATCAGTTAACTGCAGCAGCTTAATGGAGAGCTATAAATAGATTTTACCCAGTGTCTTACACTGGTTATACATGTAGACTTGGTCACATGGCCAAGCTGGCCGCCATGCCTTGTGGAATAAAAGTAAAAAGTATGCAAAGACCAGGAACTGAAACAATCAAAATCCAAATCCAGCCCTCAAACCATAAAGCCTTTAAAATGTTCTTCTCCAAAACCAAAAGACCAGTAATCTTGAAACTTTGTATGTAGCATTGGGGATTCAGACCCATTCAAATGATGACCCTACACTGACCTTGACTTAACTTATTGCCAGGTCAACCTTAGTATGTCATGCTTTTATATGGGATAAAACTTAATTAGCGGGATTCGCAGAAACTGTTGAAGTCTAAGGTATGGTATTTGGCATACATGTACATTAAAAACTAAATGAGCAAATGAAACAATTGCATTGCTAAAAAGCCAAGGCCATTCTTTGACCTTTGTTCAATGTTACTGAGATTCTGTCGCCCATCAGTATTTTCAGACATCTCCTCTGAAGCCACTGGAAATTGAAGCCATTTTTCATGTGGAGCCTCCCTGGGGCATGGGAACGAAAGTTTTTCAGGTGGTCTTGATCACATGTCCAAGATGGCCACTATGCACATATAAAGCGAAACATTTTAAAAATTGTTCTCCATAACTGAAAAGCCAATGACATTACAACTTTGCATGTAGCATCAGGGACTCGGGACATACAGAATTTGTTCAAATGATGATCCCACGGTAACCCCGTCCTTATTTAAGGCAGGGTCAACTTTGGTTCCTTACGCTTTTATATGGGAAAATGCTTTTATAGTGGAATTCTCAGAAACTTTTTAAGTTTAAGGTATAATACGGTAAAATAAATGAGCAAATGAAAATATTCTGTTGCTATGGGTCAAGGTCATTCTTTGACCTTTGTTCAGTATCACTGAGATTCTGTCGCATGTCAAACTGCTTAAACTGTGGATTTCACAGAAACTTTTTAAGCCTAGATTTAATGATTAGAAAAGTTTGATAACCAAATGAATACATCTACATGGACATCTTTGATGGATTATTATGTTCTCGCGGTTCTTCGGAGTATTAAATAGTAATTAACAAATTTCCTCACGAAACTGTTAAATACGTCAGTTTGGTTTAGCAAAGACAATCTTGCAGGGCACAGTGAAGGAGAAAAACTGTAGGCGGAGGTGGGAAAACAAAAGTAAGGGTTTGACAGGGATGAACTTCGCTAGCTCAACTAGGGAAATTGAAGGCAGGGTCAGGTGGAAAGGGATTGTTGTAAAGTCATCTATGGTGCCCCCAACGACCTGGAAAGGTTATTAGAAAGACTGGCGAGACGTTTTATGTTTTATTTTGTTTGTTGTCTATACATATATTTCAACTAATTCCATACTTTATCTAAATATTCACAGACAATGTGTATACCTGGCGATCCTGGTGTGACAGACAGTGTTACAGGGAAGCGGATTTTTATGAAGTGCTAAATTTCCATTCATTACAAAGTTAATGACAATTGGTGTTTTGAAGTCAGATATTATGATGGGTACAGTTTCAGGGGAAGTAACTCCATTTTGCCTCCCTTCAAGTCTCATAATTAACACTTAAAGGAAAGCATATATTTGTTCCCCCTAGGAGAAAATTCTTTCCTTTAAGAGTAGATCCTATTTTGGAAGGGCTATACCCTCCAGGGTTTCAAACGGAAAGTCACAAGAGTTTTCCCCCTTGTACAAAAGGGGAAAAAGGAGGAGTTTCCGTACATATAAAAATACAGTGGGAGATAAGCAGAGAGTTCTAAAAGAAATAACCAACCAACATCTACCTGACTCTCATAAAATATAAGCCACATCATGTGATTTTCAGCAATGCTGCAGTTTTGTCGTGTGATATTCGGACAAACCATCTCACCAGGGACTTTATCGTTGGCTATGACTTGGGTCACTTCTATAGATGGCTGATGTGACAAGCGAATGCTCTGATCAGACTGCACATATGTGCAGTCTGATCAGAGCATTTGCTTGCTAACTAAGGCCACATTGTTGGAAATCTCATGATGTGGCTCACTTTTCATGTACCACATTAATTCGATTAAAAGACTTTCTAACATATAAACGTATGTTATGCCACGTCTGATTGGAAAAAGGAAAAATGCGACAGTATATCCTGCGATATACTATCGGAAATTACGACGTCATTACGTAGCGTCCCTTCTCATTGGCGTACGTCAGATTTTTCGTAGCTGAAAGCACTTGCTTAAGCTGCAAAAAAGGACAATTTGAAAGGCGGAAATGTGAATTTAGAATGAGGGATAACCGTATTGAAAACTGTCCTTTTTGGGAGGTAAATCGTCTGTTTTATGGGCGCAAATTGCGTTTTACGGCTCTGCTGACGCGTCGCCGTTAAACGAAATTTGGGACCATAAAACAGACGATTTACCTCCGCAAATGACTACAGTTACATGTAGGGGAGACCGGGGCTAGTTGGTCCGCGGGGCAAGTTGGTCCGAGGGCAATAAGGCTTAACTGAGAAAGAATTATGACAACAGTATAAGACGTAATGACATCTTTTATTATGTTACATTTACTGAAGAGAAAAAGATGACGATCGGAGAACTCATATAAAATATTGAGAAGAAAAACCGATTTTGTACCATATAAATAACAGTCTTGCACCTGTAATTGTCTGTTTTTGCATTTCTGTGTATCAAATTACACGCCTATGTTATACATTTTCTGAAAGCTTACCACCTATGGTATTCAATCGTGCATATTTGTTGTTTATAAATTCAATGGTGTTTCGGTCGTAAGTCAAGATTTAGAGTTCGGTATGGTCGGGGTAAGTTGGTCCATCTGCGACGGGGTAAGTTGGTCCGTCGGAATCTGTCATTTTCCGAAAGAAACACAATAGAATAAGTCAGAAAAATGACTATACTCGTTACGCAATGCGAAAAGAATACCAGCAGATGAATATTTACCTCAACATTTGAAAAAATAAAAATAAAAGAAAGCAATTTTCGGACCGACTAGCCCCGGTCTCTCATATGTTTCCCACTTTTAGACTTCACGGGACTTTTCATATACAGCTAACATGACTCAACATACTATACTTAGTAAAACAATTGAAGGATATTAAAATTCTATGATTATTTTTACTTAAAACAAAATCTTTACAAATTTCAATATGCATGCTTTCAATGGTATCTGGTATCTTACAATTAAAAACCTGACCAATAAAAGTCACGCTTAAGTGGTTACAGTACAGTACCGCTCCAAATGAAATAACCCCTACATTATGAAGTCACAAACATGCATAGTTATTGCTATATTGTTATTAATACCGCTTTCAGGGAGGTGAATGGTTTACCATAAGGAGACCATCATTCCCATAAAACGTTAGTTACACAATAAAAGGATTTGACGCATTTGCAAATCTGAAGAATCAAGACTACTCCTACTCACTGCCCTGGATATTCGTTAGTTTCGCCTTTATCAGCAGCAGAATAGTTGGCATCAGAATATTGTAAGGGACGCGTAAATGATCAGGCAAGGTGCCTATGTAAATAACTTCCGAAACAGCAGGTTTAAACTCAATTTTAATTGTTTGTGATTTTTTGCACTAGGGGGTCAGTATATTTGGAATGGTACCTTACAGTAACCACTGTAGCGTGACGTTAATTAATCCTGCGCATCAATTGCATATGCCCGGTACAAGTACATGCACGCACATTTAATTTGGTATATATTGCATTAAAAGTCACAAATATGATTAAAATCTAATATCCTTCAATTGTTTTACTAAGTATATATCATCAGAATGAAATTTCGATGTCCAGATAGGTATGTATTAAAATTGCAAAAATGCGGCATTATAATAAATGTTATAATCCTATCCCATGAAACTCAGAAAATCAGCTGTCAAACATTTACTTTGTTTAATCCTTTGATTGCCAGCGGGCCACTTTTGGGCAACCAAACAGATGCGTCTTCGGTAAAAGTATACTCTTACACAGTAATAGAGTTTAAATTAACAATACACTTGGAAAGAAAAAATAGAAGACTGTTAAGAAAATGCATTTTTCTTACTTATCGACCCCACAAAATAAAATCGGATCAGCGTCAAAGCCTTTACGTGGCTGAGATATTATCAGCGAAAAACATAGATGCGCACTCTTTTAAAATACTTTCATATTGTTGTTTATTATGAAATTATATTTGTTTGACGATTAAATTTATTTTCGTTCCAACCTACCCCGTCGGTCCACTTACCCCGCTGTCCGGACCAACTTACCCCGATAGCGGGGTAAGTTGGTCCAGTTGACCTCGTCTCGGAAAACGGCTATATTTATCAGAATCTGTCATATTCCGAACGAAAAACTATAAAATAAGTTAGAAAAATGATTATACTAGTTACGCAAATCGAAAATAATTCCAGCAAATGAATATTAACCTCATCATTTGAAAAAATGCAAATTTCGGACCAACTAGCCCCGGTCTCCCCTATCCCCTATTTAGTTTACCCCTCCAGTATTACCGCAAGTCTTGTGTTCAACTATAAAATGGTTTTTCGTTTCCAAAACAATCACCAGACGGATCTAGATCTTTGAAATTGTTTTGAAATCGAAAGCCCCCGTTTTATATGCGAATAAATGCCGCATATATGGATTTGGGAGGCAGGAAGATCCTGAATTTACTGGTCGTCTTTGTTCTGAGATCGTTTTTTGTGATAATAACGTTTGTTGTTACTTCAATAAACGTAGGAAATTAATTGATATGTCGTTTGCATATATTTGATGACTAAAGATGTGCAAGCAAAGTTCTGGTTTTCCTCATCCTCAGTAGTCACAGTCAGACCCATGGCTTAAGCTTGAATCCTAGCTTAGGCGGTTCTACAGATATTTTGGTCACAAGGTTATTCCTATATAAAATGCCTATGTCCAAAAACAGGGAATAACTCAACCAAACATTTACAAAATATGCTCAAAAGTTAATCAGTTCATCTCCACATTATTTTCTAAAATATAAACATACTAGCTTAAGCGGTTCTATAGATATTTTGGTCACAAGATTATTCCTATATAAAATGCCTATGTCCGAAAAAGGGGAATAACTCGACCAAAAGTTTACGAAATATGCTCAAAAGTTTATCAATTCGTTTACACCTTGGTTTCTAACTGTATGCCAAGTATCAGGATCCTAGCTTAAGCAGACCCATGGCTTAAGCTTGAATCCTAGCTTAAGCAGTTCTTCAGATATTTTGGTCACAAGGTTATTCCTATATTGAAATGCCTATGTCCAAAAAAGGGAATAACTCAACCAAAAATTTATGAAATATGCTCAAAAGTTAATCAGTTCACTACACCTTAGTTTATAATTGTACGCCAAATATAAACATGCTAGCTTAAGCGGGTTTTTTGGCCTCAGGGGACAGTAAAATCTGCCATTTCTTGTCCCTGGTCGCAAACAATTTTTGAACGACTCTAAAACATATAAAATGCACTTCAAGCCACGATTTCACTTGTTGAATATGTTTTCACTGTAAATAAAATTGAATGAAGCATAAAACATGTGCATCAGCATACTCAGAAACTGTCTTTGCAATGTTTACATTACCCCACCCAACCTATTTCTAGTGCTAAAAGTGCTCTACTGACCAGGAGCACATCACATTCTGGAGAAATACCTGCAAGCTACTGCCAGTTGGCATATATCCCCTTTTGTTCTTCAAACACATATCTTCAGAAAAACAGTTCCCAAATGGGGTGACAAACATGGAGGTTTTTCAATATTTCACAAAGAAAAGCAGGCCTGTTTTCAACAGGAATGTGTCTATTGTGACAATGACAAGCCGCTCTTCAATTTGGAGATTCCCCTGACCATGGGAGCTATCAGAAAGTTTCATATCCTTCTCCAGCTGACATAACTAACCTTCCTACCAGTTTACAATTTAAAAAAAACATTCAAATTCCTCATTTAATTGGAGCAACCATGCTATTTTAACCCTCTATCTAAAAGTATGATTTTCCTGACCACTGCCAATACGAAACTGTCCCCTGATACATGTACCTTTAGATATTTTGGTCACAAGGTTATTCCTATAGAAAATGCCTATGTCCGAAAAAGGGGAATAACTCGACCAAAAGTTTACGAAATATGCTCAAAAGTTAATCAGTTCATCTGCTCCTTGGTCTGTATTTGTATGCCAAATATCAGGATCCTAGCTTAAGCGGTTCTTCAGATATTTTGATCACAAGGTTTTTCCTATATAAAATGACAAAGTCGAAAAAGGGTCGGTTGGTTGATTTGATGCTTAACGTCCACGGTAAACAACTAAGGTCATGTCGGGACGGTCAGTTAACCTAACCACACTATTCCTGGGCAGGCTTAGACCTCCTAAGCGGTTAACCAGTACTAAGTGCACATACTGTCGCCAGTAACTGACAACTGCCCTTCTTGAATCAGCAGAGGGAGAAACGAAAGTATGTGGCCAGACCGGGATTCGAACCCAGGACCTCTGACTTACGAGTCAGGTGCCCTACCGATTGCGCTACCCGGGCATAACTTTTGAACGACAAGACCGGCGGAGGATAAAAAATACAGGTCCGCTTAATTGTCATGTACAGTCCACATATAAAATTTCAAGATCCTAGCATAAGCGGTTCTTGAGTTTCCCAGCTACCAAAAAGCGTTACAGACGGACGGACAGACAGACAGACAGACGGACGGACGGACGGACGGATAGGCCCAAACCAATATGCCCCCTCAACTTCTCCGAAGTTGCGAGCATAAAAAAAACTATGATATAGAAATAGCAATAGAATCGACTTTCTTGTAAATATTTCTTTATTGCGGAAACCAATCTGCGTATATCTGGTGTAATTTGCATGGTGATTTTGCGATAATATTTTTTACATAATTTTTGTAAATACATTTATTTAAACGGCAACGTCACTTTGTGACGAATACTTTTGTTCACCTACTGTACATCCTGCATCTATACTGATCCTGGCATCTATTGTGACCTTTGCCAGACTCTAAATGAGCCGCGACACAAGAAAACCAACAATGTGGTTGTGCGCCCTGCGCAGACTCAGATCAGCCTTGACATCCGCCCAGTCTGGCCAGACTCTTCGCTTAGTGCTTAAAGGGTAGCTAAGGGACTGAGCAACCTCCATGCGGACAGCGAAGACTCTGATCAGACTGGGCGGATGCCCAGGCTGATCTGAGTCTGCGCTGGGCGCACTACCACATTGTTGGTTTTCTCGTGTCGTGGCTCAAATTGGTTACGGTTGGCATCTATTATGGTGCGCTAAGCAGGCTCTAAAATGATTCCAGTTACACCTGATAGTCTGATCCACCTTGTTTCTTATGGATATTTTCATTGCTTTTGATCAGGCTCAGAAACGACCTGCCAAGTGTTTTGAAATTCCATATAATGAACAGCCATAAAAATAAAATAAAAGGTCACCCGACTATGACACAAACTGCAGCCTTCTTTAATAACTGTATGACCAAAAAAGAAAATACGTGTGTTTACAGTATCTTGTTAATAATAAATTGAAACGTAAGCAAAGACCCAAATACTGGCACTCTATGAAGTTGTAAAATTCTTCGTGAAATACATTAATATATTACTGCCTCAAGGTTTATAACAAGTGACTGAAACTTTAGGCTCTTAAAGATAACCCAAAATACCAAGACGGTATACCAAATAACAAAGGCCATTATCAAATGCTAATAGCATGCCAAAATTCAGATCTCTTGGTCAAACAGTTCAAAAGTTGGATAAATGCTAACAAGGACAAAGGGCCATATATTTGTCAAATATATGACAAATGACTATTAAATCACAAGCATACCTTCAGATCATGATGAAACATTCTGCACAGTTTCAAGTCAATTCGATCGAAGCCGTGGCAAAAGTTGTGGGGACAAGGGCCGTTGCGACATCAAACATTGCCAAAGCAATAATGATAATAATAATAAAACATCATACATGTAACAACTCCGTCTAATCAAATTTCAAAACAATCCGATGAAAGACATAGGATGAGTCGCAGGGGTAAGATTTCTGATATACGAAAGGATGGACGGAACGGACGGAAGGACGGACGTACAACACAGACGGGCAATGATCATTAGTATAGTCCCCTCCGCCTACGTCGGATGGCAAGCAGCTGACCCATCGAGTTCTGCTGTACATGTAGGTGCGGTATGCGGTTGTTTGGTTTCCACTTCTTGTCTATCCTGTCTCAGCAGTCTCTCCCCAACCCCCTTCTGAGAAAAGGTTCCAAAGAGGCTGGAATACAGCTTCCTTCGACCGTTAAAACCATTATATTCACCAAATTATGTTAACGTAGACGTAGATCCCGTGAAAAGTTCGACATTGGGACGTCCCACCAATAGCGGCCAAAGATAGATATAGGCCTGCAGTGTTTGCAGTACACATTGAGTGCGGGTTGTTTCTTTTCCATTTTTTACACTCCGTCAACCCATCTTACCCATCGTTCCCTGTCTCCCTAGGAAGGACTGAAGTGCTGTTGGAGACCCGGTAGCTCAGTAGGTAAAGCGCTGGCCTGCATATCTAGCGGTCCCGGGTTCGAGCCCCGCTGGAGGCGTGGATATTTTCAATCGTAAACGGGGTTCCATTGCACACAGCCTTAACCATCGTCCTGATATGACTGGAAAGCTGTTGAAAAGGACGTAAAATCGCAAGTCATCCATCCATCTATTTGAAGTGCTGTTCACTTGTGCTGCTTCTTGTACGCATCGGTGTTTAACACTATGATTGTTGTAGCGTTGGTTGTGTTTGTTGCTGTAATTATAAGAAACCTCAAACTGTATATTTTAATTTCGTTTTGGCTATAATTCTTTTAACGGCGAAAATCGCAAAGTGTACATTTTAAAGGCCCCATAGCTCTATCAGCATGATATATATTATCGTGAGGTATCGCTGCAAACTCCTCACTACAGTTTCGTCATTGATTATAATCGTAAGATTCGTAACTGAGTTTACCATAAAATTGATTTGAAAAAAAATAACTAGGTCATTTTAGTTGGCTTCGATTTTACAAGCTTTATTTCATGGTAAAAACACAAGGTACAGGAGATAAAAATTCAAGGTACAGCTGTTTAACAGTTGATAAAAATACATCGTACAAAAATGTTAAGCAAGGATCTCATTGATTGTGCCGCGGTTGCATTATTTCATTGCTTAACGGGGAACCAGAGACGAAAACCGTATTTTTATGGAGAGATTTATCATTTTTCCAAAACACCTCGTTCCTTCTTTTTTGCGAGTTATATGATACAAAAAGAACAAAACAAAACAACATCGACCGAAATATTTTCATTAATTCTGAAGGCTGTACATGTTTCATAATGATTTGTATTTTGACAATTTTTACCACTGGTAGGACTATGGAGACTTTAATTACATTTTGGCATATTATGTCAATAAAGGCCTCATTGCTCTATCAGCATGAAATGTTTTATCGTGAGGTATCGCTGCAAACTTCTTACTAGAGTTTCGCCATTGATTATTATCGTGATTGGCCAGCTTTGAAAAATCAAAGCGTCCATGAGTTTACCATGAAATAGATTTGAAAAAATAACTAGGTCATTTTAGTTGCCAACAAAAATGACCTGCTTTCGATTTTACAAGCTTTATTTCATGGTAAAAACACAAGGTACAGGAGATAAAAATACAAGGTACAGGCGTTTTAACAGTTGATAAAAATACAGTCGCCTCAGCCAAGATCAGATGACATTTTATAATTTAACGTTTGTTATGCACTTGCATATCAAATTTTACAGGACTGAGATACATAAACTACATTGCAGAATGTCAGAAACAAGCATCTCTCACTGGCCTAAAAATTTCATGTTGATCGGAATAGCCATTTCTTTACAATAATGATTTAAATAGCCAAAAATAGCCCCAAAACATGTGTTATGCTGTTTCACTTGAAAAACATACTTTTTATGACGGAGACAGTTTAAATCCATCCGTCATGCACACTTAAAATAACATTTTTTAGAAAGCAAATTCTTTACCCTTTATTACGCTGTTTATTTGAATGGGCTACGACATTTGGTCTTGGAGTTATAGGAAAAATACTTAAGTTACTGAAGTGTGACGCTCTGATGTATTTTGAAATATCAACAGGAGCTGATCTGCCAGATAAGTAAAACTGCTATCCCCTGTACTTATAATGTGCTTTGAACTATCCACAGACATTCTTTAAGTGTAAAAATGACCAATATTATAAATAGAAAGTTTCAATGAGTAAAAATTTCTATTTCAAATAACCATGTGAAATGTCACGAAAAAAGTGTCCTGTCCGTAGACACCCTTTTCTCTATGAGGTGGCATATGTCTGGAAAAACAATTTCATTAAAGAATTGCCTCTTTACTACTGTTGATTGTTCTATATAAAACATAATACCACCACCGAAGACAGAGCAGCAAAAAGGAAAAAATGTAATTTTTGTCTCGTCCGTAGATATTGTCCCGTCCGTAGATCAACAGTAATTGGATAAACTTTGACTGGTAACCACCAATTTTCCAGCTGCTACGCGTTTTGATTGTTAAAATGATACTATAGACAACTATTTAAGTAAGACTAAACTATTTGTTTGAGGATAAGTGCATTTCCTTACACCCGAGATGTCCAGTCTGTCAAAAAACAGAGAAAGAAAAGTCCTGTTTCTGAAAACATTCAAAAAGCAATTTATGAAATATGTATAAAATAGCCTTAAAAATCCATCTGCTTATTTTTCACAACGATGAAAAGTTGAGTTTAAACATTTAATGGCTTTAAAGTTTGCATTATATCTGCATTCCAAGTATCCTGTTGATCTACGGACGAGACATATTGGACAGAATGTACCGTTTATTGAACATTAGCAGCAGGGAGGGCCTCCCTGCTGCTACATTAATTACAGAATATTTCCTTTGTTATGGATACATTGTCTGTTAGAAGGGAAAAGCCTTATTGTCTCTTTCTGAATGCTGTTTTAGCATCATAGCTCCCACATTATAATCCACCATCATATCCCCCACATAAGCCATTTATTTTCAGCTCCTCATTTGTTAAATATATCATGACGTGAAGACTCTTGTCTACACCGGATTTTAAGTCATTTGTAATATTTATATGGAAGTGCCTAATTCTTCGGTAGAAGATATCTGAATTCTTGGTAGGTGAGCCATTAAAGGCTAGATTAATTGGTCGAGGATAGGTTTCCCCACCTGCGACTAGATCTTACCTAATTCAGTTTCAATCGCTTTCCTCTTATGTTATCTGCGATAAAACAGTTCGAAGAAATTTGAAACCATCCAAAACTCTGCAGCAGAGGCTTTTTTATTTCTATTTACTCAAACAGCTATCGCCTGTTATGATAATTACAAACGTTCTCTGAAAAACGTCTTGTCCATAGACATGTATGGCTGCCCCTTCGGGTCTAACCCAATTCAATAAAGCTATCTACATTTAAGATGCAAACATCTTCATTTACATACATATATCTACATTTTAATGCAGAATCTGTTTTTCAAATACAGATATCTGTCTTTGAAATGCAGATATCTCTACTTGGTTATTAAAAAGAGATAATGAATTTGAATTAAGACATCTGCATTTAAATTACAGACATCTGCATTTCAAATGCAGATATCCCTTTTTTATATCAAAGATATCACCTTTTTTAGAAACACAGATATCTGTATTTGAAATACAGATATGACTAATAAAAAAACAGATATCTCTCATTGAAATACAGATATCAATAATTATCTTTCAAATGCAAATATTTCTATTAATTAACCTGATTATTTCTAATTTAATTTCAACAAATAATCAATACTCCTTTGCTCAAGGTTTTGACATGCTTGAAGTTGCCTGGCAGGAGCAGGATAAAACCCGCTTCCTCCTGATCAACAGTCAAATACACAGCCAAATGAGCTATCGGACCCTGTTGGTTGGCTGGCTAAGTTTTTAACATCTCAGTAAAACAGTTTTGGTTATCATAGTTATGGTAAGAGGCCTAGTAAATCTAACCACACTTCCATCATTCCACCATTCACTGACACCTGTTCTACTTAAATAAGAGGTAGGGACAAACTTTCCTAGCTGCCGGACTTTAGTGCGATCGAGCCAGCGTCCTCATTGCCAGTTGAACTTGCATCTAGCTTAGCTACCGAGCCCATTATATTTGGCCTGGCTTTTTAATAGAACTAGACATAAGATAGGATCAATTATGTACAGTGCATACGAAGATTTATCTATTTCGACAATTCACACAGATATCTGTCAATGAAATGCAGATATCTGTATTTAAAATTCAGATATCTGTTTTTGGTAAAGAAATTCAGATAACTGAATTTCAAATACAGATATCTGCAAGCCAATTACAGATTTCTGTATCTCAACTGCAGATATCTGAATTTCAGCAAAGTTAGAGATGTCTCTAAAATGAAGATATCTATATTATCATAAAAATACAGATATCTTCATTTTTCAGTTTGAGATATCTCTATGTCGATTACAGATATCTGCATTTCAATGAGAAATACATATGTAAATACAAAAATACAGATGTCTGTATTTAACAATAGAGATATCTGTATTGGAAATTCAGAAATCTGCATTACATGGGTAAAAACCGAAAAGGGCCGCCATAGACATGCTGTATTGTCAGAAATTATTTCTTTACATTAATGTTCACATTTTATGAATGTTTTGGCATTATAATAACTTATTAAATCCAGTTTAAAGTTAAAAAATGAAATCTACAGAACTCTTGCAATTACAATTTTAACTTGAAATATGTTTCGTCCGTAGACACGCTGTGGTATCAGAAATAATTATATGTGTTATTGTTTCAATTCTGAGTGTAGTTTGACCAGTGTTTTTGTCAGTTTTTTAAGGTTTTTGACAATTCAGTATCCTCTGTTGGTACTGATGTTCTATTTTCTTCCCATTAAAGGAAAAGTGAGTTCAGAACACATAACAAGATACAACAAAACAGATTATCGTGGTTTATTTTTCATATTCATCAAAAAGGTCTTTTGGCGACTATATGAAGTAAATAATATTGTCTTTTCACTTACTGGTCTGTTCTACAGCAGCTTTATAATACACAGTTCCGAGACACACCCAGAATGTCACTTAAAATCACGTGATAGCGTATACCTGGCCAATGCAACGACAACTTAGCACGTGACATAGTCTCACAAACAAATCGCACGTGGTCAGTATTGTACATAAGTCCGTGATTTTACCTTACAGTTAATGGAGGGATGTATACCTGTTTAAAGAAAACAAACTGACACCACTTTCAATAAACTTATCCTGCTTTGCAAGAACAGAATGCATCGGAAATGCATGATGCGCCAACTTCCATGTGTAGGTCATGAGGAGGCTGATTCTTCGCCATAGATCGCCAACATTTAGCAGACACTTGCATTTGTCATTTGTTTTACCGCCATCTTTGTGCAAAGCTTGTGAGACGTAGTAACAGTAACTAAGTAAGCGGCGCTTTGCAGCTATTCTCGGAACTGTGTATTTAAGTATATATGTTTTATAGTGTTTCATGTACAGGTCAAAAGTGTCCTGTCCGTAGATATTTTAAGTTAATTTGGGAACATTTGTTTCCTCGCATTTATCTTGAATTTCATTTTGCAATCATGCATAAATGGCACACCACCTGAAAGCCATTGACTTAAGTTTTCAAAATTGTAAATCAATTGAAAATCAGGTGACCCACAGAGAAACTGGACAAAACAATACAAGGTATATCCCCTAATTGTGAAATTTTTTTCATTTAATGAAACATTAAATGAAAGAAAAACAATAGTATTTTTAGCTTTTGCCCACACAAAATTTTCACTGTTGTTATGTTGTTGTTATTCATAATAAATTATTAAACTTTATTGTTGTCTTAAGTTGAAAATGAAAATATTAAAAAAAAGGAGTCTGTGTTCTTTTTATGAGTCAAATACAGCCTTTTTAACAAAAATGAATACCAGAGTATAAAATGTTATACTCGGCATTTACATTTTCTGAAACTGCAACATCTGTAGATTTCAGAAATAAAAGAATTTAGTCATTCAGAAACCCTTGAAAAATCACCTCTGGTGAAACATAAATTTTCATCTGATCTTGGCTGAGGCGAATGTACAAAAAAAATTAGGAAAGGATCCCATTGATTGTGCCGTGGTTGTATTAATTCATTGCTTAACGGGGAACCAAAGACGAAAACCGTATTTTTATCAGTTTTCAAAAATATCTTGTTCCCTCTTTTGCCAGTATTCTGATACAAAAAGTACATCAACTTACATATTTTCATTAATTCTAAAGGCTGTACAGGTCTCATAATGATTCATATTTTGACGCTTTTTACCACCGGTAGGACTATGGAGGCTTTAAGTTGTATAATTTGACTTACTTGGTACCCGACTAAGGGCATTTTTTTAAATTAATTTTCTCCTTGGAATCTTTCGTCTTTGTTCCGTTCAAAATTATTATTTTTTTTTCCCAAATGCCCTTAGCGTTTATTGTTTCATTTTCACTTATATAATGATTTGATTATACATGTACCTCTGAAGAAGCCGACTTGAAAGCGAAAGCGCTCAGGTGAAAACAATTTATTAACCGTTAAAGGTATACTCAGGCAATAATTACACAATTAGGAAACTGGTTAGTTGTATGCGACGCAATTACAATCTTCAGCAAAAACATCTTTGTTACGGAGGCAGAGACGATATATGTTACGCAGAAGGTTTTACACTCGGTCGACACGGGTGTAGAGCCTTATGCGTCGCCAGGACGGCGGAGGGTGACTTCCGGTTAAAGGGTTATCTACTAGTGTAATACACTAACAAGGAAACTCTAACAACGTTAGAATTTTTTAAGTTTATATATAATGTAAATTCTATATACAACAATACAATTTACAACTGTCACAATTACAATAATATACAACACATATCAGTTCATGTCGCTGGCCCAAGTAAGGTGTTTGTTTCAAATCTGTAATCGATTTGCGTGCAATACGCAAATAGATTACCGTCTGACGTCAACACCGTACTCGGCTCAGCGCCATGAACTAAAGGAAAACACAAAGAACAAAAAAAAACGTTAGTTTGAGCTCATACAAAATAAACAAGGCCTTATGTTGGTAGACTTCAACTCGTCGTTCCCTGGATCATGTCATGGGCCAGTCCATATATCATGAGGAACACCAACTTAACACGTGCACGATTATATACTGGTCGCTCCCTGGATCGTACCAGGGACCAGTCTATATATATATTAATACACCTTAGTGGACGAACACTGTCCCACACTTGATGTGACCTTCAGATCTTATCACAGAATCTGGCAAAACTGTGCTAACCACTTCCGCCTACATTTTGTGCTTCCCGCCTCTGCTTAGGAACCTTGCACAAACGGCGTTGTAACTGCCTCTACCCGGGTTGGTATTAACCTGGAGACGTATATCGCATCTCCAGGTGAGACGTGGCTCTAAGCCCTAACAGCTGACTGCCGGACTTGATGTGCCTAAAAATAACGAACTTACACTTAATACATTGTAACTACATAATAATAATACGTAAGACTTGGGCCTGTCTTGGAAATACCATACAACGCCCTCGGCGAATGCCGAGCATAACGTGCACACGCCAGCCGTGTCACTAGACACGACTCGCGCTCACGATGTAAAGCTAAAAGTGTGCTTACCACTTCCGCCAATGAAGAAACGTAGATCCTACCACGCATGTGCGTCAAAGGATCTGACGTCAAACATTGTCAAGAAGTATACTGACGTCAACAGGCATTACCATGACATACCCCACATAAAACATGAATGAATCTAAACAATGACCTATTTACATTAAATTGATTGACCAAAATCTAACTCGCATATGTTTTAATTCATTTCTTTAAACTAAGCGTAATACCATTTGCCATAGAATATAATAGCTGAATAAGCGTTTCTCACACATTTGGGATCATAACGTTTGATCTGACATCATGACATCAATGATGTTATACCATATGACGCCGTCTAATGAAGGCAAATCAAACGCATGATGACCAAATGCTACCATTATAACTTATGGAAAAAACCCTTAATGCGGTGCATGCTATGGCGTCAATTGACGTCACGAGTATATAAATTAGTTCCATTACAAATCAATCTACTTCTATAGGCCACGTATACGTGAAACTAATATAAAAAGTGCTGACGTCGCAATAACATGATGCAACTGACTTCATATGAATAACATGAATGCAACTGACGTCACATGAATAATATGAATGCAACTGACGTCACTGGACATCAGTGAAACTAATATAAAAGTGCTGACGTCGCAATAACATGAATGCAACTGACGTCACATGAATAACATGAATGCAATTGACGTCACTGGACGTCAAATAGACGCACACCATTGCAACCAACATCAGTGATATAAACTATTTCCGTAATTTACAAAACTTCCTAATATACAAATACCATGCGCAGCATGCTTACTAACAAAATCGGTCGACACATGCGCAGCCTGATCACTGCCAACAAAATCAAATCAGTCGACACATATAATCATACCATATCAACCAGAAGTCACATTTTTCATTCTTAGCCAAACTATTCTAAATAAATATAATAAAATCTTACCCTTCTAGGTCTTAACACAGAATCTGGGCACACAACAATATAACATCCATCAAGAATTAAACAGCCACGTCTAACTTTTCATTAAAAGATAGGCGTATAAATACTATGCGTCTCACATTAAAATCATGCAACACGCTTTCCACAATCAAAAGACTCGTGCAGGTATTCACCTTAAAATCATGCAATACGCTGTCCACGAGAGGTATTCACAAACAACCCATGCATAACGTAGCCACAATTTCCGTAAATGTTTTATTACCACAGTTGCCCTAAAAACTGTAGCTCTACTGATTGAAAGGATTAAAATAATCTCGACGACATAGTGGACGATTAGATCCATTTCGTAACAATATATCAGTGCATACTCTTGTTGAATATTCACGAATATTTTGTCGTCACAAATTGTTTGACCCCCACGTGGCAATGAACAGGCGTTTCTGCAAGCACACTTTGAATTTTATGATTGGTGTAGTAAATAACTTAAAAATAGCATTAACGTCTAATCCGTGCAAGTGAGTTCATTTCAGCCAATAACTGTCAGAAGGCGATTAAAGAAAGGTCTTGAAATTATTCATGATATAACTTTACCCTGATTAACTATGATTGCTGGGCGTATCCCGTCTTCATTTTTGGCGCGAATAGCGGACCGCTATTCCCGCCAATATATTTACTTTCTTAAATTCTCCTACTTCCAGGGACCGTCACAAATCATAAACTAGATAGATAAAAGTACTTTTACAAGCGATCATTATCATGCCTAGGATTATCGCTGTCTCTCTCTCTATATATATAGCATAACATTAGCTTATTCGGCATTAAGCATATACGCATACAATTATAGCAATACAAAATAGATGGACGGACACACGGTGCCAGGTGTGTGCAACTGTAGATACGTTCCGCTGAGCCACCTGGGGAACATCGGTACGAGAATTGAAACAACAACAACATACAAAATAGTACGTAGCAATAGTGAAAGGTTATAACTGACAGATATCCTGAGAAGAATCCGAATGCCCCTACTCTATACTTGCCATGCTTCAACCAATGCTGGTAACAACACAGTATCCGAACGCACTACACCATCTCTTCCGGTTTTCATATCGTTGAATCGAGAGTATAAACATTCGCTTATAACCAGTAGTCGGAAATTATTATGTTTTGAGATTTTATACGGAATCTGCTGCGTCATTTATAGTTATTCAGCTTCAAAAATGTAAAGAGGTAAGTTTAATATAATTTGCCTTTCGGTCTTTTACTTTATTGCCCTGTACAATGAAACCCTCATGACCATCACAGAAATTTTATTAAAAACAGCTAATTTAACACGAGTTTGTGTCGTGCAAACCTAGCTATCGTCCTGCTATCAAAACTAACAAACTGTAGATTGATAACGCCTTCCGTTTATTTTAAAGATTTTTATAAAACATGTAAGAAAAGGGTCAAAACGGTTTAGAATCATGCCAAGGGCGATTTGAATACTGTACTCCTTACTATCCACCCATACACAACATTGTTCAGGGCGATAAAGTAAAAGACCGAAGAGCAAATTATATTAAACTTACCTCTTTACATTTTCGAAGCTAAATGACTATAAATGACGCAGCAGATTCCGGATAAAATCTCAAAACATAAGGATTTCCGACTACTGGTTATAAGCGAATGTTTGTACTCTCGATTCAACGCTATGAAAACCGGAAGAGATGGTACAGTGCGTTCGGATACTGTGAACAAATCATACTCATTTTACAACGTCCTAGTCAAATTGATACATGCTCAAAATATCCCAGCGGACACATGACGTCGTACTGATGTCGATGCGACGTCATTATGTCGTATCCACACCAGCTGATTCCTTTGTTGTTTTGGGTTTAACTGCCCTTATGGACAGTATTTCAGTTGTCTACATCGGACCGTCTCCCAGACTGAGTGAGTGAGTGAGTGAATTCGAGTTTAAAGTCTCACCAACAACTAGGTCATGCAGATACGGGACCTCGGTTTAAAGTCTCATCCGAAAACCGGAGAAGCGGGGCGTCTCCCAGAAAGAGGGAGAAAGAAAAGAGATGATATACGAGAGACAAAAATGTCTAACCAATCCTACCCGCACCTGCTGTAAGCACAGTATGCCCTTGCCCTACAAGCTAGTAGAGCGCCCCTCCCCCCCCCCCACCCCCCCACACACGCACACACTTACGTACCCCGGATGCACGGGAGTGGCGAACAGAACAGAACATGAATTAGTTTGCGGCCTTAATGCTTTAAACCAGTTCCCTCTGGGGAGACGGGATGCAGGTGGAGTGTTAGAGGTGTTGTCAGGGCCTGAGAGGGCATAAATAAAGGTACTGTAAGAATTATGGCTGACACTGTATGTTATGGCGTATGTGTGCATTCTTTAGACCAAAGTTGATATTACCGTTTTCCTAAAACTTTTTGTAAGATTAATATGCAAATTTTGACACATCATACATAGTCACAACAGCTTTACTTTGGCCTTGACATGAGATATCCTTTCCTCTGTATGAAATAGTATACAAAAACGCGCTGGTTGAATAGACAAATGAGCCGCAAAACGAGAAAAACAACAAAGTGGCACGTGCGCACAGCCAGGACTCAGATCAGCCTGGGTATCCGCCCAGTCTAACCAGAATCTCTCTGTCCGCGTGGAGCTAGCTGAGGCTCTTGGCAACCTTTTAAGCGCAGGGCCATGACTCTGATCAGACTGGGCCGATGCCCAGGCTGATTCCCCGCCTCCCTTTCAAACATGGCAAACCAACAACAACAACAACAAACAAAAAAAAACTGATAAGGAAAGGGTAGGTTGCAGACCAATGAGCCTATACACAGCTTTGCACGTTTCCATTGTTTAGACAAGGGAATTGCTGCCTATACTTCAATTTGCATATTGACTGTTCTTTTTTAATTCATTTAAATATCAATCGTGTATGCGACGTCTGAAACTCCCAGACTTCCCTCCAATATCATAGAATTGCCCCCTATTACGCCCTTGACAATAAATTATGGTAACAGTTTAGCTGTCACTAGTAAACTGTCAGTGGGGTAGTATGACCTGTTTTCACTGCAGTTAGCGCAAACTTTATCATTTTTTCGTCTCAAGGTTTTATTATCTTGACGAAACTCATTTATTTTGTCAAAACACTAGTCGTATGAATATATAAAGAATGAATTTTTAACGGGCGCGCTCATCATTTAACAGTTGAGGACTTGAGCAGACGAACAAAATGTCTTCTAAAGATTACGATGAAGTTGAGAAGTTATTCTGTGGAACATGGAAACTTGATCGTGAGGAAAATATGGAAGCTTTTATGGTCGCAACAGGTAAGGGATTATGCCAGCCGAAAAAAAGATTATTCTATATCGCGTGCTAGAAAATGTTCATTTATACTGGATCTTTTATATCAGGTAGTCGCGGTTTGTTCGAATTTCGTCTGACAAATAATATCTTAAAGAACAGGCCCCGAGGTTATAAAACTTGAGTACATTCTCAAACTCAGAATAAAGCACACTGGTTGGCTGCTTCCGAGCACATGCTCGGAAGCAGCCGATCAATGTGCTTTATTTTGAGCTTGAGATTATTCTCAAGTTCTATAACCTCGAACCCAAGTATACTTTCAGGGGAAGCAACTCTGCTTTTATCAGTTGTCTTCCCTCTGACTGCGGGTCAACTCTTAAAGGAAAGAATTAAGTTTGCCTCCCTCCTTTGCCAGAAGAACCCATTTTTAAGGAATATATTGCCAGAAAAGTCAACAGTAAGTCATAAAAGTTGTTTCCCTTTTCAAAATGGCGGAGATGTAGAACTTGCAGTACTACTGCCGTCGGTGTATTTCTCGATGAGTGATTATCTCGGTATTTGTTTCAAATTGGTCAAGCCGGGCCGCGTAGCGCAATCGGTAGGGCACCTGACTCATAA
The DNA here is from genome assembly GCA_963989385.1 of Ctena decussata. Classification (NCBI taxonomy): domain Eukaryota; kingdom Metazoa; phylum Mollusca; class Bivalvia; order Lucinida; family Lucinidae; genus Ctena; species Ctena decussata. The sequence continues at coordinate 74,204,879 of OZ022503.1, read as the reverse complement.
GTCAGAGGTCCTGGGTTGGAAACCCGGTTTGGCCACTCACTTTCGTTTCTCTTTCCGCTGATTCAAGAAGGGCAGTTGTCAGTTACTGGCGAAAGTATGTGCACTTAGTACTGGTTAACCGCTTAGGAGGTCTAAGCCTGCCCAGGAATAGTGTGGTTAGGTTAACTGACCGTCCCGACATGACCATAGTTGTTTATCGTGGACCTTAAACAACAAATCAATCAATCAAATTGGCCAAGATAGTCCTGAATATGGAAGCTCTGTTTGAAGTGTACGAGCTCTTGCTTTGCGCTCTTTAACATTTTGTCAACCTCACATACTCTCCCTCCCGCTTAGACATCTGCAACCTTTCCAGTGACAAAGGGATACTTTGAACGTTTTTGTGCGATATGTTTCAAGGACTCTGGTGGTACATTGTACATGTAATTTTGAGTGTCCTTCTAGTGTTTATTCTGACCACAGGGGTTTTCCCCCTGAATTCGTTGTAGAAGATTTTTAGTAAAACTTTCTTCAGGCGTATTGGTGACATGACCAGCCCAAGCTTCCGATTTGTATCTATACTTTGCATTTCAGCCCTGTTCAGGACTTCTGTATCTGGGATTCTGTTTTGTTATATACTGAATGTCAAAAGAAATGTCCACAAGTGTATGTTCTGTTTTCAAGGCACTGCCACAAGGCACGTCCAAATCGATCATTGCACAGATTATACTTATCGCCTGACCATAGTACACGAAACTTTCATAGTTCTAGTCATTAATGTGAGTAATTGTACTTTCCCGATAACCATTAAATTCCATTGCAAGAGTTATCTTTCCTTTTCCAATAAAGCATGTTGTGTTTAGAAATGGTCTCTCATTTGCAGTTGGTAGAAAACCACTGAAATTGTTTGATTGTTCACAGGCACTTGAATTTCTATGCTATGAAACATATTTCAATGCCGCTAAACATTTAGGCTATGAGCTATTTTGAAGAAATGGCCTATAGACTGCGTCAAGTATAAAGGGTTTTGAGGGGGTTATTGAGCATAGAACTTCAAGCGCCTGTGGATTGTTCGGGTTCTTAAGTGGCTGACAGCGTTATGAAATCGGTCAAGTTTCAATTACCTTCCTTTGTATAAAAATATTTAAAATCTGAAGTCCAATAACGTCAATGCTTATAGATCTTTTATGAATGATTTGAGGTACTTTGTTTGAATACAGTATTGCGTTGCTAGAAATATTTCTAATAGAAAGATGTTTGAACGAATCAGAGTTAGAATGAACTGTAAAACTCTAGGTTAAAGGTAGGTTCCTGTACTAGCGATATCAGTTATGTTCACAAAATAATATTTTCCTTTTCTGCGTAGAATTGAATACTCTTATTTTTCAGAATCCGTTGCTACCGAGAAAACTGTCGGAGCTTGTTGAAAATTATCGTTTTTCCTCTGGTTTATTTTATTTCATTGGAATTCCGGTTCTAAAAATAACTTTGTTATATGTCTATAAGTGCGCGGTTTCTGGGGTCATTCTCCAAAGGTCAATTTTCTCTTGCCGTGAGCTCTCCTAGAGATCCCGGCATGGCGGACGAGTTACAACTATCCCAAAATGCGACGCAGCATGACGTCACCTGTGTTATCTAATTTTGGCACGAGCTAAAAATAGCGCTAACTGGTGTGCGAAACAGAGTTAAGAAATCCCTTACAAAACAACTTTCTAATATTTTTGGCTTTACACTTTTTAGTGAAACTTATTCATTCCCTTGTTATAAGTGTTTTCCGACAACTTGGAAAAAAAATCATCAAAATTATGATCATTTCCAAACTACAGGAACCTACCTTTAAAGTGAAATGCCTGTTTACACTTTCTGCATACATTCTGCAGCCCAAGAACAAAATTAATTGCGGCATATTCTGATAATAGAATACACAATCACAGATAAATCGTGATTCCCAAAGATTCTGCATTTTCGCCCGAGAATGTACTAGTAATATCTTAATCGTTGCTTAACTTTAACTTATGTAACTTTTGATTTTACACCATACGGAAGTTCTTGGTTCTCACAGATACAGTGTAAGACATATTTAGTGCTTCAGACAGTCTTTTTCTCAAAAACTCACAGACACAATCAAACTAACGAAACAGAAACAAGTAGTAGTTCTCTTCGTTTGCAAGTTTATTGTGTATATACTTTGTATACGTTTCATTTGGTGTTCAGTATAGCTGAAGCAACCTTTGTGTTTACTTCATCAAGCATGTCAAGGTTATTGCATTTGACAGTGTTCTTCCTTGTCAGCATCACTTCGCTGTTATAGTAGTCTCATTATACTGCTTCCATTGTGCAGTCTGATGCACTACCTGCCGTTAAAATTAAAAAAGTGATATATTTGGCATATAGTGCAGATCCAGATCAGACACCACAATGAGGGATACTGACCAGGATCTACATAAAACTGCATAAGACAAATGGATACTTCTTAAACTAAAAAAAATAAGCTAAACCAGCCACCTCTTAACTGACAAATCAACTCGTCCAATTTATAAGGACAGAAGAGTGGACAAGGCATAAATGAGCTAAAACCAAAGGTCAAGATGTGCCAGTCGATGTGTGCAATCTGAGAACCTTCGAGCACCGACTATAATCCAGACCAAATTCACACTGTTGCGAAACGACGCCATCCGGATCAGACGGCTCAGTATGGGTCTACAACGTCTGTAATTTTTCGGGGTTAACTAACATTATCCCTTTTAATATAATGTCAAACTTAAAATATCCGGGGTTGAAAAGGTTAGCAAGTGGCAAGATTCATCAAAATTTGACAAGCAATAATTAACCGAGCAATAAAGTTGTAATATCAATAACCTAGGCCGGCACACAACAAAACCAACAAAGTGGCATGTGCGCCCAGAGAAGACTCAGATCAGCCTGAGCATCCGCCCAGTCTGATCAGAGTCTTCGCTGTCCGCTCGGAGCTAGCATCGTCCGCCAGTCTGGTTAGAGTATTCGCTGTCCGCGTGGAGCTAGCGTCGACCCTAAGCTACCCTTTGAGCGCTCAACAAAGACTCTGATCAGACAGGGCGGATGTCCAGGCTGATCTGAGTAGGTGCTAGGCGCACATGCCCCTTTTTTTGGTTTGTCGTGTCGTGGCTGATGTAGTTAAGGTGTATGTATACAGCTCTTTGTTGTTCAACCATTGATATACACAAGAAATCAGCTTTTTTCCGTTTGTTTCCCTCAGACTCTTCCCTATGCGCTTACAGGGTAGCTAAGGATCTAAGCTACATCCATGCGGACAGCGAAGACTCTGATCAGACTGGGCGGATGCGCAGGCTGATCTGAGTCTGCGCTGGGCGAATAACAATTTTTTGGTTTTGTCGTGTCGCGGCTCAATCATTATATAAATTAAACGGCGGATATAACGCGGCGGTCTGTTTAACCCTCTAGTGCCGGAGTATCATATCTGCTACATGACTCTGTTTTGGTGCCGTGACCAGGATTTTTACTTGTATGTTACCTTATGTTGCTAGAAAATCAGTTAAGATATCAGGAAATAAGATTAATCCATTCCAGTTGTAATGATATGTCTAAAGTGTGTTTATCAGCCGCCAAAAGTCGCCAAAGTTCGAAAACACAAAATGTATCATATGTGATACATTGGGCAATAAAAACAAAAATTGTGATATTGACTTTACTTTTTCAGATATCCCTGATACATATATCCCAAAATATTCTTTTTCATACATTTCTTTCTCATCCAAAAAGGTGCCCCATAATTATTATTAACACTTGAGTTATTCACCCTGAAAAAAGCTACTTTTTAAAAATTAATGCCCAATGTAGCATATATGCTACATGTATATCTCACCAACCTTGGACCTCAACATAAATTCAGACCCTGTTTTCAATTTGACTTCCCAAAGCTAGTGGCTGGATGGAATATAAATGTTTTCTTAAAGTGCGTTCTATGTTTGGGCACTAGAGGGTTAAATACGATCTCTCCAGTCTTGGTGTTGCTGTCAAGCTATTCAGTCTAATAAACAGTTTATTTTCACGTCGTCTAGATTTCTGTGGGAGACAGCATGGCTTTGTTGATTCATGTTTCGGCAGAAGGTGTAACGAAACTTCTTAAGGGCTTGAACCCATCGAAAGCTTTAGGACCTGATGTGTTGCATCCTAGAGTCTTAAAAGAGCTAGCATCTGAATTAGGCCCAATGTTTGCTCATCTCTTCCAACAATCCATTGACACGGGTGAAATCCCCAAGGAATGGTCTCTTGCAAATATATGCCCACTCTTCAAAAAAGGAGACGGGTCTTTGGCTTGCAATTACCGACCGGTTTCTCTAACTTGTGTACCATGCAAGTTACTCGAACACATTGTCTGCTCTAATATTATGGCACATTTGGATGACCATAAACTTTTGTCAGACAGACAACATGCTTTCCGAAAGAAACATAGCTGTGAAACTCAATTGATCACGGTTATAAATGACTGGGCTAAAATCTTGGATAAGGGCGGTCAGGTTGACACTTTTATCTTGGACTTCGAGAAAGCTTTTGACACTCCCCCTCATGAATTACTTAAATGTAACAACACCCCAGATAATACCCAAACATTCCTTCTCAATTACAGAGTAGTTCTTTTCCCGAGGTAACAATTTCTTGCTAGCATAAGCAATCGGCAAACGACCTTCACCTTCGAACTCCTGAAGCAAAATAGCTCCAAGACCAACGTCTGAAGCGTCTGTTCGAAGTACAAACGGGTTACCTTCTTGAAAAACAGGTAAGCGAAGAATAGGACTAGACGTGAGCCTACTCTTCAGGGTTTGAAATGCCCTTTCATGCTGATCTTGCCAATCTTTGATAGAATTAGGTCTATCCCGTTTAGTTAAATCAGTCAGAGGAGAAGCTATGGATGAGAAATTTGGGATAAAACGACGGTAAAACCCAGCTAATCCCAGAAAAGATTTAATTTGCCTTTTCGTACATGGACGAGGAGCATCTCTGATAGCCTGTATCTTGTCCTCTTGCGGTCGTACCGTCTGTCCGACGATATTGTGACCAAGGCACTCGATACTGCCATAACCGATCATGCATTTAGATGGTTTTGCCGTCAATTTGGCCGACCTGAGCCGATCTAACACTTGACGTAATGACGTCACATGATCCTTCCATGTTTCAGTAAATATCCACATGTCATCAACAAAGCTGTCAACATTTGGGAGATTGGACAATATGATTCTCATTAACCTACAAAAAGAGGCTCCCGAATTGACCAAACCGAAGGGCATAGTTTTAAACTGGAATAAACCCTTAGGCGTTTCAAATGCCGTCAAAGGTTTAGACCTTTCAGTAAGACTGACTTGCCAATAACCCTTACTCAGGTCCATCTTTGTAAAGAATCTATGTTCCGACATTTTATTGATAACCTCCTCCATATTTGGCATAGGTTCTGCATCGAATTCCGTCACTTTGTTAAGCTTCCGGAAGTCGATACAGAATCTAACTGATCCGTCTTTCTTCGGAACTAGGACAACAGGAGATGAATACGGTGAAATCGACGGCTCGATTACCCCTAAATCCAACATATCCTGTATCTCCGTCTCCATGACGTTACGCGTCTTATACGGGATAGAATAACCCTTCGTCCGTATGGGTTCTGACGTGAGTAGTTTGATATCGTGCTGTATTTGATCAGTTCGACCGGGTAAACTTGATAGTACATCCGGGTACTGTTTAATCAACGCTTCAACCTCCATACGTTGTTCTGACGTTAACGTATCTGAAATACTGACGTCGTTATAAGTTTCCGGCTCTTTAGCTGTCGGAAAAGCACAATCATCAAGAGAAAATTCATCACTACCATCGTCATCAACCGACTCTGTAGTCTCAGTCGACAATAAACAATGTGACGGCACAGTACGACGTTCGACATACTGTTTCAGCATATTAGCATGATATGTACTCACGACACCATTGACGTCGATTTTATAGTCCATTCTATTCACCACCTCTACTACTTCATATGGACCCTTCCACTGCAATAACAGTTTATTACTGTCAGTTGGCAGTAATAACAGTACTTTATCTCCCATGTTAAATTTACGCGACCTAGCGCGTTTGTCATAATAAGCCTTTTGCTTTACTTGTACTTTCCGTAAATTATCATGTGCTAACTTACACGTCTGCTCTAACCGTTCTCTCAACTCAATTACGTACTGGTACGTAGACAGAACCTGCTCATCCTGTACCTCTTCAGACCATAATTCACGTAATATTGCCATAGGGCCCTTAACGTTACGTCCGTATAACAGTTCGAACGGAGAAAACCCTAATGACTCCTGCGGAACCTCCCTTATTGCAAACAGTAGTGCTGGGAGATATCTATCCCAGTCTTTTGGACGTTCTGCGCACATCCTACGTAGCATTTGCTTCAACGTCGCGTGAAAACGCTCTACGAGACCGTTGCAGATAGGATGATACGGCGTCGTGGTTAACTGCTGGAGTGATAACAGCCTGCTTACTTCTTTCATAACTTCAGCAGTAAACTGACTTCCGCAATCTGTTAACATTTCATCAGGTATGCCAACTCTACTGAACATCTCAACTAACGCTTCGGCTACGCGTTCCGTTTCAATGCCGGGTAACGCTACCGCCTCGGGATATCTCGTCGCATAGTCTATCATTCTTAAAATATAGCGGGATTTCCTGTCAGAACGAGGTTCTATCGGTCCAACTATATCAACAGCGACTCGTTTAAATGGTGTGTCAATCTGTGGCAACTTTCCTAAAGGTACCTTAGTGACACGACCTTTTTGAATAGTCCTTTGACATATGTCACAAGATTTACAAAACCTTGCCACATCACCACAAACTCAGGCCAAAAGAACTCAGTTAAAACTCTATCCATAGTTTTCTTTATGCCCAAATGACCTGACATCAAGGTTTCGTGCGCCAATCTTAACACCTTTTCACGAAAACCTTCAGGGATAATAAGTTGCAAAGTGACCTTGTTTCCCTTAGTAAACTGCCTATACAATAAATCTTTCTTTCGGATAAACTTAGTTTCACCTCGGTTCAATCCACGACTAATAGTCACATTCCCAGATTCCACTCTTTGCCTTATGCCATTCAATTTAGGGTCAACAACTTGGGCCTGCTTCAATGCCTCCTTATCACTAGCAATAATTTGATCAGGAACTTTAAGTTTCCTATAGACCTCTTCACCTTGCTTAGCTTGTGACCTAGTCACTGCCGCCATTGCAAAATGGGACATATCGGGAAGTTTTGACCCGTCAATATTTCCAATAACCAGGTCATACAATGTATCTTCCATGCACAATGCCTCAGTTTTTCCTGTGAAAAATGGACAATCTATGTCAACCATTGCTAAGGGATACCTTTGGGTAGATTCATCAATCAAAGTTACATCAGATTCTCTACCAGGTAACTGATCATTAGAAACCAAGTTTCTACGAACGACACACCCAGTACAACCTGTGTCCCTTAAAACTACAACAGTCTTACCATTAACCGTACCCTGCGCTGTTGGTAATCGCGACCTTAAAAAGTAACAGACACCTTCCCTATCCACGTTATCATTGATTAGTGGACTTTCTTCCTTACTCTTATAGAGACCTTCAATTTCATGAGACCTATTCATTGTAGTTTTACAAAAGCTCATTTGATGTCCGCCACCCCGACCACGTCCGCGGGAATAACCCCGACCACGGCCACGATCTGAATTACTACCCTTCGTCTGTACAGTATCGCTCTTACTCTGTGATCTTTGTGTCTCATCTTTCGGTGCATAACTACTCCCCTTATTTCCACTATATCCGCTTGCACTTGCAACCACCTCCGCACTAAATGCTTGCTTCCTATCGGGATTCTTAAAACATTTATATGTTAAATGTCCCTTACCACAAATACTGCATTTTATCTCTGGCTTCGCACTCGGCTTATTATCAGATCTACTCTGAGTTACGCCCTTACTATCACGCTGCCCCTTATTAACACAAGCATAGACACCGCCACGTGCTTCTGCAAATAAATCTGCTTCCCTAGCCATCTCACCTAGATTCGTGAATGTTTTCGGTTTCAAATGAACATATAGTTCTTTACTACACGATTCTAAAAACTGATCTCTAGCGAAAAAATCGCAAACAGCTTCATAAGACTGGTCTACTTTCGCCATTTTCAACCATTTATTAAGATACGACCTAAGTCTACTACTAAACTGAATAAACGTTTCGGACTTTTCAGGCCTATCATAGCGAAATTTCTTCCTAAATCCGCGTTCAGTCATATCGAAATTCTTTAACAACGCATCTTTCAACTTGTCATAATCTGCTGCATCATCTACAGACAATCTATCATAAACATCAAGCGCGCGACCTTTAAGTAATGCGCTTAAATATGCAGCCCAAACGTTTTTATCCCATTTATTCGCCGTCGCGTATTTCTCAAACCTTGATAAGTAACTATCCATTTTGTCCTTACTTTCATCAAAATACGGTAATTTGGGATCTCGCGCATGCGCTAACTTTTCAGCCTTCTGTTTTTCTAATTCAACTCTAAACGTTACCTTCTGCAAATCTATCTGATTCTTTAACTCGCGTTGTTGCAATTCAAAACTATACTTCAACTTTTCTAACTCAACTTAGCTCGACAACTTCGCTTCCTTATCGCTTTCGACTTGAGACAACTTAGCTTCCCTATCTTTCTCGGCTTGCCGCTCTATGCTTTCAATTCGCGCCATCTCGATTTCCCTATCCGCCGCAATCTTAGCTTCTTCCGTCGCCCTATCCGCCGCAATTTTAGCTAACTCAATTTCCCTATCTCTTTCGGCCTGCGCGATCCTAGCTAACTCAATTTCCCTGTCTTTATCGGCCTGCGCAATCTTTTCTTTCTCCGCCGCGATCTTCGCTAACTCAATTTCCCTGTCTTTATCGGCCTGCGCAATCTTTTCTTTATCAAGTGCCCTTACCGCGTGCCTTTCTGCCCTCTCAGTCTCTTGCTGTTGCCTTACAAATTCCTGCAACGCCTGCCCTTCATAACCTAACTCCCTTCCCGTCTTAACTAACTGATCCATGACGCTTAACGTAATGCTCACGTTAACCTAACTGAAACCGACGTTCACTTATAGTCACACACGTTAACTAAAACGTTAACAAAAATAATAACAAACTAATCCAACTAAAACGTTGATTAATTAGTATACTCGCGATCTAGACGTAGCTATTAAAGTTACGTTCATAACAGACCGGAAATGACGTCATAAACTGACGTTGACTTTGCCGAGAATTACTTTTCAGTATTAAATGACGTAATTAGATGACGTAAATAACCCACATTACAATTACGCCCAACTTGATCTAGCGTATCGGATATACAAACGTAACGTATCTAACGCAACGTATTAACACTGACACGACAACTGTACGTCCTACATTACAAAACCTTATAAGATACCAACGGTAAATCAAACTTAAGATTCCGCTATTAGGTTTAATTGTAACGATATTATATTACGTTACGAGTAACCTACGTTACTAAATCAGGACATAAAATGGACCTCAGTAACGGTTACGACAGAACGTACAAACGTTTGAATTAATGAACTAACAGATTGTCATGCAACAGCAGTGCCCAGGTACTCAAATGGACCTTAAAACTAAATATGTATCATCCGTGCCAAGACAATTCAGGTCTATATAACCTCAGTTTCCCCACTCAGATATGCAACCTGTTACATTTTATCACAAATTAATGCATGGGCTATCGCACTTCATCACGCAGGGAATAAGGATAGTTGACCTTAATTGAGTGTAGGTTACATTTACAAAGAATTTAGTGGCAAAATTGCTCCCCTAAAATTCACAGCCTTACGTCACCTTAGAAAAGAACAATCAGAATGTCAATAATAATAAAAAAAAAATGTCTGACAAAATTGTGCCTAGATTCTGTATATATTGTCAATGTGTTACACTTGCAGATATTAACCGGAAATCAAATCCCGTTACTTCATGACACCATGTTACGCAGAAGGTTTTACACTCGGTCGACACGGGTGTAGAGCCTTATGCGTCGCCAGGACGGCGGAGGGTGACTTCCGGTTAAAGGGTTATCTACTAGTGTAATACACTAACAAGGAAACTCTAACAACGTTAGAATTTTTTAAGTTTATATATAATGTAAATTCTATATACAACAATACAATTTACAACTGTCACAATTACAATAATATACAACACATATCAGTTCATGTCGCTGGCCCAAGTAAGGTGTTTGTTTCAAATCTGTAATCGATTTGCGTGCAATACGCAAATAGATTACCGTCTGACGTCAACACCGTACTCGGCTCAGCGCCATGAACTAAAGGAAAACACAAAGAACAAAAAAAACGTTAGTTTGAGCTCATACAAAATAAACAAGGCCTTATGTTGGTAGACTTCAACTCGTCGTTCCCTGGATCATGTCATGGGCCAGTCCATATATCATGAGGAACACCAACTTAACACGTGCACGATTATATACTGGTCGCTCCCTGGATCGTACCAGGGACCAGTCTATATATATATTAATACACCTTAGTGGACGAACACTGTCCCACACTTGATGTGACCTTCAGATCTTATCACAGAATCTGGCAAAACTGTGCTAACCACTTCCGCCTACATTTTGTGCTTCCCGCCTCTGCTTAGGAACCTTGCACAAACGGCGTTGTAACTGCCTCTACCCGGGTTGGTATTAACCTGGAGACGTATATCGCATCTCCAGGTGAGACGTGGCTCTAAGCCCTAACAGCTGACTGCCGGACTTGATGTGCCTAAAAATAACGAACTTACACTTAATACATTGTAACTACATAATAATAATACGTAAGACTTGGGCCTGTCTTGGAAATACCATACAACGCCCTCGGCGAATGCCGAGCATAACGTGCACACGCCAGCCGTGTCACTAGACACGACTCGCGCTCACGATGTAAAGCTAAAAGTGTGCTTACCACTTCCGCCAATGAAGAAACGTAGATCCTACCACGCATGTGCGTCAAAGGATCTGACGTCAAACATTGTCAAGAAGTATACTGACGTCAACAGGCATTACCATGACATACCCCACATAAAACATGAATGAATCTAAACAATGACCTATTTACATTAAATTGATTGACCAAAATCTAACTCGCATATGTTTTAATTCATTTCTTTAAACTAAGCGTAATACCATTTGCCATAGAATATAATAGCTGAATAAGCGTTTCTCACACATTTGGGATCATAACGTTTGATCTGACATCATGACATCAATGATGTTATACCATATGACGCCGTCTAATGAAGGCAAATCAAACGCATGATGACCAAATGCTACCATTATAACTTATGGAAAAAACCCTTAATGCGGTGCATGCTATGGCGTCAATTGACGTCACGAGTATATAAATTAGTTCCATTACAAATCAATCTACTTCTATAGGCCACGTATACGTGAAACTAATATAAAAAGTGCTGACGTCGCAATAACATGATGCAACTGACTTCATATGAATAACATGAATGCAACTGACGTCACATGAATAATATGAATGCAACTGACGTCACTGGACATCAGTGAAACTAATATAAAAGTGCTGACGTCGCAATAACATGAATGCAACTGACGTCACATGAATAACATGAATGCAATTGACGTCACTGGACGTCAAATAGACGCACACCATTGCAACCAACATCAGTGATATAAACTATTTCCGTAATTTACAAAACTTCCTAATATACAAATACCATGCGCAGCATGCTTACTAACAAAATCGGTCGACACATGCGCAGCCTGATCACTGCCAACAAAATCAAATCAGTCGACACATATAATCATACCATATCAACCAGAAGTCACATTTTTCATTCTTAGCCAAACTATTCTAAATAAATATAATAAAATCTTACCCTTCTAGGTCTTAACACAGAATCTGGGCACACAACAATATAACATCCATCAAGAATTAAACAGCCACGTCTAACTTTTCATTAAAAGATAGGCGTATAAATACTATGCGTCTCACATTAAAATCATGCAACACGCTTTCCACAATCAAAAGACTCGTGCAGGTATTCACCTTAAAATCATGCAATACGCTGTCCACGAGAGGTATTCACAAACAACCCATGCATAACGTAGCCACAATTTCCGTAAATGTTTTATTACCACAGTTGCCCTAAAAACTGTAGCTCTACTGATTGAAAGGATTAAAATAATCTCGACGACATAGTGGACGATTAGATCCATTTCGTAACAATATATCAGTGCATACTCTTGTTGAATATTCACGAATATTTTGTCGTCACAAATTGTTTGACCCCCACGTGGCAATGAACAGGCGTTTCTGCAAGCACACTTTGAATTTTATGATTGGTGTAGTAAATAACTTAAAAATAGCATTAACGTCTAATCCGTGCAAGTGAGTTCATTTCAGCCAATAACTGTCAGAAGGCGATTAAAGAAAGGTCTTGAAATTATTCATGATATAACTTTACCCTGATTAACTATGATTGCTGGGCGTATCCCGTCTTCATTTTTGGCGCGAATAGCGGACCGCTATTCCCGCCAATATATTTACTTTCTTAAATTCTCCTACTTCCAGGGACCGTCACAAATCATAAACTAGATAGATAAAAGTACTTTTACAAGCGATCATTATCATGCCTAGGATTATCGCTGTCTCTCTCTCTATATATATAGCATAACATTAGCTTATTCGGCATTAAGCATATACGCATACAATTATAGCAATACAAAATAGATGGACGGACACACGGTGCCAGGTGTGTGCAACTGTAGATACGTTCCGCTGAGCCACCTGGGGAACATCGGTACGAGAATTGAAACAACAACAACATACAAAATAGTACGTAGCAATAGTGAAAGGTTATAACTGACAGATATCCTGAGAAGAATCCGAATGCCCCTACTCTATACTTGCCATGCTTCAACCAATGCTGGTAACAACACAGTATCCGAACGCACTACACCATCTCTTCCGGTTTTCATATCGTTGAATCGAGAGTATAAACATTCGCTTATAACCAGTAGTCGGAAATTATTATGTTTTGAGATTTTATACGGAATCTGCTGCGTCATTTATAGTTATTCAGCTTCAAAAATGTAAAGAGGTAAGTTTAATATAATTTGCCTTTCGGTCTTTTACTTTATTGCCCTGTACAATGAAACCCTCATGACCATCACAGAAATTTTATTAAAAACAGCTAATTTAACACGAGTTTGTGTCGTGCAAACCTAGCTATCGTCCTGCTATCAAAACTAACAAACTGTAGATTGATAACGCCTTCCGTTTATTTTAAAGATTTTTATAAAACATGTAAGAAAAGGGTCAAAATGGTTTAGAATCATGCCAAGGGCGATTTGAATACTGTACTCCTTACTATCCACCCATACACAACATTGTTCAGGGCGATAAAGTAAAAGACTGAAGAGCAAATTATATTAAACTTACCTCTTTACATTTTCGAAGCTAAATGACTATAAATGACGCAGCAGATTCCGGATAAAATCTCAAAACATAAGGATTTCCGACTACTGGTTATAAGCGAATGTTTGTACTCTCGATTCAACGCTATGAAAACCGGAAGAGATGGTACAGTGCGTTCGGATACTGTGAACAAATCATACTCATTTTACAACGTCCTAGTCAAATTGATACATGCTCAAAATATCCCAGCGGACACATGACGTCGTACTGATGTCGATGCGACGTCATTATGTCGTATCCACACCAGCTGATTCCTTTGTTGTTTTGGGTTTAACTGCCCTTATGGACAGTATTTCAGTTGTCTACATCGGACCGTCTCCCAGACTGAGTGAGTGAGTGAGTGAATTCGAGTTTAAAGTCTCACCAACAACTAGGTCATGCAGATACGGGACCTCGGTTTAAAGTCTCATCCGAAAACCGGAGAAGCGGGGCGTCTCCCAGAAAGAGGGAGAAAGAAAAGAGATGATATACGAGAGACAAAAATGTCTAACCAATCCTACCCGCACCTGCTGTAAGCACAGTATGCCCTTGCCCTACAAGCTAGTAGAGCGCCCCTCCCCCCCCCACCCCCCCACACACGCACACACTTACGTACCCCGGATGCACGGGAGTGGCGAACAGAACAGAACATGAATTAGTTTGCGGCCTAAATGCTTTAAACCAGTTCCCTCTGGGGAGACGGGATGCAGGTGGAGTGTTAGAGGTGTTGTCAGGGCCTGAGAGGGCATAAATAAAGGTACTGTAAGAATTATGGCTGACACTGTATGTTATGGCGTATGTGTGCATTCTTTAGACCAAAGTTGATATTACCGTTTTCCTAAAACTTTTTGTAAGATTAATATGCAAATTTTGACACATCATACATAGTCACAACAGCTTTACTTTGGCCTTGACATGAGATATCCTTTCCTCTGTATTAAATAGTATACAAAAACGCGCTGGTTGAATAGACAAATGAGCCGCAAAACGAGAAAAACAACAAAGTGGCACGTGCGCACAGCCAGGACTCAGATCAGCCTGGGTATCCGCCCAGTCTAACCAGAATCTCTCTGTCCGCGTGGAGCTAGCTGAGGCTCTTGGCAACCTTTTAAGCGCAGGGCCATGACTCTGATCAGACTGGGCCGATGCCCAGGCTGATTCCCCGCCTCCCTTTCAAACATGGCAAACCAACAACAACAACAACAAACAAAAAAAACTGATAAGGAAAGGGTAGGTTGCAGACCAATGAGCCTATACACAGCTTTGCACGTTTCCATTGTTTAGACAAGGGAATTGCTGCCTATGCTTCAATTTGCATATTGACTGTTCTTTTTTAATTCATTTAAATATCAATCGTGTATGCGACGTCTGAAACTCCCAGACTTCCCTCCAATATCATAGAATTGCCCCCTATTACGCCCTTGACAATAAATTATGGTAACAGTTTAGCTGTCACTAGTAAACTGTCAGTGGGGTAGTATGACCTGTTTTCACTGCAGTTAGCGCAAACTTTATCATTTTTTCGTCTCAAGGTTTTATTATCTTGACGAAACTCATTTATTTTGTCAAAACACTAGTCGTATGAATATATAAAGAATGAATTTTTAACGGGCGCGCTCATCATTTAACAGTTGAGGACTTGAGCAGACGAACAAAATGTCTTCTAAAGATTACGATGAAGTTGAGAAGTTATTCTGTGGAACATGGAAACTTGATCGTGAGGAAAATATGGAAGCTTTTATGGTCGCAACAGGTAAGGGATTATGCCAGCCGAAAAAAAGATTATTCTATATCGCGTGCTAGAAAATGTTCATTTATACTGGATCTTTTATATCAGGTAGTCGCGGTTTGTTCGAATTTCGTCTGACAAATAATATCTTAAAGAACAGGCCCCGAGGTTATAAAACTTGAGTACATTCTCAAACTCAGAATAAAGCACACTGGTTGGCTGCTTCCGAGCACATGCTCGGAAGCAGCCGATCAATGTGCTTTATTTTGAGCTTGAGATTATTCTCAAGTTCTATAACCTCGAACCCAAGTATACTTTCAGGGGAAGCAACTCTGCTTTTATCAGTTGTCTTCCCTCTGACTGCGGGTCAACTCTTAAAGGAAAGAATTAAGTTTGCCTCCCTCCTTTGCCAGAAGAACCCATTTTTAAGGAATATATTGCCAGAAAAGTCAACAGTAAGTCATAAAAGTTGTTTCCCTTTTCAAAATGGCGGAGATGTAGAACTTGCAGTACTACTGCCGTCGGTGTATTTCTCGATGAGTGATTATCTCGGTATTTGTTTCAAATTGGTCAAGCCGGGCCGCGTAGCGCAATCGGTAGGGCACCTGACTCATAAGTCAGAGGTCCTGGGTTGGAAACCCGGTTTGGCCACTCACTTTCGTTTCTCTTTCCGCTGATTCAAGAAGGGCAGTTGTCAGTTACTGGCGAAAGTATGTGCACTTAGTACTGGTTAACCGCTTAGGAGGTCTAAGCCTGCCCAGGAATAGTGTGGTTAGGTTAACTGACCGTCCCGACATGACCATAGTTGTTTATCGTGGACCTTAAACAACAAATCAATCAATCAAATTGGCCAAGATAGTCCTGAATATGGAAGCTCTGTTTGAAGTGTACGAGCTCTTGCTTTGCGCTCTTTAACATTTTGTCAACCTCACATACTCTCCCTCCCGCTTAGACATCTGCAACCTTTCCAGTGACAAAGGGATACTTTGAACGTTTTTGTGCGATATGTTTCAAGGACTCTGGTGGTACATTGTACATGTAATTTTGAGTGTCCTTCTAGTGTTTATTCTGACCACAGGGGTTTTCCCCCTGAATTCGTTGTAGAAGATTTTTAGTAAAACTTTCTTCAGGCGTATTGGTGACATGACCAGCCCAAGCTTCCGATTTGTATCTATACTTTGCATTTCAGCCCTGTTCAGGACTTCTGTATCTGGGATTCTGTTTTGTTATATACTGAATGTCAAAAGAAATGTCCACAAGTGTATGTTCTGTTTTCAAGGCACTGCCACAAGGCACGTCCAAATCGATCATTGCACAGATTATACTTATCGCCTGACCATAGTACACGAAACTTTCATAGTTCTAGTCATTAATGTGAGTAATTGTACTTTCCCGAAACCATTAAATTCCATTGCAAGAGTTATCTTTCCTTTTCCAATAAAGCATGTTGTGTTTAGAAATGGTCTCTCATTTGCAGTTGGTAGAAAACCACTGAAATTGTTTGATTGTTCACAGGCACTTGAATTTCTATGCTATGAAACATATTTCAATGCCGCTAAACATTTAGGCTATGAGCTATTTTGAAGAAATGGCCTATAGACTGCGTCAAGTATAAAGGGTTTTGAGGGGGTTATTGAGCATAGAACTTCAAGCGCCTGTGGATTGTTCGGGTTCTTAAGTGGCTGACAGCGTTATGAAATCGGTCAAGTTTCAATTACCTTCCTTTGTATAAAAATATTTAAAATCTGAAGTCCAATAACGTCAATGCTTATAGATCTTTTATGAATGATTTGAGGTACTTTGTTTGAATACAGTATTGCGTTGCTAGAAATATTTCTAATAGAAAGATGTTTGAACGAATCAGAGTTAGAATGAACTGTAAAACTCTAGGTTAAAGGTAGGTTCCTGTACTAGCGATATCAGTTATGTTCACAAAATAATATTTTCCTTTTCTGCGTAGAATTGAATACTCTTATTTTTCAGAATCCGTTGCTACCGAGAAAACTGTCGGAGCTTGTTGAAAATTATCGTTTTTCCTCTGGTTTATTTTATTTCATTGGAATTCCGGTTCTAAAAATAACTTTGTTATATGTCTATAAGTGCGCGGTTTCTGGGGTCATTCTCCAAAGGTCAATTTTCTCTTGCCGTGAGCTCTCCTAGAGATCCCGGCATGGCGGACGAGTTACAACTATCCCAAAATGCGACGCAGCATGACGTCACCTGTGTTATCTAATTTTGGCACGAGCTAAAAATAGCGCTAACTGGTGTGCGAAACAGAGTTAGGAAATCCCTTACAAAACAACTTTCTAATATTTTTGGCTTTACACTTTTTAGTGAAACTTATTCATTCCCTTGTTATAAGTGTTTTCCGACAACTTGGAAAAAAAATCATCAAAATTATGATCATTTCCAAACTACAGGAACCTACCTTTAAAGTGAAATGCCTGTTTACACTTTCTGCATACATTCTGCAGCCCAAGAACAAAATTAATTGCGGCATATTCTGATAATAGAATACACAATCACAGATAAATCGTGATTCCCAAAGATTCTGCATTTTCGCCCGAGAATGTACTAGTAATATCTTAATCGTTGCTTAACTTTAACTTATGTAACTTTTGATTTTACACCATACGGAAGTTCTTGGTTCTCACAGATAAAGTGTAAGACATATTTAGTGCTTCAGACAGTCTTTTTCTCAAAAACTCACAGACACAATCAAACTAACGAAACAGAAACAAGTAGTAGTTCTCTTCGTTTGCAAGTTTATTGTGTATATACTTTGTATACGTTTCATTTGGTGTTCAGTATAGCTGAAGCAACCTTTGTGTTTACTTCATCAAGCATGTCAAGGTTATTGCATTTGACAGTGTTCTTCCTTGTCAGCATCACTTCGCTGTTATAGTAGTCTCATTATACTGCTTCCATTGTGCAGTCTGATGCACTACCTGCCGTTAAAATTAAAAAAGTGATATATTTGGCATATAGTGCAGATCCAGATCAGACACCACAATGAGGGATACCGACCAGGATCTACATAAAACTGCATAAGACAAATGGATACTTCTTAAACTAAAAAAAATAAGCTAAACCAGCCACCTCTTAACTGACAAATCAACTCGTCCAATTTATAAGGACAGAAGAGTGGACAAGGCATAAATGAGCTAAAACCAAAGGTCAAGATGTGCCAGTCGATGTGTGCAATCTGAGAACCTTCGAGCACCGACTATAATCCAGACCAAATTCACACTGTTGCGAAACGACGCCATCCGGATCAGACGGCTCAGTATGGGTCTACAACGTCTGTAATTTTTCGGGGTTAACTAACATTATCCCTTTTAATATAATGTCAAACTTAAAATATCCGGGGTTGAAAAGGTTAGCAAGTGGCAAGATTCATCAAAATTTGACAAGCAATAATTAACCGAGCAATAAAGTTGTAATATCAATAACCTAGGCCGGCACACAACAAAACCAACAAAGTGGCATGTGCGCCCAGAGAAGACTCAGATCAGCCTGAGCATCCGCCCAGTCTGATCAGAGTCTTCGCTGTCCGCTCGGAGCTAGCATCGTCCGCCAGTCTGGTTAGAGTATTCGCTGTCCGCGTGGAGCTAGCGTCGACCCTAAGCTACCCTTTGAGCGCTCAACAAAGACTCTGATCAGACAGGGCGGATGTCCAGGCTGATCTGAGTAGGTGCTAGGCGCACATGCCCCTTTTTTTGGTTTGTCGTGTCGTGGCTGATGTAGTTAAGGTGTATGTATACAGCTCTTTGTTGTTCAACCATTGATATACACAAGAAATCAGCTTTTTTCCGTTTGTTTCCCTCAGACTCTTCCCTATGCGCTTACAGGGTAGCTAAGGATCTAAGCTACATCCATGCGGACAGCGAAGACTCTGATCAGACTGGGCGGATGCGCAGGCTGATCTGAGTCTGCGCTGGGCGAATAACAATTTTTTGGTTTTGTCGTGTCGCGGCTCAATCATTATATAAATTAAACGGCGGATATAACGCGGCGGTCTGTTTAACCCTCTAGTGCCGGAGTATCATATCTGCTACATGACTCTGTTTTGGTGCCGTGACCAGGATTTTTACTTGTATGTTACCTTATGTTGCTAGAAAATCAGTTAAGATATCAGGAAATAAGATTAATCCATTCCAGTTGTAATGATATGTCTAAAGTGTGTTTATCAGCCGCCAAAAGTCGCCAAAGTTCGAAAACACAAAATGTATCATATGTGATACATTGGGCAATAAAAACAAAAATTATGATATTGACTTTACTTTTTCAGATATCCCTGATACATATATCCCAAAATATTCTTTTTCATACATTTCTTTCTCATCCAAAAAGGTGCCCCATAATTATTATTAACACTTGAGTTATTCACCCTGAAAAAAGCTACTTTTTAAAAATTAATGCCCAATGTAGCATATATGCTACATGTATATCTCACCAACCTTGGACCTCAACATAAATTCAGACCCTGTTTTCAATTTGACTTCCCAAAGCTAGTGGCTGGATGGAATATAAATGTTTTCTTATAGTGCGTTCTATGTTTGGGCACTAGAGGGTTAAATACGATCTCTCCAGTCTTGGTGTTGCTGTCAAGCTATTCAGTCTAATAAACAGTTTATTTTCACGTCGTCTAGATTTCTGTGGGAGACAGCATGGCTTTGTTGATTCATGTTTCGGCAGAAGGTGTAACGAAACTTCTTAAGGGCTTGAACCCATCGAAAGCTTTAGGACCTGATGTGTTGCATCCTAGAGTCTTAAAAGAGCTAGCATCTGAATTAGGCCCAATGTTTGCTCATCTCTTCCAACAATCCATTGACACGGGTGAAATCCCCAAGGAATGGTCTCTTGCAAATATATGCCCACTCTTCAAAAAAGGAGACGGGTCTTTGGCTTGCAATTACCGACCGGTTTCTCTAACTTGTGTACCATGCAAGTTACTCGAACACATTGTCTGCTCTAATATTATGGCACATTTGGATGACCATAAACTTTTGTCAGACAGACAACATGCTTTCCGAAAGAAACATAGCTGTGAAACTCAATTGATCACGGTTATAAATGACTGGGCTAAAATCTTGGATAAGGGCGGTCAGGTTGACACTTTTATCTTGGACTTCGAGAAAGCTTTTGACACTCCCCCTCATGAATTACTTAAATGTAACAACACCCCAGATAATACCCAAACATTCCTTCTCAATTACAGAGTAGTTCTTTTCCCGAGGTAACAATTTCTTGCTAGCATAAGCAATCGGCAAACGACCTTCACCTTCGAACTCCTGAAGCAAAATAGCTCCAAGACCAACGTCTGAAGCGTCTGTTCGAAGTACAAACGGGTTACCTTCTTGAAAAACAGGTAAGCGAAGAATAGGACTAGACGTGAGCCTACTCTTCAGGGTTTGAAATGCCCTTTCATGCTGATCTTGCCAATCTTTGATAGAATTAGGTCTATCCCGTTTAGTTAAATCAGTCAGAGGAGAAGCTATGGATGAGAAATTTGGGATAAAACGACGGTAAAACCCAGCTAATCCCAGAAAAGATTTAATTTGCCTTTTCGTACATGGACGAGGAGCATCTCTGATAGCCTGTATCTTGTCCTCTTGCGGTCGTACCGTCTGTCCGACGATATTGTGACCAAGGCACTCGATACTGCCATAACCGATCATGCATTTAGATGGTTTTGCCGTCAATTTGGCCGACCTGAGCCGATCTAACACTTGACGTAATGACGTCACATGATCCTTCCATGTTTCAGTAAATATCCACATGTCATCAACAAAGCTGTCAACATTTGGGAGATTGGACAATATGATTCTCATTAACCTACAAAAAGAGGCTCCCGAATTGACCAAACCGAAGGGCATAGTTTTAAACTGGAATAAACCCTTAGGCGTTTCAAATGCCGTCAAAGGTTTAGACCTTTCAGTAAGACTGACTTGCCAATAACCCTTACTCAGGTCCATCTTTGTAAAGAATCTATGTCCCGACATTTTATTGATAACCTCCTCCATATTTGGCATAGGTTCTGCATCGAATTCCGTCACTTTGTTAAGCTTCCGGAAGTCGATACAGAATCTAACTGATCCGTCTTTCTTCGGAACTAGGACAACAGGAGATGAATACGGTGAAATCGACGGCTCGATTACCCCTAAATCCAACATATCCTGTATCTCCGTCTCCATGACGTTACGCGTCTTATACGGGATAGAATAACCCTTCGTCCGTATGGGTTCTGACGTGAGTAGTTTGATATCGTGCTGTATTTGATCAGTTCGACCGGGTAAACTTGATAGTACATCCGGGTACTGTTTAATCAACGCTTCAACCTCCATACGTTGTTCTGACGTTAACGTATCTGAAATACTGACGTCGTTATAAGTTTCCGGCTCTTTAGCTGTCGGAAAAGCACAATCATCAAGAGAAAATTCATCACTACCATCGTCATCAACCGACTCTGTAGTCTCAGTCGACAATAAACAATGTGACGGCACAGTACGACGTTCGACATACTGTTTCAGCATATTAGCATGATATGTACTCACGACACCATTGACGTCGATTTTATAGTCCATTCTATTCACCACCTCTACTACTTCATATGGACCCTTCCACTGCAATAACAGTTTATTACTGTCAGTTGGCAGTAATAACAGTACTTTATCTCCCATGTTAAATTTACGCGACCTAGCGCGTTTGTCATAATAAGCCTTTTGCTTTACTTGTACTTTCCGTAAATTATCATGTGCTAACTTACACGTCTGCTCTAACCGTTCTCTCAACTCAATTACGTACTGGTACGTAGACAGAACCTGCTCATCCTGTACCTCTTCAGACCATAATTCACGTAATATTGCCATAGGGCCCTTAACGTTACGTCCGTATAACAGTTCGAACGGAGAAAACCCTAATGACTCCTGCGGAACCTCCCTTATTGCAAACAGTAGTGCTGGGAGATATCTATCCCAGTCTTTTGGACGTTCTGCGCACATCCTACGTAGCATTTGCTTCAACGTCGCGTGAAAACGCTCTACGAGACCATTGCAGATAGGATGATACGGCGTCGTGGTTAACTGCTGGAGTGATAACAGCCTGCTTACTTCTTTCATAACTTCAGCAGTAAACTGACTTCCGCAATCTGTTAACATTTCATCAGGTATGCCAACTCTACTGAACATCTCAACTAACGCTTCGGCTACGCGTTCCGTTTCAATGCCGGGTAACGCTACCGCCTCGGGATATCTCGTCGCATAGTCTATCATTCTTAAAATATAGCGGGATTTCCTGTCAGAACGAGGTTCTATCGGTCCAACTATATCAACAGCGACTCGTTTAAATGGTGTGTCAATCTGTGGCAACTTTCCTAAAGGTACCTTAGTGACACGACCTTTTTGAATAGTCCTTTGACATATGTCACAAGATTTACAAAACCTTGCCACATCACCACAAACTCCAGGCCAAAAGAACTCAGTTAAAACTCTATCCATAGTTTTCTTTATGCCCAAATGACCTGACATCAAGGTTTCGTGCGCCAATCTTAACACCTTTTCACGAAAACCTTCAGGGATAATAAGTTGCAAAGTGACCTTGTTTCCCTTAGTAAACTGCCTATACAATAAATCTTTCTTTCGGATAAACTTAGTTTCACCTCGGTTCAATCCACGACTAATAGTCACATTCCCAGATTCCACTCTTTGCCTTATGCCATTCAATTTAGGGTCAACAACTTGGGCCTGCTTCAATGCCTCCTTATCACTAGCAATAATTTGATCAGGAACTTTAAGTTTCCTATAGACCTCTTCACCTTGCTTAGCTTGTGACCTAGTCACTGCCGCCATTGCAAAATGGGACATATCGGGAAGTTTTGACCCGTCAATATTTCCAATAACCAGGTCATACAATGTATCTTCCATGCACAATGCCTCAGTTTTTCCTGTGAAAAATGGACAATCTATGTCAACCATTGCTAAGGGATACCTTTGGGTAGATTCATCAATCAAAGTTACATCAGATTCTCTACCAAGTAACTGATCATTAGAAACCAAGTTTCTACGAACGACACACCCAGTACAACCTGTGTCCCTTAAAACTACAACAGTCTTACCATTAACCGTACCCTGCGCTGTTGGTAATCGCGACCTTAAAAAGTAACAGACACCTTCCCTATCCACGTTATCATTGATTAGTGGACTTTCTTCCTTACTCTTATAGAGACCTTCAATTTCATGAGACCTATTCATTGTAGTTTTACAAAAGCTCATTTGATGTCCGCCACCCCGACCACGTCCGCGGGAATAACCCCGACCACGGCCACGATCTGAATTACTACCCTTCGTCTGTACAGTATCGCTCTTACTCTGTGATCTTTGTGTCTCATCTTTCGGTGCATAACTACTCCCCTTATTTCCACTATATCCGCTTGCACTTGCAACCACCTCCGCACTAAATGCTTGCTTCCTATCGGGATTCTTAAAACATTTATATGTTAAATGTCCCTTACCACAAATACTGCATTTTATCTCTGGCTTCGCACTCGGCTTATTATCAGATCTACTCTGAGTTACGCCCTTACTATCACGCTGCCCCTTATTAACACAAGCATAGACACCGCCACGTGCTTCTGCAAATAAATCTGCTTCCCTAGCCATCTCACCTAGATTCGTGAATGTTTTCGGTTTCAAATGAACATATAGTTCTTTACTACACGATTCTAAAAACTGATCTCTAGCGAAAAAATCGCAAACAGCTTCATAAGACTGGTCTACTTTCGCCATTTTCAACCATTTATTAAGATACGACCTAAGTCTACTACTAAACTGAATAAACGTTTCGGACTTTTCAGGCCTATCATAGCGAAATTTCTTCCTAAATCCGCGTTCAGTCATATCGAAATTCTTTAACAACGCATCTTTCAACTTGTCATAATCTGCTGCATCATCTACAGACAATCTATCATAAACATCAAGCGCGCGACCTTTAAGTAATGCGCTTAAATATGCAGCCCAAACGTTTTTATCCCATTTATTCGCCGTCGCGTATTTCTCAAACCTTGATAAGTAACTATCCATTTTGTCCTTACTTTCATCAAAATACGGTAATTTGGGATCTCGCGCATGCGCTAACTTTTCAGCCTTCTGTTTTTCTAATTCAACTCTAAACGTTACCTTCTGCAAATCTATCTGATTCTTTAACTCGCGTTGTTGCAATTCAAAACTATACTTCAACTTTTCTAACTCAACTTAGCTCGACAACTTCGCTTCCTTATCGCTTTCGACTTGAGACAACTTAGCTTCCCTATCTTTCTCGGCTTGCCGCTCTATGCTTTCAATTCGCGCCATCTCGATTTCCCTATCCGCCGCAATCTTAGCTTCTTCCGTCGCCCTATCCGCCGCAATTTTAGCTAACTCAATTTCCCTATCTCTTTCGGCCTGCGCGATCCTAGCTAACTCAATTTCCCTGTCTTTATCGGCCTGCGCAATCTTTTCTTTCTCCGCCGCGATCTTCGCTAACTCAATTTCCCTGTCTTTATCGGCCTGCGCAATCTTTTCTTTATCAAGTGCCCTTACCGCGTGCCTTTCTGCCCTCTCAGTCTCTTGCTGTTGCCTTACAAATTCCTGCAACGCCTGCCCTTCATAACCTAACTCCCTTCCCGTCTTAACTAACTGATCCATGACGCTTAACGTAATGCTCACGTTAACCTAACTGAAACCGACGTTCACTTATAGTCACACACGTTAACTAAAACGTTAACAAAAATAATAACAAACTAATCCAACTAAAACGTTGATTAATTAGTATACTCGCGATCTAGACGTAGCTATTAAAGTTACGTTCATAACAGACCGGAAATGACGTCATAAACTGACGTTGACTTTGCCGAGAATTACTTTTCAGTATTAAATGACGTAATTAGATGACGTAAATAACCCACATTACAATTACGCCCAACTTGATCTAGCGTATCGGATATACAAACGTAACGTATCTAACGCAACGTATTAACACTGACACGACAACTGTACGTCCTACATTACAAAACCTTATAAGATACCAACGGTAAATCAAACTTAAGATTCCGCTATTAGGTTTAATTGTAACGATATTATATTACGTTACGAGTAACCTACGTTACTAAATCAGGACATAAAATGGACCTCAGTAACGGTTACGACAGAACGTACAAACGTTTGAATTAATGAACTAACAGATTGTCATGCAACAGCAGTGCCCAGGTACTCAAATGGACCTTAAAACTAAATATGTATCATCCGTGCCAAGACAATTCAGGTCTATATAACCTCAGTTTCCCCACTCAGATATGCAACCTGTTACATTTTATCACAAATTAATGCATGGGCTATCGCACTTCATCACGCAGGGAATAAGGATAGTTGACCTTAATTGAGTGTAGGTTACATTTACAAAGAATTTAGTGGCAAAATTGCTCCCCTAAAATTCACAGCCTTACGTCACCTTAGAAAAGAACAATCAGAAAGTCAATAATAATAAAAAAAAAATGTCTGACAAAATTGTGCCTAGATTCTGTATATATTGTCAATGTGTTACACTGGCAGATATTAACCGGAAATCAAATCCCGTTACTTCATGACACCATGTTACGCAGAAGGTTTTACACTCGGTCGACACGGGTGTAGAGCCTTATGCGTCGCCAGGACGGCGGAGGGTGACTTCCGGTTAAAGGGTTATCTACTAGTGTAATACACTAACAAGGAAACTCTAACAACGTTAGAATTTTTTAAGTTTATATATAATGTAAATTCTATATACAACAATACAATTTACAACTGTCACAATTACAATAATATACAACACATATCAGTTCATGTCGCTGGCCCAAGTAAGGTGTTTGTTTCAAATCTGTAATCGATTTGCGTGCAATACGCAAATAGATTACCGTCTGACGTCAACACCGTACTCGGCTCAGCGCCATGAACTAAAGGAAAACACAAAGAACAAAAAAAAACGTTAGTTTGAGCTCATACAAAATAAACAAGGCCTTATGTTGGTAGACTTCAACTCGTCGTTCCCTGGATCATGTCATGGGCCAGTCCATATATCATGAGGAACACCAACTTAACACGTGCACGATTATATACTGGTCGCTCCCTGGATCGTACCAGGGACCAGTCTATATATATATTAATACACCTTAGTGGACGAACACTGTCCCACACTTGATGTGACCTTCAGATCTTATCACAGAATCTGGCAAAACTGTGCTAACCACTTCCGCCTACATTTTGTGCTTCCCGCCTCTGCTTAGGAACCTTGCACAAACGGCGTTGTAACTGCCTCTACCCGGGTTGGTATTAACCTGGAGACGTATATCGCATCTCCAGGTGAGACGTGGCTCTAAGCCCTAACAGCTGACTGCCGGACTTGATGTGCCTAAAAATAACGAACTTACACTTAATACATTGTAACTACATAATAATAATACGTAAGACTTGGGCCTGTCTTGGAAATACCATACAACGCCCTCGGCGAATGCCGAGCATAACGTGCACACGCCAGCCGTGTCACTAGACACGACTCGCGCTCACGATGTAAAGCTAAAAGTGTGCTTACCACTTCCGCCAATGAAGAAACGTAGATCCTACCACGCATGTGCGTCAAAGGATCTGACGTCAAACATTGTCAAGAAGTATACTGACGTCAACAGGCATTACCATGACATACCCCACATAAAACATGAATGAATCTAAACAATGACCTATTTACATTAAATTGATTGACCAAAATCTAACTCGCATATGTTTTAATTCATTTCTTTAAACTAAGCGTAATACCATTTGCCATAGAATATAATAGCTGAATAAGCGTTTCTCACACATTTGGGATCATAACGTTTGATCTGACATCATGACATCAATGATGTTATACCATATGACGCCGTCTAATGAAGGCAAATCAAACGCATGATGACCAAATGCTACCATTATAACTTATGGAAAAAACCCTTAATGCGGTGCATGCTATGGCGTCAATTGACGTCACGAGTATATAAATTAGTTCCATTACAAATCAATCTACTTCTATAGGCCACGTATACGTGAAACTAATATAAAAAGTGCTGACGTCGCAATAACATGATGCAACTGACTTCATATGAATAACATGAATGCAACTGACGTCACATGAATAATATGAATGCAACTGACGTCACTGGACATCAGTGAAACTAATATAAAAGTGCTGACGTCGCAATAACATGAATGCAACTGACGTCACATGAATAACATGAATGCAATTGACGTCACTGGACGTCAAATAGACGCACACCATTGCAACCAACATCAGTGATATAAACTATTTCCGTAATTTACAAAACTTCCTAATATACAAATACCATGCGCAGCATGCTTACTAACAAAATCGGTCGACACATGCGCAGCCTGATCACTGCCAACAAAATCAAATCAGTCGACACATATAATCATACCATATCAACCAGAAGTCACATTTTTCATTCTTAGCCAAACTATTCTAAATAAATATAATAAAATCTTACCCTTCTAGGTCTTAACACAGAATCTGGGCACACAACAATATAACATCCATCAAGAATTAAACAGCCACGTCTAACTTTTCATTAAAAGATAGGCGTATAAATACTATGCGTCTCACATTAAAATCATGCAACACGCTTTCCACAATCAAAAGACTCGTGCAGGTATTCACCTTAAAATCATGCAATACGCTGTCCACGAGAGGTATTCACAAACAACCCATGCATAACGTAGCCACAATTTCCGTAAATGTTTTATTACCACAGTTGCCCTAAAAACTGTAGCTCTACTGATTGAAAGGATTAAAATAATCTCGACGACATAGTGGACGATTAGATCCATTTCGTAACAATATATCAGTGCATACTCTTGTTGAATATTCACGAATATTTTGTCGTCACAAATTGTTTGACCCCCACGTGGCAATGAACAGGCGTTTCTGCAAGCACACTTTGAATTTTATGATTGGTGTAGTAAATAACTTAAAAATAGCATTAACGTCTAATCCGTGCAAGTGAGTTCATTTCAGCCAATAACTGTCAGAAGGCGATTAAAGAAAGGTCTTGAAATTATTCATGATATAACTTTACCCTGATTAACTATGATTGCTGGGCGTATCCCGTCTTCATTTTTGGCGCGAATAGCGGACCGCTATTCCCGCCAATATATTTACTTTCTTAAATTCTCCTACTTCCAGGGACCGTCACAAATCATAAACTAGATAGATAAAAGTACTTTTACAAGCGATCATTATCATGCCTAGGATTATCGCTGTCTCTCTCTCTATATATATAGCATAACATTAGCTTATTCGGCATTAAGCATATACGCATACAATTATAGCAATACAAAATAGATGGACGGACACACGGTGCCAGGTGTGTGCAACTGTAGATACGTTCCGCTGAGCCACCTGGGGAACATCGGTACGAGAATTGAAACAACAACAACATACAAAATAGTACGTAGCAATAGTGAAAGGTTATAACTGACAGATATCCTGAGAAGAATCCGAATGCCCCTACTCTATACTTGCCATGCTTCAACCAATGCTGGTAACAACACAGTATCCGAACGCACTACACCATCTCTTCCGGTTTTCATATCGTTGAATCGAGAGTATAAACATTCGCTTATAACCAGTAGTCGGAAATTATTATGTTTTGAGATTTTATACGGAATCTGCTGCGTCATTTATAGTTATTCAGCTTCAAAAATGTAAAGAGGTAAGTTTAATATAATTTGCCTTTCGGTCTTTTACTTTATTGCCCTGTACAATGAAACCCTCATGACCATCACAGAAATTTTATTAAAAACAGCTAATTTAACACGAGTTTGTGTCGTGCAAACCTAGCTATCGTCCTGCTATCAAAACTAACAAACTGTAGATTGATAACGCCTTCCGTTTATTTTAAAGATTTTTATAAAACATGTAAGAAAAGGGTCAAAATGGTTTAGAATCATGCCAAGGGCGATTTGAATACTGTACTCCTTACTATCCACCCATACACAACATTGTTCAGGGCGATAAAGTAAAAGACCGAAGAGCAAATTATATTAAACTTACCTCTTTACATTTTCGAAGCTAAATGACTATAAATGACGCAGCAGATTCCGGATAAAATCTCAAAACATAAGGATTTCCGACTACTGGTTATAAGCGAATGTTTGTACTCTCGATTCAACGCTATGAAAACCGGAAGAGATGGTACAGTGCGTTCGGATACTGTGAACAAATCATACTCATTTTACAACGTCCTAGTCAAATTGATACATGCTCAAAATATCCCAGCGGACACATGACGTCGTACTGATGTCGATGCGACGTCATTATGTCGTATCCACACCAGCTGATTCCTTTGTTGTTTTGGGTTTAACTGCCCTTATGGACAGTATTTCAGTTGTCTACATCGGACCGTCTCCCAGACTGAGTGAGTGAGTGAGTGAATTCGAGTTTAAAGTCTCACCAACAACTAGGTCATGCAGATACGGGACCTCGGTTTAAAGTCTCATCCGAAAACCGGAGAAGCGGGGCGTCTCCCAGAAAGAGGGAGAAAGAAAAGAGATGATATACGAGAGACAAAAATGTCTAACCAATCCTACCCGCACCTGCTGTAAGCACAGTATGCCCTTGCCCTACAAGCTAGTAGAGCGCCCCTCCCCCCCCCCACCCCCCCACACACGCACACACTTACGTACCCCGGATGCACGGGAGTGGCGAACAGAACAGAACATGAATTAGTTTGCGGCCTAAATGCTTTAAACCAGTTCCCTCTGGGGAGACGGGATGCAGGTGGAGTGTTAGAGGTGTTGTCAGGGCCTGAGAGGGCATAAATAAAGGTACTGTAAGAATTATGGCTGACACTGTATGTTATGGCGTATGTGTGCATTCTTTAGACCAAAGTTGATATTACCGTTTTCCTAAAACTTTTTGTAAGATTAATATGCAAATTTTGACACATCATACATAGTCACAACAGCTTTACTTTGGCCTTGACATGAGATATCCTTTCCTCTGTATTAAATAGTATACAAAAACGCGCTGGTTGAATAGACAAATGAGCCGCAAAACGAGAAAAACAACAAAGTGGCACGTGCGCACAGCCAGGACTCAGATCAGCCTGGGTATCCGCCCAGTCTAACCAGAATCTCTCTGTCCGCGTGGAGCTAGCTGAGGCTCTTGGCAACCTTTTAAGCGCAGGGCCATGACTCTGATCAGACTGGGCCGATGCCCAGGCTGATTCCCCGCCTCCCTTTCAAACATGGCAAACCAACAACAACAACAACAAACAAAAAAAACTGATAAGGAAAGGGTAGGTTGCAGACCAATGAGCCTATACACAGCTTTGCACGTTTCCATTGTTTAGACAAGGGAATTGCTGCCTATGCTTCAATTTGCATATTGACTGTTCTTTTTTAATTCATTTAAATATCAATCGTGTATGCGACGTCTGAAACTCCCAGACTTCCCTCCAATATCATAGAATTGCCCCCTATTACGCCCTTGACAATAAATTATGGTAACAGTTTAGCTGTCACTAGTAAACTGTCAGTGGGGTAGTATGACCTGTTTTCACTGCAGTTAGCGCAAACTTTATCATTTTTTCGTCTCAAGGTTTTATTATCTTGACGAAACTCATTTATTTTGTCAAAACACTAGTCGTATGAATATATAAAGAATGAATTTTTAACGGGCGCGCTCATCATTTAACAGTTGAGGACTTGAGCAGACGAACAAAATGTCTTCTAAAGATTACGATGAAGTTGAGAAGTTATTCTGTGGAACATGGAAACTTGATCGTGAGGAAAATATGGAAGCTTTTATGGTCGCAACAGGTAAGGGATTATGCCAGCCGAAAAAAAGATTATTCTATATCGCGTGCTAGAAAATGTTCATTTATACTGGATCTTTTATATCAGGTAGTCGCGGTTTGTTCGAATTTCGTCTGACAAATAATATCTTAAAGAACAGGCCCCGAGGTTATAAAACTTGAGTACATTCTCAAACTCAGAATAAAGCACACTGGTTGGCTGCTTCCGAGCACATGCTCGGAAGCAGCCGATCAATGTGCTTTATTTTGAGCTTGAGATTATTCTCAAGTTCTATAACCTCGAACCCAAGTATACTTTCAGGGGAAGCAACTCTGCTTTTATCAGTTGTCTTCCCTCTGACTGCGGGTCAACTCTTAAAGGAAAGAATTAAGTTTGCCTCCCTCCTTTGCCAGAAGAACTCATTTTTAAGGAATATATTGCCAGAAAAGTCAACAGTAAGTCATAAAAGTTGTTTCCCTTTTCAAAATGGCGGAGATGTAGAACTTGCAGTACTACTGCCGTCGGTGTATTTCTCGATGAGTGATTATCTCGGTATTTGTTTCAAATTGGTCAAGCCGGGCCGCGTAGCGCAATCGGTAGGGCACCTGACTCATAAGTCAGAGGTCCTGGGTTGGAAACCCGGTTTGGCCACTCACTTTCGTTTCTCTTTCCGCTGATTCAAGAAGGGCAGTTGTCAGTTACTGGCGAAAGTATGTGCACTTAGTACTGGTTAACCGCTTAGGAGGTCTAAGCCTGCCCAGGAATAGTGTGGTTAGGTTAACTGACCGTCCCGACATGACCATAGTTGTTTATCGTGGACCTTAAACAACAAATCAATCAATCAAATTGGCCAAGATAGTCCTGAATATGGAAGCTCTGTTTGAAGTGTACGAGCTCTTGCTTTGCGCTCTTTAACATTTTGTCAACCTCACATACTCTCCCTCCCGCTTAGACATCTGCAACCTTTCCAGTGACAAAGGGATACTTTGAACGTTTTTGTGCGATATGTTTCAAGGACTCTGGTGGTACATTGTACATGTAATTTTGAGTGTCCTTCTAGTGTTTATTCTGACCACAGGGGTTTTCCCCCTGAATTCGTTGTAGAAGATTTTTAGTAAAACTTTCTTCAGGCGTATTGGTGACATGACCAGCCCAAGCTTCCGATTTGTATCTATACTTTGCATTTCAGCCCTGTTCAGGACTTCTGTATCTGGGATTCTGTTTTGTTATATACTGAATGTCAAAAGAAATGTCCACAAGTGTATGTTCTGTTTTCAAGGCACTGCCACAAGGCACGTCCAAATCGATCATTGCACAGATTATACTTATCGCCTGACCATAGTACACGAAACTTTCATAGTTCTAGTCATTAATGTGAGTAATTGTACTTTCCCGATAACCATTAAATTCCATTGCAAGAGTTATCTTTCCTTTTCCAATAAAGCATGTTGTGTTTAGAAATGGTCTCTCATTTGCAGTTGGTAGAAAACCACTGAAATTGTTTGATTGTTCACAGGCACTTGAATTTCTATGCTATGAAACATATTTCAATGCCGCTAAACATTTAGGCTATGAGCTATTTTGAAGAAATGGCCTATAGACTGCGTCAAGTATAAAGGGTTTTGAGGGGGTTATTGAGCATAGAACTTCAAGCGCCTGTGGATTGTTCGGGTTCTTAAGTGGCTGACAGCGTTATGAAATCGGTCAAGTTTCAATTACCTTCCTTTGTATAAAAATATTTAAAATCTGAAGTCCAATAACGTCAATGCTTATAGATCTTTTATGAATGATTTGAGGTACTTTGTTTGAATACAGTATTGCGTTGCTAGAAATATTTCTAATAGAAAGATGTTTGAACGAATCAGAGTTAGAATGAACTGTAAAACTCTAGGTTAAAGGTAGGTTCCTGTACTAGCGATATCAGTTATGTTCACAAAATAATATTTTCCTTTTCTGCGTAGAATTGAATACTCTTATTTTTCAGAATCCGTTGCTACCGAGAAAACTGTCGGAGCTTGTTGAAAATTATCGTTTTTCCTCTGGTTTATTTTATTTCATTGGAATTCCGGTTCTAAAAATAACTTTGTTATATGTCTATAAGTGCGCGGTTTCTGGGGTCATTCTCCAAAGGTCAATTTTCTCTTGCCGTGAGCTCTCCTAGAGATCCCGGCATGGCGGACGAGTTACAACTATCCCAAAATGCGACGCAGCATGACGTCACCTGTGTTATCTAATTTTGGCACGAGCTAAAAATAGCGCTAACTGGTGTGCGAAACAGAGTTAGGAAATCCCTTACAAAACAACTTTCTAATATTTTTGGCTTTACACTTTTTAGTGAAACTTATTCATTCCCTTGTTATAAGTGTTTTCCGACAACTTGGAAAAAAAATCATCAAAATTATGATCATTTCCAAACTACAGGAACCTACCTTTAAAGTGAAATGCCTGTTTACACTTTCTGCATACATTCTGCAGCCCAAGAACAAAATTAATTGCGGCATATTCTGATAATAGAATACACAATCACAGATAAATCGTGATTCCCAAAGATTCTGCATTTTCGCCCGAGAATGTACTAGTAATATCTTAATCGTTGCTTAACTTTAACTTGCGTAACTTTTGATTTTACACCATACGGAAGTTCTTGGTTCTCACAGATAAAGTGTAAGACATATTTAGTGCTTCAGACAGTCTTTTTCTCAAAAACTCACAGACACAATCAAACTAACGAAACAGAAACAAGTAGTAGTTCTCTTCGTTTGCAAGTTTATTGTGTATATACTTTGTATACGTTTCATTTGGTGTTCAGTATAGCTGAAGCAACCTTTGTGTTTACTTCATCAAGCATGTCAAGGTTATTGCATTTGACAGTGTTCTTCCTTGTCAGCATCACTTCGCTGTTATAGTAGTCTCATTATACTGCTTCCATTGTGCAGTCTGATGCACTACCTGCCGTTAAAATTAAAAAAGTGATATATTTGGCATATAGTGCAGATCCAGATCAGACACCACAATGAGGGATACTGACCAGGATCTACATAAAACTGCATAAGACAAATGGATACTTCTTAAACTAAAAAAAATAAGCTAAACCAGCCACCTCTTAACTGACAAATCAACTCGTCCAATTTATAAGGACAGAAGAGTGGACAAGGCATAAATGAGCTAAAACCAAAGGTCAAGATGTGCCAGTCGATGTGTGCAATCTGAGAACCTTCGAGCACCGACTATAATCCAGACCAAATTCACACTGTTGCGAAACGACGCCATCCGGATCAGACGGCTCAGTATGGGTCTACAACGTCTGTAATTTTTCGGGGTTAACTAACATTATCCCTTTTAATATAATGTCAAACTTAAAATATCCGGGGTTGAAAAGGTTAGCAAGTGGCAAGATTCATCAAAATTTGACAAGCAATAATTAACCGAGCAATAAAGTTGTAATATCAATAACCTAGGCCGGCACACAACAAAACCAACAAAGTGGCATGTGCGCCCAGAGAAGACTCAGATCAGCCTGAGCATCCGCCCAGTCTGATCAGAGTCTTCGCTGTCCGCTCGGAGCTAGCATCGTCCGCCAGTCTGGTTAGAGTATTCGCTGTCCGCGTGGAGCTAGCGTCGACCCTAAGCTACCCTTTGAGCGCTCAACAAAGACTCTGATCAGACAGGGCGGATGTCCAGGCTGATCTGAGTAGGTGCTAGGCGCACATGCCCCTTTTTTTGGTTTGTCGTGTCGTGGCTGATGTAGTTAAGGTGTATGTATACAGCTCTTTGTTGTTCAACCATTGATATACACAAGAAATCAGCTTTTTTCCGTTTGTTTCCCTCAGACTCTTCCCTATGCGCTTACAGGGTAGCTAAGGATCTAAGCTACATCCATGCGGACAGCGAAGACTCTGATCAGACTGGGCGGATGCGCAGGCTGATCTGAGTCTGCGCTGGGCGAATAACAATTTTTTGGTTTTGTCGTGTCGCGGCTCAATCATTATATAAATTAAACGGCGGATATAACGCGGCGGTCTGTTTAACCCTCTAGTGCCGGAGTATCATATCTGCTACATGACTCTGTTTTGGTGCCGTGACCAGGATTTTTACTTGTATGTTACCTTATGTTGCTAGAAAATCAGTTAAGATATCAGGAAATAAGATTAATCCATTCCAGTTGTAATGATATGTCTAAAGTGTGTTTATCAGCCGCCAAAAGTCGCCAAAGTTCGAAAACACAAAATGTATCATATGTGATACATTGGGCAATAAAAACAAAAATTGTGATATTGACTTTACTTTTTCAGATATCCCTGATACATATATCCCAAAATATTCTTTTTCATACATTTCTTTCTCATCCAAAAAGGTGCCCCATAATTATTATTAACACTTGAGTTATTCACCCTGAAAAAAGCTACTTTTTAAAAATTAATGCCCAATGTAGCATATATGCTACATGTATATCTCACCAACCTTGGACCTCAACATAAATTCAGACCCTGTTTTCAATTTGACTTCCCAAAGCTAGTGGCTGGATGGAATATAAATGTTTTCTTATAGTGCGTTCTATGTTTGGGCACTAGAGGGTTAAATACGATCTCTCCAGTCTTGGTGTTGCTGTCAAGCTATTCAGTCTAATAAACAGTTTATTTTCACGTCGTCTAGATTTCTGTGGGAGACAGCATGGCTTTGTTGATTCATGTTTCGGCAGAAGGTGTAACGAAACTTCTTAAGGGCTTGAACCCATCGAAAGCTTTAGGACCTGATGTGTTGCATCCTAGAGTCTTAAAAGAGCTAGCATCTGAATTAGGCCCAATGTTTGCTCATCTCTTCCAACAATCCATTGACACGGGTGAAATCCCCAAGGAATGGTCTCTTGCAAATATATGCCCACTCTTCAAAAAAGGAGACGGGTCTTTGGCTTGCAATTACCGACCGGTTTCTCTAACTTGTGTACCATGCAAGTTACTCGAACACATTGTCTGCTCTAATATTATGGCACATTTGGATGACCATAAACTTTTGTCAGACAGACAACATGCTTTCCGAAAGAAACATAGCTGTGAAACTCAATTGATCACGGTTATAAATGACTGGGCTAAAATCTTGGATAAGGGCGGTCAGGTTGACACTTTTATCTTGGACTTCGAGAAAGCTTTTGACACTCCCCCTCATGAATTACTTAAATGTAAGCTATACGGCTATGGTATTGGTGGGAAGACTCTGAAATGGATAGATTCTTTTCTCTGTTACAGGCAGCAGCGTGTGGTGGTAAATGGAATTAAGTCGGATTGGGCCCCAGCTTTGTCGGGTGTCCCCCAGGGCACCGTGCTTGGACCATTGTTGTTCTCGTTATACATTAACAATATAACAGAAAATATTGACTCGGAATTAAGACTTTTTGCTGACGACTGTGTTTGCTATCGTGAAATCAGAGATATTGAAGACACGGTGAAACTTCAGGAGGATATAGATCGTTTAGGTTGTTGGGCAAGGAGTTGGGGCATGAGATTTCAACCTGTTAAATGCAATATAATGCAAATTACAAGGAAACGGATCAAGAAGATCAATGCTTCTATACCTTAGAGGGAACAGTCCTCAGTAATGTAGAAACTATCAAGTATCTCGGCATAACCATTGCCAATGATTTGAAATGGAACACACATGTCAGTAATATTTGCACAAAGGCTAATAGGACCCTTGGCTTCCTCAGACGTAACTTGGCAGCATGTCCACAAGATGTTAAGGAGTCAGCATACAAGGGACTGATGCGTCCAGTCCTGGAGTATGGCAGTTCAGTTTGGGACCCTCAAAGTATACTTCTTCAAGATGAACTTGAGAAGGTGCAGAAAAGGGCAGCTAGATTTGTAACGGGAAATTACACATATGAAACTGGGAGTATGACTGGCATTCTGGAGAAACTTAAGTGGGAATCCCTAAAAAAGAGAAGGAAAGATAGTAGACTCATAATGCTTTACAAAGGTCTGAGGGGTGGAGCCAGTATACCCATAAATGACCTTGTTCCCCCAAATAGGCGTACCAGGAATCATCATTCCCTGACATTTCAAACCCCATTGGCTGGGACTGACATTTACAAGTCCAGTTTCTTCCCACAGACTATTAGAGATTGGAACTCCCTGGAAGATTCACTTATCTCTGCTGCTGAGGGTGCAGAGGATTCAGTTACAAAGTTTACTTCTCTTATAAGGGCTAGGGACTAGCTTCCCTGATTCACAGGTCCTGGTGAATGATTGTCCTTTGACGTATCACCAGTAAACAATTCTGATTCTGATTCCCTACAATGTGGCCGTTACTAATCTTAGCCACGGCCGAAGCATAGTATTTCTTTCATTTACCGGACTTTTATTTTCACAGATTTTTCCATCAGATATATACATGTACACATGGCGGGTGTATAATGCTTACTACTCGCGAGCACCTGATCTCACTTCCTTTTTGGGGTTCATATCTGCGTATCTAAATATTTCGGATTGGTCAATGTTTATATATGGATTATATGAGTTCGGACTTACGATTTTGGTAGTTTGACCGCTCAGTGATATTGTCTGACTTCCCAGGGGTCTCCCGGTGTCGCAATACGTTCTTTCCGCTGAGTCCTTATCTCTGATTCATCATAGGCCTTATCCGTGATTTGTTTGTTTCCGGTGATGATTCATTGATGAGTTAGGAAACCTTCATGCGGACCAAACAGCTAACTTAATGTTTCAAACCACTGCAGAAGCAGAGGGCGAGGTTTGGGTCCAGTAAAACTAGTTTAAGCCCCCAGTAATCTTTTGCTGTCCGTTCCAAGGCGGTACTTCTGTTGCGGTTCCTTCATGTTATATTGTGCTATGCCAGCTTGTCTATCGTCTCTGGTGGTTTAGTCACCTGTATTGCTGCCCAATCTGCCTTCTGTTTTGTTTTGTTTTGTAATTAAAATGAAAAATAAGTAAAAATAGATGTTGATGCTGTTATTGGGGTAGCTTAATGACCATCTGTTTGGGAAAGAGCTACTCACTCGGTTTACTGTGCGTGTCTTTCGTAAACATGTGTCAATTTCTGTGTGTATATGCTTCTTTCCCTATTGGTTTTAAGAGCGGAATGTGGGATTTGATTGTATTAATTCCTGATCATTGCTTATCTTTTTACTCTACTACTAAATATACTTTTGCAGAAAACATTGCTTTATTTATACCTCTTACAGAAATGAAAGAAGATGCACAGAAGTTGATTATGCAGGAGAGAGTGGTTACCGTAGCGAGGGATGGGAACTCTTTTGTGGAGAAGACTGTTGTAGGAGGTGTGGAATATGAAATGAGGACTAAACTCAACGAAGTACTCGAATGGAAAGACAAAGAAGTGGATCCTGTATTCCATATTAAAGTAAGTAGTTTACTGGTCATAGACAACAGTCAGTTTCAAACTGTTATCCACCTCCTTCATTCAATTTTTCTACCCAGACTTTTTGCAAACAGTTTTTTATGTCCCTCACCATGGGCGGGGGGAGGGGGGGGGGGGGAGGAGGAGGGGACATATTGTTTTTTGGTGTTGATCCTGTCGGCGTCAGCGTAGCTTCTTGTCTGCACTCTATCTCCTGAAGGGATGCATGGATTTTGACTCAACTTGCACAGATACATCACTCGGTGGGGGGGACTTATTAGATTTTGATGACCTTGACCTTATTTTCAAGGTCACAGTAGGTCAAAGAATGATGAAAAAATAGCTTGTCTGCACCATATCTTCTGAAGGAATGTATAGATTTTTACCAAACTAGCACAGATATATTATTGGGAAATTGCAAAGAAGTGATCAGATTTTGGTGACCTTGACCCTATTTTCAAGGTCACAGGAGGTCAAAGATTATTTAAAAAATGCCTTGTCTGCACCATATCTCCTGAATGGATGTATGGATTTGAACCAAACTTGCATAGATACATTACTGAGAGATGGCAAAATACTGATTAAATTTTGGTAACCGCGTCTTCATTTTCATGGTCACAGGAGCTCAAAGAATGTTGAAAAACGGCTTGCCTGCACCATATCCTGAACGGATGGAGGGATTTCAACCAAACTTGCACAGATATATAATTTTGGAAATGCAAAAGAAGTGATTATATTTTGGTGACCTTGATCCTTTTACAAGGTCACAGGAGGTCAAAGACTGCTGACAAATGGCTTGTCTGCACCATATCTCCTGAATGGATGGATGGATTTGAGCCAAACTGTCACAGATACGTCACACGTTTAGACGTAACGCAAAAGCAGAGGATAGTATTTTAGACCATCGACCAGTCACCCGCTACTTAACGTCAAACGTAGCCGGAGTTTTCTTGCATAATGGAGACCTTGGGTTATGAAACAACTATTTCATGCTTTCTACGGGCAACATTCACATTTATTACCCAATCTACTGTATGCAGATTAATTGCATAGTTTTGACTGTATGTAGTGTTCACATTTGTAGAAAGTGACCGGTCAGTAGTTCGACTATCTCCCGGTACGTGACGTCATACGTAATGAAAAAGCAGCGGGCGATATTTTGACTATTGCCCGCTCACATGCCCGGTCAGACGTAACTGGAGCTTCCATGCATAATGGAAACATAGTTTTGCATTGATTTGGTAACTAACCAACCAACAAGTTCATACCTTCTACCAGCAACGGTCAAAATATATCGCTTCTCGGTGATGTGGACGACCCGATGCAATATCGACCTTGACCTTGTGGCCTCATGCGACACTGCATCGGATCATACACTGCACCTCGGGGCGATAGATTTGACTATTGCCCGCTTAGGCATAAAATAGTTGTATATTACGTGTTATTAACCAGTCTTCTATATGCTGATTAATAAGAAGAGTATACAACTATTTAATGCCTTAGCGGCCAATAGTCAAATCTGCTGGTTAATAACACGTAATATACAACTATTTTATGCCTAAGCGGGCAATAGTCAAATCTATCGACCCGAGGTGCAGTATATGATCCGATGCACTGTCGTATGAGGTTCCAACTCAAATTACAAAGCACTCGTATATTTTAACCGCTAAGTCATATTGACATGACATTTAGAAGTACATGTACCTTAAGCCAACAGCGACCTTCGTGTTTGATTCACTTTGTTTTGAAGACATAAAATGTCGTCGATTTTTGAAAATACAATCAACAGTCTCATGTCTGTTGCCCTTTTTCAGACCCTTCCGACATTCGAAAACGGGATCTGGATCATGGATACAACACCACAGCAGCCAAATGGCGGACGGAGACAAGTTTTCAAGGCGCATATTGAAGGAAACGAAATGGTAGTGGTAAGTCAGATGATAGAATCCGTTGAAGTCCCTTCATAATTCTGTTATATCTGAACAAACACCATTGCCCCATATAAGAAGGGGTAACAAGGATATTTATGGATATTTTCTTTTTATATTTCTCTCAAGGAAAACATATGTTGTGATTTCTCACTTCGAACCGTATCGGCGTATCTATTTCATTTTTCTATGAAAAAAAAGAAATTTTCAACAGCCAATGAAAAATAATGTTTGCATCAATTCACTAGTAACGCGTACAGGTTGAGCAGAAATTATAGCACAGCTTTACATGTACGAACCTCTTGATGGAACGTACTTTGGTAAGGAGTTTATTTCAATACCTGTAAGGACTGCAGAGCAATGGCGATGAATAAGGATACATGAGAGCTATAAATTTTGCGTAATAAACATCAAACCATCACATTTTTACGACGTCATTGTAATAGTAAATATTTGTTTCATGCTCTAAAGGAAGTCATTAAGGTGGAATAGGACAAAGCAAATAAAAAGAACAATGATCAAGAAATTCAGGATTTTCTTTTTAATTACGAAATGATTTTCTTATAAGTGTGAAACAAATACTTATTTTTTCTATGATGTCATGAAAATGTGAAGGATTGACATCTTTTGCAAATTATCTGATGCAAAATAAATAGCCGCTCGATTACATATTATTTTCGCATTTGTTTTGCTCTCCGAAAACAGATTGCAATTAATTTCGTACCAAAGTGCGAGCCGTCAATGAGCCTTTAAACATGTGTTAGTACTTCTTCCAAATATTTCCGCATTTTGTATTAATTTAGGTTTTGTCCTATTCCACCTTAAGCGCTGGCCTGCTGAATAAGCGGTCCCGGGTTCGAGTCCCGCTGGAGGCGGGAATCTTTTCAACCGTAAACGGGGTTCCATTGCACACAGCCTTTCATTATTTGTCTCCCATCGTCCTTATATGATTGAAATACTTTTGAAAAGGACGTAAAATCCAAGTCATCCATCTATCCATCAACAATCCCTGGATTCAGTAGTCCCTCAGGCAGGAAACGATATTGTTCTTTTTTCTAGTTTTGTTCATATGTACTTCAAACTAGTTCTATTTTTGGAATCTTTTTTTACAGGATATGTTTATACCTGATGAGCCCAGTGTAACAGCAAAGCGGGTTTACAAGAAGTGCTAAATTTCCATAGTTATTATTACTTAGTAACTGACATAATCTGGGGCCGTATTCATAAAACGACTAAAGTGGTTGCTATGCTGTTGCTAAGGCTAAATTTCTTTGAAGGAGATTCCCTACAACTATGAAATTTGCTCTGGAGGAACAGTCATACAAAGACTGTGCCTCCAGACAAAATTTCATAGTTGTAGGGAATCTCCTTTAAAGATATTTAGCCTTAGCAACCGCATAGCAACGACGTAAGTGGCTTTATGAATACGGACCTTGCATTAGAGTTTGGAACTCAGATATTAAAGTCATTGGGTATACTTTCAGGGAAATAGAAGTTACTCCGCCATTTTCATTTTTTTAATTCTCTTCTCAATGGGGGCTAGTTCCTAAAGAAAAGAATACTTGCTCCTCTATAGTGCGGACGCGATAACATGGCAATGTTATTGTTTTGTGTTTATTTTGATTAGGTGACTAATTAGTTTAGCTTATGCAACCTAAGAAAATGGAAGGAATACATTTGATTATTTTTTTTACTTTCGCTCTTATTCTCGCTGATATTCTTAAACTAGAATCATTTCTTGGATTTAAGGTTTCAGATGGTATTTTTTAGATATGTTAGAACTGCAAGTTAACCGTAATGTTTCATCATGACCACAGATCAAGAAGTTACATGAACTGCACTGTAAGGATTTTACAGGTAATGTTGACATTAAAAATATAAACATAACACTGCCACTATTGCACGACTGACCAATAGGAGAAAGTTCTTTCCTTTATGAGTAGATCTTATTTCAGAAGGGCTATATCCTGCAGGGATTCAAACGGAAAGTTACAAAAGTTGGTCCCCCTTGTAAAATGGAGGAATAGATGGAGAAGTACTCATATAAACCTCAGTCGGAGGTTTTCAAAATGTTCAAACAGAAATTATGGAACCAACATCTACGTAGAACTACCACAGGCTTTATTTTGAGAATACAATCAACTCCAGATATCTCCAAGTCGAAGTTGTTCTCAAACTACTGTTATCTCTAAGTACATTTTCTGGTCCCAAAAAAGTTACTTTGAGACATTAGTTTTTTGAGATTCTAGGAAATGTGTCCAGGATAACAATATTTTTTGTATAAAAGGATACTTTGAGATATCAGTG
Source organism: Ctena decussata (assembly GCA_963989385.1). Taxonomy (NCBI): domain Eukaryota; kingdom Metazoa; phylum Mollusca; class Bivalvia; order Lucinida; family Lucinidae; genus Ctena; species Ctena decussata. Next base: position 74,162,186 of record OZ022503.1, on the reverse strand, counting down.
TTCAAGATAACAAGAGTCAACTGTATACATTTTACATGAATCTAAGTATTTGGAGAACATGGAAGTCCTCTATCATGTTGCTGGTTGTCTGTGTTCTGAGATTCGTATTGTGATGATATCGTTTCTTATATTAATAAATTTTAGAACTTCACTGGTTTGTCCTTTGTATATATTTCATGACCCAAACAGTTCTGATTTTTTCCTCATTCTGTGTAACCCCTCTCAGGCCCATAAAAATAATTTTTTACAAAGGAAAAAATATGTGGGTACGCTTTCAGGTTAAGCAACTCTACCATTTTCATTTTACCTCCCTTCTCGATGGGGTCAACTCTTATTATTTGCTCCTCTAGGAACAGACCTACTTATGAAAGTTGTGCAAGGAAGTAATAAGAAGTTTTTTTTTCCTTTGTAAAAATGGCAGCAAGGCATGGCGGTGTTAGCCTTTAGCCGTTTTATATACGACTAAAGTATCTCTAGATAAAAAAACTACATGTAATCATAAAAACATTTCTTTTATTTTCATGAAATACTTGCGAGATGTTGAAATGTAAAAATTGAAGTAAACATAAACGGCGAGCCTCATTTAATAATATTTGCAGCCTTCAGAAACCAGAGGGAAAGGTTCAAAACTAAAAAAATGTTAAAATTCTGTAATTAGCTTTTGTTGCCTAGCAACCACACACACAGTTCGTGATATGGAATAACGTCTTTATCTTATTTGAGCTCTTAAATGTGCGACTATGATTTTAACGTTCAAAACTAAACATTTGTTAAAATTCTGTAATTAGCCTTTGTTGCCTAGCAACCACATTTGGTTCGTGATATGGAATAACGACTGCATCTTATTTGAGCTCTTGAATGTGCGACAACCATTATAACGTTCAAAACTAAAAATTTGTTGAAATTCTGCAATTAGCCTTTGTTGCCTAGCAACCACATTTGGTTCGTGATATGGAAGAACGACTGTCTCTTATTTGAGCTCTTAAATGTGCGACTATCATTTTAAAACACAAATTCGTATGATTTGAAAGAAACATAAACAGATACGCAGGAAATTTCTTCCCCTCACCTCTTGTGAAAGTCGTCGTGCTGATTCAAGTTTCGCCGGTATCGCCTATATCTTTGCATTCAGTGTCCTCCCATTCCGCAGGAACATATGTCACGTGTATGATATTTGGCACACACGCGTTTATTCTACTGCCTGGATCGAGATCCGGAACATCCTTTTTAGGAAACGGAACATCCTATCAAATAGGGCGGACCTGTTTACACACGCTAGGTTGATGCTTCATTTTATCGAATTTTCTGACTATGTATCATACGCATCAGTCAAACTAGCCATATCAGCAAACGAAGAATGCATTTTCCGTATAAAACAGGCATTTATGTGGCGAGATCAGTTGACATTTTCTTGAATTTTTGCGAGATGTTCCGTTGACATTTTCCTGCACACCGACACATTATGTGTGATCTGTTTTTGGTGTGATATGATTATCCTAGCTCAATTAATAAAATACTTATGACGGCGTTTGCCAGACTTCTTGGGTGCCAGACTTCTTGGGTGCCAGACTTCTTCGCCTCGTGCTTGGGGAACGTCGTTATGAGAATTGAAACAGAACAGAACAGAAAACAAAGGAATATAAGAGTCCGTTGTAGGTGGCCATGCGGAATAATGAGCGGCCATGCGGGATAAGGAAATCTGAGACCTGTTTAAGTTTTGAGAACCTCAGTGCAAGTCTAAAAACACCTTAAAATAGCAAGAAAACACAATCTGTTGCCTTTTTTTCTTACAGAAGACAAAAAACAAATGTAGAATTTAGCTTCCTTATCTGATGTGTAAGAAAAGAATGGTCGGTACAGGTGAAACTCCCTGGTGTGCAAGAAAAGAATTTTAGGTACAGGTAGATCTCGTGGATAGCCTTTTGAAAGAAAAGAGTTGTCGGTGCAGGGGAATTATATCCTTATCTAGAGTGCAAGGTAATGACGCTATCGTCGCAATTGTGGACGGATGAACGAAATGACGGACGGACGGGAACAGCTATATGGCAGCACGCTTACAGCAGGTGCGACAAGAGCGAGAGAGAGAAAGAGAGAGAGAGGGTGGGGAAATGAGTGGTAAGATCAGATAAGAAGAAATACTCCGGGCAGCAGAGAGCAGAAATAAAAAGGAAGCAGGAAATTATGGAGACAATATGCAAAGTTTTCAACGCAAGAACAATTAAGTTGAAGGTAAAATATATGGGATGTAGAAGTATTGTGCCTCAGAATTACAACAAAAGAAAAAATAAATAATAATAACAAAAAAAAAAAAAAATATCAGAATTAATGAAAATGTTTAATCTACAGTCACGTACGTTCATGGCGTAAACAAATGCATTTTTGCCGCGTCACTTGACAAAGTATCGTAGACGGAAAGTACCTTTATTTTATTTTATTTATTTATACAATATTTCATGAGGGTGACACATTTAGCTATAAAGCCATTCTACCATGTGGCCCTTCAAACAAACTATTCAACATAAAAGTATAAAAGTATAAAACAAAAACTACGCTCATGCAATATATACAATATGTACACAAATTTTAAAATCGTGGTAAAACAGAGAACGAAAATACCTGTTTCATGTTTGCTAAGATTAAAAAGAGTACATGCGTACTTGGGAAATCACAGCGATGTACGGCTAGGCTAATATGAGAAATTGGGAGATATGTCAAGAGCGAATACTCAGATCAGCCTGCATTCCTGCTGTCTGATCAGAATCTTCACTAAAAACTTGTCGGCATATACATTTCTCATCCCAGCAAGCCCACAACGTCAACATGGCGTTGTGTGACTGTTGGGAAGGTCCAAAGATTGTGCGAGTAAAGAGGACAGTATGCAGATGCGTTAGCTGATCTGAGTATTCAGTGTTAACGTGCATGACTCGGGTACTCTAGTACATCCCCTGGTTTATGTTCCATGGGATAGAGGTAACCATGGGTATCTATCTGATTCAATGGTTCTTTGCTGGGGAAATTGAAGTACTGCAGGCACCGTTTCACGTTTCAGTCAAAATGCATATTTATTCAAATCTTGATTGTTTTGATACAATGCACTATCAGGTATTAAAAGACAGTGACACATATAATTTGACCATACGCAAACTTGTTTTCATATGAGGAACACGCAATACGCAAACTTGTATGTCTACTGATCAGCTAGACAATAACCATGTCTTTACAAGACTACGATGAAATAGAGAAACTCTTCTGTGGAACCTGGAAATATACAGGGGGAGAAAACTGGGACGTTTTCATGGATGCAGCTGGTAAGACTCTTTTATATGTAACGACAATGATAATGGCGAATTGCAGTATCTTTAATAGTAGCGGTAAGCAGGGCTCGAGGTTATAAAACTTGAGAATAATCTCAAAATCAAAATGAAGCACACTGGTTAGCTGCTTCCGAGCATGTGCTCGGAAGTAGCCAATCAGTGTGCTTTATTTTGAGTTTGAGAATGTACTCAAATTTTATAACCTGAGGGCCTGATTTTGGCAGAAGTGTCGGTCTAGAGTGGTATAGCCGGACCGGTATTTTGGAGCACTCAAGAAAATCTCTAGAACTGCTTATTGTAAATGTCTACACTTTCAGAAGAAGCAGCTCTGCTTTTGTTAGACTAGCCTCCCTTCTCACTGAAGGTCAACTTTTTATAAAAGAACTCCCCCCCCCCCCCCCCCCCCAGAAGCGTTTTTTAGGAGTAGACCCTATTTTGAAAAGGCTACATGGAATCAAACAGGAAGTCTTGACATTTATTCCCATTTCTAAAATCGCGGGAAGATGTATCCATACACGTGAAGACACACGCATTTAGAAAATTTGCTTTTGTCTCTCGTGCAATGTATTTTGGTTGCATAGACATTGCCTTAATGGCTGTAAAGACCGATAGCCTTACACAGTAGACAGAAACCACAGAAGCCGGTTTCATGTTCTGGTAACTGGACACACTTGCAAAAGAACCAACTCCTACATTTTCCATTTTAACCTGCCTCCAGTCTAAAAGGGACCTATTTAAAAGAGTTTACTCCCATGAGAGCAACGCTTTTTCCCTTTAGAGGATATTTCTTTTTTTTTTTTAAATGGCTTTGTAATCCAGGGAAAACAGAAGCTGACACGAATGTTTCCTTTTATGTCAATGGCTGAAAAACATGGATTAAATTTAAAAAGTTACAGTATGTCTTTTCTGACATTTGTCACCAGATCATTTCAGGGTCACTGACGAAGCTTGAATAGCCGAAACTTCGAAGTATGGCCTATGTTCTTTCTTTCGAATGTGTTCCCTTTTCTTGAAGGAACTCTCTTAGATTTTAATTTGTACCCGAACGTCTTCAGAAATAACGGCACAACATCGGTGTTTCTGCACCTTGATTGGACCTACGCGACCTTCTGGGCACACAACGTTGAACCAACCTTGAAACCTCATGATGTAAAGCATATGTTGATTCTATTTTGATCAAGTTTGTGTGCGTGCCGAGAAGGGTTTGTGTTAAACATGTTAAAAGAAAGTAAAAATGAGCTGTGTGACCAGACGCATTACTGTCTTCATTTTCTTTTCCTCGGGATAATAAATTCAAAAGCATAATGCCAAACGCCATCTCTTTCAACAGCTTTAAACTGTTGCAAAATGTCCTGACTACCTCGACAGCAAACAGAGCAGGCCCTCATCAGTCATATTTGAGCCTATATTCTTTTAAGAATTATTTCTGCTCGACTGTTTCGGGTAAACACTAAACACTTTCATAACCTTCATTTTCCTACTGTATTCTTTCAGAGTTCTCTGACGACCTGAGACAAGCGGTTCAGACTGATATAATGGTGACCTTTAAGAGGGAAGGAGACTGTATAAAACAAGAAACGCTCTTGGGGAACGATCTTGTCTATCAGATCAATCAAACTTGTGAATGGAAGGACAGGGAAGAAGATCCACAGTTACATATTAAGGTAAATGACATCTCGTGTTCCGGCAGCCATTTTTACAAAGCGCAGTAACTTTTAAGACTTCCTATTTGGTTCCCTAGACGACGAAGCCCTTCTAAAATGGGGGCTACCTTTAAGGGAAGCGTTTGCTTCTCCGCGGGGGAGCTACGTGTTTCCTTTCAGATTTAACCCCTAGCTAAGGAAGGCAAAAGGCAGATTTGCTTTGATTTACTGAATATGTATGCCATCCACTTGTACATATAGCTAGTATTTGGATCTCTTAAAGTAAATTATAGCCAGTCTCCATAATTATTATAGTATTACCATAAAAATCTAAAAATTGGGACATCCGCAATAATTGCCGTCTTTACATTACAGTAAAGCGTTTTAAATTGCAAACAGTGAATATCCTCACCAGACTGATCTCACCTTGCTCGTATCTTTTTGTCCTTATACGCAGACTTTTGCTGGCACTGTGCCAGTTTTCTTGTACTGTAAACTGGATGGGGTTGGGCGTTTCCCAAGTTTAAGTATACTGAAGACACTTTTAGCGAATTCTCATTATGGTTCGACCAATGAAGACAAAAATCATTTTACGATATAATTATTTTTGCAAAAGTCAGTGAATTCAAAGACAAAACAATAAAACTATCACGAAAATGAAATTTTTCGCAAATATGTTCCGATTTACACTTTCTGGAAGCAAAATATTACTGAAGGTTAGGGTTATTTACGTTTACTAATTTCTTCGCGTTATGTTCTAATCTGTATAAAATGCAGCATCACAGCATCATTTCGTTTATTTCTTTCTCGAGAATGCATGTTTTATTTAAGTAAACTGATTTTGTGTAGTGTTGAAATGTGTTGGAATGGGTTTGGAGTCTCAATTTTTTTCTCATTCGTTTAGGACTACCTAATCCTCGCTGTAGGTTCTTCTTTAACTTAAGGTGGTGATTTATGGTAAATGTAAAAATCTGCATAAAACCATAAAAAAGTAACCTATCTCCCTGAAAGTTAGCAGACTTCTTGTTTTCGTTGTTCTTTACAGTTTAGAATACAAAATAGACGTACATGCTGCTTAAAAAAGTGTTTTTATAAGGAAAGATCAAAGGGTAATTTTCTGCGAATAAATCTGAAAAAATAATATCGTTATTGAAAATTTACGTAGTGCTGAAGGTGCATTATTGCATAATGAAGAGCGTCCTAGCAATTATTTATTCCAACTCTTTCTCAAATTGTAATGTAGACCAGATGAAAACGGTAGCTTTTTCTCAATGTTCAGCCATGTACAAAGTCAATGTACACTGGACGCATTTATTAAATATAGGGTAGGCAAGCATACCTATGTTAACACCTACAATATAAATAATACATTACTGACATGATCAGTGGTGTGTAGATGAAATTGTTCAACCTTGTTAAAATAGTATCACCCATCTCACCTGTGTGTTTTGACAAAAAAAATTTGGACACAGACTGCATCTTTTTTCAACTGCTCAGCCTGATAATGTGTGAAAGAGCTGGAAAAAATAATTGCTAGGACGCTCTCCATTATGCAACAAGGTCCTCTAAGCACTAAGTATATTTTCAATAATGATATTATTTTTTCAGATTTATTCGCAGAAAATTACCCTTTGATCTTCTCTTATAAAAACACTTTTTAACATTAACAAATGCTGCATTTTGGGATTCTAAATTATGAGAAACAACATAAAGAAGGCATCTGCTAAGTTTTGGAAAGATCAGTGTTATTCTGAGTATTTTATGCAGATTTTTGTCTTTGTCCCAAATCAGTGATTATCACCACCTTAAACACTTGTTAGATCGCCAACAAGTTTTAAGCCATTAATGCCTAGGGTCCCACAAAAGGTCATAGGCACACAGTGTAGACCCAGACCAGACGACACAGAATGCGGCGTCTGATTAGGGTCTTCACTATGTGCATTTAACTTACAGCAAGTTCTATAAAGTGCTTAATTATTGTAGATTTATTTAGTCTCGCTCAAACCTACGAAAACGAAGAAATATTATATGTATTTCCTCAAACTGATTCTTACAATTTTAGACACATTCCACATTCAAAGATGGCGTCTTCACCCAGGACGTTACACCACAGATAGCTAACGCTGGTAAAAGATATATTTACAAGATGTCTATTCGTGGAGATGAACTCATTTCGGTAAGTAATCCGACTTTCAAGTGAACAGGTACACTTTCAAGGGAGAATCTTTATAAGAATTTGTCTCCGATTTCAGGGGATTTTTTCTAAACGAAAAAAATTTGCTCCCTCGAGGACCATATTTTCCCTATAGATAAGATTATTCTCCGTTCTGGATCAGCTCCGTCATTCAGAAGATGTTCATTGTATACTTGGAATAATCGGTCACACCGACAACGTGACTCAACTAATACTACTTTTAGGTTACTGTGACCCATATTTCATGGTTCACTAATTTTGCCAAACTGAATGTTTGGAAATTGAATCAAACAGTTTTTTATTCCATTTTCTATCGCAACCGTTTAAGCATATACATGGAGAGGAAATTTACTCTTTCGAGGTGAATGCATGGATATTTCATCGAATGTGTTGAATACATGTGTATATTCATATGGTTGTGGAATTGAACATAGCGAGAAAGTTCTCATAAGACATGTCATTTTTATCAATGCCCAATTCTTTCTTTACTCAGTGGTTCTACATATTATTTTTTTCCTTCAGGTTTTGAGTTTACCGGAGTGTCCCGACGTCACAGCAAAGCGATTCTACACAAAATGCTGACATTTGAAATATTTAGCCAAAACTTTAATATTCACACCTGTACAAATCGTTCATACCAGATGAAAAGAACTTACAAGAAACTTGCTCTTACTAAAGCCATTTGGCTATGGTTCTGCTGTTGGGAAAACATCCTGTGTTTTAAAAACGAATGAAACAAAGTTATGGAAACAACGCCATCATTCAACAACTTTTGTTTGCTGCCCAGGCCCAGAGGGTATAAAACTTGAGAACAGTTTCAAACTCAAAATAAAGCACACTGATTGGCTGCTTCCGAGCACATGCTCGGAAGCAGGCAATCAGTATGCTTAATTTTGAGTTTGAGATTATTCTCAAGTTTTATAACCTCGAACTCTGGATACAGACTCCCAAAATGGAGTCAACTCTTACTGGAAAGAAGTTGCTACTATGGAAGCAAATTCTTTCCTTAGTGTAAACAATATCTTATTCATCATATTCATCATACTGAACAAATAAAAACAAAACAGCCTCACAAGAATATAACTCAATACAGTAGCCGGAAAGGGATTCAGAAGAACGTTATTTGAAGCATACGGCTTCCAATAATAGAGCCGCGACACGAGAAAACCAACAAAGTGGCATGCACGCACAAGGAAATCTCAGATTAGGCTGGGCATGCGCCTAGTCTGAGCAGAGTCTTTAGACCCTTAGCTACCCTTTAAGCGCGCAGCAAAGACTCTGATCAGACTGCGCTGTGCGCACATACCATTTTGTTGATTTTGTTGTGTGGTGGCTCATTTGATCGTTCAAACACAAGTATAATAAGTAAAAACAGCTTAGCAAAATTGAGAGATCAAATTATTTCCTTGAGTGCAGACCTCAATATAAAGGTATGAGAAGGTAGAGTTACTGCCCCTGAAGTAGTACTCAGTCATCATAAGATTGCATCCCTAATCATATAACCACCACCCGGCATTCTATCAGGGAAAACACGGTATCAATATGTCACGGACTCTTAAAAAATCTCACGTCCCGGCCGAGGATATTGAACCGGGGACCCTTCGATCTAAAGTCGGGCACTCTACCACGTCGGTATAAAAGCCGGCTTGTACCGCAAGGCAGTACAAGTGTATAATATACCTAATCTATACCCTGTGACAAATAGCTTTAAATTCCAGGAATTATGAAAGTCCGCTAACGGCTGATCATGAGAGCACTCTGCTCTTTGATGGACCGAAATCATCAATAATACCAAGTTCAAACATGGCGGCGCATTGATCGGGCAGTTTATTTTTTATTATCGTTTTATTCATTATCATTTTTTTTGCCGAGAAGAAAAAAAACTAGTTGCATTATTTTTCAAAACATGTCATTTATGCTCGTAAAAATGTGTGAAGGGCGTTTTTTTTTCGTTGTTCATAAATATTTGTGTATTTCGTTGCTTTACCATGTATATATATACTGAACAAAAAAAAGAAACGTTACATAGATTATTCATGAATTTTAAGCTAAAGAACAATATTTTTAAATAATGATACGTTATTTCCTATGTGCCATTTGCATTAATTGTTTCAGAATTATTCCACTTTGACTGAAAACACTCCAGACAATGTGAACCGCTCGATGTGCACGCACAAGCGCTTAAATGTTTGCACTTTCGGATTTGCCTTGTAACTGCCAATAAAACCCCTTATAAACCTTATGACACTGAACCAGCAGCTCAAAGAAATAAGATGTTAAAGAAGCTGTGCCTTTGAAATTGTCTTCCTTGCAATTAAAAGTATAGCAAATCATATACTCCGATTAACCAGTACGTTTCAATAAATTTTTCAAGTTTAATTCATGGATCTTATTCCAGCTTCTCACATGGGCTGACAACTTGAGTGAAATACGGGTCTTCAGAGAGCATCGCAAAATAGCACTTTCAAATTCTGACCCCTCATCAAACTGATCCGGAGACAATAATCTCGCAGCTTATGTTGTGATATTCATTTTCTGAAATACAGGTACTTTTTGGCAGTTAGATATAAAATAAAATTGACAAAATCTTAATTCAGTTCAAAGAAGACGTGCATTGAAAGTGCATGTAACGTTTCTTTTTTGTTCAGTATATATATAGCTGAAGTCAGTCTGGTCGAGTGTACACTTACTATCCGTCCATCAGCTAATGTAGCGATTCATTCTTTTGTGAAAGTCAATCACTTTTGAAGTTGTCAAAAAGAAACGTTGCCATAGCGAGCAAAGTTGTTTTCTAGAAAACAGTACATTGACTGATAACCTATTACGACCAGGCCCTTTCCGACAGAGAACCAAACTTAGAGCACAACGCATTGCTGAATAGTTTTAGAAGAATGACAATCCGAAATCCAACTATGTCACAACAATATCTGTGAAGACAACACACTTACCATCCCCCAGTAAATAAATTATAGTCGAATTAAATTATTTTTGGCTACTAAACACACATTTAGTTACCATTGAAATGAACAGAAATCCGTACTTCGGAGGGCTATTTGATGTAACAGCTTCCTTTATCAACTTCTCAGACGAGCTTGATTGCATGTTGCATAAGTTGCTGGACTAGTATATTTCAAAACGATAATTTGGCAAATACCGAGAATTTTAGCGAAGAGGCCGCCAATGAGCTTCCAGTCCTCGGAACTGCAGGTTCAAAGCGTTTCAGAGATATCGGAGTGAACAAGTACTTGATCAATACCGCAAAAATTCTAAAATGGGGGTAACAAAATTAATTACCGAAACTGATCGTAACTTGAACAGTTTTAGTTTTTCAGTGCAGTAATGTTCCAAAGGCTGCATATGGGGTGGCAAACGATGTAGACCCTAACCAGACTGAGGAGCATTCTGATCTGGACCTGCACTGTTTGCTTAGACATCTCTTTCCAAATACTTACAACGTGATGCGTGAGGGCAGCCTATGGTTTCCTCAATCCGTTGGATAACGTCTTTTTTCAGTAATATCTCCGTCATTACTATCCACGTCATTACTGTAGTATATTGGAGCAAGGTGGCAACTGCCGTTAAAGTAAATGGAAGTAGCTCTGCCATTTTTATTTTGTTGCTTCCCTCCTTGATTTTGGTCAACTCATGATAGAAAGAGTTTTCTAGCCTACGAAGTATTCATTCCTTTAAGGTCAGACCCCATTTACAATGGGAAGCAAATTAGAAATCACAAACGTTGAGTTCGTCTGTAATTGTATAGCGATAAGGCTTAGAGGTGTATCCGTGCATCTTACCAGGGTTCAGTCCCATCAGCCACCCAGCCATCAGAGGAGATAATTGAGCCACGGCATGGCAAAACCGACAAAGTGGCACGTGCGCCTAGCGAAGCCTCAGATCAGCCTGTGCATATGAAGCGTTTTTTTTGTATTCATCAAGTCAAATCAAGTCAAGTCAAATCATTTATTTCTCTCAATCCATTACAAAAAATGGCAATATGAGGTCAAATATAAATAATGATTCAAAGAGGCTCAAGAGTTAAGATGGAAACAGTGTAAGCATGTTACATACGACTAATATACTAGTAGTCATTTCAGGAGTACCTTTCGGAAATACGCTACAGCTGCGCTCGGGCGCAAGACACGGGAACAACGGCCCTGCGCATTGCACCCAGAGCCCAGCCCCATACCCAAACATTTCTATAATTTTTATCTTCATATGAATACATGTATCTCATTTCATTTAAAATTCGAAATTTATACTGCAACTAAGCTTGAGACGCATGGCAGAGGAAAAGCGATCTCGTGCCCTGCGTCCGAAGCACACGACCATGTGTTTCAAATTTTTACCATCCTGGGTTTTCATTTTCATCTAAAATTCAATAATATGCTGGAGTCAAGCCCAGGACGCAAGGCACAGGAACAATGGTCCTGCGCATTGCGTTCGGGGCCCCTTTCCACATATCTCAATAACTGTCTACCGCCAGCTTTATACAAAGACAAATATATATTTGTATTGCATCCAATATAAAATTCACATCTCCACCTGTTTCACTCATACTGAGTATGCTGGAGCAGGGCTCAGGATGCAAGGCACAGGAACAACGGTCCTATGCACTGCACCAGGAGCCCTACTCCACGTAATTCGAGAACCTTTTATCATTATCAGTGTCTTGGCTTATTTCGCATCGATATTATGCTGGAGTCATGCCCAGGAGGCGAAGCATATGAACAATGTTCCTGTGCATCGCCTCCGGAGCACTCGTCCACTTATTTCAGTAACTAGCGCAATAAACTTATCCTTCTATTCCATGATATTCTGGAGTCATGCCCAGGACGCAAGGCACAGGAACTGTGGTCCTGCGCACTGCATTCGGGGCATTTTCCACATATTGCAATAACTGTCACCTGCCAGCTTTATACTGGGACAATAATATACCTGTATTGCATCCAATACAAGATGCACATCTCAACTTGTTTCAGTCGTACTGAGTATGCTGGAGCAGGGCTCAGGGTGCAAGACACAGGAACAACGGTCTTATGCACTGCACCAGGAGCCATACTCCACGTAATTCGAGAACATTTTATCATTATCAGTGTCTTGGCTTATTTCACATCGATATCATGCTGGAGTCATGCCCAGGAGGCGAAGCACAGGAACAAAGTTCCTGTGCATCGCCTCCGGAGCACTCGTCCACTTATTTCAGTAACTAGCGCAATAAACTTATCCTTCTATTCAATGATATTCTGGAGTCATGCCCAGAATGCAAGGCACGGGAACTGTGGTCCTGCGCATTACATTCGGGGCATTTATCCACATATTGCAAAAACTGTCACCTGCCAGCTTTATACTGGGACAATAATATACTTGTATTGCATCCAATACAAGATGCACATCTCAACTTGTTTCAGTCGTACTGAGTATGCTGGAGCAGGGCTCAGGATGCAAGGCACAGGAACAACGGCCCTATGCACTGCATCAAGAGTTCTACTCCCCGTAATTCGAGAACCTTTTATCATTATCAGTATCTTGGTTTATTCACATCGATATCATCAGATATCCTTGTATCAGTCATTTTGGGATAGGGGCTATGTTGGTCTCAATGGGGTTTACTGATTAGCTAATTTTGGACCAAAACGTACTTATTAGCGGGATTTGAGAGGAAATTTTACCATTTAGCGGCGTCGCCTTTGCTAAGTGATTAATGCAATCGGCCGAAAATTTTACTGATTAGCGAAATTTGAGTGAAAAAAAAAATCAATTAGCCGTGTTACATGCGGTTAGCGGTTACCGGAATCGGCGAAAAATCGCTATTAGTCCATTCCAATATTACAGTATGGCCTCACACATGTTAAAACCTCGTCCCCTGTCAGTAACTCTATTTAATGGTATAGATGATGATTAAATTGTAGAGTTTTTTCATTATAATAGATTTGATGTTGTCAAAATACTACACGAATTCACATTCAACTCATTCATTAAAGGACTCCTTATATGTATAAAATGAAGAAACAATGTTCCCCCCTGAAAACCCCAGCTTTACTATATAAAAATGGGGTTCGAGGGATGGGGTCTAAATTGCATGTTGACAAGTTGATGTTACGTGATTCTAGGGGTAAAGTTATGCCATGATACTCCAGTAATGAGGTTATGATACTCAGCATAACAAAATCACAATGATTGATCACAAGACTATAGCTCTTCTACGAATTTTAAAAACTGTTCACACTTTCTAGTTCAGTTGTGGCAAGGTTTATTCACTGAATAAGGGATGTCAGACCTGTATGATTTAGCATACTATGCATGTGCAATCAGTGTACTGTTCAAAATCTCTTACCTGGCTAGTTGTGCGTAAATACATGCTTAAAAGCCATCCTATGACTCTTTAAAATGAAAGCATGGAAAAGGCCAAATTCTGAACTTCTTGATTCGAATGCTAATACTCTGCTGTTGAAATATTTGAACTGGTTTCTTAACTAAAACTAGATATTTGTAGAAACTGGACCTAAAAACAGCTATTCAGAAGACCTGAAATAAATGGCATATAAGCAATACAAGGTCTTGAGAAACAGTATAAGAACTTGTTGACTGGCTTTCACCATGACTGTTTAGGCTCTCCAGAACTGATGCTTATTAATATATCTCTTTGCAATTTGCAATGCATAGACATAATTGGATTCTGATATATACTTTTCCTTCTTCATTTTATTTAGTTTACTGTTTACCATGTACATAATATATATACTTGGATTTTCACTCAAAGTGATATGTAAACGCAGGTATGAATTTGGTCTTACAAGCAAATCAATGTTCAAAAATAATATTTAAAACTTGCAACACCTCACTAAATATTGGGACAGGAATGTCTGAGCAAACACTATAGACCAGGGATTGCAGTAGTATTTCCCATTCTGCCAGCACCTTTATGCCATTGATGAAGTCAAATCAGTGAAGGTAAAATCAACTTAATTTAGGACTACAATGGCAACTGCTGCAGAGATGGTTTCTGTCAAAATTAAAGCTGTCATGGTAAGGCATTATCTCAGTAAGCAGTCAGCTGTAGCAGAATAAGTTAAAATTGTTCTAAAATGGGCAGTCAACCTTAGCAAAAAGTGGACTTGGCGGTTACGCATCAGGCCGGTTCTTAAAATTTGTATAAGACCTATAAAATGTCTTATTGCATGGCCCGTCAATGTTGGGCGATAGGCCAATTCTGATGTAGTGCTCTATATTCAATCCGACTTAATCGGGTTTGAGGAAACATCTGCGGGCCATGCATAGCTGCAACAGCTGGTTTAGTCGATGCTTTAATACTGTCTGTCACCAGTATTGGGTAAAGTAAATTTTGGACAAATTTTATATTGACTTCTATTTACAGCAGATAAATCGGCACAATGTGATCATGTCCTGCTTCTCCTGCCAGAGTTAATAGATTGCTACATAGCATGCTATTACCAATTATTTTTTTGTTAAACTGATGCACAATGTCGGTCTTATTTGCATGCATCACTGGCATAAGGTAGAGAGAACGGTTGCGGTATTCAATTTTACTGATTTGGCCAAAACATTACTGATTACTGATGATTGCCCTTAAATTTTATTGAATACTGATTTTTGGGCTGAAATTTTATTGATTACTGATTTCAGAGGTACCCCGAATGAAACCCTTATATAGTAACACTTATACTGGCATTCAATAAATGTATAAATATCGTATTTATTCGACTATATGGCGGGTTTTTGTTCCCTCCAAAAGTACCCCAGATATGTAAATCAACCTTGTGTAATTCGGCTATAAGATAGATTTCACTCTGCCAAAACAATTCCAAAAATCTAGATCCATCTTGAAAGACGGATCTAGATTTTTGGGATTGGTTTGGAGGGGCCCTCCGTCTTATAGTCGAATAGGTATTGTAAACAAAACAATACCACTCCAGCAGCACAACAAGCTGTACTCATATACACAGGTAGGTATTGTACTAATTGATAGTTCCGAGCCACACCCAGAATGTCTTTCAGAAGTCACCTGATAGTATATAACTGACAAATGCAATGGCAACTTAGCATGTGACATAGTCCCACAAACAAAATCGCACGTGTTAAAAGTCTCACAATAAATCCGTGATTTTACCTTACAGTCAATGGTGGGACGCACATCTGTTTAAAGTAGACGTGGTATCGGAACTATGAATTAATTTTCGTTGCAAAATAGACAAAATATGCATACATGTACGCAGCTGCAAAAACATGAGTACGGCTTGGAAGAATCTCCCTTTATGCAGATTGGAGTCTCGAAATTCGTTTAAATTGTTCATTTTGTCAATTTAAATTTGAAATATCGCCGGAGGCGAGCTACATGGCGTATCATGACAGTCCAGGTGCATGTATACAGTTATTATACAGTAGTTAAATCTTATCTAGTCAGCTTTGAATAGAAATCCTGTAAAGGACGTGATTGGATACATCGTGTTAGCTGGATTGCAGGAAGCGAGGTACACCATATCACCATGGTTTAGATGCACAATAACAAAATTACTGGCCTCGTGCAAATCTGTAGCAGTTGTGGTATCAGGATATGAATATGCGTGTACCAAAAAAGTGCCGTTCATCGTTATTCTGCATTGCGTATAGGCAGTCGAAGTTCCTTTATAAATAGCCACCAAGAAGAGGTAGAGACCGGGATACTCGCATGTATATTTTCCAGATGAGGAGTTGTAATGGCCTCCTATGTTTGATACAACCTTGTTAAACAAAAGCAGACCATTTGAGGGACCATCCTTGGGTTCTGTGACCGTAAACCCGGACTTGTAGCCTGAAAAAAAATCAGCAAACAAAACTAAACAGGCACAGTTTTCATTGAAATAAAAGGTAATACTTTTAAGCCGGTGCTAGTTGGGAATGTAGCGTTGCATTTGAGCTACGAAGACTGAACACCCTATTTTCTTTGACGTGTGTATTATTATTTTCTATGGGCAACTTTTATGAATCTTTATTGTTCCAGTATGCAAGCGATTTTACTTCTGGTCATCCTTTCACAATTACCATTTCTAAGTGTTTGTTACTCGCCATCCTGTATACCGTTCCTAAGGATATACTAGAACGTCCGGAATTTCCTATATGGCCACCGTCTCGAACGTATAAAAATTTTCGCTATGGTTGCCATTCACAGTTTTGCACTTTTGGCAGTGGGCTCATCTGTAAGCCCTCTAGGTAAATCTGTAAGCTTTAGGTGTCAACAATTGTCCTGCTCTTGAGTAGAGCATGGATGATAATGCCGTTTATGAAGGAATTTTCTGGCCCTAAAAAGTGGACAGGTGTCATTTTCTCTGCGACAATATTTAAATGAGGGCATTGTTGGGTTATAAATGGTTATAAAGTGTATCTAAGCATATGTGCAGCACATTCAAACAGAAAACATAAATGATTTATTCATTCAGTCAGGTTGGAATGTCATTTGTTTAGTTGACCCCCTGCAGGGCTACCCAGCCATAAAAAAACTGTGGAGTGCAGCCTATAAATATCATTATTGGCTGCAAGCTATATGGAAAATAGAAAAAAAAAATGCATTACAGCGTTATAATATTACAGTATAATAAATCAAATGACTGAAACTAGGCAACGTCACAATCTTCTTTGGAAAATGACTAGATTGCCTTTGCATTTGCTTAGATTTTCGACATGTTAATATTTTAGGTAAATTACGTCATAATTTTGTCTATTTGGGTCCAGGCATAATACGGCGAGCCACATTAGGGCTAAACGTTCGAAATAATAATCTAGCTTTTATATTTCCTGTTTGTTTCATAGCAGTTGTATTGGAAATGCATTATGATGGTGCAAAATGACAGTTAACAAATGAGGCTATCATAGAGAAAGGTCCATTATTTTCGTATGTTAAATTCCGATAGCTTCTGATAATGGACACCTGAGTTTGAGCACCTCTAGCATAAACGTTTACTCAGCGACATATACATGTATATATTACCAATTTAATATTTGTCAAAGCCCCTAGTTTCAAACGCAATAAAGTAGAGAAACAGTCAGATTTTATAAGAATGTCAACTTCTGGCTTTAGTCCACCCCCAAGTACTAATTCTTACCTGACTTTTGTTGGAGTTCCACGATTTCTGAATGTAAAGATGACATATTCACTGTGGAAGCAGATACCTGACCCATAAGTTTCGCTATATCTCCTTGATTGTTTGAAATCGCTGCTTTGTTGGCTGAACTCAGTGCTTGTCCTGTAACTAGGGACTGCTGTAGTGCTTTAGAATTTGCTTCGACTGTACCTAGTCGCTGTTGAAAACTACCAATATCGGACATGTTAGATATTGCGTTATCCAGCGTTAGATTGTGGATCTTTTCTTCAAGTTTCCGATTCTTTTCTTCCAGCGCACCATGAGCAATTGACAAGTTTTGGAAGTCAGTCATCAGCCTTGTGTAGACCTGCTGCAGCTGATGCCGGTTGAATTTCTCTTTATCCAATGTATGATTTAATGATGCAATTGTTTGTTCCGAAGTGTTGATCTTTTGTGCTAGAACTACATTGGTTCCCATAAGTTGTTGTTTCGTATTCTTCAGCTCTTGCTGCAGCCCTGTCACATAACTTTCCAGTTGATGCCGTGACTGCCGTTCCTCTGAGATAAGACCCGCAAGATGCCGAAATTCGAAAGATGTTAATCCATTAACTGTTGAATTCGACGCGTCAAGCAAAAACGCATCGCTGATTGTCAGTTTCGAGAGAATGAAGAGAAAGCTAAGAAACAACATCTTGCCTCGTTTAAAAAAAGACTGATCTTAGTTTGAACTAGTACATACAGAATTCTTACTGCCTTTTTGCACTTACATAAAGATAAGTTGCGTAACGCAAAAAAGGGCTTAACTTATTTTCGAACAGTCAAGGCTCAAGCCAGTTTGTGAACCCATGCTGTACAGCTGCAGCTTCAATTTTGTGTCTGTATAATTTTGGGATCCACACTTGATGGTGATGGGTGCGAAAAGCAAAGGCTCTGACCAGACTGCGCAGCCATTCTGTTCGCATATGCTTAAAACACCATTTTAGCGTGTGAGGCTCAAATTACAGGTCTTGAAACAACCTATCTACGGGTATACTGTAAATCGCGCATGCTCAAACATGCAAATGCACAATTCATCCAGAGCAGGAGAACTGATTCAATCAGATCCCATATCCTGCCCCACGAAGCAAAACTGTCTTCGATCTGACTCTTTCTTGGCTATTTAAATTTCTAATAGTTGGTCAGTCATGGATGCCAATTTTACCTTACACAGCTCGCATGTCTTAAGATATGTATTTTTCTTTTTAAATATCTCTGTCGTTTAGGCTTGTAAGGCAGCACAAAAATTAGAATGATAAAACGAATATCAGTAGTCTGTAAAGGTGATTAGCCGATCCACGATCAGCAAATATTCAGACCAGTCTTTGTACCCACGCATTTTATGTAGCTAAAGCCCTGTGCGTCTGTAGATTTCTCAAATCCAGAGCAGAGACTTAGTTGACGTTTTGGATGTGCAAGCTGGTCTAAGTATTAAATGGTCGAATAGGCACAACATAGCATTGTGAGATGTGAGACCGCAATATTCACAGAACGCATTTTTCACATGTGTGAAAAATGTGTTCGCATTTTTCACACGTGTGACAAATCCGGTCGCATTTTTCACAGAATTCGAACGCATTTTCACATATATGTGAAATTTGCGTTCGATATGTACCATGAAAACGTAATTTTCCAAACACATGCAACACCTCGAAAATATGACAAAATATCACAAAAACGCATTTTTCACTTCTTGACATTTTTATAACCCTGAAATTACTAAAGTTATAGTAGATAGAAAATGGTACAGTAAACAAAAAGAAGACTCAGAAATCCGCTCTGCTCTTCCGCACAGAAGTTCGCAGGTTCCAGTCTCCCGTCGGATCAACGACTGAAAAACCTACTCTGTCTTCCCAGCAGTAAAGGGGTACCTGTTTCGAATTAGAGAAGGGTAAATGCTACGAAAAGAGAGGGATAGGCTCCTATATCCCTCTTTCATAACCTGTGCCTAAGACACTGGAGGCTCAAACAACTACTGTCCCTACGGCCACAAGAATATGGAAAACCTTCACCTTGTTTGATTTTAATTCACATGTATGCTGATGACATAAGCTGTAGTGCACAGCTTCTAGTACTAACAGTTGGGCGGTGCCATAATCCAGCGGGAGGAGACCTTGCGGTATTCCTGTGCAATACTAGGCATTTCAAATACAAGCGTTTGCGGGATAGCTTCTTCGTAACAGTCCCCTATGCTGCATCAAGGTCAAAGGTATTGGTATATTCAGTTGCGGGTTGGTATAAGGTTTCGTGGGGGAATCTATATCTGGATAGAAATAGGAAGGAAGACATCGTTTTCCCATAGTTGTCTACCTGTCTGTCCGTCACGAATCGTTTCCGCTTCAAAATGTTAAAAGGTAGTTTGAGAAAACTTGGTACAAATATAAAGCATCAAGAACGGACGGACGAACAGATGAGCCAAAATCAACATGTTCCCATAAATTATTTCGAAACTGGGGACACAGTTCTGTTTTCACCAGAGAGGAACCAGGTAATAAAATATGGGATGTAATTAAGAATGAACTTAGAATTCTTGAATTCACTCCCGATCACATTTAGACCCAAACAAACTCAAACCCTGGTCGAAATGGATATCATGTCTAAGTCAAACTCTGTTTTTTCGCCCCGAAAAATTGATGAAGTGCTAAAATATTCAAGCAGTATTGCATGATATCTTATCTTTTGGAAAGGAATTTACCTGTTAAATAATAAAGTCAAAGAAGGAAGGTGTTAGACTTGTCATAAGGTTATACCAGTAGATTTTATCGGCAATCGTGGGGACACACAATTTCGACATTATCGGTCGGATCTGAACAATTGTCAGTTTGTCTAAGATTTAATGCCTGTCTTAGTTATCTGCAAGTTTCAAGAAGCTAGGCTGGTCTGAAGCATCTAACAATTATAAGTCTACGGGGTATTTCACATGCCATAGCAACCAAAATCTCAAGCAGTTGTCTTAAAGGACATGTCCTCGTTCTCTAGCCTTGTGAACGCTATATTCTGTATTCTGTATATGAATTTCTGCCTCTGTAGACACACCCTCTTCAGGTAGGTAATTGTTGATAGGTATTATAGGTATAGATTCCACCACCAGAACAATCAATATTTAAATACAGTTTTTGAGAGGAATTCCGCCACCACTACAATCCGTATTTACATACAGTTAATTTGAAGTTATTATATACACAGGACGGGTATAAAGGTCTCTGATTCAATTGAGAAATGTTACTTATTTCTCATGTGGGCTACTGTGTCTTCTTTTTGTTCTTTGCCTTATAAGGCTTTGAGGAAAGTTCTAGCTTACTGTATCGAGTAGCATGTAAGGCATATGAGAGACGTCTACTGTGATAACTTATCTGGGTAACACAGTCTTTGATATTGTCACTGTTATTTCTAGGACACTGTTCCAGGACTACACTGCAGTCAATCACCAGTTGTAAGAAGGAATGACTTTTAAGCGCAGGACAAAATTCTAGAAGCATCTGAAGCACAGTCTTTATTTCAGATATAATGGGGTTTCTGGTTTTCTCCAGATACGAACAGTCTAGCAGAAAGTGTTGAATAGTTTCATCCGCGTTCCAACATAACTGGCACACTGGGTTGATCTCGTTCTGGTTGAATTTTACTCTGTTGGTCTGGAGTATGTAGGAACCAGTCAATATTTTACTCTTCACAGGAATCCTATTAATGTCTCTTTTACTCAAGGGGGATGGTTTTATAGCTGGATGACACTTTCCCACTGTGTAATGTTTTGACAGGAATTTCAGTGAGGAATATAACCTTGCCTGGGATAACACCTTCTCAGTCCAGTATTTATTGATCACTTTGTGGTACTGTATCTTCCATTTGTTTTTTGTCGGGGGGTTGTCAATCAACGTTTCCGGGGATGGCAAATCGTATTTGATGAGAATTTTCTTCACTGTTATGAACCAACTATGGCTCTTAAATGTTTTCATTTCAAGCTGGCGCTTAGCGAGACGTACTTCAATTGACTGGTATGTATAGTCTTGTATATTGATATTGACCCAGACGCTTAAGAGATATAATTGCTCGGGGGTGTTGACAGACGACGTCTGTCAACGGACGGAGGACATTAGAGAATGCTTTTTCCTATAAACTCTTTAAGAGCGGAAGGCTCAGTGCAGTTTGGGCTCAACTCAAACTTGTAGCTGGAAAGGAATAACAACTCATTCATTCTCAAGCTTCCCTTGCCGTATCTGTGAAAAATGCATTTCTATTGAAAATCGCAATAAAATCTGAACATATTTGTCACACTGGCAAAATGTGAAGAATACGACCGTATTCATCACACACGTGTGAAAATGCGTTCTGTGAATATTGCGGTCTCTCATAGCATACTTGTGTGTCGCAAACTTGCATTTTACGAGGGGATATCGAAACGTTTTGAGTCTCACACATTTGGATCTTATGTATACTGCTTTATTTTTCAATATAGCCCCTTCCAACTCCACACGCTTGTTCCATCTAGTTTGCCAGTCATTGGTAAACTCAATTTCTTGGTCCCTTACCAGCCATTTCTATAGCAGCAATCGGTTCATCATCATCATCCTAAACTCTCAAGCGTCGAAGTTTTTTTTCAGCCTGAGAAAGGGGTGGAAGTCGCTAGGGGCTTGGTCTGGAGAACAGAGTGGGTGAGTGAGGAGTTCGTAGCCACACGAGTTCGCGCACAGCTTCAATCGCAACTCGGATGGTGTAGACTGGCGCGTTGTCCTTGTGATGCAGAATCTCACTGGGAGTACGTCTCTTTAAAAGGTGTCGCGACTATGTATATAACTGCAGCCAGCAACATGATCTGACATGGGAGGAACCCCGGTAGTTCAGTAAGTTAAATGCTGGCCTGCTGATCTAGCGGTCCCGGATTCGATCCCCGCTGCAGGTGGAAATCGTTTCAATCATAAACGGGGCTCCATTGTGCACAACCTTTCATTATCAACCACCCAGCGTCCTGATATGACTGAAATACTGTTGAAAAGGACGTAAAATCTCGTCATCCATCCAACATGGAATCAGTAGCTAAGAAATTGGTGTACATCAGGGCCCAGGTTCACAATCACACCTTAAGAGATAAGGGATACCTTAAAGTAAGGGTTTACCTTTGGGTGGTAAAAAGTGAATCTTGACAACACCTTAGCGCTAAGGTATTCCTTAACTTAAGGACAAATTATAATTTTTTTAAAGGTTGGTCCGTATCAACTTTAACTTTTTAAGGAACTCCTTAACTCTTTATATACGTGTAAAGAATGGCGAACGTACGGAACCCCGGAAGGGACATGTGCAATATTTTTATTAACTCGTGGCCACGACTTATTAAGTCGTTCCCACGACTTAAGTCGTGACCACGACTTATTATGCCGTTCCCACGACTTAGTACAAACGACCCTTATAGCTGTAAAAAAAAATGAGTAATTTATACATTTAAGCTTTTATAATCTATAAAATATATGAAAGAGCGACCATTGCATTTATTTTAATTAATTAGCGTAGGAATATATTTCATTTTGAACCAGATCAAGTAAGCAGGGGTTTACGTATACCCGCGGCCATGGCCATCGCCTAATGACACCAAACTTTAAACAGATACTTAAACACATATATGATACAATTTTCGATTATGTGCAACAGCATCCAGAGGATGTCAACTTATCTTCTGCAACCTTCCAATAAACCTGACATTTAACACATTAAACGGTTGAATTGAAGGATATTGGAAATATAAGAAACTTATAGCAGAACTTTGATGCAAATGTTTAAGTACGTAACCCTGACCTTTTGTCAGCATCATCCAGATGATGAGGTCTGTTTCAAGCCGGAATTACACCAAGATTTCACCGAAGAAGATGGGATAAATAATTTTATCTTTAAACATGGAAAAGCTAGAGTTTGCGATCTTGTCCTGTAAGTGAAGGCAAGTGCGAAGATAGTATAGAATAAATTTTTAGGCCAACACCTTCTATAATGCCAACTATAACCAAACCCAACAAAGGGTTCGGATGACATGGAACTCAACAACTTGAACACAAAACTTTAACATAAAAGTTTCAAAGCCCGTGACCTTGATCCCTGGGTCACAGGCATGGGCGGGGATGGTTTAGAATAAAACTTATGGACAAACATAAACCCAAATATAAACCCAACCCATCAAAGAGTTTGAAAAAATATCTTATATAATAGCCCCATTCCACTGGATGACGCTATGACTGCGCTCATGGCGCTTCTTAAAAATATTCGAAATCGTCGCAGAAGCGTTGGCATTTGCCAAAACTTGGGACTTGTGCGCTTCCATTAAGCTGCAAGTACACTTCTAATACGATCTTGCTACGCTAGTCACGATGCTGCAGCAGTGTAGTTGCGCTTTTGCCACGCTCGAGGCCCGTCTCGACGGCCTTCAAGGCGCTTCTGCTACGCTGCCACTACGGCAAAGGATTTCAAGCTACGCCTCATCTACGTTTACGACGATGCATCTGCGATCATTCTACGTGACCTAAGTGCCGGATCTGCGCTGATGCTGCGCTTGTGTGGCGCTTTGAAACCGCTTCTGTGTAAATCGGCGGGAAATCGGGGTTCAGCAGCAGCTGACCGCCAGAGTTCGAACAAGATGGATAATATAAAAACTCCAGTGGCTATGTTCCATTTCCCAATCATGAACCAGTGACTTTATACAGCTCGTCTTGTTCTTCTTGTTAGTCAGGCTCAACTGGGGCTTCTGCTTGGCGTTCACGAAGGCGCGGGTCTTGCTCAATTTAGAGAGCAGGAGCCTGGGGAGCAGGAGTTGGGAAACACTCTCCTGCGGTCCAGCCTGGATTAAAGTATTCTCCTGACCAGGCCTGGGTCGATTTCGCCTTCTGTTTTTGACGGGGTGACATATTGAATGCAATGTGAGAATCGAGTTGTGAAACGTTTTGAGCGCGAGCAAATAATGATGATAGTCCCTGGAAACGTTGGGTTTTCATACCCAAATCTGTATAAGAGCAGAAGAAACGCAGCTAAAGCGCCAAGAGCGCAGCGGAAGCGTCGTGGTTGCGCTATTCATAAATTGTATTGTCGCAGCGGAAGCGTCAGGAGCGCCACGAAAGCGCATAGAGCGCAAAGGGGGCGCAAAGAGCGTAGCAGAAGCTTAGGTGGGTCGCGCACGAATCTCCAGGGCGCTGTCAGCGAGATTCCACTGCGCTGGTGCTACGTTGCTCACAATGCTGCCTCGACACTGCTGCAATCATGAATTTCATGCTGCGCTGTTACTACGCTTTCGTTGCGCTTTGTGTCCGCGGCGATTCCGCTACGTAAATTTTGAGCAAGGTCAAAACAAGCGCCGTCACTTGGCGATCATGCCGTTTCAGATACGCTTGCACTACGACCTTGAAGCTTCTACTGCGCTGCTGCCGCTTCTGTTACGATTCATGGCGTTATATCCAAAATTTTGAAGCGCAGTAGAAGCGCTGTCCAGTGGGTATTTTAAAAACATTTACATCAAACTTAAACATGTAAAAGTCAAAGTCCGTGACCTTGATCGCTACATGTACACCGATGTATTTTCTATTTAATTATTTTGCAAATATGCGTACGATTTGCTGTTTTTCTTTAATACTGCGTACCATGACCGCGTACTGAATACTCTCGAATTTGGGCTGAATACTGCGTACGATTTGAGCGGGGTGGGTTACACCTTCAAAATAGAACCTTCAAAGTTTTCAGCAATGTCTGCTCAGTGTAAGAGAGAGAGAGAGAGAGAGAGAGAGAGAGAGAGACAGACAGACAGAGAGACAGAGAGAGAGAGCGAGACAGACAGAGAGTGGCATAGATAGAAAGAGAGACGCTCAAGCACTGCTCGCTATCATTGATCTGTTGATCTTTACTTGCCATTATGTCATTCTTTGAGTAAGAATTCATTTCTCGGCGTTTTAATACCGAATATTCAAAGAACGGACTGAATTGTTTAGTTTGACAGTCCGCGGGAACATAAATTGCCGCTTGCATCAAGCACAACATATGTTATCTCTCGCTCTTTTCCGTCAGATTTTCCGTATGACTCCGTAAAATTTTCCGAAGACGCCACCTTAGTTAAGGTGTTGTTTAAGGTGTTGTACAGACGCACTTTTAAAGACACTCCTTAGTATAGGTATGGCTTGGGCCTTAAATAGTTAAGTTCTACCTTAAATTAAGGAATGATTGTGAACCTGGGCCCAGGTCTGGTGCTTTGTACTATCCGAAGGGAAAACAAATTGTGTGAGGCTCAAAAATGTTTGATATTCAATCATAGGTTATACCCACATGGGTAACCATACTGAGTGACAACGGCCCTTTCGGTTGTTTTTGGTTTAGCTAACGGCGTAGGCAACTATTTTCTGGTATCTTTCCAGCCGCTGACCTCTTGGCATATCCACCCATTGAGGCGTGAACTTTAGCTAATCTGAGATAATTAGCTCACTTTAAACAATCAAAATACTAGATAGTTCAGTATCAAGAGCTGTCAATATCCAGTACAGCTCACCTAACAATAACTGATAGCTACCACAAGATGGCATAGTTCAGCTTTTATAAGCGGTCATCAGACAGTATAGCTCCAGGAACGGCCAAGTTTTCAGCTTTTTAATTGATATGCGGTATCGATTTATAAAATTTTAGCTTATGCATTAGTTTGTACAGCTGGTGTACAAAAGTATTCCTCACTTAGTGGCGTTGCCGTTTTAATCAATGTATTTACACAAATTTTGTAAAAATTATTTTTGCAAAAGTACTACAGTAATCACCATACTGTTTTCACCAGGTAGGCCCACATGTATGTATTTTTCACATGATTTCCACATGTATATGCAAATTAATTTCCGCAATAAACAAGCATTACAAGAAATTCTAATCTAACAGCTTTAAATGAAAGGAAAACAAAAACTTCAATTTTTCAGTGACGTTAACATTAACGTCAATGGGGATCAAGATTTTTTTTACATTTATTTTAATCACGTCGAACTCCTATCATAAACGTAGAATCATCTTAATATTTTATTTTTTATTGCTGTCTTCAATTCGCTTTTAATCCCTGTAAGTTTCATTACATTTCTTTGAAAAGATTTTGCAACAATATTCTTTTTAAAAAGTATGCAAATGCACTAATTTAAACGGCGACGTCAATTTGTGACGAATACTTTTGTCCACCTACTGTAGTTTCTAAGCTTTTGCATAAATTTCCGCATAGAACCGGTTTGTAAGATTTTAGCTTCTGCATTCAAGCATAGAGTTGATTTGTTAACCCCTGGACTTACAACAGGTCAAAGAAGCCAGTGGCTATATTCTCAGGTCAGTGGATTGTAAATTCAGACACATTCCACTTTCAAAGATGGCGTCATGACTCGGGACGTTACACCATGACTCTGACTCTGATTGCTGAAAAATCCACAAAAATTTCTTGAACTGTCGCAAAATGTGCTTACTTTACGGCCAAAGGGGAAAACTTTGTTTGATGACAATTTACTATGCTGAAAATTCTTGATGTTTCTGAGACATTTTAACGTCCCTAGACATGCTAGATAAAGAGGGCATCAGTTTGGGAGCCAGGTACAACTCAGCTCCAGACAATGAGTTTATGAAATTTGAGTTTCATCCCTTGTTTGTTTACGCTTTCGTTACGCATGAATAAACAAACAAAATTTCTGTAATTTTGCGACAAAGTGTACTCCATGCATTGATAATTCATTCCCTATTTTGCCAATTTCAGCAGATTTTTATTTTGCCATTAAAACACGAAAAAAAGAAAAAATATGCGTTATTTTGCATTTGAGTATATGATCTGAGTCGTAAGTGAAACTTCGTCTTTACTTACGAGGGACGATAAAAAAAGTGGAATTTCGCTGTAGAATCTAGATGTTTATACCCTCCGCAAACTATGTTTGAGGGGGGTATACTGTTTTGACGTCCGTCCGGCCTTCCGTCCGTCTGCATCACTTTAAATTTGCTCCGATTTGTTTCAAATTTTGTCCCATGATGGATGCAACATAAGAATATAGTTGATAAGTATTTTTTTCAGTTTTCCCTGAAAGGTTTTTAGTGTGGAGTTATGCCCCTTTGTATTTTTCGTAAAAAAAAAGTTTGTTATCGCAACTCCTCCTAGACGGTTTGACGGATTTTCTTGAAATTAAGTATGTGAACACATATTGGTATGAAGATGTGCATTAGGATTATGATTTTGAATTCTGCTCCTTTTTGCCTGAGTCATGCCCCTTTTTTGCCCTATTTTACAGGGGTTTTGCCATTTTTGCTTTGATTTTGTTCAGATTTGGTTTATAGATGCAGCATAAGAAAAGAGTTGATAAGTATTTTTCAGTTTTCCCCGGAAAGGTTTTCCTGCTGAGTTATTTCTCTTTGTAATTTTTGCAAGCAAAGTTTGTTATCGCTTCTCCTCCAAGACCATTTCACAGATTTTCTTGAAAATAAGTACGTGAACATATATTGGTATGAAGATGTGCATTAAGGTTTTGATTTAAAATACAGACCCTTTTTTGCCTGAGTTATGCCTCTTTTTATATGTTTTGCCCAAGCTTGAAGGTTTTTAGGCCGTTTCGGCTTTCATGGTTTTCAGACTCTGTGAATGGATACTGGAGAAGGCAAGAGTTGACACATATTGATCAGTTTTTCTCCAAAGGGTTTTCCAGCTTCGCTATGCTCCCTTGTAGTTTTTTGAAAACAGAGTTGTTGTAGCTACTTCTCCTAAACCTTTTGACCGATATTATGTGAACACATATTGGTATACACTAGAAAAGAGCCCGCGCAAGCGCGGAAATATTTCATGATGGTCAAGTTTATATAAAAAAAGCGAGTTTTAATTTTTCAATGTAAATGGCCTTAGGCCCAGGTGAAGATATGACCTTTACCATGAATACTCACTAAAGCTTCATTTACCTAATTAGGTGTCTGCATCTACAAACTTTCAGGTAGCAGACTGCATTATTTCTAAAAAAAAAAATCAACTTTTTTCACTTTTTCCTATAGAAAAACCTAAGTGACTCAAAAGTTGACCTTGCCGTAAAACAGATCAAGGTCATCCCAGGGTCATCATTTATATAAATTTTGTTGAGCTTTTGAGTCCTTGATGCGACATGCTAAGTTTTAAGATCATAGGATTTGTGGTTCTGGGGGAGAATTGGTTGATTTGATGCTTAACGTCCACGGTAAACAGATAAGGTCATGTCGGGACGGTCAGTTAACCTAACCGCACTATTCCTGGGCAGGCTTAGACCTCCTAAGCGGTTAACCAGTACCAAGTGCATATACTTTCGCCAGTAACTGACAACTGCCCTTCTTGAATCAGCGGAAGGAGAAACGAAAGTATGTGGCCAGACCGGGTCTCGAACCCAGGACCTCTGACTTATGAGTCAGGTGCCCTACCGATTGCGCTACGCGGCCCGGCGTGGTTCTGGGGGAGAAGATTTTTGAATTTTTTTACCATAATAAATGTCTGCCATCCTGGTTATGTGACCTGTCCTGGGTATTTTTTTTTGTCTGGAAAAATTGGGTCCTGGAACGTTTTGGGGGAAACTATTCAAGCTCTCAGAAGACTAAAGGCTTATTTAGCTTCGTTGAATCATTGAAATTGATTTGTCTGCTTCGCTGGAAAAAAATGCCCTTTCTTACCTGGAGCATGTGTGTTAACCTTAGACATTTTTAATTTTTGTCTTTTCGAAAGTTCAGTTCAGTTTGAATTCTCCTAACGACGTTCCCCAAGTGGCTCAGCGGTACGTAACCATAGCCGCACACACTTGGCGCCGTGTGTCCTCCCAACTTTTAGAAAGACCATGTGCGTTGAGCTTTATTCTTCAATGGGCGAGTTCGCTACTCGTATTGACTATCGTTCTGGAAGAAAATGGGTCGTTTCGAGCCAGGGCCGTCGGGACTATGACCATTTAGTTCTTCATCCGTTTAGACATATGAGCAAAAATACAAAAATAAATCGTTATTTATGGGGAATGACGTACGTTCATGGGTCGGATGTTTGCATTAGAACCTGCTAAATTTGGACTTGCTAAGCAGCGCGCCGATATAACGACGCAGAACCGAAACGACCGGATTAATTTAAAACGTGTATTCGAGTACACGATAATTTCACTCGAACGCACTCATTGTTGACAAAAAAAAAAAAAAATCGACCAATAGTCGAAGTTTCTAGAAAAATACTTGGGAGAATTTAAA
The DNA here is from genome assembly GCA_963989385.1 of Ctena decussata. Taxonomy (NCBI): domain Eukaryota; kingdom Metazoa; phylum Mollusca; class Bivalvia; order Lucinida; family Lucinidae; genus Ctena; species Ctena decussata. The sequence continues at coordinate 74,132,731 of OZ022503.1, read as the reverse complement.
ATGAAAGACGAATTTAATTCCCAAATTCTTTAAATCTACGTGAAACTAAAACACACGCTAACCGAAATTATCAATGATAGCAATATGCGAAAGAACCAGTATAGAAATTATGCTTGAAAATGCCACCAATTTTGCAGTTTATGCGTTACTTCGTTTATTTAGTATTATAGAAATGTGCACTGAGCTTAAGTTTTGAAACTCTAGCATTTTTCTGATTAATGCCCCATTTTGATAGTTTTTGCTCTATTTTTGTAAGGTTGTTGACCATTTTTACAACAGGTTCTTCCAGATTTGCTCTCTGGAGCCAGCATTAGATACAAGCAGACATGTTCAGTTATCCTGGGAGGATTATAGGGATGAGCATTATTTGTTTGTAGTTGTCATAACATGTATGCTGTGTATATGTAAAACTTGGATGACAAAGCTACATGCCTGTTAAATGCGGGGTTTGGGGGGGGGGGTTCTTTAGTAAGCCATGCTTACTGCCACCTCTTGTTAAACCTGTCAAATTTGTATTAAACTAGAGGTGGCAGTAAGCATGACTTACTAAATACCCGCGTATATAGTACTTAGCTTTGTCATCTAACTTTTACATATACACAATATATATGTTGCAAAAGCTACAATCACCTCATCCCTAAATATTACCAGGAAAAACTAAAAAAATCGTGTTAAGTATTTTCTTCTTATGCTGGCTCCTGACCAATTCTGCAAGAAATCAGAGTAAAAAAAGACCCCCCCCCCCAAAAAAAAAAAAAAAAAAAAAATAATAATAAAAAATAAAATAAATATAAAATAAAATAGAGCCATAACTCAGAACATACGTTGAAGTTTCAAACACTACAGCAAGTGTGCATCTACATACCAATATGTGTTCAGATACTTAATTTCAAGAACATTGGTTAAACAGCTTAGGAGAATTAGCAATAACAAAATCTGTTTTTTTTTTTTGGAAAACTACAAAGGGGCATAACTCAGCAGGAAAACAATTTCCGGAGAAAATGAAATATACAATCACGTCAACACTTTCTTATGCTGCACCTATGAACCAAATTTGAATAAAATCAAAGCAAGTTAGCCAAAAAACCCATAAAAATAGGCAAACAAAATAAAAAAGGGGCATTTCTCAGGCTAAAGGGTTCAGAATTCAAAATGGAAACATTAATGCACATCTTCATGCCAATATGTATTCATATTTTTAATTTAAAAACATCCATCAAGCGGTCTTGGAAGAGTTGCGATAACAAACGTGTTTTTTTTACGAAAATTACAAAGGGGAATAGCTCAGCAGGAAGACCCTTCTAGGAAAAACTGAAAAATATGTGTCATTTTTTTTTCTTATGCTGCATCTATGAACAAAATTTGAATACAATCAAAGCAAAAAACGGCCAAAACACCATAAAGTAGGGTTATAAATATCAACAAGGAAAAAACGGCCAAAAAATAGTCAAAAAATCAAAAAGGGGCATAACTCAGGCTTAAAGGTGCAGAATTCAAAATGGAAACCTTAATGCACATCTTCATGCCAATATGTATCCATATTTTTAATTTCAAAAAAATCCATCAAGCGGTCAGTCTTGGAGGAGTTGCGATAACAAACGTTGTTTTTTACAAAAATTACAAAGGGAAATAACTTAATAGGAAGACCCTTCTATGAAAAACTGAAAAATATGTGTCAATTTTTTTCTTATACTGCATCTATGAACAAAATTTGAATACAATCAAAGCAAAAAACGGCAAAAACATCATAAAATAGGGTAAAACATATCAAAAAGGGGCATAACTCTGGCAAAAGGGGTCAGAACTAAAAATCAAAACCTTATTGCACAACTTCATACCAATATGGGTTCATATACTTAAATTTCAAGAAAATCCGTCAAGCGGTCTAGGAGGAGTTGCGATAACAAACTTTTTACGAAAAATTCAAAGGGGAATAACTCAGCACTAAAACCCCTCCGGAAAAAAAAGAAAAATACGCATCAATTCTTTTAATGTCTTCTATCCATGGACAAAATTTGAAACAAATCGGAGCAAATTTAATGTGTTGCGGACGGACGGACGGACAGACGGATGGAAGGAAGGACAACGTGAAAACAGTATACCGCCCTCAAACAAGTTTGCTGGGGATATAATGAAAATTTATTCATTCTCCAATGATGTAAGCAATTTGTGGCTTAAATATCGGGAAGTACTCTTTATATGCGTCATCACTGAAACCATAGCACATGAAAAATTGCTTGTAGTGTTTGGAATTGTTTGCTTTCTGTTTGGCAATGTTTACGGGCACTATGTTTAGCAGAGTAAAAATAAAATATATGATATTTGATATGCTATAATATTTGGTGTGTGCCTTTCACTGGCCAGAAATTATTGTAATCAACAATGATTATTGCATGCATAAGCAGCTAAAGATAAGTGATGTCAAAAGCACTTGGCTAGGACAACATTACGTTGCTGTCAGAGAATAGTTTTTCTCCCTCCGCAACCCCCTTCCCTGCTCCCCTGTACAGGAAGGGCGACTATATAGTGGATTGTCCTGACCATACAGAGCCACTTTTTACCCCAAAGTTCTCCCTCTGCCCCGCCCTCGCCCCCTCTACAACACACAAGCATGCACGCATATTGGCTATTACATAAGACTGTATTCACTCCCACATGAATATGAAGACAAGGACATATGTTCTCTCTTACTTGCAGGAGAAAGAACCTTATTTCTTGTCAGACATACCGTAGTAGACGGACACGTATACATACGAGGGATGATCCAAAATAACGTAGACTTTTGCTATAACTTTCATACCGTTCAATTTATCGTAAATAAAATTACATGAACATGAATCGGAATATGTCCAGCATATCCTTACAAAATTTCAGTTTAAAATATTTATACTTAATAAAACTACATTCAAAATAAAATGGGCACTATGGGCTACACGGCGCACGTCGGCACTGATTTTATGACGTCGTTGACGACATTAACGAATGAACGTCAATGCAGACGATAGTCTGTTCATTTCTTCTCGAAATAGCGTCCTTCACACTCCATACATCGGCGATGACGATGGATCCACTGTTCAAAAACGTCCTCGTACCACTGTTGGTCATACTGTGCGACTATCCGGCTAGTAGCTGCCCGTAGTTCATGCAGAGAACGGAACCGCATTCCCGTGAGCTGTTTCTTAACGGTTGGAAAATGGCAAAGTCCATAGGTGCCAAGTTATTTTGGATCATCCCTCGTATAACAGAAGCATGGAAATTTGAATGAGATTTTAGCTCACCTGAGCCAGAGGCTGTGGGTGCTTATAGGATAGGCAGGCTCCGTCGTCCGTTGTCCGTCCACAATTTCAAACGACTTCTCCTCTGAAACCGCTGGGCCTATTGTAATAAAATTTCCAGGGGACTAAGGAACGAAAAGTTGTTCAAACGGTCCAGGTCACATGACCAGTATGGCCGCCACGCCATATATGGTAAAAACCCTAAAAAATCTTCTTCTCCAGAACCAATAAGCCGATGGTCTTGAAACTTGGTATGAAGCATCGGAAACGCGAGTACTACCAAGATTTTTAAATTCTGACCTTAGACAGACCTTGACCTGTTTTTACGGTAAGGTCAAATTTGCTTCCTTGTGGCATAGTTATCTTGGAAACTATTGAAGATTTTGGGCTAAACATTGGTACATAAAGTCATCTTAATGAGTACATGCAGATTTATGAGTATGAGAGGTCAAGGTCATTCTTTGACCTTTGACCCAGGTCTCTCATATTTCAACAATTTCAAACATCTCCTCAAAAGCCACTGGGCTAATTGTATCCAAATTTCATATAGATTCTCCAAGTCTTGGTGGAACAAAAATTTGTTCAAACTTACCATGTCACATGACCAACATGGCCGTCACGCCCATGTATGGTAAAAAGCTTAAAAAATCTTCTTCTCCAGAACCAATAGACCAATGGCCTTGAAACTTGGTACGTAGCATAAGATAATCGAGGACTACCAAGGTTGTTCAAATGACGACCTTGGGTTGACCGTGACCTGTTTTACATTACGGTCAAATATTGGAAAATACTTAAACATAAGATTTCATGGAAAGCTTTGAAGATTTTGGCCTAAAAATTGATATATACAGTCGTCTTAATGAGGTCATGAAAAATTAAGACTACAAAAGGTCAAGGTCATCCTTTGACCTTTTTAACCAGGTCTCTCATATATCGACAATTTCAAACGTCTCCTCAAAAACCACTGAGCCAGTTGTAACCAAATTTCATATATAGTCTTAAGGGGTTAAGAGAACAAACATTTGTTCAAATTTTCTAGGTCACATGACCAATATGGCCGCCAAGCCCATATATGGGAAAAAGCTTCAAAAATGTTCTTCTCCAGAACCAATAGACCAATAGCCTTGAAACTTGGTATGTAGCATCGGGTACTCAAGTTCTACCAAGATTGTTCAAATGATGACCTTAGGTTGACCTTGACCATTTTTACAGCAAGGTCAAATATGGGAAAATGCTAGAACATAAGGTTTCATGGTAAGTTTTGAAACTTTCGGCCTAAAAATTGGTATATACATGTACCGTCATTTTAATGAGTACATGAAGAGTTTTGAGTGCAAAAGGTCAAGGTCATTCTTTGACGTTTGACCTAGGTCTTTCATATTTTTAAACATCATCTCAAAAGCCACTGGGCCAGTTGTAATCAAATTTCATATGTGAGCCTCCAGGGGTTGAGGGAACAAAAATTTGTTCAAACGATCCAGGTCACATAACCAAAATGGCCACCATGCCCATATATGGAAAAAACCTTTAAAGAATTTCCTTCTTTAAAAGAACCAATTGACCGACGGCCTTGCTTGGTAAGTGGCATTGAGTACTCAAGTTCTTCCAAGATTGTTCAAATGATGACCTTGGCTTGACCTTAACTGTTTTACGGCAAGGTCAAATATGGGAAAATGCTAGAAAATAAGATTTTATGGGAAGTTTTGAAGATTTTGGCCTAAAAATTGGTATATACAGTCGTCTTAATGAGGTCATGAAAAATTATGACGACAAGATGTCAAGGTCATTTTTTGACTTTCGATCCAGATCTCTCATATTTCAACAATTTCAAACATCTCCTCAAAAGCCAAATTGTAACCAAATTTCATATAGAGCCTCCAGGGGTTGAGGGAACGAAAATTTGTTCAAACAGTCCAGGTCACATGTCGAACATGGCCGCCATACCCATCTATGTTATAAACATTTAATATTTTTCTTCTCCAGAACCAATACACCGATGGCCTTGAAACTTGGTAAGTCGCATGGAGCACTGGAGTACTGTCAAGACTGCTCAAATAATGACCTTTGGTTTACCATGACCTTTTTTGCGACAAGGTCAAATATGGGAAAAAGCTAGAACATAAGACTTCATGGAAAGTTTTGGCCTAAAAATGGTATATACGGTGTCTTAATGAGTACATGAAGATTTATGAGTACAAGAGGTCATGGTCATTCTTTGACTTTTGACCCAAGACTCATATTTTGACAATTTCAAACATAAGAAAAAGCCACTTGGCCTATTGCTCAGGAGAGCGTTTCAGGGCCTCATGGCCCGCTTGTTATTTGATGCTATCACTGAAAAATAATAACTAGGGATGTGTTTCGATTGGAATCAAGCCCACGACTCTCTGCATGAGAGGTGAACACTAAATCAACTGTTGCGGGCACTCCGCTGCGCGCATACACAGATGAACGCTTTGTCCGTAACCTTCACAACGTTGTTGAGATTACGAAGGTGTTCAACTTTCGTGGCTGGTCGGTTCGTACCTATGCCGAGTCACTCAATAACCTTATATGAAGAAAATGACTGTAAGCCGAGACAATCGACAGCGGTATCAGCTCGGCTGACATTTCATTTACTTTTATTAGTAGTAATGATTACCACCGAATTTCTGGTCGACAGCAACTTTGTGTGGTACCCAATCGGTCGACAGCGCAAGTATGCAAATTGGTATTACAACCTCCCCCCCCCCCCCCCCCCCCCCACACACACTTGCATCCCACCCCCTTCACTTTTTTGTAGTCTAAGCTCTAGAGAACAAAAACAATAAAGAGAAAAGTATGCAAACTTTCGGGGAGATTTTTTTTATAGTTTACTGTTTTATGAAATGCACCCAAAACGGGTTTCCAGTCTAAAAATGGTTAAGAAACCAACAAGTAAAAGCGGTTCGTGTGATAGTTTCATTTCATGTCAAGCCGAATTTGTGAGCGAGGCATAGACATCTGTTTGATGTTGCTGCGCCCGTCCGTTCGTGCGTATGTGGACATGACTTCTGAAATATGAGCCGCGATACGAGAAAACCAACAATGTGGTTGTGCGCTCAGCGCAGATTCAGATCAGCCTGTGCATCCATCCAGTCTGATCAGCGCCTTCGCTAAGCGCTTAAAGGGTAGCTAAGGGACTAAGCTACCTCCATGCGGACAGCGAAGACCCTGATCAGACTAGGCGGATGCCCAGGCTGATCTGAGTCTGCACTGGGCAAGAACCACTTTGTTGTTTTTCTCGTGTCGCAGCTCAATTTATAATATTGACCTTCTCCCTTTCAGCCCCTTTATATCCCAAACACACCAACCACTCCAGATGGTTTATCCAAAAGAGTAAATCGCCGTAACGTACTCAACCTGAAAACCGGAGCAAATGAAGTATAGGCCTTTTTCCTGTATTCAGTCGGTAGATTTTTTGAGGGAGTTTGATACTTTCTGACGCACCTAGTGTCTGCTATGCATAGGTGATGGTGAGAAAACTATGCATAGTTCACTAGGTCGCTGCGGTCTTCCAGTGTCCGAACAAGTGACTTCGAGTGATAGATCGGTTTCTGTGATGGAGTTTAAGCATTTGAAGCACAACTAAAGGTCACATACCCGAAATATAAGTTGCCGCAACCTAGTTCATTTTAACACTGTTAAACATGTTCTTTTCCGGCAGGTTGTAAGTACATTTCTGTCTCTGTCCACTTGCATCCCAAAAGTGTAATACTATACCAAACTTTTACACGTCATCCTCCTACCATTCTAGAAAGTAGGTCGCCGCGACCTAGGTTACGCCACATACACGCCTATACCACTTTCTGACAGGTCTCGCGCATCTCAGCTACTAAGCATCCACCATCACAACATCCAGTCCTTGACTAACGGTCACCTGCCCGAAAAGTTGACAGCCGCGACCCGTTTTACTTACAAATATATGCACCATCATTATTATTACCTAAATTATCGCCATCGGTCTTTCATCCCGGACTTAAGCCCAACAGACCAGACATGCTAGACATGCTAGCAGAAGCTATGTGGGTTTATTTATTTGCGGAAGTTTACTGGGCGTATGGACTGAAACAAATACTTTTAGAAAACCGAATTACAGTGTGGGAAACGCGATAACAAAGGTACAGATGCACGGACAACACTGCGGATGTGCACTAAAGCCAAGCGGACTCGACATTAGCCATGCGGGTTCTTTTATTTGTGGCCCCGCTCCAGGGGTTCCTGGGTTTGAAAAATATAAATACATAGAAAAATATTCAAAAATCTTCTTCAGAACCACTGGGTTCAGACCCTTGAAATTTGGTATATAGCATTGCCGGGTTGTCCTTTGTCAAGTTTCTTCAAACAGAGGTCCATTGGTCTACCTCAGGGGCCTGTCTACCTCAGTTTCTGGGTCTGGACCATAGAAATACATACAAAACTATTCAGATGTCTTCTTCGTCAGAACCCCTAGGCTGAGATACTTGAAATGCGGTATTAGGCATTGCCTAATACACCTCTACGGACTTTGTTCAAACGGCAGCACCAGGATTCAAAATGGTCCTGCGGCACGTGGTTTTGTGTTCGAAAAACTTAAACTTAAAAATCTTCTCCGCGAGAAATGCTAGGCTGAGATTCTCGAAATTCGGTATGTAGCATTGCCTAGTGGTTCTTTATCAAGTTAGTTTACTTGGTGGCCCAAGGATCTAAAATAGCCCCGTCCCAGGGAGTGGTTCGAACCAAAGATATACACTGGAAAATGTTAAAATCTTCTTCAGAAACACTTGGCTCGGATGCTTGATACTGGTACACATTGCTTAGTGGTCCTTTACCAGGTTTGGTCAAATGGAACAACACCCACGGTCCAAAATGGTCCTGCCTCAGGGGGTCCTGAGTTTGAAGCCCAGATGCCAATTCACTAATTCTTGCAAATTGGCAACAGCCAACTGGAAGCCAGATGCCAATTCGATTTGAGAGGGTTTAAGACGATTAAAGCTACATAGGAAACCGGCAAACGGCAGCCAGATGCCGATGCGAAAAGTTTTATGAATTGGCAACTGGCAGCCAGATACAAATTCGAATTGAGCGGGTTTTAGAGGATTAGAGGATTAAAGCTAAATAAGAAATCGGCAAACGACATCCAGATGCCAATTTGCAAATTCTTGTGAGTTGGAAACTGGCAGCAAATTCATAAGAATTAGCGTATTAGCACATAGCTGCCATTTGCCGGTTTCCTATGTAGCTTTAATCATCTTCAACCCTCGCAAATCGAATTGGCATTTAGCTGCCAGTTGTCAGTTGCCAATTCGCAATGTGGCTGCCGTTTGCCGGTTTCCTGTTTAGCTTATATCGGCTTAAATCCTGGCTGCCAATTGCCAGTTGCCAATTCACAAGAATTTGTGAATTGGCATCTGGCTGCCGGTTGCCAATTCACTAGATTTTGCGAATTAGCATCTGGATGCCTGTTGCCAGTTGCCAGTTCACTGGAATTGGCATGTGGCTGCCGTTTGCCAGTTATCTATTTAGCTGTTATGATAAAAAAGCATCTCAAATCGTTTGTATGAGATGAGTTAAAGTGTTCACGATTAGCTGAAACAAGAAAAAAATCTTTAAAAAAAAAAAGAAAAAAAAAAAAAAAAAAAAAAGATAATCGGCGCGGATTAAATAGAAGTGTGTTTCGTTATGTCTCTAGGTGAAGAGTTGACGATACATTTCATGAATATGACTCAAATGAGCTATGTTGGTAGTCACCCGCAACAGTAATTTTTACACTGGTAAGCGGCAATGACATCTCAAGACTGAGCTGTCCAGTTTGGAAATTCAAAATGGATCACGGTCAATCTTGCGATTGACCTGATTCCAAAACAGTTACCAAGATGATACAATGTCTGTGTGTATTAAACCGAAAGTAGAAATCAAAAATAGATTTACACTGAAAAAAATAAAGTTTTGAATATATGTTTCTGTTTTCGATAAAATTTCCATTGTAAATTTACACAGAAGAGAAACATTTTGAATTAACATCTGACAGAGGCTAATATTAACGCAGGGCAGTACAACAGGAAAAACACAGATTAAAATTCCTTGATCTTTGATATTATTGACTAAATTTTGACATACGCGTTATTTGGCCGATGAAATCGTGTGAAATGTGGAACAAAAGTGAAATTGTACTCGGATGCGTCAAGAAGAAAACTTTTAAAAAGCGCATATTTTCTCAGCGAGGCGTAGACGATACAATTATATAAGGGTGCGCCTAAAAGTCAATAGCAAGACCTTGAGGAGGAGCAAGATAAAGGCTACAGAGTATGTGTTGAACAAAACGACGTAGAGAAAAATGAACGTCAAGTACACATATCTTATCCTAATAAAGAAATCCCTGTGGGGATAACCAATAAAGTAGGACATGTTTCAGTCTGTTGCAGCATGTCTGTTGGGTTTGTCCAGTTTTACTTGTTTAAATAGGCCACAGTACGAAACCATAGCAGACACATTTTTCTCAATCTGTGTTACGTTTTGCATGCATATGTACAGTTTTGCAGGTTTGATAAAGCGGACTCCACCAATGACCTGCATCAGCGACACTTCCAACCAACATCATGATACCGTTTGTTCCGGTATTGGGTAAACTGGGTGCGGGTTTCCTAGTCTACTGGATTGAAAAAAATTGGTCGGACATATGGGAGTCAAACCTGGGACACGTGCATCAAAGGCGAACAATGAATCCAGTGAGACCAGGCCATCTGCTGTATGCAATTAGTGGATTTAGTTTATTTGGATTTATTTAATTTTATACTCATTTCATTGATTTAATTATTTTTTTATTATTGTTGTTAATCTATAAACAGCAGAACATGTACTTATATGGGGCGTATACTAGTTATGAGCAGTTAAGCCCTTTATACCAATGTAATTACACACACACACACACACACACACACACACACACACACACACACACACACACACACACACATTTCCTGAGCAAATAGAAGAAAATCGGTATTTATTAGCGTTTCCATGCATTCGAATAAGATAGCATATGATAATGTTGGTTGGGCATTATGTAGACACTGACGAAGCTGAGATGAAACAGTGATCGTACCTTCGTCCCTTGTGCAAACAGCGAGAACAATGAAACCTGTCATGGCTTCGGATGCACCCAAGTTAATAGGTACAGTAGCTAGGCAGGTAAGATTGTTTTAGCCATGCACACAGGCAGATAGGCGCACAAACGGACTAATTTCACGAAATCTAATGGTCTTACGGGTTAAAAGGGTAATACTAAACAAACACTATTACTATTTCTATTAATGATAATAATAATAAATAAACATACGAAGGTCTGATGCTAGACCAACACCTGTAGGGCCATTATAGTTAAATGTCAGATTATTTTCTTTCAATTTTTGATCCGCCCCGGCCCTGTCCCCCAGCACCCCACCCCGCCCCGTCCACCTAGTCCTAAGGCCACGAACTGGGTACTCTCGTACATCAAACTTGTTTAATGTCACACGCCAAAAAATCAAAAACAAACATAAGAAAACATTCTTTCTGGGTTATTGAATGCTGCGTTTCCATAAATTTTTGCGTAATCTTATTTTCGCGTTTAAAAACGGATTAAAATGTTTCCTAGGGGTTAGATTCTCAAAAATAAAAATATCAGCTACAATCTGATAAACCATAAAAGAACCAGGTACCTTAAAAAGTAATGTTTGAAAACAGTATCCAGGAGACTAGCGGACAAAATCTTATCAGATTTTTAGGCAAATAATGTAACGGTCAAAATTTTCGAGTGTAGTAATTTTTACTTTATTTATTTTTATTTTTTTTGCGGCCAACAGAAAAGTGCATACTTAAATGCCGGCGAACGCGATGATTTATGAAGGAATAATACGAAAACATAAGGAATCCGCGGGCCTTAATACCCATGAATATGCCTTAATTGCGAAACCGTGATTTTTTGTCTCCGCGAACATTAATTAAAATAAAGTTCTCGTGGTAAAGTCCGCACGTATGGACATAATAGCGAGGCGAAATGGTTTTTATTCCAAGTGCAGAGGTCTGCGTCAAATACACACACATTTACATCACTTAGAAGCCTCCGGAGTCATCGTTTAGGTAGTTACCGTATTGGTTTTCGTCAATACGGTAAATAAGGCCCTATTGCTCTATCAGCATGAAATATTTTATCGTGAGGTATCGCTGCAAACTTCTCACAAAAGTTTCGCCATTGAATATTATCGTGATTGGCCGGCTTTGAAAAATCAAAACGTCCTTGAGTTTACCATAAAATAGATTTGAAAAAATAACTAGGTCATTTAAGTTGCCAACCAAAATGACCTACTTTCGATTTCGTAAGCTTTATTTCATGATAAAAATACAACGTACAGGCGGTAAAAATATAAGGTACAGGTGTTTAACAGGTGATAAAAATACAATGTACAAAACAATTAGGCAAGGGTTCCATCGATTGAGCCGCTATTGCATTATTGCATTGCTTAACGGGGAACCAGAGACGAAACCCGTATTTTTGTGAAGAGACATCATTTTTTCAAAATACCTTGTTCCTTCTTTTTTTGCCAGTTATATGCTACAAAAACGCACATCAACCGACATATTTTTATCAATTCTGAAGGCTGTACAGGTTTCATAATGATTTGTATTTTGACGGTTTTTACCTTTGATAGGACTATGGAGACTTTAAGCTTATCTGAAACATCTCTAATATTACTTGTTACTACCAGCTTTAACCCATTACTGCCTAACGTCCCATAAATAGGGCAAACAGTGCAGACCCGGATCAAACGCCACAGAACGCGGCGTCTGATCCGGGTCTGCACTTTTGCATAAGACAAATGAGTATTTATCATTGAAATAAAAAAAGGTAGGAAAAAGAACAAACAAATTATACTCGGCTCTCTTTAACTGACATATGAACTAGAATAGAAGAGTCCATTGGGTATAGATGGTTAAACACAATGAACAACACTTAAGTTTTCTCTATCTTTTATACTAAATGGTCCTTATAACCACGGCCTGATTTAACTAAGCCCCACCTAAGTACCGTATTTATTCGGCTATAATAATGGGCTTTCTCTCTCGCAAACTATACCAAATAAATCAACTCCTAATATCTCGAAAACTGATATCTCAAATGATCTTCTTATATCAAAGAATGCATTCCTATTTATATTTACAGTTCAACTCCTGTTATATCAAACTACTGATATCTCGAAGTAAATTTTCTGGTACCATAAAATTTGCTTTGAGATATCAGTAGTTTGCTCCCGATATCTCGAATACTGATACCTCAAATAATCTTCTTATATCAAAGAATGCGTTTCGTATTTATATTTACAATTCAACTCCTGTTATATCAAACTACTGATATCTCAAAGTAAATTTTCTGGTACCAGAAAATTTACTTTGAGATATTAGAAGTTTGGGCGGAAGTTTGACTTCGAGGTGTCTAGAGTTGACTGTATGTTCATCAACCTTGTGTTAATTGGCTCTAGATAGTTTTTTTTCTTTCAAAACAGTCCCACAAATCTGGATCCGTCTTAGAAGACGGGTCTAGAGTTTTGGGACTGATTTGGAAAGGGAAAAACTCTCCGTCTTTTAACCGAATATTAAATATTATATCGGTATTATGGATATGTCGGTCTGTGCAATCATCTGCCATTATAAAGGATCAATGCAAGCAAACTATGGTCTCATTGACAACCGGCTCGTTTCTTCATGAGAGGGCTTAGTAAATATTTACATAGTTCACGGTCATACCATCTTTTTCGTACTACACGTAATGGTCAAACAAGGCAAATATTTGACCATCTATTTCAATACAACACTTCAAATATCCAGTTTTACAATACAATACCCCAAACAAAACAAGCTTAAACAGCCCGTTTGAATTTACGTGTAGGACCACATTAACTGTCCATTTGACTTTAGATAGTAGGAACAGAACAACGAAAAAAAAATGTCGACCCAAGAATACGCTGAGATTGAGAAATTATTCAATGGATCATGGAAAATTGTTCGGGAGGAAAATATGGATGCATTTAACGTAGCTGCAGGTACGTTATAATGTCGCATCGACGTTGGTTTGACGTCATTTCGACGGTACATGCCCACTGGTATTCTAACATTGTGACTGTGATTAGGCCTGTAACAATGAATATTTGGTTTCGCTGAACAGTGTAAGTTGTACATTTTGTTATTGATAATATGTTTTGATTTGTACAATATTTTAAGTATGCCTCAAGGAAGAGTAGCTTGTAGTTAATTGTGTCACCCACTGAAAATAAAGTCTTTATCATTATAAGTCTTAATTATTATTTTCTACGAAATAATTGTATTTATCTCTTCTTGTCGATCTCTCCAATGTAGAAAAATGCAAGCACGTGCATTTACATCATTATTTATTTATTTATTTATTTCATAGCATTTTGTGACGATCGGTCATCTTATTACGTGTTTGAAAGTGACGGTCGCCAATGTGCAAGTTGAAAGTCTTGTACACTGTAAAAACTGTAGATTTTACGGTAAAATAACCAGCTGCCAGTCCATTTACTGTTATTTTGCGGGCGCTTGTAAACATTTGCAGGAATAATCCCGCAGAGCAGGGGAGACTACTCGAACTGAATACCTTAATAGGGTTGAAGGGCTGTATGACCAAAAACAGGGTTCGAGCCATTGAGGTTCTACTGTACTGTTTTGGTCATACGGCCCTTCAGCCCTATTAAGGTATTCAGGTCGAGTGTGGTAAGACTTCTGTACATGATGAATGGCTTCCTGCAGAGACTGTCCGCGTGATTCTGCTTCCTGCCGATGCTCTAGGCAGGAAGCAGAGTCACGCGGACAATCTCAGCAGGAAGCCATTTTTCTAGGACAGTAGTCTCTGCAGGAAGCGAAATACAGTCTCGGCGGAAGCCAAATATGACGGACAGTCTCTGCAGGAAGCGAAAATTGGCGGACTAGTTTATACCCTGTGGTGTACGACAGACGCCTGTAAAATAACGATAAAGGAACTGGCAGTCAGATGCCAGTAATTTTACCGTAAAAGCTATGTTTTTTTTACAGTGTATAGTATTGGTGCGGCCCTCTGGTAGTGTTAGCAACCTCCATTTCAAGTCAGTCGTTTTAATGTTGATTCAATTTGATCCAATGGAATGGCCATACCTGCTGCCATAATCATATATATACATGAATATCTTTATGACCGCATTTAAATCCACCTGGCCCATTTTGAAATCAGCAAACTGAACACCGATATTCTCATAGAGGGTCTAATTCATATTATTGCGCAAGGGATATGATCGTACAAGAGCGTTCACCATCTTCGCAAGATACTAAGTCCAGTTTATTCCTTACGTGCCCTTCGCTGACGGTCAGTTTGTATATAGAATTTCCCACTGCGTCATTACCAGAAAAAAGTTTAACCAATTTATCAGTGTTTTGTTTATGTGAGCCCATTGTGTTTTGCAACGGATCCTCTGAATGGTCTAAAATAATGCGCCAATGAGCAAAAAGCAAGGATGCGGGAAATTCGAGTGGGCCAAGGGTACGATCTTAGTACCCAATGCTAGCGAAGACGGGGCGGTCACATGACAATTCCCTTACAGTCCTTTGTTGGTCACGGAATGCTTTCCGAGAAATAAAGATTTTTCTGTCATTTCAAAACTTTAATAGATGCATGTAAGTATTTGTGAATAAAAGCATCAACACAAGTGTGGAAACGGTTTTTTTTAGTTAAGCACATGGATTCAAAAATTATGAATTTTCTGAAAACTTTCATTTTCCAACTCGGACAGGCTATGCCCTGTGTATAAGTGGAACTTATTACCTCATAAGTGATTTGTTGAGTTATGTAGGGTCGAGTCTGGTAACTTCGGACAGCGGGTAAATTCGGACATACCATTGGAAACTGTGAAAATCCACTGATGAGCCGTCTAATCAGGATTTTCACGGCTTGTCCACTTATTTTGTTTTAAAATCAAACACATAAAGGAAACAGTGTCACTGTCAGAATTTACATGCTGTCCGAATTTACCTGACTTGACCCTATCATCTTTGTACATGTAGACCGGGTGTATCGGGATATCACACTCGTTTTTCTTGCTTGCGATTAGAAACAACAAAATAAAAGACTTTCAAACAGTCATACACATGTATATTACTCATAAATTCACGTTTAGAGCTTAACAGTTTCTTGAGTAAACATATAAATAAATAAAACACACATATTGAGCCGCGACACGAGAAAACCAAGAATGTGGTTTTGCGCTCAGCGCAGACTCGGATCAGCCTGGGCATCCGCCCAGTCTTTGCTGTCCGCATGGAGTTAGCTTAGACTCTTAGCTACCCTTTAAGAGAAAAGCGGAGACTGATCAGACAAGGCGGATGACCAGGCTGATCTGAGTCTTTGCCTGGCGCACAACCACTTTGTTGGTTCTTTCGTGTCGCGGCTCATTTAGTTTTCTTTTTTCTGTTCTTTATTTTGCAGAGCTGCCTAAACATATGGTAGAATTTATTAAAACGCAAACTATGTACACCATCCAAAGAGACGGGAGCTCGTTCAAGGAGAAGAGTAGATTTTCCTCCGGTGTAGAGTTAGGCAGCACTATGAAGCTTAATGAACCAAACTACTGGAAGGATAAAGAAGAAAATCCGACTATGGCTTTAAAGGTGTGAATTTTACCCACAGTAGTGATCTTATCTACTGGTACACACGTTTCCGCTTTTCCGCCAGAGGCTCCGGGGGAGCTTATAGTATAAGCAGGCTCTATCGTCCGTCGTCGTTCGTCCGTCCACAATTTCAAACGACTACTCCTCTCAAACTACTGGGCCAATTGTAACCAAATTTCATATGTAGCCTCCAGAAGAAGGGGAAACGCAAAATGGTGCAAACGGTCCTGGTCACATGACCAACATGGCCGCCACGCCAATATGTGGTAAAAAAAACTTTAAAAATCTTCTTCTCGAGAGCCAATAGGCCGATGGCGCAAAGACATGTTCTGCGCAAAGTAGGAATCGGTACAATTCCGGAATTGTCTGGCGCAAAGTAGGAATTCTCACTTTGTTGCGCAAAGTGGGAATTCTTACCTGGCGCAAAACAATTCCGGAATTGTCTCTGCGCAAAGAGAGAATCGGGACAAAGTGAGAATAATTAAGATGGTATTGCGGTTAAGAAATATAAATAATATAAATGTTTGCATTTATTTGTTCTGATATGGTCATTTTTTGTAATTAAAATTGTGACAGAATAAAATATATGAGCATTTGGCATTAAAAAATTACTTTCAATATGTTTCTTACATCTGTTCAAAGTTTCAAATCGATTCCTTAAAACTGTGGAAGAAACTGACTACAAAAACTTGTCACCTTAAATCACCCCCATCAGAAATATTTGTAAGTTCGGAAAGGCAGTCATTTTTTTATCTTTTCAAAAAGCACTTGCACAGTCACAGTATTATCTATAACATCTGTATAAAGTTTCAAACTGATCGCTTACAAGTTTGGAATTGATTATATAAATTCGTCATCCATTATATAACCTACAAATCTTACGTTTTAAACATGTTAAAAGGCCGTAATTTTGTCAAACGAATATTTTACTTTTCAAAAAGCTCATGCACATCTACATATGTCTGCATTATGTGTACAAAAATTTCAATTCAACTGCTCTGGAAAGAGTTGATTATACTATATTGTCATCCTGTATTAGCCAAAACCAGAAAAAATCTAAGAATGCGAGGCGGTAATTTTAACATACATTATTCCTCATTTAAAGATTCCCCATTTAAAAGTCTCTTCCATGTTACTAATATCAAATGAATATTCGATTCTCACTTTGTCCTAAAGATTCCAACTTTGCGCAGACATATTTACCTGTTCGATAAACCACCAAATTCCTTGCGCAATTCTAGAATTGCACCGGTACAATTCCGAAATTGTAACACAAAGTGAGAATTCCCACTTTGCGCAGGACAATTCCGGAATTGTACCGATTCCTACTTTGCGCAGAACATATACATTCATCTTAATAAGTACATGAGGATTTATGAGTACAAGAGGTCAAGATCATTCTTTGACCTTTAACCCTGAACTCGCATATTTTGACAATTTCAAACAATCTCCTTAAACTCCTTAAAAACCACTGGGCCAATTGAAACCAAATTTTATATAGAGCCTCCAGGGGTTGAGGCAATAAAAAATTGTTCAAACTGTTAAGGCCACATGATGGTAAAAACCTTTAAGAATCTTCTTCTCCGGAACCAACTGACCGATGGCCTTGAAACATGGTATGTAGCATTAGGTACTCTAGTAATACCAAGATAATTTAAATAAATGACCTTGGGTTGATCTTGACCTTTACGGCATGGTCAAATATGAGAAAATGTTAGAAAAACAAGATTTCATAGACTGTTTTTAAAATTTCTGCCCGAGAAAGTTCAAATGATGACCTTGGGTTATATGACTTTGACAATTTTTGGCATGGTCAAATTTGCTTTCTGGTGCTTTTTATGGAAAAATGGTAAATATAAGAGATTATGGAACTTGTAGAAATTTTGGTACAGGAGTTAATATATACAGTCTAATACAGTCTCGGCAAGCCTCGTGATGCCTAACAGTGACCCGTGTGACGGATTTTTCTATCCACACCTCATACATGTACCCATGAAAGATACTTCTAATCTCGCCAATGTTATCTCACCCAGGACTGGATAAAAATCACGTGTAATCAATGCATTGGTTGTATAGAAGCTCTCGTACCTGCGTCACCAAGTGACGTTAGCTTTTTTTAAAAGACGACGTCATACAAATTCCTAAATGACGTCAGCGTATGCCACTGCGGACGTTTTTGTAAAGAACCGAACGTATATCCTTGATAGCGTCAGCTTCTTTTAAATAGAGGATCTTAACACTGATTCTCAAGAAAGTGTAACTTTTGGGTGGTTAAAAAATCGAAAAAGTAAGCAAGTCATATAGAGATATTTCACTGTCATTTCACAACTTTGGTATCTCACGAAGCTAAATCTAAAGTATTGCACAGTAAATATCAGGTGAATTCAGATAAAGAGAGACAACGTAAAGGCACTAAGCTTTCTCTCGAGTATTCTACGAGTCGTGCATACCTATAGACTTGAAGCAATTACAGGAAGTATAAGGGTATAATCCACCGAAGAGTCAAGTGATTTTGTTTAGAACGAAGTTGAGCTGTAGAAATCTTCACTCTTTTATTTCTGAAAAAGCAAAATGCTCTTCCTTTACCAAAAAGAAGCAATATGACCTCATTGTACTTAACTAACATGAAAGAAAACTATTCCTGCAAAACACATAAAGTTAAAGATTTGAAATCCTCAAGGAAAACTCCTGTTTTAAACTTTAAAACTGCAACCTGTCTGTATAAAACGCATATGCTTTATAGAGCATCTAGAATGGTTACACTGCTTTTCATGTCTTCAGTACTGTCCCGTAAAATACACGATCTTAAAATGTGACAGTGAACTGTTTGTGTTTAGATACAAATATAAACATAAATGGTTAAATGCGATATTGCTACATGAACAAGTTCTATGTTTGACCACAGAGAAGTGTTTGCGTTACAATTTATACAATTTGCCAGCCTGTTTGCTTTTTTATGTCAGCAGTACTGCTTTGCATTTCAAGTTCTTTTTCTCAGTTCTTAAATAGAAAAACTTGAAATCTCAATAGTCTTCATATGAGACTTTCCGACAAGAATATTTCAAGATACATGCATCTAAAGGTCAAGCATCTTTGACTTGTATATACTATGTTGTTATATGACAAAATATTACCATAAAATCATCTTATTAAGGCAGTGAAACTTGTTTTAAGTTTGTAATTTACGGGACATTAATGTTGTATTTGATCGCACAATTTCTCCAGTCTTCCCACTAAGAAAATATACAATTTGTGAGGAAAATAACACTTATATAACACTAAACCGCAGAAGAGCATCATTTCTCGCGCCATATAAATTGCGGATTAGGCAATTAATTTTTGCAGAATTGAAATTTAACCAAATTTTCCAAGAAAACAAATTAAAATAACAGATAAAGAGAACAGATTACTCAGTCTAGGGCAGAGAATAAAGACACATATATTATAATTAATTTAAAACATAATTTCTAATCCTCAGGTTTGTCGGAACGATTTTTCTTTAAAGAACTGCTATTAAATGTAACTGTATTTTACGGGACACATTTCTGTATTATACGGGACTGCTCGAACGTCGATTTATTGCCTAAAAATAGACCATAGTGCATCAGTTTTTCATTTTAATTGCCCAATACAATCAGTGGAAAATATTTAGTGCATATATGGACATATCAAATTCAGTTTAAGAAGTAGGTAAATACTAAATGAAAATTTTGTTTAATCAAGACATCATAATATGAAAAATTCAAAAACTGAAAATTTCTCCCATGTTTTCAATCTTTTTCAGCTTCCGATTGGCCGTTCATGTGTACATTTTTAAATGAATAGGACAAGGTGCCCTTTTTAAGAGTGTATAAGCTTCTTGCTGGGTCCATTCCTGTACTACTCAGAATTACTGTCCCGTATAATACGTCCCGTAAAATAATTTTATGAAACGTGAAACTTATTTTCTACGAAGCATATTCGTTAAGGGTTACGATAGTTGTCCAATGACCAGTAGGGGTTGTCTCCTTTCTACGACAGGCAATAGGTGTCTTTCTTGTTTATATACTGGGTGACTTTGGCTTGACTCGTAAAATACACTTGAAAAATTACGTTTTTTCAGAAGACTAAGGACGCGTCAAAACAAAATTTGAATTTAATAGATAGTAAAAATTTATTTATGGCCTGTCAGAGTGACTGATTATGACCTCCTTGACGAAAAAACAAACCTTGTTAGCCTCATCCGAAACTTTGGAATGCATTGTTAATGCTTGGGCTCGTAGAATACACAGAACTCAGTGACAAGAAACGGTCATGAGTTAAACAAAACTTTGTGTTCCAACGTATACCCATTAATCACTAGTCGAAAGGACTCGATAAAGCCAAACTTTCTAAATCAAGACTATTTGCTTCACGCCGAAAGTCTTCAAAAGAATTTAAGGTAAATATTGACATCTTTAATTATGACATGCAAAAAACAGGGGGGTCCTTCAGTATCAGGTATGATAATGTGAGTATTTCCGTGTATTTGAATCAATATTATAAATTAAATATTTTAGATAGTAGCAGAAATTTCAGAGCATGCACTTATTTGATTTAATCGACGACTCAAAATAAAATTATACATGGGTGAATATTTAACTACAGGACTTTTCGTCTCCGGTAGTAATTTTTCAGTTATATTCAGTAACAAACTTTTGATTTTAATGTTATTTCGTAAATATAGTATTTTTCTCATTATAATAAAATTTTCAGTTACGCTGAATAGTAACAGTCTGGAAAAATTTAGGTGTCTAGAAAGTGTATCCTATACAACTCAATGTAACGGTAAATGTCCGAATTTCAAAATCTAAAATTGGATTTAATTTTTTTCATGAACCCATTCAACAAAATAGATTCTTTTGAACAGGTAATAAAAAAACTTCATCTTTTTGTCTGTTTAAGGTTCTTTTGGAGCACAATTGATATGTTGAACACTAACAAAATCCAAGTTAAATGTCTGTCCGTAGATGTTATGTCCATACCGTTACATCCTCATCTAGACCTTTTTCCCTGAGCCCCTACATATGAATTGGACATTGTTGAACATCTACTACACATATATTACTTCATTATTTAGTTTATTGGTGGAAATACAGCCACACAATATAACAATCTCCTGAAAAATGTAACGGGAATGAAATACTTTGCTTGATACATTTATTGTGTGTCCATACCGTTCATTTTAGTTCTCATGATAATTTTCAACATATTCATATTTAAACTGGATGACCTGAAGTAGTATGGTATAAACTCAAGTTTGTTTACTATGGACACCACCATGTCTATTGGGAAATGTGCGTAATTCACTTGAAAAGCACTAAAATGTCTATACCGTTACCATCATTACCGTTACTTTTCATGTCCACACCGTTACTTTAATGTGTAACGGTGCTGACATTTTTAAGTTTATTTGCCTGATTTTCTATTTTCTTGTGACCCTTTGTTGCAGTTTTCGTTTTCAACTGATTGCTTATAGGTTATTTGATATAAAACGCCAAAAATTATGACAATATAACATGTATATTATCAGTATTTACTTATTAAATATCAATTTAGTGAGACCTGCCAAGTTCTCCATGTGTTCCTCTAATGTTATTAGCTCATTTTTTTCTTATAAACATGCATAAACTGTTTTTAAAATCTCTATCCCTTGAAATAGTTTAGAATTGTTTGAAGCATACACGTTTTACATGCCAAAATGCCATCTTGAATGTGTTAGAAAATATTACCGTTACGGCTGTCTTGTACCGTTACTACTATCCATTCCGTTACAAATGCAACTAAAATTGAATAATTTCAAGTAAATATCTTTTCTATTAGCTTTTGTTTCATTATTAAACAGAAGTATGCGTAACGGCATATTGCCCACAGCAGCTGCGACGTTGTAGACATCTTTTTCAATATTGACAGAAAACTTTTGTGTCTAAATTTTACCAATTTACATATGTCCATACCGTTCATAGTTTTTGTCAACAAAAAACATTTAGTCAGAAATATTTAGTTCCATATTCAATAAGTATTAGAAATTCGCGGCAAAGTGAATGTATATTTGTTCAGTGTTAATACAAGCTGAATGAAGGAAACCAACGTTTTTGACATTGAATACCCAGTAATGGTATTGACAAATTACCGTTACGTGGCATTTCCGGTTGCCATAGAAACCACATTTTCTGTCAGAAATTGTCTTTATGTAAAAATAATATGCTTCTAGTGTCAAAGTTTCATATTTCACATCGAAAATTTGAAAAGGAATATGTTTATTCTAAAGATAAATTTTGGTCAAAAAGTCCCGTAGTTAAATATTCACCCACATGCGTTTAAAGCCATGACACCATTCGTTACACTTTCTTGAGAATCAGTGTTAAATGAGTGATCATGTACTACTGAATATATTTAACGAGTTGGGGAAAAAAGATAAAATGCGAGGATATGCCGAGCATCTTATCGGTTATCCCAGATTTTGCATTAAAACGTCACGATATCGCCATTAGAAAACGCGACGTTTTTGGACGTCAACACATAGCGTTAGGACAATTTGCATATTTAATCCACTAATTGATTATCGTTTTTAATGCATGGCTTTATTACACTCTCAGATGCGACGTCATATGATAAACGTTAATAGAAACTTCCCAAATGCTATATAATGTGCTTTAACAAGATCCAAGTTGAAAGATTTAGAAAATCAAACCTTTTTAATCAAAAGATTTGCAAGAAAACGTATCTTTCATGGGTGTGAGAGGCGGATAGAAAAATGCGTCACACGGGATCCCTGTTCGGCATGACGATACAATCCTCCTGATGCCTTACAGTGACCCTCGTGATGCCGAACAGTAATCCCGAGTGACGTATTCTGTTTATCCGCACTCACACCAATGAAACATACTTAAAATCTAACACATGAGAAGTAAAGGGCATGCTCTTTACTACTCCCATGTTTTCTAACCCAGGACCGGATAATTGGTTGTAGAGCTCACATATAAACGTCGTCAAGTGGCGATGTTATTTTTATTTTCAGAAGATGATGTCATGACACTTGCAAATGACGTCAACGTACAGTGGGAACGCAGACCCATCACATTTGAGTAATTCATTTTCTGAATGGTCGTCTACGCACAAAAAAGTAATCCCTTTTTTCGCCGGAGAAAAATGGCGGGAAATTTTTGTCAAAAACAGCCCCAAAATAATGCTCATTTGAAAAGATATGCAGTCGTGGTTTTCTGACGGACCAGATCACAATGAAATTTTATGTTTTATTATTGAAATCAGATGCATATCGGTACCTCAATGCAGTTTGCACACCCAAAACAACGATCACAATTTGACAACCGTTTTTCAGAAAATTAAAACCCTAAGACAGTACCCCAAAGTTATTTTGCAAAGAAAATTGTCCCAAAAACCAAATTAGATGCCATTATAACTGAACCGTAGTTCACACATTCGACCGTCTTTCAGCGAGGTATATCTACGGGAGAAAGTCTATTTACGTTGAAAATCGATAATGAAGTTGGTCATTTTTACAGCACGTGCGTTTGTCAACATACGGACATTTTTCTGCTGGATCGACTTGAGCCAGTTGAGGAGACCAACTGTTTCTTCATTTTATGGTACAGTAAAGTTTGTAATCATTTAGCATACTGTGCATTTATTAAGATTTTGCGTAAGTCTGCCTGCCTGTGATTTTTTGGGCTTCTGAATTTAGGCTACACGCCGAGAACGAACGAGAGAAAGCGAAACAAACACACTGGTACTCCGACTACTCGTTTGACAAACGAAAAACATTGAGTGATTGACCGGCTGTTTTTTTTAATAGTGGAACAAGAAAGAGCAAGCGGAATGATAATAAATATTTCAAGTGAAACCTACATGCTTTAGTCGAATTACGGACAACTCGCCCCAAGACAACTCGCCCCACAAAAATCTCGCCCCAAGACAAGTCGCCCCTCCTTCAGGTGACAACTCGCCCCACATTCTGAGACAACTCCCCCAGACAACTTCCCCCAAGACAACGCGCCCCACATTCTGAGACCACTCGCCCTTCTAAAGAATTCTGTCCCGAACGACGCCCCCCCCGCCCCTCCCCCCCCTCCCCCAACACACACGTACCCTTTCAGAAGGCATCCCACAAAAAATACAAGAGACAGCTTGCTCTTACTCATAAATCTGTCAAAACCCTGTCCCGTTAGGCGCTAAGGGACCGACCATTTGATATTCTGGGGGAGGGGGGGGGGGGGGGGGGGGGCTTTGGATATGCAAGAAAAAAAATAAATTAGCTCATAAGGGGATTTAAAAAAAAATCAGACATCGAAAAACAATGAAAAAAAAAAAAAAAAACCTGGCTCCACCCAAAATTTCTTAAGACAAGTCTGCAGATAATTCCATTTGAATTGAGTTTTTAAAATGTCACTGGCTTCTGGGGGCGCAGACTCCCCTTATTTATAGTAATGTTTTAATATCTACAATTTATTTTTTACACCAGCAGCACCCCCCCCCCCCCCATACACATATCATATGTTCATACATTTTACCAAAAAAAAATCCTATACAACATTCACATACATTTATTATTGATCAGCCGCATTACGAAGTAAATGTTTCTACTAAATAAAACTAAATTGCAAAAGAGTCACTAGCTTGTGGGACACAAAGCCATTATGGCAAAATAAACAATCTAAAAGGAGGCAAAATTCCTAAAAAAAACAACCCTTTATTTCTTTTATCATCATTCCTAGTTTTGCTCTATTTTTTTCCAGTCTTAAAATTGCCATTAAAATTGGGAAATTGCTTTGGCTTCTGGGGGGCGTTGCCCCTAGACCCTAGACCTCCTTTGTTAACTTCTTAGCAAAGAACTTTTAGCCATTTATTAACTTGCATTCATTTATAATGTGACTCTATCAATAAGTATTTACAAGTAGCACATCACACTTGTGTGATAGGCTCTTGGTATTTATCAAACTTTCAAAAGTGCGAATAAAAGCATACAGGGATGTTTGCATCCGTACCATAGATGAACAGGGTAACATGCTCCAGGCACTGGTTTGCAAATGCAAGCTAACCCATGCCCTTATTCTTATGATCGGTCCCTAAAGGGGACAACAAATACTAATAAGCATTAATGCATGATTTTAGCATGCCTCCCAGCCACAGTTTGATAATTACTCTGCAGCTGCAGAGCCCTCAAAACCTCGCTGCTCAGCCCCTGGGTGTACCAGGTTATCGTTGAAGTGCTTTGGGTATTTAATGTATTTACCAAGGTCCACCCATTCACAACCAGGGTCACGGCGAAGCTCGTCCTTTTTTTTGCGGGGGGGGGGGGGGGGCACAGGGGTGGGGGGGAGGGGGCGAGTTGTGTTCTGCATCGGGGACAAGAACGTAGATATTCTAGTAAGGTGAGTGTCTGAGAATATGGGGCGAGTTGTCTGCTGAAAGTGGGACAAGTTGTCTTCTAAAAGATGCAGTTGTAATGACAATCAGCGTAGATCCTGTTTCGGGATCTATCGCACTTTCATCGCACTTTAATCACTTTTTTCATCAAATTCGGTAATTTTACTTGAAGGAATATGGAGGCTTCAATTCAATTCATTTCAATTCAATGTATAATTTAACATTGATTCAACACTGATTCTCAACATTTTGCTATAACAGGTTTACCCAAGGGAAGTCAGTTTCTGTGCACAAGGCAGTAAGTATCTGCCATATTTTTGAATAAGTGGGTCAAATTTTACCAAACTTCCATGGATATATCGTTTGGACAAGCCAAATAGCATCTTTGCAAGTCAAGGGTACTAAGGCCACTTTGTTTCTTATGTATGTAAGGAACAAAGTGGTCTTAGTACCCTTGGATTGCATAGTGGTCTTAGTACCCTTGGTTTGTAAAGATGTCTAAAAAGTTGATTAGGTTTTGGTGACTTTGACCCCATTTTCAAGGTCACAAGAGGCCTTAGACTTGACCTTCTGTTGTCTGCGTCAGCATGACAATTTCTTGTACCCACAATATTTCTTGAACCAATTTCACCAAACTTGCATGGATATATCATTAGGACAAACATAAGAGCATAATAGATTTTGATCACGTTGACCTTATTTTCAGGGTCTTCGAAGGATTTAGTCTACATATGTGAAAATTTCACTTATACAGTATGCTGTATATCTCTTCAGCCCCCACTTTCAATCTCTTCAGTAAGGGAAAAAAAGGAGACCGTGTTTGGCAACACATGGGAAGAAACTCGTGCAGAAAGAATTATAATAGTGATTTGAGAAGTAACTTCCCTTATATTGGACTGGCTGACATACCATAAAGTCTCTAAAGATTGGAGTGAGTGAACTCGGGTTGAACGTCCCACCAACAACGAGGTCATATGGAGACGGGACCTCGGTTTAAAGTATACGAAAGACCGGAGAAGCGGGGGATCGATCTTGCGACCCCTGGATGGGTA
The DNA here is from genome assembly GCA_963989385.1 of Ctena decussata. Lineage (NCBI taxonomy): Eukaryota > Metazoa > Mollusca > Bivalvia > Lucinida > Lucinidae > Ctena > Ctena decussata. The sequence goes on along the minus strand of OZ022503.1, from coordinate 74,106,312 downwards.
GTCCGAAGTCTAAAGATTGGAATTAAGCATAACTGTCTTAAAACTGATGTTTGGTTTTTCACTGCAGTAATGCGACTAAAGATGCAGATGGAATGACAAACAGCGTAGATCCTGCTTCGGGATCAGTCCGACCAAGATCTGAAGTGTTTGTCTCTATATTATATTACTTTGTATCGAACCGCCCAAATGCACTCACGAAAACGCTAGAAATAGGCTAAAACTTTTGCAAATTTGTTAATGGAGTATTGAGGCTTCAGTTCAATTCAATGAATAATTCAACATTGATTCAACACTGACTCCCAACATTGATTCAGCATTGAATGTCTGCTGGGCCTTTAATACTTCTGTATTCCATGTCAGTCCATTGGCTATCACCCCATGAATGCTATAGGGCCTAACCTATATTGAGTCGACATTTATTAAAGAGAAAGTCGACTAATCAAGAAAATTTTACCGGCGAGACTCCACTTGGCAGCTGCGCTACCGAGACTCTTTGGACTGTGGGAGTCGGTATGAGCCGAACAAGAGTTGCAAACAATGTTTGGTTTGTAGATTCAGACTCTAGAATGGGTTGAGTTTTCATACGATTTCTAGAATGAGGAAATTACAAATTTGTAGACCTTTGTAATCGTGTCTGTTCCGCGTGTTGTCGCTGATGACATCACACCAAAAACACACATACACATACTTTTCGATATTTGTTTTATATTTGACCTGAGAAAAGGTGCAGACTTGTCAAAGCTGCCAGGCGGCAGAGTCGATTCCCCCCCCCCCCCCAACTCCGCCTCCCCGTTCCTCTCACCAACCAGCACACCGGGCCTGTACGACGGAGAGCGGAGGGTACACCTCCCATAACCGAGCAAATTACATAAAAAACATGCAGTTTTCTGCCAGAAAGCGAGTTTACACCCCTAAACTAAAGCTCTAAAAGTGTCCTTAAAATCTGGATTTTCTTAACTTTCTTACCCCCTTCAACCCACTCCAACCCCCCACCACCCCTCCCCTCCCGCCACCTCCCCACAAACTGAAACTGAAATTCGTTCCAGCCACACCTTCTTACCCTCCGCCCCTAATCCCTTGGCAAAAGTATGTGTACGGGCCTGCACAACCATTCCATTTGATCCTTCAGATGTAGGACCCATTAAGTTTTCTCTCCCAAAGTGAAATTTCACGTGCTGTCTTAATTGAATAGTTGTTTAGTTGTGTAGCGATATTTGTCTTGCTTTGATTTTTCAAACAGGGTCGCGCGATATAGCATTTGAAATATTGGCACACTGGCTGTCAGCCGACTCACAAGTTGATATCAGTAATACAATCAATTTACTGTTTACGTCACAATTTCATGACGTAACCAGCACTACTGAGCTAGCTTCCTTGTTTACAAACTCTGCGGGTGGGTATGGAATTGTGGTTATTTGTGAATAAAATATAAAGATAGACTTCTGTCATGCATTGTATTTTTAATAAACATATTGAATTTAATCGCGCTTGGTATTCTAGCAATACATGAAATAATGATTCTCTCGATTTTGTCGCAAACGTTGAAATGCATAGCCGGGCCAGTGATGTAAACACCGTTGTCCGCCATTTTGTTGAAAACAACAACAACAAATTGCGTAGAGTACCCGAAGATTATTTTGCAAAGAAAATTGTCCCAAACACCGAATTACTTGATTTTTTGTCACAGGGAAAGGGCGAATACCATGGTTTTTTATGGCATATGTCCGCCGGCGGGAGAAAGTCGAATTGTTTTGAAAATTGCTTTTGAAGTTGACTTAAAAAGTCGTCTTTCGACGATCGTGTCAACTGCTCGAATGCCGAGTATCTCGGTGTTCAGTTCGGATCTCAGAGAACTAGGAAATTAAACTAAGATGTAAGGAATAAAAGCGTGTATTATTTTCGGCTGTGTGTAGTTTGATTCGCCGACAAAGCAGCACTGAAATTGCGACCCGTTCGTCGATTGAATCTGAATCTGAGGAATTTCGAACGTTTTTTCGTTGCTATCTGTATAAAAATATCACTCCGCCATGGATACGCGTTCCCACTGGTATGTTACTCCTGACGCTAATGTAAAAACAGAAAGTCGGTAGTTTAAAGCTCCGGGTTTTTCACAATTAAATAGAACCCTCTCAATCGCTAAAACTGTACATTTTAAGATTTTCTACGGCTACAAACGTAGCAAATAGAAAGGTACGCAAGAAAAAGGATCTATCATGTGTATAATGAGGTATGGATAGAAAAATCCGCCATCCGAGATCACTGTTCGGCATTCCTCTGCAAACCTCGCGATGCGAATGACGATTTTTTCTATCCATATATCATACCTATGAAAAATACTTATAATATGCGCTTTCGGCAGCTCCAATATCAGTCAACCCATTGTGTTTTTTACCCATTGTTTTTACAGACTACCGTCACACTCAAAGATGGCGTCATGACGCAGGACATTGAGCCCCAGGTGGCCAACAACGGGAAAAGACATTATGTCAAGTTTTCTACTAAAGGAAACGAAATGGTTGTGGTAAGAATTAACCCATTTTGACCAATGGACTTGTCCATCCTTATTATTTGGATGAGTCCATGGCTAGTTTTAGGGTTTTCATTTTTTATTGTATTTTGCATAGGCATCCCGCAAGCAAACAGTGTGGACCATATTCAGACGCTGCGTTCTGCGATGTCTGAATTGGGTCTGCACTGTCTGAATTCGTTCCCGAAGCGGGTTTGATTGTATTAATTCCTGATCATTGCATATATTTTCTTTCCAGTCTTAAAGGCCCCATAGCTCTATCAGCATGAAATATTTTATCGTAAGGTATCGCTTCAAACTTCTCACTATACAGTTTCGTCATTGATTATTATCGTAATTGGTCGGCCTTAAAAAAATCAAAACGTCCTTTCGTTGCCAACTAAAATGACCTACTTTTGATTTTACAAGCTTTATTTCATGGTAAAAACACAAGGTACAGGAGATAAAAATACAAGGTACAGCTTTTTAACAGTTGATAAAAATACACTGTACAAAAATGTTAAGCAAAGATCTCATTGATTGTGCCGCGGTTGCATTATTTCATTGCCAAACGGGAAACCAGAGATGAAAACCGTAGTTTTATGGAGAGACTTATCATTTTTCCAAAATACCTTGTTCCTTCTTGTTTGCGAGTTATATGATACAAAAAAACAAACAAAAAAACACATTAACCGAAATATTTTCATTAATTCTGAAGGCTGTACATGTTTCATAATGATTTGTATTTTTACGATTTTTACCACTGGTAGGACTATGGAGACTTTAAAAGGGTTTATCTAGAAGGCATAAAATGTTGAAGCTACGTCATACCAGTGTCATAATACTCGATGCGAATATGAATTTTTAAATATTGTGGCGTTGTTTCAGCGTGCTGGTATTTCATCTACCTGATACGACGGCGCTGTTTCAACGTACAGTAGTTGTATTTTTTCGATGTGGTACGACGGCGTTTCAATGTTGTGTTCATACTGTGAAGGGTATTATATGAATTATAAGAATCTGTAAATAGACGTATGTCCAATAATATACATGTACAATTGCATCAGGTACTCGTGCACGCCATTTGAAAGAATTTGACGGGAGCATTCGCGAGTAAAACCAACATTAACTGAATAAATTTTTTAATTGGTCACATTTTCAATCGAATTTAGCCTTGTGCAAATTTTGATTATTTTGGCCACAGATTGTGAAGAGCAAATGCACATATAGTCTAGTATTTACAAGCAACATAACGGCTTATGCGTTTGCAAAATGATTTACTATAATTGTAGGAGCACAAACATTCAAAGGGAGATAATTTGAGTACTTCAATACCACAATCCATGCGGATAAAAATTTCATGAAGAATGAGAAAATATTTTATGTTTTTTTATGATGAAAAACTTTATTTACTTCTTAAATGTCTTGATTGTGTGACAGTTCGGTGTAGTTTCAAACGTCATCAAAAAATTTTGTGGTTTACAAAGAAGGGGTCGTACCTCTGGCATTATAACAAAGTTTTGAGTACAACATTCACTTTTAAAAAGTAGATCACAGCCCAAAAGTTCAATTACATTTATATTGGAAAATGGTGTTTAAAAATCATATTTCCGCAAAGGATTAAACTGACCAATTAGAAATTTTGCCAAGTGTAATCGTAAGAAAACTTTCCCCTAATGGATTGGTTCCGTTTTAAACTATAGCAAAGTCAGTGAATGGCTGTGTTTATAACGGCATTCACAAATGTGAAATAGAAACAAAAAATACTCAGATAACTGAATAATTTTAATTTAAAAGAAACACGTGCACACACGTTTAAGAATACATGCCGCGTTCAGTACTTGCTGCATTGCAAGCCTGTGCACATGCGCAGTCCGGTCAGATCATTATTACCTGACGGAACTGCGCATGTGCGCAGGCTTGTATGAGAATGCGCATTTTGCGTATGCTTCAAGGCAGATGCGTCTTTGCAGCCGAGCACAACGCTCAGATATTCTTCCGACAGCTGTCAATATTGACATGATTTGATGCGTTGTTTGCACTTGAAATTAGCATTGATTTGAACGCAGTGGGACTAATAAAATGACAAACCAACATGTGTTTGTATCCATGTGCTGGTGATGCTTGCCAAATCTGAACACTTTACTATTTGTCTCTTTGTCTGTTTCAGGAAATGGGTTTTTTCGAAGGTTCCGATGTGGTAGCGAAACGATTCTACGAGAAATGTTGAGATTAAGATCATCTTGATTTGTCATATATTCAATAAATACTTATTCGCTTAGTCAAGCTTATTATTAGTTTGCTCCAATATGTCCCAGTGAGAAAATGTACCAAAATTTGATACTGATTTTGATCAGAATTTACGCGAGCGGATCTACAATTGCAGAAGCGGTTGTTGCGGACCTATATTGCTGCTCGAACGGTCCAATGTTTATGATTGCAGGAGCGGATCAACATGGTTGCAGGAGCGGACCCGGCTATGAGGCTGCAGCATTAACACCCCAAGCGAGACATTCTATGTACAAAATGCATACTTAAAATTTGAATGAAATGCGTTGATAAATACTTCAGCTATATAGAAGGGAAAAGAAGAGTGGACTGACGGGCGTACGTCTGTACGACGGACGGACGGCAAAAGTGAAAACATAACACTCCGCCACTTACATCTTATCAGTCAAGGCCCATAGCTCTAAGAGTTGATTATTCAATTCTGAGGCAGATGAGGGAAATAACAGAAAAATAAACTAGAAAATACCATGTTCAGCTCTATTCGAAGAAAAACATGCCAGGCTCTGAATACACTTACTTTTCAGCACGAAAGCTCTATTTGCACGAACAGAGTTACTTTGTAGCTCTATCATAGACTTCCTCCGAAAAGAGCTAACGGAGTACATGCATTCGAAGGCTCCAGAACAGAACAGAAATTTATTTTGTATAAATACTTCAGACCACTCACAGGTGGCATATGAGAAAACGGTATGGCGATCATAAATCCACTCGGCGGCAGTAACAGCACGAAATTGTAACAGATCTATTCGATCCAACAATGAGCTACATGTACACTGGACTGTGTAACCAAGATATTGTTAATACATGTATATCGGGGCCCAGGTTCAGTTAAGGGCTTCCTTAGATTTAAGGTTGGTAATTTCACTCTCAGAAGATCTGTATTAAGGCCATATTTAGAATCAGAATTTTAACACGAACCTACTGATTTCATGTGGTTGTAATCGGAGAAAGGAAATCCAAATGAATTTGGCTTTTGTAACCTTTTTTCACATGAAATTTCAGAAATTCAATCCTAGGTAGACCTTACGTTTAAGGAGTTATTGTGAACCTTGGCCTAGGTCATGCATATTAAAAGAACTTGCTAAGTTTAGTGAAAACTAATTCTAATGCACCTACGCATGTAACGCGACGTCTGATTGGATAACGTAAAAAATTTGCGACAGTATATTCTGCGATATACTGTCGCAAACACGACATCATTAAATAACGTCGCTTCTCATTGGCTGACGTTTGGTTTTACGTTGCTGACAGCGCTTAAAATGGGTGCAAAATAGTACATTATGAAAGGTGAAAATGTGGAAAAAGCATTAGAATGGGGATAACTGTATTGAAAATTGCTATTTGGGGAGGTAAATCATCGGTTTTATGGTCGCAAATTGCGTTTTACAGCTCCGCTGGCGCGTCACCGTAAAACGAAATTTCCGACCATAAAACCGATGATTTACCTCCCCAAACGACAATTTTCAAGACAGTTATCCCCTAAGTAGTATCCCTTAGTATGTTCTTTTATTACTTACAAAATATGGTAACAAAAATAGTATAGTATCGTGTCTGTGAAATGTTAGAGCTTCTAGCTTGCTATAGAGTGGAGTCGGGTAACTTCGGACTGCGGGTAAATTCGGACATACCATTGCAAACAGTAAAAATTCCAGATGAGCCGTCTCATCAGGATTTTCACTGTTTGCCCAGTTAATTTTGTTTAAATTCCAAACAACTGACATATAAAGGAAACAATGTCACTGTCCGAATTTACACGCTGTCCGAATTTACCCGACTTTGCTATACTGGCTGACTGAGAACTGTCGCACTGAGATCGAGAACACTTGATTTGCCTTTCTTCCGATAATTTTTCTCTTAACCATAAATACCAATCGATGGTTGTTGAGTTTGGGGTCAAAAGGTTCTAAAAATGTCTGCGAAAGACTACGATGAACTAGAAAAATTATTCAGTGGCTCATGGAAACATGACAAGGATGAAAATTTGGAGGCTTTTATGGACGCAGTGGGTAAGACATTACTGTTGATCATAACAGCCACACAACGTTATATTGTCAACGTTTATGCAACGTAAAGCCTGTTTCACATCAGCCGTGCGATTTTTTGTTCCTACGATTTTGGAGGCCATGGGTGCCGTATAGACAGATCGCAGACAAATTCGCAGTGTATCTGGGCGGGTCCACCGTGGTCTTAGAGGTCGCAAGGCAGCCGTACGATGTTCGTACGTTTGTCTCAGGGGTCGCACGAATTTGCAGCTTGAAAGTAGGAAAAAATAAACAACATTTCGTACGGCTGCCGCAAGATGGCCGTGCAGCTGCCGTAAGACTGCCGCAAGACTGCCGTGAGACGGTCGTAAGAATTTGTCAATGATCTTGCGGGCACCGTACGACGAACAAGAATTCGCACGGCTGTCTCACGAACGTCTTACGATGACCGTACGTTTGTCGTACGAATTCGCCTCGAATGAGGAATAAAATGCAAGAGCACCATCCGTAACCCTCATAGTTTTACCATCGCTTGTCGATACTACATTGGATCCTGATGGCTATCCCACCACTGCGTATTGCCCTTCTGAGAAGAACGTTTCTTGATGAAGAAGAGCGTCACGCCACCAACCTGGCACTGCTCATCCGAGCACGGCAAGGTAGAAGAGGACGAGCGAGGCGTTGGTGGGTCAAACCCTGGATCGAGCGGCGTCGATTGTATGGCAAGTTCCACACCCTCTTCCAGGAGCTAGAGAGAGAGTCCGAGGTATTTGAGATCGAAGATGAGTTTAGATTCCCACATAAATGCGCACAGACCATGATATATCTGCCCTATACTCTAACAAACTATGCCACCCGGGCCTACAGATAAATCGTGTCACTTTGGTTGTTGCGAAAACAGCTATGGTCATGTCGGGACGGTCAGTTAACCTGACCACACTATTCCTGGGCAGGCATAGACCTCCTAAGCGGTTAACCAGTGCTAAGTGCACTTATTTCCACCAGTAATTGACAACTGCCTTTCTTGAATCAGCGGAAGGGTAAGTGCCCGGATCTGGTATCGAGCCCAGGACCTCTGGCTTACAAGTCAGGCGCCCTACCGATTGCGCTACGCGGCCTTCACTTTGCTTGTTATAGTATAAAGCAGCTTATAATAAAAGGAGAAAAAAATATTATACACACCAGGCTCATGCAATTGCGCGGCTATCTGGGCAAGCTGCTTATTCTTATACACATTGTCTGCGTATCGCCGATGGACAAAGAATCCGGATGTTCACTGAACCATTGGACCAGGACGTTCCCGGCCTGGGCGGGCATCGAGAAATTCGAGAAATTCTTGCTTCGGAAGGCGCTGGTGCTCTCTTCCGAGTTCATGGTTGAGGATATTACATGGCTACTCGTATCCTCTGTTGTGGCTTTTGAGTCTCTTGAGTGTCGGCCAAAGGCTCCTTAGCAGCAGCGGCCCTCCCTCTCCCTTTCGATCTCTGCTATTTCTCTGGAGTCTAGACTACGAGTACCGATCTACTTTTACAGGAGACGCAAGTGACGCAACAATCGTAGGACTGTCGTGCGTCTGCCGTGCAGCTGCCGTGCGACTTGCGCGATTGTCTTACGATTCATAACTTCCTTGCGATAGCATTCTGTCAGGACGCACGACTGTCGTAAGCTGCTCGTGCGGCTGTCTTGCGACCGTCGCAAGACAAACGCAAGAAATGATTGACAGCAGCCCCGCCTGCAAACTTGCGAAATCCTGCAAAATCGTGAGTCAGTCGTGCGGTTGTCTCAAGACTATCGTGCGGCAGCCTTGCTGCGTCCACAGATTGCCAAAAAATCGCAGAAATAATGTGCATGTTGAGAATTCAGTCTGCGACGTTGCGACGACCTTGCGACGTCTAAAATTCGTACGTCGATCTTGCGGCTGCCGCACGAAACCCAGCGATTTTTGCCAGAAATGTGATCGCAGAGGGCCGTACGGCTGTCGTAAGGCTGATGTGAAACAGGCTTAACGACGTTGAAATATTTTTTTCCGATGTGCATGCTCCTACCGCTGACTTCTCACCGCTGAATCTATCTATTCTATTCCATTATATTATATACGACCTGGCTGACTTAAAGTATGCAATTTCTGGTGTTGCAGACTGGCATTGATTGTGAAAATGGCAGGATGGTATTCGGGCAGACATAGCCTAACTAAGGATTTCTCGTTATATTTGCTCAGATCTATTGTAAAAAAAACAGATTTGATAAACGAGCCAGATTGCATTTTATTTGAAAATGCAGGTTTTACTCTAACCCTAGCCTGGACGTTATCTATAGTGATGGCGTCGGCGTCAAACTTCACCTCAAAATCGTATTTCTTCGTTTAAGAGTCGTTTTTTTTTTCTCTTTCGTAACAATTTCAAAAATCTAGATCCGTCTATAAGACGGATTAAGATTTTTAGGATTGTTTTAGACAGTAAAAATATATCTCATAGCAGAATTTCATGAGACTGAATTAGATGTTTAGAGTCATTCTAGGGGCAGAAAATCTCCATTTTTATAACCAATTCTAACACAGTGCGCCTGTAGAAGCAATGGAAAGTTTCCGTGTTTTATTCTGCAACAATTCACTGTTTCGGAGCGCGTGAGTCTTACTGCTGACGTCGTTGGAAATACTGGCGTAATTTTGTGACGTTTTGAGACGTTAAACAGTGTAACGTCTCTTTTTCTTTCTAAAATCGCCATAAAAAACGTAGATTTACCTCATATACATTTAAGAATATTGGCGGGAGCATGAACGCGCTGGCAGGAAGGTTGGGAGAATTTGAGTGAAAAGAACACCTTTTCAGCGTTTTTGAGTGTTAGAATCGAAGTAGTTCAGCTCTTGCATTGAATCGTTGAGTAATAATTCACTGTTTGTCCGTCAATTGTTGGTAGATATATCACTCGCGATCCGCGCTTGTGATATAATCTACTTTACAACTGACCTCCAAACTAAACAATTCACTGCTAGAGTCGATCTATTTCTTAAATAGATACGGTAATTCAAATTATTCATGATAGCGGTCGTTTTTAAAATTGACAGCTATGCCAGAAAAACTAAAACAACTCTCCGGCCTGAAACCAGTTGTTACGTTTACGCGAGACGGAAACTCCTTGAAGCACAAATCTGTCTTCGGGCAAGGCATGGAAATTGAAGAAACTTACATACTGAATGAAATCTTAGAGTGGAAAGAAAAAGAGGACGGCCCAGCATTTCATGTCAAAGTAAGTATCTCTACGTAGATCTTTCAAACCACATGCCTTTTATGCTTCATTACTGCATAAACATCGGCGTCACGCGCTATTAATAGGCATGTTTTAACGAACACAAATCCGTGTATTAACAAGGCTATTCACGTGCTATAATGATTCGGTTTGCGACTTTTCGTATGCAAGTTGCAGGGCAATACTCCGTCAGTACAGAAACAAGCAGCAGGATTGCATTTGCAGTTATCTTTTGGGTGTCGTTTTACTATAAAGTCCCTGTTTTGTGATATCACTTTGAAATTAAAACAAGTGATATCACAAAACAGAATAAGTGATATCATAAACTCAATTTAGAGATATCACTATATCACAGCTATTTTGTGATATCACAACATTTATTTAGTGGTATTACTAATTCGATTTTGTGATGTCACTATATCTTATCGATTTTGTGGTCTCACATATTCAAAACAGTGATATCACAAAATTGAATTAGTGATATCACAAAAGTCCTATTTAGTGATATTGCAAAATCGATTTTGTCGTATCACAAAACCGAATTTACGATATCACTTAATCGATTTAGTTATATCAATAACTCTATTTTGTGATATCACAAAAAGGGGATTTATAGTAAAACGGCACCTCACAGTTATCGACTCACAGAAAAGTTATACAAATTCGGATTTTGTAAAAATGGAAGTGCAGACGACATGGAGTGAAAATTTTGATGACCATGATTATGAGTAGTTGATTGCTACTAAAGTTTGAACAAAAATTCGCGATAGTTGACCATAGCCTGAAAAGAGGATGATTATAGACATGCATAGTGCATGTGTAGGAATCAGCAAGGAAATGACGAGGAGACCGAAAATACATGTAGTGCTAAAAAATTTCGTTAATTTTGTAGCACTGTAGTTGAATTTATGCAATAATAGCAATCAAGCATTTTTGTTCAATTAATTATACTAAATTTTTGGCGAGGATTATACTATAAATCAGATACAGCGTAGTAGGTAGCATTAAAATACCAACGAAAAATGACGTATGCAAGGTAATGACAGCGTAGCGCGATCAAGCCTTTAAAAATTGGAAGTTTATGACGTTGGACATTGGCCCAGCAAGGACTCAGATCCCGCCCAATCTGATCATAGTTCTTTGTCAGCATGGTGGTAGCTTAGACGCTAAGCTACCCTCTAAGCGCACAGCAAAGACTCTAATCAGACTGGGCGGATGCCCAGCCTAATCTTAGTCTTTGCTGGGCGCACATGCCACTTTGTTATTGTTGTGTCGCGGCTCAACTATAGCAATACATTTTTTTTACCTGATTGTGCTGTCCATAGAGTAAATCAGTTACCATACACATCAAAATGGCTATCAGCTACATAATCGACAGCAGTACCAATCAGCTCGGTCGACAAACATTAACAATATCATTCACCGTTATTTTAGGAAGTCAGCTTTAACACACTGTCGTTTGCCTCTATTATGCCTGCGTGGCATAGTAGCTAGGGCGTCTCTCATCGCTGTGGGTCCCCCGGGTTCAGTCGGCGTGCAAATGAGAAAACTACGTTCTGCTTGCGGCAGACCAGGCCCGGAGGTTATAAAACTTTTTGTCAAGCTCAGATTGTGCTCAAATTTTATTTTTGGATAAATTTCAAATATAAACCAAAGTTGTTTTATGCCTTCCAAAGGAGAAAGTATGTGGAAAAACAAGCAATGTAAACAATAAAACGCCTCAGCAAATTGCATAGGATTTACAGATATATAACGGGTTTGAATTTTCGTCACTCAGCTGAGATAAGCATGAAAAAAGTTTTATAATCTTGGGGCCAGGTGGTTTTTCCAGAGGAGCTCCGGTTTTGACCACCTTTGCTCAACGATCGGCTATCATCATAAGCATATCGCCTGGTCAATCTTTTTATTTCCCCGACTACTTTAATTTCATGCTAACCATTTTTCAAAGATCCTGCCCACTTTCAATGATGGCATTCTCACCCAGGATGTAATACCACAGGGGTCAGACGGAAGAAAGCCACACATTGTTAAGATGTATGTGAAAGGGGACGAATTCATTGCGGTAAGTTCATGCTTTAACCCTTATTTGACTAGTGAACTCTTTTAAATCATTATTCTTTGGACGAGTCCATTTCTAATTTTAAGGCTTATTGGTGGATTTTTTCATTGTTATTTTGCTTAGAATTTCCTGTAAACGAACAGTATAGATCCCGATCAGATGCTGGGGCATCTGAACAAGGTCTGCATGTTCCAAAAACGAGTTTCCAGTCTAAAATGGGTTAGGATGTATAGCTACATCTCCTTGTTTTTGCCACCATTTTGCATAGGAAACAAGTTTTGAAACTTCATGTATGCTTCCTTGGATGGCAGACCTCTTCCAAAGGGAAGTCTAATCTTAAAGCAAAGAATTCACTCCTACAGCAGCAAAGTCTTCTTTTCAAGTGCTGGGGCCGTATTCATAAAACGACTTAAGTGGTTGCTATGCTGTTGCTAAGGCCAAATTTCTTTGAAGGAGATTCCCTACAACTATGAAATTTGGTCTGGAGGAAGAGTCTTTGTAAGACTGTTCCTCCCGACCAAATTTCAACAAAGACTGTTCCTCTATACCAAATTTCATAGTTGTAGGGAATCTCCTTTATAGATATTCAGCCTTAGCAACAGCATAGCAACGACTTAAGTGGCTTTATGAATACGGCCCCTGATGTCCATTGGGAAGGGAAGCAAAAATGAAAATTATTCTCCAAAATGTGCAGTTATAAAGTACAGATACTTGGCTAAGGAATTCATTCTGATTCTCCATTCCTACATTCATACATGTGGGGTGTGGGACGGCGGGTGGGTGGGGGAAGAGTCTATAGTCAAAAGTATATATGTATTGAAAAAGTGGGTGGGGTAATTACAATTTTTGTATATGAAAATTGGCTACGCTGTTATTATATCAAAATATTGCAACATATCACAAGCTGTAGAGTGCCAGTTAATGCATTTTTCTCAAACAAAATTCAACATACAAGAAATTAAAAAATTTGGACTTACATGTATTTTCACCTATGGAAAATTGCCTCTACAAGACAGGTATAAACCAGTCTGGTGACACAATTTTTCAAAATCACTGTAAAAAATTCTTAATAGTATGTAAGTCTACATATTAATGCCCAATATTTCAACTTTTTCTGCTGAAGAAGCTGCAATAATTTGTTGAAAAATAGGGAACCATGCATTGATACTGTCAGATATCCTTTGTGGTTGTTTTCTATATCATTTTCATTTTTGCAGGAGACAAGCTTAAAGGAAGGCTGTAATGTCACTGCCAAACGAATCAACAAGAGATGTTGAGCTTTTTAACTAACTAGTTAAATCCAACTGTCAGGGCTTTTACAGAAATGATGATATTGGATAATGATGGAAGACTTTTGGTTTTATGTCCTTTTCAACAGTATTTCAGTCATATAAATTGAACTGGAGGGTGAATAAGGGCTCTGTGCAATGAGGCTACGTTTAGCTTCGAACATATCTCCCCTACATTAGAACTCAAACCCATGACCCCTAATTAGAATCTGGGGAGTGCCAACTACTTGGCCATGCAGATGTTTCTGTACAGATGAGTTTGTACCTGGTCCATGTACAGAAATTAACCTAAAGTATAGTCCGACACGTTGCTCTTACTACCTGGCCAGGTGGAGAAACTAGAGCACTGTGTGAGGTAAATGGGGGCTTACCTTTTAATACAGAATTTGCTCTTAATAAGCAATACGTTTTTTTTTCTTTAAGAACTGAACCCAATTCAGAAGGGAGACAATAATGCTAGACATCATTTCAAACTTAAAAAATGTATATCTCAAGAAAAAAAATTCTGAAATGTAGTCTACATAGGTTGATAAAGTCAGCTTTCTGTTTTGCTAGATATGTAGTTTGTTTTAAATAGAAATGGATGACTTGCGTTTTTTTTGTCCTTCTTAACAGTATTTTTGTCATATCAGGTTGATGGGAGGGTGATTGTGAAACGCTGTCTGTAATGGTACCTGTTTACGGTTGGAAGAAAATCCACCTCTGGTCAGATTCAAATCGGAGACCACTATATCAGCAAGCTAGGGCAAAGCCCATCGGGCACCCTTATAAACAGAAGATAACAAAACTTCACTGTGGCTCCCCATATGTTTATTTGAATAAATCAGCAATGGCAAGACAAAACCAACAAAGTGGCATGTGTGCCAGCTCAGACAGCCTGGGCATCTGTCCAGTCTCATCAGTCTCTGCTTTTGCATGGAGGTAGTTTAGATCCTTAGCTACCCTTTAGGCCTGATCAGCGTCTTTGCTACTAGCATGGAGGTGGTACCCTTTATGCCCAAAGCAAAGACTGATCAGCAGGCTGATCTGAGTCCTTGCAGAAGCACATGCCACTTTGTTGACTTTGTTGGGTCTTGTCGTGTCTCTGCTCAAATAAGGAAAATGATCTCAGGACCAAGACCTCTCTTTATCTCCAGCTGTAATTCAGTAATCTTGGACTAAAGGAATAAAACACAAAGATCAAAAGCTTTTTTTCTTTATATATCCCACAGTACAAGTAACTAGTGTAAAACTTTCTGCACTATTAACAGTTTTAACAGCACTATAGCTGGGAGAAGTAACAGCCACACTAACAGTCACATTCTTAAAGTCACATTACAAATTTCCTTGAGTTGGAAATTGGGAATTTGTGAAATGGCATCAGTAAAATCATATATGCAACTTACAGTATAATTTCTAAAACCAGGGAGACCTAAAATATTACCATAATTGTCCTAAAATGCAACAGGTTGGTTTTTTCAACACAGTGATGCATCTAAAAGATGCAGATAAAATGGCAAACAGTGTAGAGCCAGATCAGACTGCTCCTGCAGTCTAATCTGGGTCTGGCTCAGACTTATCTGTGGTAACATAAAGAATTTTTACAGTAAATTTACAGCACAAAGGTTGCTTCCTGGGTATGCAAATTGCTACCATTTTTTTTTTGCAATTACAGTTTTATATAAATTTGCAATTAGGAAATTGTGAATCTTTGCAAAAATAAATCTCAATCACTTATTTTTCATTCTAGATCAATAGCTGTGTATCTTATTAAGGTGTGCCGGCTCATGACAAAGCAGACGATATTTTACACTCAAAATGATATTTAATGTTTGAGACAGTACCATATTTATAAATTCTGAATAATAAATCGAATCAGGAGGTCTGGACCAAACTTCTGCTAACAGTACAGATTATGACAACACCACACAGATGTGCAGTATGGTCTAAGTCTTTGTTGCACCTAATTATATGCCGACCACTTGTTTTTTGCCAATAAGACCTAACTATGCCACATCTGAAACCACCATCATTTGTTTCACACCCAAAGGCTTGTTTTATAAATTTCACATGAAATGAAATCACTTGTATAACATCCTATATGTACTGTTCTTCATTTCTCCATTCAAACATATTGCAGTTCTTTTGTAAATCTGTTCCTTATTATAGCCAGAATGTGCTTTATGTAAAAGAACAATATGAGCCACGACACGACAAAACCAACAAAGTGGTTGTGCGCCCAGCACAGACTCTGCTCAGACTGAGTCTTTGCTGTCGGCATGGAGGTAGCTTCGACTCTGAGCTACCCTTTAAGCGCTTAGTGAAGAGTCTAATAAAGACTGGTGGATGCACAGGCTGATCTGAGTTTGCGCTGGGCGGACAACCGCTTTGTTAGTTTTCTCGTGTTGCAGCTCATATTACCACTGTCGGAGTTATCAGCAAACGCCAGTGTTATATGAAGCTTCAGTTACTGACAAAGTGAGTCAAGCAATCTATAGCATAAGGTTCAGGAAAGTTTAGAGACAGCTACATGTCTGTCACAAATAAAACTTAAAAGCAAGGAACACAATAACTCAAACTGTTATTAATAACAAGAGATTAGTTAATATTTTGTGGAGAAAATACTACTTAACAGGAAATGTAATTTTTATGCATCTTGTATTTGGAAAGTGTAAAACAATGCAGTTACAGGCAAAATTTAATTTAAGTGGGGTTTTGGGGATAATTCTGAGACATTTTTCTCGCTTCATAAAAACATAGATTGGGCCCCTAACAAGACACTTCCTTTACTATGTATTTATAGAGAAATGGACTATAGAAAAAAAAACAGGATTTTTTTCCCAGAATTACACTCAAAACCCCACTTTATCATGATCTATGGAAATGCGACCTAAAAATCAGTCATGACTACATGACATGTACAAATTAGTCTAAATCTTTCAATAACAATTTCCTGTTCACAGTAGCTACAAACATATACTAAACAGAAATAAAGCATAAAAGATATTGCTAAAAAGCTGTGTCAACAGAATCTCAAATGTTAAGAAATACAGGCACAAACAAATTCATCATTTCAGACACTTTACCTTGTACTACTAGCTGCTTTGTTTCCATTTGTAACAATTAAGGCATATGGGAACACCCCCGTTTTTCGAAAATTTTTACCAAGGGGAACAATTTTTGTGATCTCCCAAGTGCTTCCCTGGACAATGAAACACATTTCAAAAGGAGTCTACTCTTAATGAAAAGAATTTGCTCCTAAAAGGAGCAAATTCTTTTCCATAAGAGTTGACCCCAGTGACAAGGGAGATAAAAATGGAAATGGAAGAGTTGCTTCCCCTGAAAGTGTACCCATTTACCTCAATTTACCATCTGTTCAAACTAACAAATGTTCAAAATCCATGTGTACTACTGACTTCCTATAGCACTATAAGCTTGTGAAAGAATATATCTGTCATTAGAATTAAGCAAAGCCAAGTCATACCAAATTAACAAATCAAACTAAAAAATATTGGGTCTCCATTACATACCAATTTCGATCATTTTACCCTGATTAATATGGAAACAGTAATATAATGTACTTAAAACTGACAGAAAAAATTTTTGTGACCAAGCAGGAAAAATAAACAATCCCATAAGTGGACAGCAAATGTTTGGCTGTTGTAATCTGATTATATTTGCCACTCCACTTTATTTTCAGACAGCCAAACTGCAAGGACCCTATCACTCTTCTTTAATGCAGCCGCCCAAGCAACTGATCATACCTTATGCCATCTGTTTTTCACACATGCCTCATACAAGGCATCATTTATCAATTAAATTTGGATGGTCTTAACATTATTACAGAACTACTGTGTTATAATCTGAACACAAAAGAAAAATCGAGAATTTATTTACTTTTTACACATACTGAACTCATAACCTTATCAAGGTCCTCAACAACAAAAACTGCCTTACTTAGGCAACGTTTGAGGGGCCATCGAAAATTTATCCTAATATTAAGATTTATTCAGGAATTAAGATCATTTAACAAAGTAACATCCTAGAAAGAATGAATCCCTTCTCCAGTGGAGGCTACTCTTAGAAAATTTGCTCCCTTTGACTGCAAATTCTTTCCTTTAATTCAGAGTAGTCACACATGAAAAAGGGAGACAAATCCTTTTGGACCATAGTGATCTCTCTTACAGGTGTCCATTTAAGAAGGGGTAAATGGTATAATTTAGGGATAATTTTCCATATTTCTCTGTGAAAACGTAAGTTATTACCCCTCATTAGAATCGCCTTGTTGAGACTGTTCTTTGAGGGGTCACAACATATGTTTTTGTTGAGAAATAAGAAAAAATTAGCTCAAAATTATCCTCAATATCCATCCTTATACTGAGCTCTGATTCACCGGTAGTTTACTCAGAAATGTAATATTATTTTCCTTTAGTGAGATACTTTGTTCACCCTGCAAGCATGCAACATTGAATCAACACAGAATCAACATTCATTCAATGTCATGAAGTAGAATATACAAGTTAATTCCACATTATGTGCTCAGTGCACAGGGCTTATATCATACTCTTTTGCAGGCTACATGTAGAGACAAAGTTTAGTATATACTATGTACTAAACACAGTTTCTAACCAGCAAATGAGTATGATACAAGGCCCTGTTAACCATTGGGTCAGTTCAAGTCAATGCGAACAGAAATTATTTTTTTGTGTGTGTATGTGTGTGTGTGTATGTGAATTTTTCCTTTCCTAAAATAGTTATGACAGAAGTTTCTCACAAATGACAAAAAACTCTTCTATTTCTAATTATGGAATATGGATAAAGCTGGTTAACTATGGCTGATTTTAACCTGATATTTCATTCTAAAATATTCTAAAGCACTCTCCAACAAAGCACCAAGCCATAAGCTGATATATATCTAGTAAACCTTCTAAAACAAAACCAGTCTCTCATAACCCAAGTCAACTTCGAAGAAATATCACAACCTAAGAACTCTGTGTGTAAAACTCAATGACCGATATGGTTATTTGCAACTACCGTATTTATCCTATTAAACGCCCGGGGGCATTGCATTTTGCAAGGGTGGGGGTGAATTTAGAGCCTGAGTGTATTAAATCAGTCACTGCCAAAATACCTTCTAATAAGCAATATGAAGGTGATAGGTCATTTCAAAGGAAGCAATGCTCCTATTTTTTGGCCTTTGTAGTAGGGGTCAACTCTTAAAGGAAAGAATTTGCTCTAGGAGCAATTCTATCCTTTAAAAGAAGCCCCAATTCAAAGAGCTACATTATCCAGCAAAGCAACCAAGAATTCATGCAACATTATATAACATTATTTTCGGAAAAGAGGCCGGGAGTGTTTATTAGAGCAGGGGCATTTATTAGGATTCATATGGTAATTAAGTGCTTGACATGGGTGCGAAGGCTATGTATTTCTCTTCAGCTGACCTGGTATTATTTAGTTTTTTAACACAGCACTTTTAAGCTTTATCACTTTAACTGATGGATTTATTTTGTAACCTCATGCATGGCATGGGCGAGATAGTCGACATTCGTGGAGCTCACACCGGCAACAGATATGCGACCATCCTTGGTTAGATATATGGAAAATTCCTTTGTGAGTCTCTCAACCTGTTGAAAAATAGAAGAAATCATAAAACAGGGTAAAAATTCTAAATATTATGACAGATAGATCTGAGCAAACAGTGCAGACCCAGATCAGACTGCTCCACAAGGAGCAGTCTGATCAGGGTCTACACTGTTTACCATTCAATCTGTATCTTTTAGACATATTACTGCATTAAAAAAAAAAAACTGTTCAATTTTTACGACAGTTGCAGTGACTGTTTTAGGCGTCTCAATTTTTAGAATTTTCATGGTAAAAAGTCACAAGAGAAGAGCATTCTGATGATATAAGAGACAAGAAAAGACCTGTCCACCCTGCATGTTTGTGTATTCTTATCAGGATCTTTGCTGTCTGGAAACACAAATTCTGGTAAGAGAGCTCCAAAATTTGTGTTTCCAGATAAGGTGGAGTTTTGCAGATAATTTCTGAGATAATGTATCTTATTTAGCTATGAAAATATATGTTGTGAGAGGGGGGTGGGGGGCACAACATATGTTTTTATTGAAAATATGGAAAATAATCAATAAATTATCCCTGTAAGCCCATCTTTTCCGGAGCAGTGCAGTATTTACAAACAAAACAGACATGAAGACTCATTATATTTAAATGTTAACAGGCACCAAAGGCAGATATTCCTCGATTTCCTTTCGTTGACTGGGCGGTGCTGTTAGAGGCTTGCCATTCAATGTCAAAATCGAGCAGTCCACATGAAAAATCGGTAAAGTAGCATGCTCATCAGTTGTTACGCATAATTGGCAGATTAAAAATGCCCGGTAAACGCTATCGGTCATCACAAATGATAAACAGTTTCCATACAGGCACACTACGTCGAAACGACGTCGGAGGAACGTCGATGCAACGTTATGACGCTTTATTGACGTGAATATAAGGTTGTTACGATGTCATAATGTTGCATCGACGTCGTCACAACATTGTTTAGACGCTGTCTGTATGCTGGATTGAAAGAAGAAAAAAAAGAATAGCATTGTGCGATCTCCGATCATTCCGTGCTTTTTGTAAAGGTGAGCTTTGTCCTGCGAGAGTGAGCATAAAAATCATTACCGCATTATACCTTTTTAGAAAATATACTCGTCGAAGGTAAGGTCAGAAATAAGCACCGCCCAGTCAACGAAAGGAAATTGAGGAATACAAGCATTGCTTCCACATACCTCTGGTATTGTTAAAAACAAAAAGAATGATTCCTCATATTATTGTTTGTATGGCAATTCAAGAAACAAACAGAAAATTGTACAATGACATGCTGCTCAACACATTTTGTATGTCAAGAGTAAGTGCACACCTAGGGTGTTTTTGAGAAGCATTCTATAAGTCTTATTAAGAACACATAGTTTCTGGGTATTTTCCTCTATTTTATTTGATACTTTAGGCTTTCATATTGTACTTCACCTATTCGGACACAACTTTGTTTTCTTAGTATTTGATCTGTATAAGCCAATTATTGTGAGGCAGATTCCCACAAGCCTCTGTCTATACTTGACTGTGTGCTTAACAGAACCACTCTTAAAGGCCAAATTAAGAGGTGAATAAAAGCATCGCAAACGACTGCGTGATACCCCGCCACTGCAAACCTTTTTCAAACAACAATTTTTCCAGATTTATTTTTTCTCTGTATATCCCCAGGGCAGGGGCAGCCTAACCCCTTTGAACATGGATAAAAAATCTTTGTCATGACAGGTCACTTCATTACTCTGATCAGTTACAATAAGCTTCCATTAAATCACTTACCACTCTAATCAAATACAATTTTAGTGATTTTAAACATGTGGCCATGGGGCAGGGGCAAGGGTCAAATTCTAATCACCACCGGAAGCTTTTATTACTTCTATCAATGTGTAAATTTCTGAAAATCTGTTTCACATGAATTTATATAGATTTTATCATCATTTTATGCATGTATATGGCCCGGGGGCAGGGGGAGATAACTCCAATGGATAAAATTTGAGCATCACTGGAGGCTTTCATCACTCTGATCATTTGCTGTAAGTTTCAGAAAAATTGCTTCAAACTCTGATTTTATATGGAATTTTTCATGATTTTATATATGTATATAGCCTGAGGGCAGGGGCAGATAACCCCCGATGATGAAATTTCTGTGCTCATACAAAGCTTTTGTTACTTCGATCATGTTTGTGGAGTTTCATCATGGTACTCCAAGTAGTAAAGGAACTACAGGCCAGAAACCATTTTTTGTACATTGACAAGAGCCATAACTCTGTCAGAAATTATCGAAATTTGCCCATTAATAATACCAAGAGAGATATTCTAGGTACAAATGCATATGCAAAATTTGAAGAAAATCTGTTGATAAATACTTAAGTTATTGAACGGAAACGAAGTGCGGACGGACGGACGGACACACGGACGGCCAACGTGAAAACATAATACCCCGCCACTAACGTGTGGCGGGGTATAAAAATGAATTTTCTATTTTTTCTATTAAAGCAAACTATGCTTTTTTTACTGCCAATACGATATGCTGTTTGCATAGGCCATGAGTACCCTTTTTGCAGGGGAGGCCTCAAATGAGCGCTGTAGAAGGAAAAAATTTACCTGATCAGGCTTGAGTCCAGTGAAGCAGAACATCCCTATCTGGTCAATGATATGCTGCCAGTTATGGACACTGCCCTCTCTCTTCAGTCCTCCAGCAAGCCTCTCTCTCATTGTGATTATTCTGTCGGCCATTCCTTTCACCTCCCCCAACCTAAACAGCATGTAAACACAGATTAAGCGTTGTTGGTTTTTTGTTCTTTTAGGTTTAATAGCCCTTTGAGACAGTATTTCAGTCTGTAGCAAGCCATCTCCCAGAGAGAGAGAGAGATAGAATAGAGAGATAGGATAGCTGTAAAAAACAGCACCAACCTGCACCTACTGCCAACACAGTAGGCCCTTGCCCTATTGTTATGCCAATATAAGTAGCATGCTCCAATGCCAAAGTATTCATGGAATCTTTGCCTGACCCTACCAGACCCATTTAATAAGGATTGAAAGAAACATATCAATTGCAATGCAATCTCATTCTATTGACACTGATATGATGATGTCTTAACATTTTAGGTGCCTATGGGATACCTTGTCAGATATTCTAGAGTAAGCTAACTGTTCCCAAAAATAAAGAACACAGCAAAATAAACAGATATGCTGTAACTCTGAAAATTTAAACCATTTGTTTCTTCATACTAATTTATCCATCATTTGTAATCAAAGCCCCACTTGGCCAAGGAAACTGCAAGCAACTTCGGGGCATAAGAAATGGTACTTTATTAAAGAACTGTCCTCCCAGTGCTGTGAATTTGTGGGGCTTTAACTTTGTGTCTGTCAAAGTTGCTGGGGCAACAGTATTGTCCTAGCACCATTTGTTTGTTATTCTCAGTTTTAAAATGGAACACAGTTCCTGGGGTAAGGGAGCTTTAAGCATTTGTATGACCAAAAATTTGTCTCAATAATGCAGAACTCCGAGCAGGACTCTGCTCCAAGAAAATTTAATTTCCCATTATTTCCCTGCCCGAGTAGCAATTCCCCAGCCCCCGAGTAGCCAAGGTTGTCTACAAATTATGAATAATACATGTAATATTATTGCTTAATCTACTCTAATACGAAAATTTAGAAATTGTTGACGTAATACAGTATGTGATTTACAATATACTCTTGAGAAGATTAAAGAATATAGACCCATAATGGCAAATAAACACACACAAATACCCTTTTCTGCAGTTTTCAAGTAAGAAATAGATCAGCTCCAGCAGTGAATTGTGGAGTATTCACTGTTTGGAGGTCAGCTGTAAAGTAGATCATATCATGAATGCAGAGTGCAAGTGACATATCTGCTTACAACGGACCAACAAACCGTTAGTTATTACTCAACAATTCAATGCTAGAGCTGAACTATTTACATTCCAACCTTCAAAAACACTGACAAAGTATTCCATATCATTCCAAATCTCCCGTGCATGTTCTTGCTAATATTCTTAACTGTATCTAAGATAAATGTACGTTTTTAGGGCGATTTTAGAAAGAACAAGAGGGCCATGAGGCCCTGAATCGCTCACCCGAGCAATTGGCAAAGTGGCTTTTTCTTATGTCTGAAATAGTCAAACTATGAGTCTTGGGTCAAAAGTCAAAGAATGACCATGACCTCTTGTACTCATAAAGATAACTGTATTTACCAATTTTTAGGCCTAAATCTTCAAAACTTTCCATGAAATCTTATGTTATAGCATTTTCCCATATTTGACCTTGCCATAAAATATTCAAGGTCAACCCAAGGTCATCATTTTGAACAATCTTGATAGTACTGGAGTACCCAATGCTACATATCAAGTTTCAAGGCAATCGGTCGATTGGTTCTGGAGAAGAAGATTTTTAAAGGTTTTTACCATATATGGGCGTGGCAGCCATGTTGGTCATGTGACCTGGGCCGTTTGAACAAAATTTCATTCCTTCAACACCTGAAAGCTCTATATGAAATTTGGTTACAATTGTTCAATGGTTTTTGAGGAGATTGTTTGAAATTATAAAAATATGAGAGTTCTGGGTCAAAGGTCAAAGAATGACCTTAACCTCTTGTACTTACAAATCTTCATGTATTCAATAAGATGACTGTGTATACCAACTTTTAGGCCTTACTCTTCAAAACTTTCCAAGAAATCTTATTTTCTAGCATTTTCCTTTATTTGACCTTGCCATAAAAAAGGTCACGGTCAACCCAAGGTCATCATTTTGAACAATCTTGATAGTACTGGAGTACCCAATGCTACATATCAAGTTTCAAGGCAATCGGTCGATTGGTTCTGGAGAAGAAAATTTTTAAAGGTTTTTACCATCTATGGGCGTGGCAGCCATGTTGGTCATGTGACCTGGGCCGTCTGAACAAAATTTCATTCCTTCAAAACCTGAAAGCTCTATATGAAATTTGGTTACAATTGGTTCAGTGGTTTTTGAGGAGATTGTTTGAAATTGTAAAAAATATGAGAGTTCTGGGTCAAAGGTCAAAGGATAACCTTGACCTCTTGTACTCACAAATCTTCATGTATTCAATAAGATGACTGTTGTGTACACCAATTTTTAGGCCTTAATCTTCAAAACTTTCCAAAAAAATCTTATTTTCTAGCATTTTCCTTTATTTGACATTGCCATTAAAAAGGTCAAGGTCAACCCAAGGTCATAATTTGAACAATATTGGTAGTGCTCAAGTACCCAATGCTACATGCCAAATTTCAAGGCCATCGGTCAATTGGTTCTGGAGAAGAAGATTTTTAAAGGTTTTTACCATATATGAGCGTGGTGGCCATGTTGGTCATGTGACCTGGACAAAATGAATAAATTTTCTTTCCCTCAAACCCTGGAGGCTCTAAATGAAATTTGGTTACAAATGGTCCAATGGCTTTTGAGGAGATTGTTTGAAATTGTCAAAATATAAGAGTCCTGGGTCAAAGGTCTACGAATGACCTTGACCTCTTATACTCATAAATCTTCATGTACTCATTAAGGTGACTGTAGATACCAATTTTTAGCCCCAAATATTCAACAGTTTCCAAGATATCTTATGTTCTAGCATTTTGCCATATAAAAGCACAAGGAAGCAAATTTGACCTTATCGTAAAAAAGGTCAAGGTCAACCCAAGGTCATAATTTGAACAATCTTGGTAGTACTCGCGTACCCGATGCTACATACTAAGTTTCAAGGCCATTGGTTCTGGAGAAGAAGATTTTTAAAGGTTTTTACCATATATGGGCATGGCGGCCATGTTGGTCATGTGACCAAGACCATTTGAACAATTTTTCGTTCCCCCTTCCTCTGGAGGCCACATATGAAATTTGGTTACAATTGGCCCAGCGGTTTCAGAGGAGAAGTCTTTTGAAATTGTGGACGGATGACGGATGGACGACGGATGGACGACGACGGACGACGAAGCCTTACCATCCTATAAGCTCCCCAGGAGGCACTGGCTCAGGTGAGCTAAAAAGAGCTGTTACACCATCTTACGTCTCAAAATGTCACAGAATTACATCAGTAATTGCCAGTGATGTCAGCAATCAGAGGCACGCACTCCAAAAAAGTGAATTCTTGCAGAATAAAACATGGAACTTTCCACTGCTTCTATACGCACACTGTTAGAATTTCTTTTTAATTTCTTAACTGGCAAGACATATTTCCAACTTTGTTAAAATCCAACTCCTGATATTAAACAAAACTGGAAATGGAAGAAAATCTTTGTTGGTGCTTGGCATTATTTTCTGTAGTGGTCCAGGTAAGAGGTGGAAACAGGGATAATTTAAGGATAATTTTTCAAATTTTTTCATAAAATTATATGCTGAAACCCCTCTGGCATTAGAACCATCGTGATGTAATGGTTCTAATGAAGAGTCACAACATATGTTTTCATCAAAAAATAACAAAAAATTATGTCAGAATTATCCTCCAAAAACCCACCATATCTGGAGCTCTGGAAACCTTAATGACTGAAACCTACCACTGTTTGTACATTTCTGGAGTATTTAAGATCTTTGACACAATATGAGCTCCGTGGATAGGTGGATTTGAGTACATAGGTCTGATGATGATCTTAATCTGTGACATAACTCTCTCCATCTCATCTTTGTCTCTACACACAACAGTGAAGGCACCTGCTCTCTCACCTGGTATAATACAATAATGTAATTAAGGGAAATGGATACACCCCCATGATTTTTTCAACCACTTTTGGTAAAAGAAACAGTCTTTGTGGCTTCCTATTTGCTTTTTTGGATGAGAAGCCCTTCCAAATGGATTCCACTTCCTAGGGGATCAAATTATTTTGTTTACTTTGACGGAAGGAAAGTCTTTTTCTGCGGATAAGGAGGGAAGCAAAAAAGAAAATGGTTGAATTTCTTTTTCAGATAATGTACCCATTTACAAGTGACATAAAAGAAATACTGTACCTTAGCCTAACCTTTTTACTGTCTTGGCGACATGTCAATAGTTCATATAGCAGAAAGAATCCTTATTCACACAATTTAATAAATTTTTTGATTCAAATGATAATTTGTTATAAGTATAAATAAAGTACAGACATCTGACTTAATTTTTTTTACAGATACTATGCTGCAGACAGCTTATTTCAGCAAAGAATAAATCTTAAAGTGAATAATTTAATTAAAAAAGTGTATATTAGCAGGCTGTTAAATCTACACTCACTCACTCTCTCCACTCATTCACCCACTGGCAGGATGTTTTAATAATGTGTTCACTCAATCGCTTGCTTGCTATTTATTAAACTCACCATAAAGTCCCATATTTTTAGCATAAGACTGCGCCAGGCAGAGATCATGTCCATCTTCAATGAAGAGCCTGAGAGCAAAGGCGTCTTTATCAATGTCTCCACTGGCAAAACCCTGGTACGCCATGTCAAAGTAAGGGTAGAGATTTCTCTTCTTTATCACCTGACTCATTTCACGCCACTGCTCTGGCTATAAATGATGAAATTTCTCATCAGCAATCTAAACAGTTATGTCAGTTTCAATTACTGTATTATTTCAGCTATAATATAGGTTTTATTCCCAATCTCCATCCCCTCCGACACCTCCAAAACAAGCCCAAAAACTTGAGCCCTGTCTTGTCCAAAATCTTGATCCTTCTGATATGATGGACCTAGATTTTTGGGATTGTTTTGGAAAAGAAAAATGCATCTTACAGGCCAAATTAATGACTGAGTTACATATTTCTGGTTTTTGAAAGGGTAACAGCTGAATATCATAATATGCTAAAAGTATTGGGACACCTAAAATAATTAATTTTCCATTTGTCCCAAATGGAAAATTAATTATTTTCAAATGTCCCAAAATTTAGGCAGATTACAGTAACTATAGTATTAACGTAATAAGAAAACCTCATTACAATGCTATTTTGTTTAAACACTGCTTGAGCTATATCACTTTTATGTCATGGCTCCCATCAAGACTAAACAACTGTATTTACACGATAGGGTTTTCTGTTCTCAGAAATGACCGCAAATGTCTAAGTCAATCTTATGGAATTCTGCTATGATTTGGGGTTTTCCCTACCTAACAATCCCATAGATCTAGATCCATCTCATAAGATGGATCTTGATTCTTGGGAGTGTTTTGAAAGGGTTTGGGATTTTCCCTTCCAAACAATCCCAAAGATCTAGATCCATCTCATGAGATGGATCTAGATTTTTGGGAGTGTTTTGAAAGGGTTTGGCGTTTTCCTTCCAAACAATCCCAAAGATCTAGACCAATCTCATAAGATGGATCTAGATTTTTGGGAATGTTTTGAAAGGGTTTGGGGTTTTCCCTTCCAAACAATCCCAAAGATCTATAGATCCATCTCATAAGATGGATCTAAATTTTCAGGATTGTTTTGAAAGAGAAAAACCTGTCTTATAACCAAAGAAATAAATACCATACAAATCAACATTTAAAGCTAGTTTGCCTCATATTCCTTCGGAGCTTAGTCTCACGGTAAGAATTTCACAAAATACTGTGTCTCACTTGTCCCACATTGTTACAAAGAGGGGAGCAGCAAAACAACAAAACCAACGAAGTGGCATGTATGCCCAGGGAAGACTCAGATCAGTCTGGGCATCTGCCCGGGCTGATCAGTCTTCTCTGCCACCATGGAGCTAGCTTAGAGACTGCATATTTTCATAGTTGATTCAAAATGTAGGGAAAATGGTTCTCCTCAATTTTATAGGAACTGAGATGCAAACATGGATCTGAGTTTGTAAAGGCTTTTTTCCTCTGCATAATACCGTAATACATACTTTTGGGTCTACTCCAGTTGGGTTGTGAGCACAGGCATGTAGCAATATTATGGACCCTTCTGGGATTTTCTGAAAGCACAAAAAACATAAATCCATGTTGTTGTTGCCTATCTGTAAGCGTTATATCACTGCTTATGGCCTCTCAATCAACTCAACTGGACTAAGTACAAGGAAGGTATGAGATGCTATTATGGCTCATCATAATTCTTCATTTGGAGAGAAGATGTAGCTCAAACATGTAAATAAAGATGTATGCAGGGTTGACACTTATTCTCCACTTCAAAATTCCCTGACTTTTCCCTGATTTTTCCATGACATTTTCCATTTTTCCATACCCTTTTTACCGACCCAAAGTCAGTTTAATTCTTCACTTCAACAGTGCTAACTGTATTGAAAACTGGGGGCTACTCTTACAGGAAAGAATTTGCTCCCCCCTGGGAGCAAACTCTTTCCTTTTAGAGTAGCCCCCAGTGAGGAGGAACATGTGTCTCGACTCTATTTTTAGAAAGTACATTCATTCCCCTTGACAGAATAAGAGAGAACGTTTTCAGAAAACTGCTGTTGCCATTAATTTTTTAATTCACTGACTTTCCCCTGACTTTTAGTCATTCTAAATTTCCCTGGATGACCACAAAATTCCCTATCTTTTCCCTGACCTGGAAAAAAATCATTTTCAAAATGTTTTTCCCTGACCATGGCAACCCTGGTTTGCATACACCTCATTTTTTTCAGCCATGTTAAAAAGGATGACAACTTTTGTGCCCCTAGATGAAGCAGCCCTTAGAAAATGGTGTCTGCTTTTAACCCTTTTCTGGAATGTGGACTTATCCATTATAATTTGAAGGGGTTTTTAGTGAATATTTTCACTTTTTCTGTATTTTGCATAGTATTGAATTCCTGCAATTAAAGAGTACAGACCCTGATCAAACACCGCATTTTGTGGCATCTGAATTGGGTCTGCACTGTTTGCATATGTCCCCAAAATGGGTGTCTGGTCTAAAAAGAGTTAACAGACATAATTTTATCCTTCTTAGACAGGGATGAGAATGAGGCATAACAGCCAATCAGGAAAAGGGATACTAGCAATTTTTGAGACCCATGGAATGCTTCTCCTGAGCCATATTTTACATAGATTTATGCCTGAGAGAGGTCTACTGTGCGAATAAATGTTTTTTTTCCTGAAGAAAAATGATTTTCTTGTATTCTTGCAGACTTAAAATTCACTTTGCATGTATCCCAAGGTTGATTTCTGGGACACCCAAATCAGGAATTCCTGATCAATCCTGAACATTCTCATCCCTGTTAGAGTTGCTCCAAATTGAGGGACAAAAAAAGAAGCTTTTGTTTAACAGAAATGGCATACTGACATATACAACCACTAAGAATATAAACTGCCTGATAGAAGCATACAATCCAGAAATCATTTGAATGTGTCCGCAACACTGTGTAGTCCCCAACGCATAATCAGGCAGCATATTTAACTGCCCTTCATCCGCACATATTAATGTCTTTTGGCACCATCAAGAGAAAACAGACAACTAATTGGCACACCAAAAACCATCAATTTTCCATTTTGGACAAACAGAAAATTAATGGCATTTAGGTGCCCAATACTTAATCACATTAAGGCACACAAACTATTTTTATGTAGCGGATACATTTTTTTTAATTCTGTTGCAGCTGTGGGTTCGAGCCTCGGCCAACACACGTGAGAAAGCCAAATTCAGTTTGCAGAACTTTGAGTGATTTTTCCCTTGGAGATGCAATTTCTGCAACCTTTGCTTTAATAACAATCTGCTTGACATAAGTGAAATATTCTTCCAAGGACTGTAAAACCCATTATGAAAAAAGAAAAGAAAATTCTACTGTCTGAAGCAGGGGACAGAGAGGTAGGTTACAAACCGAGATATCATCCATTGCACCAGCAAAGTCAAAACCACATGTGTTTTTATCATAGTATCTGTATTCTTTTTTGTTTAAACCAGCATCCCTGAAATCATAGATAAAAGGCTTTGTGTTATCCAATAAGTAATCAAAAGTCAGACGAAACCAACGGCCCGATATAGATTGAAATACTGTCTCAAAGGGACACTTTTAGAGTGTATAACTTTTAATTTATATAAAACTAAAACAAGTGAGCAGGACTCACTTATACCCAGGCCTGTGCTACCATCCAAATATGAGTAATTAGATAATTAGAAAGATTTAACAAAAACACTGACATACAAGCTGACTACAGACGGATGAATGACCAAACAGGCAAACAAATGGCATGACAACAAAACAGGATAGCTCACCTGACAGCACCTTACCCATTACATGGACTTGACCGGAAAAGGTCCAATTTGGATGCCACTGCTGATACAGATGCTGAAGCCAGGGTGATAACAGCTCTTCCTGTACTTTCTTACAGACAGGCTAAAATCTATATACCCCTTGACTTCTCTAGTTAGGGGTATAATCAATGTTCATTTATATGTGTCAAGTTTATGCAAGACTTTTTATCATGCCTCTGACATTTTTTTCCTTTTCTATTCTGAATGCTTCAATATATATTTCTGATATCAAGCACCATTTATTTGCATGAAAGAAGGCATATACAACTAACATTGAGAAGCAAGAGTTTTATCATGTTCAGAGCCCAGTTGTTCAAAGCATCCTTAGCCTTACAAGCTCATTACAAGGTCAACTTGTTATTGTTTTACGACTTTACAATCAAATGCACTGATATTTTTTTTTGAAAAAATGTGAAAACTGCAAAAGCTTCTCACATTTTTTCAACATAAAAATTGGCATATTTGAGATATTAACATTTGAAATTTTAAAGAAACGTTAACTAAGGACATTGTTAACAGGCCCCTGGTCTTTGTTAAATTTCCACAACAAACATGTTTTCAGAAACCTTTACTTCTAGACATACTATAGTGAATCAAGATACTGCACATGCAATGGAATATGCAGTTCATATTTTATGATGCACTTTCATAGTATCATTCACCTTGTGTCAATTACTTACTTAAAGATAGGTATATGGTTTCCCCAAGTTGGTGCTGGCATGTAAATGTCTTTCCCATGAGGGTAGAACCTATCCTATAAGAATAGCAAATTTATCAGCACAAACAGGTTGTCATGAAAAGCCAATTGAACGTTTTTACATAAGAAGTACCAGTGCTCCTGGTAAGAAGGGGTAACAGGGACATTTTTTGGATAATTTTCCATATTTCTAGACAAAAACATACAGCAGAACTCCAATGCCTTGAACAGGCTTGGGTCCATAAAAATTAGTTCCTTAGTCACCAAGGGTTAGTTTCTATATGAACTGACCTCTAGGGACCCAGGAACCAGTCTGACAGGGTTAACGAGCCATCTGGATTCGAGCCATTAAAGTTCTACTGTATGCTGTGACCCCTCATCAGAACTGTCTTGGCGAGACGGTTCTAATGAGGGGTCACAACATATGTTTTTGTCGAGAAATAAGGAAAATTATCTTAAAATTATCTTTAAAACTCTAACCGAAGTTCTGGTAGTAAACACAGCTTTAAGTAGTCCAAACTGTCTGGAGCCATTATCTAAGACCCTGCCTTTAATAAGGCTGCGACACGAGAAAACCAACTAAGTGGTTCTGCGCCCAGTGCAGACTCAGATCAGCCTGGGCATCCACCCAGTCTGATCAGAGTCTTCCCTGTCCGCATGGAGCTAGCACAGACCCTTAGCTACCCTTTAAGCACAAAGCAAAGACTCTAATCAGACTGTGCAGATGTCCAGGCTGATCTGAGTCTGCACTGGGAGCACAACCACTTTGTTGGTTTTCTCGTGTCCTGGCTCAATTTACTTTTGTCAATCCAAACCACCCTGTTTATAAGTCTGCTTGTGATAAAGTGAACTGAACTTGTAGGATAATCTCTAATCTTACACTTACCAATAGCATTTATTATGATAACTTAAGGTGCATGGGTACACTTTCTGGGGAAGCAACTCTACCATTTTATTTCCTCTTTTGCCTCCATTCTGAACTGGGATCAACTCTCATAGGGAAGAATTTGCTCCTATGAGAGCAAATTACAGAGCTCTAGATAAGAGGGAGTATTTGGTGATAATTAGGGATAATATTATTTAATTCTGCATAAAAACATATGTTGTGACCCCTCATCTGAACCGTCTCATCGAGACGGTTCAGATGAGGGGTCACAACATATAGTTTCGATGAGAAATAAAAAAAATTATCCTTAATTATCATCAAATACGCCCTCTTATCTAGAGCCCTGAATTTGTATCCTATAAGAGTGGACCCCATTTTGGAAGTGTAACAGTATCTATGTAAGCAAACAGGAAGTCACATAAATTACTTCCCTTTGTTAAAATGGTGGGGAAAAACATGGTGTACCCATACACCTTAATCCTTACCCTACTTATATAGTAATGAGCCGTACAATTGTTTGATTGAACCTTATGGAAAACAGAGCAGCCATAGATCAATTTGCTATTAAATGGAAGACGTCTCATCTGGGCCTTAACTGTGTGCAAACTACTTTTGCTCTTAAGCAAATTATCAAGTTTAAGTATATAGCAAATGAAATAAGTTCTGTGTGTTTAGTCTTCAGTAAATATCTACATATAACAAGGCCTGGGTCAATTCTACTTACCAGGAAAGCAGCACCAATCCTTAAGGACCCTGTCCCAGAAACACCTTGTGTTGTTGCATACTGAAATGTATATGATAAAGCAAATATTCTGGCACTAAAAAATATACTCTTTCTATTTTTGTTTTACCTTTTATGCATGTAATCATAAATGCAGTGATGTTTTATCCTCTTTGTCTCTCTTAACGTCAAAATTTAAGACCTTTAACATTACATTCAATGGTAAAAATGGTATGTCTTTGATTGCATAGCTGGAGGTTAAAGGCTTCAGGCTAATTAATGCATAAAGCTCTGACCCAGCTACATTTGGTACAACATTTTCATTAGTTATATTCCTATTAAAACAGCTTTAATTGTATGGATAATATTCTTAATATGGGTAGGTCTGCAGTTTTTCTCTAAGTAATACAAGTAGCCCAAAGGGCAACAATTGCTCACCTGAGAGACATTGTAAACCTATAGGGATATTTAAGATGCTCAAGGGCAGCTAAGTCCACAGTCAGTGGTCCAATCAGGCTGAAAATTAAACTCATCCAAAACATTATGTATGCCCTCATTTAATATATGCAAGTTTAAAAAGTATCCGATCAAGAGCACAATAGACAGAGCTGTCAAGGGCAGCTAACTTCGTAGTGGTTGGCCTGATGTGGCCAAAATTTGAATTTGTTTAAGATATTATGCATTTCCTCATTACCTGCAAGTTTGAAAAGGATCGGATCAGTAGAAACCAAGAAAAAGTGGCGACATTGATTTTTTGGATGCTCAGGGCAGGTACTCCATAGTCAATAGTGAGATCTAGCCGAAATTATGCTAACTAATCCAAGCTTTTATGCATATCCTCATTACCTGCAAGTATGAAGAGGATCCGATGAAAAATGAAAATGTGATGACGTTGTTTTCTCCATTATAACACTATGGGATTTTTTTCAAACGCTCAAGGGCAGCTAACTCCATAGTCTGTGCTCGAATCCGACCAAATTTCGAACTCATCCAAGCTCTTATGTATGTCATCATAACCTGCAAGTATGATAAGGATCTAAGCAAAAACCTTGATTGCAGCACCCTGAAAGTCAAACTTGCTCGAGATATTGTCCTGCCCTACATTTGAGTAAAATTATTTTAGAATCCATTGAGAAATGTAGGTGCTAGAGCGATGACAAAGTTTTTCTAAAAATAGCCACAGTGACCTTGACCTTGGGCACAGCATCCTGAAAGTCAAACTTGCTTGAGATATTGTCATACCCTACATTTGTGTCAAGTTATTTCAAAATCCATGGAGAAATGAAGGTGCTAGGGCGATGACAAAGTTTTTCTAAAAATAGCCACAGTGACCTTGACCTTGGGCACAGCACCCTGAAAGTCGATCTTGCACGAGATATTGTCATGCCCTACATTTTTGTGATTTTATTTTAAAATCCATTGAGAAATGTCGGTGCTAGAGCGCTGAAAAAGTTTTTCTAAAATAGCCACAGTGACCTTGACCTTGGGCGCAGCACCCTGGAAGTTGAACTTGCTTGAGATATTGTCATACCCTACATTTGTGTCAAGTTATTTTAAAATCCATGGAGAAATGAAGGTGCTAGGGCGATGACAAAGTTTTTCTAAAAATAGCCACAGTGACCTTGACCTTGGGCACAGCACCCTGAAAGTCAAACTTGCTCGAGATATTGTCATCCCCTACATTTGTGTGAAGTTATTTTAAAATCCATTGAGAAATGTAGGTGCTAGAGCGCTGACAAAGTTTTTCTAAAAATAGCCACAGTGACCTTGACCTTGGGCGCAGCATCCTGAAAGTCGAACTTGCTTGAGATATTGTCATGCCCTACATTTGTGTGAATTTATTTTAAAATCCATTGAGAAATGTAGGTGCTAGAGCGCTGACAAAGTTTTTCTAAAAATAACCACAGTGACCTTGACCTTGGGCGCAGCATCCTGAAAGTCAAACTTGCTCGAGATATTGTCATGCCCTACATTTGTGTGAAGTTATTTTAAAGTCCGTTGAGAAATGTAGGCAAAAGAGCGATGACAAAATTTTTCTAAAAATATGTGATGACGTTGTTTTCTCCATTATAACACTATGGGATTTTTTTCAAACGCTCAAGGGCAGCTAACTCCTTAGTCTGTGCTCGAATCCGGCCAAATTTGGAACTCATCCAAGCTCTTATGTATGTCATCATTACCTGCAAGTATGATAAGGATCTAAGCAAAAACAGTTGAGAAAACGTGATGACGCCATTTTCCCCATTATAACCCTATAGGATTTTTTTCAAACGCTCAAGGGCAGCTAACTCCGTAGTCTGTGCTCGAATCCGGCCAAATTTCGAACTCATCCAAGCTCTTGTGTATGTCATCATTACCTGCAAGTATAATAAGGAGCTAATCAAAAACAGTCGAGAAAACGTGATGACGCCATTTTCCCCATTATAACCCTATGGGGGCTATCTGTTGCCATGGAAACCAGAGTTCTGAGCTGATCGGCACCAAAACCTAATGCAGCCTTTCCCCCACCCAAATGATGCTTCAGATAAAATTTGATTGCGATCGGCCCACTGGTCTCTGAGATATTTATGTTTGAAAGTGTTGACGCACCCACCCACCCACGCACGCACGCACGGACGGACGACGGCTCGACTCCCATCCTATAAGCTCACCTCTGAGCCTTTGGCTCAGGTGAGCTAAAAATGAGCTTTGACAAGTCAGCAATTATATTTCCTAGCATATCTCTTACCAATTTATCCTTGAAGACCTTGCTGTTCTCTCCAAATGCAAGTTTGGCAGAGGCTTCTGTGAACTTTGGGAAACCAGAGATAGGTGCATATTCGTGATCAAGACCTTCCTTCAACATATCAACCTCAGCCTACAAGAGAACAAAAATACATTACAGCTATGGCTAAATAATCATGATATATTGAGCTGTGACACGAGAAAACCAACAAAGTGGCACTGAGCCATGGAAAAACTTAGATCAGCCTGGGCATCCACCCAGTCTGATCAATGTCTTCAGTTTGCTCTTAAAGGGTAGCTAAGAATCTAAGCTAGCTCCATGTGCATAGTAAAGACTCTGATCAGACTGGGATGCCCAGGCTGATCTTAGTCTTTGCAGGGCACAAATGCCACTTTGCTGGTTTTGTTGTGTTGAAGCTCATATTATGTGTGGTGCTCTTACATTTCGGCCACGGACATTTCAGCCTAGGACGTTTCGGCCTAGGACAGTTCGGCCACGGACATTTCGGCCTTAGAAATTGTCAAGGGTGGACATTTCGGCCTTTATCCAAAAATCACTTTTTATAATTAAATTAAATACTCATATGAGTAACTTAAAGCTAGTCTTAATGAAGTCCAATGATTTTTTGTTGTTCTCTTGATGTTTTATGGACCGTCAGCATCTTTTAGGTCATTTTGAGCATTTCGAGGCAAAAAACACTGTGAACAACTATTTCAGCTACTTGAACTAGGGCCTTATATGATATTTGGTTAGGTGTTTCGTTAGGTTATTGCCCTTCAATACTTTAAAAGTCATTTTGAGCATAATCAGGCACATATGCCATCCCCAGTATGGCCTTTATCATTGATATGATGCCTATAATAACTTTATATGCAAACATATGGCTGATGAATCTGTGGTCCACCCATTTTGACTTTAAGAGATATGATTGGAGTTGTTATGAGCCCAATCACACATTTTTGTGCCAGGTGTGCAGAAAACCATCTATGTAACTTTAAACGGTTTACAGTAGCATATTTTCATTTCCCCATTTTTTATCAGATTTGGCCGAAACGTCCATGGCCGAAATGTCCGTGGCCGAAATGTCCGTGGCCGAAACGTCCATGGCCAAAATGTCCTACATTCATTATGTGTGTTGACAGTTATAGGCCATTTGCTGTCTATAAAACAGGTCATTTTGCTAAATATCTCTAAAACTACCACAGCTATCACTGTGAAGTAAAGCGCATCTTTAATGTCTATCTTATACATAACTAATCTATAATTTTCCTCAAAATTATATTTTGAAACTAAAAAGTTTCTTTTGAAAACTGCCCATTTTTAGAAGATATTTTAACTGTATTTTACAAGGGAGTAAGTTTATTTATGTAACAGCCTTAGACTGGTCAATATTTACCTATGTTAATTGTTAGTTAATTGACGGCACCTGTATATAGACCTTGAGCTGACCATAGACCCCCCTCCCCCCCCAGGGGGAATTTTGGACACTATGATTTTCTAAAACTACATTATATAAGAAACAAAATGACACATGTTAGCCCTCTGTACGTTGGGGCATTAACGTGTAACGTCAACGTTACTTACACTACCCAAATTTACATATTCACGTTATAATAGAAAATACACATTGGTATACAAATGTTAGTATTCGCCCTAAATAATGTTGGGTTTTGTCTCCTAGTACATAAATCGCTGTTTCAAGGTAATTGACATTGTCAACGATAAGTTGACTAACCCGTATAACGTAGTTTACGTTGTATTTGACGTTTTTCCCCTTCAGTGTTTAAATAATGTAATATAAGGAGAAAATTGTAAGAATGAAGTGAAGAGAAAAGTAATTGTTATATATATGACTGTTTCAATAGTCTGGTATAAAAAACAAGCAAACTAAAGTCTTACAAAACTCATCAGAAGTCACGATAAATATGTAATGTATATAACCACTACAAAAATTCGGAAAAAAACAACCAGACTATATCTCTGAAATGGTGGACTGAAGTTTATACGTGCTCCATCAATCTTCTTTGATTCATGCACAGCTTAGATAAGTTAGGCAGCAGTTAGCAGTGGATATATTAAATGTGGACAGAAACTTATTTTTGAAGAATTTAACCTACAAAATGACGAGAAAAGCTAAGAAAGCCAACATCAGCTGCATTTCATTTTTAATATTATCTATATTATGTCTTAAGTAGACACTGTTGTATATGTAAACATGAAGAAACGCCCGTTTTATATGTCCTCAAACTATAGAAAAAAATCATTGGATAGTGTATATTTACACTCAATCTAACAGTAATGTTACGTTACATAATTGTAATATGTCGGGGGATAAGATTTGTGAGTCATCTGTTATCAAAAATTTTAATCAAGGGCAATATGAATTATTCATTGCTGTAGTATTAGCTTACCACTGGTAGTCAGATGGCAATTTAGCTCTTTGAAATACACAAAAACTCAGCAAGACCCACATTGTTAAAGCTGAAGCATTTCGACCTTGCCTTCAATTCAGTTTCACTTAAAAGTGACTTCATAAAGATGATTTTTTTATAAATTTTATGCATAGAATGAAATAAGTAAGAGTTGATATATGCTGCAACTGATTAATATTTAGGTTCTCGTCATGATGGGGATAAAACCAATTTCGCGACCTGTGCTGTTGGCTGAGCCATTCAATTACCCTACATACACATATGCAACTGTGACTGCCAGCCGAGGCAATCAAAAGCAGTACCAACTCTCCCAACAGGGATAAACACCATTTTTCTATGCTGTCAGTCGAATCGTCAGCCACGAGCCTCTTTGCACAGTAACTGCTTTACATAGATTAGCAAATATGTGTGGCTCCCGTGATCATAACTTACATATTAATTTGTGATCTACATGATCTGTTTATGCAGCTCCCGGCCATCAAATACATTATTAACTATTAACAATGTGAAAATTTAAGGCTGATAGAAAGTGACATACTTTATACTGCATACATCATTCTGTCATCAGCTTGTTCAGGAGTTCTATTTTTCATTATGTTGTACAAATATTTAACTGGTCTGGTAATTTTGCAAACCCCATGGTTTTATTCCTACTTGTTGTTACTATCACGGGCTAAAGGTGTTACGAAATACAAATTTCAGTCAGACAATTTTTCAATATGTAAGCAACTAAAATTGTTGTTTGGATATTGCCAAAATGCTATAATTCCTAACAGTATTTAATAAATTTGGACAAAGATGATAAGATAAGCAGTAAGATGTCATAAATAAGCAGTTTTCAACCATATTTATTGCTAAAAAGTAAACAATATGGTAATACTAGGTCACAGAGATAAAATGCAAAAAGTTATTTAGGTTAACCCTTCCTTGGCATGTATAGGTATCCACTATTTCTATTGTTTGATTATTTGCTCTTTAGAAATACTGTTTTGCTAGTTTAGGATATCGGAAATGAAGAATCCATAAACTCGCAATGAATACGTTGTATACGTTACTTGTTCCGCCTTTCTTTTCTTTTTTTCTCAGTGTTATGCTGCAAAGCATAACTACAGTGTAGGCGAATACATTCTGAAGGAGAACAACTAAGATTTGCTCATAGATATCTGAACAGCGAGGACTAACATTAATATATTCTGTCATTTTCATTTGCCATTTCATTATGTGTGCAGAGCTATTGGAACACTGTCCCTGAAACATTTTTGTCCAACTAAACGTATCTTTATGTTCTTTGGTGAATAGATGCTTTAATAGATGGTTGAATGTAGTTAGATTCTTTAAGAGATTCCAAAGTATTTAGACTTTAAAAAGAAAGAAACAAAAGCATAGAAATATAGATCATCTTAAACATAGCATTAATAGATTGCTAAAGTATGCTAGTAAACTGCCAGTGTCTCTTGTCTGTATTAAATGTTTCTGATACTATTCTCCCAAACTCCTGGTTGACACATTATTGTTAAATACATAAATAAGCTAAATAAAGCAATGTATTGTCACTACCATTAATTATTTTCAAAAGTTTGTTTCTTAACTGTAAGTCAGCAATGTTGTTTCCCTTGGTAACGTAAATTATACGATAGTCTTACAACGGTAAGAACACGCTGCCAGCAAATATCTACATTAGCTTTGATGCAGAACTGTATTTGGCTTAAGTCTACAAACTTCAGGTTTACTGTTCTGCTTTATAGTTTTTTCAGTGTGCACGTAAAAACTATACCAAATCCTGTCAGTAAACAAGGTGGTACTACATTTGCATTGTTAATTACTGATTATTTTATAATTTTATACTAAACACATCAAAAGTGCTTAGCTTTTAAGGTTATCATACTGATTGTATATCATTTTATTCGAGCCCTATATGCAAAATCTATGCTGGCTTAGCTGCGGCTTTATCTTTTTTATCTTTTCTGGTGTGGTATTTTGTTTATTTTTTTAAGTTGTATATAACAAAATTTAACGTATGTTACTGTCTTTAGAACTCAAATGTACAAATTGTAAAAGAAACAAACTGGGCAACGCCATTATGAAATACTTTTATCTTTGATATAATAACAAAGTTGCCAGCAAAAAAAAACGTTTTACGTGTGCAGAATATATCTATGCCCTTAACATTACAATTTGTAGTATACTGGTTTTAATCACGTATAAAACACACCTCATGAATCCCTAAGAGAAATAACTGAGAGAAGTGTTACTAGGTCCAAGTACACAGTATATCATAAGAACACCCAGACTTATATATGTCATTGTTTTTTATGTGACAGTGGGAAAACACCTGATTAAAGGTATTATAATGAAATATTTTAAATGTTAATGTTATTAACGTTACTTCTAGTAATGACTTATCATAGAAAAAAACCAGAATGCATTTTTTCTTTTATATTTAAAGATTATTTCATGAAGAAAGTGCTACCAACGAAAATAAAATGATTCTATCATCAGATTATGTGAGTTTAACAAAATAGCCCTCGGTAACGTATGTAATCGATCATTATGGCCGACTAAAATGCGTTCAAAATATTGTGGAACTGTTCCTTGCTGTTTAGATAGGCTCGCAAATTCAATATTACCTTTTCCTGTTGTTTTTTAATTCATACAGTGTAGTTCAAGCACTTGAATTATACAGAAAGTGATAATTGTAATATGGAACATTTATAAGGGGGTACTGTATTAAACATCCTATTTCTCCCAAAGTGTACAAGATAGGATAATAATTTTTGCAGATCTGAAAAGATCAATAAATTGTCTTTAATACAGTAACAAAGATATGGTCTTATAATAAAGGAGTTACTTACAAAAAGAAAGTATTTTGGATAGAAATAGCAATTTTAATGGAGTGTAAAGACAAATGTCACGTATATGACACCACGTGAGCTAAAGTGACCTGTCAAACATCATAACTTTTAGCTACTGGATTGTTCTATTAGACTCCACTATAACTTTAAACATAGGAAAGTGATTTCTATTTTTTTATAATTTTTTATTATTTTTATTTTATGTTTATTTTTTAATGGGTAACGTTTGTAACAGGCTGTTACAGCTTAACGCCCCACTCGCCAGAGGGCTAACATGCTGCAAAATACTTCTAAGATGCTGGGCTTTAAGAAAAGTATGGTCTCCAAAATTCCCCCTGGGGGGGAGGTAAACCATTTCTGGCTCATGGCCTAATACCTGTTAATCTTTTCATCTGAGTAAAAATGAAGGTCACTTATTTATTGGTTGCCAAGAGAATTGATTGGTGATGAATAGAATTAATTTATCTGTAGAAATATTTCTTGTTTGTGACACATATATGCGCATTGCTTATATCTATTACATTAAATTATTGTACTCCCCTTTACTTTAGCTGAAAATTTTGTGAATTTTTGTAAAGGATTGAATAGACAAAAGCAAAAAATTGACAAGATGAAATTCTGAAAGTCAGTTTCCAGTTATGTATTAGTTTGACAATTCTAGTGGAGAAAAAAATCAATTTTATCACCAGTATTAAAAAACGAAAATCTGCAAAATGACCTGTTTTATAGACAGCAAATGGCCTATATCCAAGTTGGGCCAACCTTACCCATTTTTCCTGAGACCTATGTGTTCTCAACAACAAGGTGCAATGCACGATAAATGAAGAAATGGTGATTCTGGCCTATAGCTTTTTTTTTTTAAAGGGATGTTTCTCAATGAGGGCCTCTCTTTTAAAGCCAAATCACATATTTTCAGGGGCCTTGAGAGTTTTGGGATTGCAGTGATCCCCATTTACTCTGACTACATTTTTTTTTCTGTCATGTAACTCTAAGCACACATACATTTTCACCATGTCAATATGTTTTTCACTTTCACCCTCTGTTTCAATGGTTCAATTTGGCACATTGTGGAACTTGACATAGATCTTATACATGTACTAATTGACATACTGTGCAAGTTTGCTAATGAAGTCCTGCTAAAAGAAAAAGCAGCCTCCATTGTGGATATACTGCAGTTTTCCACGGGTAAAAGGAAATAAATCTGGTGTTTAGTTACATGTAACAGTTTGATTTGGACTACTGTAGAACTTGGCTAAGGTATTGTGGCCAAAAGCATACTGTAAGTTTGATTATAAAGTTCTGCTTAACAAACGTAACCTCTACAGTGTTAACAAGATAAGTGGTGGACAGTAGACACCAGATGACCTGTCAACAGTGCCTGATCACAAAAGCTCACCAAGAGTTAAACTAGTCACCCAAGGGCAACGATCGCTCACCTGTCAGTATATGCTCAATTTATATAAAATTGATAGTACTACAGTCCCAGATGCTACATACCAAGTTTCAAGGCAATTGGCACAGTGGTTCTGGAGAAGCAGATTTTTCAAGGTTTTTGCCATATATGGCCATGGTGGCCATGTTGGTCATGTGACCTGGACCGAATATATAAACTTTGTTTCACACTTTAATTTAAAATCTAATTGAAATTGGCCCTATAGTTTCAGAGGAGAAGTCCTTTAAAAAGGTTGACACATAACAGACAAAAGACCTTTAGCCAAGGTCACTAAATGACCTTGAGTTGACCCCTAGAACTCCTAGGGGTTCAAGTTGTCTGCATTTTCATATCAAATAGCACTATAGCAACAAAATAATGCACTTTTTAGCTTTTCCCATTCAAAAGTATTAGAGACCAAATTTGACCTTGTGGCAAAACATGTCAAGGTCAACCCAAGGTAATAATTTATATAAACTTATTAGTACAAGAGTCCCAAATGCTACATACCAAGTTTCAAGGCAATAGGCTGAGAGGTTCTGCAGAAGAAGATTTTTTAAGTATTTTGCCATATATGGGCATGGTGGCCATCTTGGTCAAGTGACCTGGACCAAATTTATATAGTTTCTTTGCTGCTTTGCCTGAAGGCTGCATATGAAATTATCAAAATTGGCCCAGTAGTTTCAGAGAGGAGAAGTCCATTAAAAAATGTTGACACACAACAGACAAATGACCTTTGGCCAAAGTCACTAAATGATCTTGACCTCTAGTATTCATAGGGGTTGACTTTGACTGCATTTCCATATCACAGAGCACAGCAGCAACAGAAAATGCACTGTTACAGCTTTTCCCATTCAAAAGCCTAAGGGACCAAATTTGACCTTGCAGTAAAATAGGTCAAGGTCAACCCAAGGTCATCATTTATATAAACTTTGTAGTACTGGAGTCCAAGATTCTACATACCGAGTTTCAAGGCAATAAGCCCAGTGGTTCTGGAGAAGAAGATTTTTTAAGGCTTTTACCATATATGGGCATGGCGGCCATATTGGTATGTGACCTGGACCAAATATATAAACTTTCGTTTCCCCATCCTGTTAAGTCTCTATATGAAATTTGGCTTCAATCGGCCAATGGTTTCTGAGGAGAAGATGTTTGAAAATGATGACATGCACTGGACAAATGACCTTTGGTCAAGGTCACTAAATGACCTTGACTTCTAATATCCATAGGTGTTAAAATTGACTGGATTTCCATATCACAGAGCACAACAGCAACAGAAAAATGCACTTTTTCCCTTCAAAACCTTAAGGGACCAAAGGACCTCTGACAGTAGCAATGCATATTTGCCCATTTTTCGACAAATTACTGCACCTTCCTCGGGCAGCAAAAGTTGAAATATTTGGCATTAATATGTAGCCTTATGTACTATAAAGACATTTTAACAGTGATTTTGAAAAATTATCATGCCTCTAGACTAACATAGACCAATTTTATCAAGGGGGGTATGTAAATTTTTCAGTCTCTGAAAATAAGACCATTTATTTGGTTTTCTAAGATATCGAAATCTAAATTGATAACTATGCTAAAACTGACATACACAGTACTGTTATTGATATTACCGTATTTACCGTAAATTTTCGGACACCGTAAATTTTCGGACACCCTATATTTTCCCAAAACGCCACCTATATTATGTACCCTATATTTCCGGACACGTACTAACCAGGGTATTTTTGTTGTCCGTAAATGTTCGGACACAAAAAAACGTCCCTTGTTCTCTCATAAAATTTTCATGTATAGGCTATCAGTTTTGTCTGTTTGCTATGTTTACCTTTGCCTTCGGCTAGATGAGGTACCGTAATTCTTCGGCTATAAGGCGAGTCGTTTATAAGACGGGGGGTGGGGTGTAGTTTTTTGACTGTCTGGGCAAGTATTTAGCTTAGCCTCGCCTATAAGATGGACCTATCTTTTTGCCAATTCCCCAAAGGTCATCACCAGTCGCCGGTGTCTACGTATATTTAAACTGGTTATGCAGTTACCGTAATATGCATAAATATCTTGGATTACATACCACATTATGTACCGTATGTATATTTCCATAAGTTATCCACATCCTTACTCCGATGTACACAACTCGTGACATATTCCAATTTGCAATTTGAAGATGAAAGGATCCATACTAAACAAATTTTTTCCACAGGCCAAATATTTAGCGTAAATACTGTATCCAAACTACTAGCACGTGGTCAGTCTAACACACCTGTACTTCAACAAACAAATTGTGTCACCTCAAGGTCATTGACCGCTTTGATCTTTTTGTGTACTCTAGTCCAATACCGCATCTCAAATTACATAATTCAGCCAGACAGGTTTGACAAGTACAATGGGATTACCGATAAGTAAAGAGAAAAAGTGCCTTATTTGTTTACATATAGGTTGCAGGAAACTACCTGAGAATGTTAACTTGAGGAAATAAAAATAAAAGGATGATATTGTTACACATTGTTAGCGGATGTGGAATTGAAAAGAAGAGTTTAATGGGTTTGCCAGATGCAACCACTGTATAAGGTATTATTTCATGTGATGGGTACCTGATGTATTGTTTATGTCTCACTTGGGAGGGGGAATAGACTTAAGGTTACGCATTGGACAATGATAGCCACGGTGTCCAAAGCCTCTTCTATATGATGGGTACAAATTTTGGGGGTCATTTCATGGTTCAACACCTACCAGCTAGACAATACCAGAAGCCATTATGAAGTTTATTTTCTCATATAATCTAATTGATTAAACAAAACATTAGTTAAACAAATTGTTTACTGTCACACCTATCGGTACTATATACGAAAAAGATACCGTATATATGCCGGTGCATACCCTTGATAATTGGTTATTATTCGGCGTTCGTAAATATTCGGACACTTAAAAAAATTATAATTTTTGCCAAATTAAATGTTCGGACAGTAAAAAAAAATAATTATTTTAATCCGTCCGAATAATTAGGGTAAATACGGTATGCAATATTATTTCAGTACTAA
Source organism: Ctena decussata (assembly GCA_963989385.1). Lineage (NCBI taxonomy): Eukaryota > Metazoa > Mollusca > Bivalvia > Lucinida > Lucinidae > Ctena > Ctena decussata. Next base: position 74,061,438 of record OZ022503.1, on the reverse strand, counting down.
GGACTTTAGCCTATTTTTAGATATAAAGGGTGTTGGTTGACTTGATGCTTAACGTCCTCGGTAAACAACTAAGGTCATGTCGGGACGGTCAGTTAACCTAACCACACTATTCCTGGGCAGGCTTAGACCTCCTAAGCGGTTAACCAGTACTAAGTGCACATACTTTCGCCAGTAACTGACAACTGCCCTTCTTGAATCAGCGGAAGGAGAAACGAAAGTATGTGGCCAGACCGGGATTCGAACCCATGACCTCTGACTTATGAGTCAGGTGCCCTACCGATTGCGCTACCCGGCCCGGCATATAAAGGGTGTAAGTACCCCACCCACTTTTTCAGTTTTTCAGCTGTAGACTATCTTTTCCCCCCGTGCCTCAGCAAGCCACTCACATATAATGTGTATTATGATAGTACAAACATACATGCAAAGTGGCTAGCTGAGGCACGGGGGGAAAAGTATCTTTAAAAAACTTTTCCTGTTTCCATTACATTTAATTACAAAATTTGGCTTTTTCCACCAAAAATTAAGTCTATGTGCAAAATAATCTGAAATTAAATTCATGGCCAGTTAGAGGAAGTTGAGAGCAACAAATTTCAAGAGAAATTCTTGGGTATATCAAAAATTTAATTTTGACTATTTTTATAGGCAAATTAACATTACAACCGTCAGAGGTCCTTTGACCTTGCCATAAAATAGGTCGTCATCCCAAGGTCATCATTTATATAAACTTTATAGTACTGGAGTCCAAGATGCCTCATACCAAGTTTCAAGGCAATCTGCCCAGTGGTTCTGGAGAAGAAAATTTTTAAAGGTTTTTATCATATATGGGCATGGCAGCCATCTTGGTCATGTGACCTGGACCAAATATATAAACTTTCATTCCCCAATCCTGTTAAGGCTCCATATGAAATTTGACTTCAATCCGCCCAGTGGTTTCTGAGGTGAAGATGTTTAAAAGTGTGGCCGCCCCCGACAAAGGACGACGGACCAAGGCTATACTATAAGCTAACCTTGACAGGTGAGCTAACAAAACAGAAACCAGTACTCCCGATAAGAAGGGGTGACAGGAATAATTTTTCATGTTTCTACACAGACACGTATGTTGTGACCCTTCATTAGAACTGTCCCACCAAGAAAGTTCTAATGAGGGGTCACAACATATGTCTTCACTGAGAAATAAGAATTATCTTCAAAACCCCCATCTTATCTGGAGCTCTGACTGAAACTGAATAAGATGTAGCAGAACTGCTGGTTTTCCTGAACGTAATTCTGCATTCAACAATTAGCAACAATAAACAAACACTTTAACATTTAACCTCTTCCCACTCTTCCTGTACAATTTTTCTTGCCTGAAAATAATAGTACCAACAGTACTGACACATAATTTTTCAGGACCACATCCTCAGATTGTTGTTTTCTTTCCTTATTTTTTGTCTAAGACTTGCTTAAGATTAAATATTTCATCTCATCCAAAATTTAATATGGGCGTGAACATCTAGAAATTTATGATTAAACTCGTTCGTTACAAACTACTCAATCTTCTATTATGTAAAATCCCAGAATTAGGTTCCTATCAGAGACTTTTTACCTTCTCCTCTCCCTCCCTACCCTGATCCCCTTGCTGAGGAACTCTGTTTACTGACTATATATTCAGTCATCCTCATTCCTTACCTTGATCTCTGTAATAGCTCTTCCATAAAAGGAAGAACTATTCAATTTCATTTTTTGACTCCCTTCTCAATGGGAGTCAACTCCTATAGGAAGAATTTGCTCCTGGAGAAGCAAATTCCTTCTTTAAGGAGCAGACACCATCAGCTGGTCCCCATTTCTGAAAGGCTTTGTAATCCAGGAAAGCAAACAGGTCACAGAAGTTGTTTCCCTTTGTAACAAGACCTGTCACAGGGACAGGATAGCTCGCCTGACAGCGCCTTGCCCATCACATAAAAAACTTTAACGTAAAACTTTAACATTTTGCTTACGCCGCCGCTGACTCCGCCGCCGGGGGTAGTGCAATAGCTCTTCCTGAACTTCATTCAGGCTAGCTAAAAATGGCAAAAACACATGGAAAGTGTACCCATAAACTTTAATCTGTGTACCCTATCACACACTGCTTCATATGACCGACTGACAGTTTTGGCCCTGAACAGAATATATTGTAATCAAAAGATGTCTGATTAATTTCTTTTTTTTTCAAAAACAATCCCAACAAGAGGGCCATGAGGCCCTGAGCCTCTCACCTGAGTAAAAGGTCAAAGGTAAAATGAGGATCATCAACTGAACAAACCTGATACAGTGGACCCTCTTTACAACGACAGCATTTGTTCCCAAAAATTTTGACGTTAAACTGAATTTGCTGTTGTAAAGAATGCATTTTAAGAGGAATTTGGCCATTATGTGCATATCAAAATGACGTTATAACGAATTTTGCTGTTGTAAAGAGTGCCGTTGTAAAGAGGGTTGACTGTAGTTTGAAACTGTCAAATATGTCCACAACATGCATGCAAAGTTAGAAAAAGATCCACTGAAAACTGTAGAAGCTGATTACACAAACACTATACCACAAAGTGTGACAAAAGGATGGACAGATGGTCAGAGGCAGACAGGGGCAAATCTTAATGCCCCCTGACTATCGTCACATGGGCATAAAAAAATCTGTCCATAAATGAAGGCACTTGAGCGATGACAAAGTTTTTCTAAAAATAGCCGCTGTGACCTTGAACTTGACCCCAGAATGCTGAAACGCAAACTTGTCCAAGATATTGCTATACTTATCACTTGTGTGAGGTTAAATCGAAAATGGTCCATAAATGAAAGCACTAGAGCGATGAAAAAGTTTTTCTAATAATAGCCACTGTGACCTTGAAATTGATCTTAGGATGCTGAAATGGGAGCTTGTTCTAGATACTGTCATACTAAACATTTGTGTGAAGATTTAATCAAAATCGGTCAATAAATGAAAGAGCTAGAGGGATGACAGAGTTTTTCTAAAAACAGCCACCGTGACCTTGACCTTGACCTTGACCTCAGAATGCTGAAATGCCAACTTGTCCAAGATATTGTGATACCAATCACTTGTGTGAAATTAAATCAAATTTGGTCCTTAAATGAAGATGCTACAGCGATGACAAAGTTTTTCTAAAAATAGCCACTGTGTCCTTCACCTTGACCCTAGAACACTAAAATGCCTTCTTGTCCAAGATATTATCATACTTATCACTTTTGCGAAGTACAATCGAAATCATTCCATAAATGAAGACACTAAAATGATGACAAAGTTTTTCTAAAAATAGCCACTGTGACCTTGACATTGACCTTAGGATGCTGAAACGCAAACTTATTCAAGATATTGTCATACTAAACATTTTTGTGAAGTTTTAATCAAAATCGGCCCATAAATGAAGGCGCTAGAGCAATGACAAAGTTTTCTTAAAATAGCCACTGTGACCTTGACCTCAGAATGCTGAAATGCGAACTTGTCCAAGATATTGTAATACCAATCACTTGTGTGAAATTAAATCGAATTTGGTCCATAAATGAAGGCGCTAATGCAATGACAATGTTTTTTCTGAAAATAGCCACTGTGACCTTGACCTTGACCCCAGAACGCTGAAATGCAAACTTGTCTAAGATATTGCCATACTTATCATTTGTGTGAAGTTAAATTGAAATCGGTCCACAAATGAAGGCGCTAGAGTGATAAAAAAGTTTTTCTAAAAATAGCCACTGTGACCTTGACCCCATCATCCAAAATGCAAACTCGTTCGAGGTTATGTCATACCCAATATTTGTGTGAACTTATATCAAAATTATATAATAAATGAGGTAGCTAGAGCGATGACAAAAGGTGAACATACGTGCATACATACAAACGTACATACGGGACAGACCCTATATCCCCTCCACAACTTCGTTGTGCTAGGGGATAATAATCCAACCTGGCCCACATTCGAAAAGGTCCGAGATGTTTTGGCCATCCTGAATACCTGCAAGTTTCAAGGAGCTGCAATCAAAAATGAAGGAGCTATGGCCCAGACAATATTTTCCCCATTATAAGTCTAAGGGAAAATATTTTATCTTTCAAGGGCAAGTAACTCTAAAAAGAATGATCCAACCTAGCCCAAATTCGAACTGGTCTGAGATGTTTTGGCTGTCTTGAATACCTGAAAGTTTGAAGGAGTTGTGATCATAAATGAAGAAGCTAGGGCCCGGACAACATAATCCCCATTATAAGTCTATGGGAAAATATTTTACCGCTCAAGGGCAAGTAACTCTGAAAAAATGATCCAACCTGGCCCAAATTCGAACTGGTCCGAGATGTTTTCACTGTCCTGGATACCTGCCAGTTTGAAGAAGTTGCGATCAAAAATGAAGACGCTAGGGCCCGGACAACATTTTCCCCATTATAAGTCTATGGGACCTTTCTGTTGCCATGGTAACCAGAGTTTCAAATCAATCTGTCCAAAAACTATATGCAATCAATCCCCCACCTCAACAATGCTACACATAAAATTTGATCAAGATTGGCCTTCTACTTTAGCAGATATTAATGTTTAAAAGTGTGGACGTACGACGGACCAAGCCTATACTATAAGCTCACCTTGTGAGCCTTCGGCTCAGGTGAGCAAAAAATCTAGATGCATCTTATGGATAGATTTATGGGTTGTTTAGGAGGGGTAAACCCTGTCATATCATCTAATATATACAGTAATCTAAGTCTTTGTGTTCTACATGTATCAGCAGAACAAAACCAACAAAGTGGCATGTGTGCCCAGCAAAGACTCAGATCAGCCTGGGCATCTACTCAGTCCGAGCAAAGTCTTTGCTGAAATTGCTGTGCATTGAAAGGGTAGCTAAGAGTCTAAGCTAGACAGCAAAAACTGTGCAGATGCCCAGGCTGATATGAGACTTTGCTTGGGGCACATGCCACTTTGTTATTTTTGTCATGCTGCAGCTCGAATGTTTATTAGGACTTTAGGAATACTTTCGACAGTTGGGAAACAGTGCAAACCCGGATTGGACATCTTATATGGAGCAGTAAGATCTTGGTAAACTTTGTCAGGATTTGTTGTCCGAGTAGTTTGAGCCAATATGGTACATATGAGCCGCGACACGTCAAAACCAACAAAGTGCCATGTGCGTCCAGCGAACACTCAGAACAGCCTGGGCATCCGCCCAGTCTGATCAGAGTTTTTGCTGTCCCCTTAAAGGGTAGCTAAGGGTCTAAGCTACCTCCATACAGACAGTGAAGACTCTGATCAAACTGGGCAAACACCCAGCCTGAGATCTGAGTCTTCGCAGGGCGCACAGGCAACATTGTTGGTTTTGTCGTGTCACGGCTCATATCTAGGTTTCTGAGTGTTACTTCACCTTTTTCACACACTCCAGTATAAAGGGTTTTCCGTCATCCCCTCTGTAAGCTCCTACTCCCAAGTTGATCTTCTTGGGGTTTGTGTCTTTCTTGAAAGCTTCTGTTACACCCAGAATAGCATCAGGGGGCCCCATCTTCACATCTGCCCATACCGAACTGCAACAGTAATACATTTGTAGAATTTAAATATACGTTGTAAAATGACAAAATGACACAACAGTATGTTAGATAAAGACAAAGGCAGTAACTCCTCTTAAAAGCAATATGTATCCTTATTTATCATATGACAACGCTGTTATTCAGTGGATAACATTGTGTCATAAAAATGGTATGATCATAGGTGTAATAACACTTTGGCGTACACATAACGTCATTGACAATGTCCACACCAACAATTCTTTTTGTCACTGAAATAATGTTCAGTTTGAAGGTGTTGAAATCCCATTCTAAAGGGCCATATGAATCTTAAACTCCAGGTCATTTCATATGAAAATTTGACCACTCATGTAAGACCCTCTGTATACAGGTAGCCACTTTGACTGCCCTTTGCTTCTGTGACATTAAAGTCATACCACTCAGTCAAAAGCTCCAGATAAAGTGGGGTTGTGAGGATAATGAGCTATTTTTTCTTATTTCTTGATACAAACCTACATTGTGGCCCCTCACTAGAACCAGCTTGGTGAGATGGGTTGACTGAGGGGTTGGTTGGTTGGTTGATTTGATGCTTAACATCCACGGTAAACAACTAAGGTCATGTCGGGACGGTCAGTTAACCTAACCACACTATTCCTGGGCAGGCTTAGACCGCCTAAGCGGTTAACCAGTACTGAGTGCACATACTTTCGCTAGTAACTGACAACTGCCCTTCTTGAATCAGCGGAAGGAGAAACGAAAGTATGTGGCCAGACCGGGATTCGAACCCAGGACCTCTGACTTATGAGTCAGGTGCCCTACCGATTGGGCTACCCAGCCCGGCTTTGACTGAGGGGTTACAACATAGTTTTTTAGTGAAATGAGTTCTAATGAGGGGGTACAATACAGTTTTTATTGAGGCGTATAGAAAATTATCTCTAAATTATCCTTGTTACCCCCTTCTTATCTGAAGCACTTACTCAGGTTTTCAGAGCTGTGTATACACCTTTGTTTACACCAGAAAACAAGAGGGCCATGAAGCCCTGAATCACTCACCTGAGCAACTGGCCCAGTGACTTTTGAGGAGATGTTTGAAATTGACAAAATATGAAAGTCCAGGGAAAAGAATGACATTCACCTCTTGTACTCATTACTTTTTCAGGTACTGATTAAGACAAATGTACATACCACCCTTAGAAGCTCTATATGAAATTTGGTTACAATTGGAGGAGATGGGTGAAACTGTCAAAATATGAGAGACCAGGGTCAAAAAATGACACTGACTTCTAAAATGTATAGGTTTTCATGTGCTCATTAAGATGACTGTATATACCAATTCTCAGGTCAAAATCTTCAACAGTTTCCAAGAAATCTTATGTTCTAGCATTTTCCTATACAAGAGGTCCATGATGGACCTAAATTGCTCACCTGAGTTATGATGAAATAACATGGGAGATCATCTATTTGTTGATGATTCAATTGGAGTAATTCTGCACTTTCCGATCTATTATTCTGACAAAGTTTCATGAAGATTGGATCATAACTATGCACTCTAGAGTGTACACAATGTTTTTCGAAGATCTGACATAGTGAACTTGTTACTGACCTGACATACTCCTATTTCAAACCTTTTTCATGGAGATAAACATTGTGACAAAATTTCACTAAGATGCAATGGAAAATGAAGTCTCTATTGTGTACGCAAGTTTTTTTTTCTCTCTAAGATTTGACCTAGTGACCTAGTTTTTGATACAATATGATCCAGTTGTAAACATGGACTAATATTTCAAGAAGATAAATATTTTTACAAAGTTTCATGAATATTGGACCAAAACTGTGCCTTCTAGAGTGTACACCAAGTTTTACTAAGATCTGACCTTGTGACATAATTTTTGATCCGACATTATTCAGTTACAAACTTGGCCTAGATTTCATGAAGATACACAAAAATTACACATTCTGACAAAGATTCATGAAGATTGGATCAAAACTGTGCCCTCTCAAGTGTGCACAAGGTTTTACTAAGATTTGACCTGGTGACCTAGTTTTTGACCCGACATGACCTAGTTTCATATTTGGTCTAGATTTCATGAAGATTATCATTCTGACAAACTTTCAGAAACATCTGATCAAAACTGTGCCCTCTAGAGTGTACACAAGGTTTTTCTAAGATTTGACCTGGTGACCTAGTTTTTAAGCTGACATGACCTAGTTTCGTATTTAGACTAGATTTTATACAGATAATCATTCTGACAAAGTTTCATGAACATTGGATCAAAACTGTGCCCTCTAGAGTGTACACAAGGTTACTAAGATTTGACCTGGTGACCTAGTTTTTGATCTGACATGACCTACTTTCCTATTTGGCCTAGATATCATTAAGATAATCATTCTGACTAAGTTTCATGAAAATTCGACCAAAACCGTGCCCTCTAGAGTGTACAAAAGGTTTTACTAAGATTTGACCGAGTGACCTAGTTTTTAAGCGACATGACCTAGTTTCACATTTGGCCTAGATTTTATGAAGATAATCATTCTGACAAAGTTTCATGAACATTCAATCAAAACTGTGCCCTCTAGAGTGTACACAAGGTTTTACTAAGATTTGAACTGGTGACCTAATTTTCGATCCGACATGACCTAGTTTTTGATCCGGCATGACCTAGTTTCAAATTTGGTCTAGATTTCATGAAGATAGTCATTCTGACAAAGTTTTATGAACATTGGATCCAAACTGTGTCCTCTAGAATGTACACAAGGTTTTACTAAGATTTGACCTGGTGACCCAACTTGACCTAGTTTCATATATGTCCTAGATTTCATAAAGCGCAGATGCCAAAGTAGGCGGCGATTATCGCCAGCTGCCGGCTTTTAACAACAACCCTGAGTTTAGGACAATTTGATCCAAACTAAGCCCTTAAGAGTGTACATACACAAAGTTTTTCTAAAATCTGACCTAGTGACATAGTTTTTGTTCTGACATGATACAGTGTCAAACCTGGCCTAGATTACATGGAGATAAACATTCTGACAAAGTTTCATGAAGATTGGATCAAAATTGTGCCGTCTAGAGTTTACACAAAGTTTTTCTAAGATCTGACCTAGCTGACCTTGTTTTTGATCCCTATGTCCCAGTTCCAAACTTTGCCTGTATTTCATGAAGATAAACATTCTGACAAAGTTTCACGAAGACTGGCTCAAAACTGTGCCCTCTAGAAATTTACACACAGTCTTTCTAAGATTTGACCTAGTGACCTTGTTTTTGATCCCTTATGTCCTAGTTTCAAATTTTGCCTATATTTCATAAGGATAAACATTGTATCAAAATTTCATGAAGATGAGCTCAACACTGTGCCCTCTAGAGTGTACACAAGGATTTTATAAGATATGACCTAGTGACCTTGTTTTTGACCCCTCATGCCTATATTTTATGGAGCTAAACATTCTTTCAAAGTTTTATGAAGATTGGCCAATGCCTATATTTTATGGAGCTAAACATTCTTTCAAAGTTTTATGAAGATTGGCCAATGCCTATATTTTATGGAGCTAAACACTCTTTCAAAGTTTCATGAAGAGTGGCTCAAAACCGTGCCTTCTAGACAGGGATACAGACTAACTAATTTTTCATAGGAGCAAGCTGGGCCCCTAAAAACTGAAAATTAGTCGCCCAGCCAGAAATTTAGGGGCCCACATTTAAAACGTCAGAAACATGAGAATTTTTTTATTCAGAATCTGCGCAAGATTTGCACTGTTTCCATAGGCTTTGTAGTATGCCCTTTACTCCTATTTCCGCAGCACTAAATGGAAGTCAGAGAAATAATATTTTCATTAGCGCATTTTAATAGTTTCATAAAGTGCAATAAAATGTCATGATATTGAGGACTTGCATGTCAAAAATGAAGTTACAGCATCAAAGAATTGTTAGTTAAATCTTTCTTTGAAATCACTGCCCACTGTAAGGAACTTTCTCCTGAGGTCCGCTGGTCAAACAGAAGTTTTGGTTCATGAGGTCAAACGGTGGGAAAAGTTTGTAAACTGTAGTACAGTTCAAAGAAGTGGATTTGCTTAATTCACATGTGTAAAAAAGTTCTGGTTCTGTGAAAATTTTAGTTTTCAAATATCATTTTGAACTCAGGCCCTATAGTTTTATTAACACATATTTCCTGTTATCTATCTAGTGAATTTCATTGTGGATTAAAAGAGTAAAATTGCAGTGAAAGCCGAAAATTTCAATATCTGGTGATTTGAACTGGGCTACAGATATTGTACTAGCAATGGGAGGTCACATGATCAGCTGTTGACATAGACGCCGGCAAACTACGGAAATAGCGGAAACTACGGAAGTAGGAGAATTGGGTATAAATCCTCCTTATTTCAGGAATTTGCTTTCTTTTAGCTAATGGGTGTGAAACTCCAGCGATGTATCGCCACATTATGCGCGAAATATTTACAAATGGTCAAGATTTTTGCTGTCAAGCGGAGGAGGTGGCCATGTTGTTTTTTCGATAGTGAATAAAATCCAACACATAAGTATGACGGAACACCGAATGTTCAATGCAGATATCGGTGCGGAAGTTTGCAATGCGCTTTGAGGTGGCGGAGTTTACTCCAAAACGAGGGGAGACCAATCTAAGGCGAAAACAGGCCAGACACTCGCTGACAGCTGATGATCGCAAGCTGGGCGACTGTCATTTCAATTTTAGGCGCCCACCCGATTTTTTACTCGCAGTGGGCGAGTGGGCGACCGCTAGTCTGTATCCCTGCTAGAGTGTACAAAATATTTTTCTACGATTTGACATGATGACCTAGTTTTTGATCCTACATGACTCTGTTCAAACTTGGCCTAGATTTTATGGAGGTAAACATTGTGATGAAGTTTCACGAAGATTTGAACGAAACTTTTCCCCTCTAGAGGCTATTCAAGCAAAAGTTGACAGATGGACGATGTCTTGGACCAGTGACCTATAAATACAGTGACTCGCGTCTTCACCTTTCTGTCCATAGAGGCGTGTCGCGCATGTGACTGCAGCGCCTCCTACCGGATCGCCATTTTTAATACAACCTGAAAAGGCTTGAATTTCTGTCAAAAGTTAACGGCGTGCATCACCCATTTTATTGGTGTTTTCATAATGAAATTATTATGCAACGATAAGGTAAGCTTTGAATTTTAAAATGATGTATTCGAATTTACGGTTTGTGATGATTTTGCTTGCTTTTGGAGTTCATTTTTAACAATGTAAATTGAGAAACGTTGGTCACTCGAAACAAAATGGCGATGACGCTGTAAAAACCATCCCCCCTTTTACGCATTAGAAAATGAAAGGAGAAGGTCCAAAATGTTGTTTAATATCATTTTCATGACAATTATTTACTATTTTGATGGTCTTATGACAGTATAGAAAAAGGCTTATTTAGGAAAGTAGCGAAAACCAGCAAATCAGGATGTTCAAAACCCCACTCCCCTGTTTAAAAATAAGGCTCCCAAAATAACTATTTTTGAGCCTCGCAATGATATTTTTCATAAAGATGAATGCCTTACAAATTGTTTGAGTGCTATTTTATGCAATTTCGTGCCAATTTAATGGGTCAAAATAATCTTAAAATAAAACTTGTTTTTCACAGTTTTCGCCATACATCAATGAGTTCAGAGGGTTGGTTAGTTATGCATTGAAGAATTTGTCAGCGACCAAAGTTTCTTATTTCACATCAATGCAAATTAACCCCAAAACCAAGCTTAATAATCACAAAACTTACTATTCTAATACATCATCATAAAATTCAAAGCTTACCTTAACGTTGAATAATATTTTGATTAAGTAAACGTTAATGAAATAGGCGATTCACGTCGATAACTTCTAATAGAAATTCCAACCCACTCAGCTTAATTAAAACCTATGTCACTGACTTACTTCAATTTTCAATGCATATTCTCCTAAGTAAGAGAGAGCCAAGATCAAAATCCTCATCCAAATGCAAAATAAAAAAGTTTCCCGTTTTTATATTGAAAAGCCCTCCAGCCCGTTTTTTCGTGTGTGTGTTTTTTTTAACTAGGTCAAATAAAACTACCGTATAAAAACTTGGCAAGTTTGGTATCAAAATTTCGGAAATTAAGTACACAATTTAACGCAAACGTTTGTAAGAACACATTATTTATACAGATAAAATAAAACAATGATAATATAAAAACATTTCTAGATGTGAAATAAGCGGTCAACAGAATTATCGATTTTTTCAGCCACTCACCTGTCCAACGGTGCGACAAGCGTCTATTGGAAAAATACCTATATTTAACGGGAGATTCCATACCTGTCACTTCTCCCGCATAAATTGTGAGTCTCCCGATTTTTTGACCCTTTCCCGATCTCCGGATCGTATTTCAAAAATAACCCAATTCTCCCGCTTTTCAGATAACCTCCGGATTTCTATTTTCATCGCTAAAATAAATAATCAAAGCGATTTTTATCATTTGTTTCTTCGCGTGTTTATAGTTTTTCAAGGTGAAAGTCAGACTCACTTCCGCTTGGACTCGCGAATTTCCGATTGGTTCTGGTGGTTTTCGCCAGTTGCAAGCGGTCATTATAGGAGGTAGTCCTACAGAGGCAGGATTGCAGAAAGAAGAATCGGGAAATTCCGTGACCGGTCGCAGGCAACAATTAAAAATAGATTGTTACACCTGGTTCTCGGTTTCATTCCGACTACATATTATAGTCAGTAAATTCGGAAAACCAGAAAATGTTTATTTCCTGCAGCAAAAAACACAGGAAAAACGCGAAAAATGAGAGAAAATTCAAGCGTCTCCTATCAATATACGCAAGGGATTGAGTTTCCCTGCATACAGAAAAGCGAGAAGAGAGTCATTTTTACACATAGTGCTTGTTGCGAGAGACATTTCAGCCTGGGAAATGGTGGTAAGAACGATCAGAATTGTTTACTGGTGATACGTCCAAAGACAATCATTCACCAGATTCTACGATCGTAGAAAGCATTTGAATCGGCGAAGGCTAACAACCCTATTTCGATTGGGACATATTGAGGCTTAATTTCTATAGCATTAATCAGTCATAATTGAATTATGCTCATGATGCTGTAGGATTTTAATGTTGTCACAATGATAAAGAATTTTAAGGATTAAGTGTTTCTCCATTTTTAGACTACATGTAATTAAATGCATTGTTTTGAGAGATAAAGTTATCTCTTGAAACAAGAGTGCTTTGTAAGCCTTCTTTAACATGAGAAAACAAGAGGGCCATGAGGCCCTGAATCGCTCACCTGGGCAATTGGCAAGGTGGCCTTTTCTTATCATGTCTGAAATTGTCAAAATATGAGTCTTGGGTCAAAAGTCAAAGAATGACCATGACCGATTGTACTCATAAATCTTCATGTACTCATTAAGACAACCATATATACCATTTTTAGGCCAAAATCTTCAAAACTTTCCACGAAATCTTATGTTCTAGCATTTTCCCATATTTGACCATGCCGCAAAAAAGGTCAAGGTAAACCCAAGGTCACCATTTGAACAGTCTTGGTGGTACTCTAGTACTCCATGCTACTTACCAAGTCTCAAGGCCATAGGTGTATTGGTTCTGGAGAAGAAAAATATTAAAGAATTATACCATAAGTGGTAGTGGCGGCCATGTTGGTCATGTGACCTGGACCGTTTGAACGAATTTTTATTCAATCAACCCCTGGAGGCTCTATATGAAATGCGTTTACAATTGGCCCTTTGGCTTTTGAGGAAATGGTTAAAAATGTCAAAATATGAGCGATCTGGATCAAAGGTCAAGAAATGACCTTGACCTCTTGTACTCATAATTCTTCATGACCTCATTAAGACAACTGTATATACCAATTTTTAGGCCAAAATCTTCAAAACTTTCCATAAAATCTTATGTTCTAGCATTTTCCCATATTTGACCTTGCTGTAAAAAAGTCAAGGTCAACACAAGGTCATAATTTGAATAATCTTGATAGTACTCAAGTACCCAATGCTACATACAAAGTCTCATGGCCATCCGTCAATTGGTTCTGGAGAAAAAGATTTTTAAAGGTTTTTACCATATATGGGCATAGTGGCCATGTTGGTCATGTGACCAGGACCGTTAGAAAATATTTTCATTCCCTCGACTCCTGGAGGCTCTATAAAAATTTTGGTCACAATTGGCACGGTGGTTTTTGAGGAGATTGTTTGAAACTGTCAAAATATGAGAGTTCTGGGTCAAAGGTCAAAGAATGACCTTGACCTCTTGTACTCACAAATCTTCTGGTACCCATTAAGATGACTGTATATACCAGTTTTTAGGCCAAAATCTTCAAAACTTATCATGAAATCTCATGTTCTAGCATTTTCCATTATTTGACCACGCCGTAAAAAAGGTCAAGGTCAACACAAGGTCATAATTTGAACAATCTTGATAGTACTCAAGTACCCAATGCTACATACCAAGTCTCTAGGCCATCGGTCAACTGGTTCTGGAGAAGAAGATTTTTAAAGGTTTTTACCATATATGGGCGTAGTGGCCATGTTGGTCATGTGACCTGGACCGTATAAATAAAATTTTGTTCCCTCAACCCCTGAAGGCTCTATATGAAATTTGGTTTCAATTGGCCCAGTGGCTTTTGAGGAGATTGTTAGAACTTATCAAAATATGAGAGTTCAGGGTCAAAGGTCAAAGAATGACCTTGACCTCTTGTACTCGTAAATCTTCATGAAGTCATTAAGATGTCTGTAGATACCAATTTTTAGCCCAAAATCTTCAACAGTTTCCAAGATATCTTATGTTGTAGCATCTTGCCATATAAAAGCATATGGAAGCAAATTTGACCTTACCGTAAAAAAGGTCAAGGTCAACCCAAGGTCATAATTTGAACAATCTTGGTAGTACTCGCGTACCCGATGCTACATATCAAGTTTCAAGGCCATCGGCCTATTGGTTCTGGAGAAGAAGATTTTTTCAGGTTTTTACCATATATGGGCATGGCGGCCATGTTGGTCATGTGACCAGGACCGTTTGAACAACTTTTCGTTCCTAAGCTCCCAGGAGGCTCTATATGAAATTTGGTTACAATTGGCCAAGCGGTTTCAGAGGAGAAGTCATTTGAAATTGTGGACGGACGACGGACGGACGGACGGACGGACGGACGACGACGGACGACGGAGCCTTACCATCCTATAAGCTCCCCCGGAGCCGCTGGCTCAGGTGAGCTAAAAAGTCTCCCCCATGGAAATTTGAAGTGATTTTCTCCGCGCGCTTAGTCGTCAAAAAAAGTGGTCCAAAATGTCGGTTCGCGCGCTGTCTCCCCCATGAAAATTTCTGAAAGTTGACAGGTATGGAGATTCGAGTCACTATATATATAGGTCACTGCTTGGACTTATGACAGAAACACAGTATCCCAAAAGTCAATGTCTATTCTAGGATTGAAAAAATAGGGGGGATTTTCGACAGAGAAAAAGTATCACTCACACTTGTGACTCTAAAATTTGGCTTAAACTACATAAAAACAATTGTACCTAGTATTTTAGCTATAATTCAATATCATGAGTACACACAATGCTTTAGATATCATTTAAATCTATTTTTATGAATAAAATGAAAAAATAATTCCCCCCTTCTGCTAAGAATTAGGGGGGAATTGTCAGAAATGTTGGTGAATCCCCCATCCCCCTCTCTAGAATAGACACTGCTGAAAAGCTCACCACTTTGTGCGCAAATTAGTTAAAAACAGTGATACAAGACCCTGGCTGCTGCCTGTCACAGACAGACCTGTTTACTTTCAGACTTTGTCATGTGTAGTCAGGAAGGCAGCTAAGCGTATTTTGCAGTACTTATGTGTAGTCCAGGCATATGGTAGTTGAATGGGGGTGGGGTGTTGGTTGGGGGGGGGGGGGGGGGGGATGGAGAGTAGGGGCTATTTTGATTTTTTTCCCCCCCAAAAAAATGACATAGTGGTTTCTAGCCTAGTCTGTAAATCAGTCTTTTATGGTATGGGTAAAGCAGAAATGAGGAAAAGAGATGAGGATGGCAACTGATTCATCTTGGTAAGAGCCTGGGTTCATACTCTTATTTATCCTACCTTTTGTCCACTGGGAAACTTATTAAGCCCTTTTGGCTTGTTCCTAATAGACAGTAGCACAATGTTTAAACTTTCCTAAATAATCTCTGTCAGTAGATGATTTTATCTTCACAGGATAAAATTTTACATCTGTAATCTGTTAAATGATTGATCAACTGTTGATCGCGAAAACACATGACAATACAGTGTAGCTGACAAAAACAGTTAGCTACGAAGATATAAAATCAATAGACCATGACTAATATTGCCACTGTTTAACTTTTCTTGATGGTTGTTGACTGGCAGTTGCAGCATGACATAATTTGATTGTTTGTTCACGCTGAAATGTAGCCCAGCTCTGGGCCGGAAAATGCCCAGAAACAAGTTTCAATTTTCACGGCCAGGCCTCACCTATTCCGCTACTGCTGGGTTTTTGCCGGTAAATGCTACCGGGGAATTTCTATACACTGATAAAATCATTATTTTTGAATCATTTAGGAAAAAACATTAGCGGTTGTGTTCTTTGGCCATTTTGGATCATGACTGCCACCAGTTTTACCTTTTCTAAGAGACATTGGGCTGGCCTTGAAGCATTTACCTCAAGAGGGGGGTGAAAAGAAATTGCGTTTCAACGGACATGTTGACAGGATATGTAAATGAGCTCGTGGAGGTCACGTGATGACGTCATCTGTTAAATGATAAAATCCAGTACCAGAATTGCAAAGACAGGCGTACTCCAGACAAAAGTTAAGCGACTAAGTTCTGGGTTTAAACGATAACAGAATATTATACGACGACTGTTTGCGCCTTACAGACATCTTTGAATCTTGTTAAACATGAAACGTGAGTTGTCATTCCGGTATCCAGTGCTGTTTTCAAAATGAGCATCCCCTGTCCGAGTGGTCGGAAAACTTAATTTTATAGCTCCACTGCAGAAACGCTTTTTAATTACAAATTACATCCGAGGGGAGTGGAGGGTGGGGGGGGGGGGGGGGGGGAGGTGCGCCGCCGATTATAAGGATATGACACTTCCTAGGATATGACACTTCCTCACTTTCTTCCCCCCCCCCCCCCCCCCCCCCCCCCCCCCCCCCCCCCCCCCACCTCCTCCCCGATATCCTTTACACCTTCCTGGCTGTGATTTTTGTTTTGTTTGTTTATTTTGTACTTTCTTCTTTTCTTTGTGTGTGTGTGGCGGAGAGGGGGGTGGGGGGGGGGGGGTCGGTTGTTTGATATCTGCTCTCCCAGTTACGCCTTACGTCTGCCTGACTATATTTCTAGTTTTTTTGTTGTTTTTTTTTGCGTAGAGTAACAGTACATAGGAATTTACCGATCAATGGTATGCTCCGACGTATCGATCAAAGAGAAAACTAGCAAGGACATTTACGTTGCCAAAAGAATGTGATGATGTCGAGGTTATTTTCTGCCACATATACCTACTTACCCAAACTTTCCACAACTGTTCGACGCATTAAATGTTTTTTTTATATTAATTTCAATGAACCAAGAAATTATAAGATTTTTATTACCAGCTCGCTAACAGTAGTATTGCCTCGTCCGTCATCGGTATTTGAAACGGATTCGAAGAAAGTCAGTGGCTTCGGCGAAGTTTTAATTCCATAGTTTCAATTGTTGAAATTATGTGAAATATACGCAGACGAGAACAAATCGCGCCATAGCAAAACACGTCTAACTGCAGGCCCAGACCAGTAAAATATTGGTTCTATAGTAGGTCCTGTCCTTTGCAAAGAAAATGCTTATTTTCCCAAGAAATATTATATTTTTATATGCAGCTAATTTTAAAATCATACAGATAGTTTAAGAATTCAAAGAAGTACCGCATTTGTACATAATCACGGCTCCGATCGCAACATCTTAGGAAAACGTCCTCGCAGTTTGAAAAGATTGCTGTTAACGCTTGAGATCTTAAAAGATTCTTATTACGTAAGTTGCGCGGATATAAAATATTGTGATCGTTCTTTTGCAGTCTGATTACAGCATTTGTCTGAAGACTTTTTGCAATGTGTTTAAGCATAACAGCACGTGATTTCTTTTAATCGCGTCCTCTCTCATGATAGTTGAAAGTATACAGGTCTGTCGGCGACTTCAAACACACAAAAGTTGTTTCATATGTTGTGAAGTGTTTAGGTTTACTTTTTTTACCAATGTTACGTTTTGACATGGACTAGATCTATTATAAAATTGATAGCTTAATTAAACAGCATTCCCTTTGTTTCTTGTGTGCGCGAACATTTATTAAAAGTGAAATTGTGTTCGGACATTCGGTGTCCGCATGGTAATTGAATATTCATAATGGTTGATTTTATTGCGGTACTTAGTTAAATCTAAAACAGTGCTCAGCTTTGTCACAGAAGCACACTGACGCGTGCTTAAATGAAATTTGGACACCAGGCATTAAATAAATGCATATATAGGTATTGCAAACTTGGGACACTCATATCTCCTAAGGTACTGGGTTTTATATCCTTGCCATTTTTATCACCCAATGACGTCATCCAGTAACTGGGAAAATCCCAAGCAAACATGGCGGTCTTCGTAAACATTCTCACAGCCGCCAGTAAATATTAAATAAGACACATTGGGAAGGTCAGAAGAAGAAAAAGGCTGTTATTTATCAAAAAGAAAACACAATATATTGATTAATGCACAGTTTACAATGTGCCAAAATGATTTTATCGGCATCTGAAATACCCACACTGAGGAAGATTTACAGGTGCTGGACCTAAATTAGAAACTTTGTTTCTGAAATAATTTCTGTCCGGAGCTGGACTAGCTGAAATGCACAGCTGAACCGTAGTAATCTGTGTTGAATAGACGCTTCAATTAGGGACTAAAACGTCCAAATATGGTCCAAAATCACAGGAAAAGGACCGAAAAAATGGATTGGCAATCTTGCGTAGTTTCAGATGGTCAAAACGTAGAGCGTATTTTTAAGCCAAAAAGCGTAGAAAATACGCCAAAATCGTAGTTGTAAACAGGTCTGCACAGAGAAAAGAATTTATCTATTTCAGTGTCTTTCTTTCAGTGACTTAGTAACCTGTGTCCTCTTTCTTTCTACCTCAAGGACAATGAAGCCCTTTCGAACTAGGGTCTGCTCTTCATACTATAAAGGAAAGAATATGCTTCCCCTTAGAAACTATTAAAGAGCTGGCCACAACTTAAAGCACAGAGAAAAAAAATGGATTTGCTTCCCTTGGAAATTTACCCATTCACCTGAAATCGGCTGTGTGTAGGAAACTGTCATTCAAGCGTGTCGCGAGTCATGTTCGATATGAATGACAACAAAGCCGGCCTTGTAGCCCATTTTCTGTTCCTGGATTTTGCAAATTTGATAGTACGCACTTTTTTAAAACCCAAAGTCATGTGCCATTTTTTACCTGCATCTTACAGAAAGAGACGGTGCAAGGTTGTGTTGAAACAATTTTGCGACGGCACAACACGATTTCATGCCTCTGACTGCCATTTTGCCAAGGTCAAAAATGAAGAGGGTGCGCTAAGGGAGAGAATTCAAACAGGTTTGAAGCGGTCCTACTAAAAATCGTCAAGAAAAGACAAGAAGTGCCAAGAAGCGTCCAGAACATGATTTGGTGTTAGACTGGCACTCCCTATTCTCACGGTACTAAGGATACAAGCAAGTCTGGCTAATTAAGGAGAGCCAACAACCCAACATACTATATGTCATTAAGCCCTCTAGTATTTCATCTAAGCCTCAAGGCAGTTTTGTGTTTTCTAGTTTCTGGTGAGTGTCATATTTTTAATTGCACACAGCATTACCCCAAAATGGTTAGGCAGAAATACGGACTCCATATTCTCACGGTACATGGCTATTTGCCTCAATGTTAGCAAACTGAATGCAAGCAGAAATATTTCCTTATTTAAAATGGTTAATATAACCATACTTCAATTAAATAAAGCAAGAAATAACATGACCAGACAATTATTTTCCATTTTATCGCCACTTTTATCATCCTGGGGTGTTCCTTGTTACCACATTTGGTAATTTTTCACTAATTTGACTTTTAGAAGTCATAGAAGCTTAAAAAAAGACAGAACTGAAATCTAAAGTCTAAAACCTTGTACCGCACCGTACCGCACTCGGGTAAACTAGTTCACCGCACCGCAACCCTACCGAACTTCAGGGACTCTACCGTAGGCAAAGGGAATGTTTAGTTGCTGATTCTGTAAATAAGACGAATTATTAGACATTTTAATGTATTGGATGTCTATACATATTATACAATGCTGAAACCCTAATTTTCCAACCTCAATATGGTTTTAGTAAACGTTTTATCCATTCCAATAAATTCTCAGGATAACTATCACATGATTGATTGATTGATTGATTTATTGCTTAACGTCCACGGTAAACAACTATGGTCATGTCGGGACGGTCAGTTAACCTGACCACACTATTCCTGGGCAGGCTTAGACCTCCTAAGCGGTTAACCAGTACTAAGTGCACATACTCTCGCCAGTAACTGACAACTGCCCTTCTTGAATCATGGAAGTCCCAGTTGGATTTACTGATTTTACTGATAAAAAAAACAACAACAAAAACTGACACATACTTTCAATATATATTTTTGTTATATGGTAACTTTATCCATATATTTTACTGCATTTAAACAAATCGTATATACAGATAGATCTACATGCATATCTATCTAAAAGAAATTCATACAGGGGCTGGAAGTAAATCTTAAAAGTATTTCTGTGTTGCAATCACCAGAAAAATCCATGTTTACATTCTTTGGAGAAAAAGCCTTGACAGCCACAGTATAATGTAAATTTGCCATATTATTATGCATGCATAGAATATATTCAAGGTATTTCAACTGAGATCTTGCTTGTTAGAAACAGAGAAGTGATCCTATGTATATATATTGAGATTGAGAAGTATTTTCGTTTACATTAATTCGACAGAAAGTGAATATTTATTGACAGGTTCATTATTTAATCTCATAAACAAAGGCAGGAGCAGATAACATATGACGGGATAGGGTAAAGTTCGGAATTTACTTGAAACTGTACGGAATTTTCCGTAAGTGCGGTATAAAGTTTTTGCCGGTGCGGAGCGGTGCGGTACACGGTTTTAATAACACCCGTAATATCAACCTCTGGTTTAAGCTATAAAAGTTTTGAATGTTTGCCGGATCTTGGATTTATTTACACTATGTACAAGAAACTTAATACAGAGAACTTGTGTGACGGTTAAGCCTTAAATGTTTACGGGGTAAACAGGACAAAAACCCGACTCCCACTTGTGTGATGAATTAACACCAAATACCAACTTGCACCTCATCAACACAAATACTGCCACTCCCAAGACGCAGAGAGTCTGGTCTATGAACCTTGGGGCGGCAGTGGGTGGGTGAATCAAAACAATAGCAAGTGGCGAATCTTCTGAATTCGAAGATGAAACACTGGCTCGACTGAACAATGTCAAAAAATAAAGATTGGCGCGAAAATGGATAAACCAATCGCTCGACAATCAAATATAACATTGTAACGTAATGAAACGGAATTCCGTTCTAAATTAAGCACCTCTCAGACTGGTCTCCCGTTTAATTAACGGTTATGGAACACAAGTATTAGCTTTTTCAAAAAGCTGGCGACCGTTCAGCTTTTATTATTGGTAGAATGTTTTTTTTTTTTTTGTTTTTTTTTTGTTTTTTGTCAAACTACCGCTTCAACATAAAAGAGGGAGCTGTTCCACTGTAGAATCGCTATTCTGTTGTTGTTGTAATGTAGAAATTCTGCCCGTCTCGGCAAACCTCCAGTTGGAGTAAAACAGCAAGTATGAAATGGTTTGATCCGCCACCGACTTCCATAAGAATTTATACTCAGTTGTCTAGCTTGATGATGAATGGACGTGGATCTGACATCTAGCATATTGAGAGCTGCTTTGTAACAGTCCTGACATATATCAGTCCTGTATGATATAAACGGCACCGGAGTGTACCTTGAAGAAAATCATAGGTCTGCTCTAAATGAACCCCGGGGATGGCCACTCCAGCTCGTCGCGAATATTACCACTAGTTGTTTTGCGCCACCGCCTACAGATCCGCATAGCCGCTGTTCTCTAGACCTTCTCAACCTGCTAAGACTGAGTTACCAGATGAGGATCTCAAATTAGATGAGGGACTCAAGTTTAGGTTTAACCAATGCTTCAGATGCAGCAGTTTGTTTACCTAAGTGCAAAGGATAAATTGCGTCGAAATTTTTCTAGAGTCCTAATTGCCTTTGATGTAAACTCTGAGATATGTCAATCCCAAATAAAGTCGTCTGCTATGAACATTTGCTAGTTAATTCATTTGTGTCTTTAGATCTTTTTCCTTCCATGAGGAGAAGCGCGTATTAACGTGTGAAGTCTTTCTTTATTGACTTGGCACCCAACATGTTTGTAATGAGAAATGTCACATCGCTTAAGGTACCTGAGTCACCCTGTATACTATCTCCAGCTGGTGCATCCACTCTGCGTTATACACGCTTGTTGTTATGCTCTTAACATTTGCAGTGTTCTGTTTTAGAAGTCTGTGTCTTGTTACCATGTTATGTTTTTGGTACCAAGCGCTAGGTCTGAATCACCATTTTCAGCAGCTTTGTGTGTAAATAAGTTACAGCACATGTATATAATTACCATCAGTACTGCGCTTATCTTTTTTTTAAAAAAGGAACTTTCAATATCAATTTTACCTCAGTGAGGGTGCGCCGAATATATAAGCGGTGGATCTCGAAGAAACAGAACAGAACATGTGGAGGGCTTCATTTTAGGGTGTTCGTTTAGCTTTAAAGATCATGTTTTGACTGATCAGTACTGAATGCAGTATAGGTTTCCGCATGATACTAGTCTCCTGTTGGTGCCTTCACTCTGCGTGTAATAGGTGTTTACATAGAGGCGGTATTACTGGTTGCAGAACATGTAGCGTTATGACTATAAGTAACTGTCATAGACAGCTTTATAAGTATATAGGCAAGAGAAAATGAATAGAGAACATCATTTCAGGAAGAAGTCCGTATTCATCCGCCGAGGCTACCTAAACTAAAATAGAAATAACTAGAGGTCATATTCAAACTGACCAAACTGCTTTGGTCCCGGTATATACAGGTACCGCATTCCGGAAGCTCTTCAGCGTGCTCGTTTAGCTTTTAACACCATAATTTTGAATGCGATCGTGTCATGACTCGGTCGCAACCCCCCCCCCCCCCCCCCACACACACACCACCACCACCACCACCACCACCACCACCCAATTCAACTGGGATACTGATAACTGGGATATGTGTAGTATCAACCACTGGTTAAAGCTATTAAAGTTTTTATTGTTTGCCGGATCTTGCATTTTATTTACACTATGCACAAGAAACTTAATACAGAGAACTTGTGTGACGGTTAAGCCTTTAAGTGTTAACAGGGTAAACAGGACAAAAAACCGCCAAACCGAAGGTCCGCCAAACAGAAATAACAAAGGACAGCCCGCAGGGGCAAAAGGGGACCAGCCTAGGAGGAGCTTATCACCACAGTCCTGTGGTGAAACCACATCTCTATCAAACAAATCATTGAATGTAAATGAAATCCACTCAACCATGAACCACAGGAAAAACCTACCCGCGGTTAAGTCAATGACAAAGCGTTCACAACTAGACTCGGTCTGCGGTCGGCAACTCACCAGCCCTAGTCTCAGCCTGAGTGCATTTCAATTATCAATTTTCAGTAACAAAATGAAACAAAAACTACAAAACATAAGAAAGCATCTGCATACCTGCAACCATGCGCTTGCTGAAAAAGGCCGCAGCTGAAAGTTCATGGCAGAAACTGTACTTACTGAGGACTCCCTAGTTCCCAGAAGGACCTGCCGTGCACATTGTACATTCTCGAGGTCCCGATAGGAACACAGAAAGGAAACACCTGTCGTGCCCGGCCTGCTAGTCTGTAGCTACCTGCTACCTATATTCAAACCAAGAGGGTATACAAGCGAGATAAATGCGCTATTAAATAATTAACTAAAATAGCATGCAGGTACTACGGGGGGGGGGGGGTCACTTCCATTATAAAGCAGGGTATATATGTGCCGCTGGAATAGCCCTACTTTTTGATCTGCCAGATAATTTTACAGACTAATATACACGTAAAGGTCTTATTTCTCCAAGCTCTGTATACAAAAGCCAGCTTATCTGATTTTTGTTATCTAAATGAAACAAATATCAATAACAAAGACAACAAATGTTCTCAGCATACTAATTTCTTGAATTTTCTTTAAGGCTTAATGGCAAATTCACGAGTTAATCTAAGCACTTTTTCTGAAGTATACATGAATAGGGTCCAAATTTGATACAAAATACATAAATAGGTACATATTTTGGGATTTGTGTTACACATGAATAGGGTGGGTTATCAGAGTTCCAGCGGCACATCTGTACCCCTTTAAAGACCAAGTGACCCCACCCCCTCCGTGGCAGGTACCTACATGTTCCTGGGTTACACAGTAAAAACAGACACGATAAGGCTAATCACTGAAACAATTAAAACAAACATATGTACATAAACGATATAAGTCTCATCAAGTTCTGCATAGAATGACAGATCTTCGTAAACACTGAAGCTAGGGACATGCAAAAGCTTTGAGTTGCTCACGGCCACCGCTCCGACCCCCAAACACCCAGACGACTCCAGTGCAACCATGAGATACTGACAACACTGCGCCTGACTCAAAGAGATAAGGTACTCCCTTAATAGTCAACAAATCATGTGGGGAAAAGTATGCCCCACGAAGGATTCAGTTTATGTGACTGGGCCGAGGGAGGGAGGTAAAAGTGAGCGACCAGATGTCACTGCTTCAGCAGATGAGCAACGGTGTTGACGAACAACTGACGTAATCTCCGGGTACCCTCAAGATTCAAATGCAGGCCCTGATCCTTAATAGTGAAGAGTTCACGGCACGGCTCACAATCTCTAATAAAGGGCCTAAAAGTGTACAGAAACTGAACTTTGCGCTGCTTGCACAGTTGTTTCAGTTCGCGTCACCTTGTCCCCTGTGACTTGGTGGTCAACAGGCCGGGGTATTATACTAGAAATTATAATAGAAGTTTTGCTATTTTTTCGCAATACCTCGATGAGGTTATTAAAACAATAGCAAGTAGCATTAGTGAATCAAAACAATAGCAAGTGGCAAATTCTTCTGAATTTGAAGATGAAAACACTGGCTGGACTGAACAATGTCAAATAATAAAGATTGGCGCGAGAATGGATCAACCAATCGCTCGACAACTAAAAATAACATTGTGACGTAATGAAACGGAATTCCGTTCTAAATTAAGCACCTCTCAGACTGGTCTCCTGCTTAATTACTGGTTATGGACCCCCCCCCCCCCCCACCAACATGAAACGTCAAACTAGTCAACTTGTGGAGAATATTGTGTCGCAAGAGAGTTACAAGCCGTAAAACCGACAATTTACCTCCCCAAGTGACAATTTTAAAGACGGTCATCCCTAATTACATGCCGGTATCAGGTTTCGGACAGTATAAATATGGCAGGATTTACCATACCAAATTTATGATGTTATCCAATCAGATGTAATGTTGCATTTTCAAATGCTTCAGAATTACGGGATAACTGATTATAAAATTGTCATTTTGAGAGGTAAATCGTCTAGTTGAACAATCACACATCTTTTATAACTTGCTATGCATTAACAAAGCCATAAATGGCAATAAATTGGCGTTCTCAAAACCAGTGATTCTAATGCACTTGCAAATGTAACGCGACTTCCGATTGGTTCGCGTCATTAGTTTGCACTGAAACTGTAGTCACGATATCATGTGTAATTTGTTCTTCTTTGGCTTCTTGTTTAGCAGCCACAAACTCATGGGTAGTAAAGGCTGCCAGCCTTTACTACTAACATGCGTGTCCGTTTTCCTGTCCTTCAAAGCAAGGCGTGCAAAGTAGGAAGCAATCTGCTGCCCGATAAGATATCCCCCCCCTTGGAGAAAACAAACTGCTTGGCTGACTTGAGCGTTCTCATCTCTTCTGCAGCTAAAGCTGAGACATTTTTAAAAATGAAGACTGATGGAAGAATTCTACCCGCCCCCCCCCCCCCCCCGCAAAAAAAAATAAAAAAAAATGCCTAATTAAAATTAAATATATGACCCTCCTGCTCCGAGGCTTATTGATTTCCGACCCCCTCCCCCAGTAGATCACCTCACCAAAAAAAATCCGACCCCCACTCCCCCCCTCCCCAAATATACCGGCCCCCAATCTGATTATAAATGTCTCGTCCCTTAACCGAAAACTCAAACTAGCATAATCAGCAGAAAATGACCCTACTGAGCCACCATGCTAACATTTAGGATAATTACAGCAGGTTTTTGGTGTCCAAAAGTTTGCACACAGTCTTTAAGCCCTCTCTCCTCCTCACCGATCGCTTATGTAGCAGAACATTCTAAGGCAGTGGTTCTGGTTATTTTCTTATTTTATTGGTTGCTTTGTTTTTGCTACAATCTAACTAAGCTTAAAAATTACCTTCTCCTTCCAAAGTCCGAAAATGAGAAGCTGATCAGTCCCTGTGGATAACCAATTCACATCTCGGGTCTATCTATTTCTCCCATGGAATCAATTTACACCCCCATATCAGTTAATCCTTGCCAGTAATATCAATGGAGGGTAAGTAAAACTATTGTTCATGAAATACTGCCTTGGAGCATTTCAGCGGCAGAAAAGAGACGAGTTTTGATTCACATCTGTAAGTTAAATCCAGAGGATGCAAATAAATGCAAAACTCGGCGTGTACTAGTCTTACAATAGTTCTTGAAGCTCAACATGCTCAAGTGGGCTTCAAAATTTGAGGTAATGAAATTTTAGATTACTTCAGGGTTTAAAGCATTAAAGTCTTGTGAAACGTTCTTCACGCTCCAATATGATTCAAAAGTTTCTTGATGCTTTTGCAGTGATTTCAGTGACGCACGCGATGTTTAGAACTTTGATGACTTTGGAAAGTGTGCCTTTTTTAAACAAAACAGCAATGAAAAATTGCAAAAAGTACTTAATATTATATCAAATGTATGTAATTAAATAACGAATACAATAATTAATTAGCAGAACTATGCTCTTGACGGTTCTTGACACTTCTTGTCGCTCCTTGACACTCTTCTTGACGCTTATCTGTGAGTCTCTTGTGAAGAAAAAACCGAAAACGTTCTGCTTGTGGGGTAGCCTACAGCCTTTTGAATTGTTTTGCTCTCAATTGCTTGAAAAAGATACAAATGGTTAATGTAAATACCAGAGCGACAGGGCGCAGATTCGCACATGATGCGGATTAGCAGAAAGTTTCGGGTGCATTAGTGTAGCGTTCTGGGCCCGATGCTCTTTGCTCACCTCTTCCAACAATCTATTGACATGGGTGAAATCCTACCATATACAGATTACATGGACAGATCCAGGAAATTGTCACAAAGGCTAAATATTTAGGGATTGATATTTTCTGTGGCATGTCCCGGAACTCCCTTATAGCCAGGGTCACTGGCAGTGTAAACAAAACTTAAGGTTTTACAAAGAGCAACATCAAAACTAAGATGCCAGGTGTGAGGGAGATAGCCTAGCTATGAGCCTACGTCATCCAATGAGAAGCGACGTTACATAGTGACGTCAGATTTCCGACAGTAAATCGCAGGATTTTGTTGTCGTCCAATCAGACGAGGTGTTGCATACGTAATGACAGACTGATAGTTATAATCAGTTACATGTAGTACTTTAATTTTATATTTAGTCTGTCTCATGCTTTAATTTTATATTTAGTCTGTCTCATGCAGTTTCTTTTTTTTTGGTCGAAAGATGTTTTATTTTCTTTGTAGAAAATAATTTATTGGTAAACACTCGGGAGCTGGGGAACTGGAAACTAGCAGAAAGGGAAGAGGGACGCTCTTAAGCTGCAGTGTATAAAGTTTATACACGTACATACTTTGTTACTTGCGCCTCCACTTAATTTATTAACGGCTTTGGCGTAGAATTAATTGGCATGGTTTACGAGAAAACTTGTACTACCACATATGAGCCGTGACACGACAAAACAAACAAAGTGGCATGTGTGCTCAGCGAAGATTCGGATTAGCCTGGGCATCCACCCAATCTGGTCAGAGGCTTTGCTGTCCGCGTGAAGCTAGCTTAGACCCTCAGCTATACTTTAAGCTCACAGCAAAGACTCTGATCAGACTAGGCGGATGCCCAGGCTGATCAGAGTCATCGCTTGGTGCATATGCCTCTTTGTTGGTTTTGTCATGTTGCGGCCATATGTGAACTGCAAAATTTAATGCGAGCATGCAAAATCTTCCTTGAGAACACGTGCAGCAACGAACCCTAAATATAGAGCTGCGCATGATCAGACAAATTCGCATATGTGCATAGCCGGTCTGATCGTGCTAAATATGTACAGGCGTAAGACAGGTTTTGATTTGTCAAAGTTGAATGTGACATCGGCTTAGTTCAAAGATCTTCAAAGGCTGTTTAATAGAGGCGGTCCGACTGACAAATGGAGTTCTATAAAATGATCCGGTCATCTATATCTGTAGGCATTTGACTGACCTTCTAATGTTTTGTACCTTAACTATAATTTTCTCAACTTTAAGAAGGAAACACAAAATAAAAGAGTTTAAATGTGTTACCTGAACTAGAAAATGAGCCATGTACAAAGAACTACTGAAATCGACCTCTATATTCACATGGATTCAAGATGTCGATAAACTCGGAAGTCTTTGAATTATGCAGAGATGGGACATTATCTTTGTACCTGTAGGTGAAGCTGAATTTCTGAGCAATTTGTTTATTACCTGCTCTTAAAATCCCTTGTAAACCCCGCCCATATCCGTAAAGAAACGATGCGGCAAGTCTGCTAAGGGGGCGCAGTTAGTACCCATTGGAATGTCAACTGTCTGTTGAAAAACCCACGTTAGTATTGTCGATAAGACAGTCCAACATTTCCATGACATTAACTTCAGAACATTTTGTGTGACCTCCAGAGATGGTCCTAAATGAAATAAAGTATGTGTCCAGGTACAGAAGAATGTTTTATATCGATTTCCGTTTTTGTGAAACTGAAAAACAATAATTATTAATTATAATTTGTATTAATTTTGATTTTAATTTGTCATGTGTAGTATTATGGTATAGAGGTTTTGATTGTATTTAATGCAGAAAGTGCTTACTACATAGGCTTTTAAACTTTCCAATAGTTTTTTTTTTACATTTTTTTAAGGATCCATATCTGATTTACACCTCTGCTCGCGTAACATAAATCACAATATTTTGAAGAACATCATTAACTGCCCTAAGAATTCTTGTAAGAATCTAAGTGAGAGACTTAGTTTAGCACTTAGTCGAGCCCGCAATATACCGTTGCTTATATAAAACAAACCGATGTAACCGGCGATACGTCGCGTCAGGGCCAAAGACGTCGCATCAATGTAAAGGCCACCGTCGCATCGATGAAGTACCTTGACATAAATCTATACTTTATTAAAAGGCGTCCCGACATTTACAAATGATAAAGTTAGGATGAAATGGAAATTCAAAGAGTAACTACACTTCAGGAACTGACTGAATCAGATCCCAAACCCTATCCCCAACATCAAAGGGAAAGATTGACAAAGACATCCCAACAAACAATAAATTACAAGTGATAAGCCGAGTCAGCAGCTCTTTCCCAAATAGGTGGCAACTCAGCTATCTTTATTGAACTAAATAATTTAGACCAACAGATGGGTTACAACGGACTAAGCAAATTATATAAAAAAACATTTAACAATTATTTTTACCTATTTTCTATTTTTATGATAGAAGGATTAAACTGAGAACACAATAAATTAAACAGCACCGAACATAAAACAAATGCAACCGCAACAAAAGTACCGCCTTGGGACGGTCAGTAATAACTACTGGGGGGTTTAAACCGGTTTTACTGGGCCCAAACCTTCACCTTACCCTCCGCTGCGGTGCACACAATTAGTTGGTAGTTCGGTTCGTATGGAGGTACCCTAACTCATCAGAGAGTCATCACGGTCAACAATTAAGATCAAGAAAAGACCGTGATGAAGCAAGGATGAGGACTCGACAGCCAAAACGTGTTGAGACACCCGGAGATCCCTGGGGCGTCAGCAACACCACTGGAGTACTGGAGCAAAAGAAGACCACCAGTTGAACCCCGGTGAGCCAAGAAACAGACAAACATGTGGAAGTAGTTAAAAAATCCCAAAACCTAATGTCCGAATTCGTAAGTCATTTAAGCATTTGAAATTCTGGAATATTTTAGATACATAGACATGGGCCCCCCAAAACAAAGGTGTGATTAGGTGCTCGAGAGCAGTAAGCATCCCCTGCCTACTATAATACACCCACCATATCTCTGTATCTGTGGAAAAAGTCAGTGAAAATGAAAAGCGTATATGAAAGCGTTTGTAGGCTTCGTCTTCGGCTGAGGCCATTAAATCGGCTCAGGCCAATAAATCGGAAATAAGTTTAGAAACGGTCACATATTAGGGGTCCGCAATGTGATGGTGTCTCACATAAAACTTTTTAACTCTTGACACAAGCTTCCCTTTGTAATCACCCTGTGTCAACAGCTTACGAGTGAGTAGCTTCCCTCTATCAACAACGTCTTGATACTCGAAGCAGGCTCTAGCATAGCGGACTAGCTGAGAGGTCCACATAAACTTCTTATGAATGGAACACATTCAGTATAGGAGTAAATCATGAAAAAATGTTAACTAATAGATAGAAGCAATGGTGACATAAGATGAAATCAGGCAGGTGCAAGGTAACTATGAAATACAAGGGCGGAGCTACCTATACGCAAATACGCAGGTGCGTGTTGAAATTTTGTCAAATTGACAAAATTTCAACGCGCACCTGCATATTTGCAAGCTGAAAATTGGTAAATTGAACAAGATATCAGTATCAGCTGTCAATAGACTTGACAATATCAAACTATTTTAGGAGCTAAAGCCCTAGATGTCCCCTCAGAGACAGTGAAACATTATTGTGCGTATCATGTAATTGCCTCTACCTACGCCCCTGAAATATTCGAGGTAAGTATGACCAGTCTGGGGACTTATGGATTTCCATAACGCATATTTGTGATGGTTAACCATGCATTTTAAATGAACTGACATGATGGCTTACCATAATGTAATTACTGAAATTTTTACCACAAGATGTCACTACATGTCCGAAGGATGAAACGTGATGGAACGCCATAACGTTGGTTTCTTCTGGTGTTATGGCTGACCATAACAAAGGCTAAAAACCCAAAGTACTTTTCTGTCGCGTAACTGATGCAAAACCTTAAGTAACTCGTACGGTTAGCATCCGTTACAAAAAAGCAAGCACTGTAGACAATTTTGATCGTAACACTTTATAAAAAATTGAAAGCAAATATCTACTTTTCTTGGAAATAAAACAAGTCAAATGCACAGCAATATTTGCCTAATTTTGGCCATAATTCTTCAGACATAACCAAAATAAAACTTATAATACTGAGAATAGTTAAGGGCTGGACCAAATATTAATTTTAAGTGTAGACAGGTCAGACTGAACACTGCCAGTAGGTTAATTTGCCATTTTAGTGAGTTGGACTGAAAAATGTAAGAAGTATGGCTGACCATCACAAATATGCGTGACGGAAATCCATAAGTCCCCAGACGGATGACGAAAGTAGAGCTTGAAGGCAAGAATGGCACTGACAATGCATGTAGGAGATTTTAAAGGTTAGTATGATGAACACAAGGTACATGTAAATAATGATACACACACGGTAAGTATGAAAATGAGTTGATGAGACAAGAGAGATAACCAAAGGAATGACAAGAGCACTGAAGAAAACTGTAACAAGTCTAGGCTAACCAGAATGACAAAAAATAAATGAATGAATAAATACATAAATAAATAGAAAGGCATTGCAAAGGACCTTGTATGATAAGGGCCGTTTTTGGCCCCCATTCAAATTCTCTTGCACGGTTTCTATTACTTATTATTTGTGCGTATGGGAACAAGCAGAAATAATATGTTTCATCTTTGTTAATTTTCAGAATAACATGATTTCTGATATGCCTATGTTGTTTCAATAATATGAAGGAAAACTGCAAGAAAACTTGAGTTTAATACATCTTCCTTTTAAGAAATAATTCATTTACAATAGCTTTTGTAAGCTTTTAATAATAAGCGTTTGATGAAATGCTTATACGTTTGATAATACTGCTAATTACCTGTGCACTGCACAAGACCTCCCCAGGTACCCCACCAACTCAAGTTTGCAAGTCCAGAGACGCTAACTAAAAATTCGAACAGATCAAAATGAAATAAATGCCAAATTATTCACTATGTTCTAACTAAGAAATTGAATTACCACTGCATAAGCACAGTTGATATTTTCATGGAATGTAGAATTTTGTCAGTATACAAAATACAAAATGTGCTGGAGGCTGGGCGCATATATTTTTAAAGCCGCAAAGGCTACCAAATTCATCATTTTCGTCAGAATCTGCTTGGGGTATAGGTAAGTTCAACACAAAAACACAAATATTTTATGTAAGAAGTGTTTAATTTTGTGTTTGCTGTTACAGTCAGGATTTGACCTTTCCTATGAATATAGGCCTTTTGAAAAATGAGTTTTCTGGGGGCCAAATATGGGCCTTATAATACCAGGTCTTTAAGGAAAAATACTGTATGGTTAAATTTAATTCCTTTTTAGATCCTTATTTCAAATGAATACAAGGTAAATTATTTTGTCAAATCTGAATTGGAGCTATGGTTCTTGTTCTATGTCCTATGTCCGATAATGCACTATATATGAAAGTACCTTCAGTCGTTACAGAGCTATGGAGCAGAAACGATTTTCGACAGACGGACGTACAGACTTCAATCAGGCCGAGAGGTTATAAAACTTGAGTACATTCTCACACTCAAAATAATGCACACTGATTGGCTGCTTCCGAGCACATGCTCGGAAGCAGCCACTCAGTGTGCTTTATTTTGAGTTTGAGATCATTCTCAAGTTTTATAACCTCGAACACAGAATTCAATACGTCTCCCCTCCTAGAGCGGTAGAGGGTAGAGGCGTGGGGAGGACAACTATCTGTGTAACAACAATCTCGGTACAAAAGTGTTATCTCCTGCACTTAAAATTCTATACTTCCGTACGTAAATTAAAATATATATTCTGCCATTTTTACTATAGATTAGAAAATGGGTTTTAAGTCAAATTGAAATTGCTATGAAACTAGCCCCAGCTTACTCCAGAATCATGTTTCGATATTGTAAGCAATTGCATTTTTTCCTTCGAGAGTGACAATAATGTACGATTTAATAAATATAACGGTTGATTTTGTTGAAAACATCAAAGCTAATGTTTTTTTCTCGTTTCCCTTTTTTCTCCTTTCTTTAACTTTTATTTTATTTTTTTTTTTTTTTTTTGCCGTCCCGCATCCAATCATTCCTTAACTAGGCCTCTCTACCCTTATGAAAGAAGAAACTCTCTTTAGCAGCCCAGGTCGTTTCTTATCTCATCACTTATCTGTCATCAGGGTATTATGTAATCCAAAAGCTGTCTTTAAACTGCTTTGAACAATTAATGACAGTCCAGTACGGCGACTTTTCAGAGTTTACGCCTTGCCAACGGCAACATAGAATCATTAGCCAAGATCAAAATGTAACGCCTGGAAAATGCATCTATATGGACTGCAGGTGCATATATGAGCCGCGACACGAAAAAAACAACAAAGTGGTTGTGCGCCCAGTGCAGACTCAGATCAGCCTCGACAGCCGCCCAGTTTGATCAGACTCTTTGTTAAGTGCTCAAAGGGTAGCTAAGGGTCTAAGCTACCTCCATGCGGACAGGGAAGACTCTGATCAGACTGGGCGGATGATCTGAGTCTGCGCTGGGCGCACAACCAGATTGTTGGTTTTGTCGTGTCGCGTTGCATATATCTGTATGTGCTGTATGTGCATAGTTTAATACTGCTTTGAAACTGCAATGGTGAAAAGTGTAAATAAGCTGCTATGTCAATTTTGACCGTATGCGCGTAAAATTCATGGATATAAACTGACCGCCAAAGGGAGTAACGTTAGTATCAGCTGTTACAATAAATTAATCAATAAAAGTGCGATGGATTAACAACTATGATAATTCATGCTAGTATGGCCTGTTATGCGACCCATGCCAGCCCGATGATAGGATAGGACTGGCTTGGATCGTATAAATAATTGTTTTAAGGTGAATGGCTGCACTGTTAGGGGGAGTAACTCTGCCATTGATGTTTTGAATCTCTATCAGTGGAGGTCAACTCTTAATGTAAAGAAATTGCACCCCTGAAAGAAAATTCTTTCCTCTATGGGTAAATCCATTTTGAAATGGATATTGTATTGTTGGCTTGATGCAGTCGTTAGTCATAGATTTGTTGGGTCTTCTAGTGCACATAAAAGCAAGCCGTGTCTTATTATTTTTGTACCCCCCACCCCCCCCCCCCCACCCGCAAAAAATAAAAGAAAAATAGGAGGAGCTTTTGCACTTGCACTGCAAATGCTCTTTACATTAATATTTTAGGAGGAAAATGCAGTGTTTTGGGCATATAATACGTGTGAAATTTTAAAGTATCGTTAACTAATTACGTCGTTAGTTTTGAGTTGAGCAACTGGGCCCATGACAGCAAATAATAAGTGAAAAATTATTTGAATAGGACAAAATGGCGAAACAACAACAACAACAACAAATTACAAAAAAAAAAAAGAAGAAGAAAAAAAAAAAGAAAAAAAAAAGAAGAAGAAAAGAACACCTGACAGAGCACCCATTTACCTTCAAATGGCTTGGCATGGATCGTATCATTCTTGAATTTTGACTCTTTGTATTCGAACTTATAGGGTGAGTTATATTAAAACATAAATCTTTATAAAATAAACACAAAATGGAGTATTTCTATACAAGGAGAAGACCGGAAAGGTGGAACCCTCATCACGTGCGCTGGGGATGGACAGAGGAAACTCGGCCAGGAACACCTGTCCGGTATTACACGTACAGTGATGACGAAGATGATGCGACACGCAGAAATAATGATCTAGTGGGTAAGAAACTATAGGGTTAAGTCAGGTAAATTCAGACAGCAGGTAAATTCGGACAGTGACATTGTTTCCTTTATATGTCAGTTGTTTGGCATTAAAACAAAATTAACGGAGCAAACAGTAAAAATCTTATTGAGACGGCTCATGATGAGCCGTCTCATCTGAATTTTTACTGTTGCGATGGGATGTCCGAATTTACCCGCTGTCCTAAGTTACCCGACTCGACCCTATATAATAATAGTTTTGCAATTTCTTATATACTGCGAATTGGATGAAAAGAAAATAGTCTCGAAAATTTGAATTTCCTGTTTCATGACAAATTGCCTCAGTCAAACTGAATACGCGGCAATATGATATGAAAACAGGAAATTCAATTTTTAGAAATTTCAGAAATGTTTGGTCAGGAACCGACATAATCCTTAACAATATCCTGCCTTTTAACACCAAATGGGAAAGGAAAAAATACAAAATAAAGACAGCATACAAAGCAAAACAAAATCAAACGAAATGCTCTTTTCCGACAGATGACCGCAAGGCTATTCTAAATAATGTACTGAAAATCGAAAACAAATACATGTAGTATGGAAGCGTCCTAGTGACAAATATGAGCCGCGACGTGACAAAACCAACAATGTGGTAGTGCGCCCAGCGCAGACTCAGATCAGCCTGGGCATCCGCCCAGTCTGATCAGAGTCTTCACTGTCCGCATGGAGATACCTCAGACCCTGAGCTACACTTTAAGCGCAAAGCAAAGGTTCTGATTAGACAGAGCGGATGCCCAGGTTGATCTGAGTTTGCGCTGGGCGCACAACCACATTGTTGGTTTTGTCGTGTCGCGGCTCATTATGTTTTTAACCTGTCACTAGGACGCTTCCATAGAATAGAAAGCCGACAAAATATAACAACAATAGTCAGAAGCCACACTAGAAGCACTGCATTTCCTTGGAACGGTCTGCTTTATATACATGACTGGATTTGTGTGTGTGTGTGGAGGGGGGGGGGGGGGGGGGGGGCTTAAATCGCTCCACATTCTGTCGTGCCTCATAAACATATATGAGCCGTGACACGACAAAACAAAGAAAGTGGAATGTGCGCCAGCGAAGACTCACATCACCCTGGGCATCCACCCAGTATGAACAAAGTATTCGGTTTGCGCTCTAAGGGCTTAA
This sequence comes from Ctena decussata, assembly GCA_963989385.1. Taxonomy (NCBI): domain Eukaryota; kingdom Metazoa; phylum Mollusca; class Bivalvia; order Lucinida; family Lucinidae; genus Ctena; species Ctena decussata. The sequence goes on along the minus strand of OZ022503.1, from coordinate 74,025,600 downwards.
GCTACCTCCGTGCGGACAGCAAAGACTCTGATCAAAGAGATGCTGTGCTAATTTTCTTACTTTCTTCACTTTACTTTAGCAGTACATACGGAAAGGAGTTCAAGTGATGATTTAAAGATAGTACAGCTCAACACCAGAGCACGAGAAAATGCACGTGCTCATCACACAGATAAATTCGACCAAGTCGACGAAGGTGATCTAATCGTCCGGAGAGGACAGATGTTTACAGTCGACTTGAGATTAAACAGATCTTTTAATCCTAGCTCGGACACAATGAAGTTTATATTTTGTATAGGTAAGTAGAAGTAGTAGGAAGAGAGAAACCATAAAAGAAAGAAATAGAAATATGAACCAAAATGCATTTACTTTTCCATGTCTTACTCCTACTGTACTTCGTTAAGTTTTTCACAGTACACTGTAAAATATAACTGTAGATTTTACGGTAGAATAACTGGAAACCAGCTGCCAGTCCTTTTCCCGTTATTTTTACGGGCGTTTGCCTGTAAGACATTATTGAAAATCACGAAATGGAAGTTTTATATTAATTGGCCGCACTCGAAAATAACTTTATATTGTTGAAGGGCTATCTGACCAAAACGACACCTGCTCTATTCTGTCCCACTCTGCTTGATGATTCCTGCAATTTTTACGGGCGCCCGTAAAAATAACGGTAAAATGACTGGCAGCTGGTTGCCAGTTATTTTACCGGTAAATCTACGGATTTTTTTACAGTGTAGAGCTCAACATGAAGCCTTTATAGAGATTAGAGGTAGACATTTTCCCACTTGGCACACAATGTTGAACCGACATTGATTCAACATCATGACGTTGTATCAATATTGGTTTACATGACATGTTGAGTCAATGTTTTCTCCCTACTGGGCTTATTAATTTAATTCGTCATTGCGACACTGCTTTCTCCAGGCACTTTGAGCTGATAAATCTTTGGCTTTACCATATACCGGAAAGACTTTGCAAGCAAAGAATATTTTTGACACTATCGACCCACTTGCATTGAATTTCATTTTCATGATGTGTAATACATCTACTGCATTATAAATAATCGAAGATAATCTAAATGTCTCATGGTTTCCATTTAATTTCAACCAAAACGAAATGAATCTTTTTTTGTGTGTGTGTCAAATATTTGGTGTTATAGAATTGTTTAGATTGAAAATAAGTTTGAAGAATTTCAGCTGCACTCTTTCTAATTTGTCGCTTTTCCCGATACCCCATACCTCATAACCGTAAAGTAAAATTGGTTTGATGAGATTGTTAAATACACACAAATCAATTTCAATATCAGACTGCAACGCAAAGGTCCTACTTTTCTTCAAAAGTAAAGCCTTATTTGCCTGTTCAGCCGTCTGTTAACCACATGCGTTTTAGCTGGTTTAAGTAAATAGGAGTAGCTGAGATATTTACCTGTATATAAAGGTCTCTATAGAATCACATGGAATGACCACTCGTGTAAGATCCTCTTAGCCCGTAGTTTTATCTTTGTGAATTCATATACATTTTGTGGCTCTTCATTAAAGGTCCATGTTTTAGGGAATAAATGATTATCTGACTGCTTTCATGAACAGCGAACACCTTCCAAAATGGGGTTTACTTAAAGTAAAAAAAAAACTGCTTCACTAGGCAGCCAATTCTTTCGTTTAAGAGGAGCCCCAACCCACTGGGCACACAGCGCTGAATCAGCATTGAATCAATGTTGATTCAATTTAGTTTCAACGTTGTTTGCCTGCTGGGAATGTTGAGAGTCAAATATGATCAGAATTAGCTAACTTTAAAGTGTTCTAATTTACCTTATGTTTCATGTTTTCCCAGGGAATAATCCTTTACCAGGAAATGGTACACTAATGTCTTTGACTGGCGGTGACAGTAGGGGCGGCTGGACGACAACCTTTCAAACGGTCACAGGAACTGATTTACAGATTTCCATAACAACGGCTCCTGACTGTATTATCGGTGACTGGCGATTGTCTATACATACTGGTAGAAAAGGGCATGCGTTATCAAGATACAACCACAAGGAACCCATTTATATTCTTTTCAATCCTTGGTGCATAAGTATGTGTTCTTATTGTTTTAGTTTACCGAATTTATTTAGCAATAAAATGGTGATTTTAGAATGACCAAAATCTAAATCAGTCATATAAAGTTCAGCTTTGAGATGGGTTTGCCTTTTGAAACAATACCCAAAATCTAGATCAAGTCTTGTGCCTTAAACTATATCGCTCTTATAAGACGGATATAGATGTTTTCGAACGGAGGATCCCCCGTGGTATAAGCAACATTGCGGTATATTATAAAAACACAAAGGTCCAGGTAAAATTAAGGCCAAATATGGCACCCGCTTAAAATCTCTTAAACTTTTGTATGTACTTAAAACAGAAAATGCCAAGACTACCGACATGCAATTACCAGGTTTTATAATGCTTCAACTTTCTCTTGACACAGGTCGATTGCCAAAATTTTGAAAACGAAAATTCAAAAAGATCGGGGCCATAATGACCATACTGGTACCTGGTGCTTTTATATCCTGACATGGTATATGTGCAAAACTAAACAGTGTTTTTCGAAACGAAAAAACGAAAACATGCACTGAAAAGGTACTCGCTGGGCCAACAACGTTGACTCAACATTGAATCATCGTTTTGAAGTTGAATAAACTCTGATTTAATGTTGAATCAAAGTTAGGTGCATGAGTGATATGTCCTATCTTTGTTAAGAAAGGAGACGTTTACTTTCGGATTTTAGGGGGTGAGTGAAGTCGGGTTTAGCGCTCTGCCAACGCACAGGTCATATGGATACGGGATCTCAGTTGGAGGTCTCCCCCGAAATACCAGAGAAGCGAGATATCAAACCTATGATACCTGGACTGGCTTCTAGCACGTAAACCACTACACTACCGTCACTCCTCGTATTTAAGAGTCTGAATAACGTGATAAAATGAGTTTATGATGTGTTTTGTGGCCATAATGACAGAAAATAAATGAATATGCTTGCGGGCTTCAAATGTCATGTAGGTGTGACAAAGCTATTTCTAGAACTGAAACTCCATCTGCAATGTCCAACCAGCTAAACAACGTTAAAATAACGTCGCATCAGGTTCGATGCGATGTCTTGATGCGATGTATTGACGTCGCAATGACACCAATTCGACGTCGACGTTGTGTGCTGGATATCAATAAATGGAAGTGTAAGAATTTCGTTTTCGAATTGATGAAACATTTCCTTGTTTGTTCTCTGTAGATAAATAACCGTGTTGCCCTTCCAGCCGAAATAAGGATACTAGTACATTATTACTGAAAGAAGAAATCTCATTGGTCTTATTTGTCTTCTTGCAGGAGATGACGTGTATTTTCCTGACGAAGAGAAACTTTCCGAGTACATCCTCAACGACAGTGGCTGTATATTCACCGGTAACTATTGGCAGATGGGTGCTAAGCCCTGGTTTTTCGGACAGGTGAGAGACAGACAGACGTCCAGACAGGGTTGGATTTTAAGGATACTGCTGAGATATTTTTTTGATTCCTGAAAGAAAACATATGTTGTGACCCCTCATTCTTCTCTGCGGCAATTTCAAAAAGATTTCATCAATGTGGAGCCGATAGAAGGGTGACAGTGAAACAGTGAAAAGCTATGTATAGTCCTATCACGTTTATGGACAGTACAGATGCCACTTAGGTATTGGGGTTCCGTTCTAGTGTTGAATTGTGTATACGTGGGCATGGGTACATTATCAAATTAAATCTGCTTGACAGAAAATCGTTATGATTTTACGTCTCGTGTGAAAGTGATTGTTGTTGTTGTTGTTTTGTTGCAAACATCGACTCGCCTTTACGAGAGTTGACCCTCCACTAAGAAGGGACGTAAAAATGAAAATGGTACCCATTTATCTAGTGTACCCATTTACCTAAACAGCTTAACCGCCTGGACCCAGTTGTTCAAGACTAACGACGTCGTTAGTTAACGGGACGTTAAAATTTCAAACGTTAGTATCACAAATATGCCAATATTTTTTGTTGCAAAAATGTGAGAAGCTTTTGCATTGCAAAAGCTTCTCACATATTTTCAACATAAAATATAAGTGTATTTGGCTACAAAGTCACAAAACACTTAACGAGTTAACCTCTTAACGAGCTCGTTAGGCTAACGATACTTTGAACAACTGGGCCCTGATGTACATACCATGTAGTTTAGCTGGGAGCTGTATTTATAACATGATAGAAAATTCGTTTGTACAGGGCAACACTTGTTGCACGACACAAATCTATTGCATGCAACATGTTCAATCATCTTAACGTATCCTACTTGTGAAAAATGCAACATAACACCAAAGAATATATGTTGCCTGAAACAGATATACTGCATGCATCATTTCTGATTGACTATAAATACATGTATCCTGCTTGCGACAAAAATGGTTGCATGCCACGTGTGTTAGGCAACATGTAAAGCCGTGTAAACCAACCTCACGAGTAAGAGCTTTAATTGAGCTGCAACACGACAAAACCAACAAAGTGGCATGTGCGCCCAGCAAAGACTCAGGTCAGCTGGACATCCATCCAGTCTGAACAGAGTATTCGCTGTCCACATGGAGGTAACTTAGACCGTTCGCTATTCTTTAAGCGCATAGCAAAAACTCTGATTAGATCAGGCGGCTGGCCCAGGCTGATGTGAGTCTTTGCTGGACGCATATGCCACTTTGTTGGTTTTATCGTGTCGCCGCTCAATTATTTCTCACCGGGAAATGGGGCTTATTCACATAATTGTTAGAGCAGAAGATGATGATGCAGTTTTTGTCTCGCCTGCGAAGCAGAGGCGAGACATATGTATTGCTTTTCCGGTGTCGTCGTCTGTGTCGTCGTCGGCGTAAACTTTTGTCGAGTTTTTGCGTTTAGGTCATTTTCCCAGAAACTATAAGGGCTAGAGCCATGAAACTTGATTCGTGCATACATCTGGAAGAGTAGCTCTCAAGGCCATCATAAATATTGAGTCTTGACCTACATTTTACGGTTGACTGACTTTGCAATTTTTTGTCGAGTTTTTGCGTTCAGGTCATTTTCTCAGTAACTATAAGGGCTAGAGCCATGAAACTTGGTTCATGCATACATGTGGAAGAGTAGATCTCAAAGCCATCATCAATATTGAATCTTGACCTACATTTTATAGTTGACTGACCTTGCAATTTCTTGTCAATTTTCTGCCTTTAGGTCATTTTCTAAGAAATTATAAGGGCTAGAGCCATGAAACTTGGTTCTTGCGTACGTCTGGAAGAGTAAATCTCAAAGCCATCATCAATATTGAGTCTTGACCTACATTTTACGGTTGACTGACTTTGCAGTTTTTGGTCAAGTTTTAGCGTTTAGTTCTGTTTCTCAGTAACTATAAGGGCTAGAGCCATGAAACTTGGGTCATGCATTCATCTAGAAGAGAAGAGCTCAAAGTCATTATCAATATTGAGTCTTGACCTACTTTTATGGTTGACTGCCTTTGCAATTTTTTTGTCAAGTTTTCACGTTTAGGCCTGTTTCTCAGAAATTATTAGGGCTAGAGCCAAGAAACTTTCATTCATGCATATATCTTTGCTGATTGAGCTCTGTTTTTGTGACAAAGCGCCAGCAGGCGAGACACCGCATTCCGCGGAATTCTTGTTCTTTATATAAGTGATAGTCTTGAATTATTTCAGTTTGAGGACGACATATTAGCAGCCTCCATCTACTGTCTAACACGAGCTTTTAACTTCCGTTACGGGCGGGCGCTGGCTGACCCTGTTAGAGTTTCACGGGCATTGTCAAAAATTGTGAGTATTGGTCTAGTGGTGTAACAAATCGAGAGATTTTGTGGGTCAAAGAAACTTCATAATATATTTTATACCATGTACATCGGTCGAATCGGTCGCATGCACACGTTACCGTCCATCTTTAAAGTCTCCATTGGCCCACGAGTAGTTGAAAACCGTCTAAACACAAATCATTATGAAAGACACTTCAACCTTCATGTTTGGTTTTGAAATGTTGGTCTGTGTTCATATACTCACAATTGGCAAAAAGTAGGGGAAACATGTTTTTGTAAAACAACAAATCGCCTCACAAAACTCAAGTACTTTTTCTCTGGCTAACCGCCGAGTGATACCGGGACACTGAAAGGACTTCCACCAGCCACCTCCCTCCCCATACCCTAACACACACACGCTTGTACACTACACCATTTTGTTCCAGTTAATGATGTCAAAAGTATGTCATTTTAGCTGATCCAATTCATTTTTCGAACCTTTTTATATGAAACTCAAGGATGTTTCATTTCTTTAAAGTTGGCTGTTCACGGTCATTTACAATGGCGAAACTATGGCGAGAAGCTTGCAGCGATACCTAACGATATTTTTTTTATGCTAATAGAGCAATGCGGCCTTTAACCATTTTTTAATCAAATTTTAATACACTTGCTCCCGTCGTTTATTTATGTGGTTTCATATACAGCATTCATTGACAAAATACGACCTTTAACACAGTTGTATGAAAAGCAAAAAGTTGCAGGGTTGCAATCACTAAAAGTGTATTCATACACTTTACCACATGTTCTGTTTTGAAAATCAATTTAGCCGCGACACGAGAAAACCAACAAAGTGGTTGTGCGCCCAGCGCAGACTCAGATCAGCCTGGGCATCCGCCCAGTCTGATCAGAGTCTTCGCTGGTCGCACGAAGGTAGTTTAGACCCTTAGCTACCCTTTAAGCGCTTGGCGAAAAGTCTGAGCGGACCAGGCGGATACCCAGGCTGATCTGAATCTGCACTGGGCAAACAACCACATTGTTGGTTTTCTCGTGTTGCGGCTCAATTTACTTTAATAGGTAAACAGTTGCGACGATAGAGGTGTGTTGGTCGGCAATTGGTCGAAACGGTACGACGGCGGAAAACCCCCTTTGTATTGGTCCGGAAGTGTGGCGATCCTCAGACAGTATATCAAGACAAAATCTCCTGTGAAATTCGGACAGTGTTTTGTGTTCTCTGGATTACTCACTACAAGTAAATATTATCTTTTAAGACGAATAAGTACACCTTTATGGAAAGCAAGTCTGCCATTTTCATATTTGTTTATGAAAAGAAGATTCTTTCCTTTAAGAGTAGACCCCTTCGGAAGGATTATATCCTTCAGGGAAGCAAATAGAACGTCACAAAAGTTGCTCCCCTTTGAAAAAAATGGCAGAAAAAATATGGACGTGTACCCATATATCGTAATTTTATTTGAGACACGACATAAAATGTATACAATTTATAGCTGATGTGAAGTGGATAGCATAGTTTGAATTTTCAAAAGTATAAAGTTTGCAATTTTTTCTTAGCAGAGCATCAACAAATATATATGCCGTATGAAATCAGATTATTTGTGATTCAGACCCAAAGACATGGGGAGATAATCCAGTCTGACCATACCTACCCTAAATTCAAGGTTTTCGCCATACTTCATTCTTTGAGCATTGTTCTCAGAACAACCATAGGATACACGAACAACAAAGGACATCTACGATTAAGGCGAGGATTTTCCCCATTAGGCCTGCGCGACAGGTCTGAATTTTCAAAAGTATAAAGTTTGCAATTTTTTCTTAGCAGAGCATCAACAAATATATATGCCGTATGAAATCAGATTATTTGTGATTCAGACCCAAAGACATGGGGAGATAATCCAGTCTGACCATACCTACCCTAAATTCAAGGTTTTCGCCATACTTCATTCTTTGAGGTAATAAAAATATTCAAATTAGTCATTCATTCCATAAATTTTTCTCATAAATGCATGCTAAATACATGCATATAACAATACAAAACAATGATTTTCTTCTTGTTACGCCTGATTGGCATTTAAACATGCAAAACCGTAGTTCTGCTTCCGGCCAAAACGGCCAAAAGAGAACGCTTCACTATAATTAAAATACAAGTACTTTTCCCCCCGTGACCCAGCATTTCCTTCATGCAGCAGACTTATGCGATGCAAGTACGCAATATATATGAGTGGGAAGCTGGGTCACGGGGGTGGGGGGGGGGAGGGGGGGGGAACGATACTCAGGAAGCCAACGAAGAAGAATGGTCAACAGTAGCAGTGTGATCTTCAAGGATTATGTTGTGTACTATAACCTTGAAATGAGGTCAAGGTCACATACATATAGTCGAAACTATCCAGTGTTGTCTGTTCTGTAAGTATTGTGAGTCAAAAGGGGTAAAATGTATACAATAAGTCATTATTTCAACGATCAATTTGAGGATAGTTTACAATTTATCTCAGCATTGACGTCAACGTCAATGTATGTTTAACGTATTTTACATAGACAAAAACATTCGAAAATTCATTTGTCATGCAAGTTACATTTCATAGTCATAAATGCAAAACAGAAGTCAGTGATCCGTATAATTTTTTAATCATGGGGAAAATTCACGCCTTAAGCATAGAAGTCCTTCTTCTATCACCCTGAGCATCTATGCAGACTCAGTTGGTTCGTCGTCTTTCATTAAAGAGATTGCTCAGGTTCCGTAGATTGTGATAGGAGTCCAGCAGGCACACAAGTTTAAACCAACGCTGAATCAACCATGATTTAATGTCAGGACGTTGAATCAAAATTGATCCAACCTTGCTACAACGTTGTGGACCTGCTGGAAACCATCGTAATATGCAGGGTTGATCCAAAAGTAATGTCACTGTGTCCAGTGCGCGCTTATTCATCGTAGCATTATCATGAAAATTATATCTAGCTTCACTGTAATTCAGTTCTGATTAACAGAATAAATATAAAGTTGGAATCTTTTTCCGTTCCAGCTGTACAGACGCTCGAAGTATGCCACCGACGCCATCGCGCCGCACGTTAAAATAACGTTAATTACAGGAACATAATTTTCAAAGACAATCACAATTTAAAATCAAACTAACGCGCCAAATCAGATGAAAATCTAATGCGATGAAGAAATATATATTTTGCCACCTACTGTTGAAACGTTGATAACGCCATTGCAGTTTGAAGTTCCCTAGTTAGGGCGAATGCTTGTTACTGCCGAGTGAAAAATGTTGATTTCTGACAAATGCGTCAGCGCATAGCTATGCGGTTTTGTCACAAATTAGGTATATATACCATTAAAGACTCTAGGGCTGTTAAATTAGACATGCGGGAATGTACCAGGGTCTATGAGGCTTGTGTAAAGGTGCAATCAGCGCCATAGTGTTGCGGATGAGTGGCTTAAGGATCGTCTTAAACCGGAGGACCATTATGTGCAATGTTAGACAATAACGTAACTTTTGTTTATACCCCATATATGAAGATCGATGTTCCGCGATTCGAATATTGTGCGAATTCTTGAGTATGAGCAAGGGAGCTGTTGAAATAATATTGAAGGAAGAGAGAGACATGGATGTATAGACATTAGTGCAATGCTGAAACAACGAAGATGCTACTTTGGACATGACACAATATCAGAATTTCGGCTGTTACGTCAACAACGTTATTGACGTGCGGCGCGTGTCGTTACCATGACTTCTTTCGATCTCGATATCTCGATAACTCTGCATTATATTCTAATGACATTTTCAGATTAGACCGCAAATAGAGTAAGCTACTTGCATATGAAATTTTGTTTCCTTCTTTTCATTCTACGCGATTTTATAGCAGCAGTGACATTACTTCTGGATCAACCCTCGTATTAATGTTCATTGCTGTGTAACTATCGGTGCCACACGCTTTTACAAAACCATTTATTAACAATACAATTCACGCGCATATAATGACTCGCTATGCGGATTTTCATATGCAAGAAAGATTGCATTTGCAGGTATCGATGATAGACTTGTATGCAAGTTATACAGATTCGGATATTGTAAAAATGGAATAGCAAATGACATTGAGGAAAATATTAACTGAAAATGATTTTGACGTGTGAACTGCTGCTAAAGGTCTCGCAAATTTTAAAGATAGCTGATCATGGCCTGAAACGAGGATTTTTTTTTATAAAAATGCACAGTGAGTGTAGAAATCAGCAAGGTAATGGCGATTAGCGTAAAAATGGTAATTAAACATTATCGTTATTTATGTAGCATTGTGGTTGAATTTATGCAATGATAACGATCAAACATGGTTTTTCATTGCATTAACATTTGCAAAGTCCGTCGGCCTTGCATTTCAAAAGCTTACTGGGGACCTGGCAAATGTTAATGCATGAAAAAACATGTTTGATCCCTACATAGAGGATCTTAAACATGTGGTCATTTCATATGAAATGACCACGAGTGTAAGATTCTGTTTATTTTATGACCCTTTAAAATGGATATTAACGCCTTCAAACTGAACATTATTTTAAAAAAAGCATTGCTGACACGGACGTTATCATTGACGTTATATGTTCGCGCCAAAGTGTTATTACACGTGATGTCATACGACTTTTATGATACGACGTTATCCACTGAATAACAGTGACGTCATATGATAAATTGTTGTTCACCATGTTATAACATGAACGTATGTATAAGCTGGGTTTAATAAAGATTGTTTTGTTTTGTATACTACATTAAACTCCATTTCAGTCACATCCATATTGAAAAGTCACGTCACTGTCCCGTGATATTACTGTATAATAGGTTTGGCAGCCATTTGCCCAGTATTTTACCGTAAAAATTACGGGAACATTTACAGTGTACTTGTTCTGTGCATGCGAGTTTTCTCACTTATTTACAGTATGTCGGGCTCTTGGTCTCCCGTGTCGCAGTGTGACCACCTTCGCATCGGCTCATGATGTGGATGCAAGCATGACCATCGACAAATACTGGGATATTTCCGGAAACCAAGCAACTGAACTCACAGATCTTGACAAAGAGAGACCTTGGTACGGTTAAATGAATGAATGAATGAATGAATGACAGAAAGAAAGAATGAATGAATCCAGGAGAGGAAAACAATTTTAGGGGAATAGCTAGGGCAACTACTGCACGCGCATAATCACATTTCGCATATGCTTTTGAGCGGAAGTCTTCGGATTAAGCACCAGAAATACTTTAAATTGTTGTGTTTTATTCATTTTTTCTTCTTTTTTTGTGTGCTGTTTGATGCTTGTCTAGATTATCGAATTAAATATCATTTTAAAGTTTCAAATAGGCAGCTGCCTATTGAAATTTTGTTGATTTGACGAATTTCAAGTTTGTAGCTATTATATCTAAATACGGACCTACGTATTTAGATATAATAGCTACAAACTTGAAAATTACTGCATTATTCCAGTGCACACCATCATTGCATTGCACGCAAGTGTTTTACGACTCGGGGACGTACACAGTTTTGTTCAGCGTTTTAGTGTGTGCCCGTCAGTCTGCCAGGAACGTGTATAAACTCGTTCACGGCTACATTGTAATTGATTATCATACAATCAAATGAGGAACTAAAGCAAGGTAGTCATTTTCCATGTTCTAAGGATATGATACTATCTCTTACTTTTAGGTAAAGGACCAGTTATGATGATAATAATTCCAACTCATCTTTTTAATGCTAACTTAGCGCAATTCGATTGGTTTAAACTTGTTTATTTGCATAATGTCTAACAATTCACGAAGAAGACACAGTAACTAATATATCAATACATGTATACAAATGAGATTCGAAAAAAGCCAAAAGGCTTATATAAATTCGTCTCCTTTAAACAGTCATTGTGGAGAAAAAACGACTTGTGATCAAGGTCACTATCATAATAGTAATCAGCTCTAGCAATCTTACCATACAGTTGAACGATGATATGCAAATATACATTCCAGCAAGTAATACCTATAAAATGCATATGAAATATAGGATCCGGCTGAGCTGGAAAAGAGAGACGGAAATATAATAGATACGAAAATAATTAGCAATAGAGAAATAAGTAGAATAAGAGAAAAAAAATTCTCACAAGTTGGTATCCTCAGGGGGTCCCTCGGTGAACAGAGCCACGTCGATCGTTTTAACCCAAGTCGCTATTCTTAAGCATAATGCTAACCTAAGTTTCATATACAGCCGATTGCATTTCATAGTCAGCCCATTGCATTATGGAAAACTTCCTAATCTATTTACTCTGTATGCTCAAAACGCTTACTTCAACGAATAAACTTATGTACTGACTTAAAAATAGATCCATTTGCCTCGGTGCTTAGTGCCAGATTTCCAAACAGGGGTGAATTTAGTGTAGGCGAACAAAACTGTGAATCTTCGTTCGGTAAGTCCACCCTAATAGCATTATATCGGTTACACTCTAGCAAAAAATGATTGTCTGTTTCAAAACTTTCGCAGTCGCAGTTGGGGTTAGCAATTATATTTTTATGATAAAGCTAATATCTTAAAGAACTACAATTTGTTCGTAGTCTAGCACGATGAATCTGTCCAAACCTATTACCACAGAAATAATAGGACGCAATTTGATTGGCCGAGAGCGAACAGAAAACGGTGTTTACACTTCGAAAAATCCCCTGAACAAGAAAGCTGGGTCTATTTGGTTCTGTTTTCTTTGCGGAATTTTCTGAGATACCAAGTACAGTTTTAATAATTTAAATGTTATGCGACAGTCTGCATGCTTAGTGATTAACCCAATCACGGTTGATAACTTTGCTGCACTCTTTAATTGCACACCGGGGGATCGGGCGTCAGACTCTATGATGGCCCCGACCTAAAGCTATATATTTTAGTTGGTAGGGACCGGAGCCTTTTTGTCTGTTGCTTGGTCCACCGGGGCTCAACTGGTACTTCCTTTTGCTTCAGATTTCCAGTGGGGTTGTTTGGCAGGACAGGGATCTCCACCTGTCAGACGGCCCGTTGTATCTGTTGAGTCCTCGTCTTTGCTTTTTCATGGTATTGAAATTTGATTTATGTGTTTACCGTGATGATTCATTGACGAGTTAGAGGGTTATCATGCGAACCGAACAACCAACTAAATGTTTGTACCACTTCAGATACTGAGGGTGAGGTTGGGCCTGTAAAATCGATTTAAGCCCCCCAGTAATTCATTACTGACCGTTCCAAGGCGGTAGTTCTGTTGTGGTTCTCTGTTGCCTGTTTTTGGTGTCAGAGTTTCTGTGATGTTTTACCTTATGTATGTTCTTATTATTATTGGTTCGGTTTGGGTTGCTGAGTGGCTACCTTTTGGGAACAAGCTGCTTACTCGGTTGGCCATATGTTCTCTGTATCTTGATTATTTGTAATCTTAGTTGTTTCCAACTATGGTTTGAGGGCTGGATTTGGATTTTGATTGTTTCAGTTCCTGGTCTTTGCATACTTTTTACTTTTACAATTTTAAGATAAGGATTACCGAGTTGGAATTATAGAAAATAAATTTTATCTATTAATGTATTTTTGTGGATTTCATGGATGTGTAAACGCCAGTGAATGAATCACAGGCTTAACTTAAAGACCTTCTTTTTTGTGGACTTAATTATGGATGTATAAACGCCGGCGAATAACTTACAAACTTAACATAGAGTCCTTCGGGCTTTATTCACAAAAATAAAATTCATTCCTCTATATTAAACGGTAAGTCGTTTACCATTAAACCATTTCTAATAAGAACAACACATTGACGTGTGTCTATCTTAGAACTGGTTTCAAAGCTTCATTTTAAGTTTCGTTTCTGATTAGGAATTTTCATTGTTGGAATGATGTGTGGATGAAGAGGCCTGATCTTCCCCTAGGATATGGTGGCTGGCAGGCTATTGACTCAACACCCCAAGAGGCTAGCGACGGTAGGTGTGGTGTTTTACCCATTTGTGTCCAATGGACATTTCTGTATCTATAATTTGGATGAGTCTGTTTATATTTTAGAAGTGTCTGGTTATTTGTTTCTTAACGTTTATACGGAAATTGCCAAAACTTTTACTCAAGGATTGTGGACCCTGATTAGACGCTGCATGCGGTGTCGTCTGATCTGGAACTGCGTTATATTCCTAAGACCTTTTAATTAATAGATTAAATCTGTAGCCTACAAGTCTTTTCATACACAACTCATATCAACATACACCCATGAGAATGGTTTTTATTCGTTCATGACCCTAATTCCGAAATTTCGGCATTTCAATAGTGTTTTAGTTATTTTTCCGTTTTCGGGACAAAAGCATATAAAGGTTAACTTTCATAAAACGTTCACACTAAGCCCAAACAACGTTTCAACATCTCTTGAGGCATCGACATTGTTAAGGTGCTGTGGACCACGTAGGGATTTCTGCCAGTCACGCTCCTTTGTCAAGGAAACTAGGGTGCTTAGCATACTAGTTTTAAACATCAATATTGGCGGGATAATGACGACAATTCGGGTAAAAACGACTGCATTTGCATATAAAGGGATGTGACTCCGACTTTCATGTAGGCAAACTGAGCGAAATAAACATTTCATTAATGCTTTCGTTTAACTTTTATGCTGCCTCGTTTTGGCAAAGTTTCTCGTTGTTTTCAATATTGATCCAAAGTCTTTGCAATCGTGTCATATTTGTGAAAATCTTACAAAGATGGTTTAATATTAAAATCTATAAAATTGCATCTGTACATGTCAAGCAATTTTAGTTATTTCTGTATTTTTTTATTCAATTCGATGCAGTATACTGAAGATCGTTTCTCTAAAATTAGATAGATTAGAAAGTTTTGAATGCTGGAAAGTGAAATTTGTTAATTTTAACACTTGTCATGACAACTTAATCTAAGCTAAGCTGTCGCAAAACTTTGCCGGACGAAAGGCAAATTGTATGCAAATTTATTACAGCTTTGTGTCATTAATTTTTATCTTTATACATGAAAAGCAAACAGTTTTTTTTAATGCTGTTAAGTATATTTTGCAGGTGTGTTCCAATGTGGTCCAACGTCTCTCGTTGCGGTCCTGAATGGTAAATGTGACTTATTGTATGATGCTCCGTTCGTTTTCGCAGAAGTCAACGCTGATATCGTCAATTGGGGGAGAGAGGCAGATGGCGAATGGAAAATCATAAAAATTGACAAAACAAGGTATACAGGGACTAGAAGTATCAAAAGACGCATAAAATTATGCCCAGTGTCCCATAAAACATAGGCAACAACGTAGATCCAGATCAGACGCCTAAAAACGCGGCGTCTCATCAGGATCTGCACTGTTTGTACAAGAAAAAAAGACAGTTTTCTTTAAAAGAAAATAAGAATAATAAAATTAAAGTAAATTTACCCAGACACCCCTTAACTGACTAGTGGGCACGTCCAGCATACCAGGTTAGAAGGGTGCATTATGCATAAATGGGTTTACCAATTGATGCCTGACGTTCCACAGAAGAGATCTTTGAAACACAGATCAGACACTACAAAACGAGGCATCTGATCAAGGCCTATACTGTAAGCATTGAATCATGAATATTTTTAAGAGCACATTAGAACGCTCTACACCTTATTGCAATTGGACCTGCTCACGAGCATTGATAAGTATAGAGATCCAGATAGATCTGTGTCACTGTGGACTTATTTCTCGGCTTTCACGCACGGGATTCTTAGTTTGAATGCGATGGAAGACACTTGTCCGATCAACTTCTTCAATCCAGTAGACTTATCAGTATCCAGTGTTTTCTAACTGGAAATATTGGTATCAGGGTTGCAGTCTGTGACTGCTGTGTTGTTGAACAAAGTAGGTCAGTTACGTCATCTTTGTTTACATCCAAAGTGTCGCCCATACTACTATCGGTGGTGGTTTCTGCCGTATCAAACCGGTAACTCTGAAATGTATACGTAAATAACCACACACACCGAGGTAAATTGCCTGTTATGGTTTTGTACCCAGAGACTGTGGTCTCGGTAAACAAGCACGATGGAAACACAACATGTCTGCATCATATACATGTACTTTTTAGCTATAAGAAGTTGCCGGTAGGCAAAGATGAAAATATGCACGAAGGGCGCGTATGTGTATGGGATGGGAGCATCGTGTCTCTGGCACAGCATATGAAGTAACACACCCTCGCATTTTGCTGCGTGTAACATTTCCATCTCTTAAAATTGTATCCATATACTGCTTGGTTGACAGTTTTCATTTGCTGGCTGGCACAATGGGTAGTCGAACCCGCCACTTTCTGCATCAAAGCCGACCGCAAGCTCCTGTACCCACCTGAAAATGTAGAGGTTTGTATACCAGTTCTTCTAAAATATTGGTCATATCGGCAGTTGTTGACGATTTAAAAAAAAAGAACATTGTATAATTATATATCTAGACGACTCATAATTATCACAATTTCACAATATCGACATGGGGCGCCACCTATTTTTACATTTTCATGTTACACTGGCCAGAAAAAATATAGCATAAATCTAGATAATAGAGCCCTAATTAGCTGCCTTGTCTCAATTTACATTGTGATAATTACCAGGTTCGAGAGTAAAATAAATCATATTTTACAGTGTTGGAAAGAAGATAAGTACAAAGGTACCGGATGGTTTACCGCTGCCCCAGTGTTTGTCAGACTGTCAGAAAGTACGAGAGGACATAACAAACCAGTACAAATATCCAGATGGTAAAGCCTGGGGATACATGTAACTGTTCTCACAATGGCCATTTTGGAGGTAAATCGTCGGTTTTATGGTTGCAAATTTCGTTTTACAGCGACGCGTCAGTGTCGCCGTAAAACGAAAATTGCGGGCATAAAACCAACGATTTACCTTTCCAAATGACATTTTTAATACATTTATCCCCAATATAATGCAGTTTTTCGTAATTTTCATCTTTGAAAATGTTCTTCATTGAACTTAAAGCAAGCACTTTCAGCAACATAAAACCAGACATCAGCCAATGAGATGCGCCGTTTCATAATATCGTAGGTTTGCGATATTATATCGCAGGATGTACTGTCACCAATGTTTGACGTTATCCATCAGATGTTGCATTACATTCGTATGTAAATTAGAATATATATATATCTTTTATGGTCTTCAGCATAAGGACTATTAATAGCGAAAACCTGTAAAGCCGTGCAGTCTGGTCGGAATACTGGCTGCACGCTGCATTTGGCCATATGCTATCTGGATTAAATCCTGATATCATAGGACATTTATCGCACAGCTGCAAAATTCCACCTGATAATCTTCCAATGGAGCAGCCAGATCTGGGTATACTACTCGCCGCTCAGACCTTTTATACACGGCCAATATGGATTTTCGGTTTATTATTATTATACCCCGCCACACGTTAGTGGCGGCATATTATGTTTTCACGTTGGCCGTCTGTGTGTCTGTCCGTCCGTCTGCCCGTCCGTAGTACGTTCGTCCGTCCGTCCGCACTTCGTTTCCGTAGTAGTAGTAGTAGTAGATTTCAATTCTCGTATCGACGTGATCCCTTCATCTCAGCGGAACGAATCCATAGCCGCAGTAACAGGGCGCCGAGCGTCCGTCCCACTTCGTTTCCGCTCGATAACATAAGTAATTATCAACGGATTTCATTCAAATCTTGCACATGCTTTTGTACCAAGAATGTCTCGCTTGGGATTGTTAATGCGCAAATTTCGTTAATTTGTGACAGAGTTATGGCACTTGTCACGGTATAAAAATGGTTTTTGGCCTGTAGTTCCTTTCCTATTTGGAGTATCATCATGAAACCTCACAAACATGATCAAAGTAACAAAAGCTTTGTGTTAGCACAGAAATTTTATCCTCTCGGGTTATCTGCCCCTGTCCTGGGGCTATATATATATGTAAAATCATGAACAGATTTATATAAATCAGAGTTTCAAGCATTTTTCTCAAAATTTCAACAAATGATCAGAGTGATGAAAGCCTCCTTTGATGCATAAAATTTACCCCAGGGGATTTATTTTCCTCTGCCTCCAGGCTATATACATGCA
Organism: Ctena decussata; assembly: GCA_963989385.1. Classification (NCBI taxonomy): domain Eukaryota; kingdom Metazoa; phylum Mollusca; class Bivalvia; order Lucinida; family Lucinidae; genus Ctena; species Ctena decussata. Next base: position 74,007,769 of record OZ022503.1, on the reverse strand, counting down.
TAAAATCTATATAAAATCATAAACAGATTTTTTAGAAACTTAAAACTGAAAACTGATTATAGAAGTATTAAAAGTTTCTTATGGTGATCAAAAGCTGACCCGAGGAGGTTGTCTGCCCCTGCCCCATAGCCAAATACATGTATAAAACCACTAAAATTGTATATGATCAGATTGGTAAGTGATTTATTGGAAGCCTATAGAAAGTGATCAGAGTAATGAAGTGTCCTGTAATGATAAAAACTTTGGGGTCTTGCTGCCCATGCCTTGGGGTTTTTCAGAGAAAATACAAACCTGGAAAAATCGGCAAATGAAATAGGTTTGCAGTGGCGGAGTATCACGCAGCCGTTTGCGATGCTCTTATTTTTGTTATCATAGTAATGTAATGTTCTAATTTTGTTAGTGCTGGCTATTACTTTGAAATCAGCCGCTTCGGACCAGTCTGCATATATGCGCAGTCGACCAGATCTTGTATATTACACACGTAATATTTGGAACTTGTGAACCGCGGCATGCGCTGTTTGCATTTTTACAAAGTCAAGCGTTCTCCCAAAACGGCTTACACGGTTACTATGACAATAGACACATAAACGATTTTTATTCTGCACCATGGGAGTTGATCAATATACCCTTTCTTTGTCGTTAAAAAACGTTAGATCAATGATATGAGAAATGTCAAATCTATTAAAGTGTTAAATTAAAAGAACTCTATCTTGCACCTTTTGTTTTCAATCAGGGAAGAAATATAATAACAAATAATCATGATAATAATAATAATGAATACATGAACAATGAAGATAAAATAAAAATATAATAAAATAAGAGTGTTTTAATACAACTAAGAGAATTCTCGTTATCATCACAGTTTTAATGCTACGTCAGAAAACATACAGAAATCCTATTTGTTTATTTCGCAAAATGCCTATCAAACTTCTAATATGTAGATGAAAGATATATTTCGAAACACTGACAGAAAAAGATATTTGACTCCGGCACGGGAAAACAAACGAATTTTGGCATGTGCATCTGGCGAAGACTCAGATTAGCCTGGTCAGCCGCCCAGTCTGATCAAAGTCTTCGCTATGCGCTTCTGAACAGGTAATGTAGCTAAGAATCTAATCTATCTCCATGCGGACAGCAAAGACTCTAATCCACCAAGTCTGGTTTGAGTCCTTACTGGGCGCACACGCCACACTTTTTGCTTTGTCGTTTCGCGGATTGATTTTGAGGTCATTTCAACCATGTTGACTTGTATTTATCTTTCAGAAACAGAAAAGGAGAGACTTGCAGTAGTAAGTGCCAGCAGATCAGCTCTAACTAACAGAAATGTTTACAGAGACGAAGCTACGGTAATGTATATTGATACCATTAGTATTCTAACACAATAATCAAGATCCGTCTAATAAATAATCTTACAGATGAATTACAGTAACGTGAGATCCATTTAGCTATTTAGGGTAGTTTTGGAAAGGGAAATTTCCGTCTCATAGCCGAAAGAAATAATCTTTTGTTTATACAGTGTCAAAAAAAAAAAAGAAAAAAAAAAAAAGAAGAAACAACAACAACAACAACAAAAAAAAAAAAAAACACAAAAAACAACAACAACAAAAAACAAGAGATTTCTTTGTAATGCAGTCACACTGAGTGAGATATCGGCGATTCTAAATATACCTGTCGAAAAATATACATGTATAGTCAATAGAAATAAAAAAAAAATAAAAATAAAACGCTTCATCTTTAGCTTTATGGGTAGGTCAACATGATATTTCCTATATTTCTACAAAGGTGAACAAGTTTTGCATCTCTCTTTGCTTCTATTGACGACGAAGCCGTTCCCAAATGGGATTTGCTCTAAAAGGAAAGAATTAGGTTGTGAGGGAGCAAACTGTTTATTTTTGTGATTTTGCCCTGTTGGCAGCAATATATAGAAGTAAAGTTTCCATTTCACGGACCATGGTAACTACTGAAGAAAGGTCAGTTTCTCTTTCTGGGACCACTGCATGCAAAACAGGGAAAGCCAAAACAAAATAAACTATAAAATAAATTTTATATATTTTGGAGTAGCCCGCGGACACGAGATTCCTGGGTGACAAAAAAATTTAGTAACATAAAAACTGATGTCCTCACCCCACCCACCCAGCCATTCGAATCCTCAACCATTGCATTCGCACCTGTTCATATCTTTGATAAGTTGATCTAATCTATCAAGTGCTGCCTAATCTTCAATCGCTGATATGGCTTGTTTGACTGATCTGTACGATATATATTCAGAAAATTCAATAAAACGAAGCATCAACAAAGCGTGTGTAAACCGGTCCGCCACCTTAGGTGGTCCGTTCCGTTTCCTAAAACGGATGTTCCGGATCTCGATCCAGACAGTGCAATGAAAAGACAAAGGCTTTCCGGTAAGTAGAGCGTGGGTAGACTGAGCTCTGTTCATGTGAGATGTGTTGTTGTGGCCTTGCAAATTCAGTCATTCCGACTGAGTATAGGTAAATGTTTGATAGGATTTCAATATCTTTTCATCTATGCCGATTATATCGTGAAAACATTATTGCCATCCCATTCTATTTGCCAGACATCAGTTGTAGAATAGAGCCATATGTTTACATTAGCTGTGATGTACATGTAACTCATGGTATAGTGATCTACCATAAAAGTTCTCAAAGTTGGGACACCTGATGAATTATCGTTGTAATCTTCAAATGGAAAATTTGCCTTGACGCCCAAAGATGCACAGGTTGGAAGGGCAAACAGCGAAGTCCCTGATAAGACTGTTTGATCGACTAGTCTGGTCTGGGTCTGCACTATTTGCTCTGAGATCTATCTGTTCTAATGTGGTTACTTGATTGTATACAGTCAGCTCTCCATATCTCTAACACTGATATCTCAAAGCATCCTCTTATATAAAGAATAAAGTTTAGACGTATTTCCTATTTTTATTTACATTTCAACTCCTGTTATCTAAAACGACAGATATCACAAAGTAAATTTTCTGGTACCAGAATATTTACTTTGAGGTATCAATAGTTTCGGATGAACTTTTATTTTGAGATATCGAGAGTTGAATGTAGCTGTAAAATAATTGACAACTCTTGACAAGCATCGACTTTTTTCAGGATGTCAGTTGCAAAATGGCACCCCTTGACAACGTTCTGATAGGGTCGGACTGTGACATTTCTATGATCATCAAAAACACTGGGGCTGCAACTAGAACATTTCAAGGACACATATCATGTCATTCCGTTACTTATACTGGGGCACGAGTTAAAGACATTAAAGCCAGACAATTTCATTCAACCATAGGACCCAGACAAGGTACGTATTGAAAATGCAGCAACTAAATTTGAAGAAGTTTTGTTGAAACAGTACTTTTTCTTTCAAAGAATACATCTATTTGATGGTTGTATAGTGAATACAGAGTGATTGTACGAAAGCTCATAGCTGACAGAGTGGATTTTCCTTTCAACTATTAGCTCACCCAAGCCGAAGTCACCGGGGTAGTTTATAGATCGGTCTGCGCGAATATCCAGGCTGGTCAATTCAATGTCTTTTTTACGCATTACTTGTGTTTAATATCTTTTCCACGACACGATCCATGTCTCTTTGAATCATGCTTTAACTCTGAGAAATATGGCTTCATCTTCAAACATTTTTAAATTCAAATCCAAACGTTTCAAGCACTCTTATGGACACCACTTATCAGAAAACATGTAAAGCAGATGTAACTAATTTTGGCATATTTAGGCATTGAAAGTGTAGTTTTGGAAAAAAACTGCTGGCTTATATATATTTGAAATATACGATTATAATACCAAATAAAAGGTAAGGATAAAGGTTTTACATAGCTAACATCTGTAAGGGCAGTGGGGGTTAGAGGCCCACTGTGTCTTGGGCACAGCATATGAAAGGCGGACCCCATCCATGTCCTTTGGTTGCTTATCCTTCCCTGATTCGAAAAGGCAGGTACCCATTTACTGCTGGATTGACAGAGAGAGTTTTCCAGTCGTCGGATGGTAAAACCTGGGCGCAATCTCACGATTTCCGGCGACTTTCTGCACCATAACCGAGCGTCTCTAACCTGTTGACCATGGCATCTCTCTACCAAATAATAAAATGTACAAAAGACACACACACAAAAAAAAAAAAAAAAAAAAAAGAAATAAAAAAAATACGCACTACAATGTGTATATGCTAAACTTTTATTGCAGAAGAACTAATTAGTCTACCACTGTCAGCAGACGAGTACCTGGATCAGGTGACTGAAAATGCCGCGTTGAAAATATGCCTCGTGGCGCGTGTCCAAGAGACCAGTCAAGTGATCACCTTTAGTGACGACTTCCGGTTTAGGATACCTGACCTGCAGCTGCAGGTGAGTTGTGAGCTTAAACAGGGTACTTACAGGGTAATCTGCAATCGTTTGAATCCTAAAAGGCGTATAGGGTACGCCTTTTAGGATTCAAACAATTGCAGATTATGCCCGGCATACGGAGCAGCATAAGGCATATGAACACGCCTCCATTCATGGTTTATAAGCCGATTTTTACAAGGTCGACAACTTTACCATAAAACATAGTATCTGCCTCCTTCGTTGGTGAAATTTTTCTCCAGTTGGTGTGTATTTTTAGGAAAAGAGAGCAAGTCATTCCTATAAGAGAAACTCTCGTATGAGAAGGAAGAGAAATTATTCCATGTGAGAGTGATATATACCCATTGCAATAGTATCCAGAATCCTGAAACTTTATTGTATTTGTATAATGATACAGCGAGCAAGAAAATATTCAGTTGTAAATTATACGGCATGTACATGTATGACCCATGAGGAAAGCTATTGGTGTTCAAGACCATTAATATTGACTTTTTTCTAAATTCATACAAGATTAAACTGCTTTATTAAGTAGAGTACTATTTTACATTTTTGAAAGATCATAATTCTAAAATAATACTATACTGATAAAACGTCCATAGAGAATAAATGCAATATGAGACACAAGATAACCACGGTATATTACTTCATAGTCTGTATAAATTATATTTGTACTTACATCACCACTTAAAGTAAGCATTTTTAGTTACTTTCGGACAAGAGCAAATCTTAAATGTCTTCGGTCTTCATGAAGTACTATACCATGCTTATTCGACTATAAAACGGTGTTTATCCCTCACTAGCAAATTCTGCTGTGAGATGGGGTTTTCCCTTCTTAGAGAATCCCAAAAATCTAGACCTGATTCATAAAACGGGTCTAGATTTTTTAGATTGTGTTTGGAGGCAAACAATTCTGTCTTACAAACAAAAGAAATATGTTAATACGAAGGCAACGTTATTATATGTAATATGTCCATTTAAAAATAAAAAATAAATATTTAATATCTTTAAAACAGACAAAGTGCAGTAGCTCCTCCCGATTGCTGCTATATGTAAGAATGTTAAAGTGCTTACCAAGCAGGCATACGGCGTTGAATGAACGTAGAATCTACGTTGATTCAACGTCATGACGTTGAATGAACGTAGATTCAGTGTTGGTACAATATTTTATGCCCAGTTGGAAACTATTTTATAGGCTCTTCTAATTCTTTAGGAGAGGTTCACCTGTGAAAGTGTTTGACTTACCATGTATTGACCTATAACTAATTCCGAAAACTAGATCCGTCTTATAAGACGGATATATGATCTAGAAATTTGATTTTAGGATTGTTTTGGCATAGACAGATCTTGATGCTTGGGATTTTTTCGGAGGGGAGATGTCCCATCTTACGGCAGAAATTCATGACTAATCGAAATAATTGATGTCATTCCATAAAGAAGAAAACCTATACAGATTTATAACCGAATATATTTGTGATTGTGGAATTCATTGCCACTAACAGCATCTTTATTGACAGTTACTCACTCAGACGCCGAGAGTAAATTCTATCCTGCAGTACCGTGTATATCTAAAGAACCCCCTACGATCCAGAAGCCTTACCAATTGTTCCCTAGATGTAGAAGGGCCGGGGTTTAAGTCAGAAAAATCGTTCAAAATTGGGTAAGACAACACCTGGTACGCTCTGATAAAGTAATAATAATTTTATAAGAACGTCACACATATTTCAAAGTGACGTCGCACGTGCAGCCTTATATTTTTCTTGTAATTTTTCGCTAAAGTCCGATTTTTGACCAATTCTTTGCGCGAGGACCTCCTCTTTTTATTTCAAAACCTGTTTTGTAACTCTGTAATGAGCATTTTAGTGACTTTTTAGCTCACCTGAGCCGAAGGCTCAGAGGTGAGCTTATAGGATGGGAGTCGAGCCTTCGTCCGTCCGTGCGTGCGTCCGTGGGTGCGTGGGTGCGTCAATACTTTCAAACATAAATATCTCAGAGACCAGTGGGCCGATGGCAATCAAATTTTATCTGAAGCATCATTTGGGTGGGAGAAAGGCTGCATTAGGTTTTGGTGCCGATCAGCTCAGAACTCTGGTTTCCATGGCAACAGGTAGCCCCCATAGGGTTATAATGGGGAAAACGGCGTCATCACGTTTTCTCAACTGTTTTTGATTAGATCCTTATCATACTTGCAGGTAATGATGACATACACAAGAGCTTGGATGAGTTCGAAAATTGGTCCGATTCGAGCACAGACTACGGAGTTAGCTGCCCTTGAGCGTTTGAAAAAAAATCCCATAGGGTTATAATGGGGAAAATGGCGTCATCACGTTTTCTCAACTGTTTTTGCTTAGATCCTTATCATACCTGCAGGTAATGATGACATACATAAGAGCTTGGATGAGTTCGAAATTTGGCCGGATTTTAGCACAGACTACGGAGTTAGCTGCCCTTGAGCGTTTGAAAAAAATCCCATAGTGTTATAATGGAGAAAACAACGTCATCACATATTTTGAGAAAAACTTTGTCATCGCTCTATTGCCTACATTTCTCAACGGATTTTGAAATAACTTCACACAAATGTAGGGCATGACAATATCTTGAGCAAGTTCGACTTTCAGGATGCTGTGCCCAAGGTCAAGGTCACTGTGGCTATTTTTAGAAAAACTTTGTCAGTGCTCTAGCACCTATATTTCTCAGCAGATTTTAAAATAAGTTCACACAAATGTAGGGCATGACAATATCTCTAGCAAGTTCGACTTTCAGGATGCTGCGCCCAAGGTCAAGGTCACTGTGGCTATTTTTAGAAAAACTTTGTCAGCGCTCTAGCACCTACATTTCTCAGCAGATTTTAAAATAACTTCACACAAATGTAGGGCATGATAATATCTCAAACAAGTTTGACTTCCAGGGTGCTGCGCCCAAGGTCAAGGTCACTGTGGCTATTTTTAGAAAAACTTGGTCATCGCTCTAGCCCCTACATTTCTCAACGGATTTTAAATCAACTTCACACAAATGTATGGCATGACAATATCTCAAACAAGTTTGACTTCCAGGGTGCTGCGCCCAAGGTCAAGGTCACTGTAGCTATTTTTAGAAAAACTTTGTCAGCGCTCTAGCACCTACATTTCTCAATGAATTTTAAAATAAATTCAAACAAATGTAGGGCATGGCAATATCTCGAGCAAGTTCGACTTTCAGGGTGCTGCACCCAAGGTCAAGGTCACTGTGGCTATTTTTAGAAAAACTTTGCCATCGCCCTAGCACCTTCATTTCTCCATGGATTTTGAAATAACTTCACACAAATGTAGGGTATGACAATATCTGAAGCAAGTTTGACTTTCAGGATGCTGTGCCCAAGGTCAAGGTCACTGTGGCTATTTTTAGAAAAACTTTGTCATCGCTCTAGCACCTACATTTCTCAATGGATTTTAAAATAAATTCACACTAATGTAGGACATGACAATATCTCGAGCAAGTTTGACTTTCAGGGTTCTGCAATCGAGGTTTTTGATTAGATCCTTATCATACTTGCAGGTAATGATGACATACATAAGAGCTTGGATGAGTTCGAAATTTGGCCGGATTTGAGCACAGACTACGGAGTTAGCTGCCCTTGAGCATTTGAAAAAAATCCCATAGTCTTATAATGGAGAAAACAACGTCATCACATTTTCATTTTTCATTGGATCCTCTCCATACTTGCAGGTAATGAGGATATGCATAAAAGCTTGGATTAGTTAGCATTTCGGCTAGACCCCACCACTGACTATGGAGTACCTGCCCTGAGCATCCAAAAAATCAATGTCGCCACTTTTTCTTGGTTTCTACTGACCCGATCCTTTTCAAACTTGCAGGTAATGAGGAAATGCATAATATCTTAAACAAGTTCAAATTTTGGCCAGATCAGGCCAACCACTACGAAGTTAGCTGCCCTTGACAGCTCTGTCTATTGTGCTCTTGATCGGATATACTCTTTAAACTTGCATATATTAAATGAGGGCATACATAATGTTTTGGATGAGTTAAATTTTCAGCCTGATTGGACCACTGACTGTGGAGTTAGCTGCCCTTGAGCATCTTAAATATCCCTAAAGGTTTACAATGTCTCTCAGGTGAGCAATTGTTGCCCTTTGGGCTACTTGTTTTATATGGCCTTACCGGGCGTTTTTCTGAGATAAACTCGCATTAATCTGTGAAAGGTAGCACTTTCCTAACGTCAAAATAATGTTGGTTACTATGGTAAAGGTTTTATTTTTAGGTCTGTTTGGTTCTTTACCGAAATAAAAAATGAAGTTATTCATCAAGCAATAAAAAGGTGTTATTAGAGAGGATTTGTGAAGGAGCTGGCCTAAATATTACAAAATTGTTACCCTATAAACGCGGATTTTCTCTAAAATGACATACTGCCGCTAGGTGACGCTTCATGGTTAAATAAAATGAATTGCATGACAAACGAATACAGTTAAAAACAACAGACACGTTAGACAACGATCAGAACAAGTTTCATCAAATTCCCTGATGTAGGCGATTTTTTTCATAAATTGCGACAAAGGTAACGAACTACCTTAATTCAACGTTAAGACGTTTCTTGTAAGTGCATGGTTTTATGCGCCGCTTTTGCATCTGACGTCGTCCGTTTTCGGTAGAAATTTACGGATAGTAGCTGAACTAAGTCGATCTTAGACACGCCAAAAATTGTCGATTCTACTCTGAAACTTTGTAGAGTTAATAAAAATGTGACTGATATGAGCGTCTGTCAAACTATATTGCAAACTTATAAGCAGAAAGGTTTATTTATGCACAAGCTTTAATTTTAATAGCGAGTTAAATTTCTTATTGCTTTTTTACTCGTATTTCTCGTAAATGTATATGACTTCTGTTAAAATAGAAACATTTCTTATAATTATGGAGCTGTGTTTTTCAATGATTGGCCTTTTCAACGATAGTTTGGAACATTCCTCGTATGAAACAGACCCAGATAACCATGAAAAGTATGCGTTGTTTACTTTGCAAGATTTCGTCTAAGTGGATGTTCCAGAGCTTTATGGTTCATGAATAAACATCTGTATTTCCATCAATTTTACATAAAGTAACAACTTTTATGATTCCCGTTTGCTTCCCTGGATACCGAAACCATTTAAAAATGAGGGCGATATTTAGAGCTTCAAGGGTAACGAGTCAGCGACCTACCAAAATGATTTAAAACTTTTGAACCATACAAAAGGGTGGCTGCACTTCATCATCACTAAAATTGCATGAACAACCTCGTGGGTATGTTGAGGTGAGTCAATTTAACAATTATTTTTGCAAAACTAGGAAGGGGCGTTTAATAGGGCGGGTGTAAATTAGGGTTAATACGGCATGTTTGAAGGTGAAATAAAAAAAACAAAACAAAAAACAATCACTAGCTAATTCACTTGTCTCCAGTTCTGGTCAAGTGGAAACTGGCCAAGCTGTTGGATTTGAATACTGATTTGACGACACCCATGAGCATAAAGCGCTGGAATTGCATTGTAAAATTCAGGCGCATCCATATAGCGGTGCCGAAATCGTTTTAATCGTCAGAAAAATCACCATGCACCAACGGTATATTATCGAATGACTTTGATGTTAATACCTTACATTGTATCCACGCCAATATTGCAAAATCGTCCTCTGATATATACTAGTAGTAATAATATTAAACTTGGATCGTTTATTTTAGCACTATACAAGCCAACCAAGACTTTACTGGAATCCTGGACCTTATACCTAAGAAGCCTGGACTGAAACAGGTCTTTGCTACGTTTGAATGTGATCAACTACAAGACGTAAAAGGCGTCGACGAGGTGTTTGTTTATGCTTCAGGATAAAGAGACGTACCATATTGGAACAACAAAGCAGTGCAAGACGGCGTTTGCAGACATTGCCACGAACAGTCCTGCTTCTTCAGACAAGTTGATCAGGACCTTGCTGTAAAATACTGACTTTTATGAGAAATTGGAACGGGGTGTTGTAGGAAGAGACGGTTCTAGTTGGAACTTGCGTTAAAATTTGGTTTTGACACATGTCATGAACGTTTCCTCAGTCCGAGACAGATTGTTCAGACTAGCTTTGGGTTTCAGGTAAAACATGTAAACGAGTAATGGCAGATTAGTAAATTCCGTCATATATCGTAAATCATCGTTAAACGTCGTATTCTGCCATCGCCAATTTAGTCAATCATCGTAAACCTTCCAGTTTTGCCGATGCAAACTTCGTCAATCATCGGAAAACCGTTTTACGATGACTGACGAAGTTTGCGTCGAGAGAATACGATGATCGATGATCGTATTCTCTCGACGCAAACTTCGTCAGTCATCGTAAAACAACATATTCTGCCATTGCAAACTTTGTGAATCATCGTAAACATAAAAATTTTTCCACTGCAAATGCACCCGTTTACTTGAAGACAGATATCCTCTGGACGCGGCTCCTATCATAAACACATGGAATTGTAAATTGTGTAGGTTTTGTTAGAATACTTCGTCATGATAATGTATTGCCTTAATATTCATAACCAAATACAGTGTGTGTGTGTGTGTGTGTGTAATTGTGTGTGTAATTGTGTGTGTGTGTGTGTGTGCGCACGCGCGTGTGTGTGTGTGTGTCTGTGTGTGTGTGTCTGTGTGTGATATAGACAGACGAAAATCCAAAAAACACCTGCAAGTTACTTGCAAAAAGCAAGTAGCATAAGCCTTATTTTTATATATATATATATATATATATATATATATATATATTTAACAACATTGAGCACTTCTTTCCCGGCAACATTACTAGAGTGCGACCAGTGGCGGCCATTTTTGTAACAACCTATATAAGGTATATAGTTAGTCTATATTTTTGTTAAATACGTTAATGTAAGTATCGTTAGTATACTGATTTATTTTTGAAATAATCTGTCACATGTTCCTGTGACAGACAGGTCCTTTAATTGGTCGCCAGAAAGCACAAAACAGGCACATACTGTACCAGTGGCAGCCATCACGGTTGCTATGCGCTGAATTATGCATTTTCCAAAAGATTTATATGAACTTTTAATAATCATTTCTTATTGTAAGACTGTGGTCATGGTTACATTTTACGGCGTGAATGCGTTGGGATCACAAACGCACGTGATCCTAATACATGTATGTACATGTATGTGAGGCTCAAAGGGAACAGTCCCTCGAAAAATAAAAAAACAACATATGTGGGTTTGAAAGTACTTAGGCAAAGTTGTTTATCTTTTGCCTCCAAGCTTGCGAGCAGCGATAACTCTGATCAGACTGCGCAGTCGGATCCAAATGTTCGCTGCTGGCCTATCCTTTCAAGTCATATTTCTTGTGAAACAGCTAAAAGCATCTTTTTTTTCTACCGATATGGACCGAACTATTTTATATAACAACGAATTACATTGTAACTATCAGGTCGTTAGTGTCTAATAAATTTCATACATTTGAATTTCTAGAGCTGTTTAAGATTAATAGAATCTATGATGGGGTTGAGGCCGAGGAAGGAAATCTCAGGCTAGTTTTCAGATTATTTAGTCTTATTCGAGGCTTGATTATATTTCTCACCCAATATTTTATAAAACAGAATATAAATTTAATTCTTAACTTCTTGTTGAGTCCATTCCTATAAACTTGAAGCTAATTTTCTATTAACGGTTTGACATGTGTTGCATTTTTCATGATTGGCAGCTAATCAGAAATCTACAGTGATACTTCCTGTACATCACTCGGTGTCAATTTCATATTCTGCATGCAATTTACATGACAGGTAGCAAGCTGATTTGTTGAATTAAAGTGTGTGACTAATTGGGCTGGACTATACAGCAGTGATTGGCATTTTGAGATAGCTTTCTGAGCCTAGGCCGAGATAGCAGGCCGAGATAGAAAAATCTCTGACACCTCTAGAAAGGGATATCCTTGTCCAGTGGGTGAGAATTTCCAATCCCGACCTGCTGTCTGTGCCTAGGCTCTGAAAGCTATCTCAAAACGTCAATATTTGCTACATGTATAGAGTACAGCCAAATCATACACACTTAATTTCAATAAAGCCACTTGCTACCTGTCATGTTAATTTCATGCAGTATATGAAATTGACAGCCAGCGATGTGGATGAAGTGTGGCTGTACATTTATGATGCCAGTCATGAAAAATGCATACACAATGTGAAATTAACTTTAATTTATTGTCAGATCAATAAATGGAAAATTAGTTTGATGCTTACAGAAGTGGCGTAAAACGAAATTTAAAATAGATAAATAAATAAATTAATACTTTGTTTTATAAAATATAATAGGTGAGAAAAATAACTAATGATGTGGTTGAGGCTTCGACACGGAAATCTCAGGCTCATTTTCAGATTAATTAAGTCTTATGCTCGGAAAGCCTCGCATACGACTAAATGATCTAAAAACTTTCCTGAGATATCCTTGTTTCGGATTCAAAACCATGTAGATTCTATTCTTCACTTCAAACTCGACTTCAGCTTTGTTAAAGCTGCAGTAGCTAGTGCAACATTCAAATTATATTTTAGATAAGCAACAACAAAACAAAAAGGACAGAAATTTCATGATACGTTATGTACGGCAGCGTTTATACGAGCAAAGTTTCTATCGCACAGATACTTTAACAAAGAAAGTGTGCCAAACATTTTTGCGTTTACACGGAGCAAATTATTTGTTAAAGAAAACGTGACATACAATCTTTGTCAAACAAACTTTGGCATTGAAATATTTGCTGCAGTGTTCACACGACCAAATATTATTCGTCAAAGTTACCTGCAGCAATGAAACAAAATCTTTGCACATTTTCCACGCTTATAGCAAAGTTCTTTGTTACATAATCTTTAGCAAAGTTCTCCGTTTACACGGACAAATTTCATTTATCGAAGCAACTTTACCATATATATTTGTAAAAGAAACAGTGTCATAATTTGGCATTTACACGAGCACATTTTTCTGTGGCAAACCATCTTTGTCACAGATAATTTGCCCATGTAAAGGCAGCTTACACGTATAAGAATCATAAGAACACATGCGAGCGGCTGAACATAGTGATTAAGGCGCTTGACTACCAAATTCAGGGTTGCAAGTTCCATCCCTCGCTTCTCCGGTATTTCGGATGAGACTTTAAACCGAGGTCCCGTCTCCGTATGAACTACGTGTCAATGGAGCGTTAAATCCGAGTTCACTCACTCACTTAGATTAGGACAGGTGAGGTAGTTTCCGTACGGACAACACACAAGAAAAACTGCAGTAAATACAAGTAGCAAGTGAGTACAGCGAAGACACAGATAAACCTGCTAATTCGCATTATTCCCTGTTCGCATTAATTATCTATGGACCAAGAAAATTCAACAGATCTGAAAGGACCGTGAAGCATATTCCAATAGCGAAAACCCAGATTAACTGGCGCGTCAGTGCAATGTCAACAGCCTGGTGAGCAGCAACGACTATAATCAGACTGCGGTCGGGTAGTCTGTTCCGAGGTATCGCTGTCGAGAAACAGCTTATAGCATCTTTTTCCCTTGCTGCGGAGCAGACTATTTGCAATAACAACGCCGTATATTGTAACTATCATGTCATTAGGATCAAATAAATTTCATACATCTCAAAAGGCTAACAGACAGTGCAACATCTTGAAACTCAAGAGTCGTGATATTTTTCAATATTATTCTGACATATTGCTGAAAATAAATTCATAAATACAAGATGGCAAAGAATGTGTGGTCGAAAAAGGTGGTAACGAGGCGCGCTTCGATTTTGGTAGGTTGATTTTAATTATCTTTTGACCTAAATATCTATGTTTTAATCATTTAATTCCTGTTTAAAGAATTTGTTTATGCTGCGACTTGGTAAGCAGGGCTGGTATAGAACTGGTACAGAGAAGACTCAAGATCAGGCTTTCGCGCATTGTGAACGAAGCATTCTCGTTTTGCATGTTGACTTGCATGTCTTTGTTTGAGCCGATTGTCCGAAAAAAAAGACAGGATAATAACATTTACGTCATTTAAGGGACTGCATGTGAAATTCCCACAGAAGGCAAATAAACTTTGTACCAGCAAATCTGTAAGTAAATGATGTCAACCTCCTCTACAAAGACATGTTTTGATTTGACCCCTCATTAGAACCTTCTCGACGGTTCTAATGAGCAGTCACAAAGTATGTATATATGGAAAAATAGGGAAAATTTTACCCAAATTATCATAGTTATTCCTTCTTAGCTCGAGCACTGGTCGTATTCTGGACATGTCGTCTTATTGAATTGAAACAAAAAATATCACTCATTCTGAATCACAGAGTGCGGATTATAAGTTTTTCTTAGTTTTCTGGTTAATCCTACTGTGACATTAAGTTTTTACATAAGATTACCATCAGCTGATTACAAAACATTGCATGAATGGGTTCATGGGTTCATTATTTATTTTTATTTGTTTAAATAATTATTGATCTTTACTGTGGTTGTCGTACGTATGAACGACAATAGGTAGATAGAAAAACTTTATGAACCTCTTCGGGAGTCACTCACTTTTAACCTTACCTAGTAAGAATGGAAAGGCGCTGTAGTCGAGTGGTTAGAGCAACTCGGTTTTTGTGCAGAAGGTTGCATGCTTGAATCCGGGTTGGACTATCCGGTGGCTGGAAATCTCTCTCTGTCAGCCCAGCAATAAATGGGTACCTTTATCGAATTAGGAAAGGAAAAGGCAACGAAAGGAGAGGGACGGGCTCCGCCTTTCATATGCTGTACCGAAGATACAGCGGGCCTCTAACCCCCAACTGCCCCTACATCCACTAGGCTATGGGAAATCTTTGCCTTTAACTTCCAGTATGAATGGCACTGGGTCGCTAGAAAACTTTATGTAAGCATACTTTTCACGCAACCATGACTCAATGTTATATTTTTTTCTCGGCGCAGCCGAGTATAAATTCACTTTTGTTCAACAGTTCACAAGATTTCATTGGTCAAATAATGCGTATGTCACTGCACTGCGTGAATACTAGCACTATGTTAAATGCTAATTCAAACTGTTTCTCTTGTTTGTAAATTTACAATGGAAATTTTATCGAAAACAGACGCATATATTCAAAACTTTCTTTTTTTTCAGTGTAGATCTACTTTCGATTTCTACTTTCGGGTTAATACAGACAAAAGACCATGGCATCATGTTGGTAAATGTTTTGGAATCAGGTCAATCTGAAGATTGACCGCGGTCCATTTTGGAATTCCGAATTGTCCAGCTCAATCTTGAGATAGGTCATTTGAGTCATATACATGAAAGTTATTGTCAACTCTTCACCTAGAGACATATTACACTAGAAAATGTGTTTATGAAAAACTATGCCCCCAACCTTATGCTTGCCTCTAAAGAAGGTTTATCCCCATATCTTTAAATCAGAAAGAGGTTTTAATCGGTTCATCTACATTTTAGCCTGTAACTGTATGCCAAATATAAGGAACATAGCTTAGTGGTTCTTCAGAATATTTGTTCATAAAGTAATTCATATAGCTTCTTCATATTCAAAATGGCTAAGTCCAATACGGGGAAAAATTCTATCAAAATTTATGAAATGGGCTCAGAAGTTTAATCAGGCCATCTACATCTTGGTCCAAACCTGCATGCTAAACATAAGGATCCTAGCTTATGTGGTTCTTCAGATAGTTTGTTCACAAGCTTGTTCCTATACAAAACGTCTATGTCCGATAAACGGCTTAACTCAGTCAAAAATTCACTAATGTTTTTCAAAACTTAATCTGATCATCTACACCTCGGGCAATGTCTTTCTGCAAAAAATCATGATCCTTGCATCAGGGGTTCTCGAGATAATATGGTCACAAGGTTCCACAGGCTATCAATGCACTAAGTCGAAAAAGGGGCATAAATCGGCCAAAAATTCACAAATGTTTCTCAAATATTAATCAGGTCATTAACACATTAGGCAATGTCATCCTGCAAAAAATCAAGATCCTAGCATCAGGGGCTCTTGAGATATTTTGGTTACAATGTCCCATAGGCTTACAATGCACTAAGTCGAAAAAGGGTAATAACTCGGTCGAAAAATCCACGAATTTATCTCAAAAGTTAATCCGGTCATCTACACTTTAGACATTGCCATCTTGCAAAAAATCAAGTTCCTAATATCAGGAGTTCTTGAGATATTTTGGTCACAAGGTTCCACACGCTATCAATGCACTTAGTCGAAAAAAGGGGAATAAGTCGGTCAAATATTAACGATTTTTTTTCAAAAGTTAATCAGATCATCTACACTTCCGGCAATTTCATTCTGCAAAACATCGTGTTCCTAGCATCAGGGGCTCTTGAAATATTTTGGTCACAATGATCCATAGGCTTACAATGCACTAAGTCGAAAAAAGGGGAATAACTCGGTCAAACATTCACTAATTTTTCTCAAAAGGTAATCAGATTATTTACACCTCAGGCAATGTCATCCTGCAAAAAATCATGTTCCTAGCATCAGGGGTTCTTGAGATATTTTGGTCACAAGGTTCCATCGGCTAACAATGCACTACGTATAAAAAGGGGTATAACTCGGTCAAAAATTCACAAAATTGTTTCAAAAGTTAATCGGGTCATCTAAACCTTAGGCAATGCCACCCTGCATAAATTCATGATCCTAGCATCAGGGGTTCTTAAGATATTTTTGATCACACGGTGCCAGAGACTAAGTTGAAAAAAGGGGCATAACTCTGGAAATACCTGACCTGCAGAAAAAAGAAAAAAATACAGGTTCGCTTATTTTTCGCTTATGCCACATATAAAATTTCAAGATCCTAGCATAAGCGGTTTTGGAGTTTCCCAGCTGCCAAAAAGTGTTACGGACGGACAGACGGACGGACAGGCCCAAACCAATATACCCTCCCCCCTCAACTTCTCCGAACTTTGTTAAAAAACACACATCCATTTAATCTGTGCCGATTATCTTTTTTTTCAAAGACTTTTTTGTTTGTTTATGTTCAACTCAGCTGAGAATGATTATTAAAAGCCATATTAAATCAATCATATGCAATTTGCAGAGATTTTAATTCCTTCATTTGGAACACATAAGGCAAGTTTGGTTCAGTATTTTAAATTTTACTTGGAATTAAGACCTGGCACAATCTCAACTGAGCATGAAAAGAAAAAAATATTACATCGGGGCCCAGCGTCGTTCGTACTTTGAGAAACGTCAGAATAGAAAGGAAACCCATTTTGGGGACATATGCAAACTGTGCATAACCACTCCAGTCGCCGCAAAACACGGCGTCTGATCAGGGTCAACACTGTTACAGGAATTTCTATGCAAAAGACAGTAAACGTGAGAGACTCTACTAATAAAAATGGAATCATCCCAACAATAAGAATGGACAAGTTCGTTGGCCAAAAAAGGGTTAACGACACGAAGAAGTACCTGTAATAATAAATATACCGCCAGGTGTGAGATGATAAAACGGCGAGCAAACGTAGGAGGAAAATGATATTAAAATGAAATCAAGATATCATAAAGTCTGGTATATAGCGTCTCAAGACAGCAAAGGACATGATGCTCACAGACATAATTGCAAGAAATTGATACTTTATGGAAATAAGAAGGGGACACATGTCCTTATGCTTTAAACATGTACAGTCAAACCTGTCTTAAAGGGTCACTCAAGGAAATCCAAAAGTTGGCTGCTTAAGACAAGTGGCCCCGTAATACAGGTTAATTTCAACTGTATTTTTGTTCAAGGAACCCGGAAAAGGTGGCTGCTAAAGACAGGTGATCCGTTAATAGAGGTGACCAGCAGGTTCGACTGTACATGTACATGTAGCTTTCTTGGAGGAGCCGCAGTTAATGTTTTCAGGCATATACATATGCACAAAATGGCCAGTGTAGGCCACGATCACATAATTGTAACGGTAAATATATGGTTTGAGATTATTCCTTTTAAACACAAGCTATTTACCGTGAAGGTTATGAGATTATTCTTTTTAAACACAAGCTATTTACCGTGAAGGTTATGAGATTATCAAACCATATAAGAAAACCAGCTATATCTTAGGTCTTTGATGTCCGATTTTTACGTTGTAAGCTCATTTACCTCGCACTGACGTCCTTTGTCTATAACGCCCTTTGCATCTATACCAAACAATATTATGCAGTGAAGCCATTTACCAGGACACTTAGGAAAACTGACCATTAGATCAGTTTCCCGAAATGTCCTGGTAAATGACTACATTTCATAAACCAATAACAGCTGCTTTAGATAAATGTCATTAGCACAGGCTAACCGCTTTTTAAGACATTGAAATTGGCCTTATAAGACTTATGAGATTTGTTTTGAAACATAAGATATTTAAACCGTCGTGACGTACGAGGGACAATAAAAAAATACGTGGACTTTTGCTGTAGAAATTTTATAGTAAAGTCATTAAATTTGCAGTAAATATAGATTTATCTTTCCTTTATCTAGTGATGTTTTTAATTTACCAGTCTAACTTCGCGATGTTGTCTATATGGGTCGTCATAGTAACCTGATGACGGTTCTGCGGAGCACGGTAAAGATTGCCTTATTATTTCGAATTGTTTATTTTATCTTTGACTATGTCTAATATTGCAGTAGAGTAAAATGCTTGACATTTGGTATGCTATTTCGTTATGGTTTCCACTTTTTACTGCGAGGAAATTACTGCCGTCATAATTGTTATGCTTGCATAAGCAGCGTAAAACATGGTCTGTGGGCAATACAAGGGTTACAAAGTGACGTCAACCATTATACCGTGTATTTAATGAAAGTTCCGGGTTTTGTATATAATTTTAAGAAAAATGAAGGCAGAATCAAAGAAATGTTTTAAATGATCAAATTCAATAGGATTTGATACTAGTATGGTGGTTTTGTTTGATGCTGGCACTGATTTGAGGGATGTACAGCTGCATTTAGACACACACCACAAATGTCTTGTACATGGAAACGATACTGAAAGCAAAAGTTTGGCTTGGATTTTTAAACCAATAAAAATGAGAAGGGCATGCTTTGAAATTCTTGAAAACAATCATATGGCGTGCAGATGTGTATAAAATTGGTCAAAATCATAAATAATCTAAGCAAAGGGTATTACATTTTGAAAACAGAGGATCAAAAGCATCCAAAGAATGTTTAAACGGGACAAAACGTCAAACGTCATTAATGTGGTGCTGCTCTGTCCTGATGATGTTATACGAGGATCGTCTAAAAATTTCTTTCACTCATCTCATTACACTGCTTACATATATGCTAGGATAATGTATCATGCCTCAATGAAAAGCTCTGACTCTTTACCTTAAACTGATACCAAAACATTAATTGAATAAAATAATCTAATCCTCTTTCTTTCGGCCTTACATTCAGCCCTCCCTACCACTGACCTAATTTCTTGTAGAAGTGCAATTTTGCGTTGCAGCTTGTGAGTGATTCAAAAGGTATAGTTTTATTGGTAAACATCGCATCTTGCTGAAATTTTCTGTACTTCTACTCATAACATCAACACAGACAGCCGAATAGAAATCAACGATATCTATTCATTATTAACATGGAATACAGCTAACTTTATGACGTCATGGAAATACATCGTTACGTAAAACGCAAGTTACTTCTGAAGTGTAACCGGAGCACACTTTTGAAAATTTTATTTCTGACTGAATTGAAAATATCATGAGCAAAAGGGAATTTTTGAAAAGTTATAAACTCGTAAAATGAAAGAAGAGTGAATCTGATATTCTTCTGTGAGTTTCAGCGAAGCTGCAGAATCTCGTTTGAATGTAGCTTATCTTTCTCGTTTCTGGCAACAGACGGTTTCAAACTGCGAAAATAATTTCTGTATTGTCCATGGTTAAAAACTGTGCTTGTATCTGGGAAATTCGTTTTGTAATGTTTGTCATACTTAATTCATATTCAGTAGCTGTAGGTATAGTAATGAGTTTTGTGTCTTGCTCTTGAAACCCAGTGGTCATTATATTAGCAGTGTAAATTAAAATAATACTTTTGCGAATAATAAAAGTTAATGCATCTTCATGTCAGTGTAAGCTATTTCCAGTGTCGTTGCATGCATAAATATAGCAATATGTGCCTCTTAGAACTGCAACTGATAGATTTACCTAAGAATTCATGTGTGTTACGTGCATAGTTGTTTCTTCAGCAAACTATCTAGATTGTCTTTAATTACAAACTATTTTTCAGAGTATGTTTATCCATACCCGAAGAATATTTTGCAAAATAAAACAATAATTTGGCATAGGCCAATTAAGAATTATGCCGTGCGTTACATGCACTATCTACATGCAATGCCAGTGGTATGGGAGTATACCTTGATCGAAGCCAATTGCCACTTTTTCCTTCATCACTTATAAATCATTTTCATAAACATATTTAGGCAAAGTACATGCTTCTTCAATGGTGTAATTTACAGAATCGCTTTAATGCTTGTTCTCGGGACATAAGGCTAGTGACAGAGCTTGAACTACCATCGTACTATGTTATAACCTGAGAGAAATAAAGAATAATATAAACCAATAATATATAATTATTATATATTGTACCTACCTGATATAAAATGGAAGAAAATACTTATTCTTCATTGAAATTTCTTCAAAACTTCACATTACATAGCTAAAGGATCGAACTTTTCTGCAGTATGAGAAAAATTACTATATCTGCATTACCTTTACCGCCACAGCAATAGTCCACGTATTTTTATCACCCCTCGTACCTTGTCCATCTTGATATGCAGTCTGCATATTGCAGTGATTGACCCCTGTCAACATGTAAATATTAAGCCGCGACACGGCAAAACTGTCTGATCAGAGTCTTCACTGTCGGCATAGTGGTAGCTTAGACCCTTAGCTATCCTCTAAGCGGAAAATAAAAACTCAGACTGATCTGAGTATTCGCTGGGCGAACATGCCACTTTGTTGGTTTTCTCGTGTCAAGGCTCATAAATGTATATGCAGTTGATAGTTATGTCAACGTAGCATGTCAAAAAGCTCGTGCTTATGCAACTTTAAGGTGGTGATTTGTGGTAAATGTAAAAATCTGCATAAAAACATAAAAAAGTAATGTATCTCCCTGAAAGTTAGCAGACTTCTTATTTGTGTTGTTCTTTACAGCTTAGGATACAAAATAGACGCACATGCTGCTTAAATAAGTGTTTTTATATGGACAGATCAAAGGGTAATTTTCTGCGAATAAATCTGAAAAAATAATATCGTTATTGAAAATTTACGTAGTGCTGAAGGTGCATTATTGCATAATGAAGAGCGTCCTAGCAATTTTTTTATTCCAACTCTTTCTCAAAATGTAATGTAGACCAGATGAAAACGGTAGCTTTTTCTCAAATGTTTAACCATGTACAAATTAAATGTACACTGGGCGCATTTATCAAATATAGGGTAGGCAAGCATACCTATGTTAACACCTACAGTATAAATAATACATTACTGACATGATCAGTGGTGTGTAGAAGAAATTGTTAAACCTTGTTAAAATAGTCTCACCTGTCTCTCCTGTGTGTTTTGACAAAAAATTTGGACACAGACTGCATCTTTTTTCATCTGCTCAGCCTGATAATGTGTGAAAGAGTTTGAAAAAAAATAATTGCTAGGACGCTTCCATTATGCAACAAGGTACTCTAAGCACTAAGTATATTTTCAATAACGATATTATTTTTTTTTTCAGATTTATTCGCAGAAAATTACCCTTTGATCTTTCCTTATAAAAACACTTTTTTACATTAACAAACGCTGCATTTTGGGATTCTAAATTAAGAGAAACAACATAAAGATGGCATCTGCTAAGTTTTGGATAGATCAGTGTTATTTTGAGTACTTTATGCAGATTTTTGGCTTTGTCCCAAATCAGTGATTATCACCACCTTAAGCTGTAGAGTTACAAAAATACATATAATAAACTTCCGTTATTCTGGAGTAAATACATGTACATCGACTTTCTTTGTCGCGAACTGCAACAAAATACACTTATAAGAAAAACTAAGAACATTAAGTAGGCACAAGCTTGAAAAACGTATGTAGCCAGATTCTAGAAAATATGGATGCTCTGAAAGGGATTTTTACATCTGAAACATCGAAAAACCATGTTTGTTCGAATGTTATGAATGTTTGGTCGTCTGGGCTTCTGCCTGGCTACGCCTCTGAATATATATTACTAAAAATAAGTCTTGCACCACCTTTCCTTTTTCCAGAGCTAAATGCATTTAACAGTCATATTTCACATGTGTAAGAACTATATGAGTAGTAATGAAACACATTGTTATTTTGTATGACTGACAGTCTAATGTTTCGGTATAATACATGTAACTGGGAAAAGTTGGTCTTCAGTTCTATCCGTCTTGGTAGATATACGCTTTTAAAAAGTAAAAACCTAATTCAGGACGATTTCCCATATGGTTTGTTTAGAGCCAATACCATTAGTCAGTCAGAAACTTTTTCTACCCCGACGGGGGTCAGTTTTGTCCTCAGGTTTGTCTGGTGTTTACAGAAACATAATGTGTGAGTTACAGAAACTACAAAGCAAAACAGGCATCGCTATCCTGTATAATCTCTTGGAAATAAGTTAAGCATTATGCCTATGGGAAAATACAAGTATAAGGAGATGCAAAACTTCGTTTATCATGCCTCACTGCATACACTTTCATATACTAATAAGAAATTAGCCGTGCATTGACGTTGATGATGCCAGGCTGATCAGAACTATGTAAACACAAACTATCGCTGTTTTAGTATCCATTATTAAACAGTTACAATAAAAACTAAGGGTATGATTGTAGCAATCAGCAACGCAAACGCAATTTATAAGTGCTTTACTAAAGCCCCAGTCACACACACACATTACGGATAGGGCGGATAGTTGCGGATAAAATCCTCAGTTTATCCGCAGAATTTGTGGGCGTGGCTTAATTTTATTTAATGAATTTACGGATATAGTTACCAATAGATGCGTATGGATACGGATAGGTACGATCTACAAACTTTCCGTTACCTTCTGTAACCTTTAGATGCGAATAAATACCTTCAGATGCGGACTGTTGCGCATGCCTAACGGATAGAAGAATAGAAAAGATTCACTGCGACGTCCACATCTGTGTCTACTCCTTGTATACTCCAGTCACACACACACATACGGATTGTGCGGACACTACGGATGGCCCGTCCGTATCTATCCGTTTTATCCGTAATGGATCCGTATCAGATCCGCAGAGTCTGTAACAGTCCGTATCATTTCCGCAGAGTCCGCAGGATCCGCGTCGACATTTTGAAAAGTTTCAAAATTCGGGCGCGGATGAGTAAACCGTAATGGTGCGTTACTAAACGCATATATCCGCATCTATCCGCATCTAATCTGTGTCGCATACGTATCTATTCCGTATCTTATCCGTTATTGAACCTATCATTCCGCAGTTCCACTCCAAGTTGGGGACCGATACGGTTTCATGCGGATCGTTACCTTTAGTTACGGAAGTTACGGGTCTCGTTCGGCGTACTGTAACGGACTGTTTTCTACGGTAACGTTTCAATACAAAAAGGTTGCATTCCAATACTGACAGATACCTACAGGATAGTTTGGAGAGGCGGCTGTACGGCAACAACACCTGTGGGGGGCAAAGAGACAGAGACTGTATCTCAAGGACTACTACAACAGAGAGGCCGGGTCGGTGCAATGGCAGTGACGTATGGTGCAGCTATGGTGCGATTTTATGTTTCTTATTTGTAACAGTGGGGCCATCATTTCATAAACTTATTTGACTTTTATCAATTCGAATTAGTTGTCCAATATAGGACAAAGTAATTCTTTTATTAATTCCAATTAATTACTTGTCCAATATAGGCCAAAGTTTAATGGTGAAATGAAGCAATAACTATCTATTGGTCAGGCTTGAGTAGCCGAAACTTCGAAGATGGCCCATGTTCCTTCTTTCGAATGTGTTCATAGCTCTTGAATGAACTCTTTTAGATTTCTATTTTACTTCAGTGCCACTGTTGTCGTGCCGTGCGGCGACCGTAAAACGTCTCCCCGTACGTCATCTATAGTGCAGAGTATATATAATTTTTCCTTTGAGGTCAAGAAAATATTCTGAGAAATCAGAAATTTTTGATCGGTTTACATTTATAGTCTAGATTATTGCTTTTATTTTCCTTTTAGATTTTTTATGGTACAAATCAGTCTTTGAATTTACTGCCTTATCAAAATTAAGAAATGACATTATGCTTTCTCTGGTTTTCATGACCAAATCATATCGGGGTCACTGATGCGGTTTGAGTAGCCGAATTCTCGAAGTATGGTCCATGTACATTCCTTCGAATGTGTGCAGTGTTCTTGAAGGATTAGAGTAGTATCTACTTTATCAACTGTCGACTGAATATCTATGTCAACCAAGCAGTAAATGGGTACTTTTTTTTCAAATCAGGGAAAGGACAAAGCGGTGAAAGGACTTCGCCTTTCATATGCTATGCCCAAGATACATTGACCCTAACCACCTACCCCCATCCTCCTCCTCCCCCAAGCCACCGCCCCTACGGTCATTAGGCTATAGGAAAACTTTACCTTTACCCAATTTATAGTTTGGATCCAGGTATACAAATTTAAATAAAAATCTAATCCTTCATGAGCACAGAACACTAAACACATTCGAGAGAAGGAGCATGGGCCATACTTCGAGGTTACGATTACTAGAGCCTCATCAATGACCCCGACATGACCCATAACTTCCGTAACTAAAGGTAAAGATCCGTATGAAACCGTATCAGTCTTCAACTTGGGACTGCGGAATGATGGGTTCATTTACGCAGAAGATACGGAATAGATTCGGATGAGACACGGATTAGATACAGATAGATGCAGATAAATGCGTTCAGTTACGGTTAACTCATCCGCGCCCGAATTTTGAACCTTTTCAAAATTTCGACGCGGATCCTGCGGACCCTGCGGATATGATACGGACAGTAACGGACTCTGCGGATGCGATACGGATCCATTACGGATTAAATGGATAGATACGGACGGCCATCCGTAGCATCCGCAGAATCCGTGTATGTGTGTGTGACTGGGGCAAAAAATCCCTCTGATTTTGAAACAAACTCGTCTGAGACTGACTTTTTGGCACTACAATTCAGTAGCAGACATGTTTGATCTTATGTAGTTTTATATAAAAGTACATAATATACACATAAATCAAAATTTTCAGTCCCGAAAGCACAATAAAGTTATAAAGTTCCATTAACATCATTAGAAGCCATGCAGCTTGAATACATTTTGTCGAGGGAATTATTCATCGTTGACTGAGCATAAACATTTCTTGAATAATGTATCAGTAAAATATATACCGTAATGAGCTAAATGTTGGCGGAGAATTATTTAAGATAACAGCACAGACCCATACCAGACTGCTTCTACAAACAGAAGACTGAATAATGTTTGCAATGTTTGCAGTTGGTATGCCACAATTTGAACGGTAAAAGTCACGTGTTCAAACATTACTCAGATTTTAAGACATTTACATTATTGGATTAAAGTGAATGGGTAAACTTGCAGGGGAGACAAATCTATGTTTTCGTTTCTTGCTTCCCTTTTCAATAAGATAAACTCTTTTCGGTACGCCGGTATCATTAGTATGACAAAAAATTAAAAAAAAATTGCTCCCATGTTCATTTTAAACTAAACCTTTTTTTTTTAAGGGCTTCTTCAGCCAGAGAGCAAACAGGAAGTTACATCAGCTGTTTCCCTTTGTAAAACTGGCAAAATAGCATTGATACAGTGCTCTAGATATTATTAATTTCTCTTATTTCACAGCCAAAACAGATGTTGTGACCCCTCATTAGAACCGTCTCATGAAGACGGTTCTAATGAGGGGTCACAACATATGCTTTAAATTTATTGGAAAATTTTGAAAAAAAAATCCTTCTTATCTGGAGCTCTGATGAAAGTGTATCCACTCAGATCAAGATGTCCCAATATACCATAGTACGACAATACTCTTTGAATAGATTACAAAGTTCCAGAAGATTCTGCTTCATTAAATACAACGATTAGGAACCTCGCCTAGTTTTGAGATTATAAAATTCTTAATTAAGCTGTTCAGATTTGAACGTTAAAGTCGTGTGCGGTACAAACAATTGTTTTGCTTGCATTTACATGTAGAATGCGAGGTAAACTGTAAGCTAAACGCGCTTGCAGTGGCCATTTTCCCCGAAAGAGTGCACGTGGAAGAACGTTGAAAAATAGTGTTTAAGGATTTAGACATAAACATAGACAGGATATGTACAGTGTAAATACATGTTGGACATTTTTACTTAACGTTCACACCCGAGTTTCTTTTATTTGATTTGAAACGTCTGACGTCGCGCGTGCACAAATTCTAACCCTTGTCGAGATGTCTGCCTAGCGGATTTTGACAAGAATCCACATTGAAGTTGAAGTTGACGGATTAAGGATTTAGTTTACCATAAAGCTGTGATTATCATGAGTGATTTACATCGGTCTATCGCTACAATAGTTCAACTCCAGGTAGGGATATTAATTGATTCTGGGCTCGGTTGATATAATAAATGAGCCGCGACACGAAAAAAGCAACAAAGTGGTTGTGCGCCCAGCGCAGACAGATCAGTCTGGGCATCCACCTAGTCTGATCAGAGCCTTCGCTGTCCGCATGTAGATAGCTTAGACCCTTAGCTACCATTAAAGCGTTTAGCGGAGAGTCTGATCGGACTGGTCGGATGCCCAGGCTGATCTGAGTCTGCACTAGGCGCACAACCACTTTGTTTGTATTCTCGTGGTGCGGCTCACTTGAGTTCAAGAAACTATTGCAGAGCTTTGAATTCGTGATTCTCATAATGGTTCTTTGTCTGAACATGTAACCATCCTCAAAAAGTTTCATTTTCGCATAATGAGGAATTCTCGAAGTTTTGCTAATTGTGGCGTCACACTGTCCCGAAATTTACACCCGATGGCCATACGTACATTATATGGCCATACGTATACTTCACATGAAAGATATGCGAAGGCTATACGAAGATGTGTATTTTTATCAAGAAGTCTACCCGAAGTACACACGATGGTCACATGATGGTTACACGACGTCGTATTGAGAGCACGATGTATACGAACTAGGTTACGAAAGCGTCACGTGACCTCCCTATGGTATAAGCAAAACATATGGCAAGCCTTCTTACTATTTATTCTGTTACATGTGTATCTAATATACTATATAATATACCTAATTTCCTAATTAAGATATTCTATAAACTTTATAAACTATCTAATATCACATATAAGATATCTAATATAGTATATAAGATATCTTATAATGAACATTAGATATCTAAAATATTATACAGGATATCTTATTTAAGTTGACGTATCAGATATCTAATCTGTATTATTATATGACCAAGATGTAACACACAATTTCATTGGCTTATGTGACGTTACATGTTGGTCAATATTTTGCGATATTCACCGGCCAGTCAGTGAATATTACTTTTACACTGACGTCATCGTATTTTCGTGACGTAACGTCTGATGTACGTTAATGTTAAAGGCGTAACGTCGCGAGCTAATACCATGTACTCGTAATACCATCATAAATATCAAAGGAAACTTATTTAGAATATCATATAATAAAACAATTGTTGACCTTTGTTTCGGTGAATATGCAGTTTTATTGACCTGCAAACATAACATATTGACCTCCGCTTCGCGTCGGTCAATATGATGTTTGCAGGTCAATAAAACTGCATATTCACCTCAACAAAGGTCAATAATTGTATATTATTATATACCTTATATACTATAAAAGATATCTGATAAAATGTTTAAGATATCGTTTTTCCCAAGTAAATGAGATATCTTATTTACTAAATAAGATATCTGATATGTTAAATGATATTATACAATTATTGACCTTTATTGAGGTGAATATGCAGTTTTATTGACATGCAAACATCATATTGACCGACGCCAAGCGGATGTCAATATGTTATGTTTGCAGGTCAATAAAAAATGCGTATTCACCGAAATAAAGGTCAACAATTATTTTATTATATGATAATTCTAAATTCGGTTTCTTTAGATATTTGGGATGGTACGAGGGTCATCCAATAAGTCCTGCAAACGGCCAAGTTTCAGGCAAATGGTAATAAAAAAAAGAATCAAGCGATCCAAATTCCTACTCTGCGCCTTCCCTTCTATCCAGTCAACAATTTCCAGAAACGTCATGATCTTGCAAATGGCGTTGCTAGGCAACTGGAGAATACTACCATAATGGGTACGGCGGTGGCCTCTAGTTGTCTGTTAAAGATCCCCTAGCTTAGTTCAGAACGCTTGTAAATACCTAAAGATTGCTGAAAGATAAAGAAAATAATACTGAAGTATTTACACGGTAGCAAGGTTAAGATATTGCCGTCAGTCAAGATATTATTATTGTTCCAAGGAAGATCACCATGTCTTTCGAGGAGCTAAAATATCATATAAAATGGGTATATTGAAAAGAGGCTTTCACAGCAGATGAAATGTTTCCTAAACTGCCATTAATTTGTTATCAAAGAATAGTCTCGAGATGCTGAAATGTAAATACTAGAGAAAATATAAGCTTCGAGCCTTGTTTAATATTATTTGCAGCCTTAAGAAACCAGAGGTAAACGTCAAAAACTAGAATTTTGCTATAATTCTGTAATATTCTCTTGTTGCCTAGCAACCACATTTGTTTGGTACTGTGAAATGATAACTGTCTCTTATTTGAGTTGTTAAGTATAAGGCGATTACTTTAGAACATTATTTCTTGTAATTTGAAAGAATTATAAACATATATGCAGGTATTTTCTCCCCCTCACCTCTTGTTAAAGGCGTCGTTTTGTGCAATTTCACCGCCGGTGTCGCTTACACCTTTGCATTCAAAACCCTCCCATATCTCAGAAAGGGGTGTCACATGTATGAGTTTTAGCACATATGTGTATTATATACGTAAGCTGTTATTGGTGTGATTTGATTACCCTACCTCAATTAATAAAGCAGTAATGACGGCGTTTGCAAGACTTATTGGATGACCCTCGTACTACATGGTTTATCTCGCGACGTTACGCCATTAACATTAACGTAAATCAGACGTTACGTCACGAAAATACAATGACGTCAGCGTAAAAGTAATATTCACTGACAGGCCGGTGAATATCACAAAATATTGACCGGCACGTGACGTCAAAACAGCCAATGAAATTGCATGTTACATCTTGGTCATATAATAATATACAATTATTGACTATGGAGGTATTGGATATGATGTGATATTCACCAGAACATATCCAATATTGACCGAGGCGACAGCCGAGGACAATATTGGTATTTTCTGGTGAATATAACATCATATCCAATGACTCCATAGTCAACAATTGTTTTATTATATAACAACAACAAAATTGTTTGTTTTTTCAGTTAAGCTTGTAAGCTTGCAAATCTGTTTTTGTTGCTTGGCTTGTTCTCAGCATCTGATAGGTACTGGTACCCATTTCACAGTACAGAAATATGAAACCAGTCTACCGTGATTGCTCACTCACGTGATCTAAATTTAGAAACTAATATTCAATGGGAAAAACCCCAGGCTAGTGAATATAACAAAATATTGAATGGGTTGAAATCAGCTCTGAGCCAATGAAAATTGCTTTATTTATAGGTTATATAATAATATCCTATATCGTATATCAGATAAATATATCAGATATCTTATATAGTATTTCAGATATCTACATTAAATGAGATTTTATATATTGTAATAGGTATCTTATTTGACAAATAAGATATTTTCTATATTGAATAAGATATGTTATACACCGTACCAGATATCTGCTCTTTCTGAGAAATAAGATATCTTATTTGCCATATTAGATATCTTATATCATTTACAAGATATCTAATATATCTGATAAAATATCTGATATAATTTATTAGATATCTGTTACATAAAACAAGATATATATTTGTATATATAAGATATCATATTTAACATATAAAATGTCTAATTTAACGTATTAGATATCTCCTTTCGTAAATTATATTTCTTAATGCCCATATAAGATATTTTCGTTTATAAATGAGATTTCTTTATTCGAAAGTAAAATAAGATATGTTAGATATTATATCAGATATTTTATATCCCATATGAGGTACCTTATATACGATAAAAGATATCTTATTTCTCGTAACAGATATCTTATCTGATATTTTAGAAATCTTATTTAACTTATAAGACATCTCATGTGTTAAATAAGATATCTATCAAAGTATATTAGATATCAGTCTCCAGCAGACGGATTTCGATTCGCCTGAGAGCAGCTCCTTTCAACATCTTCGGGGTTCATTTATTTTGTACGCGATCCAATGTAGTTTATACTTCGATAAAGATCAGAAAAATGAAATTCATTCCTTAAATGGTTTTATTCAGTTTGTTGTATTTACCACAAATCACCACTTTAAGGTGGGGTGTACGTTTGTTGTGCTCTTATCCCGGAAAACTTGTTGAGGCCTCTAGAGACAGCACACACTTTTCTAGAGTGCTTGAAGAGACCGCTATAGCCAGGTACTATGTTCTAAATGGCTAGTAGATAACTCCAAAGACAGGTTCTATGTATCAGAGTGCTGATTTAGATCTTTCAAGACAAGTCTTATGGTCTAGCATGCTGGAAGATAGGTAGTATAATCTATATAACTAGTAAAGACGTCTAGAGGAAGGACTATGTGGCAATATGATAGATGTGACGTCTAGTGAGACAGGCACTATACTCTGTAGTGCCAATAGACACCTCTATGAGTATGCACTATATTCAAGAGTGTTAGTAGAGACCTCTATAGACAGTTCATATGTACAGAGTGCAAGTACAGACATGTTAGGAGATGTGCTTTGTTCTACAGTGCTAGTAGAGATCTCTACCAAGCAGGCACATAACGTCAAAATGACGTCGTACTGACGTTGATGCGACGTAATGACGTCGCATCGACGTCAGTTCAACGTCATTTTGACGTCATGTGCCTACTGGGCTAGAGACAGGTATTATGTGGAAGTGAAAAAACAGAGACGTCTAAAGACAGAGACTATGCGCTAGAATGCTAGTAGAGACCTATAGAGAAAAATGAACTGTTCTAAAAAGCTAGGAGAGAACAAAATAGACTGGCAGAGGCGGGCACTTTTTGCAATGCGGTTCTATTATCTCGAGTGTTAGTAAAGACCTAAATAGACGTGTTATATGTTCTCAAACACTAGCAGAGACTAAGAGATAAGTAATATGAGCCGCGACACGACAAAACCAACAAAGTGGTTGTGCGTCCAGCGAAGACTCAGATCAGCCTGGGCATCCACCCAGTCTGCTCAGAGTCTTCGCTGTCCGCATGGAGGTAGCTTAGACTCTTAGCTACCCTTTAAGCGCACTGCAAAGACTCTCATCAGACTGGGCGGATGCCCAGGCTGACCTGAGTCTGCGCTGGGCGCACAACCACATTGTTGGTTTTGTCGTGTCGCGGCTCAATTATGTCATAGCGTAGCAGAGATGTCTATCAGAGATGTCTAGCAGAGATATCTAGAGACAGATACTCTGCTCTAAAGTGCTAGCAGAGATCTCTATAGGCAGGCAGTATGCTCTTAAGTGCCAGTAAAACTCTTACGACAGATATTAATTATGCTCTAGAGTGTTAGTAAAAACTTCTGGAGACAGGTAATGTGCTCTAGAGTGCTACTAGAGACCTCTAGAGACATATATTATGTAGCACTGTGATAATGCAGACCTCAGCCAGGGTCAATGCTCTAGAGTGTTAGTTGATACTTTTGGAGACGGGTACAATGTCTTTTACGCTGTACCTGGGAGAATCAATACTTTTGATATGGAGTAATATTGGAATTACAACAGACAGGCGATGTTTAAGAGATCACATTTTTAAATGCAGAATCGTGGGAATCTGGATTTACCTGCAGTTGTATATCCCTGGATCTGAAGACAATATACCATAATTAAATTTGGTCTTGGGATGTCTTTTGTTCTTGAATAACAACATAACCAAAGTTAAGTATCCAAAAAAGGTAAACAGGCATTTCGCTTAAACAAAGGCTTTTCTATTGAATGTTCTAACTGTTTTGTTCAAAGAGAAAAAGAAAATCTTTGTATCAGCAGTCATACTGTAATGAAATACAACACACGGTAAATTATTCATAAAAAAGAACAGAGATAGTGGCGGTGTCGGTTTTTAGCTCACCTGAGCCAGCGGCTCCGGGGGAGCTTTTAAGATAGGCAGGCTCCGTCGTCCGTCCGTCGTCCGTCAACAATTTCAAACTTCTCCTCTGACACCGCTGGCCGATAGTAACGGAACGACAAATTGTTCAAACGGTCCTGGTCATATGACAAACATGGCCGCCACGCCCATATACGGTAAAAGCTTTAAAAATCTTCTTCTCCAGAACCAGTGGGCCGATGGCCTTGAAACTTGGGTATTTGGATCGGGTACACAAGTACTATCAAGATTGTTCAAATTATGACCTTGGATTGACCTTGACCTTTTATACCGTAGGGTCAAATTTGCTTTCTGTAGCTTTTGTATGGGAAAATGCTAGATTATAGGATTTCTTGGAAACTGTTGAAGATTTTGGCCTGAAATTTTGGTAAATACAGTCATCTTAACAAGTACATGAAATTTATGCGTACAGGAGGTCAAGGTCATTCTTTGACCTTTGACCCAGGTCTCTTATATTTCGACAATTTCCAACAATCTCCTAAAAAGCCACTGGGTCAATTGTAACCAAGTTTCATTTAGAGCATCTAGGGGTCGGGGAAACGAAAATTTGTTTAAACGGTCCTAGTCAAAAATCCAACATGGCCGCCACGCCCATGTATAGTAAAACACTTTAAAATCTTCTTCTCAAGAACCAATAGGCCGCTGGCCTTGAAACTTTGTATTTAGCATCAGGTGCAGGCGTACTACCAAGAATATTAAATTTATGACCCTGGGTTGATCTTGACCATTTCTACGTAAAGGTCAAATTTTCTTTCTGTAGCTTTTATATGGGAAACTGCTAGAACATATGATTTCTTGGAAACTGTTGAAGATTTTGATCTGAAAATTGGTATATACAGTCATCTTAATGAGTACATGAAAATAATATGTACAAGAGGTCAAGGTTATTCTTTGACCTTTGACCCTGGTCTCTCATATTGTGACAATTACACACATCTCCTCAAAAACCACTGTAATGATTTTATTAAAGTTTAGAACTCTCCGTGCGGAAAGCGCTAATATAGCCGAGAAAACCTGACAATGGTTGAAAAGCTTCAGACTGTAAGTATATATACTCCTCGCCAAAAGTTTAGCATAATGCTAAAATAAATATACCTAGATTACAATTGAATTCTAACTTTCTTTGGAAATTAATATATTCTATCATCCACACCAATGATTAATCATCGTAAAATTTGCAACTTTGATTTGAATTTGAGTAACAAGTACACATACCGAGCAAAGACGTATATGTTAAAAAAAAAAAAAAAAAAAAAAAAAAAAAAAGAAAAATAAAAAACATTTTGGCAAGAAAAAAATCCTTGCAATGCGCTTTGAGTGACTTTTCTTCTACACCAGTATAACGTTTTGAACGCTAAATGTGTTTGGCGAATGCCAAATTACTGCTGTTTGAATCATTAAAACAAAGCATTATTTTCTGTAGAAAATGTTTATTTAGAATGCTATTATTTCTGTGCTAGCTTCGTGCAGTGCTTACTAAAATCAATTTAAATCAAGCGGGTTCGGGTTCGATACCCGGTTCGGACACTTACAGTAGAACTTCAATGGCTTGAACCCTGATGGCTCGTTGACCCTGCTTGACTAGAGCTTGTTCCTGGGTCCCTAGAGGTCACTTTCTCGGAGATTGCTTCTTCCCGTTCGGACGATTCAAGAAGTACAGTTGTCAGTTGCTGGCGAAAGTATGTGCACTTAGTACTGGTTAACCGTGTAGGAGGTCTAAGCCTGCCCAGGAATAGTGTGGTTAGATTTAACTGACCGTCCCGACATGACCATAACTGTTTACCTTGGACGTAAAACAACAACACAACACCAACAAGATGAACTACGAAACAAAATACGGACAGTGGATAGAAATACATAGCCTGAAATACACTTTCACTATCACTTGATTCTTTCAATCGATCTGTCCCCAAAACAGCTACCAAAAACGAAAATGCAGACAAAAAATCATTCAGCCTGAAAAATCATTCATGGGCAGTCAGTGGCAAGAGTAAATATATATATAGATGAGGGATCGGGTACAGATAAGGGACCGGATATAGATGAGTCCTCAACATATACTTAAAGTTTCTGACTGATTCAAACCGGGATTCCAAATATTGTGACTGGCCCAGGAGATCGGTCGAAGTGTTGCACAAAACCCTTTACTTTAAGTAACCTATCGGTTCATCAGTGCCATCTGCCAAGTGCAGATTTGTGGCTGGTGAGCCTCCAGCTCTAATAGATCCACCATAGGTCTTAAGGGACCCAGGCACGATTTCCCCCTCCCCCCAGTAATATCACACAGGGATTTAGTGAATCAAAGAACCTTTGTATTTCTCACCGGTGGTCCAGCCCAGCCAGATATCTTTGCATCGATGAGAACTGCACTGTCACCATGGTCACCGTTATACAGTATCGGGCGAGATATTCATTTAAGTATCTTTGTGTGGTTTTAAGATATTGTCACTGAGGTACGGCAAAAGTCTGTGAATTTTATTGTATAAACTCAATATTTAGCAAATATTTACCTTTCGAGTTTGGAACGCCTTGTTTATACTTTTATGTTCATAATACTTTTGACAGGAACCATAAAGTTTATTCTGTTTAACCTTTTGATGACTGCAATATGCACAAGCTTATTTTCAATTAATGGCACACTTGCTGAGCATAAACCTCAGTAGCAATCTCTGCCAAGTCATTTTATCATGAGAAAAGAGAAAGATTTATGCTCCTATGGAGTTTCATATACAAGCTACTTGAAATTACAAGTCTCTTAGGAACCAAATAAGCCGCTCCATTCGATCAGGTACCTAAGGCCATATGGCAACAACAAACACTCAGATCAACCTGAGCATAAGCACATTGTCTTTTTCGATACATTGCTTTTCATTCTGAAGACTCTCCAAAAGCCAAAAAAAAAGTGTTTCTGCAAACAGATGTGCGCAAGCTGATTTAAATTTTCTTTGTTTGCAACACCACAAGGTATACGTTCAGTTGATGTCGCTCATTTATTGTCATATCTTCAAGCTATCAAATGGCAAACGCTGTCTTAAATATGTAGACTGCGCAAACCCATACCAGCCTTATATGCGCATATTTAGCAATTGCGTGCCGATTTTCAAAAGCCAATACTTTCATCTTACAGAGTTTAAACGCAAAATAGCGCATAGTAAAGTATGTTAAGGTGTGATTGTGCGTGTATAATTTTTTTTTGTACATTAAGATGTCTTGAAGTAGGTTTTAACACGATGCAGAATATATCAAATGACATATTGAAATGAAACTATGTTCTGAATTTACATTTGAATACATTACCTGCTGCAATTCTGCGGGAATGCTACCAGTAGGTGTTGTCTTGAGTTTCTTGATTTTCAAGAAATAAATTTTGAAAGGATTTAAAATTTCTGCACAAACATGGCGAACATCAGGACAAATCAATCTATTATGCAGATGGTGACGCAACGGATGCAATTTTTCAGACAAGGATCCTTCAATGGATTGGTCAGTATCTCTGCTGTTTATATGTGTTGATATGAGGGCAATGTTTTAATATATTTACACATATAAAGGATCATGGCAGTACAGATATAGTAAATTTGTGATTGTGTCTTTCTTGTTTTATGGATTTCTACCTGGCAGATATAACCTGAATAACCAGGAAGTGACATTTTGACGTTTTAATTCTGTTAAAACAGTAACCACAGTGACAAATGAGCCGCAAAACACGAGAAAACCAACAAAGTGGTTGTGCGCCCAGCGCAGACTCAGATAAGCCTGGGCATCCATCCAGTTTGAACAGACTCCTTGTTAAGTTCTCAAAGAGTAGCTATCGGTCTAAGCTACCTACATGCGGACAAAGAAGACTGATCAGACTGGGCGGATGTCCAGGCTGATCTGAGTCTGCGCTGGGCGCACAACCACATTGTTGGTTTTCTTGTGTCGCGGCTCAAATATCCTGTATGGGCGTCTGCATGTATAGGGGTATAATATCTTAAAATAACCTGTGTTTTCTAAAGCATATGTTGCACATTTTGGTTCGAATCTTGAATTTTGTTTTCAAAACCTCAGTTCTGTTCTTTACCATTTTATCCCATAACCTTGCAAGGTGTATAGGGCACCAGCAATAATTACAACAATCCCTTTCCACCTAGTCCCTAGTTGTGTTTGCAAAGTTCATCCCTGTCCACTCATTGGTATTCTCTTCTGAAACTCTTCTTCTATCTTCCACTTTTCCTTTTCAATTCACTGTACCCTGTAGAATCATCTGTGCTAAGCTAGAAGAACTTGAGATATGGTAAAAACCACTTTAGCTCCCGTGTCTTGACACTGTTCGTGATCTTGGATCTTTCTGCGAACATCTTCATTAATTACGTGGTCTAGTAAGTTTCGGTAGTATATCATCTCAAGGACTTGCGTTCTTTACTAAAACTCTGCTGCCAAGGTCCACCATTCATAGGCATATATGAATATGGATATGATATGAAAAAAGAGAGCATAAGCTTTACCTTTGAACCAAAAGATAGGCTGTTATAACTCCAAAATGGGTTCAGTTTTGTTAGAGCTTCAGTAGTATGTGCTATCCTTGAAAGATCCACTGGCTTTAGGCCACCATCAGAGACAATTGCTTCAATGTACGTGAAGCTTGTTAAACTTACAATTTCCAACTCCTGTCCGTTTAACTTGATGTTCCTCTAGATGCTATTGCCTTCAGTTTGGTCTTCTTAACACTTACCTCTATTTTGTACATTGTTCAGGTTTGTAAAAACTCTCATCTAGGGATTCTAGTTCTTGCGCTTCCTCAGTAGGTTTCGCAAACCGCAGATTGGGAATAGTTCTGCCGCCTATAATTACCTTTCCTTAATGATCTTCCAAACCATCGGACATAACCCTTTCGAGAAACAGGTTAAAAAGAGTAGGTGAAAAGTAGGCATCTTTGCCTTATTCGAACTCTTGCTTTGAACCATTCTCCCGTGCTGCCAGTCATCTGGACTGCACTTAAAGCCTTGTCACAGGGATGGTCAATGGCCTAATCTAGATTATCATTGGTTTTGTACTTCTGCATGGTGGCCCATAAAGCTGCATACCAAACTCTGTCATTGTTGTTTTTCCTTTTTTTTAAGTCAATGAAGACTTGAAACAAATTACGCTGATGTTAGAGGTACTTTAAACATGCGATTAAGAGGTTGAAGATTTCTTTTGGAGTGCTCATTCCAGCATTGAACTCAGCCTGTTCCTGTGCAATTATCTCTTTGGCTTTGGGTCAAAGCCTGTCAAAGGCACTTTATCATGTATTTGCTAGGATGAGGCTGGTGGTTCTGAAGCTTGTCCTTTTAGGGGGTGTTATTAAAATTGACACGATCCATTTGGTCAGCCTTTTCCTGTTCTCTATATCTTGTTGTGGACCGTTGTTAAAGCATCAGTCATAGCCTCCCCGCTGGCTTTAAGATTTTAAAATAATTTTACGTCACTGCAGCTGGTGTTGTGCTGTGTGGCGGCCGTTAAACGTCTCCCTAGTCATCATCCATAGTGCAGATTTTATTTTATTTCGTCCTTTGAGATCTGAGGATAAATTCTGAGAAATCTGAAATTTAGATAGGTTTAGACCCTTGTTTTAGATCATCGTTTTTTATATTATTTGGACCCTTTTCATCTTAGTCAGTCTTTCAATCGACTGCCCTATTAAAATTAAGAAATTTCAGTATGCTTTACTCTGGTTTCGTCACCAAATATTGTCAGGGTCACTGATGAGGCTCTATTAGCCGAAACTACGAAGTCTGGCCCATGTTCTTTCTTCTAAATGTATTCTCTGCTTTTGATGGAAGTTTTTAAGATTTTAATTCAACAAGTTCTGCTGGCATATCATCAGCTTCGGCTTCCCAATTTTGTATGCTGCTATTGCAATCTCAACTTCCTCAGGGTGCTGATTGCATTTCACACACTTGCCCTGGATACTTGTGGGTCTACCACTGTTTCTCTTCAGTAAGAATGTTCACCTGGTGATATGATCTCTTGCTGTTTTTTTTTTTTTTTTTTTTCAGGCAAGTTTCAATGTCCTCGCACTGAGTACCTAGTCAGTCCTCATATTCTATCTTTAGGGCCTTCTTATTCCTTGTTAGCTTCCCTGTATCCTTTTACATCTTCTCTTCTTCGAACCCCTGCTCCCATCACAGAGTTCAAAAACTTCTGAATCGGTGGTCAGACACGGAGAGACAATGTAATTTTTGTTTGATGCTTAAATCATGGTACTGGTACAGTATATTGCATTGATTCCGCGCCGGCACAGCGATCAATGTCTATTATTTCTATGGTAATAACCGTGATTTAGATATCATAGGCATCCAAGATAGTTTAGTTGGTTTGTTTCGGATGTTTAGTATTTATTTTTGTTGCAGCTGAACACGTGCCTATTACAGACCAAATATTAAGCTTATACATACACTGAAGTGCTTTAAAATTTCCACCGGTGATCGTCCCAGTTGTGGCAGTGTTCTAAGAGAAAATGCTTTATTCAAGATTATGCAGTTCATTTGTATCATTTTATTGAATGACACTAGCAAAAGAGCGTTACACTTCTGAAACGCAAAAAGAAAACACTCACACACACACAAAAACGACGAAGGTGTTCCGGAATCGGTATTTTATTTGGCCTACAGTATTTTACGCCATGCTTTGTAAATGATTTCTTCCTGTCTTATCATTGATATATCTTCTACGTTGGCCTGCAATTATCAGTGCAGTCGTGCCGTGGCAAAACTATTACTGACATGGCGTTGACGTAACTTAACGTCATGGCCTCTGTTTGTTCATTGCGGTTGGCTGCTTTCCTGACGGTCTTTCGGACTGCCTCTAATCCGTATACGTCACCTAAGGTTGTAAACTGCTGTAATAAACCCATAAAATTGTCTCTCAGCGTCTTTCTTTTTACCCTCCAGCATTTAAACTATCCTAATTTCTGCATCTGGTTGCGATTTTAAGTCGCGGCTTGCAAAATAAAGCACCACTCCAACTTTAGTGGTGTTGCTTGACTTTCCAGGGATCTCCCGGTGTTGCAATTCGTTATTTCTGTCGAGTCCTCATCTCTGATTCATCATAGGTCTTATACGCGATTTGTTTGTTTCGAACCACTGCAGAAGCAGAGGGCGAGGTTTGGTATTAGTAAAACATGTTTAAGCCCCCCAGTAATCATTTGCAGACCGTTCCAAGTCGGTACTTCTGCTGTAGTTCCTTGATCTTACATTGTGCTATGTCCACTTGTCTATGTTCTTTGGCGGGTTGGTCACCTGTTTTGCTACCCAATCTGCCTTTTGTTTTGTTTTGTAAGTTAAAAATGAAATAGATAGAAATAGATGTTGATCCTGTTTTTGATTAGGGTAGCTGAATGACCACCTGTTTGGGAAAGAGCTGCTCATTTGGTCAACCGTGCGTGTCTTTCGTGAACCTGTGTCATTTTTTGTGTGTGTGTGCTTCTTTCCCTATTGGTTTTGAGAGCGGGATATGGGATTTGATTGTCTTAATTCCTGATCATTGCCTATCTTTTTACTTTGGATTTCCAAAACTCAGTTTGATGTTGTAAGAGGATTTTTTTTCTAAGAAAACTATGTATATAAGGAGATTTGCCTGTATGAAAACTTCACTGAGAACACATGGTACACGTGCTCAGTCCTGACCCGTTGGACAGAGCAATTTCAATTTTGTGGTATGGACATAGTCATGTATAAATATATATATGGGTTTTGAAATTTTGGTGGCCGTAGCTGCATTCACTTTTGCAGTATCTAAAATAAAACGGTGAAAGTTTTTAAATTCCTCCAGTATTTGCCCAGCTAAGGCATAGTATATACAGTATCGAAAACGAAGTGCATTACATTCAGTAGTCAGAGAAACAAAAACAAATACAACTTCATATCAGTGAAAGTGCTACCCTCTTTTGATGAAATGCCAAATCAATACACGCCAGTTGTAATCTCTTCGATATTGTAACGTTACAGGCTATTGCTGTATGTAAAAATTGTGATCTCCGCCGAAGCATATGCACCAGTTAGAACTTAACCAATACGCCCTTTTGGTTGGTTGTTTTGGGTTCGACGGCTCTTTGACACAGTTATTCAGTTTGTATCGAGCAGATTAAGAAAAGGAATAGAAAGGATATATGATACTGTAAAATCCAAACAACTCTCCATTCCGCTCCTGCTGCAAGCA
This sequence comes from Ctena decussata, assembly GCA_963989385.1. NCBI lineage: Eukaryota > Metazoa > Mollusca > Bivalvia > Lucinida > Lucinidae > Ctena > Ctena decussata. The sequence goes on along the minus strand of OZ022503.1, from coordinate 73,966,924 downwards.
CAGCCAACCCTTGTCCTACTATCCAAATTAGTGGAACTCCCCGGCACTGCAAGTTACACAGCACCATCGCTCGACCCGACCACCCTTTATGAAACCCCATTTTTATACTCCGCCATAGGATAGTGATGCCACGTTTTGTTTTCCTTTTGTCATCCGTCAATCCCTCTATCAGTCCGTCGGTCCAATCCTTCATGCCCATTTTGTTTCTTTTCTATAACGTGAATTATTTTCACTATTTTTTGTCAAACTTTGCATATCATTGGTATTTCATTCATAACGAAGTTTATACCACATTGGGATTGGTATTTTGAAACCTGTGTAGATCCAGATAAGGTGTCTTATCATGAACCGCCTCATCTGGATCTGCATTGTTTGCAAATTTTTGGCGCTTTGTTTTAAAAAAAAAATCATGATAGGTATGACTGAGTGGCACGCACCTGTACTAATTCTATATAAGATCCCGGACTTGCTTTTTTTGACGAATCTAAACCTTTCGAGCTGCTGATCAGCGTAAAAACTACTCCCTTTGCATTATACAGATTTCTCAAAAATATTCTTAAAGAGAGAGTAGCCCGATCAGACTACGCGAAAAGGCACAATCTGATCAGATATATTGATATTTGCGAATGACACTTGATTCATTTTCCAGTAGCGTGACTGAGATACAGTCTATTCTTTTAGTCCACCCAACGGCTGATAAAATCCATTTATGCTGAAGTGTACATTTAAAAAAGATCGGGCGTCGTGAAAAAATGTCTTTAGTCATATCATGTCAGTTGCGTGTGTCTAGATAAGACTGTGAATAGACCAGATCTGCTTGCGTCAAGACATAAATCTATCATTGGAAGGTTTATACAAAGAAATAGACTAGAATGTGCTCTAAAAGAGACAGAGTGTGCGCGAAGTATACAAAATGCGCATGGTTCGCGTATTTTCTCATGATGCAGCTAATATTACATGAAAGAAAAGAAAGTTCATGTAAAGGGGAAAAATTTGTGTTGTGAAATAAAAATATATAATTTTTCTCATTTTGGTAATGAGTATACCAACAAGCAAAATTTATTTCCATAAAAGTTCATTTATACAAGAAAATGTAAAGGCTGAAATGTAAATTTTTCTTGCAAAAAATATAAATAAAATGTATTTCATAAGATTATAACACTATCTTCTAGTCAGCGCAGAAAAACGTAATATCAGAGACAATCAATATGACGCGTTTTTTCGGGAATGCCTCCAGTTTTTCCAAAGTTTCGTTCGTACTTACGGTTTTCGCGTTTGGAATTCACTGTGGAGGATATAGTACGAATTACTGGATGAAGCGTCACACTATCAGCAATGCTCTGGACTTCACTGTAGGGCTATGGAAAGTCAGGAACTGTTCCGGGTACTACGGCGCTCTCTGTTATGATACGGTGATTCCGGATACCTACTATACAGGTAATAACTTTAAACTCCCGGCAGACACACAACGTTGAATAAATTTCGAATCAATGTCGATTCAACGTGATGACGTTCTCTTTGATTTAGGGCTAGTTTGTTCTGCTAAAGAACTAATTTAGGTAAATGAATAAAACCCCTTGTCTTGCCATAACCGTATAACAAGGAGTTTTCCGTCTCAAAACAATCCTGAAATCTGGATCAGCCTTATAACAGATCTAGATTTTTGGGATTACTTAGAAGAGAGAACCCGACCCCGAGGTTATAGAACTTTTTTCGTGCTCAACTCAGCTGAGCATGAACTTTTCTCTGCTGATAAATATGAAAATGCCAACTAGTGTTGGTATTTTCATAATCATCAGCAGAGAAAATATCATACTCAGCTAAACTCAGCGAGAAAACAACTCTACTTATCAGTAATTTGCTATTTATAAGCAGGTAAAATTTCATGCTCAGCTAAGTTGAGCATGAAAAAAGATTTATAACCTCGGGGCCAGCTCTCATAGCTGAATTTCATACGACTTATCTAAATATTTTGGGTCATTCTAGAGATAGAAAAACCACCATTTTACAGCCGAACAAATACGGTAAAGGGGAAATAAGGTAAACCCGGGGTGGGGGAGAGGGCATCACAATTCGTATTGCCAATGCTTTATACGACTTTGAAACACCCTTTCGGTATTCCGTAAGGCCAGAGACATCCACATTGTACTGTTGTCTGTCAACGTTTGATTGGTTACTACATGTAGCATTTTAAGTTCAAAACAGCCATTTGAAGAGCCAACCCGTTGAGAAGGCAAATCCGGACATGGAGAAGGTAAACCCGGACAGCTGCTGCTTTGTGTAATATATTGCCTATGTAGATCTGTTGAATGCAGATACACTAAATTTAGTAATTGTTTACACATTTTCTTGGCGAGGCCAATTTTGTATGAGACATAGCTTCGATTTAACTAAGTTAAAGCACCATTCAAAAGTTATAGGTGGTAAGTTCGTTCTGTCTTCTATTATTAGTCACTATATACAGTATGCTATATAAAACTCATAACGTTGTAAATAGACGAGTAAGCGTCATATTTGAATTGCAAAGTGGAATGCACACCATTTAAAGTCTCCATAGTCCTATCAAAAGTAAAAACCGTCAAAATACAAATCATTATGAAACCTGTAAAGCCTTCAGAATTGATGAAAACATGCCGGTTGATGTGCTTTTTTGTAGCATATAACTGGCAAAAAAGAAGGAACAAGGTATTTTTAAAAAATGATAAGTCTCTCCATAAAAATACGGGTTTGTCTCTGGTTCCCCGTTAAGCAATACAATGATGCAACAGCGGCACAATCAATAGGATCCTTGCCTAACGTTTTTGTACATTGTATTTTTATCACCTGTTAAACGCCTGTACCTTATATTTTTACCGCCTGTACGTTGTATTGTAACATGAAATAAAGCTTTTGAAATCGAAAGTAGGTCATTTTGGTTGGCAACTAAAATCACCTAGTTATTTTTTCAAATCTATTTTATGGTAAACTCAAGGACGTAAGTTTGCAGCGATACCTCACGATAAAATTTTTCATGCTGATAGAGCAATGGGGCTTTTAAAATATTTTACAATTATTTTCTTTTTCAAACCATATATATCCGAGAGATAGTTGAAATACGGGGCTACCTCACAGGTCAGGTTGGAAGAAGGTAAACCGGACATTTAATATTTTTTGAAAATATATTGTTACTCATTCGTCTTTATCACTAAATAAACATAGATGATGAAACTTTTGTTATACCTGCAATAGCTATAAAGAAAACTCTAATCTTAAAGGCTCCATAGCTCTACCAGCACGAAATATTTTATCGTGAGGTATCGCTGCAAACTTCTCACAACAACTTCGCCATTGATTATTAACGTGATTGGCTGGCTTTGAAAAATCAAAACGTCCTTGAGTTTGGCTTAAAATAGATTTGAAAAAATAACTAGGTCATTTTAGTTGCCAACTAAAATGACCTACTTTCGATTTTACAAGCTTTATTCCATGGTAAAAACTCAAGGTACAATTGATAAAAATACAAGGTACAGGCGTTTAACAGTTGATAAAAAATACAATGTACAAAAATGTTAAGCAAGGACCCTATTGATTCTGCCGCGGTTGCATTATTCCATCGCTTAACGGGGAACCAGAGACGAAACCCGTATTTTTATGGAGAGACTTATCATTTTTCAAAAAAAACTTATTCCTTCTTTTTTGACAGTTCTTTAATACAAAAAAGTACATCAACCGAAATATTTTCATTAATTCTGAAGGCTGTACAGGTTTCAGAATGATTTGTATTTTGACAATTTTTATCACCGGTAGGACTATGGAGACTTTAAAGTTACCTTTGCGTTTACCTTGAATTATGCAGGGATCTGGCGCGCCATCGCTCGCAGCCAAACTTGAATTTGTTGCCCAGAAACGTTAACAAAATTGAAAAGGTCGAGATTCGAAGGCTACCAAAAATGGTTACTGTTCATACAACCTAACAGTAGATACTATTAATTTGAGACGTAAAGGAATTTAATTTCGTACTGAAACTTGATTTTCAACATCTGCGGTTTTACCTGAAAGCATATGGATTCAATAAGATTGATCAGCAGACTGGGTTTAAATTCAATACTTTTCTAGACCTGTTTTTTACGCCCGGAGAAAAAGAAAAGCTGAATATGTTAAAAGTTGACCCCATTAAAAAAGAAAATCCCTGTCCCTGAAAATGTATGCATTTAACTTTGAATAATAAGATTCACAATAGTTACAGGATCTTACATGAGTGTTCGTGTATTACTGAATTTATTAAACGAGTTTGGGAAAAAGATAAAATGCGAGGCTATGCCGAGCATCTTATCGGTTATCCCCAACGAGTTTAATAAATTCAATAATACATGAGCACCCATGCAAGAACCTCTGTTTATCAAATGACACTAAAATCGCATTTTATTAGCAAATTGTGCACTTAAACGTTAGATTTCGCCATAGAAAACGCGACATTTTATGGACGTCAACACATAACGTAACGACGTAATTTGCATAAAAATCCACTAGTTGATTATCGTTTTTAATGCATGGCTTTATTACACTCTCAGATGCGATGTCATATGATAATTTTGTATTATTTCATGCATCTGTATCAATTTTCAGACCTGCTTGTGGTGACTCAGGCCTTGGAGTCGTGCACTTTGGTGATGTTGGTTATAATGATGATAGTGTCTGCCTTCTATGTCACCTCACCAGCGGTTCGAATCCTGAAAACCGCCGTGGTCATTCTCATCATGGGCTTCGTGTCATGTATGTATGATAAATAATTGGTCATTGAGGACCGCAATCTAAAAAACGTCATTCAGAATTACAGCGGTGTTCGGTGGGTAGGGAACGGGGTGCAGACAGAAAATTTTCACGACGGTCGTCTAGAAAGATTACAAACACTAGAAAAGAACCATCCACTCCAGAACAAGCTGCGTCTCTGTCGGAATACTTTCATGTTCTATCGTAGGTTAATTAAATACACAAGTAACGAAATCTCCTTTGAGATCATAGTAGCATATATATTTTTTCTCGGCGCAGCTGAGTATAATTTCACTTTTGTTCCACACTTCAGAAGATTTCATTGGTCAGATAACGCGTATGTCAAAACTAAGCCAAAAATGTCAAACGTCAATAAATATTTCATCTTCGTTTTTCCCGCGTGAATACTAGCACTCCGTCAGATGTTAATTCAAAATGTTTCTCTTCTTGGTAAATTTACAATGAAAATTTTATCGTATACAGACGCAGATATTCAACACTTTCTTTTTTTAGTGTAGATCTACTTTCGATTTCTACTTTCGGTTTAATACACACAAATATTACATCATGTTGGTAATTGCTTTGGAATCAGGTCAATCTCAAGATTGACCGCGGTCAATTTTGGTATTCCAAATTGGACAGCTCAATCTTGAGATAGGTCATTGTCACTACCCAGTGTCAAAATTACGGTTGCGGGTGCCTACCGACACAGCTCACTTGAGTTATATTCATGAAAGTTATTGTCAACTCTTCACCTAGAGACATAATACAAAACCCACTTCCATTTAATCTGCGCCGATCTCAAGCATTCTGACAAATCATGCAAATACCTTTTAAAAAAAAATAAATATATCGCAAGTCATTCATGTAATGAGATTTCTGTAGAAACTCTCGAATAACGATAGTTGATACAGACTATTATTTCTTTTGGTTTATTTTCATCCTTAATATATTGGAATGTGTTATTTATCAAGCGATCAATGCCGGATATAGTCGGAATTAGAATGACTAGACATAATGACGTATGCGTGCGTGCGTGCGTGCGTGCGTGCGTGCGTGCGTGCGTGCGTGTGCGTGTGTGTGTGAATGCATGTCAATAACCATCCATCAGGGAAGCATACGGGAAGTCACAAAAGTTGTTCCCCTTTGATAAAATGGTGGAAAATATGAAGGCGTGCGCATATTCCTTAAGATAATTGTTGCACATTTTTTTCAGTTCTGCTCAGTGCGGGTGGTACGGTCGCTTGGATGTTCAACATACCTGACAAGCACTACCCGTACTGGTCCATGGGTATGACCATTATTGCCGCCGCCATAGCAATCCTGTGCTCTGTCTTGATGATTCCTGACATTCGAAGGTACGATTATGATGTGATTAAAAAGGAACACGAGGAAAGGAAAGAAAAAAGGAAGAGGAAGAAAGACGAAGAACGAGCAGAAGCCATTAGAGAGAAATTTTCCTCAAAATACAAGAAGAAATGGGAGCCGAGTGCAAAAACCAAAGTTTAAAGACAAGATTTTGATGTCACAATTTGATGGTTATCACATATCATATCACTGATTGTATGTTAGAATTCTGGTATCACAATTTAATTTTTATTAACAGCGCTAATACATGGATTTGTGTCCGTAAAAACATGCCTTTTATCAGTGTATGACAAGATATTTATGCAGCAATATCGGATATATGTAATATTGGCTGATGACATTAGGTGCTGTCGGCTATTTCCTGATGTTTGATATAACAAAATGTTTTAAAATTTGTGATTTCACCACTGAATTTCGTGACAGTACAATTGATTTTGTAACATCATTAATTATCCCCTCACACCACGAAGTGGTGAGGGGATATAGGTTTTGTCTACGTACGTACGTATGTTCACCTTTTGTCATCGCTCTAGCGCCTACATTTCTCAACGGATTTTGAAATAACTTCACAAAAGTGTAGGGCATGACAATATCTCGAGCAAGTTCGACTTTCAGGGTGCGGCCAAGGTCACGATCACTGTGGCTATTTTTAGAAAAACTTTGTCAGCGCTCTAGCGCCTACATTTCTCAATGGATTTTGAAATAACTTCATACAAATGTAGGGCATGACAATATCTCGAGCAAGTTCGACTTTCAGGGTGCTGCGTCCAAGGTCAAGGTCACTGTGGCTATTTTTAGAAAAACTTTGTCATCGCTCTAGCGCCTACATTTCTCAAAGGATTTTAAAATAATTTCACTTAAATGTCGGGCATGACAATATCTCAAGCAAGTTCTACTTTCAGGGTGCTGCGCCCAAGGTCAAGGTCACTGTGGCTATTTTTAGAAAAACTTTGTCATCACTCTAGCGCCTACAATCATCAACAGATTTTGAAATAACTTCATACAAATGTAGGGCATGACAATATCTCGAGCAAGTTTGACTTTCAGGGTGCTGCGCCCAAGGTCAAGGTCACTGTGGCTATTATTAGAAAAACTTTGTCATCATTCTAGCGCCTACATTTCTCAACGGATTTTAAAATAACTTCACACAAATGTAGGGCATGACATTATCTCGAGCAAGTTCGATTTTAAGGGTGCTGCGCCTAAGGTCAAGGTCACTGTGGCTATTTTTAGAAAAACCTTGTCATCGCTCTAGCGCCTACATTTCTCGACGGATTTCAAAATAACTTCACACAAATGTAGGGCAAGACAATATCTCGAGCAAGTTCGACTTTCAGGGTGCTGCGCCCAAGGTTAAGGTCACTGTGGCTATTTTTAGAAAAACCTTGTCATCGCTGTAGCACCTACATTTCTCAACGGATTTTAAAATAACTTCACACAAATGTAGGGCAAGACAATATCTCGAGCAAGTTTAACTTTCAGGGTGCTGCGCCCAAGGTCAAGGTCACTGTGACTATTTTTAGAAAAACTTTGTCAGCGATCTAGTGCCTATATTTCTCAATGGATTTTGAAATTACTTCACACAAATGTAGGGCATGACAATATCTCTAGCAAGTTCGACTTTCAGGGTGCTGGGCTGAAAAGGTCAAGGTCACTGTAGCTATTTTTAGAAAAACTTTGTCATCGCTGTAGCGCCTACATTTCTCCATGGATTTTAAAATAACTTCACACAAATGTAGGTATGACAATATCTCGAGCAAGTAGTCTTGTGTGAGGGGATTTGTATTGCCTGCGATGCCTTGTTATTTGTGATATTACTTTGTGAACTAATTCTTCTGTAAGATATCAATAAACCGACTAGATGATATCACAAAATAAATAACTACGTGCGTTAAAACCATAGTTTGGCCCCCGTCTGAGGTCAGAATATGGAAGTTGAGATAAAAGAATTTCTTTGCATGATTTCATTACATCAGTAGTTTTAATGTTTCATTTTAGTTTCTATTTGAACCTTGTCAGGCATTAAGTATAAAATGATGTTTCCTGAAATAGGCCCCGTCTCCATATGACCTCGTTGTTGGTTGGACGTTAAACCCGAGTTCACTCACTCACTGCTGAAACAGGCTAAACTCATCAAATCAGTGGTTTTTGTCATTTTTTTATATGTTTGGCTGACAGTTAGAATAAAGCACAATCATATAAAAATCCTTTTAAGACATAATGCATATTGTTACATGTACAAACTACATCATGTTGAAAGATTTTGTTACTTTACGATGGGGGTCATATTTAATTCTTAAAAAAAAAAGCCCTACTTGAAAGGTTTGCACATGCAAGTGGCATATACGTAATATAGGTGACATGTACATTTTATTGTTAGTGTCAATTTCATCCGTAAAAATCAAAAGCCATGGAGCTGATTAGTATAGCCTAAGCCATTAGAGCCTAGCATCCCATAAATGTGACATTGGCAAACAGAACAGACGTAGATCAGAAGCCGCAAAACGTCGTTGTGTATATTTGAAATAATTATGAAGATAAAAATTAACTGCCCCATTTTGTCCCGCAACTCCGACCAAATTGGGTCTGGGAATATGGCGATCAGCACTGAATCAGCATTCCGTCCGTAGACTTAGGGGATACCTGTACTCAAAATTGTCGTTTGGGGAGGTAAGCCGTCGGTTTTTATGGTCGTAAATTCCGTTTTACGGCGACACGTTAGTAAAGCCGTAAAACGCAATTTGCGACAATGAAAAACGAGTTACCTCAGTCCCCAAATGACAATTTTCAATACAGTTATCCCCATTCTATTACATTTTTCCACCTTTTCACCTTCTAAAGCATTCTACTCTGCATCTAAAGCAGGCACTTTTGGCAACGTAAAAGTTAGCGCCAGGCAATGCTTCTTCATGACGTCAGATTTGTGACAGTATATCGTAGAATTTACTGTCGCAAATGTTTGACGTTCTCCATTCGGACGTCGCGTTATATTTGGAACTGCATTGGTATAAAGTCTAAACACTGTTATTCCTCCATATTGCAACAAATGAACACCTGGTACAGTACATATACACGTATTGTCCGATTGGAGGGATGGTCGGGGCGGGCGATGGTGTTGGATAACTTTCAGTGCAGGGGCGTCCTTCTAATTTGGATAATACAATAGTGGAAGGGCCTACGGTGCTTCCAGTCGTTGCGGTTGGGGATTGTTGGCTATTTTGTCCCTCTCCTCTCATTCGTCTTTTCTTTCTCCTTGTCTTTGGGAGATGACCCGATACAGACTGAAAAACTGTCTCAAAGAGCTGTTAACCCCCCCCCACCCCCCCACCCAAAAAAAAAAAAAAAAAAAAAAAAAAAATCCAGTTGGAGTTGGCGAGTCTCTTAGAAGAATTATCTTTCTTATTAATTGCAAAACTCCCACACCTTGCAGAACGTCACATTTTACTAGGTAGTATGCCGTTTTATGCCCAATTGACAATTCTATCCCTATGAAATGGGTGCGCTCATTATTCAACAAAGGGTGTCTGATTTATATTTTCATAAATTTTATGTTATTCTAAGGAGAAATACCCATTTAGTTTTTGCAAGTAGTGAAGAGCCTGATCAGACCCGCATTTTGCGGCGTTTGATCGGGGTCTGTACTGTTTGCGCTTATCCTATTTATGGGACGCTAGGCACAAATGGATTAAGGCACATGTTTATCACTTTGGGTATTGCCCTAAACACAATGACAAATTGCATACACGTTGACCAGTTTACGCATGTACAGTGGCTGGTCCAAGTTAACATAGATTGCATGCATGAAGACCATTTTTATTTCACAGAAAATAGTAGGTTGAATTGTAAATGAATAAATAAATAAATAAATTACAAAAAGGAATAAGATCTTAAAGTAGCTGTTTCCTTGACATTTACCTGGATTTATATATTAGATTCTCAATAGAGACCTTGATCAGGTGGAATTTTTAGGATAATTTTCCATAATAAAAACATATGTTGTGACCTCTCATTAGAACCGCCGCGGCGAGACAGTTTCAATGTGGGGTCACTATGTATGTTTCTATGCAGTAATATGGAAAATTGTCCCTTAATTATTCCTTTTAAGCGATCTTATCTGGAGCACAGTTCTCCAGGTGTCACGATCGAAAGTATGCTATTGTCATTTGATGTTATCAAACTTGTAGCTAATGAGGCTGGTTGAGATTAGGTCTCACATTTCTAGCTGGGTATAATTTCATGCTGCCATTTAAGCTTACCCGGACCAGATTCAATGTTCTTGCAACAATGTAATGTCGTAAAATAATTGTGATACAATTCTGAGAATCGTACGACAGATTTATGCCATACGCCGCTCCAATTCATCTTTATAAGTGACTCAATCGCTTTCACATAATGGATTCAATCTGTAAGGATACCCAGAATGTACACTCACTCGGCACACGATCTTGAATCAACCTTGATTAACCTTGATTCAACGTCATGACGTTGAATCAAGGTTGATTCAAGGTTCTGTGTATGTCATGACGTTGAATCAATATAGGGATCAAACATGGTTTTTCATGCATTAACGTTTGCCAGGTCCCGAGGGAGATGTTGGAAACCGAGGCCGAAGGCCGAGGTTTTCAACATCTCCCGAGGGACCTGGCAAATGTTAATGCATTGGAAACAAATGTTTGATCGCTGTTATTGCATAAATTCAACGAATTATTCATTAGAATTTGAGAAAAAATTTGGCACTATATTTTGTCACCGTTTGACAGCCAACGCGCTGGTGCATCTTTTTACTAATATTCGTCTTCCGGGCCCGAGAACATTCAGCTATTCAAAATGGCTGCCATCATCCTATTCAACCTCAATATTTCGGAAAATTGTCCAAGATGGTCGCTGTAGTTGATGCAAAATAGATTGCAAATCAATCAACAAAAAGTTGATACCTTGAGCAATAATTTCAATGCAGAACAAGCCTGATCCATTCATATACCATCCTGCAGTTCTTGATTGCCGAAAGCTTGAAATGCATGTTTTCTTTAACACTTATTTACTCTCCATTTGGCATCGTAAGAATGTAAACAACATCGCTTTAAACCTGAGTCACGACGATGACGTCAGTTTACAAAGGCATGGTGACGTCATATAGGCATACTTAGGTAGCGCACCACCAACCGAAAGGGGAGAGACAAAGTTGCATGGCGGATTTTTAGGGGCCCGGCACAAGCATAATGAAAGTTCTGTCATCGTGTATCAACATCGCGTGAAAACCATTGTTGAAACATGGCTTTTTGCCGGTTGATGCGCGGCTGTTAATACCTCTCGGCACTGCTTTTTATGCAATAACGTTGATTCAGGGTTGTGTGCCTGCTGGGACATGCTACTTTCTCGATTATTTCAGTGACTTATTCGATTTTTATTTTGTAAAACGCACCCTTTTCTACATAGAAACTTTTTGTAAAGAGTTTGAAAAGTAAACATTGGGAAAAATAAAGTATCAATATCATTGACCTTTTTCTAGTGCTTTTCTTTGATATTGGCTCGACGTCAGGGGTCGCAGTTATAATACGACTTAAGCGGTAGCTATGTTTTTGCTAAGGCTAAGTTGCTATGAAGGAGATTCCCTACAACTATTGAACTTTCTCTGGAGGAACAGACTCTTTTCCAGACTGTTCCTCCAAAGCAAATTTCATAGTTGTAGGGAATCTCCTTCATAGAAATTCAGCCTTAGCAACAGCATAGCGACCACTTAAGTCGTTTTATAAATGCGGCCCCAGGTGGTTGTGGGACTCAGCTGAAATTTTGTAATCGAGCAGAAGTTTATGAAAGTGATCGATGCACAACTAAACGTCAGGGAGACTAAAGATCAGAGAGACTGTTAGAAGCCAATTAAGAATACACATAGAGGATCTTACACGAATGGTCATTTCATATGAAATTCATGAAACGAGCCTTCGGCGAGTTTCATAAATATCATATGAAATGGCCACTTATTATATGACCCTTTAAAATGGGATTTTAACGCCTTCAAACTGAATATTATTTGAATAAGAAAACGCATTGTTGACATGGACGTTGTCAATGAAGTTACGTGTACGCGCCAAAGTGTTATTACACGTGTGCTCATACGATTTTTATGACTTAGAGGTTATTACCTGTCTAGTGTCGCGTTGCCAGGCATATTGGCCCGAGGGCCTTTAGGTCCAAGGGCCAATATGGAGCTACCGGGCCGATGTCGTAACCCTTTTGTTACATGTAGGCATGTCGTAACCCTTTGTTTACATGTATTCTGCATTTCCCCTAAAATTATTATACTGATTGAAACAAACGAAACTAATTTTGGCAACACGTCAACTCGAATGTTTCTAACGTTATGTTACGTTGAAAAGTACGCACGCACACATCGCCGCCGTACTGACGTTCTTCAATAAGCATGACGTCATTTTTTTTCAAACAAAGTTAGAAATACATGTACAAAGCTTTAGAGAGGATTTCAGAGAGAGCAAATCATCTTAGAAAGAGAGACAGAGAAAAAAAGCTTACAATAATATGCATTTCAAATTCACTGCGCTGGCTGAGTCTGTAAAGACTATCACATTACGATTACGATTCTATTTGGGATTTTCTACTCTCTAGAAACTTTCCCAGCCATATAGCAGTTGCCTGTCAGTCTTTTCTCCCCCATATCAATAAATCCAGTCGCTCAAGCCATAAATTTACAGCTGTTCCAGTTTGTGTTCCGCCATCTTGTTTATGATATGGCTCTGCACGAGCGGGCTGATATGAAGAAAGAAACCACGAGCCATATTGGACTGCGTATCCAAGATATTTGTTACTATATTTAGTAATCCATGTAATAAATGACGTTATCCACTGAATAACAGCGACGTCATATGATAAAATAGGTTTTGTCTGAGAGCTTCTCCCTCTTCCTAGAATTTATTATATCTCGACTAAGAGGACCATTTCTATGAACGTCTTAATCGAGGTGCAAGAGCAGCTTATGATGTCCTTGCTTAGTCAAAGCTCCAAAAAGGCATTAGATATGCAGTATAATGCATAAACTGGACATGAAGTTATACATATATAAAAAAATATGATGCACTGATTACATGTATGTCATACTATGATCAATTACTCACGCATCGTGTAAACGAGTAATGATCGGGACCGTCACGGTAACTCGATTAATCGGCAGCCACCAGTTTCAGGTGAGCTTCAGGTGGTCTTCGCTGTCTTTTGGTTTGCTACTTGTTAAAGTCATCACTTTTGGCTAAAGAGTGTCACATTTCAGTTTGCGAACATCTAATGGTCATCAATATGGTCTCTCGCCATTAAAAAGAACCTTTCAATGTTTAATCATGAAAGAACAATAGCGTGTAAAAAGCGAACTGATCAGGGCTTTTCCTTGTGCATTTCCTAAAGCCCGTAATACCCAAAGAATTTGATAAAAAAAGAGAACAAGGCAGGGACCGGATTTGTACAGATGTTAGAGTCGATCACCGTGCATAAGGCTCTTTTACTTGTTCACTGTCTTGTTAGAATCTCTGAAGGCTATGTTCATTTATCGTCATTTATACAGAACAAAACGTGTTGTTGCTCCCTTTCATTTATTTTTTACCTTCCTTTGTGCAAAACAAATGGCTGCAATTTTGTGATCATTTTTACCGTACTGCACATTTATTTGGACGGATGCTCCTGAGCAAATGGCGTAGACCCTGATCAGACTGCAGATTAGGATCCACACTGTTTGCTATTCCGACAGTTTTTTTTTCTCGAAATCTCGAATGGTGAGATCAACTTGTTTAAATTTAAAGATAAATACAGTTATGGCAGACGGTGTTCTAATGTTTAAAGCAGTCACAACAGACATAAAATAATATAATAAGACAATAAATAAAACGAGTCAGTTGCAGTTCGTTTCCAAATAGTGAAGCGTTGGTAAAATAAGTCGGAAAAGCAAAATGAAGAGAGAAATCAAGAAATTTCTTCTGCCGGCGTCGGCATTCCTGGAAGGTGGAAAAGTACGCTATCACGACGGACGTATCGCCGACGTAGTGGATCACCTTACAGCACTTGAGGTATCAAGTATTATATTTGGTAGCATGCATGTAATAATATTAATAATAATAATGATAATAATAAATCTGTAATTGGATTTTGATCAATTTACTTTAAAGGACATTTTGGTTGCGATAGAAAAAGCTTATGAAAAAGAGAATTGAAAGAGATAAATAAATAAAATGTATAAGGCAAACAGTAGTGTCCGCCCAGTCTGATCAGTCTTTATTGTAGTAAGGAGCTAGCTTAGATTCTTAGCTATCCTTTAAGTGCACAACAAAGACTCTGTTCGGACGTGGCGGCTGCCCAGACTATTCTGACTCTTCGCTGGGTGCACTTGCCACTTTGTTGGTTTCGTCGTGTCGCAGCTCATATTGAAAGAAATTATGGTGTATGGGCCCACAATGACAAGAAACTTTACATATTTGGAACCTAATCATAGCATAACATTTCATTACGTAACACTATACCCCAGGTTCAATCCGGCGTGGGGGTGGGGGGGGTGCGGTTAAGGGTAATAAATTTGATGACACTAACCTAAAGTTTTACAATTAAGTATATCTCCTTTTCTCAAGAATGGATTCTTTTGATACAGATGTTTATGCACCGTAGTTTGATATTGGTCCAAAATGTTACAGAGTATCACCCCCAACCCACTCAGTGACCTCGAGTTAAAGGTCATGGTCTTAGAAATTTGTTTTGTTGAAGCATTCTGATAGCATACTGTTCCAAAGTGCTTGGGATAGATTAAGTTTATACTTGAACTGATGTTAGATACTGGCTTGAGTTCTCACAAAATAGTACCCCCACCCAACTGGCTGACCCTGAAGTTAAGGTCATTGATATAAAATTCATCTTTAAGCTTTTGTTTATAAACATGTTTACAATAAATGGACATGCTTGCATGAAGTTTTATGTAGTGCATGCCATACCGACAAAAGCCTGGAAGATGGGCAGACACAAGTTCAGGCAAGCTATGCTGTCAGGTTGACACCCTGTTTGTTTCACTTGGCTATCAGCTCTTCCAAAATGGGGTGTTCTGTTAAAGGAAAGAATTTGCACTTATCATGGAGATGGGTGGCAGTAACGAGACTGGCCGAGATGGCTCTCTGGAAAGTAAACAAAAATCTGGCAGAATGGCAAGCAATGTATATCAGGATTTACCAGGGTCCGTATTTTTAAAATGACTCAAGTGGTTGCTATGCTGTTGATTAGGCTAACTTTGTATGAAGGAGATTCCCTACAACTATGAAATTTGCTCTTGAGGAACAGTCTTTTTTAGACTGTTCCTCCAGAGCTAATTTCATAGTTGTAGGGTATCTCCTTCATAGAAATTTAGCCTTAGCAACAGCATGGCAACGTCTTAAGTGGTTTTATAAATACGACCCTGGCTCCTTTAATACGTTTTATCTTTGTCTACTCTACATTTTCATCTGAGCGACTCAAGTCGAAATATTTAGTCTCATTGCTTTAAAGGGGTAGTGCCATAACGTCTAATTTCAAAACGTCTACTCCCAAAACGTCTACTCTCAAAACGTCTACTCCCATTTGGTCTACTGTGCCAAAACGTCTACTCCCATTTGGTCTACTGTTCTAAAACCCTTATTTCCATTGGTGCACACATAAAGTTACTATGCATTTTCATATTATAAGTGTATGGGCTAATTGCCAGTGGGGTCAACGTTTCATCAAGAAGTATACAGGGTATAAATGGTGGGATTTTGGACTGAATATAAATATAGATGCATCCGGCAGGCAGTTTTTGTAAACCTACAATGTACATGTCATATGATTTGAATTTTTTTCCAATAGCAAATGCTTTGTAAATTGTTGAAACAATGAAATATGTGGTCACCCATATTTTGTTTCCAGTCTGAAGAAAATATAACTTAGAACTTGCTGAAATTTTTGTTAGCTTTGAGTTAGCAATGCACTGTTCATATTCCTTATTCATCACTTTGTGGTTGTACTTCAAATAAACCATCTGGAGATATTCCTGGTTTATATTCTTGGATGTCAATATTGTATGTTTCTCTAACATAAATATAGCCTGGAATAACCATTATTTAAAACTACAGGGTAGACCAAATCAGACTATACATTTTTGCCCAGTAGACCAAATAGGAGTAGACGTTTTGGCACAGTAGACCAAATGGGAGTAGACATTTTGGGAGTAGACGTTATGGGAGTAGACGTTTTGGGAGTAGACGTTATGGCCCTAATTCGCTTTAAATATCAGTATTCCAGTCAGTCGAATAAAGATGACTGCGATCAATTACAGAACTTAATGGCTATTTTTTTGTTCTTAATTTTCATACTTGAATAGGTGTGTCGATTATATACAGTGCATGCAACATAATGAAAGGCTGTTATTATGGCTAAGATTAAAGGATTAACAATTGATTATAAATCAAACAAATTGTGAAAAGGAATGTAAATTACTAATCGAAACTGCAATGTTATTATATTTTCTTCCACAGTACCATCAGTTCAACACAATTACTAAACATTAAAAGGATTAAGCATCTTCCACTTCTTATAGCTGTTCGAATCGAACTTCAGTCGTTAAACTATACGGAGAGGGAGAAGAAAGTAACCACTTTTTGAATGCATAACTTTTACTTATTTATCATGGCTCAGGTCTAAATATTTGCATGAGGTGTTTGTACTCAAGGCACATCAATATGTTATAGTAAATTTAAAGAGTAAATACACTTCAGGAACTGACTGAATCAGATCCCAAACCCTATCCCCAACATCAAAGGGAAAGATTGACAAAGACATCCCAACAAACAATAAATTACAAGAGATAAGCTGAGTCAGCAGCTTTTTCCCAATTAGGTGGCAACGCAGCTATCTTTACTGAACTAAATGATTTAGACCAACAGAAGGGTTAAAATAAAAACACAATAAGTCAGACGGCACCGAACATAAAACAAATGCAACCGCAACGAAAGTACCGCCTTGGGACGGTCAGTAATAACTACAAGAGGGGGGGGGGGGTGGGCGGCGTATTAAACCGGTTTTACTAGGCCTGAACCTTCACCCGCGCCCTCCGCCGCGGTGAACACAATTAGTTGGTAGTTCGGCTCGAATGGAGGTCGCCTAATTCATTATTGAGTCAATACGGGCAACAATTAAAATCAATAAAAGACTGTGATGAAGCAAGGATGAGGACTCGACAACCAAAATTATTGATTGAAACGTTTGACTAGCGTCGCTGAACGTACATACCGGCTGTTCACGTTTTGCACGTGCAGCAAACGGGACAGCACGAGTTTGATGGATATCTGTATTTGAATTTTTTTTTCAAAACAAACCACAACGTTTGCATTTCATTTGGACGATGCCATGGCTCTCTGTGGGAGACAGAAATCATACACGCAGAGTAAAAAGTAGTCGGAGTAAAAGGAATGTGTACACTTCATCGCCAACCAATGTGATTCTAGTGTATTTTATTAAGCCAGCCAAGAACCGCTTTAAGCCGTCAGCCTATTACGATTTCTGTCTGTACTAAAAACATTGTCGGGATATAAATGAAACGTATATAAATGTATGATTTCTGCTTGTCACAGAGAGCCTTCTCATCGTGCAAATGAAATGCACACGTTGAGGTTTGTTTAGAACAACATCCGAAATTTCAAAGGCAGATTAACAGCAAAATCATATTGCCCATTTGGGTGCACGTGGAAAACGTGCAAAACCAGCATGTACGTATAGTGCCGCTAATCAATAGTATCAATCTGGGGCCGTATTTATAAAACGACTTAAGCCGTTGCTATGATGTTGCTAAGGCTGAATTTCGATAAAGGAGATTCCCTACAACTATGAATTTTGCTCTGGAGGGTTCCTCCAGACCAAATTTCATAGTTGTAGGGAATCTCCTGAATAGATATTTAGCCTTAGCAACCGCATAGCAACGACTTAAGTGGCTTTATGAATACGGCCCCAGTAATATTACTATAACATATTTATTCACTTTAAGTAAATATAGATCATGCAGAATATCAGACCTGAGCAGTGAAAATATGTAAAATATGGGCATTCAAAAAGTGAATACTTTCTTTTGCCTCTGAGTATATCTAATATGGCGACAAACTGACTGAAAATTATCTAATTTGAAGATTATTTAATTTATTTGCACCATCTAGCCAAATAGCGTTAGTAAACGCACGAAAGAAAAAGAAAGAAAGAAAAATGACGTTAACCTTTCTTAAATTGCCTGTCACATGTGGTAGACATGCCCTTTCGAACGATTTCTAATTGTTTTATTATTACCATGAAGATGACATACTGACGCAGATTAGTTTGGTGTTCATGATATACCTTGTCCCAAGATAATAATAATAAAAGAATATGATGTAAATTTGTAAGAAATTTGCTTTCTTTTCTATTAAACGATACATTATGCATCTAACAGAATTCTCTCAGTGAGGCGATCTAATGTGATGCCACAATATATAGTTTAATGGAACGGTAAAGAAACTAGAAATTGTGTTTGTGAAACACTATGCCCCAACCCTATGCTTGCCAGTAAAGGTATCAAACTTTACGATGTTTCAGCCTGAAGACTCAGCTCTAAAATATACATGGATATTCCACAGACGTTGATCAGATTATCTGCATACTGATTCCAAGCTGTATGTCAAATATCAAGATCCTAGCACAATATACTAAAAATCAGCTTCCTAGGTTATGTGGTTTAGAAGTTGGAATAATGCCAATTGCAAACAAGGGACATAACTCAGTATTGTTTTAACGGAATTAGCCTAAAAGTTAATCAGTTCTTGTAATCTTATCCAAAAGCTGTATACTAAATATCAGCACCCTATCTAAAATACTTCTTGAGATATCCTGGTAACAAGATATCATTTTAATATTGATGAAGGGGAGGTAACTCCAAAAGTAAAAGTCTGACAGAGTGAAATAACATTCGGGTCCACTCAATTTTCATGAGCTATTCATATAAAAAATTTCAAAACCCTGGCTCCACTGGGTCTTGCTCCCAGTAGCTGCATAAGTAATGACTATCAGAAGGAGTTACTCCATAGTTTAAGAATGTAGAGTTATCTAACCTTTTGCAAAATATTTAACATATCAAGTTCCACATGTATACCAAAAATCAGCTTCCAAATTTTAGCGGTTCAGAAGTTAGAAAAATGCCAAATACAAACAAGGGGCATAACCCAATTAATTTTAAGCGGATTTCGCTTAAAAGTTAACCATTTTTGGACATCGTACACCAAATCTGTAAACAAAATATCATTATCCTGGCTTAAAGACTTCTTAAGATATCGGCGAAACAATATTTCATTTTAATTTTGATTAAGGGGAAGTAACCCTAAAAGTACAAGTCTGACAGAGTTAAAAAATTGCGGGTCCGTTCAATTTGCATGACCTATTCATATAATATTCTTATACAAATTTTCAAAGACCTGGCTTTAGTAGTTTTTGCTCCCAGTAGCTGCATACGCAATGATTATCAGGGGAAATTACTCCATAATTTATAAACACAAAGTTATCTTACCTTTACCAAAATGTTAACCATATCAAGTACTACTTGTATGCCCAAAATCAGTTTCCTAGGTTAAGCGGTTCACAAGTTGGAACTTTTGAAAGATTGCAAATTCAATCAAGGGGCATAACTCAATCATTGTTTGTCGGAATTTGCCCGAATTTAAATCAGTTCTTGTACATCTCACCCCAAACCTGTATACTAAATATCATCATCCTAGCTTAAAGATATTGTTGTAACAAGATTTCATTTCAATATTGATAAAGGGGAGGTAACTCTAAAAGTACAAGTCTAACAGATCAAAAAACAAAATATACGGGTCTGCTCATTTTTGATGACCTATCCATATATAAAATTTCAAAACCCTAGGCCCAATGGTTCTTAAGCATTATAGCTGCATCACATGTCACTGACCAACAGACGAACAGACGAACGGACAAGGCGAAAGCAATATGCATCACATGTCACTGACGAACGGACGAACAGACGAACGGACAAGGCGAAAGCAATATGCCCCCTCAACTTCTTCGAAGTTGGGGGCATAAAAAATCTCAATTACTCACCAGGCACTCTTGTTTATTTGTACCTCTGTTATGCTGTGCGTATGCATATATTTGGAGGCTGAAATGGGGAGGTGGGTCAGCTCAGTACAAGTACAGCATAAAAATCGTTTATGTAAAGTATGTAATAAGTTGGAAGAGAATTTCAATTTATTTAGGAATGTCCTGTTTATTCTCATCTTAGCAATTAATAAATTGATAAGTATTATCTAACCAGGCCTAGTATGTGCAAATAATCACATGCATTTTCTTCAGAAAAAGACCTAACGCGTATATCAACATTTATTTTCAAAACTTTAAATGAAAGAAATAAAGTATACTCAAAATATATGATTTATTTCGTAAATCTTATATTTCGACAAAATAATTATTATAAAAAAATAACAAAATAAAATCTGTTTTTATGTTTTATTTTTAATGACTTTGGGTCGTGAGATTAGTTTGGATGTGTCAGAAAATGCTTTGAGGTTTGTGCCAGGCGACTGCGAGTTGTATCTTTATTATAAGACCTTTAAAACAGGAGATCGATTGGCAGGGGCATGATGCCATTACATTCCAGCCTTTTCTGACTGGGATCCGGGAGATATGAACTACATATTTAAAAAATTCAGCTTGTACGCCCATATATTCTGTCCTACTGTTGGTCATCTGTGTCTCCATGAAAAAGTCTCAGTGCTATATTCACTGCCAGCAGTTCTGCTATAACTTTTTAATTCAATTAGAAAAGTTAGACTGATGATAATGTTTATATAATAGATGGAAGGATGGATGACTTGCGATATTACGTCCTTTTCCACAGTATTTCAGTCATATCAGGGCGATGGGTTGGTGATAATGAAAGGCTGTGTGCAATGGAACCCCGCTTACTATTGAAAGATTCCCGCCCACAGCGGGGCAAATATTCGCGCTCTTTGCTTTTACCGCGAACATCGTCAAAATTCACTTACCGCCTTTAACAGTAGTGTTATGTCATCCACGCTGGCCTCTGTACCGTTGCAGTCGATGTTCCGTCTTTTAGCTGACCCGAAAGTTTGTATCTGATTTCGAAATTGAGGCGCCACAAGTCAAATTAGCCCATTAATTCTATTAATGCCTGGCTTCCATAAATGGGGCAAGCCGTGTGAGTGCAGAGCCATTTCAGACGCCGCAACATGCAGCGTCTTATAAGAGTCTACCCTGTTTGCATAAGACATGGGTATTTTTCACTACAATAAAATTAAAAGTGATAAAATAATAAACCACTCCAGCACACAAGAGCAACTGGCCACACATACAGCAGCAGATTCTGTTTGACCTCATCACTCATTCCAGACTGTGATTGTAACAGTACATAAAGTGCTGGTATTTATTAAGCCCTATAATATGTTTGCAGTTTAAGCAGTTTTGTTTATTTTACTGCAAGGATACAAGAAGTTTGGCAACTTTATCTGATTATCAAAACATTATGGGAGTCTGGCATGTGGTAGTAATGATGGATATAGAGATACCTTGTAAAGGTCACTGTGAAAGATCTTCACACTTTCTATACCATGTGAGCCTGCCTGAAACCAGATACCGCTTAATTGACAAAAAGACACATCCTTTTGATACGAATAGAATAGTTCATTGGGCACATATTGGTTAAGCATCAGTCTGACTTTATACTTACAAAATTCTATTTGATGTTGCAAAATTAATTTGTTCCAAGAAAACTGTAAACATTAAAATATTTGAATGTACATTTGTTGTACATGAATTAGAACACACACTGACCGATTCGGTGTACCAAATTCGTAATCTAACTGCACATTATCATGTATAAATACTATGTGTTGTGAAATTTCAGTGGCCGTAGATGCTTTAATACTTTCGTAATTTAAGTTATAAGCATGGACGTGTTTAAATCATTTCTCTGCTCGTTACATTGTAACATTATCTGTAAATCTAACCTAGAGCTGTTGTTTAAATTCTGCATTTCTTTTATGTTTCAAATTGCAGCTTAACCATCTACCATAAGATGACTGTTCAAATATATTGGGTATGACAATATCTTTAAGGAGTTTGCGTTTCAGGTTGGAAGGTTGAAGGTCAAGGTTTCATATACTCGTATATATACTGCTCACAAAAGGTAGGGGATATTATGACATAGAAGCGTGTACAAAAAATAAAAACAATGGCTTGGTTAGTGTATTGTTGTATATTGACAGAACACTGTTCAAAATACAATATTCAACTAAAACAGAAACAGTGAATGCAGGCCATGTGACCTAGAGCAGCACATAAAGGACTATGGGGTCTACAGCTCAATTTCACATAGGCGAAAAAAAATTCTTTTGGATCAGATTCTGTGAGTAATAAAATTCTCCATAATTTTCCAAACTGAAAACACCCACTTTGGTAGGCTTTATTGCGTTTTTAAGGTGTAGAGCTGTTACAAATGTCACCGTACCTGAGACAATTCACCACACAATGGTATCTTTTACGCCTATCATTTTCTCCTGTGATAAAACCGCATAAAAAGTATCTGTATCTTGTTAACTGAGGCATTAGGCGTCTGTCTTAATAAAGTTTGCATAAAAATTATTAGTCATTGCTGCGCTGGATTCGTGTGAAATTTGAGTATCGACCCCTTGTCTACTTCTAATTTACTCTAGGTCACGTGACAAGCTTAATCGTTTCAATATTCATATTGAGGGTCTCTATGAATACTTGTTTTATGAATTATAACAATTTAGTATTCATTTACTTATTTTCCTTACTTCTGCTGTCTTAAATGTCTTAATATCCCTTACTTATTTTGAGCAGTATATATATATATAAAAATAAAACAGAGTCACCCGGCTTCGTTTTTTATGCCCCCAACTTCGGGGAAGTTGAGTGGGCATATTGGTTTGGGCCTGTCCGCCCGTCTGTCCGTCCACCCGCCCGCCCGTCCGTCCTTGATAACGCTTTTTGGCATCTGGGGAACTCAAGAACCGCTTGTGCTAGGAGCAAAAAAATCTAAATGTGGCATGAACATGAAAAAGCGGACCTGCATTGTTTTCCTCTGCCAGTCTTGTCGTTCAGGAGTAATGCCCCTTTTTCAATTTTGTAATTTTATATAGGAACAAGCATGTGAACAAAAAGTCTGAAGAACGTTTGAAGTTAGGATCCTGATATTTGGCATACAATTACAGACTAAGATGTAAGTGACCTGATTAACTTTATAGCATATTTCGTTAATATTTGGTTGCGTTATCTCCCCTTTGTTTTACATAATCATTTTGTATAGGAAGCTAGCATGTTCATATGTTACATAAATTTACAGACCAAGGCGTAGAGAAACTGGATAACTTTTCAGCATATTTGGTAACAATTTGGTTGAGTTATTCCCCTTTATCGAACAAAGACAGTTTGTTAGGGAACAAGCTTGTGAACAAAATATCTGAAGAACCGCATAAGCTATTATCTTTATATGTAGCTACATGTAGTTACAAGCCAAGGTGTACACGACCTGATTACATTTTGAGCATATATCGTAATTTTTTTGGTTCAGTATTTACTTATTCCCCCTTTTCAGACATAGACATGTAAATCGCATAAGGTATCATGTTTATGTGTTGCATACATTTACAGACCAAGGCGTAGATGAACTGGTTAACTGTTGAGCATATTTGGTAAAATTTTGGTTGAGTTATTCCCCTTTTTCGAACAAAGGCATTTTGTAAAGGAACAAGCTTGTGAAAAAAATATTTGAAGATCCACAATAGCTATAATCTGTATATTTGGCAATAGTTACAAACCAAGGTGTACATGATCTGATTGATTTTTGAGCGTTCTTCATAAATTTTTGGTTGAGTTATTCCCCTTTTTCGGATATAGGCATTTAGTATAGGAACAAGCTTGTGAACAAATATCTGTAGAACCATATCAGCTAGGATCATTATATGCGACATGCAGGTTTGGACGAAGGTGTGCATGACTTGATTAACGTTTGAGCCTATTTCATAAATGTTTGGTTGAGTAATTCCCCCTTGTTGGACATAAGCATTTTGTTTAGGAACAAGCTTGTTAACAAAATATCTGAAGAACCGCTTAAGCTAGGTTCCTTATAGTTGGTATACAGTACAGACTAGGATGCAGATGAACCGATTAATACCCCTTTCTGACATACATTATGGAATGAACCTTCTTTAGAGACAAGCATGCGTATGGGGGGCATAGTGTTTCATAAACAGATTTTATAGTTTTTACTGATTTGAAAATAATTTCACAAAAAATGTTAAGCATGATAATATCTTCAATAAACCTGCGTTTCAGCATTGTTAATCTAGAGTAAAGGTCACAGTTGCTATTCATTTCCAACTACACGTGGACTTTGCCAGCAGAAACAAAGAAAGATAACACACCAAATTGGCGTGTCATGTTAAAACCGAGTTCACTCGACACTCACATATGTTTCAGCGTTCTAGAGTCAATATACTGAGGCTAATAAAATCTACAATAGAACTCATCCATTGTATGATGCTGCGCTCTTGACGTGATGTTACACTTAAAATGCTCTTCGTTCACTAAACGATACTGAAACAAATCACAAAAGTAATTTCATAAAGGCTCCTTTCATAAATATAGGAATTGAAGGACTCAAATAGTATTTTAACGGATAAATCCGTCATTTCATCCATACCTACTTGTTTCCAAAATTCTGAACTATAATTTGTTACAAAATATAACAAGCCCGTAAAAATAGTAAATTTACTTTCAACAAAACTTGTATCTGATATTGACATCCATGCTAACACCCCTAGGTCACGAGATTGTAATTGTTCCAAATTATTTATCCGGCAGCTGAGCATGTTATAACTGGACATTTGAAAATCAGTTCAGATTCAAGAATTCAATACCTAGTTTTTAAAGGCCAAAAATACAGATTTCTATCCAATATCGATTTCAAAAACTGTAGAGAAGAAACAGAATCTGCGTTAAGGTGGTGATTTGCGGTAAATACAAAAATCTGCATAAAACCATAAAAAATTAACGTACCTCCCTGAAAGTTTGCTGACTTCTTATTTTTGTTGTTCGCTACAGTTTAGAATACAGAATAGAGGGACTTGCTGTTAAAAAGTGTTTTATATAGAAAAAAATCGAAGGGTGATTTTGTGCACAGAAATCTAGAAAATTGACTTCATTCTTGAAAATACACTTAGCTCTGCAGTTTCTTTAATTCATTAAGAAGAGCGTCCTAGCAATTATTTGTTCAAACTCTTTCTCAAATTTGTAAGGTAGACCAGATAAAAACAGTCACTTTTTTCTCAAACGTCTGACCATATATGGTGTATGTACACTGCATGCATTAATTAAATACAGGTTGAGCAGTTATACCTTAATCACAGTCACAGTATACCATAAAAATTCTATATATTGGGACAGATAGGTCTGAGCAAAATGTGCAAACCTAGATCAGACAGGAGCAGTCTGATCAGGGTCTACACTATTTGCCATCCCATTTGCATTTTTGGGCACATTACTGCACTGTAATACCAAACTGTTCCAATCTTAGGACAGTTATGGTAATTATTTTTAGTGTCCCAATATTTAGAATTTTTACCGACATGACACAGGTGTGTATATGAAATTGTTCAACCTTGAAAATGGACTCTACTGTGTATTTTGACAAATATTTGGAGACAGAAAAGACCATTCTTTATCTGCCAAGCCTGAAAATGTGTAAAAAATGAATAAAATAATTTCTAGGACGCTCTCCATAATGTATTAAAGAACCTTCAGACCCTATTACATTTTTAATAACGATGGTTATTTTTTCAGATTATTGCGCACAAAATTACCTTTTGAAATTTTCTTATTTAAACCCTTTTTAACTTCAACAAGTCCTGCATCTTTGGATTCTGAATCGTGAGAAATAACATAAAGAAGGCATATGCTAATTTGGGGAAAGATCTGTTATATTTTCAGCATTTTATGCAGATTTTTTACTTCGCCCCAAATCAGTGATTATCACCACCTTAAATGTTTTTGGTGATCAATGATGTAAATGTGAGTATGTTGAGACTCATGCTTTAAAGGTATGGAAAGTCAGAATCTACAAAACAGCACAATGTAAATAAAAGTATTATATTTTATTCACAAAATACTAACCCCGGCTACTTACCTTTTACCCATAGACTTATTTCGACATCACAGCGGGATATCCAAGAATTTCCTAGAAAGTAGCTTTTGGCTCCAGCAGGCAAGGCCGAAAACAATGGTGTTGTTGTTCATTAACACTTTAAAGCAGGAACTTTGTGGTACCACATCTGCAGAAGTGAACTCTGTAGTTACCCGCCATTGCAGCCATTTACCCCCTACGTTTTCTGTAAATGTTGAGGGACGTCAAGACAACCTTCCTATGATGTATTGGTTACCTTAGCTTCATAAAGAACGTATAAAGCATGGACAACTAAGGTTCGTGTAGTCCTACTGAACTTTTTGATTTATTAAATTCTTGCCCCACTACTGAAAAACCGTAACATACGGTACTATGAGAAAGTTTATGAAAGGGCAGGTAAAACCTTCTTTAGATCTATTAAAATTCTGGCACTATAGTTATTTAATTAAAGTTGAGAGGATTCCGTGCAACTAGTTTGTCATTTTATGACTTTTGACACTCTATACAACTTTGTCAAATAATTAATAAAAAAAATCAATTAAAAGGTATGCTTTTTTCTGGTTTTCGTCACCAGATATTGTCAGGATCACTGATGAGGCTTGAATGTCCGAAACTTCGAAGTAGGGCCCATGTTCTTTCTATCGTTCCCATGTTCTGTGCTCTTTAAGGAATCTTTAGAGTATTAATTTCCAATTTCCAAAGAAAAGGTTAGCTTGCTCTTGCATGTATCGAAAGAAACGGGTTCTTTACCTCTGACCACCAAAACCGATATAATATTTTGGTGGTATCAAAACATGTGTGAAGCCTTGATATAAATTTTAGATAATATAGTCAAACCTGCTTATGTGTTCACCTCTATCAAGGGGTCACCTACCTTAAGCAGCCACCTTTTCCAGGTCCCTTGAACATTTATCCAGATATTTAGACGATATTTTAAATATTGTCAATCCTGAATTTGAAGGCATGGTGAATCGAATTTATCCGTCTGAGCTGCAGTTCAACAAAGCTAATACATCCGATACCAAAGCCCAATTTTTGGAATCATAATTATCTATCTCAAACGGATTTGTGTCGTCCAAAATAAATGATAAACACGATGACTTCGGTTTTGACATAGCAGTGCCCTAGATAAGAGGGAGTATTTGGTGATAATTAGGGATACTTTTTGTTAATTCTGGATAAAAACGTATGTTGTGACCCCTCATCTGAACCGTCTCGGTAAGACGGTTCAGATGAGGGGTCACAACATATGGTTTCAATGAGAAATAAAGAAAATTATCCCTCAGTTATCATCAAATACCCCTTTTATCTAGAGCTCTGACATAGTAATTTTTTCTTTTTGGGATGGTGACGTTTCCTGTCTTACCTCTTGCCTCAACTTATTCGGTTTGCTAGAGTGTCTAGTCATGTAACTGACTACAAGGCCTGTAATAGAATTTTAACTGTTACATATCTCAAGCAGGGCTATTAGTAAGATAAACTTCGAAAAGCTTTTTCAAATTTTCATCGCGGACAAAATAAATTGTTTTCCAAATTCAACGTCGGATTAAAAGTCGTTTGCAACAGGGCCTATCGGACCCAGAATTTTATGGTGACCTAGTCTATAAATTCAACAACTTATAAGAAGGGCTTATTTTTTGTGATAAGTTCAGAAAAATTATCATACGTTATAATACGTTACAAACGTACTGGATATAACATGGATGAAATGCTGCAGTCTGCTTGTTTAGTACTCAACCCAATCATGGTTAATTGCTCTGCTTCCCGCTTTGTTTGCGCGCCGGTTGTTCGGGCCACAGACTCAATGATCTACCCGACAGAAAGCTACATGTATTTAATCTGGTTGGTTGGGGCCGGAACGTGTGTACTGTTTCGCTTGGTCATTCGGTGCTCAGTCAGTGACACCCCAGGGGTCGTCAGGTGCCGCAATACGTTTTCTGTCAAGCCTTTATCTCTGATTCATCATAGGCCTTGTTTGATTGTGTCGTGTGATGATTCATTTACGGGTAAGAAAATGTTCATGCGGACCAAACAGCTAACTAAATGTTTAATACTATTTTGGAAGCAGAGGGCGATGATGGAATCACCCCAACCCCCTCCCCCCGACGAACCTTTTTTCAATATGTGGATGTGTTTCTTTTCGTTTTGGTTTTGAGGGCGAGATGTGGAATTTGATTGTATTTAATCCTGATCATTGTCTATCTCTTTATTTTGGGACTTTCGACGACTAGAAAAGTCTCTTTCAGCCCAGCAGTATATTGGCATCTGTTTCGAGTCAGGAAAAGGATGAGGCAGACAAAGGAGAGGGATGTACTGTACCTTCCATAGGATTTGCCAAAGGTATAGTTGGCCTCTAAACTCCGATGCCCCCTAGGGCTACTAGGCTTTGGGAAACGTTTTCCTTTTCCTTTTTTGTCAATGTTTTAATATTGACTGCATATCGGGTATAAACCAAACTGCTGGCCTACAGCTCAACCGTGCACAGTGAAGACAATGAACAGACTCTTTCTCCATAATGATCCTTCACAGATGGCTCAAACACGTCTGTCCTGATATTTAGGTCCAGTACGGTATTTGAATTTTACCTGTAAGACAGATATTCTTTCGTGTTGTTATCAGTAAAATATGAAACCTCTGGTTACCATGGTAACGTAATAATGTTTGTCTGATTAATATTCCTCTCATATTCATGACAGTTCATACAGTTTAATATTACAGAATTACAATCTCAGTCTGACCATTTAGACGAAAATCGTGACAGAAAGAAGAATTCTGAGATACGCTTTTACCACCTAAAGCATTTCTTTGAGTACGCGCAAACGGAGAAGATTCAGATCAGCCTGCGCACCCGCACAGTCTGGTCAGTTTTGTCTCCTCTTGCAAAGCTCTTTAGGAATCGATGCGGTGAAAAAACAAGACTCTCATCAGCCTGCTGTTTAAATGTGTTCGCTCGTTTAGGGTATGGGGTTCGGGCGCAATTTTAATATTGACAATAGCGGCTAAGTGAAATTAGCCAAGCTGCAGTGTCAGAATGAAAAAGTTCTCCGAGGAATAATTCTCGACCCTCTAAAATATTGCCAAAGATATGACAATATGAATGTGAAATATAGGTCACAGTGACCCAGAAGTAACATGAGGTCAATCACTATAACTGAATGTACCACTGCGCCAAGTAAATGAAAAAGTTTAAGAGATATTGGCTTAAATCACTGGAGTATGAAATATAGGTCACACTGACCTATAATTAGTATGAGGTCACTCACAGTGTCAGCCCACACCTATAACCCATGTATAATGCAAATCCACGAAACTGTGTTTGAAATATGACGTTAAATCACTGGACCATGAAATATAGGTCACACTGACCTTCACTAAAGAGTCGGTCCAAACTCTTTTACCAAGTATGATGGAAATCCATAAAATAGTGATCAAAAGTTGAGGCAAAAATCACTGGACCATAAAACAGAGCTGTAGATAAGAGGGGTATTTGATGATAATTGAGGGATATATTTTTTTTATTTCTCATTGAAACTATGTGTTGTGACACCTCATCTGAACCGCCTCGTCGAAGATTATAAGATGTCTCGTCGAGACGGTTCTGATGAGTGGTCACAACTTATGTTTTTATACAGTATTAACAAAAATTATCCCTAATTATCACTAAATACTCCCTCTTATCTAGAGCTCTGTAAAAAGTGGTCAAAGGGACCTACAATTGGTATCAGGCCATTCAAAGTGTTAGCCTAAACCAAAAACCGAAATATAAGGTTAATTCATGAAACACAAAATCACTGGACATTAAATATAGGTAACTGTGACCTACTCTTAGACTGAGGTCAAACGTCCGGTCAAAATGACTCAAAATCGCAAGAATTATGTTCGTACATCTTATATTCGGTCAGTTACCCTAACCACACAATTTTTCGGCACGCTTTAAATAACCTCCTCAGTAATATGTTAACCATTACTAAGTGCACATACTTTCGCAAGTAACTGACAACTGTCCTTTTTTGCATCAGCGGAAGGCGAAACGATAGTATGTGGCCAAATGGGATATCGTGCACGGGACCTCTGGCTGTCGAGTCAGTCGCGCTACCGACTGCGCTTCGCGGCCCGGCTAAGTCTCTAGCCCTTGTGGTTCCTTAGAAAGTGAGCTAAACGCAACAAGTGAATATTTCTTCTATATTCAATCAACCGTGAAATAAAGGCCATGACCCGATATGCATCACTGTCTTTAGTAGATTATATGGTTAAGTTGAAGACGCTAGCTCTTGTGGGTTCTTTGAAACTGAGCTAAACGCAACATGTGAATATCTTATTCCATGTTCAGTCAACTGTGAAATAAAGAGTGTGTCGCAATATGCGTCACCTTTCCTAGATGTATCATTGGAGCCAGTTTAAAGACTCAATTCCTTGCGGTTAATTCGAAACTGAGCTACACGCACCAGGTGAATATTTGTTTTATGTTCAATCAACCGAGAACTATAGGTAATGGCTAGATATGCATCGCAGCATTCAGTAGATCCCCCTAAGACTTAACTATTTAGCAAGTTTGAAAACTCAATCCCTTGCGATTTCTTAAAAATTGAGCTACACGCAGTATTTGAATATTTTTACTATGTTCAATCAACCGTGAAATTCAACCCATGGCCCAATATGCATCGCTGCTGTCTGTAGACCTCTTTAGAGGTATCTATGGAGCAAGTTTGAAGACTCTAGCTTCGCAAAATCGCGCTAAAAATGGCGGTTCGGTATTTTAATAAGTCATTGTCTGACTAGTTTATGAAACAATAATAAAACACTTCTACTACTATTACTACTAGTACTTCTACTACTATTAATAAGGTGATAAACGCAAATGAAAAGGAAAGAAAGAAAATATTGAAAATTATTTATTTAAGCATGTTTTGAGCGATTAACTCATATAGTTAGCTTTGAGCAAAACTACTACTACAACTACAAAATATGAAATGCTGGTCTTTTAATGTCATGTCCCTTTTAAACCAGTTAGGACTTATATATCTTTGGCATAATCAAGAACTTAGTCGGTCGCAGCTAAATATGGTGATACAAAGAATATATAATCTTTTTTTTTTTCAAGAAAATTATGCATCTTATAACATATCAAGTAAAATGGACGTTTTTAAAACTATTACGAAAAATTTTAAACTCGAGAAATATGTTGCCTGTGTCGATATTGATAAACATCGTGTTGCATTAAGTAGCCTTCGCTGCTCAGCACATAAACTTATGATTGAAGAAGGTAGGCATAGCGGGGTCGAACGAAGTGCAAGAATTTGTTCGTTATGTACTATGAACGTCGTGGAAGACGAATATCACTTTCTTTTAGTTTGTCCTATGTATAGAGAATTCCGTAAAACTTATTTGCCTTGATTTTATTGTAGATGGCCGTCTAAAAACAAATTCATCAAGTTACTAAATGAAAATCAGGTTAGTGTTTTGAAAAAATAAGCTAAGTTTGTTAGCTAAGTATATTGCAACCGAGAAACGTTTGTCTTTTCTTAACGATGTTAATATGTAGTACTTGGTCATTTAGCCTGTAAAAATTGTGTACATTGTGTGCGTCAATGTTTATAAGATACTGTATTAGGGAAACTTAAATGAAATGTTTGTGAGTCTTATATATATATCAATGTATATCTGTCATGCTCTTCTCGTACCGCCATTGAATGGTATTGTAGGGCGAGAAGCAATTTGTTGTTTGAGCCTGAATAAACCATTTGTAGTTTGTTATCTTTGAGCAATATATATTCTATATAAACTCTTTCAATATCAGTTTGGCTAAATAGATTTTATGTGGTAGAGAACAGAATACTTTATTTCACCGATCAAACACCTCCAGGGTAATCATTATATACAGACATACATATTTAGGTGGGTTTGCACGGTGACACACCTGTCATGCAACATCTCTCACCGTGCAACATCCTAAAATGTGCTGCATGACTCAAATATATTGCATGGAGCATGTGTCACCGTATCAACCGACCTTTATACGTGCAACTAGCACCCCAAAACAATAATGTGATTTTGAGTAATGATAATTAATACCGTAATGTCTAAATGGATGCATACTAACTGACAGTTAGATGGCTCGCAACTTAGCAAGGAACATAAAATAACCTTGATTTTGCTTACGTGAATCTGACATAAGAGGATATTCCAAGATTATTCAGCTATTATGAGACATGTAAGGTGTTATAGTAATATGTCAAAAGAAAGGGATCAACGGTCCTGTATCGCTTACCTGACTGCTGCGGTTCTGTTAAAACACAGCTCCAGACAGAATGGTTTTACAGAATTTTTAAGATAATTTCTCTTATTTTTTCAAGGAAAACATATGTTGTTACCCCTCACTAGAACCGTGTCTGTGAGGCAATTCTAATAATTGGTCACAACATTATGTTTTTATACGGATATATGCAAAATCGTCCGTATTTTAATTCTAAATCTAAGTGACCTTGGACGAGGCCAAAGCACAGTCCCGATCTTCGGTAACCTGATACTGTTGTTGTCCATGTTAAGTTGGCGATATTATGTACATTCTTATATCAGCGATTTCAATAATTACTGAGATATCCACTTTTTAAAGCAGATTTAATATAATAGGTAACCGAAGAAAAAAAATCTCTTCCATCAAAAATAGAAAAAGAAAATAATAAAACCACACAAACACACCACAAGTGTGTGTGTGTGTGTGTGTGTGTGTGAGAGAGAGAGAGAGAGAGAGAGAGAGAGAGAGCAAAACAATATAAACTTCGGATCATTATTGAAATAAATTTGGTAGCACCGAGTAACTTAAGCTACATACCAAATTTCAAAGTCATCGGTCATTTGGTTCTGGAGAACAAGAATTTTATTTGTTACCATATATGGCCATAACTTCCTTTTTGTCATAAGAACAGACACATTTGAATATAGTTTCCACATAAGGTGTGGCTATGACTGCTCCGTCTGTTTCTGAAGCCTAGGTCACACATGAGTTAAATAACGTAGCTAATCGTACTTAGAAATAACCTACTTTGAACGTCCTTTCACGTACCTTTATGTACTTTAACGTACTTACTGCTGTAGTTTGTCCTACATTCTGTTAACTGTGGCGACTTCTACGTTATAGTACATTGAAGTATAATACATACTACGCCTAAGTACGTTATAGAAAGGCGAAGTTAACTTGTACGTGATAAAATACGTTAAAGTACGTTGAAGTATGCCATAATGGGTTACCACAGTACACGAGCGTCCGTTAAAGTACGTTACAGTACGGTCAAAAAATTTTCCGCTTGCCGTAGTTATAATATGAACAAGTTCAGAAAATAAAACCTTGGTCACATATGCGTCACTAAATATCTTAGCTTAACGTACTTAGAAATAACATAAGTGTACGTTCTTTAACGTACCTTAATGTACTTTAACGTACTTACCGCTGTAGCTTGTCCCACTCTGATTTCAAAAGATAACTACGTCAAGCAGAAAATTGTTTCACGTACTGTTACGTACTTTAACGGACTTAAATAAGTAGTTACTCTTTAAATTTATATACTATAGTTATGTACAATGACGTACTTCAACGTACTTTATCCCGTATTAGTTAACTTAGGATGACACGTTTGAAATTGTTGACAGACATGACTACAAACTACGAAGCGTTGCCATTATGTTTTAATGAAGGTGTATTGTCACACTTTATAAACTGTCTGTTGTCTGTTGTTTACTGTTTAATGGCTACTGTATTCTGTCTACCTTTGGCTTTGAGATGTCTACTTTTATAATAATAATAATAATAATTCTTTATTTCACTCAATCTATACAGAATATGGCATAAGAGGTAACATATGTACACAGCATAAGTAAAGGGCATGCATGAAATACAATGTCTATATATAACAAAATATGTAAACTTCTAAACCATCATATAAGGAACATGTTAAAGTAACAGGATTCTTTCTCGAAATGATTTGGAGGGCAATCAATATACTGTTAAATTCGCGCAGACAGCTGAGTATTTTTTCCACCACGATAGAGATTAAACGATAAGTATTGAAGGCGTTTTGCACGAGGAAATAATATGACACGAGAGCTCAGAGAACATTTTGCACGGGGAAATAATGATATGACACGAGAGCACAGACTTCTCACTTGCCTTCACTATGTCCAGGTGTTTGTTATGGAATAGTTTTTCAAATTTGTAAGTAACCAAATTTAAGTTCAGTCTCGAACACTCGAGTGCCAACAGATCTTATCGACAGCAAAGGGGCCAGTCAGTCCTAGGGCGGCTCCCAGTACGCTCCTTTCCAGTCCCGTAGCGGAATGGAACTGAGCGCACGAGGGGCCTTCCCAAACCAACGGGCATGGATCGTATCACGAATGTCCAGAAACTGATCTATTCGCACTGGAGTGTTTGAGGTTTGAGGTTGCTGTCTATCTCCAATAACATACTGCAACATTAACATTTCAATACTTTATAACACATAATATCTGCGGTACACATCAAAATGTTTCGGTTTGATAAAAATGACACGTTGGCGCAGATGAATTTGGTTTAAACAATATTTTATTCATAGAAATTACATATATATAATACAAAAGTAGATAATGGTACAGGATCTGACAGTAAGCAAAATGCTTATATAAAAGCCATCTCCTGAAGATGAATTTGTTTTGTGATATACGAATACATTTGATAAATGAGAAAATTCGATGTGAATTTGAAATAACTTTTTTTTACTTTTATATGGAACTACTTATTGTTGCAGCTATTAAAATCGCCTAACCTGTGTTATGCTGTGCGTATGTGTAAAGATTTAATGTAACATTGGGTGGACGTACACTTTAGTGCTCTTTGCCGTAGCCGTCAATATCGCCAAACCTCAATATTTGCACTTGCCACTGACTTGCCATAGGTCAACCGTATAGAGCAACTGGCTTCATACACCAATGAACGACAGTTGATCATGTGACGTTGTCGTCAAGCGACGTCTAAGGTCAGCAAACGTCTTGATTGGTCCACGTAAGGTTCGATTGACGCAACGTTATGGCGACGGCTGTTTAACGTAATGGCCGAATACGTTGTTTCTGTCTTTTCTTCGACGCATAGTTTGCATATTCTACATTGAATTACCACGACAACAGCAAAGGAAGGTCTAGAAATAAAGTATAAATATAAGAATAAAAATTTGATTTTTCTGTGTTCATCGTCTGAAGAAGCAAGGTCGTCGCTAAAATACTACAAGAAGCGCTTCATCAACTTTTAGCCAAGCCCACTGGCTTTATCACACGATGAACGTTGAAAAATCAAATTTCAATTCTTAAATAACCGCCAAATTTAAGTGTTTTACAGTATACGACTTCCAATATCTGTTGTTTATACAACGACCTTATATAACGTCGCTGTTTAAAGTAGAACTGTAAATTCGTTCATCATATGACGTCGCTGTAATCAGTGGATAGCGTCGTGTCATAAAAATCGTATGACCACACGTGTTATAACAATTTTGCGCGTACACGTAACGTATCTGACAACGTCCGTGTCAACAATGCGTTTTCTAATTGAAGTAATGCTCCGTTTGAAGGCGTTAAACTCCCAGTTTGAAGGGTCATATGATAAACTGAATCTTACACTCGTGGTAATTATATATGAAATTTATGAAACGAGCCTTCAGGGAGGTTCATAAATTTCATATGAATGACCACTCGTGTAAGATCCTCTATATATGGATTCTCATGATAATAACAAACAGTTCAATGGAAGAAAAACTGCACGTTAGCAAAAGTATATTATATTCTGTGAATTGTATTGAGTTGTATTAATTAATCATTGTTATCTTTCATCAGATGTCGTGAAAAAATGTTCCGCTGAACTGTAATTTTACTCAAGAAAAAAAAAAGAAGAAAAAAAAAAAAGAAATAAAATATAATAGAAAATAGAAATAGTAAAAAAAATAGTAATAGTAGTAGTAATAATAATGATAATAATAATAATATTAAAAAAGTTAAATGCAGGGCAGTACAGTCAATCTGAAGGAAACTGTAGCACGTTTCTTAGTTTTACCTGGCAATTAAGTTCTGGAACCGCCTACCTGTGCGAAACGGAAAAATCCAAAAACTTCATTAGGACCACCACTAAACAAAAGCGGTATAAAATCATGCATACGGAGAAGAGGGTTGACACAGCTCAGCCTGTCCATTAGCGCAATCTGATTAGGGCATGTCATTTTCAAAATATAATTTCCTCAGATCTATACATTGTGTATGAATATGAGGATGACCTCATCAGAATACCTTACTATTATGTGCATTTATACCTTTCGAAGGAGATCCCATTTTGGAAGAGGTACGTCGTTCAGGGAAGCAACGAGATTTTTCCATTTGTAAATGAGCCGCGACACGGGGAACCAAACAAAGTGTCACTTCGCACCCAGCGAAGACTCAGCTCAGACATGGCAGCCGCTCAGTCTGATCATCATCTTTGCTGTGCGCTTAAAGGGTATCTGAGGGTCTTAGCTAGCTCCAGGCAGACAGCGAAAACTCTGATCAGACTGAGCGAATGTCCAGACTGATCAGAGCCTGCGATGTCCGCACATCCCATTTGTTGGTTTTGTCGTGTTGCGGCTCAAATGATAATGGAAAAAAAAGAATGTGTTCCATTACAGCTTTCGTGCTCAGGCTGATCAAAAGTTTTCATGTTTATATACATGATAAAAGGCCCATTTTCGCATTTGCCGGATCATCTAACGCATGTTGTCTGTGACTTTTTTCACGCAATATTTTTGCAGACATACGAAAATTGTGTTGTTAAAAGATATAATTTCAGGTGTCTGGCACTGGTAGGTGTTTGGTCATTCACTGGAAATAAAATGAATTATAAGCATGTAAAGGTATTTCAGACTGTTTTTGAATTTTCTGATCATCATAAAGACAACATATCTTTGTATAAACGGTTTCAACATTTTCATTTTGTTCAAAGATATATATTAGTTCTAGCAGTGAACTGTTGAGTAATAATCAACTGTTTGGATACCCGTTACAGAGGAAGTAGAAACACTGAAAAAAATTTTTTTTCTTCCCTTATGCGTCCCTTTCTTCACGATACTACAATTCCAACTCAGTTTTCTACTGCTTATTTAGCGCTATTTGATTGGCCAAGAGTGTACAGAAAACGGCGTTTATACTTCGATAAATCCCCTGAACCAGAGATAGGGAACCATTATTGACTGTTTTCTTTGCGGCAGTTTCTAAAATACTTAGACATTATAGCTAACATTTTTAAGATTAAAACAGGACAGAGGTTGAATTTTAAGAAATGAATTTTATTTTTGTGGATTTTATGGATGTGTAAACGCCGGCGAATCACTCAAAAACCTAACTTAAGCCCTGCTTTATTCAGTTTGTGAGTGATTCGCCGGCGTTAGAATCCACAAAAAGAAAAAAATTCCACAAAAAGATTTCCACAAAAGTAAATTTCATTCCTATAGTAAACAGTCCTCACTGTTAGACAGATAAATGCTTGTATTTCAAAGTATTTTATTTTGAACAAAAGTTCCGGAACGAAACTGTAGATCTCCTGGAGTGGTGTTTAGATGAGACAGGGGATACCGGGTCAGGAGTCTCAGCAAAGCAAATATAAGCAAATGAGTCAAGCTGTGACTCCATATGGCAATATTTGGAGGCTGTTCAAAGCATTGGTATGCGAAGTTGTCTACACACCCAATAGTAACTAAAAGTACATCAACATCAAATAAGGAGAAAGATTTTACAAGGAAAGTTACAGATTTAATTACTGTATACAGATCAATGATAAACCTGTACCATATTATAGATAGGTAGTTGTTTTTTTTAATCTATGTTTAAGTCTTTTTTATCATGTGACGTCGCATCTGAGAGTGTAATAAGCCATACATTAAAGACGATAATCCACTAGTGGATCAAATTATGCAAATTACGTCGTAACGTTATACACTGAGGTCCATTAAAAAGTCGCGTTTTCTAACGGCGAAATCGTGATGTTTTAGTGCAAATTTTAATAATAAAAGGCGATTTTAGTGTCATATGATAAACAGGATCTTGCATTCGTGCCCCTGTATCATTGGATTTATTAAACTCGTCGGTGAAAACCGATAAGATGCTCGGCAAAGCATCGCATCTTATATTTTCCCCAACTCGTTTAATAAAAGCACTCATGTAAGATCCTCTATGTAGGGCACATTAGTCCACTATTCAAAATTTATTTAATTTAGATACAATCAATCCAAAAGGAGAAAATTGGTAGATCTTCTTATGGGTACTATCTGCAGTCCAAAACTGGACTGTCGTCATAACTCTATGGTTCTGTATACATGTAGTTCTGAGTAATACACTGTACATGTGACGGGATTGTCTTGTTCTGCTGTAATGCATTTTCCTTTCTTTTTCTGAATAGTTGAGGACCTACCCTGTTTTTCTGCAGTTGAATACTTCAACAGCTGCTATGTTTTCTTGCTGTTGTGTTTGATCAAGCATACAGTATGTCGTTCTCCTCGCTCTGAATATCATGCAGTCCTACTTTGCTTTCTTCAAGGTTTTCTGAATCCTCTGGTTAGCGTCCCTGTATTATTTAACTCCTTTACTTCGCCTCATCATTCATCACAGAGGTGAAAAGACATCTCTGGAGACTCTGGTCTTTTTCCTGCGAATCTCCTTTCCAGGTATCTCACAGGCTATGCAGTCACTGCTGCACTGTATCTGGTAATCATTGTATCTATACCCATGACATCATCCCGCAGATCGATGACAGGTGCAAATTTTCCACCTATTGTTGCTTGAAATGTGCATGTCCACTTTCTTTGTCTGCTCCAGAAAAGGTACGTCTCCTTTGGCTTCTAACTTCTGATCGGACCCGCTTCTCCACCAAGTATTTTTTCAGTCTGGTGTTGGTGCTACCCATCTGGGCATACGCCAATCGTCTTGTTTTTAGAGCCAAGGTAATTTGCCAGTACTATGCTGTTGTCTTGTTTATATAAGATTCGTTTGTCCAATTGCGTAAAACACATGGCATTCTCTCATATAAAGACATGCTTTAAATAAAATGTTATATTGCACCGTAGTTCATAGGTGTCTATTTACTGACGTTTGCAGCTGTTGTGTCGCAGAATACGTCGATAACTTTGGCATACAGAAGCATGTCCGTGGCCTGCCGAGAGCTGCCACTAATTTTTTATCATCTTCTTCACTTTTATAACACCATGATAAATAAATAAACCTGGGTTCGAGGTTATAAAACTCAAACTCTAAATAAAACACACTGATTGGCTGCTTCCGAGCATGTGCTCGGAAGCAGCCAATCGGTGTGCTTTATTTTGAGTTTGAGAATGTACTCAAGTTCTATAACCTCTGGGCCTGGGTGATATCGATTTGAACATTTTTCCTCCGTTCAGTCAATTAGATTCCCCATCATCTTGTCATTCTTCTGAGGCGCAATCAATGTCAAACGAATGATATGTATCTATGGCTTGAAAACTCACCTGTGAAAGAATATTTCCCTCTGTCCTCTGTTTCCACTGTCACTGTCAATCATTCTTTTGCATAAATCCAGCCTCCGGTTATATTTTCTACTTTCAGTTTTGTTCTGGGTATGAATAATCTGAGTGATCAAAGTTTCTATGTACTTGATATCTATCAAATCAGCTTTGTGTGTTTTCTACATCCAAATCGAAAGCGGCAGTTGTCCTCTTGTAACCGACAACTGAAAAACAACGATAAACTGACAATTTGACTGCTGGGACCATATTCACAGTATCCGAACGCACTGTACCATCTCTTCCGGTTTTCATAGCGTTGAATCAAGAGTACAAACATTCGCTTATAGCCAGTAGTCGGAAATCATTATGTTTTTAGATTTTTTATCCGGAATCTGCTGCGTCATTTATAGTTATTCAGCTTCGAAAATGTAAAGAGGTAAGTTTAATATAATTTGCTCTTCGGTCTTTTACTTTATTGTCCTGTGCAATGTCGTGTATGGGAGGATAGTAATTAGTACACTGGCGCTCACGTATTTGTACATCAAAAACGCGTTCGTACCGCGTTGCATGCGCGTGCTGCGCGCGTATCACCTAGAACCGCGCATCAGACGCGTCTAGACGCGCCCTGACGCGTCTCGACGCGGGAGACGCGAACAATGATAAAATGAATATTCATGACTTGTTCAATACGCGTACAACCGCAGATTGTACGTTGGCCTCTTTAAAATAGTTTTAAGATAGCTTAAAACAATAAAACTCTTCACTGATAAGTTACTAAGTTAATATTGTGAATGTCTCTATCCCTCTAGCGGGAATCTGACCGAATCGATGCGCAGAAGACGGGAACCATAAAGTAGTCCCACATTATCTGGGTCAATTTTTACATAACAACTCGTAACGTCTCGATTTCTGAATTCAATGGGACTCATGAACTACTATTTAGACTACCTCTATAATAGAACTTCTACGCTAAGAAACTATACATGACTTCTATTTTTCTTAATTTCCAAGTCCAGAAAACAAACAAACAAAAAAACAAACAAAAAAAGTCACAACTTATCTGGGCCAGAACGGACAAATCCGGGCACACGGTAACCCTCGCTAAGAATTAAAATGACCAGTGAAATTTGGACCCAGACTATCATATTGAGTTGAATGTTCAAACAGAACAATACCACAGGGTATAATCGATTCCGCTAATCGCTTCCTGCAGAGACTGTACATCATATTTGGCTTCCGCCGAGACTGTCCGCGA
Organism: Ctena decussata; assembly: GCA_963989385.1. Lineage (NCBI taxonomy): Eukaryota > Metazoa > Mollusca > Bivalvia > Lucinida > Lucinidae > Ctena > Ctena decussata. The sequence goes on along the minus strand of OZ022503.1, from coordinate 73,925,787 downwards.
GTTCTTGCTTCCTGCCGAGACTTCTGTACATGATAAATGGCTTCCTGCAGAGACTGTCCGCGTGATTCTGCTTCCTGCCGAGGCTCTCGGCAGGAAGCAGAGTCACGCAGACAGTCTCGGCAGGAAGCCAATTTTCGAGGACAGAAGTCTCTGCAGGAAGCAAGAGATATCGCGGACAGTCTCAGCGGACTACATCATATTTGGCTTCTGCCGAGACTGTCTGTGATCTCTTGCTGCCTGCAGAGACTCTCGACAGGAAGCAAGAACTCGCGGATAGTCTTGACGGAAGCCAAATATGATGTACAGTCTCTGCAGGAAGCGAAAATTAGCGGAATCCATTATACCCTGTGAATACTGGCATATTTTTATAAGATATAAGAGTTTCAAAGTTAACCCAATTCAAGATTATTTCACAGTGGCGGATCCAAAGGGGGTTCGGGGGTTCAAACGAACCCCCTCTTTACCCTAAATTATTTCATTTTCATGGGGAATTTCAGCAAAAATTGTCGAACTGCGCAAATCGACCCCCCTCATCAGCTAATTTGAACCCCCTATCCTAAATTCCTGGATCCGCCCCTGATTTCAAGGGGTCTCCATAGCTCAGTGGTCAGCGCACTCCCTTCTCACATTTATTTTACTACGAAGTAATTTGCATTGAATTGGAAATGGTATAGTCTGAACAGACAAGTGGGTTCTCTTCCGATTACCTTATTGCAGAGCAATCCCTGCCGAATCGAAACAAGTATTCTCTACACAGAGTAAAAGTAAACAAAATAAAGTTTGAGAATATTTCATTTGTAGCATATAGTTTTGGCTGAAGGCATTCCAAGAATATGTACATTCCAAGATAAACCTTGATTTCCAGAAAGCAATTTAATGCTGCAAAAAATTCCAGCATATGGGGCCAGAGTTGAATGATCATCAACTTGAAGGTGACTGAAAACCGGGAACCCCGACAAGAAAAAAACACCTGACTCTCTACAAGAAGAACTTGGTTTTCTAACCGATGTTAGACCCAAGCTGGAACAAGCCCCCCCCCCCCCCCCTGTCCTTGCTAGGTCCAAGGCAGTTCTATGGAGAAAAAAGGGGGAGGAGGAGGAGAGAACAAGGAGCAAATTCTTTGGTGGGGAGCGTGGGGGGTGCAAAAGACTGCCCAGATTCATGTGTTAGTGGGGTTGCACAGAAGTGGACCTGTGCTGGGTCCAGGGCAGGTCTCAGAAAAGGGGAGAAGCAAAATCTTTGGTGGGGAGCAAACTCTTCCAGAGACATTAAGTAGCAAGAACCCAAATGGACTTGTGCACAGATCCGCATAAATCACTTTCCATGCACACAGCCCTCGCGACCCACTGTGGGCTGGCTTTAGCAATACAATTCAGGGCTTCTGGAAACGCATGGCATGAGAGGCACACTTCCGACCATAATGCATCTTCCCCGAACTGCAGGCCTCCATCAGACTTCACTTTGCTAGTTCTGCCGGAACAAGCCCCCTGTCCTGGCTGGGCCCAGGGCAGGTCTAGGGGGAAAATGGGGAGCAAATTCTTAGGTGGGGAACAAATTCCCTTATTAACTAATGCAATGGGCAGTGGGGGATAAGAGATTGAGAATGATCTGGAATGCAGTTGTCTCATGTTTTTGTGGCCCTCATGAGTAATCGAGACTGCCTGGGTTACATCATGAATTGCGCCCATTGGTCTCAGAGAAGACCGTAGCTTAATTCTGTTGGGAGGGAGGTAGGTGGGGTAAAAATTCCTTTTGGGGCCTAGGACTGTAGCATTTGTTTTAAACCTTATCTTGGTTTAGTTGGTTCCAAAATATATTGCATATTTAAAGTTTTAGGGGCCTGTATTTTCATGGGAGTTTTTTTGTGTTCTAATATTTTGGGAAATGGAGAATATTATTAGTCAACAACAGGACTGTAGCTAATTTCTTATTGTGGATTGTTGGGAGGGGAGGGCAGTTTCTTTTTGCTGTTGCTAGGGAGCAAATGTGATGAACCTTATAATGCTTTAGTTGGTTTCCAGGTAACTAAGCCTGGGTATGAGATTAAGGAGGTTGGATACACATTATTTTTTGGAAGGGAAATGGAGAATATTATTACTAGACAAGGGGACTGTAGCTTATTTCTTATTGCGGGTTGTTCGAAAAGGACAGGGGTTTCATTTGGCTGTTTCTAGAGAGCAAGCGAGTTGAACCTTATAATGGTTTATATACTTTTCAGGTAACTAAGCCTGGGTGTGAGATTAAAGAGGTTGGATACACATTAATTTGGGGGTGGGGAAGAAATGGAGAAAATTATTAATGGACCATAGGACTGTAGCTTATTTCTTATTGCGGATTGTTGGGAAAAGAGGGTAGTTTCTTTTTGCTGTTTCTAGGGAACAAATGTGCTGAGCCTTACAATGGTTCATTTAATTTCCAGGTAACTTAGCCTGGGTGTGAGGTTAAGGAGGTTAGATACACATTAATTTTAGCTTTTATTTTCAATAGACAAAAGTTATTTATACGACCGTAGGGAAAGGCAGATTGTAGTAGTACAGATGGGTTCTGGAGCTTTTACTGGGTAATGGGAGTTTTTGTCATGAGCATTGCACTTAGTAGGGGAGAATGTGGATCCAGGGATTCTGGGACATGGGTTTGGTAGGTGGTTAGCAACAGGGGCTCGAATTAGAGAAAATTAGGGGGATTTCTTTCCCTATTGTATTGGAATCTATCTATATCCTGGCAATGATATTGGTTTTGTCCAGGTATTCAAAGACTACCATCTGTATTGTATTTGCAAGTTTCTTTGGGAGAGGCAGGATCAGTCTCAGGTCTATTGTGTGATAGCCTAACTTGAATATGGTGGATTCTATGGTCTCGCCTTTGATTGTTATGGGGCCATACAGTCAAAGAAGATATGGTTGAGATCTTCTGCATCATTGCAGTGGGTGCATAGGGCGGACTGGTTACCGTAGTGAAGGCAGCCCTGCACGCAGTGTCCTAGCCTTAGTCCGGAATAGGCTATGTCGAAACGTCTATTGAGACTATATACGCCACATTGAAGTTTAACCTTTGGGTTGACGAAATGGAAGGTGTGGCCCTTGTTGCTATTGGTCCGTTCGGATTGCCATTTTTCGGTTACTGCTTCATTTCAGTTTTGATGGTTTGGTATGGTTGTAAGTGCCGGTGGTCAATATTTGACAACTGCCTTTCTTGAATCAGCGGAAGGAGAAACGAAGTATGTGGCCAGACTGGGTTTCGAACCCAAGACCTCTGACATGAGTCAGGTGCCCTATTGATTGCGCTACGCACCCCGTAGCCTTCAGCTGTAGGAGTTTAATTCCACATTCAACTTCTAAAGCATTAATAGGGATGGAGTGGTATGCCCTCATAGCAATACGGAGTGCTAAGTTGCTTTGGATGAGGTCTTGAGCTTTGAGAGTAGATGTTTGGGTGCCGAGTTATAAGCTTGCGCACCATGGCATAATCGATTTTACTGCGGATTGGGGCCTTATATAATGTCAATAGGATTTTTTATCTGCTTCCTAGGAGGTGCCTGAAACCATCCTCATGAGGTTTAGGTCATTTTTCAATCAGATTTTTAATATGCTGACCCCATGTAAATTGCTATTTAGGATCATACCCAGGAAGGTGATATGGTCACTAAATTCTATTACTGTCCCAAAAAGGGAGAGATTTTGAAGTGATTCAATATTAAGTCTTTGTTTAGTGAAAATTATAGCCTTTGTCTTAATGGTGGGGATTTTGAGGCCCCAGAGCTTGGACCATATCTCGATTGTCTGGAGGGCTGATTGGCGTTTTACGAGAGCATGTTTGGAAGAGGAGTGCTAGGTCTAGATGGCACTGTCATCTGCAAACTGAGAAAGAGGTTTGGGTCCCCCCCCCCCCCCACACACACACAGGGCATCATCAAGGGTATTTATTATTACATTGAATAGGATAGGGCTGAGGACACTGCCCTGGAGACAGCCATTTCCAAGTCATGTTGATCAGAGCTCTTGTACCCCCCACCCTGAGTTGAATTCGTTTGCCGTTTAAGAAGTTATGAATGCAGCGGAACATATTTCCATTGATGCCGAATTCGTTTAGCTTGGTGAGGGTCCCTGAAGTCCATATAAGGTCAAATGCTTGTTTAAGATTCAAAGTGACTGCCGCCTGGCAATTAGTTTCCATAAAGGCCATATTAATTTCAGATTCCACGATTTTAATTTCTGATACGAAAGGAATTTATGGCTGAAGAGTGCGATTTATTTCCACTTCAATAGCGAAGTGTCATGGGACTGTCCCAGTCGCATTTAGTTTTGAGTTGCCGGTCGAGTTTCTAGGCTTCTTTTTTTTTTCTTTCTTTCCCGTTTATATATATATAGTTCAAGTAAGACCAAATGAGCATTCGACATCAAGCTTGATGTAGACTAATGGCGATTTACTTAAAGTTGACCTCACTAAAATGCGCATTCAATACGTGATTTTGATTGGTTCCCTACACGCGCGTTGAGACGCAAAGGACTGCGTCACTACCCGTATCATGTGCGCAATTTTGATTGGGTACATGAAATTAGCATAAAATGCGCGTTGCACGCGTCGCTTCGCGGTATACGCAAAACTGAGAACGAAATTTCATTGGATACTAAAATATTCGCGTCCATAATTACCGCGTATCCCGCGCGCATCAACTGCGTCCCCGACGCTTTTTGAATGTGTACAAATACGTGAGCGCCAGTGTACAATATTCAAATCGCCCTTGGCATGATTCTAAAACTATTTTGAGCCTTTTTCTACATGTTTTATAAAATTCTTTAAAATAAACGGAAGGCGTTATCAATCTACATTTTGTTAGTTTTGATATTAGGATGATAGCTAGGTTTTGCACGACACAAACTCGTGATAAATGAAGATGCTCGGAATAAAATTTCCGTGACGTCCATGAGTTTTTCATTGTACAGGGTAATAAAGTAAAAGACCGAAGAGCAAATTATATTAAACTTACCTCTATACATTTTCGAAGCTGAATAATTATAAATGACGCACCAGTTTGCTTAAGGTGTATAGGATAACCATCATGTGTCTTCATCAGTTTACAAAGGGAAACAACTTTTGTGATTTCCTGTATACTTTCCTTGGCAACCTTCCAAAACCGGATCTGCTCTTATTGTAAGAAATTGATCTTATGGGGTTAAAGTCTTTCCTATTACATTGAGGAAGGTGGCATAAAATGCTAATGTCAGAGTTGCGCATTCTGAAAGGGTAAGCATTTACCTTATCGTGATGAGGTATAACCCATCAATGGCAAATGGATTCTACTACCCTTATGAAATAGATGACTCCATTCATCATTTTAGGGGTGTCTGCTAATTTCTCTTTTTAAGCAAACAGTGGAGACCCTGGTCAGACGCCGCATTATGCGGCGTCTGATCTGGATCTACACTGTTTGCCTGTGTCCCTTTTATGGTACGCTAGGCATGAATAGGTTAATGACAAACAAAAACCATTTCAGCACATAGCATAAATATTATATCTACGACGATGCGGTTTCTATAGTTGCGTATGTAGCAGTTATTCTAAGAGATAACATGATTCTGAGATATACGCCTCGCCAAAAGTTTAGCATATTTTAAGTCTGTAGTACCTTTAATTCAAATTCTGCAGTAAAATTTGCAAACTGTTAAACGACAATTTATATGCTTGGAAAGCTTAAGAAACCTAAGTATACGCCTGTTGACATTTTTGTCCCAAATTTATCAGATTGAATACTTCTGGCGGGTTGACCTTTACGCGTCTTCTTTAAAAATGACTAGACCACAATGAATTTAGGAAAATACGATATAACATGTCGTCTACAGACTATGGTAATTTGGTGTGTGAAAAAAAAAATAGAACTGATGACGTTTGGACAAAGGTTTTTAAACAAAGTGTCAAAAATCGTATTTTAAGGTCACTACCTATACCAATAACCGCAACTCTTTTTTCACTAAGGGAGACAATCGGTAGCTTTCGATTAGTATTCGGAAACCGGGAATGCGACCTTGGTAGCAAGAAATTAAATAATGGTTTCAAGACCCTTCTGGCAAAAGTAGACCGTAGAAGTCGAAATTACGCCATTTGAGATATTAATTCTTATTTATTTTTATTTTAAAAATGAAAAACATGCCTTATTTAGTTGTTAGTTACGGTCTATCGACCGACGCTTAGAACTGAGTTGTAAATCGAACACGCTACATATTGTACTTATTTATGTTTCGCGGGAACAGCGGTTCAGCCCCTTTAAGACCATCGTTACGAGAACTGACTCAACAACAACAAAAGCAAAGTGATTCGTGCATCGAGCAAAATAATAGAAAGGTTTCCGAAGTTGAATTGCCTGTCCTTACAGGAAAAAATATTTTATATACACATTTTATGCCATTATGCGACTTAATCAGCTGATCCGTGAGAGGAGACGCATAATTTTGAACATTCCCATTCCGCTCTCATACAGAATCATATTACATCATATAATCAAACAATAAAATCTAATTTACCTCGTCCCTTTTATTCCAAAGCGACTCCTTAAAATACAGTTTATTACTTTCCAAACACGTGTGTTGATTGTAAACAACAATGGCCACTGACGACATGTTAGCACTCAGTGACGTGGTATATATTTTCGCTGACGTCACCATTAACTATACTGATCACCAAAATTTAGGCCTATGTTACATAAAGGTTGTCCATACTATATAACACAGCAAGAAATGTTTATCGCTGGTTTTAAACATATTTATGCTGCTGAATAAGTGTATTAAGTGTATTTAATTAAATTTAGCAACTACTTAGCATATTCTGGGATACCATGATTGAAGAAAAAGTCTTGAGTTCCATGAGAAGGAACACTGAGCGGTTCTTATGTTTGAAGGAGACTTCACCCAAAACTCATTAATTAAGGTCTGATGATGACTGATTACTTGGCGGCTTTACTTCCTTTTCAACAGTATTTTAGGTCATATCAGACGAAGGGACGGTGATTATGAAGGTTTGGCAACAAGAAAACGTTTAGGCTCGGACAGAATTTTGCCACCAGTGGGTCGCGAACCCGTAACCGAAGGATCTGAAGTCCTAAGTGCTAACTACTGGGCCACACAGGTGCTTCGTTTTAGAAAATAATGTCAGTAACTAATGTCATGTTACCAGGATATTCCAAGGTGGCTGACCTTGAAAATATCATTTCTTTGAAAATGTGTAATACCAAAGAAATAAAAAAAAATACCTGACTCAGGGAGAACCTAGTTGCCATGGATACAATACAAAGCGGTTGGAGGTGAAAACTTTTATTAGTGAAACTGAAGAGGTGTAAGTGTATGCACCACAGTATCAGAATCTATCTAAATATTGCACTTCCTTTCTGAAAGCCACGAAAAAAGCAACATTTCAGCTCCCAAAATCTTGTTCCTAGGGCAACAACAATTTCCTGATTATCTCCTATTTTACGAAATAATGCACAGGTCACTGTCACTGTGCATTTACTTGCAATGATTTAATAGTACACTTCTTTGGTCTGTTATAAAAGTTTGATCATTTAGTGGGCTTGCATACTCTAAAAATGCCATAATAGAGCGGATGAGTCGGGTAACATCATGCTGGATTTTCGAAAATTCTAGTCCTTTGTGCCTGGTTGTGTAATTGGATAGTTTATATTTATAAACAAAACCAGTTGAAAGCATTTCTAACAAAATATGAGAATTGGTATAAGTCTTATATCCTTACAAAGATCAAATATTTTAGATTTCATGATTAAGCCTTGATTGGGGGATAGGGTAGTTATTGGATTATATATCTCATACAAAAAGGTGGATTGTCTTTGTATTCTATAACAATTCAACGTACAAAGCGGTTTCTCTGTTGACAAAAGTTCAGAAAAATCTAATGTTGGGAAGTATGATAAGTACTTGAATTATCAGTTTATGCTTGTTGGAAACTAATGTAATTTTGTGAATATTTGCAGTTAAAAATGAGATATCGAATATTAAACTGTGTTTCTTCAAGATTGTGTTTCGTTCTTTTGGTTAGTTCCTGGCAGTATCCTGCTAACACACGAAAACGTTTCATTTACATTACCGATGAAGTTATGGTAGCTTTAGCTATGTACATAGAGTTTGAGAGATTTAGCTAAGTAAGGAGAACACTGGTGAATTTTAAAAATTGCGTTACTCCAAAACCAGACGGTAACATGGCAATTTTTTCTTATTTTACCTGTAATATAATTTATAAGAGTTACACAAAAGATGAAGAAAATCTATTGTTGGGAAAAAATGATGGTCAGATGTCAGTAGTGACCTTAAATACAATGGTCTTAACGTTTGTTATTGTGTATCCAGACAGCTGTGAGTGTTCAAACTTCCAATGTATACGCGTTTTCATTCTTCAAATAGGATCCATAACAAAACAATTTGCACTAATCAGAAGTCCCCCTTATCAGTAATTACTGATACTAACTTCATAAATAAGTATGCTGAACTTTTGACGAGGAGTATAATTTAATGATTCTAGTCAAAATATTAGATGAAAAAAACTTTTGGATACACAAATTTCCCATCGGGCACGCAAGACTGAATCACAATTAAATCAACATTGATTCAATGTTGTTTCAATATTGCTTGGCTGCAGGGTTCTTGTTCCGATTACCAAACGAGCCGCGACACGAGAAAGCCAACAAAGTGGTTGCGCGCCCAGCGCAGACAGAACAGCCTGGGCATCCGCCCAGTCAGATCAGACTCTTCGCTTAGCGCTTAAAGGTAGCTAAGGGTCTAAGATATCTCCATGCGGACAGCGAAGACTCTGATCAGACTAGTCGGATGACCAGGCTGATTTGAATCTGCGCTAGGCGCATAACCACTTTCAAATTGTTGGTTTTGTCGTGTCGCGGCTCAAATATCGTACTGCCTGCCATTAGTTCTGCTCTGAGCTTGCAGGCCGAAATAGCTAATGAAATGATTTTTTTTTCACAAAGACTTAGGAACTATAGGATATCCAAACTCGCTGTTTGACAGTTTCTGGGCGAGTAACCAATAGCTGACTTTCGTTATCTCAAACACTCAACCCAGCGGACACATAACGTCAAAATGACATCGCACTGACGTCGATGCGACGTCATTACGTCGCATCAACGTCAGAACGACGTCATTTCAACGTCATGTGCCTGCTGGGAAAGTACCTTATTATATCAAAGAATATAATCTGGGCTCATTTGCTATTTTTTCTTACATTCAACTCCCGTTATCTCAGACCAGAAAATTTATTTTGAGGCCTCAGTAGTTTAAGATGACATTCGATATTAAGATAACAAGAGTTGACTGTGAAACATTCTCATCATAGTAAAGGAGATATAGTATCACTGCTACAGTGTATCAAACAAGTAACCTTTTGTATATATATATAACCACAACAAAAATTCGAAAAAAAAAACAACCAGACTAAATCTCTGAATTGGTGGACTGAAGTTTATAGGTGCTCCATCAATCTTCTTTGATTCATGCACAGCTTAGATAAGGTAGGCAGCAGTTAGCAGTGGATATATTAAATGTCGACAGAAACTTATTTTTGAAGAATTTAACCTACAAAATGACGAGAAAAGCTAAGAAAGCAAACATCAGCTGCATTTCATTTTTAATATTATCTATATCATGTCTTAAGTAGACACTGTTGTATATGTAAACATGAAGAAACGCCCGTTTATATGTCCTCAAACTATAAAAAAATCATTGGATAGTGTATATTTAAAATCAATCTAACAGTAATGTTACGTTACATAATTGTAATATGTCGGGAGATAAGATTTGTGAGTCATCTGTTATCAAAAATTTAGTTCCCGGGCAATATGAATTATTCATTGCTGTAGTATTAGCTTACCACTGGTAGTCAGATGGCAATTTAGCTCTTTGGAATACACAAAAGCTCAGCAAGACCCACATAGATTGTTATAGCTGAAGCATTTCGACCTTGCCTTCAATTCAGTTTCACTTAAAAGTGACTTCATAAAGATGATTTTTTTAAATTATATGCATAGAATGAAATAAGTAAGAGTTGATATATGCTGCAACTGATTAATATTTAGGTTCTCGTCATGATGGGGATAAAACCAATTTCGCGACCTGTGCTGTTGGCTGAGCCATTCAATTACCCTACATACAAATATGCAACTGTGACTGCCAGCCGAGGCAATCAAAAGCAGTACCAACTCTCCCAACAGGGATAAACACCATTTTTCTATGCTGTCAGTCGAATCGTCAGCCACGAGCCTCTTTGCACAGTAACTGCTTTACATAGATTAGCAAATATGTATGGCTCCCGTGATCATAACTTACATATTAATTTATGATCTACATGATCTGTTTATGCAGCTCCCGGCCATCAAATATATTACAAACTATTAACAATGTGAAAATATAAGGCTGATAGAAAGTGACATACTTTATAACGCATACATCATTCTGTCATCAGCTTGTTCAGGAGTTCTATTTTTCATTATGTTGTTACAAATATTTAACTGGTCAGGTAATTTTGCAAACCCCATAGTTTTATTCCCACTTGTTGTTACTATCACGGACTAAAGGTGTTACGAAATACAAATTTCAGTCAGATAATTTTTCAATGTGTAAGCAACTAAAATTGTTGTTTGGATATTACCAAAACGCTGTATTCCCTAACAGTATTTAATAAATTTGGACAAAGATGATAAGATAAGCAGTAAGATGTCATAAATAAGCAGTTTTCAACTATATTTATTGCTAAAAAGTAAACGATATGGTCACAGAGATCAAATGCAGTAAGTTATTTAGGTTCACCCTTCCTTGGCATGTATAGGTATGCACTATTTCTATTGTTTGATTATTTGCTCTTTAGAAATACTGTTTTGCCAGTTTAGGATATGGGAAATGAAGAATCCATAAACTCGCAATGAATACGTTGTATACGTTACTTGTTCCGCCTTTCTTTTCTTTTTTTTTCTCAATATTATGCTGCAAAGCATAACTATTGTGTAGGCGAATACATTCTGAAGGAGAACAACTAAGATTTGCTCATAGATATCTGAACAGCGAGGACTAACATTAATATATTCTGTCATTTTCATTTGCCATTTCATTATGTGTGCAGACAACTGGAACACTGTCCCTGAAACATTTTCGTCCAACTAAACGTATCTTTATGTTCTTTGGTGAATAGATGCTTTAATAAATGGTTGAATGTAGTTAGATTCTTTAAGAGATTATCGAAAGTATTTAGACTTTATAAAGAAAGAAACAAAAGCATAGAAATATAGATCATCTTAAACATAGCATTAATAGATTGCTACAGTATGCTAGTAAACTGCCAGTGTCTCTTTTCTGTATTAAATGTTTCTGATACTATTCTTCCAAACTCCTGGTTGACACATTATTGTTAAATACATAAATAAGCTAAATAAAGCAATGTATTGTCACTACCATTAATTATTTTCAAAAGTTTGTTTCTTAACCGTAAACTCAGCAATGTTGTTTCCCTTGGTAACGTAAAATATACGATAGTCTTACAACAGTAAGAATACGCTGCCAGCAAATATCTACATTAGCTTTGATGCAGAACTGTATTTGGCTTAAGTCTTCAAACTTCAGGTTTACTGTTCTGTTTTATAGTTTTTTTTCAGTGTGCTCGTAAAGACTATACCAAATCTTGTCAGTAAACAAGGTGGTACTACATTTGCATATTAACTACTGATTATTTTATAAATTTATACTAAACACGTCAAAAGCGCTTAGCTTTTAATGTTATCATACTGATTGTATATTATTGTATTTGAGCCCTATATGCAAAACCTATGCTGGCTTTGCTGCGGCTTTATCTTTTTCATCTTTTCTGGTGTGGTATTTTGTTTATTTTTTTAAGTTGTATATAACAAAATTTAACGTATGGTACCGTCTTGAGAACTCAAATATACAAATTGTAAAAGAAACAAACTGGGCAACGCCATTATGAAATACTTTTATCTTTGATATAATAATAAAGTTGCCAGCAAAAAAACCGTTTTATGTGTGCAGAATATATCTATGCCCTTAACATTACAATTTGTAGTATACTGGTTTTAATCACGTATAAAACACACCTCATGAATCCCTAAGAGTAATAACTGAGAGAAGTGTTGCTAGGTCCAAGTACACAGTATATCATAAGAACACCCAGACTTATATATGTTATTGTTTTTTATGTGACAGTGGGAAAAAACTGATTAAAGTTATTATAATGAAATATTTTAAATGTTAATGTTATTTACGTTACTTCTAGTAAGGACGTACCATAGAATATAAACCAGAATGCATTTTTCTTGTATATTTAAAGATTCTTTCATGAAGAAACTGCTACCAACGAAAATAAAATGATTCTATCATCAAATTATGTGAGTTTAACAAAATAGCCCTCGGTAACGTATATAATCGATCATTATGGCCGATTAAAATGCGTTCAAAATATTGTGGAGCTGTTTCTTGCTGTTTAAATAGGCTGGGATATTCAATATTACCTTTTCTGTTGTTTTTCTTTTAATTCATACAGTGTAGTTCAAGCACTTGAATTATACAGAAAGTGATAATTGTAATATGGAACATTTATAAGGGGGTACTGTGTTAAACATCCTATTTCTCCCAAAGTATACAAGATAGGATAATAATTTTTGCAGATCTGAAAAGATCATTTAATTGTCTTTAATACAGTAACAAAGATATAGTCTAATAATAAAAGAGTAACTTACAAAAAGAAAGTATTTTGGATAGAAATAGCAATTTTAATGGAGTGTTAAGACAAATGTCACGTATATGACACCATGTGAACTAAAGTGTCCTGTCAAACATCATAACTTTTAGCTACTGGATTGTTCTATTAGACTCCACTATAACTTTAAACATAAGAAAGTGATTTCTATTTTCTTATAATTTTTTATTATTTTTATTTTATGTTTATTTTTTTAATGGGTAACGTTTGTAACAGGCTGTTACAGCTTAACGCCCCACTCGCCAGAGGGCTAACATGCTGCAAAATACTTCTAAGATGCTGGGCTTTAAGAAAAGTATGGTCTACAAAATTCCCCTGGGGGGGGGGGGGGGGAGGTAACCATTTCTGGCTCATGGCCTAGTGACATTGTTTCCTTTAACTGTGAGTTTTTTTTTAATCAAAACTAAATTAACTGGGCAAACAGTGAAAATCCAGATGAGACGGCTCATCATAAGCGGTCTCATCTGGATTTTCACTGTTTGCAGTAGTATGTCCGAATTTACCTGCTGTCCGAATTTACCCGACTTTACCCTGGAGTGGCATGGTATGGGTTTCGGATGATGAAAATTGGGGAAGAGGGGAGGATCTGGGTTGCTTGAGTTATCTGCATTTGTTTTAAAAGCAAACTTGTACTTAAATTGATTTGGGCTAAATAGTCTTGATAGGCTATATACATATAAAGCAGAAACAGGGGCGAGGGTTGGTCGACCGCAAACTGCTGAAGCCCCACCAGTTATTTCTTTACTGGCCGTTACAAGGCGGCACTTCTGTTTTGGTTCTTCTTGGTTGTTTGATATGTTGTTTGTTGTTATGTCTTTTATTGATATATTGTTTATGATGTTAAGACTAGCTCGGTTATCACATTCATGGGAAATGGCTGTTCACATGGCTGCCGCTGGTGATGTCTTCGGTGGTGGATAATTTTACATTGTCTTTTTTCCAACATGTTTTGGATGTGATCGAGAAGTTTCTTACTTACTTATGATAGCCCGAAATAATGTTGTATATCAGGAGTTGTAGCAAATTTCCAGCCAATAACGACATAACAGCAAAGCTGATTTAACCTTTTGACGTCGAATCAACGTATATACATGCACAGCGTAGATGCTACAATTTACAATTCTTTGGTTGTGCAATAGATAAAATAATTGCGTTTGCCTCCATTCAAATATTACAAAATGTCTTTCAGAGATAGAACGGCACTCCATCATGCTTAAAACCATTATTTAATTGTGTCATTAAACCTTATGGTCACAGTAAACAGTTATCAGATAATATTTAATCGTCAACGTTTCCGACCATAATTCTATCATAAAACAGTAACCTTTTAGAAACATGTGTCTGGGGATTCTGATCTCATCCTATCACCTTTTACGCTGTACAAACTGGATATGAGTCGCGACATGACAAAACCAACTAAGTGGCATGTGGGCCCAGCGAAAACTATGATCAGCCTGGAGCAGCCCAGCCTGATCAGTCTTGCTGTGCGCTTAAAGGGTAGCTAGGAATTTAGGCTATCTCCATTCGGACAGCGAAGACTCTGATCAGACTGGACGGATACCTAGGCTGATTTGAGTCTTCGCTGGGCGCACATGCCAATTTGTTTGTTTTATCGTATCGCGGCTAATATCATGCTCTTGGCTATTCAAGGTGAATCAGCGCGAATCACCATGGGAGTTTTATACTATTGTGGAATTTTAAAATTCATCGTATCGTCTGTGTTCTGAGAATGAAATTGAGTTCAGTGTATCATTAGTAGAAATTTGTTCTAATGCAGTGAATATTCCAATTAATTGAGGAAATATCAGAAAAAAAGTTATTCCGCAAATCACTCCGCACTTAAAAAACTGTGCATTTCCGAGATAACAAGATAACTGACTTTAACCGTTAACAAGCTGGAGTTTCATGATAGAACATTCTGCATTTTATAATTTATTGTTTTAGATAAAATTTTGAATAAGCGGAAAGGACATATGTTAAGTTGGGTGGGTACATTTGCACCTCCATTGTTTTCTGTCATTTTTACATACTTAAAGGGAAATAACTTCTGCGACTTATTATTTGCTTCCTTGGATGATGAAGCTCTTTCAAAACGCAATCTACTCTTAAAGAAAATGATTTTGCTGCTACGCAATAAAATGAAAACATCTGAAAGAGTTGCTGCCCCTACAGTGTACCCGATTACTTTAAACTCAAACATAGTAGAGCCTTGTTAGACTGTTCTATAGGAACAAAGTGATCTCGATAAATTACTTGATAGTTTTCTTTATTTTTGTGAATTACCCATGGAGATGGTTACTTAAATCATTAACATTCCAAGATGTAGTAGCAAATATTCTAGAGTGATCCCTATTTGTATGTACATTATGAAAGTTTGACTGTTAGGAGTAATTTCTCAGGAAAAAAGGAAAAAAGAAAAAAAGTAAAACTGTGTAAATCCAAAACTAACTGTCCCTAATATGATTTGGATATACACTGTTTGCAATAGCTCACTTTTCAAATCCAGCGGGTCAAACAGTTTTGTAGTGAACTCTTCATGGTAAAGTCAGTGGGCACACATTTAAGGGTATGTAACTCTGTCAACACTTAAAGAATTTAGGAGAAAACTCTTTCCTTTGAGAGTAAACACCATTCTGTTAGGCTTCATCCATCAGCGAAGCAAACAGAAAGTCACAAAAAGTTGTCCCCTTTCATAAAAAGGTAGAAAAACGGAGGTGTGACTGTGTACCTTAGTAGTTCATGCAAATTTTTATACAGAAATATTGATATATTCACCTGAATCTTATATGGTTATTGGTGCAAAAGAGATTAATTCAAAAGTGCTTATGCCTCAAACATGGCGTGCATACATGGACTTGGAACAACTTACAACTTAATCATAAATAGAAAAATGAATGTTCTTAGAATACAAAAATAGCAGAAAAAGCACACGCAAAAGCTGGATAAAATGCGTCGTTTTGAAAGAGAAGTTTCCAACACCAACCTTATGCATGTTGTTTCTATGATAAAATTGCAGAACATGCAAGCTGGGAAAGGGAAATTCTGGAGACGCCGCGGAGGGTCCAGTAGGATGAGCCTGATGTCATCAGTGTCCCAGGACTCAAAGACAGTAAGTACATATTTTTTTCTTTTCAAATTTCTGTTATTATTGCTTTATCTGAACTGCAAGTTAGGGCCTAGCTGTTCAAAACTAGCAACCTTTTTATAAAGAGATACTACATTATCAAACGTTATGTACGCAAAAGCCCTGCCACTTTATGCTGAAAAAAAATCGCTGCTTTGAACAACAGGGTCCCGATTGGCCAAAAAAGAAGCCTAATTTGTTAAAATTCAAAGTTCAAATTTTCGGTTTCATTCGAAAATGCTGTCTTTATGTAGAAATGACAGCTGCACGTATCGTTTTATTATTATGTATATACTAAACTTGAAAAGCTATCATATATTAGGATGCAACACATTCTGTGTATTTATTTCGAAGAATACTTTAAAGGAAATATAAGGTATATCCTATCATGGTCTTATGTGCATTATGGGCTCAGCTTTGGTACATTGTATTAGCAACATGTTTGCCTGTTTGGAACTGAAGATAGTCGAACAAGGTAGTGGCAAATATAAATAATAAAAGAGCTTTTTTCTGGTGCTTTTAAACTGTTTATTAATTGTAATAGAATAGTATTTCACATTAAACTACCTCAAGTTGAGTTTTCATAAAGCCACACAAGCTTTATTCATAATTGTTAGGTAATTAATATATTAGTGTTGTAGACCTACATTTTGACACACACCGCAAAATTCGTGTACGTGGAAACGATCCTGAAAGCAATCATATTGCGGGCAGATGTGTCTGCAACTGGTTAAAATCATGAACGATCTGCAAAAAAGGTGTTAGTTTTAGAAAACAGAGAAACAAAAGAACCCCAAAAATGTTCAAACGGGGCAAAACGTCAAACGTCATTAATGTGGTGCTCCGCTGTTGCTGTACCTACCTAATATAAAATTGAAGAAAATACTTATTTTTCATTGAAATTTCTTAAAAACTTCACATTACGTATAGTGGAGCAAATTTGATTGCATAAGTGGCCTAGAAAAGGAAGATAGTGGTCTACGGAGTGTAACATTTGTTTTTATATATCAAAATGATTGTCTTGGTCTCTAGTTATCAAATTCAGCGTTTGCCACCTTGGCAAACCTTGCATAACTCTGTAGTGGCCAGTTATTTACGTTACCCCTTTAAATTTTGAATATCAAAAATATTAATTGACGTCAATAAGTAATGTATTTAAACTATATAAATGTATCAAATTTAATTATTTTCTGTAAGTGTAGAACTGTTAATATGCTATAAATTAGGCTGCTCAGAAAACAGTTCGGAGCTATGGTGTTGTTACTTTCGTTACAATATATCATGTACCCCTTGAAAAATTAAAATTGGATCTTAAGTTGTTGCATTTTACGAAGACTCTATTACAAAAAGGCCCAAAATGATCATTTTTACTTACTATTCAATTGGCCTTTTCAGTGCGTTTCTAGCAAAACAAATATGAGACCTCTAGCTTTTATACTTTGTCAACCACGTCCTGTTGAACAGTTACACCTATACCCTGTTTTGGCTGAAAAGTCATTTTTCGTATAATTGTTCGTACAAAAAATGGCTAATAACCAATTTAAACTTGACAAATTGGGGCCTTTTGCAAAAAGATCATGTTAACCATAATATAACACAATAGCTTAAAAATTGTTTTGACCTTTCAACACATTTTAGCCAGAGTAACGTAATTAACAGATTAAAATGTTTGCATAAAGCGTCTAACATTCCCACCAGAAAAAAACTCTTTTCAAATTCTGACTTTTAAACAACGCAGCTGTGATATATATGTATATTATCTATTGTAAAATGAATTTTTTGCATTTTTTAATAAACTAATCGGGCAGCAAACAGTGTTATTTACATGGCATGCAAAGATGAGATTGTCCTAAAACTTGAAAAGAAAACCTTTGTGAATTAATCTACACATAGAACACTTTAATTTTTACCCCATTAATATTCAAATGACATTAAAAATATCACACCATAAGAAATTTACTAATCAGAACTTACTGTTTTATACTCAGAAAGGTAACGTTTGTAACCATTATTTGAAAACAGTCACTGAGATTATGTGATGTTACTGAAAAATATGTCTAAACCTAATTAGTTTTGTTAAAAAATATTTTTAAAGCGGCACTTTGGACTGGTTTAAACCCACCCTATGTAATTTATCAGTAAAATTTCCACGGCGATACATCTGTTGTTGTGTAATAATGTTATAGTTTGTGTTGGCAACTTATCTGTAGTGTTCGAAAAATTAATTTGTTTTGTCTGTTTATTCGCCATCATTCTGATGTATGTAAAACAGAAAGAAAGAAGGTGAAAAATATACATTTTGTGTGCCTGGGTATGCTTGATGAAAGCTAACTTGTGGACATCTGCATGGAATGGGCGCACATATATATTGTTACCCACTAGTATCGTTCGAGTACTTGTTGTATGCGTTATATTACTATTTTTAGTTAGTGTTGTGTCAGGGTTGTGGCACTAGTTGAATCAGTTTCTGATCTTTGCCCTTTTACACTTCTTTACCCGTAATGGCATTTTCCCATAAACGCAATATATGAAACCATAGTTCAATTACTTTTGGCCGTATAGAATATATTTAAATCGAAGTAACGAATATAACAGTTTAAAAAGAAAAACTATTTTTACCCCACTGCTGCTAGTGTAAACTGGCATGTGTCTAAGGTGAAATGCTTCCTTGTACTCCATGTTCTGGTTATTTGGAACCATCTGGGCTCTTTCTGAGTCAGTTTGAAAAAGGAAATAGCTGGTGCTATGTGGCATTGGCAGTGTCGCAACATTACATTCCTTAGTTAAACCGAGGTTGCTGTTATTTTTTGTGATTCATCCCTTGCTTCCAGAGACTCATCCTTCAGAATTTAATTAAGTTTCTATCAGTCTTAGAATTTAAGGTGAAGGGATACACATAAGTTATTCTGCCAATTTTACTTTGGCCTCCTTTCTTAATGGGGAACACTTTTAAAAAGAATTTGCTGCTGTAAAAATAATGTTTCTTTAAGAGCAGACCATTTTTAGAAAGGTTATAGCTTTCTCAGAAGCGTATAGGAAACGTCTACGGAAATAAATATTGTTTAATTGCAGTAAAATACTGAGGTGTGTCCTTTCATATTAATACAGTATTATTACAAAGACTAAAAGATCATGTTGAAGCGAGGAACACACACGAGAAAGAACATAGCAGACTCAGTTTAACTGATTCCTTTCAAAATCGGATGATATTGCCTAGAGGCACGGATAAGATGATTATGACATATTGTAATTACTTTAAAATCATTATCAAAATGCCTTTTTAATTGAGTCAATGATAATTCACTTACTTTGACTTCTTGGTTTGGTATTTAAAAAGGTAATGTTTAAAACATTCAAATGTAAAAGATTTGTTAGATTAGGTTTATGATTTTTTATGATATTTTTTGTTTGATATAATGCAATAAGGTGTCTCTAGCACCAGCTTCAGCTTAACCGACTCAAATTGAGCCCAGATGATTCCAAACATAATTTTCAATATGATAAAGTACAAGGAAGCTTTCCACAGTAGCCCAACGGTACTTTACTGTAGCTGCAGTAGGAAAAAAACATACTTTTTAGCCTGTTATGTACGTTACTTTGGTGAAAATATATGCAACAAAGCAACTTTGGGTTTATACATTTTTTTACAGAAAAGGTAAATTAGAGTAAAGGGGCAATGAGCAGGAATAAATGCTATCTGCGCAACAACCCTACCATGATACCAAACTGGAAATAGCTGCATAAAGATATAAGACAAGTAGTAAGACGATACTAGCAGCTAGCCAGATAAAAATGCAGCCCCATACAAGTTCATGGGTACAAAGCTAGCCTTAAACAAACAAAATTAGGCATACAAAGTTTCAACTATTTTCTTTCTTTTTCCATATATGCCAGTTATACACCAGAATGATGGCAAATATACATATGAAACAAATCAAGTTTTCGAAGACGACAGATAAGTGGACAACACATATGATGACATAGATACACCAGAACTGATGTTCCACCTTGGGGCTGTCAATAATGAGTTACATGAGTGGATTTAAACCGGACATTCTACAAATGGTTTTTACTCAAAATAATAAAGCTTACGCATATTTGGCAGTAGCAATATTTGATCTCAGGGAATTCTTTTAAATGTTATAAACGTTACTTTTCTAAATATAAAACTGTACGTTATTACAAGTTATTTGATATTTTGTGGTTTTGTTTAAACTTTTAAAGTTATTTGGATATTAATGAAAAAAAATCATGTACAGATTAACTCATGAAGGTTTCATTTGAACATCGGTGCAATCTGAGCATTGCATGTCATGTAAATAACACTGTTTTCCGTCTATGTAGGCGACTACTATCGAAAATTTCATTTTACGATAAACAATAAACATATTTATCACAACCGCGTTGTTTCAAAGTCAGAATTTGAGAAGAGTGTTTTCCTGATGTGATTGACAGACGCTTTACGCAAACATTTTTATCTGTTAAGTACATTACTCTGGCTAAAATTCGTTGTAAGGTCAAAAATAATTTTTAAGATATTGTATTATATCATGGTTAACATGATGTTTTTGCAAAAGGCCCCAATTTGTCAAGTTTAATTGGTTATTAGCCATTTTTTGTACGAACAATTATACGAAAAATGACTTTTCAGCCAAAAACAGGGAATAGGTGTAACTGTTCAACAGGACGTGGTTGACAAAGTATAAAAGCTAGAAGTCTCATATTTGTTTTGCTAGAAACGCACTGAAAAGGCCAATTGAATAGTAAGTAAAAATGATCATTTTGGGCCTTTTTGTAATAGAGTCTTTGTAAAATGCAACAACTTATGTTCCAATTTTAAATTTTCAAGGGGTACATGATATATAGTAACGAAAGTAACAACACCAAAGTTCTGAACTGTTTTCTGAGCAGCTTAATTTATAGCATACTAACTGTTCTTACAGAAAATATTTAGATTTGATACATTTATAAAGTCTAAGCACTTTTCCTATTGACTTCAATAAATATTTTTGATAGTCAAAATTTAAAGGGGTAACGTAAATAACTGGCCACTGCAGAGTTATGCAAGGTTTGCCAAGGTGGCAAACGCTGAATGTGATAACTAGAGACCCAGACGATAATTTTGATAAATAAAAACAAATGTTACACTCCGTAGACCACCCCCTTGAAAGATACCCCATCAAGTTTGCTCCACTAGTAGCTGAAAGATCGAACTTTTCTGCGGTACGACAAAGATTACTGTAACTGCGTTACCCTTACCGTCACAGCAATAGACACGTATTTTTTATCACCCCTCGTACATTTCGCGGGTATGAATTATAACCAACGACCTAGTGGCCGAAGGGGCAGTGAGGTTTATAGACCATGATGGTCTCTTGGGCTCAGCATATGAAACGCAGAGCCCACTCCTCTCTGTTTGCTGCTTTATCATTCGCTGATTCGAAAAATGGCACCAATTTACATGTACCGCTGAGTTGACACTGAGAGTTTTCCAGTCGCCGATTGGCCAACCGGGATTCAACCCGCAACTGTCTGCACCATAATCGAGTAGTTGCAACGCGGCGCCTTTTTGCATTAAAAACTTCCTCATGCACGATAATAAACATACTTTAAATAATCGTTTCTTAAGAAGGCCCACAAGATAAGTGTTGTTTTAGAGAAAATAAAATAAAGAAAATCTAAATCTAAAATATAACATTGAAACGCCACCTCATCTAGAGATCTTGTTTAAAGTTGATCGAATGATTTCGATCAAAAATATGGTGAATTTCTCGAAAAGCTATCAAAAGAGAAAAATTAAAACACAAACAAACAAACGCAATGTTAACACTATGGAACTTTTCGTATTTTCAATTAGACTTACGGCGGACAAAAACAAGACCATTTGAAAAATCAAACGGTTGTTGCTACAGGCAAAGTGCGGATAACTATTATATCGCTGCAAATTGGATTAAATAAACATACATGTATGAGCCGCGACACGACAAAACCAACAATGTGGTTGTGCGCCCAGCGCAGACTTAGATTGGCCTGGGCATCCTCCAAGTTTGATCAGACTCTTCGTTAAGTGCTCAAATGGTAGCTAAGGGTCTAAGCTACCTCCATGCGGACAGCGAAGGCTCTGATCAGACTGGGCGGATGCCCAGGCTGATCTGAGTCTGCGCTGGGCGCACAACCACATTGTTGGTTTTGTCGTGTCGCGGCTCATATTTATTGCATTTAAACAATGGGATGAAAAACAAGCTACCCTAATGTGCTTAAGCATTAGGTTACCTTAAACCATAACAAACAAATGGAAAATTAATGTTTTAGGTGTCCCAATACTTAAGTACATTAGAGTATACAACATTAGGTGGTCCTATCTCTTCACATAAGTACGATAGATGTAAGAATTTCGTACCAAAATGTCAGCCGCAGCTTTTTCCTTCAGTTATACCTTCTGACGCAAATCATGAGGGTCATTGATGAGGCTCCAGTAGCCGGAAGTACATGAAGCTAGTATGATCCATAAAATAAAGCCGTGCATGTACAATACTTTATACAATATATCAGTTGCCAACATATTTCTGTACGCGTATTAGACAGAGGTTATACAGGGCCTTTAAATTTAAACCAAACAATCTTTCTCAACAGTTTAACTTCACCGATTTACAGTACAACCGTTGGGACTGAATGATTTTTCTCTATCAGTGTGATACTACAGAGCCAAGGTCATCTGCCCCATACTTAGCTTGGTATCTCTATATAAAGAATGGAAATCTTGTCACTAGGCTATATCCACCTTTGAGTTGCAATATTCATTAGGCTCATGCATAGTCAGTAAAGCCAGAACCTACGGAAGAGTAATATGGCAATGCATACTATTGTTTTATTCAGGTATCCCGGAATTTCGACTAAGTAACTCAAAATTTCGACTTATCGTCTCAAAATTTCGACTTATTTTCTCGAAATTTCGAGTTATTAAGTCGAAATTTCGATTTATTATCTCGAAATTTCGACTTACTAACTCGAAATTTCGATTTCGACTTATTAACTCAAAATTTCGACTTAATAACTAGAAATTTCGACTTATTATCTCGAAATTACGACAAAGTATCTCGGAATATCGACATATTGTCTCAAAATTTCGAGTTACTAAGTCTTTCGACCTAGTATCTCTAAATTTCGACTTATTATCTCGAAATTTCGGCTTACTAACTCGAAAGTTCGACTTATTATCTCGAAATTATGAGTACCTAAGAAATTTACTAACTTAGTATCTCGAAATTTCGACTTATTATTTCGAAATTTCGGCTTACTTACTCGAAATTTCGGCTTAATAACTCGAAATTTCGACTTATTATCTGGAAATTTCGACTTATTAACTCGAAATTTTGACTTATCTTACTTATCATCTCGAAATTTCGACTTTAGGTAATAAGTCGAAATTTTGAGTTAATAGGTCGAAATTTCGAGATATTAAGTCGAAATTTGGAGATATTAGGTCGAAATTTCGAGACAGTAAGTAGAAATGTAGAGTTAATAAGTCGAAATTTCGAGAGTAACTCAAAATTTCGAGAGACTAAGTCCAAATTTTGAGTTAATA
Organism: Ctena decussata; assembly: GCA_963989385.1. Lineage (NCBI taxonomy): Eukaryota > Metazoa > Mollusca > Bivalvia > Lucinida > Lucinidae > Ctena > Ctena decussata. The sequence continues at coordinate 73,902,304 of OZ022503.1, read as the reverse complement.
AGTCGAAAATTCGATATAATAAGTCGAAATTTCGAGATACTTAGTCGAATTTTGAGTTAATAAGTCAAAATTTCGAGGTACTTTGTCGAATATTCGAGATAGTAAGTAGAAATTTCGACATAATAAGTCAAAATTTCGAGATACTAAGTCGAAATTTCCAGATACGAAACACATAATATAAAAGTATGTTTAGCCCTAATACTCTTCCGTAAGAACCTCATTCAAACACCAAAAAGAAAACTACTATAGCTGTCGATCGAAACTTGTGCCAAAACTGAAAAAAAAAATTATGGGAAACATTATGACCTCGATGAATGATACAATGTCACAGTGGCTGTTTCTAAACTTACTTCAGATTTGAAATCCACGGCGGAAATTTTCATGGACTTAAGATTTCTTTTAACACTCTAGTGCCCAAACATAGAATGCACTATAAGAAAACATTTATATTCCATCCAGCCACTAGCTTTGGGAAGTCAAATTGAAAACAGGGTCTGAATTTATGTTGAGGTCCAAGGTTGCTGAGATATACATAGATGTAGACATTAATAGGAAGTTCATGCTTACTACTCGCGATCACCGGAACACGCCTTTGTACTGGGGTCTATGTCAGTGTATCTCAATAGATGTATTTCGGATTTGTCAATGTTGCATCAGTTTACTAGTTCGGACTTAAGGTTTGGGTATTTTGACCCTTTTTTTCCTTTTCAGCACTGAACACACAGACGTGTTTGTAGTCTACGATAATTATAAAGAGAACTTATATACATACAAAAATATTAAACCAAGGAGTACATGGCTATGTCTAGTGAAAATTGTAGGTTGAGTACGACTTCCTTTTTATAAAGCAGCTGATATGAATTTCTAATGATCATTGATTATTAATGAATGCTTGATCCCAGTGTCAACAAAAGGTCATGTTCTATAATTTCCTTTTATCGCAGCTTAACAATCCGATTTCTACGTTTGATTGTTCTAGCACATGGTTTGCTGTCTGTCGGCATATAAACAGTATGCTGCATTTATGCACTGACGTTGATGCTGGTAGAACATAGCTTGTTTTCATCTCTAATTCATTATCTGTTTTGAAGTTTAGAATATAAGGTCGCTTTTCTCAACGTACTTAAATGCCAAATATATGTCATAGCATAACTTAATATAACTGAACCGACGTTTAAGTACAATCCGAGGGTTCATGTGGAGAAAGTGAGCTTAACACTGTTCTGTGAAACTCCTTTTTGTAAGACAAAAGTGGCTCAAATGGTAAGACAGATGTTTCTGTATGCCTTTAGGTGCAACGAGTACAGCCGGCTTAGGTACCAATCGCAGGCGCCCAGTGTGTACTCCATTTCTATTGTATATGTCTCAATCGTGATCCATGATTAACCCCTTAATGCCTAGCGGTCCATAAGGTCCATAAATAGGACACAGGCAAAGGATGCAGACCCAGATCGGACGCCAAAAGAGGCGGCGTTTGATCAGGGTCAACTCTATATGCTTAAGACGAACGGTTATTTCTTATCAAAATAAAAAAGTTAAACAAATAAACTAAATCTGACACCCCTAATCTGACAAATGGACGCATCAGTTTGATAAGGATAGAGCATTCCACTGGGCATAAATGGGTTAAAGTCCTTCATGAGGGGTTTCAAAAAATGGCTACATTATAAGTGTTTTATGAAGAATGACATAAAATAATGTTAGTTTCTACAGAAGACCTCATTAAACAGATCTCTGATAATGTTCACATTTTTCTTTGCAACTACTTTATCAAATCTACCTAAATTTCAGTTTTTTCTCATATTCTTTCCAGAATTGTTAAATATGAAATAAACATCCTTCTAGTTGAGAATCAATGCTACAGGATTTATTCTATATACACATTAAGCATTTCCCCATGAGAAACCAATTCTAATGAATTTAAAATTAATTATTTATATGTTAATTCATATAGATACTTGAATGCGTCTGTTATCTTACGATTTTCAGTTTTAGTATTAATGACACATCTAAATTGTATAGAAAACGTTTGTCATTATTAAGGCAAATAAGTTCTGAAAAGTTTGATCCTTTTGGAGCAAGGACTACACCAAAACATAAATATATAAACAAATAATACTAATAAATAAATAAATGAAATCTCAAACGCGATTTGATTGACTTTCTTCTCTAGCAGCCTCTTGAACAGAACTCTATTTCAAAATGACTATCTAAAAGAACCACCAGATATGATATGGGAGATAACGCGGTGACGTCATCGATAAGAATTGCAAGGGGATTTCCGACATTGGTTGGCAAAAAAGTCATAGTCAGTTACGAGGTATTGAACGTTTACGGGAAGATATGTTAAAATATGCAATTAATCATGCCTTGTTGTTTGTGCGTTATGATGCATATTCTGTTTAGTTATAATGACGCTGAGAAGTGTAGGTATCTTACTGTGACAAATTGTTTCATTGTCTTTTATAATTCATGTAAATTGGTTCCACGTGGTTTAAGATGTACATTTTATCATGGATACTCTATTGTTGATTATTGTTAGCCCTTTCTCCCACCCCGACCCCATCTCCTGCCCCAACAGTCGCCAACTCTCACAATTTTGATATAAATTGACCACAATTGATCCTCATGCATATCACTGATGTGTCTGTTACATTTAATCGCATTTTCGAACTTACTGGTTGAAAAGTTTGGAAGAAGACGCTACATTCTAGATCGATGAATATATACTGACTAGACTATTTCGTAGTCCAAAACCAAGTTTTTTCGCCAGTGATACATTTGGATCTTCAAAAGTCTTCATTCGCACCTTCAGTGTGGCTTTAACACGTGTGCATAGTTTCCGGTCGATTTCTCATAATCTGGAGGATGTGTTGATAACATATACTTGCTAGCATATATTGGTGAATAAACACTGAAAACGACAAAGTTCCAAAGCCCACAATTTTGCTGAAAATAGATTTTGTGGTCATCCGAAAGCTTTATGTAAATCTTCAGTACGAGGGATGTTCAGAAAGTTCTGATCGTGATGTCATATTTTGATAAGCATCATAAAGACAGAAATTCTGATAGCGAAACTTTATAAAGCTGTAATATGTTATGACAACTGTGCAAACGCAATGAATATTTTCTAAAGGACATATTTTTGAACGTCTTTGAAAGAGGTATACCCTACAGCCACTGCGAATTTTTACTTTAGAAGGTCACAGTTCACATAGAAGCAGTCTTTATTATTTTTTTTTGTCGTCATGGCTACCGAAACACAAACCTAAGGCAACCGTGTCCTGTAAATATCACGGAAATTATATTTAATCCATGTTCCATACTGCCCCTTGAATTTGGATTATCTGCATTTTATGTGGTAGCAAATTCCTCATGTCTGCTAAAGTCATCATTTTTTTAAACGAAAACAAATGCCTTAGCATTCAAAATTTGTCAGGAAAACCTTTTGCATGGCCCATTCGAAATTGTCGAATAATAAGAATTAAGGTCAAGAATACGTAAATGACTGGCGCAATTAATTACGTGCGTCGCAAAGGACGTTACGTCACGAAATACTTCCTAGTCAGTGTAATTTTCAATATGGCGGCCCCATCGGACATTCAATAATAACGTCAAACATGGGCAAAACGGAGTTGTTGTCATTGTTTATTCAAGCCCTTTGCTGATATTGCAATCTTCTTTTTTTCCCCTGTATGTTTGAAGTTATTTTATCAACATAAGTGTATTCATACAAAATTAATGAGAGAGAGAGAGAGAGAGAGAGAGAGAGAGAGAGAGAGAGAGGCAGAGTTTCATGTGTGTAACAGTTTAAGGCTGGCCGGTTACATGTTCCCTCCCTCCCTGTTTTCAGGACTCACAGGACTTTTCAGACACACATATAAAAGGCGGAGCCCATCTTTCTCATTTCGCTGCGTTATCCTTTCCTGATTTGAAAAAGCTACCTATTTACTGCTGGCTTGACAAAGAGACTTTCCAGTCGCTAGCTGGCCGACTCCGGATTCGAACCCGCAACCGCCTGCGTCATAACCGAACGTCCGCGGCGCCGGTGGTATTGCGCATCCGAAATAATTAATAAACCAAGTAAATGTATGCCAGCCAGCTGATTTTAGAGCTTTATGGGATCGGAATGTAATATTTAATATAATGCCGATTTTTGCAATTTTAATACACATATGATCACATATCCTTTCTGGACATCGAAAATTTTGTTTTGATTACAAAATAAGATTGATACAATATTTCTTCCACTTGTTGTATGCCGTTGCCAAAGATATAGCGGGCCTCTTACTCACACCGCCCTTAAGGCCACTACGCTACAAGAAGTCTTTATCTTTACCTATCCCACCGATGGTGGATTTGGAAGCTGACCTTGTAACTTACCATCATCTCGATATGACTGAAATACTGTCCAAAGATCAGTTTTATCTGACTACCATGGGCCACACCGACAGAACACGAGTCGTCAGTAATTATGATACATGCAGATAGATCAGCCTGCGCATACGCACAGACTAATAAATCTCTTCGCTGTTCCTCACGGAATCATTGTACCAGAGGACAACAAAGGCTCGGGTCAGGTTGGGCGGGTGCGCACACTGATCTGAGCTTCTGCTGACCGTATATGCCCCAAAGAACCCATTTTATTATGGCACGGCGCATTTTGTGATTTAGGGTAACGCAGTTTTTTATGTGCGGCTCAGTCGTGTCGGCTGCAATAACTATATTACTGTTAGAAGTGTCCTTGCATTTTTTACTAATTTTTGTCTAAGAGAGTCTGAAAAATAAATTCTTTCACTTAAGCCTCGTTCACGCCACCAAAGTTTCTTTTTCACAGAATTTTTAACAAAGAAAGTTAGCCAAACATATTGCGTTAACACGGAGCAAATTATTTGTTAAAGAAAAATATGGCATGGAATCTTTGTCAAATAAAGTTTTGCAAGGAAATATTTGCTGCTGTGTTCACACGATCGAACATTATTCGTCAAGGTTACCTGGACAAATAAACTTTGCCCGTGTGAACGGCCAACCATGCCACCTTTTCTTTGTTAAATATACTTTGTTCAAAATCAAACCGATTTTTTTGTTCACACGGAATAAATTTTTTTTGGCATAAAAACTTTACCATATAAATTTGGCAATGAAAATGTGGCATATTTTTTCATTCACACGAGCAAATTTTACTTTTCCAAACCTACTTTGTCACAGAAACTTTGCCCGTGTGAACGAAACTTAAGGCATTCATCATGAGTACCATATTAGTCCTCATCTTTCCGTATTCTCATAACGCTCTTAGCATGTCTTATTTACGTCGCCAGTAAACGACTGCAACGTCGCTTATAAATGACGTCGCGGAATGGCGTAAATTTATACATACCTATGCTTGCTTAGCAAGCGCTACTTGAAAAACGAGCTCGGTAGTCAAGGACTTTTCTTACCTTATTTTAATCGACAGATCCTGTGACATAAAATATCAGTTTTGAAAAAAATCTATGTACTGGTAAACAAGCTGTGTACGTTTAAATTTTAAAATCTGATTTTTTCATCGCATTCCCATTGCCGTCAATGGAAACGGCCTCAAAATTTCATGTTTTTCAATCTGATCTAGCGACTAAACGAAGTCGGTGACCTATCTTTTTTATGGCACAATTCGATGTAACACATGAAAATGCACCCCTGTGCAAAATTTAAAAAAATCTATGTATGTGCCATTTACGTATTCTTGACCTTAATATAAAAAACGAAGTTGTCACAGCCTTAGAAAATGACGTTGACGTCGATTTCAGTAACGTCATTAGAACTGCGCATTGCTTTGCAAGGAATGAATTGGAAACGTTCGCTATCCCTCTAATTTTTAAAGGATATTGACGGCAGCGACTGACAAACAGCTGACAAAAATTCATTTTGTATTTCCGCTGATTTAGTACATGAATGACACACTGAAAATAAATTCACCTATGACTTTAACCCAGTGGTATGATTGGGGCCTAATAAAACGCATTGTATCTCAATAAGAAAATAAGAAAATGTATCTTTGTATAGTGTTTGGTATCACCGTAAAGGCAAAATTTAGTGCTTTCAATACATGCAAAGTTATTGCCCTCAGCATGCCGCTAAACAAAGTTATTCGGCGAGAATCAGAACTTTCTGAACAACCCTCGTATGTCTATAACATGTATGGATATTTTCATATCCATCCATTTTAGAATGTCACTTTATGGGAGAAGTTGATTACACAAAACCGCTACCCAATATTGGTGACAGAGCTCTGCTCATGCCACTAATTTGTCAGAAAAATATTCTATCTTCAGAAATTTCTTGCACATCTTCAGTATGTCTGCAGCAAGTGTGCAATGGTCAAAATGCATTCATCAAAAGCTGTGTGGCAAGTACAAAGATAGGCAATGATCAGGAATTAATACAATCATATCCCACACCCCGCTCTCAAAACCAATAGGGAAAGAAGCACACACACGGAAAATTGACACAGGTTCACGAAAGACACGCACGGTAAACCGAATGAGCAGCTCTTTTCCGTTGGTCATTCAGTTACCCTAATCAAAAACAGCATCAACATCTATTTTTATCTATTTTATTTTTAACTTACAAAACATAAGGCAGGTTGGGTAGCAAAACAGGTGACCAAACCGCCAAAGAACATAGACAAATGGACATAGCACAATGTAACATCAAGGAACCACAACAGAAGTACCGCTTTGGAACGGTCAGCAAAAGATCACCGGGGGCTTAAACATGTTCAACTGGATCCAAACCTCGCCCTTAGCCTCCGCAATGGTTCAACCAAACCACAACAATTGCAGCTCACCGAAAAGACCAATGAATGCAACAACGTGGACAACAAGAAGAAATAATACAAAAACATTTAACATCTATGTTTACTTATTTTCTAATTTCCCACCACAAAGCACAGTGGGAAGCAAGCAGGTGGCCAGATTGTTAGCGGACCAGATAAATATTCACAAGAACAACAGTGAAGAACCTCTGTGACAGCAGAAGTACCGCCTTGGAACAATCAGTGGAAGTTGCTAACAGAAACTTGTTACTTGAATGTATGACAGTCAGGCGGACAGAAAGACGGACGGACACCGAAAAACATAATACACCCCCTCCCGCCCCTGACTATCGTCACGGGGTATTAACTACTCAGGAACTGGTTCAGTCTAATTGTACCCACCATACAAAAAGGTCGATTTGGGCAGGGTATCTTGAGGTGGAAAGTGTCTGCCCTTTCTGTCATGTAATACATTTAGTAATTATTTCAGTCTGACAAGAAGTGTATTTGCATTTCAACAGTTCCTTAGCTATGTTTCCTAGAGTTTTCCGTGAAACATAGATCTCTCCATGACAACACTTGAAATACATGTGAAAGTGTTATTTGAAGAAGAGAAGAAAATATTCTGCAGTTCAAACGAAAACTGCTGTCCTTTTAATTTTAGCTAATTCTGCTTTTTCTGCAGCTAGACACCTTAAACAGTCCATTTGCACACGACAGAAATTATTCAAAAGATTCCAGGGTTTGATATGTACTTGATAGAAAGCATTATTGCATCGGCATATGAGGCAGGAGCAGCGGTCGTGAACCAGTCTTTGCATCAACAGTTGTTTCGCACACAAAATTTAAGGACCCAGAGAAATCTGCAATTTTGGACCCAAAGAAATCTGCGATCGCATTTATTTTCACTTTTAACTAATTTTGTCTAAATGTTTTGGAATTATATATTATACCAAAGAAATTCAGTTCACAGCAGAAAAGTAAAAGCAAATTCACTTCTTTTTTTTTCTTTCTTCATTTTCGTTGGTTACAAGACAAAAAGATGCTCAATAACGCAGTTCAACAAGGAATCTGAAATTATGTGTTGAAAGTAGTTAATTCTATCAAACATAAACTCTTTCTATTTATGACTGTCTTTGAACACTTATCATCCAGTGAAGCTGATAAAAATAAGCACGACACACTCATAAAAGAAAAATAATATTGTAAATTCAAGAGAGAACCGTCCAATCGGCTGTTCCATCCCGAGAAGGCGAGTATCAGCTTACTTAATCATGGTGCCCCTTTGTTGCTCACCTGCATATTAGTTGAATCATGACTGAGCCGCGACATGAGAAAACCAACAAAATCGCATGTGCGTCCAGCGAAGACTCAGATCAGCCATGGCATCTGCCCAGTCTGATCAGAGTCTTCGCTGTCCGCATGGAGGTAGCTTAGACCATTAGCTATCCTTTAAACGCACAGCTAAGATTCTGATTAGACTGGGCGGATGCCCAGGATGATCTGAGTCTTCGCTGGGCGCACATGACTCTTTGTTGGTTTTGTCGTGTTGCGGCTCATGTAAATATTGCATATAGATCTGGTTTATCAACGTAATCTGTGTTTTCCCATGCTGATTCTTATTGTCAACATAAAGTCAAGGCCTAGTGTTTCTTTCATCTCGGCTTTGCACAGCGCAATAACAAATCTAACATTTTATTGCCTTCAGTGATAAGGTTCATTATTTTCTGTTGATAATGCCTTATAATTATGCACAATACAAGGCCAAAAGCATCACGAGCTGAACTCTTTTTAGTTTTGGTAATAGTGCCAATATTGTCATATCAAAGCGTCAGGTGGCAGACGCTTTTCTTTCGTTGTCCATCATCAGTTGAAAGTAAAATATTCAAACGACTTTTTCTCCGAAATTTCTGAACCCAGGGTTCTTAAAGTAAATGCATACAGTTCCATGCTTTTGTCCGCACTTTTACACAGGGCGACAAAGTGTGTCACTTCTGTTAGCTTATCTAGATGACATAACTTTTTCAAGATGGAGGAAATAATTTGCTTCCTGGAGAAATACTTCTTTGGGAGCAATTGTTTTCATTCAATATTTGATCTTAACTGAGAAGGGAAACAAAAATGAAAATAACAGAGCTGCTTGCCCTAAAAGTTTACCCACTAAAATTGACATTCAATTGGAGCATATTGAGGGCCTACAGTATTTAAGTATTATAGAATTCAGCAGGCATACTGGGCCATTTGAAGCTTTATCAACCGAAACTACACAGTCATACGCACCTACTTTCTATAAATGTTTTATTGCTCATAAAGGAACTCATTTGTGCTTATGTCTCCCACCGTAGGGGTGGGCCCCAGAAGGGTTGGGAGACATATGAGCCGCGACACGACAAACCAACAATGTGGTTGTGCGCCCAGCGCAGACTCAGAGCAGCCTGGACATTCGCCCAGTTTGACCAGATTCTTCGTTAAGTGCTCAAATGGTAGCTAAGTGTCTTAGCTACCTCCATGCGGACAGGGAAGACTCAGATCAGACTGGGTGGATGCCCAGGCTGATCTAAGTCTGCGCTGGGCGCACAACCACTTTGTTGGTTTTGTCGTGTTGCTGCTCATATTGTTTTTGCCCTGGTCGTCTATCCGTCCGTCTGTAAGTCCGATCGTCTGTCTGTCACATATTGCGTCCGCTCAATAATTCTGTAAATGATCGAAATAATTTCACGAAACTTGGTACCAATATAAAAGCATCGTCGGACGACGTAAGATGACTAGGATCGTAACTATTGAAAGCGTGTCCGCTCCATAACTCTGAAACTATATGAGATATTTTCAAGAAACTTGGTACAAATTCAAACATTATAAGACGACATGCAGAGAACAAGATCCGTACCTCCAATAATATTTTTGCGGAATTATGCCCCTTTGTAGATTTAATTATGGAAATTGTATCCGCTCCATAACTCTAAAAACCATACAAGATATTTAAGTGAAACATTGTACAAAGATAAAAGTGTTTTTCAGACGATGTGCAGAGAACAAGATCAGTTACTCCACGTACATTTTTGACGGAATTATAACCCTTTGTAAATCTAACAATGGAATTCGTACCCGGTTCATAATTATGAAACTATCTGAGATATATTCGCGGATTTTGCTACAAATATAAAGCATCATCAGACAATGTGCAGAGAACAAGAACTGTAACCCACCTACACTTTTTATGGAAGTATGCCCCTTTGTAAATTTAGTATGGAAATCATGTCTGTTCAATATATCTGAAACTGTATGAGATAATTTCAGGAAACTTGGTACCAATATAAAGCATCATAAGGTGACATGCATAGAACAAAAACTGTAAAAGGAAGGAGGAAAATGCAACACCACCGACACTTTTTACGGACTAATGCCGCTTTGAAAACTGTATACTCTCCATACCTCTGAAACTATATGAGATATTTTCGCTAAACTTGATTCAAATATAAAACTTTATCACATGATGTATAGAGAACAGGAGCCAAAATTCTGCATACATTTTCTACAGCTTTATGCCCCTTTGAGAATGTTAGTTTGGAAATCATGTCCGCTCCACAACACTGAAACTATATTTTCGCGAATCTTGATACATATATAAAACATCATTAGACAACGTGCAAAGAACAAGAACCATAACTCCATCTACACACTTTATGGAATCATGTCCCTTGTAAATTATAATATGGAAATCATGTTTTTCCTATAATTATACAACTGTAAAAGATTTTTTTGCATCGGATTTTGTACAAATATAAAGCATCATCAGATGATGTGCAGAGAAAAAGATCCGTAACTCGACCTACATTTTATATGGAGTTATGCCCTTTGTAATTTTAAGCATGGAAATGGTGTATGTTCTATAACTTTTAAACCCTAGTAGATATTTTCATGAACTTTAATACAAATTTAAAGCATTATTAAACATTATGCACTAAAGAATATTCACAACTGCATCTACATTTTTAATGAAATTATGCCCCTGTGTAATTTTAGTATGAAAATGGTGTCTGCTCTATAAATTCAAAACTATAAAAATATGTTCATGAAACTTTGTACAAATATAAAACATCATCAGATGATTTGCAGAGAACAAGATCCATAACTCTTTTTACATTTGAGACAAAATTATGCCAGTTTGTAAACTTCAGTATAGAAACTGTACTTGCTCCATAAATCTGAAAGCATATGAGGTATTTTCGCTAACCTTGGTACAAATATAAAGCATTACCAGACGATGTGCTGAGAACAGCTGTACCTCCACTTACACTTTCTTTTCATAACTATGCCGCTTTGTAATTTTCAGTATTGAAATTGTGTCTGCTTTATAAATTTACCTTCATACATTTTAGGGATGGAATCTGTTGCAGCCTTAAGAATTCTGGTAGTTATTTATTCTGTTACATATTCCGGTTGGCCAGTCAGTATTTGCTCCCAGTCTGGTTCTGCTACTAATTCTCTGTATAGGTCATGATTACTTTCTGCATATTTCTAAATTTTACGTTTGAATGAGCTTTGTTTTGGCTTTGAGAATTTCAAAAGGACTGCAATGGGTAAGTGATATCTAACAAAGGCAGGGATAAACGGGTCACACACTTCACTAACTAAAACATTTTGTGTCGATTTAACAACAACAATATCTATTAAAGATGAGGAAGATTCAGTATAATGAGTTGGTTCCTCTTAAAGTTGCCGAAGGTTAAAAGTTACCAAGAAATCTGTCCATGGTTTAGATCTAACTGTGTTCAAGATGCCGTTATTAACATCGCCTAGTTACAAGATGTCTTTCATGCTTGTGTTTCTAGCTCGATCGAAAGATTCATGAATTAGATTCCAATAAGATACTGAAGCATTTAGGTGGTCTGTACATTCCGCATATTAAATTATTTCGACCTCGAGTTTTTACCTGAGACCAAATAAGCTTAATTGGTTGAGCTCGGTCTGTCATTGTCGTCATTTTGCTCGGGAAGACAAAGCTGGTTGCACAGCGTTTTGCTATTTAGTTTGTTATGTACCGAATATGTTTTAATTGTGTGTTTACGTTTCCTATAATTTCGATTGGAAGCTTTAATCTGTGATTGTTGCTGTTCATGGGTATCTTCCGGTTGAAGATAATATTTCAGTTCCAATTTTAGTATTATTCTTTACATATAACTTAATGCAAGCATCGTAACGGAAATGAAATGCTCACGGGACGGACGGCGGGCAAACAAATATACGTACGACGGACGGACGGACAAACGGTTAGAAAACGTAATACCCTGTCACAATCATGTGGTGGGGAATAAGAATCCATTACCTGTATACAATAGCAGCATGTTCACAGGCCAAGGTTATCTAAAATTTTAAACAATGAGTGTAGAAAGACTGATTAGCTATTTAAAAAACTTAACAAAAAAAAAATAAAAGAATTACATCAGGTGACTTTTGATATCAACTTCCCTGTATTCGTTACATAGTTACACAGAGTTCTTTCTTATCTTTCAATCATGCTATTATGCCATGTCAAAACAATCTATCTGCCAAATGTCTAAGATAGCGGAGAGCCATCGTACATGAGATTTACTTTCTGGGGGTTTTGCTAAAATTTAAAATGAAATGATTAGGATGATATCTGATGACGTCATCCCGCACCTGATTATTTCTAAATATTTTATTCTCCCAGTACATTTACGCTTATTATTTCTTAGAAGTATCTGGAATTCAACATATGAAAGATATAGATTTTCACAATACTGTAGGGCATGCAGTGATTACTTTGCAGTGGCATGCCAAAATTAAAATGTCGGTTAATAATAGCCATTGTCTTGTATTGCATTAACACTTGCATACGCATATGAAAAGGGTTTTACGTATTCTGGCTCTGTGCTGAGGCTGTGTCTTTCATTGACAATTATTGCTGTTGTAAAATAGGGCCTTGTAAGATCGAAAAAGGATGAAGTTATTAATAACTATTGAGATTTCGGTACATTCCTTACCTAATAGTAAAGCCTGTATAGTCAAAACTTCGAAATGTGACCCATGCGCCTTATTTCGAATGTGTTCTCGGCTTTTGAAGGGACTCTTTAAGGTGTTAATTTATATTATACAACCAGCTACCTATATAATATTGTAGCTTGTTAGTACGTTCAATGCTACAGCAAGTCATGAAAACGTTTGATATCATGAAAAGAGAGATAAGCTGTCTAATGACTTTGCAAATTGCAATTATGTAAGCTAAATTTTTTTATGGTTGTTTTGATATCAAATTCTGTTTCAAGGTTGCAGGATCTTATTTCTTTTCTGTTGTTATTATTATGACGTGTCGAGATACTTCATCTGGTAATGATGTGATTGGATAAACATTCAGGGGGACAGCCCTGCGGTTTAAGATTTGCCCTCCTTCTCAAAACAGTTGAACTCTTATAGAAGTCGATTTCCCATCTAGAAGCAAAGTCATTCCTTTAAGATGAGACCCCTGTCTGGAAGGGTTCCGTTGTCAGGAGAAGCAAACAGGAAGACACAAAAACAGCTCATGTTGTAGAATTTGACGAGAAAACATACACTTTACTGCAACATGCATCAGTATAAATGGGATTTTGTCATTCATTTACATAGCTTCTTATATCACATACAAGGAGCTGTTACCTAAATAACACACTAAACGTAGACACTGATCAGTGAACTACTGACTAAAGAATAGACCACATTAGTCTGGATGGGCCGGCCGAAAACAACACAAAAAATGCATACTTTGAAACGTGCTTATTTTTTTTTTATATTGCATTAAGGATGTCGCATTAATATGCAGTTTGCGAATGCAGATGTTGCTCGCTAACAGTCTGTAGGCATGTATGTGCGCCTCCATGTTTCTATCAAGTTTACAAAAGGAACCAGTTTTTTTGCCTTTTTTTCTGTTGGGAATATCTTGTTGAAATTTTATAGATACAGAATGTACTTCAGACATGTGTATATACAGATTCGAGATGGAACATTACAAATACTGCAACACTAGGTATATAATGGTCTAATTATCTGCCCTTGACATGACAGAGAAACATCGTTTGAATCTGTGAAGCGCCTTGTTTCTTTTTCAACCTTATGATATTTTTGTTCTTTTTTTTTCTCGTGAATCTTCGAGATATTATAGAGAGAATAAACCATTATTTTGTGGTCTCCTAATAGTACATGCATGCATTGTTTTCTACAAAATAACATCAAAAAGCGTCCTCAAGATACTCTCCCATTGTCAAAGCCAACAATTTGGTTCTACAAGCTAACTTTAAGGCTTTTTTGGACGGACGAGATAGAACCTTATGCCCTAAATTGATGCATCCAGATAATATCTGGGTGTACCAGGATATTATCTTGATGCAACAAAATATTATCTTATTACCCAAAATGATATAATCTTTAGACAGAAAGATTAAAAAAGAGACATGAAGTATCCCTTCCCTGGTTCCGCACTACCAGGTATCCATACGTTTTCCTTATTTCTGTCTAACTATGATGATACAGTGTGATAGCTATATATTCTAAAGTATAATAATAAACTTTCTGTTCTGTTCAGTGATTTATCTTTTATAAGTGAGATGCCATAGTGTTTTGATGACACTTTTGACTTGACTCACTGATTAACTAATTATGACAAGCAGTGCAAAGAAAACGATGCTACTGTTGTTGCAAACCTAGTCTGTAAATCCATAAATGAGCCGCAACACGACAAAACCAACAATGTGGTTGTGCGCCCAGCGCAGACTCAGATCAGCCTGGGCATCCGCCCAGTCTGATCAGAGTCTTCACTGTCCGCATGGAGGTAGCTTAAACCCTTAGCTACCCTTTGAGCACTTAACAATGAGTCTGACCAAACTGGGCAAATGCCCAGGCTGATCTGAGTCTGTGCTGGGTGCACAACCACATTATTGGTTTTCTCTTGTCGCGGCTCAAGTTCTATTTTCTCAGGTTCCATACATGATAATTACGAGCATGAAAGGCCTTTAACCAGACTGCACGATTGTGGTTGATAGTCTGAAATTTCCTTTTTGCCAGTACAATGTGTATGGGTGTTCTAACTCCGATGAGGTGGTCGGGTGGCGCGATGGTGCTGAATGAAGCTTCCAGTGCCGGGGCGTCTTACTGATTTGGATAATCGTAGGGCAAGGGCCTACTGTGTTGGCAGTAAGTGCGGGTGGGGATTGTTTGGACATTTTTCTCTCATCTATCATTTCTCTCTTCTTTCTCCCTCTCTCTGGGAGACGGCCCGATATAGACTGAAATACTGTCTCAAAGGGCCGTTAGACCAATCCGATTATACTCGTTTTATTGTATATTATAAGTGTTACAATTTCTTAGATTAAGGTGGTGATAATCACTGATTTGGGACAGAGACAAAAATCTGCATAAAATACTCAAAATAAAACTGATCTTTCCAAAACTTAGCGGATGCCTTCTGTATGTTGATTCTAATAATTTAGAATCCCAAAATGCAGCATTTGTTAATGTTAAAAAGTATTTTTATAAGAGAAGATCAAAGGGTAATTTTCTGCGAATAAATCTTAAAAAATAATATCATTATTGAAAATATACTTGGTGCTTAGAGTACCTTGTTGCATAATGGAGAGCGTCCTAGCAATTATTTTTCAAAATCTTTCACACCTTATCAGGCTGAGCAGATGAAAAAAGATGCGGTCTGTGTCCAAATTTTTTTGTCAAAACACACAGGTGAGACAGGTGAGACAATTTTAACAAGATTGAACAATTTCATCTACACACCACTGATCATGTCAGTAATGTATTATTTATATTGTAGGTGTTAACATAGGTATGCTTGCCTACCCTATATTTAATAAATGCGTGCAGCATGTCCAGTGTACATTTACTTTGTACATGGTTGAACATTTGAGAAATAGGTACCGTTTTTATCTGGTCTACATTACAATTTGAGAAAGAGTTGGAATAAATAGTTGCTAGGACGCTCTTCATTATGCAATAAGGCACCTTCACCACTACGTAAATTTTCAATAACAATATTATTTTTTTCAGATTTATTTGCAGAAAATTACCCTTTGATCTTTCCTTATAAAAACACATTTTAAAGCAGCATGTACGTCTATTTTGTATTCTAAACTGTAAAGACCAACAAATTTAAGAAGTCTGCTAACTTTTAGGGAGATACATTACTTTTTATGGTTTTATGCAGATTTTTACATTTACCATAAATCACCACCTTAAGCATCAAAATTACAAGCTCTCGTATGATCAGACAAACGTCAACCGTATTTGTTATTTGAGGTGTCAGTACATTTCGGTCAAATAACAATTACCTAGTACATAACATTAAAGAGTATGCGTTTTAAAAGGACAAATCAGGCTGTAAGAACGTTTGATACCAGAAATGGTGTGCATTGAAAGACTAATACGTCTTCTTATTATATTACCAGGAAAATTGTATCACTAGGCATGTACACAAATTCAAGGACAGATTAAACCAAGAGACGTGTTGTTTATATTATGTCGCAAAACGTCTGCATCCTACCACATGCAAAAACAACATATTTATATCCCAGCAAACGGGGTGCGGAGAGGGTTGTGGGTATATTGCTTTTACCATGCTCATCTTTCCGTCAGCACTCTGAGACATTTTCTCAGTAGCTTAAAACATTATGCCAGTGCAGTGACGCTATAAACTGACACAATACGTTTGTGACGTATAAAATATGACCAAATGGTCTTTTCTGGGAGAGTTCTGACCCTTTGAGCAATTTAGTTAGAATTCTAAGTGTAACTACACTCCAGGAACTGACTGAATCAGATCCCAAACCCTATCCCCAACATCAAAGGGAAAGATTGAGAAAGACATCCCAACAAACAATAAATTACAAGCGATAAGCCGAGTCAGCAGCTCTTTCCCAAATAGGTGGCAAATCAGCTATCTTTATGGAACTAAATAATTTAGACCAACAGAAGGGTTACAACAGACTATGCAAATTATACGAAAAACATTTAACAATTATTTTTACCTATTTTCTGTTTTATTATAGAAGGGTTACAACGAGAACACAATAAATTAAACAGCACCGAACATAAAACAAATGCAACCGCAACGAAAGTACCGCCTTGGGACGGTCAGTGATTACTACTGGGGGGGGGGGGGGAGGGTTTAAACCGGTTTTACTGGGCCCAAACCTTCACCCTCACCCTCCGCCGCGGTGCACACAATTAGTTGGTAGTTCGGTTCGTATGGAGGTCTATTAACAGTTATCAACTCTTCCTAGCATTTCTAAAGAATGATTCTGAAACTGAGCCCATGTATTATAGATATACAGAAAATATCCAAGGAGACGTTTCAGTCAGATAAAAACTATTTTGACAAAATCACAGCTGTTCAAAAATTGAAGCTTGTGTATGGTTTGGGGAAAGGAATTGTGAAATGTAAAGTTCGATCACTATGGACAAACTAGCAACAACATTAAATGTAAACAAGCAAATTCGACGAATCACCCGCCTTGGAAACTAGGTCTCCACTGTATATGCACTTAGTGTTTGAGCTGGAAAAGCGGCTAATTTAAAAATGTGAAAAAAGTAATAAATGAAATAATGTGAGGATGATATCCAAACCACATGCATATCTTCAGACCATGATCAAAACACCTGTGAAGTTTCAAAGGAATCGGCATAAAACTGTAAGAGGAGTTGCACACACAATGTACCCACTATCTAGTCACTTTGATAGTAAAAATGTATGAAAAATGGCTAAGTTCAATTTGCGAAAAAAGTGATGAAGATAATGTGAGGATTATATCCGAACCAAATGCATATTTTCAGACCATGACCAAAATACCTGTGAAGTTTCAAAGGAATCGACATAAAACTGTAGGAGGAGTTGCGCACACAAGGTACCCACTATCTAGTCACTTTGATAGTAAAAACGCCTAAAAAATGACTAAGTTCCACTTGTAAAAAAAGTAATAAAAAATAACGTGAAGATAAAATTCAAACCACATGCGTATCTTCAGACCATGACCAAAACACCTGTGAAGTTTCAAAGGCATCGGCATAAAACTATTGGAGGAGTTGCGCACACAAGGTACCCACTATCTAGTCACTTTGATAGTAAAAACGCCTAAAAAATGACTAACTTCAACTTGTGGAAAAAGTGACAAAAATCAAGTGATGATTATATCCAAACCACATGCGTATCTTCAGACCATGACCAAAACAGCTGTAAAGTTTCGAAAGAATCGGCATAAAACTGTAGGAGAAGTTGCGCACACAAGGTAGCTACTACTTTAGGGGGACGGAAGGACGGATGGATAGAAGGACGGATGGACGGAAGGACGGAAAGCCGAAAACTATGTCCCTCCGCTTTTCTTCGACAAAGGCGGGGGATAATAAAAATGTAGAAGATTGGGAGGTGTGGAAGAAAATCGTAAATTATAAAGTGACAATTAATTGATTTAAACACAGTAAGCCACAAGTAATTCTGTATACACGAATGCGCGTAGTACGAGCTTTTAGATAGTTATAGACATGTGAAATTTGTCGGGCTATTTTGGCATCACAATATGTAATATACAGTAGTTTATCACAATCTTTGTTTTGCTTACATATAACATGCACCTTTTCTATATCTTTGTAAGTCGCATTTTACTGTTTCAATGAAATTCGGTGGATATGTTCTCATATATGATTCGTAAAGGATATTTAAAGGGCCCATTGCTCTATCAGCATGAAAAATTTTATCATGAGGTATCGCTGCAAGCTTCTCACTATAGTTTCTTTATTCTATATGACCGTGATTAGCCAGCTTTAAAAATATAAAACATCCTTGAGTTTCACATAAAAAGGATTTGAAAACCTATTTGTGTCATTTGAGTTTGCAACTAAAATGGCCTACTTTCGATTTCATAAAATGGTAAAAATACAATGTACAGGCGAGGAGTCCCAATCACTATTCCGTCTGTATTTATATAGCATTGCTGGACGGGAAACCAGAACAGGAAATTGTATTTTGTTGAGCGATTTGTCATTTTTCAAAAACTTGTTTTCTCTACTTTTTGCCAGTAATATGACTCGGTATTTAGTCTGGCCCATGTTTCTACTTCTGTATGTATTCTCTGCTCTTGAAGGAACTTTTTTAAGATTTTAATTTGCACACCAACCTACATTTTATTACAAAACGTGAAGATTGAACCGCTATTTACAATGATTTGAGTTTAGGCGTTTTTATCGTTGATAGGACTATGGAGACTTTAAAAATATATCAGCTAGTAAGTAGGCTTTGTCTATAGTTGCATCAATTTTGCATATTTGGCATTAAAGTAAAGAACACGATGAGAGAATGATTGTTGTTCTAAATTCTGGGCCCCAAAAAAGGTTGTATGTCAAAAATGCTTTCAGAGTTGAGATTATACTTTCTTTTGGCAGTGGCAAATTCTTTCATTTAACCCATTTATGCCTAGTGTCCCATTAAAGGGACATTGGCAAACAGTGAAGACCCAGATCAGATGCCGCAAAACGCGGCGCCTGATCAGGGTCTACATTATTTGCATAAGAGAAATGTGTATTTCACCTTAAATTAAACTGAAAGTGATAAAAATAAACTAAACGAGTCATCTCTTAACTGACAAATGGACTCATCCATTTATACGTACAGAAGAGTCCACCAGCCATAAATGGATCAAGAGTAGACCCCATGCATAATGACTTCTCTGGCCATGATTCTCTTTGTAAAACTGCCTCAATACATGGAGGTATGTCTATTCACCTGAAAAACAATATCATGGTGTAAGTTCTAAATTAGAGCCGCGATACAAGAAAATGAACAAAGTGGTTGTGTGCCAAGCACAGACTCAGATCAGCCTGGGCATCCGCCAAGTCTGATCTGAGTCTTCACTGTCCGCATGGAGGTAGCGTAGACCCTTAGCCACTCTTTAAGCGCAATGCGAATACTCTGATCAGACTGGGCGGTGCCCAGGCTGATCTGAGTCTGCGCTTTGCGCACAACCACTTTGTTGGTTTTCTCGTGTCGCGGCTCATTAATGATATCTGCATGTAAGTTCTCGCATATTATTTGTGAAAACAATAAAGTAATCAAGTTTAGGAGTCGGATTGTCTTAGAGTTCTCTATGTAAACACTGAACATCAGTCACATCAAAGAATTAGTTTTTCTCTGAAATGACTTACCTGCTATTTATGAATTATCTGTGACTGTTAATGCAAATCAGGGAATGACTCTTCTATGAACCAAACTCAGTTGTCATGGATAACAAAAAAACAAACAGGAATTTATAGATTACATCAATAAATACCTGTTATTATCTATTCAAAAAAATTTTTGTGACTGAAACAATCAATAAGGGGCGTTTATTGACATAAACATGTTTGTTTTGTGCGAATCATTATCAATTCTCAAGCAACTTCTCAGACACTCATCAAAATTCATGGAGCTTTCAGATAAAATGGATAAGTTGATTTGATTTTTATAGTTCTCCTGCATTAACACTAAATATTCTGATAGAATACGAAAGAGTGTAGACTCCTTAGAAGCAGTCTAAATTAGAGCTGCAATGTATATGGAGACTGTACGCGAAACATAACCGGGTTTACGTTTGTTCACAAAATAGCAAAAATATCTAGAAAGTGCCACAATCATCATACATAGTGCTCCAGTTGTATCAAAAGTGAGCGTAAACAAATTTAGACGACCCAGAAGACACAAAACGTCAAATCAACTTTGAATTAACGTTGATTCAACGTCATGACGTTGAAGCAACATTAATTCAATGTTGATTCAGCATTGTGTGCCCAGTGAAGTATATATACTTAGTAAAACAATTGAAGGATATTAAATTTGAATCCTAGATGTGGCTTTTAATGGAATATATACCAAATTAAATGTGCATGCATGTACTTGTACCGGGCGTATGCAATTGATGCGGCAGGATTAATTAACGTCACGCTACAGTGGTCAGTGGACGGTACCATTCCAAATGTACTGACCCCCTACTGTTAAAAATCACAAACAATTAAAATTGAGTTTAAATCTCCGTTTTCGAATGTAAATCACATAGGCAGCTTGCCTGATCATTTAAGCGCCTCTAACAATATTCTAATGCCGACTATTCTGCTGCTGATCAAGGCTAAACTAAAGAATATTCAGGCCAGTGAGTAGGTGTAGTCTTGATCCTTCAGATTTGCAAATGTGTCAAATGCTTTTATTGTGTAACTAATGTTTTATGGGAATAATAGCCTCCTTATGGTAAACCATTCAACTCCTTAAAACCGGTATTAACAACAATATCGCGATAAGTATGCATGTTTGTGAATTCATGATGTAGGGGGTTATTCCATTTGGAGCGGTACTGTAACGTAACCACTTAAGCGTGACTTTAACTGGACAGGCTTTTAATTGTAGATACCCGATACTATTGAATGCATGCATATTGAAAATTGTAAAGATTTTGTTTTAAGCAAAAATAATCATAGAATTTGAATATCCTTCAATTGTTTTACTAAGTATAGTATATACGAAACAAGAAATATCTTTAAAAAAAGATAATCGGCTTAGATTAAAAAGCAGTGTATATTGTTATATGTAAGATATCGAATGTGCTGACCAGATTGTACGGATGCGCATTTTGACATGCATATTTGTTGTTGGTGTTAGGGTTTCGATTTCGGAAATGCTGTTGAATTTTGATTGGGGTCTGTCTGTGTGTTGCACATAACAATGAGGATTGGTTGGCTGACCGCCCCACATATAACCTTAAAAGTTTCGCAGTTCCAACACAACATCGAAAACTAAGCCAGCAATAATTACTTAATTTCGTCTTCGATTTCTGTGTCAAGTTATTTTGTTGGTTTCATACAAAGAAATGTTCTTTGGCAAAAAGCGATTTGGACCGAAATATCTAGATTCATCACGGCGCGGTTTATAGGCCAACAGTCAAATGAAACTGAAAGTAGAAAGAGAAAGCAAAAGTAAGCTACTTGCATCAAAATCCCGGATGAATTAATACCTAAAATATAGATCAATAGTAAGGTAATACGGCTAAAGCCGAAAAAAAAAAGATAACAACAAGAACATTGAAAGCAAACTGCCCCCTATTCACAGTAATTGATACATGTACAACTGAGCAAACACAACAACAAGGTACCCAATAGGGTATAACGATAATAGCTATGTAGCGAGTGGTTTCAAAGGTATACAATAAAAAAAAAGAACAACCGCACAGCACTAGCCTCAGACATCCATTAAAATCGATTTTTTAGCGCGGGTGCCAATGTTTTTCAAAGCATATAACACCTTCATAAACAAATACACATATAATAGATGAACTGTAAAAATCGCGCTTAGCGTGGTTACATGTTTAGGTGTAAACGTGTTTAGGAATATGTCATATAGCTAAACATGTACGCCTTTCTATTATTTTCCCGGACAAAGTCTTCTAAACACATTTCATTCTGTTACGCGTTTCGGATGAATCCATTCTCTCTTTTCCCCGTTGAAAAACGAAAAACAGAGACGAAAATGTTGACAGAGAAATTTTCAAAATAAAAGGTAAATATAACCAGTTTTGTATATGTTTAATTTCTAAACATAAACTAAACATGTTGCAAATTGAGCATGTTACGATTTAAACATATGAAAAATCGGACTGTATTTTTTGCATTGATTCTAAACACATTTTTTACAGTGTGCATAAAACATACTTACATCAAATTGCAAAAGTACGAACACAGCAGGCACACAAGGTTGAACAACACAGAATCAAGGGATATCGATCAGCGCCACATTGATCGACGAAAAGCCTTTATCTATGTTTAGTAGGCACAAGTACAACTCCTGGGATAATCCATTGCGTATTGCAAGTAATTCCACCTAGCGGTCCCGAAGAAGGTGCCATAATAAAAACGTTTTCAGACGGATAGACGGACGTTCTTGCAGTCATATGCAAACCGGATTGTCCCTTCCGACAGGTAAAGTTGGAACTCTGTGATAGATTTTGTCCCTTCCTGCTTTCACATACAAAAAAAAACAAACCAGGCAAATTTCTTCGGTCTGTGCTGAATTTGAATGCAAAGGACCTGGTATGATAAGGGCCGTTTTTGGCCCCCATTCAAATTCTCTTAAAAATGCATGGTTTCTATTGCTTATTATTTGTGTGTATGGGAACAAGCTGAAATAATATGTTTCGTGTGTGTTATTTCTCAGAATAACATGATTTCTGACATGCCTACGTTGTTTCGATAAAATGAAGGAAAATTGAAAAAAAAAATTGAGTTTAACACATATTCCTTTAAAGAAATAAGTCATTTAAAATAACTTTTGAAAGCTCTTAACAACAGGCTTTTGATGAAATGCGTATATGTAAGATTGCACTGCTAATTACCTGTGCACTGCACAAGGCCTCTCCAGGTACCCCACCCACTCAAGTTTGCAAGTCCAGAGAGGCTAACCAAAAAATTCCAACAGATCAAAATGAAATGTTTACCAGATTATTCCTTGTGTTCTAACTAAGAAAATGAATACCCACAACATATGTTTATTTTGTCTATGAGCGGAGATATGGGTGTTTTTATGTTGAGAACGCTGGGAAAATGTTCCAAACGCTGCCAGTATGGTAACAAAAAGTTAAAAATAAACATTGAGCCCGGTCTCCAGCACATTTAATATTTTCATGGCATGTAAATATATTAAAATGTTATCTGTACACAAAATATTAAATGTGCTGGAGGCCAGGCTCATATATTTTGACAGCCACAAAGGCCACTAAATTCGTCATTTCCGTCAGAATCCGCAGGGGGTATGGGTATGTTCAGTACAAATATCACAAATATTTTGTGCAAGAACTGGTTAATTCTGTGTTTGTGTTACATTCAAGGTTTGAACTTTCATATGAATACATTTTTATTAGGGAAATAAGACTTTTGAAAAATGAGTTTTCTGGGGGCCAAATATGGGCCTTATCATACCAGGTCCTTTGCAGCTTTATCAGTTTAATAAGGCCACCGACGACGTTCAGCTTATTGATACTGAATCAACGCCCGCCACCATGATACCACTTAATTTTGCTCAGGGTATAAACGAACTAGGTGCGGATTTCAACGTCTACTGGACTGAACAAATCGTTGGATGTACCGTTCGTGGAAGACGAACAGCGACAACCTGCATGGAAAGCGAATACTCGAACCACTTGACCAGGTCCGTAGCAACTGTTGTGCTGTTTCAATTCTCATTACGATGTTCTCCAAGAGGCTTAGTGGAACGATTCCATTGCTGCTCCTGACACTGAGTCCATTCCTTCTGACGAGGAAGTGCTATTCTGTGTTACTGTGGATAATTTTGCATCATACCATATAAATCCTATTAAACGCTCCGGGAGGGGTGGGCGACATATTTTATGAAAAGGGGGAATATTTTTGAGCATAAAGTGCAGTAACTTCAGCCACTGCCAAAGTACCTCTAATAAACACAGTACTAAGGTGAATGGGTATACTTTCAGAGAAAGCAACTCTACTATTTCAGTCCACCTTCTCATGAAGGGGTCAACTCTTAAAGCAAAGAATTTGTTCCTAGAGAGAAGACCCCATTCAAAAAGCTACCTCATCCAAGGAAGCAAACAGGAATTCGTGCAAGTTGATATAAAAATATACATTTGGAATAGAGGCGGGATGTCCATTTTGCTGATAGTAGTCACAGGCCGTGTATTTTGGAAATATGCATTTTTAAATAATCAGAAGCCAGCAGTTTATTCACATCATCTGTCTCTTATTGATTCACAGAAATCAATAAAGATTGTTTGTTCTGTCATGAAGTGAAATATGTTTGGAATTTCCGCAATTAAGAAAGTTTCTAATCAAAACAAACCATTTGAAATGTTCTTTTGCTTCTCTTTATTTAGTTGTAAATAAATAAAGGTTATTTAGTCACGTAATCATTTTATGGTTATAAAATATTAATGGATTTCATAGTTTCTTTATGCCTGGTCTTATCATATTTCAGAAACCATTACGGTAACACGGTCGAAAAATCTATAATTTGCCTTCAACCAACATCTTAAAGAAGGAATTAAAGTCTGTTAATAACTTGACGGAAAATTCTAACCATAGAGTGTAGATATTGACCGAATCAGATAGAACGCAAATTATGAAGCTCCAAAAGATTTTTGCAAACATCGGTATCAAGTGAGCATGTTGAGTCTAACAGGAAAATTAAAAAAACGAAACATCTTCAGAAAGTTTGAATGAAGGTATTTCACTTTACCTAAAATGCCTTAATCACCTTAGTACACCCGAATTACCTAGGACACTCTACACCTTTATAAGGTCATGAGCTCATAGTGGAAAATGAAAATGCTAAATAAAGCCAGATTGAATAATATTTCAGGTGATTGAAATAATGAAATACACTCATCATTTTTTTGTTTATTTATTTTTTATTTTTTTTTGCTGTTCATGTATAAAGCAAAGATTTGCGCCAAACAAGTAAATAAAAGAAGGTCATTTTTGGCACTTATTCAAAATTAAAATATTTATGATGTGACAGGTTCTTCCAAAATGGCCGTCTTTAAGTCCACAATTTGGATTTTTTTCCATATCTTTCTTACTTTAAGTCAGATTTTCATGAAATGTTCACCAAATTCACTTCCACATAAAGTTCTACAATTTCAAGTCAGTTAGTATTTAAGTATACTACGTGTTTTCCTTCAATATACTCATGAGACAAAACTTAAAAAAAAAAAAAAAAAAAAAAAAAAAAAAAAAAGATGACGCATGCCCTGACAGATCGAGAAAATGCGCATAATTTTGTTAAGACAAGACCAGCCAAGCCATTGGGTACTTCGTTTTTCAAACAATAAACAAGGCGGTCCGCGTATTGCCTGGACAAACCGTGGATTCTGTGACAAGATTCAACAATGACACAGGTTGGTCTAGGCATGTGCAATACACAATTATGTTCTCGCACGAGTATCCCTAGAGGCGATTCAGATATTATATATAGTCAGGTAAGAAGATAGTATATCACCATGATCATCTTTACTTTTATACATAAATCTACTAGGAGGACCCTTAGCCACTCAATTACCTTTAATAAGACCGTGTTCCAGCGCTGTATAATGATCACCGTAAATTCAAAGTATTGAAACATAAAGGACCAATCGAGTAGATCCAGTTTAGACATTCCTACTGCAATCTGATGGCCCTTGCTATACAGTCAATCCATTCCTAGCACCTTTCTTGACATGACAAGCAGGTTTGACCCATCTAAAACTGGCAGAGTCTATCAATGAATAATTAACACATGACATTAAGAGTTCCCAATATTTTCAGTAAAAATGGTATTTTAACAATTACATTATCTCTAAAAGAATATATTGATTTTTACAACGAAACTCTAATTACGGTACCGGTAATAGGAATGATAGTTTTCTGTCTTTCGTATCATCCTACACTGTTTTAACGACATTTTACTGCGTTAGAGAAGAATTACCAAGCAAACTTTGTAGACCCAGGCAGACTGCTCCTGCAGGAGCAGTCTGAGCTGGGTCTACACTGTTTGCAGTATGCTGTTCCGTATACAAGTTTTAAACACCACAGGATATCAAATCCACTTGACAATGTTATATTTTTAGGAAACATACTAAAATGGTCAAAAGTGTCCTAGAAATTCAAGGGTCCCAATATCTAGGATAATTGCAGTAGACACCTTGTTATCATTAAAGGCTAATGTGACGCTGTATTCTTTTGGAAAGGAATAATTATTACGTAGGCACATTGTGGATTTACGAATGTGATCATTAAGGATGTTTCAGGTGTTTAAGTGATGGAAAGGAATAATTATTACGTAGGCACATTGTGGATTTACGAATGTGATCATTAAGGATGTTTCAGGTGTTTAAGTGATGGAATAATGCCAGTTATTATGGCAATTGGATAGCTGGTTGTTAACAAAGTGAGGACGAGAAAATTCCAAGTTGAAACAGGAGAATTGCCCCCTTTTTTTATTTCATCATCGTCCGCTCTTAAATTAACAAGTACTTTGAGTTGAAGAGGTAGTCTTGAAAAGTATAAAAATGCGATCGCATGCAGACATCGTAGCAGCATCCGCGTCGACAAGTGAAAGCCAATGATATCTGAGGTTATCTAAGCCGGTTCAGTTTTTAAAAGGATCATATGTATTTATCATACTTTTGCCTTTGCCTGGTCCAAAGAAAAGTGTTAAAATACTTGGTATTAGCCGATTGTCAGGCCCGGATCCAGACCACCACGTACTTGTGAGGCTCTGGGATAGCTGGTGGACCTAGGAGATGCAGTGATATGTGTTTGCGGGGTGGGGGTGGGGGTGGGGGGAGGCTTGAAAATATATGACATAATTCGGGATCAGTTTGATGAGAATCTTTGATAATGTATTTTTGCCATTAAACACATGTTGTAATATCTTATCATACTTAGTAAAACAATTGGAGGATATTAAAATTCTATGATTATTTTTACTTAAAACATTTCAATATGCATGCATTCAGTAGTATCGGGTATCTACAATTAAAAGACTGTCCTATAAAAGTCACGCTTGAGTGGTTACAGTGCAGTACCGCTCCAAATGGAATAAGCCCCTACATCATGAATTCACAAACATACATACCTGTCGCTATATTGTTGTTTATACAATTTACAATGGTTTACAATAAGGAGACCATCATTCCCATAAAACGTTAGTTACACAATGAAAGCATTTGACACATTTGCAAATCTGAACAATCAAGACTACTCCTACTCACTGTCTTGGATATTCTTTAGTTTAGCCCTGATGAGCAGCAAAATAGTTGGCATCAGAATATTGTAAGAGGCGCTTAAATGATCAGGCAAGCTGCCTATGTGAATTACTTGCGAAACAGCAGGTTTAAACTCAATTTTAATCGTTTGTGATTTTTTTGAAGTAGGGGGTGTAGCGTGACGTTTAATATCCTGCACATCAGTTGCATACGCCTGGTACAAGTACATGCATGCAAATTTAATTTGGTGTATATTCGATTAAAAGTCACAAATAGGATTGAAATTTGTTATCCTTCAATTGTTTGACTAAGTATATAGAATCGCCTCGCCGCACATGCAGTGCTCAAGTGAGCTATTCTAACAGGCAAGCATCCGGCGTCCGGCATTCGTCGTCCACCCGTCCGTCGTCGTCTGTTAACAATTTACATATCCTCCGAAACCACTATGCCGATTTGGGCCAACCTTTTCAAAGGTGTCATGGCAAGAAATAGGTAAATTCTGAAGAAAATCGTTAAAAGAACTTCTTGTCAGAAACTACAGAGGGGACAGGTCTTTCGAATTTTGTATGTGGCTTCATCTAGTAAACATTTACCAAGATTGTTCAAATTATCATCCTGGGGTCAAAATGGCCGCATACAAAACGTCTGATCAGGGTATACACTATTTGCATCAGGACGATTTATTGAAAATGTAAACAAGATAAAATTTCCTTTTAAAAGGAAGGCTTGCCCAGCTAAGACGGTGAAATTTTCATGAGTTGTTATTGAAGTGAACCCGATTGTTAGAGCACTTTCTGTTGCTAACTTTTATTTAGCAAAGTATTTAATTTCTAACTTGTTGAATGGTGGCATTATCCACGGGTGTAAGGTAAAAACAAGTGTAGAACTTATTTGAAAAACAAATTGAAAAAAAATATATATTTAAACACACACACACACACACACACACACACACACAACAACAACAACAACAACAAAAAAAAAAACAGTTTCCAACGTTTTGGCCGGCCGTTTTAGGCATGTCTCAAGGAAAATAACTATATGGACCTATTTCAAGTCTTCTTCACGGCTGTTGAGTCACATTTGGTCTGAATCAAAATTTTAGGAAAGGCTGTTTCAAACCCATGTCTATGGAATCTTGGCACATCTGAACTTGGCATCAAAAGAAGACAATAAATTTATATTTACTGAAGTTTATTTTTGGTTTAAGTGGCATCAGTGGCAGTGACTGGAACAAAAGTTTGACACTCTGAGAAGAAAATGCATGCTGCTGTTGTTTGGGACAATAACTTGCTTTACACCATTTGGGAACAACAAAGCACGGAACCCATTGCGTTCGTATTTCCATGAACTCCCGACAAATGAAATTTATCTCTTTTCAGTAAATGTGATAAGGGAAGAAAATCGTCAAAAGCGCTTGTTTCTAAATCTAAACAATAAAGGACCTCTGACAGTATCAATGCATATTTGCCTATTTTTCGACAAATTATTGCACCTTCCTCGGGCAGCAAAAGTTAAAATATTTGGCATTAATATGTAGACTTGAGTACTATAAAGACATTTTATCAGTGATTTTGAAAAATTATCATGCCTCTAGACTAACTTAAACCGATTTTATCAAGAGGGGTACGTGAATTTTTCAGTCTCTGAAAATAAGTCAATTTTTTTGGTTTTCTTATATGTGACAGTGTCTGGCATTTTGAGCCTTATTGAGCGAAAATCGGAAATTTTGTTTTTAACATTTTCATATTTATTAATGCTTCCAGAATACATTACGAGAAGCACAAAGATATAGCTCTAAGATTTACTGCAAAAGCAAACGAAACTCACACCAACCCGATTTTTTTTATTTCGTTTTACCGATTGGATACAATTAACATATTAGCTGGATAAACCTTTATAACTCTGGTTCGTGACATCGCTTTTCAAAGATCTATAATGCGAACATTCTTACAAGAGTGTAGATGAAGAAAATTAAAGACGCCGATAGAACTGTTGAATCACCCTATTCATGTGACGCTTTGAAATTTATTAGTCAGTGCGCGGAAACACATTTAACTTTACATCCAAATTTTATGACGTCAGTTTCATTTCACGTTTCGTGACGTCAACGTTGCACCTCCACAAGGCTCAAAATGGCGGGCACTGTCACATATATCAAAATTTTAATTGATAACTATGCTAATACTGACGTACACACTACTGTTACTGATATTATGCAATATTTTTTCAATAATAAGGACTTTAGCCTATTTTTAGGTATAAAGGGTGTAAGTACCCCA
Organism: Ctena decussata; assembly: GCA_963989385.1. Lineage (NCBI taxonomy): Eukaryota > Metazoa > Mollusca > Bivalvia > Lucinida > Lucinidae > Ctena > Ctena decussata. The sequence goes on along the minus strand of OZ022503.1, from coordinate 73,872,446 downwards.
CCCACTTTTTCAGTTTTTCAGCTGTAGACTATCTTTCCCCCCCGTGCCTCAGCAAGCCACTCACATATATTGTGTATTATGATAGTACACACATACATGCAAAGTGGCTAGCTGAGGCAGGGGGGGGGGGGAAGTATCTTTAAAAAACTTTCCCTGTTCCCATTACGTTTAATGATAAAATTTGGCTTTTTCCACCAAAATTTGAAGTCTATGTGCGAAAAAATTAAGAAATTAAATTCATAGCCAGTTAGGGGAAGTTGAGAGCAACAAATATCAAGAGAAATTCTTGGGTATATCAATAATTTAATTTTGACAAATTTTATAGGCAAATTAACATTACAACCGTCTGAGGTCCTTTGAACTCTGCTCTTTCAGATTTTACACTGATACACAGATCAGCCCACTCCGGCATAAGCGCAGTCTGATCAGTCTAGCCTCAGCATGAAAGATGAAGAATATATAGATGCCGAAAAAGACTGATCGGATCCAACGAATGCATCGGCGCTGGACAGTGTGCCGGCTGCTCTGACTAGTCAGATTATGCGACGCCCTAAGGCCTAGTTTTCGCGACGCGGCTGCATGATTTTTTGGAAAAGCTAGTGCTTTGCGCTAAGCTATATGGTATATTTCTTTGGATGCAAAGCCAAATACTTTGCATTGCATTCAGAGTTTCATTTTTATGCCATCAGTTTATAAAAAGCAAACGAAATGTGGCCAAGTTCAAGGCACCTGTAAAAGAAAAACGTGCTTTTTAACGGAAATATTAAAAAAAAATACATGAACTATCAAAAATAGAGTAAAGTTTCCATCGTTATTTTTAGCAGATGAGGCAGTGACCTATATATAGAGAGTATTTATAGGTCACTGGATGAGGCAAATCGGATATAGATAAAAATAGACAAAATCGAACGAGGTATTTGTTTGTTATGTCTGTTAAGAAAATAATGAAGAAATGCTGTCTCAAACCGGAACGAACTTTCCGATATCTTTGGCTTAATTGCTGCCCTAAAAAAGTTTAGAACGAATCGTTGCAGTACACACTCACTGTGTACACACTCTCCTGGTATTTTCCGACTAAGCGTGACGTATCGTTTCTTCCAAAAATAACTCGGTATCACTAAACCACTTGAATACTGGCTTGCGCTCGAAAGCGCAAGCCAACAATGACAAATGGACTCATCCAATTTATGCAGGGGCGTAACTAGGGGCAATTTCATAATACGCACAACCATGTTTTATTCTCTACTTTTTGAAGGGAAAGCTAGTATTTCAGCCACTTTGGTAATTGGTATTGAAATCTTGTCTAATTTATAAATTTTCAGCATGCAAATACGCAGGTGCGTTTTGAAATTTTGTCAGTTTTGACAAAATTTCAATACGCACTTGCGTATTTGCCGTATAGATAGCTACGCCCTTGTTATGAGCACAGATGGGTCCACCAGGCATAAATGGGTTATTCAAAATATCCTGAAAAAATTGACCACAGATTCATAAGCTTGAAAAAAAAGCTTCGGCTATGGCCATATAGGCTTGCTTCCGCTATTGAAAACCCATAGGTGAACCCCAGCACTAACCTAATAAGGACATTCAGAGAGTGCTAGGCTAAACTGGGGTAACTGGGACAATGGGATAAGTGGGACACATTGCCAAAGCATATTTCTATTTATTTTATCGGACATAATATTTCTATGATTCTGAGGTATTAAAAAGCATGTATAGCTGGCATGTCTAATTTGATGGTCTGGAATAGGCGCTTTTATTCATTTGCATAAGAAAGAAATAGCAGCATTGGTCAATTTGAACCAGTTGCAAATTGAACATGTTACGATTTAAACACATAAAAAATCGGACTGCATTTTCTGTTAAGATTCTAAACACATTTTTACAGTGTAAGTAGGACATTCGATTGCATGGTACAAATGCTGCCCTGTTCTTAAATATACATTATTACAATGCATATTATGTGTAATATGAAATAATGCGACGGGGAGTTATAAAGTGCCAACATATTTGGGGAGTGGTCGAGTGGTGCGATCGATGGCACTGCGTGTAATTCCTAGTGCCGAGGCGTCCTACTAAGTTGGATAATAGCAGGGCAAGGGCCTACTATGCTTGCAGTAGATGCGGTCGGGGTTGTTTGGACAATTTTTTCTCTCTTGGTCATTTTTCTCTTCTTTCTCCCTCTCTCTTGGAGGCGGCCCGATCAAGACTGAAATTTACTGTATCAAAGGGCCGTTAAATCCAAAACAATTAATCAATCGATCAGCCAACATATTTGACCTGGTTCTATCATATCATCATGTGAAAGCAGGCGCTTTTCCAATAAGTGAGTCCCACTTGCCCCAGTTCCCCCTATAGAAGAAACTGTGATTTGCAATTTAAAAGGGAATGTTTCAAAGTCGTTTTATAAACATATATATTCATTTGAATAACAGTCTGGCAAAAATAATTATGGTATAACAAATTTCTAAAGAAAAAAGAAGGAAGGGCATTTGAAGATTAATTAATTGATATTTTTTAATTAATATTCAGTGTAACTAAACAATTTCCCAACGAATATTTCTACAAATGAATGAATTGTAGCGATTTTACATGTACTATATGAATAAATCTTCCGATTTAAAATTTGCTATAGGACGTATGGGTGTCACACATAAACGCATAAATTGAAATCATTAGGAGTGTTTTATGACAATTGCAATGTGTTTCCGTTGCTTTACATTGTTAAAATATGGGATTGGATAATGATCTGGAATATTACTGGAACACAATAAAGTGTTTGAGCAAACAGTGTAGACCAACCACCGAGTCTGCAATATTAGCCATTGTTCTAGCTATCAGGGGCGTAGAATAATAATAGAATTTTGCCCATTAACAATCGAAAGCGAGATATTTTAGTACAAATGCTTATACAAAATTTGAATAAAATCCGTTCATAAATATTAAGGTATCGAACGGAAACGAGGTGCAGGCGGATGGACGGACAGACATACGGACGGCCAACGTCAAAACATAATACCCCGCCACTAACGTGTGGAGGGGTATAAAAATACTATGTTCAGGCCATTCATCGCTTCAGTTTTGTGATGTTTCATTGCTCAGAGGGAAATCAGGAAAAAGGCACTATTTTATGGAAAGCTGCATTGTTTTTCTGAATGCCAATTATGCATGTCGATTCACATATTGTTATAAAATGTGACGGTAGAACCGCTTTTTATTATGATTTGTGTTTAGCTCTTTTCTCCTCTAGGAGAGCCATGATGTCTTTGAAGATTGTCTCCCTCGTTTATTTCATGTTTTCAGAAACAAATATTTTAACAAAATTTTGTTAGACAATACGTAATAGTCTCATAATTATCCGTACAAGTTTTGAGAAAATGCATGCTTATTCGATGAAAAATAATCTTCAAATTAAAATGCAAATTACCTATTTCCAAACGGCCAGTAAAAATATCGATTTTGACCACGTGTGTCATGTGGTCATGTAGAGGTATTTTTCTTATTCGTGCACGTGATTGTGACGTATGAATAAATTATTTTTGTCCAATAATGCGATTTCAACCGCGGTCCGCGATTGTATAAAATTATCTTATTTTTTTGTTTAAAGTCACTTTTATCAAATATTATTATCTAAACTCTAATTCAAATGAATAGTTAGACCATGTCGGAGGTATTGCATGAAATATTTCATCAAATCATTTTTGTTATTATTATAAAGGGAGTAAATCTTTAAAGGAATACTTTCTTCAAGCTTTTGAGTTTTGATCTGTAGAATGCCCCGGATGCAGAGATTGTTTATTCGAACGGTGAATTCTGTATGATTATAAACAAAATCATATGACTGCCTTGTGTCAGACGATACACTGACATTTCGTCATAAGGAACAGTAACGTTACTCACAATTAATTGGAAAACAGTAAGAAAATGAATGATTTTATATGATCGATATAACCAAATATCGAATGGTCTGGCCCATGTTCCTTCTTGTGAATGTTTTCTCTGCTCTTGAAGGAACTCTTTAAGATTTTAATTTTACTTCGCTGCAGCTAGTGTTGTGCCGTGTGGCGGCCGTAAAAAGTCTCCTCGTACATATCCATAGTGCAGATTATATTTGAGCCGCGACACGAGAAAACCAACAATGTGGTTGTGCGCCCTGTGCAGACTCAGATCAGCCTGGGCAGCTGCTCAGTTTGATCAGATTCTTTGTTAAGAGCTCAAAGGGTAGCTAAGGGTCTAAGCTACCTCCATGCGGACAGCGAAGACTCTGATCAGACTGGGCGGATGCCCAGGCTGATCTGAGTCTGCGGTGGGCGCACAACCACATTGTTGTTTTTTTCGTGTCGCGGCTCATTTTATTTTCGTCCTTTGAGATCAGAGGATATATTCTGAGAAATCAAACATTTTAGATTGATTTAGATTCTTACTCTAGATCATCATTGTTTTTATATTATTTGCACCCTTTTTGCTACTATGCAGTCTTTTAATTGTCTGCCCAATTGTATTTAAGAAATTACTGTATGCATTTCTCTGGTTTCATTACCAGATATTGTCAGGGTCACTGATGAGGCTTTATTAGCCGAAACTACGTAGTCTGGGGCATGTTCCTTCTTGTGAAAGTTTTCTCTGCTCTTGAAGGAACACTTTAATATTTTAATTAGGTTTAAAATATATGTATAGGCCGTTTGCGAAAAAGTGGAGGACAAAAAGTCAATATAATTTCTTTAATACTGAATAGATTTTCATGAAACTTTGCATACCATAATCTGTTACGTATACGAACTCATGCTAGGAAATGTAGAATTTTTCGACTTTGAATAAAAAGTTTCCCTATTCATCATTACCATTTTTCTTCTCAGTTTTATGCCATCCTTACACAGAAGGTAACCATAATGGTACAACAGCCATTGTTGTCCTATAGTTACTATACTAATACTATTACTCATTCACAAATTACCATGTGGTCTGAAATGTGTTCACTCACTACACAGGTAAACAAGAGGCTTTAAAGATAATGGGCCAATCATTTGAAAAGGATTTTTTTATGTGTTTCTCCTATATATAAGTAAATGTCCATAAAAGGGATATAGTCTGTACAACACTGGCTGTTCCAAAAACTGCACCAACCAAGCGTAAAACTTCAAAGATTAGGGACAAAGTTTAACATGTAGTTGATCTGACAATTTTTTATTTAAATGTCAAAAAATTCTGAGTTTCTTTGCGTGAGTTCGTATGGGTAGTAGATTAAGGTCTGCAAAGTTTCATGAAAATTTATTCAGTAGTAAAGAAATTAAATCGATTTTTTGCCCTCCACTTTTTTGCAAACGACCTATACTGACTATGTACATGCGCATTATATATACACCACTGGACAGGTTGTTTGATAAATCAATCATTTCCAACTTTACTTGGACGTTGCCAGTAGAAACCAAGACAGATAACACAAGATATTTGCGTGGAAAAATTAAGTCCTTTAGTCTATAGAACAGCGAGTCTTTAAGTGTCACCACATGCTTGTTACCTTTTGATATACGTCTACTGTCATGGCAACATAATCATTGCAAGGCGATTCGCCGAGACTACACAGATTTGGGCAAGAAGTATAAAACATACAAAAGTTTGTCGACGCCTGGACCATTTTTATCATATAAATGTTTGCATTGAAAAGATAGTGCATACACATTCCTTTCGTTAAAGAGGTTATAGATGACTCTGGCATGTGGCAAACCACAAGTATTTGCTGTGGAATAGGGGCGAAAATGCATTTTGCCAACTAATATATGAAACAAAAAAGGAATTTATATGGTAGCAGTTTATGCGCTGGGCGCAGTTTATGCGCTGGGCGCAGTTTAATGTCTATTTTATATTAAATTAAAGCCAAAATTGTGTACGTGTATCCAGAGGTTATAAAAATGTATCATTTTATGAGAATTTACGAATTTGTAGTCTTAAGAAAGATGCTCCATAGAATGCAGTGTATTTTTGAAGCATCATCTGTACATATTTGATCGGATACTTCGCTGGGGGTCTGCGTGAGAAATATTATCGATTTTTCGTTGCTATAAAGAGAGCAGTTGCTTATGAGAAAAAACAGAAATTTAAGATTGAAAATAAACTTGATAAAAATACTAAATAAATAAAAAATAATGAAGTCACTACTTTCACCACTAAAACCCAGAAACTGCAGACACCCAACCGTTTCTGTAATGGTTCTAATTACAAGTTGGTTTAAACGATAGTTTTAAGTATAAATTACATACATGTACTACAATACAATTTCATAAGTAACAAGTTTCGACAGTAAACAAAATGCTTATATATAAAATCATTTCCTGATTCTGTGTATGGGGTTGGGCTTTAATTATGCTTCCATACTTTTATAAGTTCAATAGCCCCACAAGATTATATGTACAAAACCGTTGACAAAACGTGCGGACCATGTAGGTCTGCACTGTTAGTTACGTCATTTTAGTTTCAGGGCAGTATAAAACTCCAGGGATTTTTCAAATTGCTGTAGGCTTTTCAATCTGTCGTCATGTTGCTGCATATTTTGTTCTGCAATTTGACCTCTTCACCTTTTTCGGTGTCATGTGTGAGCCCTAGAACTAATGATGAGATTTTATTTTCTATTGACGGTTAAACTAGCTTATAGCAGTTCCGTGGTAGTATTTCCTGTGTGAAGGCGACTATTTGAACCGTGACACTAGAAAACCAACAAAGTGCGCTTGGTTAAGACTCAGATTAGCCTGGGCATCCATGAAGTCTGATCAGAGTCTTTGTTGTCCGCATGGAGCTTGCTTAGACCCTAGGCTACCCTTTAAGCTCAAAGCGGAGACTCTGATCTGACTGGGCGTAATCCCAGGCTGATCTGATTCTTCGTTGGGCGCACATGAGACTTCGTTGGTTTTCTCTAGTCGCGGCTTTTATTTTATGGTCTTAGAAAATGCTGTATCTGCTTTAGTCAGTCTCCCAAATTCTGCAAGACTCGTCAGTCCGCTCGTCATATTCCAATCGGGTTCTGTATAATAGGTCGGGATTAATTCATTCTTCCAAACAAAAAGGAGTCTGATCTGGGTTTACATATTCTGTTGAGTCATTTTATTTGATAATTAATGCAACAATAAACACAAAATGTTCAATAGCTGCAGGAATTACAGCATGTTGCCATGTTGCCTAGAGATTTGTTTTGCAGTCTGACGTCTCCACGTCTTTCATTTTTATGTTCAAGCCATTAAACACAGCTCCTACGTACGTTTCTTCAACGATTAACTTGATAGCTTATAGCAGTTCCGTGCTAATGTCCAAAGGTTCTTAGAATATTTTCTTTATGGTATTAGAAGGTGTCATATGAGCCGCGACGTGTCAAAACCAACAATGTGGTTGTGCGCCCAGCGCAGACTCAGATCAGCCTGGGCATTCGCCCAGTCTGATCAGAGTCTTCACTGTCCGCATGGAGGTAGCTTAGACCCTTAGCTACCCCTTAAGCACTTACCAAAGAGTCTGAGTAGAATGGGCGGAACCCCAGGCTGATCTGAGTCTGCCCTGGGCGCACAACCACATTGTTGATTTTCTCGTGTCGCGGCTCATATCTGCTTTGATCAGTTCTCCTGATTCTGCAAGACTCATTAGTCCGCTCATTATCGACTAATCAGAATTCTGTGCATGAGCTAGGTTTCGATCATACTTTCATAGAAAAGGATTATTAAAATGAAGAATGTCTGTATTGTTTTGCTCTTCTTCAAATTGTGTACTAGATGAAATAGGATTGTATTATCCGAAGGTTGTTGGATGACAACGCTTTTTGCAATTCAAAATGGTGTCCATAACATTTTGCTGTTGTTCAGATACCAAGGCTGTGAATACACGATGGGCTGTACCATGGCAACGCATCGCGGAGATGATTGATAACTTTTGTTAGGACTATGTCCTGGAAAGCCTTAATTTAAGTGATAAAGATTTTTCTTTGATTACTGGTTAGGACCATGACATACTCTTTCATAGCATAGCAACGCTTCTTTTAAAGTGGGATGGAAATGTTAAATCATTTAGGTTAGGATCTTATGATCTATGACATACTATACATATATTACATGACAAAAATTCTCTTATACAAAGCGAGGCAGCGAATTTGGATTATTTGTATGCACTAAAATGTACAGTCAAAATGATGTTTGTAAGCAATATGTGTAGTCTAATTTAGGAAAATATGACATGCTATATCATTACAGCGCATCTTTGGAAAGGGACATAAAAGTGTTCGATCCGATGTCAACGGTTTCGGAATTAATAAACGATTTAACCATGACTTTCCATTGTAGAATCTGAAAATAGATGTTTAATTATTTGCGTTAAAAATATATAACATGCTCTTTTTAAAGTACATGTATATGGATATACATCTGAGTCATCCACGGTGGAGAATCACGTTGTTTGAATGATAGGATTCACGGCATTTCATGCCGTTTTGGACAAAACAGATATGAAAATTGATAATAGTTTTCCTAATTCCTTGTCGGTTTTCATGCAATACAGTATACATACATCCTCATTAATCGAGGCAAACGCTCAGTTTGAGCCGCAACACGAGAAAACCAACACAGTGGTTGTGCGCCCAGCGCAGACGCAGATCAGCCTGGTCGTCCCCAAGGACTAGCCTGATCATCAAAATAACAGACATAGCAACTAACAACACATAAAATAACAAAGAAGAACCGCCTTGGGACGTGCGGAAGGGGGAGGGCGGTGGGGGCTTAAACGGTTTGTGGACGACCAACCCTCGCCCTTTGTTCTCCCTTAGCAGATACTTAGTTGTTCAACCAAAAAAAAAAAAAAAAAACAGCCACCGCCTACACAAAAGTCTTACAAAAAGCACCAACCCTGACAATAAGAACAAATATACGTAAAACAGTAAACATCAGTTTTTACCAATTTTCATTTTATTTAATGTGAGGGCTAGCCTAACATAACAAATCATATATCGAAATAGCCAAAGCCCTTGGCCATGCTTTGGTTCACCAGACACTTAGTTGTTCGGTTCGCGTGGAAAATATCTAACTCATAACTGTAATATCTCACGTCCGAATAAAGTTCGTTTCAATTATTCGACTTCGCTCATACTGTTGTGTAAAACTCTTTGATAAATGCTTGTCTTGAATAATGAGGAGGTGTGCGCACTTTATTGCATGGAAATCGACTGGGTATTTAGGACAATATGATCAATTTTCGTACCTGTTTTGTCCTGATACCGGCCCGAAATTCCGTGAACCCTATCACTCACACTACGTGATTCCCCACTGTGTCAGCGGGGCCGTATTCATAAAACGATTTAAGTGGTTGCTATGCTGTTGCTAAGGTTAAATTTCTTTGTCCCTACAACTATGAAATTTGCTCTGGAGGAACAGTCTTACAAAGACTGTTCCTCCAGAGCAAATTTCGTTCTTGTATGAAATCTCTTTTATAGAAATTTAGCCTTAGCAACGGCATAGCAACCACTTAAGTCGTTTTATGAATACGACCCCAGTTTTCTGTCATTTTTACCAAAGGAAACAACATTTGTGACTTCGTGTTGGCTTCCCTGGGACGAATTCTTTCGAAAAAGATTTCTACTCTTAAAGGAAATAATTTGATCCCAAAAGAGGCAATTATTTCCTTTATGAGTTGATCCTCATGATAAAAGGGAGGCAGAAATGAAAATGGCAGGGTTGACTGCCCTGAAAGAGTAGACATTTCCCTGAAGGCATACTGAAGAGGTTTTATTATTAATAACCCATTAATGTCCAGTGGAATATCCTCTTCTTATCAAATGTATCAGTCCGTGTGTCAATTAAGGGGTGTCTGGTTTAGTTTATTTTTTTTGTCATTTTAGTTATTTCAAGAAGAAATGTCCATATGACTTATGTATGTGACTCTAGGCATAAATTAGCTAAGGTAAATGGCACGTGATGCACATGTTGGGCTGCATAATGGCAATGTGTCCTTTCAAAACACAACATAGAGACGTTTAAATGTTTCAAGTTACGACTGTATGACAGACAGTATTATGGCAAAATGCGAGATCGAGAGTTCTCTTGTAATATCAGTTTGTATTTGTTAATTGATGCAACGGCTTGGAAGAATGTTCGCGCGAAGCCTTTTGTTGTGTAAGGGAAATTGTCACGAGCTATTAATATAGAATTAATATTGAAAAAGGCGTGTGTGATGAAAACCAAATGACGAGAGCCTGGAACCACTCATTAAAAAGGATATATTATGTGACAAAGAATCCTATAATATGGACAAATAATTCTTTGGAAATAGTGCAGGTCTAGATCAAACCGACCCCATAGGAAACTGTTGTAAAGTTAAACACTTTTGACACTTTTTTAGATTTAAGGATGATTAAACTGATAGGTTATTGTGACCAGATATTTAGAAAAATAACGGTTAAAAGCTGTAACAGATCACAATTATGCAAAGCTCATAGACTGACCTTGATGAGTTGTGCATTAAATATTGTTGTGACGGCTTGACTGCAGAGGAATATCATCTGGATTACCTGAGCCACGCATTTAACCTCTAATTTCTCATGGCATGGCTCATTTTTGTACTTTATTCTTGGTAGGAGTGTTGTTTGACCTAGAATTCATGTAAATGGAAGGACTTCAATGTAACAGTTTACTATATCTCATTAGAATATGCCATTATGAATACAAAAGGAATCATGAATAACAACTACTATTTGTTAACAAGTATGGATTCGTAATAAAAACGTAGCATTCAGCAATTCGACTTCGATGACGTGTAAATGACGTTTAAAATGAGTAAACGTGAGAAGCAAAAACACCAGTATAAAAGCAAGAAGCAAAATCTGAATGTACCAAAGCTAGCCCAGTTCAGGGGTCATATAGGCGCTGTCGGTAAAACATTTTCTTTATATAAATCTATTCACTCTCAACAGCTTGTGGACGTTGAAGAGGAATTTCTACATGCAGCGGAATTTGGCGATATTCCTACTGTTCGCCGGCTACTTGCGGAAAATGTCGAGCTCAACGTCGACTGTATTGACGCACTCGGACGGACAGCACTGAGGCTAGCTGTGAAGAACGAACATCTTGAGGTAAGCAACATACTCATATATAGATGTTTTAGATCGTTCCTTTTCGTGTGCTATGTATGTCTTTGTCAATATCGTATATGATTATCTGTCTCTTCAAACTGCCATACTCTCTCACCTCGAGTCCGTCTCAGAAATTCTAGGCAAACATTGTTGATAGTGGAAGTAAATATTTTAGTCTAGCTTAGTTTATCTCATAACATTTCAAGGTCATTGTGGCCCTACAGATGACTTAAGAAATGGATCAGCTCTAGCAGTGAATTGTTGAGTAATAATTCACTGTTTGGAGGTCAGTTGTAAAGTAGATCATATCACGAGCGCGGAGCGCGAGTGATATATCTACTTACAACCTACTCAACAATTCAATGCTAGAACTGAACTATTTCGATTTTAACACTCAAAAACGCCGAAAAAACTATTCTGTTCATTCAAACTCTCCCAACCTTCCTGCCAGCGCGTTCATGCTCCCGCCAATATTCTTAACTGTTTCTCCGACATACGTACGGTTTATTGCAATTTTAGAAAGAAAAAAAGACGTCACACCGTCTAACGTCTCAAAACGTCGTAAAATTACGTCAGTAGTTGCAGTGTCGTCAGCAATTACACTCACGCGCTCCGAAACAGTGAATTGTTGCAGATTAAAGCACGGTAACTTTCCATTGCTTCTATAGAAGCACTGTGTTAGAATTTACGATAATCCTTTCTACCTAGTCCTGCCTTCAGCTGCCGTAGTAATGCTTGCAAAGTCCATTCCTGAACCGGTCTTCTAGGCAAGCCTTTTCATTGCCCCTCTTTGCAAAGTATTATATTCCTTTTACCTGTATTGCTTTTCTCCCTTTGCAAAATATTTGCAAAGGGAGAAAAGAAATACAGGTAATAGGAAAATAATTTGCAAAGGGAGAAAAGAATAATTTGCAAAGGGAGAAAAGCAATACAGATAAAAGGAAAATAATATGCAAAGGAAGGAAAATAATATGCAAAGGAAGAAAAGCAATACAGGTAAAAGGAAAATAATATGCAAAGGGAGAAAAGCAAAACAGAGGAAAATAAAGCAATACAGGTAGAAGGAAAATAATTTGCAATGGAAGAAAAGCAATACAGGTAAAAGTAACATATTTGCAAAGGAAAAGAAAGGCAAAACAGGTACAGGAAAATAATGCTTTGCAAAGAGGGACTCAATAAAATAAGCAACATCATGTGATTACCAACAATGTGGCGTTGGTGACAAGCAAAGGCTCTGGTCAGACTTATGTGCAGTCTGATCAGAGCCATCGCCTGTCGCATTAGCCATCTATAGAAGTGACTCAAGCCATAGAGCAAACAGCGGAGTCTCTGATTACCCTGTATAAATGAGAAAGATGAAGTGGATATCACATGACAAAATTGCCACATTGTTAGAAATCACATGAAGTGGCTCAAATGACTATCCTCTGCGAAATTTTTACGTCTACTATGGCTTTGTGTCAAGACAATTAATATTTATTTGAAAAAACTACAGTTTTAGATTTTCATTTCATGTTCATCATTTCAGTTTCAATTCCGGTCTGCAATGGCATTGCAAGATGTGTTCCAGTAATGTCTTCTACTGTTGTATTTTCATATAGTCTATACCCATGTTCAGTGTCTGTTCTGTACTTCTATGATACGGAGGACTGGTAAGGTGGTGATTTATGAGTACAAAACGTCATGGCCATTCTTTGACTTTTAACCCAAGACTCATATTTTGACAATATCAAACATAAGAGAAAGCCACTTTGCCAATTCTGACAATTGCTCAGGTGAGCGATTCAGGGCCTCATGCCCCCTTGATCCCCTGTTACCCATTCTTATTATATGCACATCATTTATACTGCATTTTAAGTCAATGAATAAGAAGATCTGACATAATAAGCTTGTAACCAAGTATTTGGTTCAAGGCCAGATCATTAGCTGTTTTTGTCCTTTTAGTTGCGATCACAAAGGAATCGTTCACATATGATAAAATATATGGTGTACACGATTTGTCGACAACCTTCGTATCTTATCTCTAAGAAAAGGAAACGACGTATGAACTGTGCTAAAAAATCTACGTAAATATTTCAAACATCTAGCCATTACTAGTTTATACATTATCTGCAATGTGTAGTTAGTTATATTTTGAGAACATGTGTTACAAATGCCAAAAGAAAGGGGAGTATTAAACAAATAGAAAAGAAACTTCAAATCAGAGTAAACTTCGTAAAATAAAAGTGCTTGTTTAAAGCTATTAAATCATATTAGTTTAGTGAAAATCTGTTGACTAATCGTTTTCTTTTCTTGGTTAAATTCGGTAATCAATAAGTTTCTCTGATATTCCACAGTGCGTAGGAAGCTGCAACATTTTACAAAGAAATATTTAATAATTTACCTCCGTAATTAAGTCAGACTTTATAATCATAAGGGATGACGGCATATTGATTACGTTCAGTCAGAGCTCTCTAAAGCGGGGACAGAAGTGCTTGAGCAAACACTGTAGACATAGATCAGCCTGGAGCAGTCGATCAGAATCTTCTGTACTGTTTTCCACTCCTGCTTTTTTAAACATGACCGAGGATAATTAGTAAACTAAACTAGTTCACTTTCCTCATTAATAGAATATTCCACAGGGAATTAAATTCTGTAAATTCATTTCACTAGTCACTCTTTTTCGAATTTTCGGCCACTTGGCCTTTTTCGAGAAACAAATTCAAGTTATATGGACAACTACATGACTATGCCACCATTTTGGGAAGTTTTTATGATATTGAGACAATGATGACGTGACGTCACGTCATCATTGTCTCAGTATCATAACAACTTTCCAAAATGGTGGCATAGTCATGTAGTTGCCTAATATAAATTGATTATTTTCTTGGAAAAGGCCAAGTGGCCGAAAAATCAAATAAAAAAACGAGTGACTGGTGAAATCACAATATAATAAAATAGTTCAATTGTTGGAATTATTGCATTGTTTGTTGATTAGTTAAGGTCCACTTATAAGGGAAACAACTTTCTAATTTTCATTGCTCCTCCCACCTCAATAAGCAAAGAGTATATTCAAGTCCGCTAGTTTTGGCTTCCTGCAGAGACTGTCTGTCGTATATTGCTTCCGCGGAGACTGTACGCTATCATTTGCTTCCTGCAGAGAACAACGGTTTCCGCCGGGAAATTCTGAAGGGGTAGTGATATTGAATTTTGTCTATGACAGTCAGTGATAAGCAGAGACCTACAAATGTACCACTGTCATAAAATTAAGGTTGCATATCATTTTGTAATCAAAGTTTGCAAAATATTTTCTTTATGTGTTCGACCTTCATCGTTTATTTTGAATGTGTTTTCAGAAAACAAAACTGCATTTATTTCTATTTATTTGTAAATGCTTGGCTAAAATACAATGATTTTAATATGTTGCTATCATCTATTACTTACAAATTATGTACTAGTTCCTCTAAATGTGAGAGTTACGAATTTTCTGTATGAAATGGCAATAAATATTTGCACTATACGGCGTCCGATTGTACCATGTATGGCTTCCTCGCTTTTGTTAAGAAAACCTGTACAGTTCCCACCGGCAATATATAAGAAAAATTCAATATTTTTGTTTAAATATCATTGAATTTATTACTCTTTTGGTCGGTAAATATGTAGAGATGTCTTCCTGGATGTTGTTTTCGGGAACTTTTTCATAGAAAATTTGCATTTCTATAATGCTGCAACCTGAGGGAGACTAGAACACCATTTGTTAATATTGGATATGGTTTAAATGCAGTGGAGACATAAAATGTCATAGACTTTGTTCAAATATGACTGTTAACCATATTGCCTCATTATGTTCTCTATAAATATCTTGCACCGTGCCAAGGAAATCTACTACCTGCAGACACTGATAGATCTTTCTCATCCCTAAAACGTCAATATGGCGTCGTTGGCATGTTGATACAACGTTGTTCTAACGTGACGTCGGTGGCAAGTTGATATGACGTTGTGCTAACGTTGATATGACGTTTTGCTGACGTTGTCTCCTTGATTGGTCGTTGATACGACGTTGTGCTGACAATGTGAATTTGGTGGCAGATCGATTACGTTGCCACGTGGCTGACGTTGTGTGTTTGATGGACTTGAGGTGTAGGAGTACACCACCATGAGTTCTGCTGTGTTTACAAAGGAGAACAACTTATTTGCCGTTTGTTTTTACTGCCCTGATTCTACTCGTAAAGTGAAAAATGCTCCTAGCCTGCAAGTTTATTACTTTACCCATACTAGCAATGACTTTTGCAGAGTTGCTTCCCCTGAAAGTGTATACGTTCAGCTGAATATCCATGCCCTCTCCGAGAAAATATATGTTATGGCCAGGGCCACGGAAGGTATGGGGCTTCATATGAAAGACGATTCAGAAGGGGAAAACAGATAGAGTACACTATGGGTACTTTCATTTCACGTTTTAGTAGCGGGGTAAGCCCTGATTTGCTAAATTGGGATTCGCTAGGTTCAAATCTCGCTGAAGGTGGCACCATTTTTTATCTGTGGACGGCATTCAATTGCATTTAGACATTAATTATCACCTTTCCATTGGCAAGATATGACTGAAATGGTGTTGCAAAGTTAGGAAATCGCAAGTCACCTGTCATTCCTGTCTGCATTCGATCAATGATATTGATCTCCGGCAGATACCATCTGTTTAATTCATATGCACCGTAACAAGAATATCTATGACTAGCAGATATTGAGAGATATTTCGTAAGAACAAAGCATGGACATGACGTCATTGCCAAATTAATACGAGTCGACGTTTTCTCTAGTGAGATTAATTTAATTTAAGGTGTATGAGTACCCCACTATGCTTTACTCAATTTTTAAATAGGGGGGCAACTGCTGTGACTTCCAAACTAACTAACCGACAAGGATCACTAGATACTCCCTCTGATTTAACACCTTTGGACCAAAATGCTACCAAACCTAATTTATCAGATATATATCATAGTGTTCGTGCAAAATCATTTTACATACACTTGAATAAACTGTTAAAATATCCCATTCTGAACAAGTTTGTTTTGAGTAAAATTACTTAATAAAAATTCGGGAATTGTCACCGTTTAGGTTACGAACTAGGGTAGGCCACACATTTTGATAAGTTTGTTCTCACTATCCTGAGGCTACTGATTAGCTGGGTACATTTCAACGGTGTTCTCGGCACAAACTACCGTGTATGTCGCAAGGGGAAACAGTACAGGAGCAAAGCGGACGCTCTGCAGAAGGTAAATATTAAAAGGCGGAAACCGTACACAGCATCTTTTCTTTTTTCTTTTTGTTAAAAACTAGCAG
Source organism: Ctena decussata (assembly GCA_963989385.1). Classification (NCBI taxonomy): domain Eukaryota; kingdom Metazoa; phylum Mollusca; class Bivalvia; order Lucinida; family Lucinidae; genus Ctena; species Ctena decussata. The sequence continues at coordinate 73,856,038 of OZ022503.1, read as the reverse complement.
TCTTTCAGAAGTAAAGTCCTATTGCTTTTCTAAAACGAACTCAAAATACATATTTTGCACAGAAAAATACTGCATTATTCAACAGAATAGCTCATTAAATACCGTGGGTAGAAATATCATAATTCTAACACTTGAGTCTAAAATAATGACCTTCCTTTGCATTTTTGTTGGATGCAATTTCAAGATATTTGTTTCATAAGGTATATGCGAGATAGCTAGATCATAGGAATTAACATATATGAGAAAATAATAGCAATTTCCTTACCGAAAGATGTTATTTCTGTCTCTTCGGAGGCGAGGCCGTAGTCCTGTGCAGGAAGCTCAATATAGCGTACAGTCTCGGCGGAAGAAATATACGACAGACAGTCTCTGTAGGAAGCGAAAATTAGCGGACTCGGTAACACCCTGTGATAAGGTTAAATCTTAAAAGAAAGAAAAAAACGTTGCTTCTGGCTATGAGTGAACGCTTTAATAACGTTAATTCCCTTTGAGAATCTAGGGGAGAGTCGGGTCACTTCGGACAGCGGGTAAATTCGGACAGTGACATTTTTGCCTTTATATGTCAGTTGTTTGGAACTGAAACAAAAATTAACCGGCCAAACAGAGAAAATCCTGATGAGACGGCTCATTATGAGCCGTCTCTGGATTTTCACTGTTTTCAATGGTATGTCCGAATTTACCCGCCTGTCCGAAGTTACCCGACTCTAACCCAGTGGAGAAACGTGGCAGTGTGCCAATACACGTTCTTAGGTTAATAAAAGAAGTTCTGTGGTTTCAGCTCGGAGATTGTAGCCTGAGACGTGTTGTTAGGAAACGTGTAGGCAAACATGCATAGTCTGTGCAGTACATGTATTTCGTATTGACAATTAGATCAAGCACTGTTTGATTTTTGAAGCTTTGGCTTGGTTCCTACTATTTGCGCCATCTACATGTATCTCGGTCCTGATAGTTACATTTTTTATGACGCTGCAAAGGTGTAATTAAGAGAAAGGCACACTGGTATGTTGCAATGAGTTATGACATTATAATATTGAATGTCGTAATTAACACATCAATAGTTTATAATGGGAAGGAAGTAAAAAACAATGTCGAAATATCAAAAACCTCAAACATGGCCGTTTTCCCAAAACGAGCCATTTCAACAAAAAGTCCATTTTTTTTTTTTTTTGAAAGCAGATGGCAATGAAACCATTTTACATTTGTTTGCTTGAATTGGACAAGGTAATCCGAATTTGGATATATCTCGAGTTTTGCATATATATTAGGCCGATTTTAATGTTGTAAAGTGCACTTTGTGAGTACTTATTTATTTTGAAGCCATTGCCTTGTTGTTGTTTTTTAATGAAACATTAACTGATCATTGATTGATGTCATTTCAGAAAATGATGGCATTAGACAAATTAGACCAAGGACATTAGTACGAGAAGACTGCACTTTACGACATTACAATCTTTTTTTTTTTTTTTTTTTTAAATCCTGAGATATGACTGATTTTCATTTCTGGTTCGAGGTATATTTACTTTTTAAGATATGAAATGCATTTATTTACCGTTTTAAACATGTCACGATGACGTGATTTGAAAACACTGATTTAACGTGCGCCGTCCTTCAGGCTGAAAGCCCCTTGCAGGAAAAGACACCATCATGTAGGGTAAAGACCCCTACCCAGCACACACACGAAATAAACAACAACATGGTAACGCGTCATCCTAATGTGCAGGCGAATCTACTTTATATTTTTTTATTTTTATTTCATCCATGTTGATTACCAGACATAAATAATTCATTCATAGATGACAATTAATTTACTTTCCTTGATATAACGGCTCACCGTCATTTGCCCTTATATCTGCACAGAAAAGTCTAGTAAGAAAACAGTGCAGACTCTGATCAGACTGCTCCTAAGAGCAGTCTGATCAGGATCTGCATTTTTTTTGCATGCATTCAGAATTTTAGGAACAAGGTCTGAAATTTCAAAAAAAAAATGTTCACAATTTATTACATTTATGACGTTGGTTGGTATGGTATGCCCACACACTTAAGACTATTACGATGTCCTCTGGGGATTCATCAAAACCTACTAGCAATAGGAAACTGTCTCTGGAGAAAACATAACTAAATCAAATATCTGTGAAAATGTGAGATTAACAAAACTAAAAGTGTGATAAAGTATCCGTTTCCACACGCACACGATTTTGACCTGTAAATGACATGAAATATGCTGACAAAATCCGAGCGTAGTGTTAGAAAGGTTATCGCTGACTTTTATATTTTGGAAGCTGTAAATTAATTAATTCCATTTTGAAACTGGCATACAGGGTGTATTGAGTTAAATGTCTAGACAGTATTTACAAAATAGCATGACGGACAGTTCGTAAAATGTACATCGACAGCTATGACGGAGTTTAAAGTGGATTTCAAATTTGCCACAGTAAGTACATTTGAATGCAAAGGTTGATCTAAGAACTTTCAATGGAAGCATTTTGAGTTATTAGCAGATACATTTAGCAAATCCACTGTAAATCGACCGTTTTTCTGATGAGGGTGGGGCCAGGTTATACTTCTGTGAACTTTTTACATTTCTCCACAATATCTTCAAAGAAGATTCCAATGACGTGCCAACTTAAATGGCTTTGGAGCATGTGCACAAAATATTTGAGATATTATAATTTGGCGTACGGCTAAAATATATGTACATGTACCATGTTCAATGAGTTTGTTGCTAACTGTTGCAACACAAGAGTATTTTTTAGTCTTCCTATTTTTGGCGTTTATTAAAAATTTTGGCCACAAACTTTTTGGGGCGCCTAGATGTCATATTCGTGATTGTATTTTATATTTTTGTGATATAGCATTTGCAATGTTTTATCTACCATGTTTGTTTAGTGCAACTGCAATGTATTGAGCCGTGACACGACACACTAACAAAGTGGCATGTGCGCCCAACAACGAATCAGATCAGCCTGTGTATCCGCTTAGTCTGATCAGAGTCTACACTGTGCGTGAAAAAAAGGTAGATTAGGATCTAAGCTACCTCCATGCCGACAGCGAAGACTCTAATCAGACTGGGCGGATTACCAGGCCGATCTGAGTCTTAGCTACACGCACGTGCCACTTTGTTGGTATTGCTATTGTCGTGTTGCGGCGCAAATTGTCATTCCATGATTGACCCATCGGTCAGTATAGGTGACTTATGGGAGAACAAATGAGCCGCGACACGACAAACCCAACAAAGTGGTTGTGCGCCCAGCGAAGACGCAAATCAGCCTCGGCATCCGCCCAGTCTGATCAGAGTCTTCGCTGTCGCATGGAGGTAGCTTAGACCCATAGCTACCCTTAAAGCGCTTAGCGAAGAGTCTGAACTGACTGAGCTGATGTCCAGGCTGATCCGAGTCTGTGCTGGGCGCATTACCACATTGTTGATTTTCTCGTGTAGCGGCTCAAATCATAACTCTATCATTTTAAGAGTAGACTCCGTTTTTGGAAAGGGAAAGAAACAGGAAATTACAAAAAAAGCTGTCCCCTTTGGAAACAAATGATGAAAAAATAATTGAGCCGCGACTTGACAAAACCAACAATATGGTTGTGCGCGCAGCGAAGACTCAGATCAGCCTGGACAGTCGCCCAGTTTTATCAGACTCTTCTAAAAGTGCTCAAAGGGTAGTCAAGGCTCTAAGCTACCTCCATGCGGACAGCGAAGACTCTGATCAGACTGGGCGGATGCCCAGGTTGATCTGAGTCTGCGCTGTGCGCACAACCACATTATGTCGCGGCTCAATTATATGATGTTCTAAGAATCCGCGTATCTCATTATCTCCGAAAACAGACTTTATTATTACGCAGCTGAGTTGTACAATTTTCTTTATAGTTTGTTTTTCATGCATGTTTATGTAGTTCTTGTTTATTGTCCCTTTGAGTATGAATGCCTCAGAACATATGCTTTTGTTTTTTTAAGGTATTTGTTGCTTATATGATTAACTTCTGTTATAAGACGGAGGTTTTCCCTTCCAAAAGAAGCCAAGAATCAAGCCCGTCTTAAAGTCGGATTTTGCTTTTTGGGATTGTTTAAGAAGGAAAACCCCATCTCAAAGCAGAATTCATAAGATTGAATTCGGGGTGGGTGGGGGGATGTGGGGTGTTCTGGAGATAGAAAATAGCCGAAGACTGAAAACGATATCTCATTTATTCGTTTGCGTGAATGTGCCTTTTGTATATAAATTTGAAAGGACCATAAGATAGAAATATTACCAGCAAATTGCTTTGAAACCATAATTATTTCAATTTCCTTGCAAGTCATATGAATGTATGCTTTCATGTCGCTTAGTGTGTGTATTACTTGTTACGCTATTATCACATGTAATTATCGGACATGCATACCGGTATACATTGTACGTTGCTTGTTATGGACTTTAGAGAGCAGCATACGGGTTGGAATTGCCAAAGTGTTATTAGAGACCCCGCTTTGTTTTATTCTATTTATTTTTATTTCTATATCTTATTTATTTATTATTATTATTGTTTTCCTATTTCGCACCAAAACGTTGTATCATACGAATTTGAAGAGGTATTTTAATTTAGAGTAAGTTGGTCATCCGGTGTTTCATATCTTAGTGCGTCTTTTTTTAATAATTATAAGTAATCAAATTATGTTGCTATACAACTGTTTTATTTTATTGACAGGTTGTTGAAGTATTGCTGGAGAAGTCCAGCGGGCGCCACATCTATGAAGCTGTCCTGCAGGCAATTAGCGCCGGCCATGTTCAAATCGCAGAAAATATTCTCAAACACAAACGTTACCTTGAACTCTGGAAAGAACGCAAGAAACTTGGTGATGATGATCACTTCTTTAAAACTCAGTTCGAGGAATCTCAGTTTTCACCCGACATAACACCACTCATTCTTGCCTCACAGAAAAACCAGTATGAGATTGTACAACTTCTTTTATTGCGTGGAGAAAAGATTCAAAATCCTCATAAGTTTGGGTGTCTTTGCCAAGAATGTGTTAACAAGATGAAATTTGACCAGCTGCGCTCCGCCAAGTACAGACTGAATGCGTACAGAGGCCTGGCTAGTGAAGCGTATATTTCACTATCCAGCAAGGACCCGATACTCACAGCATTCCAGTTGTCCAAAGAGCTTAGGACATTGTCTAGAGATGAGAAATACTTCAAGGTAAATTCTTTGTTATGTTAAGGCGATTGGGTGCACCACTTTGTTGTGTAGCATTCTTTTCAAAGGTAGACGACCTGTGTGACTTCCTATTTGCTTCCTTGAATGTATCAGCGTTTCCAAAATTGAATTCACTATTGAAGAAAACTTTGCCAACCTTGGAGCAAAAGCTTTCCTGTAACAGGACGCTATTGAGAACATAGGCAAAAGTGACAATTGTAGAGTTGCTTCCAACCGCTAGTGCGCCTTAAAGTCTGCCGTAATGCATAAGTGTAAACATGTGTGTAACAGTTTGCCAGGGTCATGACACATTTTTAGACGAAGTCTAATAAAATCATCGTTGCCGCCAAAACTTGACTCGATCTCTGTATGGAAGAGCGCATATGTCATGGAATTGTTATTCACCTGTCAGAAGATTTAGTTACATTAAAAATGTTATTATTTGCACTTTGCATTTAGTTTTAAATATGTTTTTCACTTTAACGCTGTAATGATTGATTTCACTTTAACGCTGTAATGATTGATAGAGTTAAGCAGAACGCGAGAAACTCAAATGCCGATGGCTTGAGAAAAAAAAGATTCTATGGTGCGAAAAGTCTTTCGTAGTAAAAAAGTGGTTCTTTTCCTTCCAAAGGCTGTACTCGGTGCGTAAATTTACCGGAACGGACCTAATTACCGGGTCGGACCGGAACGGACCCTTATTATTCATATTTCCAGCCGATTTTTGAAATATTTTGACACAATCTACACGCGCAGATTAATTCAAGTCCCTACCTATGACTAACATGTATTATCTTAACTTGCAACACTGACTTGCCTCCCCTGATTTTGATTTGACAATATCTGATAAGGACTATTGGCGAAACAAATGTCTGTCCGTCAGATAAATTGACAACTCATTGAAACATGAAAATGGTGCTAACTGTACAATCGATATACAAAGTTTCCCTTTATACATTTAGACCACTGTAATGTTTCAATTTAAAGCTGAAACACAATAGCTATACATATTTTCTATGGCTGAAATGTTGGTCGTGATACTATGGAACAAAAATTCGGGAATTTTTGTGTTTTTCGTTCGCTCCAAGTCTTGGAAGAAAGATAACCAGATTTTTGTATAAGATTATATGATTTTAAGATGAAACGCATATGCGTGGGGTATTAAGAGGCCTACCCATGGCGCAAAATACTCAAAGAGTATTTTGACTAATATGTCTAATTTATTTGCGCTAGATGGCATACAGAATATGTATTAATATTAAATAAGAGTTATTTAATAAAAATATTACAAATATCTACTGAAGATAGGGGAATACGGGTCCATTCCGGTGTCCGTTCCGGTAATTCAGTCCATTCCGGTCCGTTCCGGTAAATTTACGCACCCGGCTGTACTGAACCGGGTAAAATACAGTACCGTATCATCGGAAGCATATCGGAATGTACCGAAAAATGTCAATAATTTACGGACCAGTCTGGTGTCTCGCCATAGTGGATAACCCCAACATAAGGATACTGCTATTCAATAATAATGTCAGACATATTTACAGCATTTTGAACTTAGCCAATTTTTATTTTGTTATTATGACATAGCGACAGGGTTTTGAACTTGGAATTTTTTCAATCACAGTAAAAATTTCTCATAGATACCCCATTAGATATTGGTCCTTTTTTTTACATTTGAATTATTAAAGGCGTATAGTGTATTTAAAACATTGAGTGCAGATAATTTTGTGGGACGTATTCTGAAACCTTGCTTGCAGCCAATTTCTTATTTCAACAGAAATAAAAAAATATTATTTGTTTCAAATATGTCTTCTTTCACTTCGTCTTATATCTTTTTTTAAAGATATTTCTTGTTTATCTTTATTTTCTGTTTTTGTGACTCTTACTCAGATTGGCGTTTAATAGATGTCGGCATGCGTTTTGGGGATAATGCTACCAAAACGGGAAGGTAGCCACCTGAACAAGCTACGTTCTGTTTGATGAGACTTACCAAAATGGATGGATGGATGACTTGCGATTTTACGTCCTTTTTTACATTATTTCAGTCATATCAGGACGATGGTTGGGTGATAATGAAAGGTTGTGTGCAATGGAATCCCGTTTACGATTGAAAAGATTCCCGCCTACACCGGGGCTCGAACCCGGGACCGCTAGGTCAGCAGGACAGCACTAATCCTACTGATCTAGCGGGTCTCCTCAAAGAAACCAGCTTGATACATTGATACATGTGGCATGAGAGACTGTTTTTGAATAATTTCTAAATGTCACCAAAGTCTGTTTTTGAATAATTTCTAAATGTCACCAAAGTCTGTTAGCATGGTTAGAAGTATGTTTAATGGCTCTTAGGCTTGCTGTAGTTATTGATTTGTGAATTTATAAAGTACATGTACACAGTCTAGACTGGAATTTTCCTTTAAAATATTGGATTCATTAACACATTTCTTTATCAAGATTTGAGATGGCTGCTTCATATTGCAGCCCACAATCGGATATAACTTGTAGCTATGTTGCATTAATTTCTTTGAACTGAGCCATGAAAACATGGGTCTTATATCATGAGCGGTTAAAAAAGATTCATGTCAGCTAGGTGTTTGCTTAATAATCGGAGCAGTCTTCCATGTCGTATCAACAGAATAACAATATATGATCTCTAAGGAATCTAGACACATTTTTTCAGCCCTTGCAAGAGGTATTGCCCCAATATGCACACTCTTTTAATACTGTACACTCAGCAAAATTTCTAATTGGCCAGTTTTCTAATATGCAGAAATATGATTTTTAAGCTGTATTTTTGAATATAATTATAATCAAAATTTCGGGCTGTTATCTACTTATTGATAGTCAGTGTTGTAATCAAAACTTTATTGTGTCATTAGAGTTATGACCCATTCTATGTAAACCTTACAATGCTTTGAAAACAGATACAGGCTGCATAAAACTTCCACAAGAGCATGATTTTTCAGAAGTAAATAAAGTTTTTCATCATAAAAACATGAGGTCTGTTTTTAATCTTCATGCATTTTTCGTCTGTATTAATTTTAATATTGACGTTTTCAATTACTTCCCTTTCAATGTTTGAGTAAATCTTAATAGATGCCTCGAACTGTTGTAAATCATTTTTGCAAATGCATAAGCGATTGTGCTGCTTGTAAAATACAAGAATAACTGTACATTTGTTCGTCCTAGTTGGTAGCCAGGCTAATCTTAATCTGCTTAAGGCTTAATTCCGTGGCAAAAAGTGACCAATTAGAAATTTTGTTCAGTGTACATTAAGGGCTCCTCTTTCTTTTATATAAGCCATAGATAGCGCTGTATTTGTCATTGCGAAATTGCACTGTCACACCCGTTGCAGTTTACCAGGTACTGTGTAATGTTTGAAGTAAGGTCTGTTTGAAAAATATTTCAAATAAAAAAAACTAAACAAATACATGTACATGTAATACCAAATTTATTTTCATCTCTTGAAAGATCCCAAATATATAAATCAGTCTTATGCATTTCTGATATGACATGATTTTTGTCCCGTCTAAAAGTATATAAAAAGGCTAGATCCGTCTTATAAGATGGATCTAGTTTTTTGAATTGTTTTGTCTAAAACTATCCAAAAAGTCTAGATCCGTCTTATACGACGGATCTAGATTTTTTTAATTGTTTTGGAAGGAAATCTCCAGCTTACAACCGAAGAAATACGGTACGGTACGAGTTTATCACCGTCTTTACTAACTGAATCAAATTTTCCCTTATTATGTAGCTCGTTACTTGTATTTATTGAAAGTCTTAAATCTGCATAGTTCCCTGCAAGTCAAGAGGGTGTTACATATTCCAAGCATGTCTTCAAAGCAAATAATGAAGTTTCTGATCAGCACGGAAGTGCAAGCTGATCTAAATCAGCTCCATCTCCTTCTCCGTAATACATTGGATATCTTCGGCGAGCTACCACATGTCAATTAAAAACGTAAGTCTAATAGACCTTGAGCTGACAAAAGACCCCCCGTCCCCCAAGGGGGAGTTTTGTACCCTATGATTTTCTAAAACTACAGTATATAAGAAACAAAATGACACATGTTAGCCCTCTGTACGTTGGGGCGTTAACGTATGACGTCAACGTCAATTACACTACCCAAATTTACATATTCACGTTATAATAGAGGATACGCATTGTTGTACACATGTTAGTATTCGCCCTAAATAATGTTGGGTTTTGTCTGCTAGTACATAAATCACTGTTTCAAAGTTATTGACATTGTCAAGGATAAGTTGACTAACCCGTATAACGTAGTTTACATTGCGCTTGACGTTTTTTCCCCTCAGTGTCTACATACATGTAATATAAGGAGCAAATTTTAAGAATTTAAGTGTAGCGAAAAGTTAATGTCATATATATGACTGTTTCAATATTCTAGTATAAAGAAGAAACAATCTAAAGTCTTACAAAACTCGTCAGCAGTCACGATATATGTAACGTATATAACCAGAACAAAAATACGGAGAAAAAACAACAACAAAAAAAAAAAAAAAAAAAAAAAAAAAAAAAAAAACAGACTAAATCGCTGAATTGGTGTGGACTGAAGTTTATACGTGCTCCATCAATCTTCTTTGATTCATGCCCAGCTTAGATGATTTAGGCAGCAGTTAAATTAGCAGTGGATACATTAAGTGGGGACAGAAACTATTTTATTTTTGAAGAACTTAACCTACAAAATGACGAGAAAAGCTACGAAAGCCAACATTAGCTGCATTTTTTATTTCCATGTTATTTTTGTCTTCAGTAGATACTGTTGTATATGTAAACATGAAGAAATGTCAATGTTATGTGTCCTCAAACTATATAAAAAACATCTAATAGTGGATATTTGAAAAGCAATCTAACAGTAACATTATGTTACATAATTGTAATATGTCGAAGAATATGATTTGTGAGTCATCTGTTATCAAAGGTTTAGTTCCCTGGCGGCAGTAAGTATTTATTGCTGTAGTATAAGCTTACCACTGGTAGTCAGCTGGCAAATTTAGCTCTTTGAAATACACAAGAGTTCAGCAAGACGCACATAGATTGTTACAGCTGAAGCAGTTCGACCTTGCCTTCAATTCATTCTCACTTAAAAGTGACTTCATAAAAATGAATCTTTTTTTTTTAATTTATGCATAAATGAAGTAAGTTTAAGTTGATATATGCTGCAACTGATTAATATTTAGGTTAGCGTTATGATGAGGATAAAACCAGTTTCGCTACCTGTGCTGTTGGCTGAGCCATTCAATTACCCTACACACAAATATGCAACTGTGACTACCAGCCGAGACAATCAAAAGCAGTACCAACTCTGCCAGCATGCATTAACACCATTTTTCTATGCTGTCAGTCGAATCGTCAGCCACGAGCCTCTTTGCACAGAAACTGCTTTACATGGATTAGCAAATATGTGTGGCTCCCGTGATCATATCTTATATGTTAATTTGTGATCTACGTGATCTGTTTATGCAGCTCCCGGCCATCAAATACATTACAAAATGTTAACAATGTGAAAATTTAAGGAGTATAGAAAGTGACATACTTTATAACGCATACAACATTCTGTCTTCAGCCTGTTCAGGAGTTCTATTTTTCATTACGTTGTTACAAATATCCAAATGGTCAGGTAATTTTGCAAACCCCCATGGTTTTATTCCCACTAGTTGTTACTATTAAGGACTAAATGTGTTGCGAAATACAAATTTCAGTCAGACAATTTTAAATAATGTAACAACTAAAATTGGGGCTTTATTCTCTGACAGTATTTAACATATTTGGACAAGGATGATTTGATAAGCAGTAAGATATCATAAATAACCAGTTTTCAATCACATGTATTTCTAAAAAGTAAACAATATGGTAATACAAGGTCATGGAGATCAAATGCAGTAAGTTACTTAGGTAAGCCCTTCCTTGGCATGTATAGGTATGCACTATTTCTATTGTTTGATTATTTGCTCTTCAGAAATACTGTATTACTAGTTAAGGATATCGGAAATGAAGAATTCATAAACTCTCAATAAATACGTTGTATACGTTACTTGTTTGGTCTTTCTTTTTTTCCAATATTATGCTGCAAAGCATATAACTATAGTGTAGGCAAATACATTCTGAAGGAGAACAACTAATATTTGCTCATAGATATCTGAACAGCGATGACCAACATTAATATATTCTGTCATTTTCATTTGCCATTTTATTATGTGTGCAGAGCTACTGGAACACAGTTCCTGGAAAAAAAAACAGTTTTGTCCAACTAAACGTGTCTTTATGTTCTTTAGTGAATAGATTCTTTAAGACATGGTTGAATGTAGTTAGATTCTTAAGGAGATGGTTGAATGCAGTTAGACTTTAAAGAGCAAGAAACAAAAGCATAGAAATATAGATCATCTTAAACACAGCATTTATAGATTTATATATTGCTACAGTATACTAGTAAACTGCCAGTGTCTCTTTTCTGTATTAAATATTTCTGATACTATTCTCCCAAACTCCTGGTTGACACATAAGTCTTAGTTACATAAATGAACTAAGTAAAGCAATGTATTGACACTACCATTAATTATTTTCAGAAGTTTGTTTGTTTCTTAATTGTAAATCAGCAATGTTGTTTTCTCTGGTAACGTAAAATATACGATAGTCTTACAAAAGTAAGTATACGCGGCTAGCAAATATCTACATTAGCTTTGATGCAGAACTGTATTTGGCTTAAGCCTTTAAACTTCAGGTTACTGTTCTGCTTTATAGTTTTTCAGTGTGCACGTAAAAGCTATAACAAATCATGTCAATAAACAAGGTGGAACTCCAGTTTGCATTGTTGATTACTAATTATTTTATAGTTTTAAACTAAACACGTCAAAACCGCTTAGCTTTTAATGGTATCAAACTGATTGCATATCATTTTATTCAAGCCCTATATGCAAAATCAATGCTGGCTTTTAATAGCTGCGACTTTATCTTTTCTGAAGTATTTTTTATCTTTTATTTTATTTTATTTTTGGTTTATTGATTAATTTTTGGGGGATTTTTTTGGATTTTTCAGCTGTATATAGCAAATTTCAGGTATGTTACTGTCTTTAGAACTCAGATGTACAATTTGTAAAAGAAACAAACTGGCCAATGTCATTATGAAATACTTTTATATTTGATATAATAACAAAGTAAACAGCAAAACCCGTTTTACATGTGCAGAATATGTCAATGCCCTTAACATTACAATTTGAAGTATACTGTGTTTAATCATTTATAAAACACACCTCAATCCCTAAAAGTAATAACCGAGAGAAGTGTTGAAAGGTCCAAGTACACAATATATCATAAGAACTACCAGATTTATATGTGTTATTTTTATTAATGTGACAGTGAAAAAAAAACTGATTAAAGATATTATAATAAAAAAATTTAAATGTTAATGTTATTTACGTTACTACTAGTAATAGCTTATCATAGAAAATAAACCAGAATGCACTTTTCTATTATATTAAAAGATTCTTTTATGAAGAAACTGCTACCAAAGAAAATAAAATGATTCTATCTTCAAATGATATGATTTTAACAAAAGTAGCCATAGGTAACGTATATAATCGATCATTATGGCCGACTAAAATGCATTCAAAATATTGTTGAACTGCTCCTTGCTGTTTAAATAGGCTGGCATATTCAATATTACCTTTTACTGTTGTTTTCAATTCCAATAGTGTAGTTCAAGCGCTTGAATTATACGGAAAGTGATAATTGTAATATGGAACATTCATAAGGGGTTACTGTGTTAAACATTCTATATCTCCCAAAGTATACAAGATAGCATAATATTTTTTGCAGATCTGAAAAGACCAATAAATTTTCTTTAACACATTAACAAACATTTGGTCTAATATTAAAGGAATAACTTACCAAAAGAAAGTATTTTGGATGGAAATTGCAATTTTAATGGAGAGTAAAGAAAAACGTCACGTATATTACACCACATAGGCTAAAGTGACGTTTGAAACATCATAACTTTTAGCTATTGGATTGTTCTATTAGATTCCACTATAATTTTAAACATAGGAAAGTGACTTCCATTTTTTATAATTTTTGATAATTTTTATTTTATGTTTATTATTTTAATGGGTAACGTAATGTAACAGGCTGTTACAGCTTAACGCCCCACTTGCCAGAGGGCTAACATGCTGCAAAATACTCCTAAGATGCTGGTCTTTTAGAAAAGTATGGTCTACAAAACTCCCCCTGGGGGGGGGGGGGGAGGGGGGGGGGGGGGAGGTAAACCATATCTGGCTCATGGCCTATAACATAATGATTTTTCATAATACAACCTAGAATTTTTTTTTTTCTATTTCCATTTACATTCAGCATAGGCAGTGCTATCAAAAATAGTATGCTGTTTGCAATTCAAACTTCAAACAGTAATATATGAGCCGCGACGCGAGAAAACCAACAAAGTGGTTGTGCGCCCAGCGCAGACTCAGATCAGTCTGAGCATCCGCCCAGTCTAATCAGAGTTTTCACTGTCCGTATGAAGGTAGCTTAGACCCTTAGCTACTCTTTTAGCGCTTAGCGAAGAGTATGATCGAACTTGTCGGGTTCACAGGCTGATCTGAGTCTGCACTGGGCGCACGGCCACTTTGTTGGTTTTCCCTTGTCGCGGCTCAATTATGAATTCTCAAACACAAGTTAAGGTGAATGGGAACACATCAGGGGAAGCCACTCTGTCATTATTATTTATGCATTTCTAAATTTGGTGTCTAGCCTCAAAGGAAATATAAACTCCAGGACCTGTGAATGCAACTTCTGACCTTTAAAAGCAGACCCTATTTCAAAAGGGAATCAACATCCTGGGAAGCAAGCAGGAAGTCCCAAAATTTGTCTCCCTTTGAAAAAATGGCATAAAAACAAAAGCAGGTACCCAAACACTTTAAATGATAGTGACCCATTTTCCAAGTAGCAGCTATACCATGTTCTATCTCATATGAGCCGAGACACGAGAAAACCAACAATGTGGTTGTGCGTCCAGTGCAGACTCAGATCAGCCTGGGCATTTGCCCAGTCTGATCAGATTCTTCGTGAAGCGCTTAAAGGGTAGCTAAGGGTCTAAGCTACCTTCATGCGGACAGCGAAGTGCTGGGCGCACAACCACTTTGTTGGGCACTCACTCAAATAATTTGCCTTTAAAGTTTGCTGTAAACGTTAAGGAACGCCAAGACAAACTTCCTACGATGTATTGGTTACCTAAGCTTCACAAAAAACCGTATAAAGCTAGATTCATTGCCAACTCTAGCTCTTGTACTACTACAGAATTATCTAAATTATTAACTTCTTGCCTCACTGCTGTGAAATCTCGTGTCATTTGGTACTATGAGACAGTGTATGAGAGGTCAGGGAAAAATATGTTTTGGTCTATAAAAAATTCTGGTGAGGTACTTAGTAAACTGAAGTCAAGAGGGTTCCGTGCGACTAGTTTGTCCACTTATGATTTTTCTACTCTTTATACCACATTACCCCATAATTTAATAAAGGAAAAACTTGTTGATTTGATTGAGAGGGCCTTCAAAAAGTTCTCCAAAAATGAAGATACCCTTTATATTGCCTGTAACGATAAGAAAGCGTTTTTCACTTCTACTGACCGTAAAATATATAGAGGATATAGTCTTTGGTCATGTCAGAATGTATGTGACGCCTTATCATATCTCTTAGATAATATTTACATCAGATTTGGTAATAAGTTATACAGACAAATTGTTGGTATTCCGATGGGCACAAATTGTGCTCCTCTTGTGGCCGATTTGTTTTTATTTTGTTATGAAAGAGATTTCATGACTTCTCTTTCTGTTGATAATCAAGCTGATATCATTGAGGCATTTAACTCAACCTCTAGATATTTAGACGATCTTCTGAATATTGATAATCCTTATTTTGAAAGCATGGTTAACCAAATTTACCCCCCTGAACTTAAATTGAATAAAGCTAATACTTCAGATACCGAGGCCCCCTTTTTGGATTTACATCTATCTATTTCTAACGGTTTTGTATCTTCTAAAATTTATGATAAACGTGATGACTTTGACTTTGATATAGTTAATTTTCCATTTTTGGATGGTGACGTTCCACGTCGTCCCTCTTATGGAGTGTATATTTCTCAACTTATAAGATTTGCTAGAGTGTGTAGTCATGTAGATGACTTTAATGCTCGTAATAAATGTTTAACTGCTAAACTTCTTCAACAGGGCTATCGGTATCATAAGCTTAGAAAGGCTTTTTCTAAATTCTATCGCAGACACCATGAATTGGTTTCAAAATTTGATGTCGGATTAAAATTTCTTTTACACCAAGGCCTATCGGAACCAGAATTTTATGGTGACTTAGTATACAAATTCAAAAAGATTAAGGGTAGGACTGATTTTTCTGATCAATTCCGAAAAATAATAATACGTCACAAACGTATTGGCTATAATTTAAATGTTATGCGACAGTCTGCATGCTTAGTGATTAACCCAATCACGGTTGATAACTTTGCTGCACTCTTTAATTGCACACCGGGGGATCGGTCGTCAGACTCTATGATGGCCCCGACCCAAAGCTATATATTTTAGTTGGTTGGGACCGGAGCCTTTTTGTCTGTTGCTTGGTCCACCGGGGCTCAACTGGTGACCTTCTTTTGCTTCAGATTTCCAGTGGGGTTGTTTGGCAGGACAGGGATCTCCACCTGTCAGACGGCCCGTTGTATCTGTTGAGTCCTCGTCTTTGCTTCTTCATGGTGTTGAAATTTGATTTATGTGTTTACCGTGATGATTCATTGACGAGTTAGAGGGTTATCATGCGAACCGAACAACCAACTAAATGTTTTGTACCACTTCAGAAACTGAGGGTGAGGTTGGGCCTGTAAAATCGATTTAAGCCGCCCCAGTAATTCATTACTGACCGTTCCAAGGCGGTAGTTCTGTTGTGGTTCTCTGTTGCCTGTTTTTGGTGTCAGAGTTTCTGTGATGTTTTACCTTATGTATGTTCTTATTATTTTTGGTTTGGTTTGGGTTGCTGAGTGGCCACCTTTTGGGAACACGCTGCTCACTCGGTTGGCCATATGTTCTCTGTATCTTGATTATTTGTAATCTTAGTTGTTTCCAACTATGGTTTGAGGGCTGGATTTGGATTTTGATTGTTTCAGTTCCTGGTCTTTGCATACTTTTTACTCTGATCAGACTTGGCGGATGCCCAGGCTGATCTGAGTCTGCGGTGGGCGCACAACCACATTGTTGGTTTTCTTGTGTCGCGGCTCAATGATGTCTGTTTACGTTTTACAGCAAGAGTATAAGGAACTGGCGAACCAGCTGAGTGAGTATGTTGTCAAATTATTAGACAGAGTGCGCACCCAAGAGGAGCTCGAACTTGTACTCAACAAAACTGGGAAAGCACGCAGCGAGAAATACAGCACTCTGGCGAGACTCAACCTGGCGCTGCAGTACGATGAAAAGAAGGTACATACTGTTGACTTTCGTTGTTTCAAACACTGATATCTCAAAGTATCCACTTAACTCAAAGAATTCATTTTGGACACATTTAATATTTTCTTTACATTTCAACTTCGGATATCTCGAACTACTGGTATCGCAAAGTAAAATTTTTGGAACAAGAAAATTTTCTTTGAGATATCCGTAGTTGTACATCAACATCAACTTTGAGATATCGATAGTTTACTGTATATATTTTTATTATTCTCCTGGACCTAACAGTCTATTGTAAATCTCAGTGGAACTTCAAGGTTAACAGAAACACCTCCATGGTCTACCACTCATTTTACAAGAGAGACGACCTTTTCAAAATGAGCCGCGACACGACAAAACCAACAATGTGGTTGTGCGCCCAGCGCAGACTCAGATCAGCCTGGGCATCCGCCCAGTCTGATCAGAGTCTTCGCTGTCCGCATGCAGGTAGCTTAGACCCTCAGCTACCCTTTAAGTGCTTTGCAAAAAGTCTGATCAGACCAGGCAGATACCAAGGCTGATCTGAGTCTCCATTGGGCGCACAACCACATTGTTGGTTTTCTCGCGTCGCGGCTCAAAATGATGTTTGCTTCCCAGGTATGTTTATCAGTTTTCAAGTTGGGCTACCTTTAAATGACACTCTTTCTAGATAGCAATTCATAATTCAGTGCTCCAGATAGGAGCAGTGGAGGGTAATTCTGAGATAATATTTCTTGACGAAGCCATATGTTGTGACACCTCATCAGAACCGTCTAGTTTGGTTTGGCAATATCTAGGGAAAGGTGTTTGGTTTTGCAATAGCTAGGGAAAGATGTTGTGTATCCAAGGTTTAGCCTCCAATTAGGATATGTGTTGATCGTATATGTCGGCGGTCCTTTAGTTACAAAACGTCCGAAATCTATGATGCAACAAGTATCGTGGGTTTCTGCTTGTAACCATTGGTACGCGGCCGCTACTGTTCTCAAGTCAGTACACGTTAATAGGGGTCAACTATTAAAGGACATCAATTTGCTCCTTTAGGATCAAAATACCTTCAGTAGAGATCAAGATCAGATCTCCCTTCGGAAGGAAAGCTTTCGTCGTCCAGTAAGCAGACAGGATATCACAGCAGTTGTTTTGCTCTGCATAAATGGCGAAACAAATGGGTGTGTATATACTCACCTTAAAATGGACTGGCATGAATCGTCCCACGACTTGTGCTGATCAGATCTGTGTACGCCAAAATAAAACACGTCACGACAAAACCAACAAAGTGGCTTTGCGCCTATTGAAGATTCAGGACAACCTCGATATCCGCCTAGTCCGATGAGAGTCTTCGCTCTCCGCATCGAGGTTTACCCGTAGCTCACCGATAAACAAAAAGCAAAGACTCTGATCTGACAGGGTGGGTGCCCAGTCAGGGGCTGTATTCATAAAACGACTTAAGTGGTTGCTATGCTGTTGCTAAGGCTTAATTTCTTTGAAGGAGATTCCCTACAACTATGAAATTTGCTCTGGAGGAACAGTCTTACAAAGACTGTTCCTCCAGACCAAATTTCGTAGCTGTAGGAAATCTCCTTTATAGATATTTAGCCTTAGCAACCGCATAGCAACGACTTAAGTCGCTTTATGAATACGGCCCCTGATCTTAGTCTTCGTCGGGAGCACATGCCACTTTGTTAGTTTTGTCGTGTCGCGGCTCACTTAATCTTTTTTTGTAGTTTGTAGCTCACCCTGCCTGTCAGCAACGTCTAGACAAGAGCTGGCTCGAGGGTATTGGACCATTCCGAAAAGCTTCAGTTTTCAAGAAAGTACTCCTGATAAGCCTGTTTATACTCGTCTATCCCTTCATCACGTTATTTTATATAGTTGCGCCAAACTCAAAATTCAAGGTAAGAAAAAGTGGCTTCTGTAATGTTTACGAGGGGCGTTCATTTAAAAATGGAAACACCTGTCTAGATATGTCAGTTTTATTCCCAAATGAGTATCCTTCATGTAACACCAAAGACTGCCTTTTGAGCTTTCAAATTCATGTTTCAAATTGAATTACACGTGTTACCATAGCAACATATGATGTCACGTTTATGCTGGGTACGGCGTATGATTTTTTCGACGTCACTTAGGTAAGTAGGTCTTTGTATTATGTTTATAATGCAGGATATCTAAAGATAAATCGAAAATTTAGGAACATCTTCCATTTAATTTAGGTTTTGGCTTTATAGATACACATATAATAATTGATTATGAAAATGTTCTGAAATCTGGTATTAATCAAAGCAAGAACAGGGGTTAAAGTAATTGATATTTTAGGGGTTTTGGCATTTTATTCCGTAATATTTAGTATTTTGCTGAAGTAAATTGATCGTTTGTTAAGTACATGATAATTTAAGTTCTTTCTGCTGTAAAATTTTCCCAAGACTCTGCTTTTATAAGTGCAGTGACGTCAAAAGTGTGGTCCCTCAGGCTTAAAATCAGCGAAACACGTCATATTTTGCTCTTTCGGAGGCCTTTTACGATCTGTATTTCGACTAGGTTTGAGAGCAAGTCATGAATAGCTGTATAGTTTTAAGGTATCTGAGACTTACATCAAGCCATCGCAGCACTACAACCTTTTATCCATTCTTTGGTGCTTATCAGCATAATATATGTATGGAATTTGCAAAACTTTAGAGACTTAACTCTCATAAGTTTAAGGCATCATTGCCATGGCAACGACATTCCCATACAGTACTGTAAGTGTTAATTATATATCTTATGCATGCCTCTTAGCTGTTATATATCTAGAATACTGTTCCTTCGCATAGCTAATGAGATAATGGCTAGTTTCCATTTTTTAATGAACACCCCTCGTAACGTTGTTGTTATTTCAGTTTGTCGTGACTGTGCATCCGGAGAGGCTCAGCGGAACGTATTCATGGCCGTACCTCCTGGCGTCCGAAGTTTGTCCCTGTAATTGTACATGCATTATTTTACTATAATTAAAGATTTAAATATAACAAACATAGCATGGGTTCAATTGATTTCCATATTAACTTTTTTAAACATATTTCAGGTAAATGAAATGCATAAATCTATTATATGTTACTTCGTAAAAATGATTTATGTCAGATAAGTCAGATCAATGATGCAACTTTGGCCCTTATTCAAGATTATGTTTTATCACGTGACAGGGCTTTCCAACATAACGACCTTCCATTTGGAATTCTCAATTCTTTATATCTCTTATTTTAAGATCGAGTTTCACCAAATTTAATTGCTGTGTGAGGTGAGTTCCTTAATTTCAAGTCAAAATATGTATTTTTG
This sequence comes from Ctena decussata, assembly GCA_963989385.1. Taxonomy (NCBI): domain Eukaryota; kingdom Metazoa; phylum Mollusca; class Bivalvia; order Lucinida; family Lucinidae; genus Ctena; species Ctena decussata. The sequence goes on along the minus strand of OZ022503.1, from coordinate 73,836,097 downwards.
CTGAGTGTTTTCCTTTAACCATTTTCGGTCTAGACTGATGTACCAGTGGGAGTTTCTTAGTGTATGACCTCTAATGATATAAACATGTATGACATAGTGTATCAAATGTTTAAAAAATAAAATTGTGAGTCCGTATTTAATGAATATTTTAATATTTTAAGTATTTTGACATAAAGGCTTGAACTCTTCTATTCTTAAAAATAGATGAGTCCATTAGTCAATTGAGGATTGTCTGGTTTAGTTTATTTGGATCATTTTAATTTATTTTGATCATTTTAATTTATTTTTAGGAGAAATACCCATTTGCCTACGCAAATATTGTCGACCCTGATCAGATGCTGCGATTTGCAGCGCCTGATCTGGTTGTACACTGATTGCCTGTGTCCTATTAACCGGACGCTAGGAATTAATGAGCTAACAGATCCTACTCAATTATTCAGTAGCAATCTGAAATGAGTCGTCTCTATACTGATTGCTCTGGCTCTTAGAATGTTAAGGCAGTACATAAGGCCCCAAGGTTATAAAACTTTTTTCATGCTCAACTCAGCTGTGCATAAAATTTTACCTGCTAATTAATAGCAAATTACTGAGAAGTACAGTTGTTTTCTTGCTCAGTTTGGCTGAGTATGAAATTTTCTCTGCTTATGAATATGAAAATGCCAACATAATTGGCATTTTCATATTTATCAGCAGAGAAAATTTTATGCTTAGCTGAGTTGAGCACAAAAAAGTTTTATAACCTTGAGGCCTGATGTTTTACTTTGTAGATCCTCAAGCCACTTACGTTTCCATGGGTGAAGTTCATAATCCACACCACGTCATACATAGCATTCCTGGTCATGATTGTGGCATCGACAGTCGAGACTACAATGACATGGGAGTCGCGGAATAATACTGTCAGTGCGAACTACCATTCTATCTTCACCAAGTATTCAGTGATTCGCAACTACACGGATTCGTACCTCTACGGAAGGGATATACCTATCCGACAGTCGTATCCGACTACAAGTCAACTGCTCATATCTATATGGGTGATAGGTAAGTTGTTATACTCCGTTTTTAACTTTAACCGGGCGTGGCCAAAACGGGTACATTTGGTGGAGTAGATCTTGCATGAGCTGACTCTTCCATCATTGTTTCACGTACAAAAATATAGTGATGGCCAGGTGTGTTTTATACAGGCGATATATCAACTATTCAAAAAATAGACGAAGACGTCAAATATGCATTGTAAATACCACTATCACAAAGATCAGCCCACCAAAGACAACGAAAGAAGAATAACAAGATGCAAATTACAGTACCGGCAGCGCAAAACCGTACTTGCGCTTCGCAAGACTTTCGCGTTCGAAACGCGTTCGAAACGCGTATTTTTCAAACACGTTTTGCGATTTAGAAACGCGTTTGTGAAAGAACCAATCAAATTGCTGCATAAAATCGCGAATAATCGCGTTTGTATGCGAAATTCGCTTTAGCCAATCAGAACTGCGATTCCAGTTCGCGTTTTTCGTTACTTCGCGTGCGCACGCGTTTGGTGTTTAGACCAATGAAAATTGCGTTTGCCGAACGCGTTTCGGTCTCGTAAAGACTGGTTCCTAGCTTCATTGACAATGCTATTGAAAAACTGAGAACCAACTAAATTTGGTACTAAAAACAGGATTTGCCTTTTCCCAATTATTTTCGACGAAGTATATAAAGAAAATTAGATCTATGGAAATTATAATGAAATCCCGGTGCCAGGTTCAGGGCTGAAAACATCACATTTTTCTTGAACTTGAAATTATTTAAATTTAAGCCCTTTGTGACTCTCCAATTCCCCAAAAATTATTGTAAAAGCTTGAGAGAATAAACTTTTTCAGCGTCAACGGATGCCGAAGGTTACAATGGAAACGGGAAAACGATCCTAGTCATAAGTCATAAATTTTGCATGAAATCATATTCGTTGGAGTCGGACGGTTGGAGTGTGGGGCAGCCAGAACCAGAGACCCTCCCCTCCAAAAATATTTAACAGGAAGGCAACATCATACTTCTAGGATCCCCTCCCCTCTCCCCACTTCCCGACACACACACACACACACACACACACACACACACACACAAATCTTAAAACTTTTTTATGTTAAAATTTTTAAGGTCGGATATGAAAAATACAACCCATACTTTCATACTCTGTACCTGTACCTAAATCCGTACTAGAAATTTTTAGGTCCTGCTAGGAAGGAACCAAGAGACTCAAAATTAGTACAGTTGGCGTCATATTCAGGCATTATGGATAATTAACAGGGCTTTCAATCACCGATATTTGGGGCCGAAATTCGGCCCGATTCCCAATGCTAAATAGTATGAAACAATATGACTCTATTTATATTCCCAATGCTAAATAGTATGAAACAATATGACTCTATTTATAAATCCAATTGATAATTCACTTTAAAACGCTGCAAAAATACTGATACACATGTAAATTGTGATGCGTGTACGACCATATTATGGCTGCTTCGCACGCGTTTTGCGAGGAGCGTTTTGATTGGCTTATTATGAATCGCGATTTTCGCGTTATCTACGTCACAGAGAAACGCAAATGAACTTTTCTGATTGGTTAAGTTATGCTACGCGAAAATCGCGGATAACACGCGTTCCGCATGGGTTTCTCGGAAGCGATTTGATTGGATATTTGGTAAACGAGATAAACGCGAAAAACGCGGGTCAACGCGTTTCAAAACGCGTTTCATACACACGCACGAAAAATGCGTTGCACACGCGTTCAAAACGCGAAAATTGTACGGTTCTGCGCTGCCGGTACAGTACAAACTTTGATTTAAAACATGAAAGTGCGTGGAAATGTACGAATTGAACTGCGCCCGATCAGCCTTCAAAGTAAGATATTGATAATCAGGAATGATGTCTGGCAAAAATGCAAATAACCCCCTTCTGCGAATCTTTGTCATTAATTAATTCACAGCTCGACAGATACGTACCGCCACGAAGACTGATACCAACTACATGTCATATGCTAATATATACATGTTGATAAAGTCTTAAACAGTACAGCCAGCACTCAATATCTCAGAGTCGAAGTTCGTCTCAAAATACTGATATCTCAATGTAAATGTTATGGTGCAGGAAAAAATACTTTAGATAACGATCGTTTGCGTTAACGTAAGTTGCAATATGAAGCAATAAAGGAAATGAGGTCCAAACTATATTCTCTGGTATAAGAGGGTACTTTGAAAGTATCAATGTTTGAGATAACGAGAGTCAATTGTATCTCGGGAATGCATTAAATACTTTTATCATATGACGTCGTCGTTATTCAGTGGATAACGTTGTATCATCACACGTGTAATAACAGTTTGGCACCTACGCGTAACGTCATTGACAACGTCCATGTCAACAAAGCATTTTCTTATTGAAAAAAATGTTAAGTTTGAAGGCATTAAAATCCCATTTTAAAGGGACATATGATGAACAGAATCTTACACTCGTGGTCATTTCATATGAAATTTATGAAACTCGCTGAAGACTCGTTTCATAAATTTCAAATAAAATGACCACTCGCGTAAGATCCTCTTTATCCAATGTGTTCTAATGAGATGCCATACATGATTACTGTAATTATTCTTAAGCTTGAAAAGTAAAATTTACTAACAGACCACTCCAAATGAATCAGTCTGATCTGCATCTACTGTAAAAACCTATGTATACGGACATATAGTTCTGAGTAAACCGTACAGACCCAGATCAGATTGTTGCAACAAGAGCAGTCTGATCTGGGTCATTACTGTATGTCATTTCTTCTGCATTATTTCGGTCTCGTTACAGCATTGTATCTCCAAACTGATTCATTTTAGGATCGTATCGTTAATTATGTTACGGGTCCCAATTTTAGAACTGTTGAGGTACACAGATTGTCGCAATGTATTCCCACTGGATACACTAGGTTGAATCAATATTGGATCAACCTTGTTTCAACGTCATGACGTTGAATCAAGGTTTATTCAATGTTGATTCAACATGGGATTGTATCAGTTCGATAATTGTTAGAAAATTCTGACGAAAATGGAGAAAATAGATCTATACGTTAATGTGATGACTTATCATGTTAACAGGCCATAAAACGTTCAGTGTACATGTCTCAGTTTCATATGGCGATGCCTCTGCTTTGTCATCCTCCTTTTTACCCATTAAATTATAGTCAGTATATATTAATTGGCAATATTTAACATGCGATAGCATGAAAGGCAAAATCTGGAACTTTGCTAATGAGTTGAGTTTTAAAAGTTAGCCTTCCTTATCGCTGTTGTTTGGTGCAGATTTCTTTCAAGATGGCAGATGTCTCGTATTCCCTATTCCCAGAGCTGAAGATAGGTTGTGTGTATGGGGGTGGGCGGTGGGAGGGGTTATAAGATGATAGTTCTGAGAATTCTGATAATTCCTTATTTATCCGTAAACATATATTTCGACCCCTCATAAGACGGGTCACAGCTTTTGTTTTGATGTTTTAAAGGATACTTAGCAAATATAATCCCAAAATCGCCCACCTCTTTAAACCATTGTTGCCAGTCTTGTCATCGCTATGTCGAAATGTCATTTTGCCTCTATTTTATTAGTCGAAGGAACATCTTTTATGACAGCCTCACATTTCCTTGCAGACTATTCTTTGTTTTTTTTTATTCTTTCTTTCGATGATGCCAAGTTTATGTTTGTCCAATATGACAGCCTATTTCTTCCTTACAACATTTTTTGATGGTGTAAGTTAATGCTTGTCAGTTCCATGACATTGGCCTCACATTTCTACTTGCGCTTTACTTTGCTATCTAAATCCCTTATGGTTTGTCGTACACATTCTTAGTATTAGATCTGCATTTTGGACGCATTGCTGCATTGTACATGTATAGCCTTATTGTTCTCTTTTAGAAAACTTGGTTTAAACAGTATTTTATGTACGAGGGATGATCCAGAAATTCGTGGACACAGTCCATAATATCCATCTGCTATAAGTTGTTTCTTTCAAAACTTACTCAATGCTTCTCTATATATGACTGAATGTCTCACAACATCAGGTAAATTTAATGACTATTGGGTGTGGCACCTACGTTTGAACATACCAAGGGTTGTCTGTGCGGCGCACTCAAGATGTTTTGCAGGACAATACAAAATTTTCCTTCTAAAATAATCAAATATACTTTTTATCCTTAAAATTGCGATATGAAATTTCAGTCAAGAACTAACGTAGCAATTCCCAATTTCAAACGATAATATAGGAGAATAAAGCGTGACGTCCCTGATAAGACACCTGGGCATTCCCCGAGTATGGTTGGCAGAAAGGTTGATACAGCAATATAGAATATAGTTAATGCGCGTGATTGTTTGTGTAAAATATGAATTTAAAACAGCTAAATTTTAATGTTTTAGACAGCTAACATTTTCTTTGATGAAATTGAATTTCGTGATTTATTTGCGTACTCAGATGCTTCAAAATATACAGTTTTCCCCTTTCTATCACACATGTTCATAGCGCAAAATAAAAGTCTAGATGATGTAGCGTGTAAAAAGGGAAACGGAACATACAACGAATGAACGAACGGACAAACAAACCATTAAATGAATGAATGACTGAATAAATGATAGTGAACATGGTGAACCGTTGATGAATGACTCAGATGCATATCTTTTTCTTTTATATTTCTTAGTTCAAGCTTTTGAACTTCATGTAACTTTCAAAAAGTACTGTTGGCTTAGCTCTATTATAGAATTTTATAAACTGTTTTAAAATCAATATTTTAGGTGGCATTTACTTGTTTTAGGGTATAGCTGAAAGGTAACACTAAAACGAGATGAAATGCGAAATTCAATTTTATCATTGAATTATTGTTAGCATTAAACTGTTCTTAACTTGTTAGATCTCGCATTCACAAAATACAATATATACATTTTATCATAGATACTCTAATAAAAAGTATTTGAGTCTGTATCCTATGTTAAATTTCTGAATTAAAAATGTTTGTTTGCTATTGTATAATAGTATCTTCGCAGTCTTCAGTGGATCCTTTGATCAAGGACGTCTTATCATAGTTAAAAACGCCGTTTTTGTCCTGTGGTGACAGTTTGAAATAAACATGTATCTAAAATAAACTGTTTGTGCGCCGAGTGCGGCTAATTATCCATTAGCACAAACGTATGGCCTCCTCTATTTTATTAATTTTTCTTTCTTTCTATATTTTTATCAAATTTTAAGAAATCGCAACCATCGGTAGATATTATTATTTCTATTATTTTCATTTTTAATTTTCTTGTCCCTAAATCCGATCGACATTTTACAGTAATTCCGCTTAAGTTCTCTTCGATATAATATTTTTTTTCCATCTTATCCTATTTATACAAATAAATATAATTTATAGTGGAAAAGATTAAGACACTGATCTACAGTATTTTTATTTTATTCCGTTAATAGTTTTTCAGTCGTAGTTATTAAGAAAAACAGTCCGGTTAAGGTGATGGGTTTATCCATATACGATTTTACTAGATGAATTCAATTAATCAAATGATTTCTTTTTCGTATGACAGATGACTTAGACCTTACTTTCAATTGTTTCAAATCGGTAGCTATTTATTCTCACTTATTTTAATTATCTTTTATGCATTTTAGCCAGACTATCCTATAGAAAAACACTGTCCGTTGCAAATCTTTTGCCAACCAAGCTACCCACGTGATCATCCGATGACGTCACTGCGAGGATTCCCGTTATCTCCTATTCGTTATCTGCATTTGATAGACAGACAGACATAATTTTATTCAAATGCAATAGGCCTTTTGGCCCTTGAGCACATATAAATACAAATACTAACAGTGATGGCAGACAAGATAATGAAAAATAATGCTGTTCAGTACATATTACTAAAAGTAAAAAGTAAGCAAAGACCAGGAACTGAAACAATCCAAATCCAAATCCAGCCCTCAAACCATAGTTGGAAACAACTAAGATTACAAATAATCAAGATACAGAGAACATATGGCCAACTGAGTGAGCAGCTTGTTCCCAAAAGGTGGCCACTCAGTAACCCAAACCGAACCAAAAATAATAAGAACATACATAAGGTAAAACATCACAGAAACTCTGACACCAAAAACAGGCAACAGAGAACCAAAACAGAACTACCGCCTTGGAACGGTCAGTAATGAATTACTGGGGGGCTTAAATCGATTTTACAGGCCCAACCTCACCCTCAGTATCTGAAGTGGTACAAAACATTTAGTTGGTTGTTCGGTTCGCATGATAACCCTTTACTTCGTCAATGAATCATCACGGTAAACACATATATCAAATTTCATCACCATGAAGAAGCAAAGACGAGGACTCAACAGATACAACGGGCCGTCTGACAGGTGGAGATCCCTGTCCTGCCAAACAACCCCACTGGAAATCTGAAGCAAAAGAAGGTCACCAGTTGAGCCCCGGTGGACCAAGCAACAGACAAAAAGGCTCCGGTCCCAACCAACTAAAAAATATAGCTTTAGGTCGGGGCCATCATAGAGTCTGACGCCCGATCCCCCGGTGTGCAATTATAGAGTGCAGCAAAGATATCAACCGTGATTGGGTTAATCACTAAGCATGCAGACTGTCGCATAACATTTAAATTATAGCCAATACGTCTGTGACGTATTATTATTTTTCGGAATTGATCAGAAAAATCAGTCCTACCCTTAATCTTTTTGAATTTGTATACTTAGTCACCATAAAATTCTGGTTCCGATAGGCCTTGGTGTAAAAGAAATTTTAATCCGACATCAAATTTTGAAACCAATTCATGGTGTCTGCGATAGAATTTAGAAAACTTATGATACCGATAGCCCTGTTGAAGAAGTTTAGCAGTTAAACATTTATTACGAGCATTAAAGTCATCTACATGACTACACACTCTAGCAAATCTTATAAGTTGAGAAATATACACTCCATAGGAGGGACGACGTGGAACGTCACCATCCAAAAATGGAAAATTAACTATATCAAAGTCAAAGTCATCACGTTTATCATAAATTTTAGAAGATACAAAACCGTTAGAAATAGATAGATGTAAATCCAAAAAGGGGGCCTCGGTATCTGAAGTATTAGCTTTATTCAATTTAAGTTCAGGTGGGTAAATTTGGTTGACCATGCTTTCAAAATAAGGATTATCAATATTCAGAAGATCGTCTAAATATCTAGAGGTTGAGTTAAATGCCTCAATGATATCAGCTTGATTATCAACAGAAAGAGAAGTCATGAAATCTCTTTAATAACAAAATAAAAACAAATCGGCCACAAGAGGAGCACAAGTTGTACCCATCGGAATACCAACAATTTGTCTGTATAACTTATTACCAAATCTGATGTAAATATTATCTAAGAGATATGATAAGGCGTCACATACATCCTGACATGACCAACGTTCATATCCTCTATATATTTTACGGTCAGTAGAAGCGAAAAACGCTTTCTTATCGTTACAGGCAATATAAAGGGTATCTTCATTTTTGGAGAACTTTTTGAAGGCCCTCTCAATCAAATCAACAAGTTTTTCCTTTATTAAATTATGGGGTAATGTGGTATAAAGAGTAGAAAAATCATAAGTGGACAAACTAGTGGCACGGAACCCTCTTGACTTCAGTTTACTAAGTACCTCACCAGAATTTTTTATAAATCTATCTCAGCCGATATTAACCAGTTTACCCTAATATCAGCGCATGTAGCGCAACATAAAGTTTAGCGGAGAGATGTGCTTTTCTGCTGTTTATTTCCGCATATCTGAAATAACAGACAGTTAGCATATACCTAGCCGGTCATAAATGCGAGTAATACCATTGTCTACACGACAAAATCAGGTATAATGGATAACTTAAATGAAATTTACCTTATAGAATCTTCCACCTCTAGCCCAATAAATGCACATCGTTTCATTGGTAGCTAGGTTGTTGTAGTCAACAGCTGACTATAAGACAACTTTCATCTTTGGTATCACATCTGCAAGCATCTGATATCTACAATACCAAAAACATAAGGTAGTTATACATATGATTTAGAAAAAGACAAACAAATCTTGTAATATCTAAACATTTGGAATGAATACTATTTTTGCTCTCTCTTCAAAAGCTTTATAGACAAAAATAGACAAGTTTCGAATCTGTTTTTACGATCAGTATTAAGTAATTCTACAAATTTGAGCATACTAGGTCTTGTTGTAAAATATTTATCTAAATATTTATTTCTAAGATTAACGTACATTTGACACTCAAACACAAAATGGTATTCATCTTCTAGTTCATTACATACTAAACACTTTCTGTTTTCATACTCAACTCGTGCTGGTCTTGCCCATCTACCAGCTTCAACTTCTAACCTGTGAGACGAAACTCACTCTAAGTCTTGATAAAGCCACTCGAAATTTTTTAACATTTATAATATTCAAATAATTTTGGAAGTTAAAACTTGAAAAAGACTTAAAACATCTAGTACGTGATGAATTGTTAATGTCTGCCTCCCAATTTTGTATAAATGTGTCCCTTAACCGTTGTTTAAATACATTTAAAAATAGATTGCAGTTTCCAACATTTTGCTGAATCCATACTTCTGCAAATCCCATATTATTTAATAGCCGTTTAACTAACGATGCCGAATTAATGATTCTATCATTATCCTCAATATCATGTAACATTGTATTGTAAATTTTTCTAATAAGTTTATGCTCAGCAGAGTCAACAATCTTAAGCCAATATTTTATAATTATTAGATACCTCTGTGTTTGATAATTCAATCGACCAAGTTCTCCATACACAAAGTTATTCTGAGTTGAAATTTTAACCCCCAAAAGACGTTTACAGAATTGCAAATGAGTTCTTTCAATTTGATGTGCTTGACAAAAGCCCCAAATTTCAGCCCCATAATTAAGAATTGGACTGACAAACTTGTCAAAAAGTTCTAAAACAGGCTTCGGTGTTATATTTACACAATCATTTAAACAACTATTCAGTTTAAATATTGCCTTTTGCGCTTGGCCCGATAACGTTTTCTGCGCCTTAGAAAAGGAGCCTCCAGGAGTGAAAACAATTCCCAAATATGAAAAAGACGTAACAATATCTAGCTCTGTTTCCCCGTAATAATATTTTAACAACCTCGGTAATATACCACCTTTTCGGAAAACCATTATCTTAGTTTTTTCTGTGTTTACGATAAGTCGCCACCGTAGGCAATATTGTTCTAATACATTTAAAAGTAAAAAGTATGCAAAGACCAGGAACTGAAACAAGATAATGAAAAATAATGCTGTTCAGTACATATTACTAAAAGTAAAAAGTAAGCAAAGACCAGGAACTGAAACAATCCAAATCCAAATCCAGCCCTCAAACCATAGTTGGAAACAACTAAGATTACAAATAATCAAGATACAGAGAACATATGGCCAACCGAGTGAGCAGCTTGTTCCCAAAAGGTGGCCACTCAGCAACCCAAACCGAACCAAAAATAATAAGAACATACATAAGGTATGCTGTAATCCCTCTGCTGTTTCTGAAAATAAAGTAATGGCATCTGCATATAAAAGCAGAAAAAAGTTTAATCATCCCAATATCGATTCCTTTGATCCCGCTTGCATAAAATTCGCTTTCTATGTCGTTAATATACATTGAAAATAGAAATGGCGATAGAGACTCACCTTGTCTTACCCCTAGATAGCAGTCAAAATCATTGCTTAATTCGTTATTGTATTTCACCCTTGATTTCACGTTTGCGTAGATACTTTGAATAATTGTTAACATTTTACCCCGTACCCCAAAGCGAATGAACTTATACCATAATATATTTCTATTAACGTAATCGAACGCCTTCGTAAAATCCACAAACGCGCAATATAGTTTCTTTCCTTTGTCAATTACATGAGAAATAAGCCCATGAAGTATAAAAATATTGTCTACTGTACCAATTTTGCTCTAAATCCCGCCTGCGATTCAATATATATGTGATAATGTTCTGCCCAATCAGTTAATCTGTTATTTAAGACCCTGGTGAAAACTTTTCCTAATCTGCTTAGTAGAGTGATACCTCTGTAATTCTCAGCATGATTAACATGACCCTTTTCATGTATTGGGACTATGTGACCTTCTGACCATGACTCTGGAAAGTATCCCTTATTGAATAAGGTATTGAATATCTAATGTAAATACCGTGGTAAGATGTGGATACCATGTATGAAAAATTCATTCAGAAGCATGTCCGGTCCCCCACTTTTATTAGCTCACCTGAGCCGAAGGCTCACAGGCGAGCTTATAGTATAGGCAGGCATCCGTCGTCCGTCGTACGTCGTCCGTCGTCCGTCCGTCAACATTTTCAAACGACATCTCCTCTGAAACTACAAGGCCCTTTGTAACTAAATTTCATATATAGCATCTATAGGCAAGGGGAACCAATAATACTGTTTTTTTATCCAAATTGCTTCTGAAGTTTGGTTGCTATGGCAACTTAAATTTTCCATTGACTTGTATGGGAAAAATTGAAAATTTGCATTTATTGCTATGTCACTGCAGATATTTTGACAAAACTTTTACAGAAATGTTCCTTGAGTAGTCTTCCATCAACCCCATGAAATTTTTGTCAATTGCACAATTTGGCTGGTTGCCATGGCAACCGAATGGTTAAAAATAGAAAAAAAATATTAAAAAATCATCTCCTCAGAAACTATGCAACCAATAAAGCACAAACTTCACAGAAAGGATCTTGGCACTGCCCTCTATAAGAAAGAACTGTTTTTCTTGGCAATTGCTCTAGCAGTTTGGTTGCTATGGGAACTTAAAGTTGCCATTGACTTATAATGGCAAAATAGAAAATTTGCATTTATTGCTATGCCACTGCAGATGTTTTGACAAAACTTTTATAGAAATGTACCTGGAGTAGTCTTTAACCAGCCTTGTCAAATTTATACAAATTGGGCAATTTTTCTGGTTGCCATTGCAACCGAATAGTTGAAAATGGAAAAATATTAAAAAATCATCTTTGCATAAACTGTGTGGCCAATAGAGCTCAAACTTTACAGAAAGAAACTTAGTACTAGCCTCTATAGAATTACTATTTTTCATGGCAATTACTCCAGCAGTTTGGTTGCTATGGCAACTAAGAGTTTCCATTGACTTATAATGGGGAAAATGGAAATTGGCAATTTTTGCTGTCTCACGGCTTTTATTTAGATTTTCTTTCTACAGAAATGTTTCTTGAATAGTCCTCTATATTTCATATGAATTTTCTCCAAATCGCTGAATTTGATTGGCTGCCATGGCAAAATATAGGGTAAATTTTCGAAAAAAAAAAAGAGAAAAAAATGAAAAAATTTTCTGCTCAGAAGCCATATGGGGGATGAAGCTGATATTGTGCAAACATGTTGATGACAGAAGCCTCTACATGAATTTTGTTTTTTCTTCCAACCCAATAAGAACTTTGGTTGCTATGTCAACTTATAGTTTCCATTGACTTATAATGGGGAAAGTGAAGCCATGAGGAGGATGAAGCTGATACTTTGCATACATATTAATAACATTAGCCTCTACCTAAAGTATATTTCATATTATCATTGCCCTTGTGAACTGGTTGCTATGGCAACTTAAAGTTTCCATAGACTTACAATGAGGAAAGTGGACATTTGGTATTTATTTCTGTGTTACGGCAGATATTTGACAAAAGCTTTACAGAAATGTTCCTAGAGTAGTCCTCTATCAGCTATAAGAATTTTGCCCAAAGACCTGATTTTGATTGGTTGCCGTTGCAATTGAAGGGCCAAATTTTCAATTATTTCATTTTTTTTTTTGCCAAAGATCTTCTTCTCAGAAGCCATTAAGGGGGGATAAAGCTTATTTTTTGCATAAATGTTTGTGATATCATCCTCTACATAAATGGTGTGTTTTATTGCTGTTATGCATGTTGTTTTGTTGCTGTGGCAACTTAGTTTTTCCAACATAACCTCAGTGCTCAGGTGAGCGATATAGGGCCATTGGCCCTCTGGTTTGTGTTGCATTGCTTAATTGCGTGCGTAATTTCTTGTAATGTTATTTCGCGATCAAGTTCGCTGAACATAACTTGCAATTCAGAATTGATAAATCTTTCGTTGAAATAAAGTACATCTTCGTAAGCTTGATGAAATACACTATCCGGATCGTTTACTGACTTGAAATACTCGTAAAACTTTTGTGCGGAAAGTGATTGTGGACATTTACTAGTTTGTGAACGTATAAGCAACTTCCAATATTCTTTTGCATTTTTCGTCTTGGAAACTATTAAGTTTTGCGTTCTTTGCTTATTCATTTCGAATTTATGCTTTCTTACCGACGCTTTATATTCAGACCGACTTTTAACCATTTCGTCTCTATTTTCGTCCGTTTTCGCGGCTTTGTAATTATCAAGTTTGTTAAGAACATCAATCTTTTTTATTTCACATTCTTCATTAAATACCACACTTTGCCTCCTAGTACGACTTGTATCCGTCCGTTTCTCAAATAGAGGTTTGCAAATCGAATCTAAAACATTAACAAATGCCTCTAAAGAACAATCTATTTCAGAGTTAGAACTATTTATACTCATATCCGAGACTGCAGAATCCAAACTGCCTACAACTAAGTCCGAAGCAAGCTTAGTTTTATATTTTTCAGCTAGAGATGAATTCCATACATATTTGCTATTTTTTTAATCACATCATTTTCTTGTACAACATTGGCTTCATCGAAGTTTCGTCGAATACACAATGAAAAATGACCTCGCAGTGGTCTGATACAATGTTAGGATCGCATATAAAGAATGAATTAAATTTATCTAAGAGATCCTGACTTACAATTACATAGTCTATTAAACTATGTTATTGGATATGATATTCTGTACAAATAAACAGACCACCACCCTCTGACATGAAAGAAGAAAATGACGTTTTTCCAACGTCTGCACGAAGCAGTTTGTTTAAAGGTCGAAATAAAAATCTTAAAACCAATGGAAACAAATCATATTTTACACGAAACATCACACGACATACACGTTTCAAGATACTGTGTAAAGGAGTGCTAAAACAAATTTGGAGCCATAATTTCGATCCCCAGGATGGCAATGATGCATCTATTTGATGAAATAGTAGATTTTTCACCTCAAGACTGAGCCCAAGAAATGTTTACGCGATATCAGAAGTTGTTCTTTATAAAACCTGATGGAAAACTTGCGATTGTCTTATTGCTCTATTTCTCGTATTGTATAAATGCTGAAACTGTGATTTTAGTGGCAGGGTTTCTTTAGTGGATCTTATCAGCTTCGCATTTTGAGCACAAGCGTATACCAGACGTCAATGTGACGTTGTGGCATGCGCCGCGCAACCAAGGGTAACTGAATAAAATGCATTATTAAATATGAACCGTTTTAGATATCTTGATTAAACATGTACAAATGTGTCTACCAATGGTGTGGCAATGGGCATTTTACGTTTCATCGATGGGCCTTTTCAGATTCCTCAGTTATTTAAGGTGTCCACGAACTTCTCGTACAATGTATAAAGTTAAGTATCAGGATCTGACAGTGACCTAAAAGCTTATAGTGTACATCTGCTGGATTTCCCTCTTTTCGGAAAATTACGACAATAAGTTTAGGAGTCCCAGTCTTCGGCCTCTGTTTTTCAACAACTGCCTTGGGCCTAGGAGTCTCGGTTTTCCTCAGCTCTCTCGTGACCAGACATATGTTAAGGCATAAAAACCATGTTTGATCCGTATAATAAATAAAGTTCCTTAACTTGCACATAAGCTACGGAATAAGTCGCATTATGTAATATTTCGTTACCCTTGTGAAACCTATACATTTCCAATGCGATTTATTCCGTAAAATATTTTTCTGTTCCGTTCCGTTCTGCTAAAGTGAAATAGTGAGTTGTGTGTCACCCCGCAAAATGTTATAAAAACGCAAAATATAACATTTTGTGTTTTTATTACAATTTGCGGGGTGACGTGTGTGGCATATGTATGTGGCCTTTACTAGCTATCTACATATCTATTCAATTATAATTAAGCCAGTCTCTGTGAAAACCGGGCTTAATGACAGAAGTACAAAAAAAATAACTAACTGCACCACTGAAAAGTATTGACTTTACTGAACATTTCCTGAAAATTTGAGATGGTTACCATTATTTATTACTGAGATATAGACGTTAGAAGCTAACAGGTAGTGCAGTTTCTTTATGTGACGTAATTAACGTCATGCACGTATGTTTTGACGTCAACGTCACTACGTTTGTTTAAACGCACTTTCAGTGCTTGTTACACAAAATTACTGAGACAAAAAAATTGATTGCTCATTTTCAATGTGTATTTCATATTACACATATGACAATTTGCATGACTTAACATTCTTTCTCAAATGATAGGTCTTTATGATGGTATACCATCTGTTTTCAAGGCTTTGGGGTTACCGTGGAATAAGCGCTGTCATGGCAACATATGTCATATTTATGACTGGACTTTGTCTGAATTCATGGGGTTTCTGTTATATCTCAACGCCTAAGATATTTTCATGGAAATAAATAGAGGTCCGAAAAATCATAAATTTTGATGTTATTCATCCGTTCACAACGTAATTATTACGTAATGTCATTAAGCCCGGTTTTCACAGAGAACGGCTCGATTGTATTTTTACAGGATTCACGTATCATGAGTGCACTCAGCTGTACGACACAGGTGTACGTGAATACCTCTTGTCACTGTACAATTTAGTGGACTTCGCCCTTCTCTTGGTCTACATATCATCGTTTACGCTCAATTACCTCGTGATGTTCAAGGTAAGTGACATGCGCATTGAAACTAGTTGACACGTTCGGCGTAATTCCTCGGATAAACTCGAGCATTACCAGGGTATTGTTCTTGTTTTCTCAAGTAAGTATTCCGAACGTTTATACATATCTTTGGTTTGCCATGGGGGAAGCTTGGACAGTGCTCGGGTTTCCTCGCGTTATTATGCTGAACGTGCCCAGCTATAGATAAATGATAAATGGTAAAGCGATTCTGTCTTTTGCATTAGTGCATAACTACTGAGTTGGCGTCATAATTGCTCCACCCACATAGGTGCAAATGTTTTTCTTTAAGAGTAAACTCCGTTTTAGGTAGGGCTATTGTTACTGGGAAGTGAATACCGACGTACTAGCTTTATCTCCCTTTGATTTCTTCTTGTTATGTTGTTATCGAACCCGCTTGCGATCAGTGAGATATAGTCGTCCTTTTTGGTGTTGATGCGTCCGTCATTCCGTCCGTCCATCTGTCCGTCCGTCCTTCCGTTTACAGCCATATCTTGTGTTTGATAGACATAGTATCTTGAAACTTCATCACAATATGCCCCACGAAAATGCTAATTGGCTCCCACAAAACTAGGTCACTGTGACTTACTTTCACGAAAACGTACCAGATTTTTAGTTTTCGTCTGCAGCTCCATATCTCCCTTTTCATAGCCCCAAGAACATCGAAACTTCATCAATACATTCATCTTACCAATCAAGGTCACTTTCAACAAAACTAGGTCGCTGTGACCTACTTTCACGAAAAAGTACCACATATTTAGTTTTCGTCTGCAGCCCCATATCTCCCTTTTCATAGGCCCCAGAACATTGAAACTTCATCAGTGCGTGCACCATACCACTCCAGGTCACCCCCATCAAAACTGGGTCACTGTGACCTGCTTTCACGAAAAAGTACCATATATTTAGTCTTCGTCTGCAGCCCCATATCTTTTTTTCATAGGCCCCAGAACATTGAATCTCCATCAGTGCATGCACCTTACCTCTCCAGGTCACCTAAAAACAAACTAGGTTGCTGTGACCTACTTTCACGAGACAGTAACACATATTTAGTTTTCGAGGTCAGCCCCGAATCTTTCTTTTCATTGGCCCCAGAACATTGAACTTCATCAGTGCATGCATCTTACCACTCCGGGTTACCCCCAACAAAACTAGGTCGCTGTGACCTACTTTCATGAAAAAGGACCACATATTTAGTTTTCATCTGCAGCCCCATATCTCCCTTTTCATAGGCCCCAGAACAATGAAAACACATCAGTGCATGCATCTTTCCACTCCAGGTCACCTCCAACAAAACTAGGTCGCTGTGACCTACTTTCACGAAAAAGTACCATATATTTAGTTTTTGGCGTCAGCCCTATATCTTTCTTTTCATTGGTCCCAGTTTTGTCTGCAGCCCCATTTCTCCCTTTCATAGGCCCCAGAACATTAAAACTCCATCAGTGCATGCACCTTACCACTTTTGGTCCCCTCCCATAACGCTATGTCACCGTTTTAACATATCTTTTTACCATATGGCAGATTCTTTCCTTGAATGTGTGATAAGTAACTATGAAGACGGGGTGTAACCATATCATCCAAGCAGAGACTTCAGGTTGCAACTGCTAAAGCTATTGCCATCTTATGCTCAGCATTTTTACTTCTGTCAAAGCGCCAATGGGCTCGATATGCTGGCCGCGGCCATCTAGTTGCCTGACGTCCACGGTAAACACCTATGTTCATGTCGGGATGGTCAGTTAGCCTAACCATACTATTCCTGGGCAGTCTTAGACCGCCTAAGCGGCTAACCAGTACAAAGTGCACATACTTTTTCCAATAGCTGACAACTGCATTTCTTGAAACAGCGGTAGGGAAAGAACCAGTCTCCACAAAAGTAAGTGGCCGGATCGGGGATCAAAACCGTGACCTCTGACTATCGAGTCAGGCGCATTACCGACTTTGCTATGCGGCCCAGCCTGTCTCCCTTTGAAAGAATAATGAAGGAAGAAGACGGTGTATTCATTTACCCTAAAATGGCATAAACGGGCAAAAAGGCATTGCTTACACTGGGGATACACTAAAATGGCATTTTCCAAAGCGTCAGCTATGGAGAGCACTGTTCAATATATCTGAGATGTCTGTTTAGGCGTAAAAATAGCTGTGTTCCACTAACATGCTGAAAAAAAATCTGGTCGATAGGAAGGAAAAACTTTTTTTTTATATTATTTTGTTTTTTCTCCTGACGAAAATAGGGTCGGGACTGTATTTTATTTATGTTTTTTGTTTTTTGTACATGTATTTTGTTGATTAAATTGTATTTTTCAGACTAGCACTGTGTATGATAAATCATTTTAGATGCTCGAAAAAGTCAAATCTGTATTTTGGAATGTACTTAATGCCAAAAACTACAAAAGGTAGTACAAAAACCGAAATTACTATGGGAAAATGCAAGACGAAACTGGGTAGGGTCGGAAATTGAAAATGGTAGGGTCGGTGTTTTAATTTTTATTTTGTTCTTTTATTGATAGAAATAGCAGAGTCGGGGGGGGGGGGGTCTGAAGCAAGGTCGGTCGGGTTAGTGGAAACACGGCTATTTTTTTAGGCCTTATTGCGTTGCTGTTTTCCAGATTCTTGTCCTTGATTGATTGTTTTGCCATTTGTATCCCCCGACCGAAAGGGCGTCCGTCCGTCCGTCCGTCCGTAAACACTTTCTTGTCCGCTCTGTATCTTGAATACCCTTTGGAATATTTTCATGATACTTCACAGATATGTAGAACAGGTCATGACGATGTGTCGCGAACAAGAATGACAACTCTTGCTTTCTTACTTTTTGAGTTATTTCTCCTTGATAGTTTTAGGTGTGATTTTTTGGCAGATTCGTGCCCCCTCTATAACTAGAATACCCTTTGGAATATTCTCATGATACTTCACAGATATGTAGAACAGGTCATGACGGTGTGTCGCGAACAAGAATGACAACTCTTGCTTTCTTACTTTTTGAGTTATTTCCCCTTGATCATTTTAGGTATGATTTCTTGTCCGCTCTATAACTTGAATACCTGTTGGAATATTTTCATGATACTTCACAGATATGTAGAACAGGTCATGACGATATGTCGCGAACAAAAAAGACAACTCCTGCTTTCTTACTTTTTGAGTTATTACCCCTTGATGGGTTTAGGTGTGATTTCGTGTCCGCTCTATAACTTGAATACCTTTTGGAATATTTTCATGATACTTCACAGATATGTAGAACAAGTCGTGTTGATGTGTCACGAACAAGAATGACAACTCTTGCTTTCTTACTTTTGGAGTTATTTCCCTTTGATGATTTTAAGTGTCCGCTCCATAGCTTGAATACCTTTTGAAATATTTCCATGATACTTCACAGATATGCAGAACAGGTCATGACAATTTGTCTCATACATGAATGATAAGTATTGCTTTTAGACCTAGTGAATTATTTCCCTTTGGTAGTTTGAGCTGCTGTTTGAGTCTCTGCTCCATAACTGTATAACCCTGGCCAGCTCCAGAATTTGAATAACCGTGAACCTTTTAGAATATTGATGATCATGCTGTGATATCTTATCAGTGTTCCTAACTCTCTCTTACCCTTCCACATTCCCGTGCCCCCTCCCGCAACCCCCCCCCCAAAAAAAAAAAATTTTTTTTTCCAGATTTGGATTCTTTGTCCAAATTCACTTACTAGAGAGCTCAAAATTAGGTTTGTAGAGCTTGTACTTTAGAAGTTATTCACACATTTTGAAAGTTGAATGTATCGTATGCTATACAATTGTGTATATGGTGGCTGTTTGAGATATTACCTCTTTTTAGCAGTCAAGCATACTGTTTTAGTCTGAGTGTTAGATAATCATGTATCTGTTAACAGTTAATGTCAATCAGAAGCATAAAAGAACGACAATATATTACTAATATGTGTTTTGAAGTGCACCCTTTTTACCAAGGCCCATGGGGGTCTTCGGTCGGGGGATTTGCCATCTCCTCTGATGGCTATTTTTAATTAATACTATTATAACGCACGTTTACGATATTGTTTATTGTCCTATTGAGCTATTGGAATACTGCAGCCTCATTCATGACTGGCGAAAATGTTGGTACAGTTCGTTCATATCATTTATTTAGGTTCAGGTTTTGAAAGAATAAAAACAAAATTTAAAGGGAGTGTCCATAAAGGTTGTACAAACTCCGTAGATTCACTTCGTCAAAACCTCTGTCTTGCTTCAACTGAATCTTTGTTATACTAAGACTGTCGGATGCTTCGATATAATATTCAATATTCAGAAACACGAAAGAAGAAGAAGAAACAAGAAAAATCTTTAAAAAAAGGATAATCGCCGCAGAATAAATGGAATGTGTTTTGTAATATGTCTCTAGGTGAACAGTTGGAATTAATTTCATGACTATGACTCAAGTGAGCCATGTCGGTAGGCCCCCTCAACCGTAATTAATTTTGACACTAGATAGTGACAATGACCTATCTCAAGATTGAGCTGTCCAATTTAGAATTCCAAAATGGACCGCGGTCAATCTTGAGACCTTGAGATTGACCGGATTTCAAAACTGTTACCAACATGATGCAATGTTTGTTTGTTTGTATTAAACCGAAAGTAGTAGTCGCAAGTAGATCTACACTGAAAAAAAAGAAAGTTTTGAATATCTGCATATGTTTTCGATAACATTTTCATTGTAAATATACAAACAAGAAAAACATTTTGAATTAACATCTGACAGAGTGCTAGTATTCACACGGGAAAAAAACGAAGATTAAATATTAATTGACCTTTGATATTATTGGCTAAATTTTGACATACGCGTCATTTGACCAATTGAATCTTGTGAAATGTGGAACAAAAGTAAAAACATATTCGGCTGCGCCGAGAAAAAAAAGTGCATGCTCTCATGTCATATCCGTTTGAAATAAATTCTTATTTCTTTATTTCTGTGGAAATATCTATGCTGATGCAATGCTTATTTAAATAAATTCTTATAAATTAATGCAAAGCGGACATTTTTTTAATTTCTGAGAATCAGCCTTGGAGAAGTTTACAACCACCGCAGATTCTAAGGTTTGCATATAAACTTCACATTTCATGTTAATATTACCGCTTGAAGATATAAGTAAGCTCTTATGTTAATTTTGTATCCTGAGAATTTTTGTATGGAAAGTGCATGTATGTCAATTTTGTAATGTTTATCTTCAGATTCCCATACATCGAAATACCATGGGTAAGAGACTCAAGTTAGAACAGCAGATATCACGTTCATTTGTAAGCTAAAGTTTGAATACCTTAATTACAGTGTAATTACAGTGTGTGTTGGCAGTCATTTTCATCGCGTTCTGTTTCAGGTTCATCTGTCCATATATTATTTCTTGAACACAGACTTAGTGTCAATCCTGGCAAATCCAGAGAACTACCAGCATAGACTTTACTGGCTCACGGCGGGTAAGTGTAGATTAAACGTTTATAAGGTAACATTGCTGTGCAGTATGCAAGTAAAATATGCATTGGCAAATGCTCTCTTTTACTCTCTCTCACTCGCTCTCATTTCCTCTCGTTTCGATCGTACGGATCGTATGTGTGTTAGCAATACCATATGTATTATTGCTTTTAACTACATGTTTGTATTGGAAAGAGCCGTAATTGTAATTGTACTGTATATTATTTATCAACAATAAAATGCGTTCGTCAAAAATGTATGAAAGTAGCCGATTAGGCAAGATGCCCGCTTTTCCTGAATCGATGTTACTATTTGGTCATACGTACAAATCGGCAAAACTTGCATGATGGTAATCTGTCTCAAAATATGGTATTCATGCATTCTGATGTATTACGTTGTCGTTTCCATTTATTACAGATCGGTTTTACTGGGACAAATGGGATCCCATTAATTTTTCTGAAGGCCTATTTGCTATAGCGAACATACTCAGTTTCTTCCGCATATCATATCTCCTGCCGGCCAATCAGACCCTGGGACCACTCCAGATTTGTGTCGGAAGAATGATAAAGGTAATTCAGCTCTAAGTGTTCAAGTCATAACTGGTGTAAATTTAAAGAGTAACTTCACTTCAGGAACTGACTACATCAGATCCCAAACCCTACCCCCAACATCAAAGGGAAAAATTGACAAAGACCTCCCAACAAACAATAAATTACAAGTGATAAGCCGAGTCAGCAGCTGTTTCCCAAATAGGTGGCAATTCAGCTATCTTTTCTGAACTAAAAAATTTAGCCCAACAGAAGGGTTACAACAGACTAAGCAAATTATACGAAAAACATTTACCACCAATTTTACCAAAACGTGTTGAGACACCTGGTCATCCCGGGACGTCAGCAACACTACTGGAACACTGGAGCAAAAGAAGACCACCAGTTGAACCCCGGTGGGCCAAGAAACAGACAAACATCCGTCCCCAAGCAACTGATATATAGCTTTATGTAGGGGCTATCATAGAGTCTAAACCCCGACCTACCGGCGTGCAATTAAAGAGGACAGCAAAGTTGTCAACCGTGATTGGGTTAACAACTAAGCATGCAGACTGTCGCATTACATCTATGTTATAGCCAATGCGTTTAAATCGCATGCTAATTTTCTAAAATTGATCAGGAAATTCTGTTTTCCCTACGATTTTGCGTAATTTATATACTAATTTAAAGAGTAACTACACTTCAGGAACTGACTGAATCAGATCCCTACACCTATCCCCAACATCAAAGGGAAAGATTGACAAAGGCATCCCAACAAACAATAAATTACAAGTGATAAGCCGAGTCAGCAGCTCTTTCCCAAATAGGTTGCAACTCAGCTATCTTTATTGAACTCAATAATTTAGACCAACAGAATGGTTACAACAGACTTAGCAATTATACGAAAAACATTTAACAACTATTTTTACCTATTTTCTATCTTTATTATAGAAGGATTAAAATGAGAACACAATAAATTAAACAGCACCGAACATAAAACAAATGCAACCGCAACGAAAGTACCGCCTTGGGACGGTCAGTAATAACTGGGAGGGGGGGGGGGGGTAAACCGGTTTTACTGGGCCCAAACCTTCACACTCATCATCCACCGCGGTGCACACAATCAGTTGCTAGTTCGGTTCGTATGGAGGTCCCCTAAGTAACCATAAAATTCAGGTTCCGATAGGCCTTGTTGCAAATGTGACCTTAACCCTGTATTATATTTAGAAACCAATTCAAAGTGTCTACGATAAAATTTATAAAAAGGCTTTCCGAATTTTATGATACCGATACCCTGCTGTAAAAGCTTGACAGTCTAACTTGTATTACGAGCATTGAAATCAGCCAAATGACTAGACACCCTAGCGAAGCGAATAAGCTGAGAAATGTGAACACCATAAGAAGTGGTGCGGGGAACATCACCGTGGAAAAACGGAAAATTAACAGTGTCGAAATCACAATCATCTCGTTTGTCATAAATTTTAGACGAAACAAATCCGTCTAAAATAGATAAATGTAAATCCAAAAATTGGGCCTCGGTATCAGAAGTATTTTTTTTATTTAACTGCAATTCAACAGGATAAATTCGACTTACCAGTCCTTCAAAATAAGGATTGTCAATATTTAAAAGGTCGTCAGAGTATCTAGACGTTGAGCTGAATGATTCAATGACATGAGCTTGAGTATCACCAGAAAGAGACATCATAAAGTCTCTTTCATAGCAAAATAAAAACAAATCTGCTACAAGAGGAGCGCAGTTAGTACCCATCAGAATTCCTACAATTTGTCTGTGTAACTTAGTACCAAATCTGATGAAAATGTTATCTAGAAGATATACTAAAGCATCACAAACATTTTGGTAAGACCACATTTTAATTTAAAGAGTAACTACACTTCAGGAACTGACTGAATCAGATCCCAAAACCTATTCCCAACATCAAAGATTGACAAAGACATCCCAACAAACAATAAATTACTAGTGATAAGCCGGGTCAGCAGCTCTTTCCCAAATAGGTGGCAACTCGGCTATCTTTATTGAACTAAATAATTTAGACCAACAAAAGGGTTACAAAAGACTAAGCAAATTATACGAAAAAACATTTAACAACTATTTTTACCTATTTTCTATTTTTATCATAGAAGGGTTAAACCTTTTTTGGTCATCGGAAGTAAAAAAAACATGTTTATCATTACAGGCAAGATAAAGAGCACCCCCTCTCTGAAAAGTAGTCTCAATTAAATTTATTAGTTTTTTTTTATTAAATTATGGGGCAAAGTTGTATAGAGTGTAGAAAAATCGTATGTAGACAACTAGACGCGCGATATCCTCTTTAGTTTATCAAGAACCTCTGTAGAATTTTTGCCTGACCGTTTGCCTGACCATTCGTAAACTTTTTCACAGTACCTAATTACATGAATTTTGATAGCGGTAAGGCAAGAAGTTAATAATTTTGAAAGTTCAGTAGTGGTACAAGCACTAGAATTAGCAATAAACCTGGCTTTATATGGTCATTTATGAAGTTTAAATAACCAGTACATCGTAGGAAGCTTGTCCTGCCGTTCCTCTACATTTACAGAAAACTTGAGGGCTCTATCATTACAGTGCCTAAAGGCAACAGACTTTCTGTTTTAATGTGTTAATATAGTGTAACCGTCAAACAACAACAACGTTATTTGCAGCCTTGTCTGCTGGATCCAAAA
This sequence comes from Ctena decussata, assembly GCA_963989385.1. Lineage (NCBI taxonomy): Eukaryota > Metazoa > Mollusca > Bivalvia > Lucinida > Lucinidae > Ctena > Ctena decussata. The sequence continues at coordinate 73,811,603 of OZ022503.1, read as the reverse complement.
CATACTTATTATGAAACTGCTGGATACCCAACTTCAGGTGACGGAATGTTTATATAGGTCTAGGTGGCAAAAGTTTTGTGTTTTGGGAATAAAATTTAATACGTTGATCCATTACTTTAAAAACTTCGGAATGCTAGTACAATTTAGTCGGCAATTACAGATGTCTTAATTGTTTAATACATGTTTAGATATATTTGACAAAATGTGACAATATCATTTCGAGGGCTTAGTGCAAGACTAGTCTAACTCCATATTTTGAAACTTTTCAGGAGAAGCAAACATGATTATTACAGTACATAAACAAAATATTATTATAAAATGTGACAAATTTACGTAAAATATGGGAAGAAATGCTTACATTATTCAATTTTATTAATTTATTTTTGTTGAATTAGGTTTTTGTGACTTAGACTACTTTTGCGCTGAAAAGTTTAGTGCAAGACTAGTTTAACTTGAGATAGACATTTTCTTCAAATGCAAAATATATGTGCATTATAAAACAAATTTTAACAATGTTTTTAGCTTGAAGGCAAAAACTCAGTAAGCATATGCTGTGAAATAGCAATTCAACAACTTTAAACATTTAAATAGAACAATTCATAGAAATTGTTCTTGTTAGGGCAAAACTGTGCTAACTTCAAATCCACTTTTCATTAGCGCAATACTAGTTCATCTCAAGATAGACCAGTCTTGCACTAAGAAAAATGTGGAAAATATTTTGAAATGAAAATATTCCATGTTTTACTACTGAAAAACTGTTTACTAGAGTGTTAAGAAAACACTGTACATAGACCTATAAACAGTTAAAGAAAATGAGAATTTATATTTAAATTTATAAAACTGAAACTTAAGCCTTTTATCTATAGCATGCTGTCTAAACTCAAATTCCTCTCATTGAAGTAAGACTAGTCTTGTACTAAAGATTTTGCTGAGCTGGCTCTTAGACTACTGTTAAATTAGGACTAAAAGCATGTTTTGTAAGAACATGAATCCTTATATTTTCAGAGAATGTGTATTTGACCATCAAGTTTTCAAAACTGCAAAAAGTGACTTTATGAATAATAGTGAGTTAGACTAGTCTTGCACTGAGCCCTCGATATAAATTGGCCGAAAGTACTACAAAATGGGTTTTAACACTTACGTTACTATTGTACCAGTAGAAGTGGTTAGAGGCCTACGCACACCCCGCGAGTACCATCGCGTAAATATGAGAAATCAAAGAAGGTTTAATTAAAGACTTTGACGAATGGACAGACGAACGGTTAACGGATGGAAGTGCAAATGCTATATACCCTGAAGATCGCATGTCGAGTACAAAATCAGTGCAAGTAATACAAAGGTTTTCGTCAGCTCATCTGAACACAAAGTGCTCATGGTGAGCAACTGGGATCAATAACTATCCGTGTTATGTTTTTCGTTCGCCATCAGTAATTGCTAATGACGTCAGCAATAAGAGTCACGTGCTCACAAACAGTTAATTGTTGCGGAATAAAGCACAAACTGATATAGGCGCACTGTGTTAGAATTTCTGTTTAGCATGTATATCTTTTCATCAGGACATTCTGAAGTTTCTGGTTCTTTGGGTTTTGGTGTTAATAGCATTTGTGATTGGTCTACAAAATCTGTATTGGTACTACAACGTAAGAAGTAGCATAGAAGTAGAGCAAAGAGATTTCGAAGTCCCGGCCAAAGACGCTTTCGGAGAGTAAGTAATGACATCCATTTTTCAATAGCGCTTGAAGACTTAAATATTGTCTACAGAATGTATTAATATATAGCTATCATGACACATGCGCTTATGGCCGTCGTCAGAGTAGTACACTTATTATACATGCTTATCAATTGGTAAATATAATCACATTCCTTCCTTATTTTGATTGTTAAAAGTGTTTTGGTTACGAGGGTCGTCCAAAAAGTTCTGTCGCTGGACTCATAACTTTGCCCACAGACGTGACAGCTTACCACGGTTTGCAACAATCAAAAGAACAATCTCTTATCTTCATACTGATATCAGGTAAATGGTGAAAACATGCCATCTGGTTTAGTTATAAGTTCAGATACAGACCTTATATTTGACACTGGCCTATTTTCACGATTTTTGTTTTTCTGCTGGCTTGCTTCATGCTGCATATCTCGTCTATTACCTATCGCAGGATTCTGAAATTTTCAGGGTTGCTGTCTATTGCATTTTGTGGGACACTACATAAAAATCAGCGACTTCTGTAAATTATATGCGATGCAAAATATTGATATATGAAATATGGTGAAATTCACAGTCACGTGATTTTCAAGGACCCGCTGTGCCTTCATTTTAGGGATCTTTTCTGAAATTTTGATTGAGAACACATTGTCATGATCAACAGCAGTAAAGATATGCTTCAGAATTTAAAATATTATACGTTTATGAAGCTTTTGAACTTATAACATGACCTAGTCGATTTTCCTATGGCGTTGTTTGCATAAAGTTTAGGTTACGAAATGCTGTAAACTCTTTAAAATGGACAGAAGAACTTGGAGATTTTTACGTTGTGTTTATTAGCACCTGAGATATCTTAGGCACCGGTCAGCGATAATAGACACCCTTCATTGATTATTGCCGGAGTTGCATCTACAAATTTGCCAGTAGGGTGAGGGTACCCTTCTTTTGATGCAGATTGTGAATGCTATGTCATTGATACGAGAATCAGTATTTTACTGCTATATGATAAAAAACAGGGTTTCTAAATGGTTTTTATCTTAGGTGAATAGCACTTTTCGTTTTCGAGATATAAGCCAGTGACAGAACTTTTTGGATGACCCTCGTATAAAGTACATATCGAAAAGAAACAACATAAGTCTGATACTACAGATCGTATCAGTATTTGCCTTTGCGCGTTATCTGGTAACCTTTCGAGATTGAAAGGCTTGAGGAAAAGCGACATCAAAGATAATACCTGTTCCAAAGAAATTTTATTTCGGGACCAATCATTATATTTGAGGCAGTCGCCAATGAGCATTAATACGTCTTGTAGATGAAATTTGCAGCTAGTTCTACTCAACTTACTTTGTTTTTCTTTGAAATACGTACTCGTTGAAAAATAAAACATGATGCTGATCGCACTATACTCATATGTAGTTGAGTATAGTAAAATACGCTTTTCCTTAAATGTATAAAAAGGTAAAGGTTTCCATAAGTCTTGTGGCAGAAGCCCACTGTATATTGGGCAGAGCGTATGAAAGGCGGAACCCATCCTTCCTTGATTCGAAAAAATGTTCCCATTTACTGCAAAGTGGATATAGAGAGGTTTCCAGTCGCTTGATATACCCGCGCCGTGATTCGAACCCTGCACCATAATCGAGTCGCTGTAACTAGTCGACCACGACATAGATAAATATATGGTTCCTTTTGTAATACGTATATCATACTCATTGCTTTAGGATAACGGTGGCGAAAATAAAAGATATTCTGTTATGTCATTAAGGCGGACAGAAGGTATAATTATGCTAGTAGGTCATTTTGTACAAAAAAAGTAAAGCGACAATATACCAAAAGTATGTGCACTTGACGTTGTTTGTCCGACTAGACTACGAATATGAATAGCTGAAATTGAAATGTCCACTTAAATACGCTCTGTTACGTTTGGTCCCTCTTTAATTACCTGCTAGTGTTAAAACAATAACGATGCATCGTATGATGTTGCATGACGTTCTTGCGACATTAGTCAAGTCTGTAATATTGCATCACTGTTTAAACGACGTTGTTAGGACGTTATATGCTGACTGCGAACAAGTATACCTTATTTTTTCAGTTCCATCAAAACATTCCGAACTGTATTCTGGTCTATTTTCGGTCGTGGTGAAGCCAATGTTGTGCAGATTAATCAGTATGACAATCACGTTACAGAGGACTTTGGGTATATTATATACGGAGCTTTCAACATTGCAATGGTCACTGTTCTGTTAAATATGTTAATTGCAATGATGGCGAGATCATATCAAGCTATAACAGTGAGTAGTATTATAACATAACAATCTCCATGGTTATAAATGCTTTTCTTTTTCAAATAATTTGTATTATGTTATTCCGGTTTCTGACCTAAAATATTATTGCGATCAAAATTGCAATAGAAGAGAAATATCTGTACGACAGCCAAGGTAAGTGATTATCAAGAAACCGACTTTACATTGATTAGCAAGCAACCCACTTTATATCCGCCCCATAACGATAACGTTCTCGGACTCTCTTTAGATAATGTATGCTCAAAAGTCAAAGTAATTATTTAATAGCATTTACTTTTTAGTTGTCTTTGAAGCATGGATTTTACATACGTTTAATTAAATGTCTAATTGTTTACATTTGTGTTCTGCAGAATTTTTCTCTCCAAAGCATATTTTCAGGTATTTTGTTATCAAAGATTTGTTCTGCTATAAAAGCATGAGTGACCCTCGGATAATACATGGTTGTTAGCAGGTAAAGAGATGGTGCCTTTTTTGAGACCATACGATGTTTTATAAAACAACGCCTAAATATGCATCAAAAAGGAAGTAAATTAACAGAGTTCAGAAATACATACAATAATTCTGAAAAGACCATATCAAGGAAACAAAAATGGCAGACTCGGTTTCATTGAGTCTGTTCATGTGCAGTAATTTTATATTGCAACATTGCCCCCCCCCCCCCCCCCCCCCCTACCCCTCCCCTAGCATCGGCTTGAGCGGAACTATATTTTTAAACTGACACATAATGAGCTCAAATAATTACAAAGGACCAGAAAGTACGTAATATAAAAGTTTTCTCTTCAAAACACTGAACCGGCTTGAGATTTACATGTACGTCAATTATCCCATCTTTAAACTGAAAATTAAGATTATCACACTTCGAATCAGATACTGTAAATTCTATGTTTGCATAAAACATCATAAACGTTTTTGGGTTTCGCTAAAATCTTTACGCAAAGGCACACCATAATGATTTAACTGCTAATGCAATATGCCAATATAGCTAAACTCATTTTTCTTATTTCGAAGCCAGAATAATTAATTTTTGCATTAGGGTAAACTCTATGGAAAAAAGTTACCAATTAGACATTTTGTTCCGTTATACATATATGTATATGTAGCTATTAGGTACACCATTTTTAACCCTACATAATATCTTTTCGTTTCGCAATACAGGAAGAATCAGATGTTGAGTGGAAGTTTGCAAGAAGCCAACTATACATGGAGTATATAAGTAACGACCACGTGCTGCCTGTACCGTTAAATCTCGTGCGAATACCACGTGCAATGATAGAATGGTGTTGTGATTGCTGTGACACGGAAGAAGAAGACGAAGTCGAGGAACAACAGGAAGTGATAATGAACGGCAAAAACGTCAGTAAAAACTTCAGTGCTCCCGTCACTAAAAATGGGGTTGAGGTGTGTACCGTGTTTAACCCTTAATGCGCCAAAAAGCAGACGACAAAATTTACGTCTGCAGAATTTTAAAAAGTGTCTCGTCAAAGCGATATCATATTGAGAATTCGAACTTTAGAGGGCAAACAGTGTACATTCAGGTGAGGTGGCTCATTATGAGCCACCTCATCTGGATCTACACTTTTAGCCAATTCAACAATTTTAATTTTTGGCGCTTTAAGGGTTTAGTTGCAATGTAAATTTTTCATTAAAAGGAAGGATACTTTTTCAGAAGAAGCAACTCCTCCATTTCAATTTTGCCTCCCTATTCTAAAGGGTTGGACGCTAGAAAGAGAGAGTTTGATCCAAAATGAGTGAATTTGTTCTTTCATGCGTCCCAAAGTATGACCCCTAAACGACCCACATTTGAAAAAATGACGGAACGTTTCAGGGTGCATCCATTCACTGTAAACTGCTATTAGACATAGCTTTAGTAGGTGAGCTTAATCTTGAAACAATGGTCATAGACAATTGCTCTTCGGTTTGCATGGAGATTGGGTAATGATGTCCTCTGTTTCTAAACCTGGACTTAATATCCAAAATCATGTCGCAGATGCCATGCTATACAATATGCCATAAGCAAAGGAATACAGTCGACGCTCGTTATATCAAACAGTGATATCTCAAAGTACCATCATATATCAAAGAATATAATTTGGAGACAATTCCTTATTTCTTTACAGTTCAACTCATGTTATAACAAATTACTGGTACCTGAAAGTAAATTGTCTGTGACCAGAATAAAATACTTTGAGATATCAGTAACTTGAGATGATATGCTTAAACTCTATTGGACTTTATTATTTTTTTCTAGCGCATCTCTCTGTGCCAGTCGGTACTTTTGTTAAAAATGCAATTTAAATGACAGTTACTAGTTCCTAGGATATAATAAAAGACATGAAGCACATGAGCAGCATTTCTGCAGTTTGATATGTCAGGACTTTAAATCTTGAATGAGTACTCTAAATATCTTTTTATCATTTCAAGAATGACTGTAACATGTTTTCACAACATTTTTTTTTATATTCGAGTAAATGAGATACACGCAGAACAAAGATAAGCAACGGTTAGTATTAGCTTTTATGTTTTCATTGGTCGACTATTCAATGAACTTTTTCAGGATAGAAAATCACACAAACCAATTAAAGTCTAGTAAACTTATCTACCTTACAGTTTGGACAGCTCCATTTCTAATATAACGGGTAATCAACCTCAATTAAATCAAAATTTTCGCATATAAAACATTTGAGCCGCGACACGACAAAACCAACAATGTGGTTGTGCGCCAAGCGCAGACTCAGATCAGTCTGGGCATCCACCCAGTCTGATCAGACTCTTCGCTAAGCGCTTAAAGGGTAGCTAAGGGTCTAAGCTACCGCTATGCGGACAGCGAAGATTCTGATCAGACTGGGCAGATGCCCAGGCTGTTCTGAGTCTGCGCTGGGCGCACAACCACATTGTTGGTTTTCTCGTGTCGCGGCTCATTTTATTATTTCTGGATTATGAACAATTCTTATTTTTTTATAGCCATTACAACCCAGTAGAAGCATTGATATAGACGGGCCTGACACTAATATAAACGAGACGACTCCTACAGAGAAGAGCGAAACTCGCCGAACCCGCTCGGAGCCGCGACCAAGCATACCTGGGCTACTCGAGGGCAAGACAACATATCAGGTACCTATTATGTACATTAACTTACAGAATCACAGAGGGAACATATCAATTTTCATCTTCCCGGAGCATGAGGGTATATTAATACAGGTATATATGAGCCGCGACACGAGAAAACCAACAATGTGGTTGTGCGCCCAGCGCAGACTCAGATCAGCCTGGGCATCCGCCCAGTCTGATCAGAGTCTTCGCTGTCCGCATGGAGGTAGCTTAGACCCTTAGCTATCCTTTAAGCCCTTAGCGAAAAGTCTGATCAGACTGGACAGATGCCCAGGCTGATCTGAGTCTACGGTGGGCGCACAACCACATTGTTGGTTTTGTCGTGTCGCGGCTCATATAAAGGTGTCATTTTACATGAGCATAATCAATTTAAGGAGTTGGGGACAGAGATTGGGTGTGAGGCTCTGTCGAGCATCTTACCGTTTATTTAAAAGTTTAATGATTTTGATGATAAAGGAGCACACAAATATTGCATTCATTTTGCCATTTTCTCATCAATCAGCAAAAATTGGTTGCCTTACTGTTGTCATCTTTGTTTAATTATGAAAGTGCTTTTTTCTTGCTTTACATGTTTACTGTGATGATTCACTTATGAGATGAAGACCTAAACGAGAACAAAACCACATAAATCATGAAGAAGCAAGGGCGAGAACTGGAGCTTTAAAATCTATTTAAGACCCTGACACCATTTATAACTGAATGTTTCAAAATAGTGCTTCCGTTGTGGTTTGTGGATTTTATAATCTCAGTTTAGCCTTTCAGCTCATATGTGAGCTTATAAAATAGCCGGGCATCCGTCGTCCGTCGTCAACATTTTCAAACATCTTCCCCCCTGAAATCACTGGGCAGATTGAAACCATCGTTGATATGGAGCCTTTATATGGTAAAAACCCTTCATAAATCTTCTCCTCCTGACCTGAAAGGCCAATGACCTTGAACCTTAAAAAATGTATCATTGGGGACTCAAGCCCAACATAGTGTAAACAAATAAGGACCATATGATGACCTTTACCTACTGTATGACAAGGCCAGCTTTGGTACATTATGTTTCTATATGAGTAAATGCTTAAACACTGGGAAATATTGTTAACTAATTGGCCAGAGAAGATTTTATGTTGCTAAAGGTCAATATCAATTTTTGACTCCTGTAGCATCAGAGACTAAAACTCACTTTATTTTTTCTTTCAAATGATTAACTTATGTTGACCTTTACCTAAATTTCGGCAAGGTCAACCTTGGTATGCTGTGCTTTATATGGGACAATCTCTAAACAGTGGAATGCTTAGAAACTGATTGAGTCTTAGATATGATATTTGCTTTAAGGTTCTGCAGTACACTTCGGCCATTTTGGACCATATTTCTGCATAAAATCACATCTAATCACAGCCCAAATAAAGCAAATTTTTGAAATAAAAGTGGTTCTTTCTCCTAGATATAATGAAACTGTATCTCTAAATGTACAGAATGCTATTGTAAAAGGTACCTTTGAAGAGTTCTCATTTTTTTCGTTTTTCTCTCACATGGTCAAAATTTGTCTAAGTCCATTTTATACAAGAAAGTGTTGATATTATCCCCGTGATGTCACATGATATTATTCAAGCATTACTGAGTTTGTCCTCCTGAACACACTGTTCACCCAGATGCAACAAGTTGGTGCCCATGCCAAAACATGCTCATATGAGTTTATGGGAAAATGCACTTTTTGAAGTGCGTGCTACTATTATTTGTCTGTGTATTGTTACAGAAGTGCTAGGAATTTGCCATCAGTGTTGAAGGCAACAATTTCCAGCAGCTAAGCCTGGGCAAGTAATTGAATCTGTGGGGGCTTTGAGCCTAATGTGAAGCCATATGTCAGTTATGAATCATTCTTTCTATTCTGTAATGTTAAGTGCTTATTTTGAACAGTTTTTCATAACGATGTTCTGTATCATCAATTCAATATAATGATTAAAACGTCCATCTCTGTGATTTACTTGTCTTTTAAAAATCATGTTATAACAAGTGATAAACAGCCTAGACTTCTCATTTGCTCCTTACTTGGAGCTCTTTACTCCATTTGTTTGGCTGGTCACTCCTTTTTTTCAGAGAATAGTCCACTCTTGATATCTGAAAGTCAAAGTTCATCTCAAACTACTGGTAGCTCAAAGTCAATTTTCTGATCCCGGAAAATTTATTTTGAGATACCAGTAGTTTATAATAACAGGAGATGAAATATGTCCAAAACATTTTCTTTGATTTAAGAGGGTACTTTGAAATATCAGTGTTTGAGATAACAAGAGTTATCTTAACTATATCGTAAAAACTGCATTATCGTAAAAACTGCAATATGGGACGTCTACGTTTTCTCAAGATATCTGTAAGCGACTCTTATTTCAACATCCTACTGAAAACCCTGGAGGGATTTTCATTCTGTTCACAGGGGCCGAAAATGCCGAGCCCTATTGTCGATGGAAATATCATTAAACTCATGCAGAATTGACAATGTTTAAAAAAACAAACAAGGTTTGGGGAAAAGGCAACATTCTCAAAATACTTTGAAAAGCTCTGGCACATACATGTACTACTTAAATCAATATAAAAGCTTAATTTTGTCATGCTTTTAGCAAATTTAAAGCCTATTGTATTTCTTCCAATAAATCTAACAAACACTCCTTCCCTTATTTTTCTGTAAAGATTGACAAAATTACAAAGAGATTGGCTCCAGACCACCATTTTTTATTCATTGACATATTTTTTTCTAAAGAGTTTCATAGATCGACCCTAGGACTAGCACTGCCCCTGGCATTTAATAAGACACATACAGTACTTTCTCAGTAATGTGCCATTATGGATAGCTAATTATGGAAGTTCTTTCCGCGTTGATTTTTCGTATAACATTGTATAGTCTCTCATACCTGCAGGGGAGTTTTTTATGGCCCTACCAAACATTTATCACCTAATGCAGCAAGAATAAAAAAATCTGATGGATGAGCTTCTGGAATCAAAGAATGAAATTAGCAGACTCTGTTCATGTGCAGTTATTTGCAACTTTACTGCCCATATATCCCTGCCCAGAAAGATTGGATAGAAAAAAAATGAATTGGATAAAAAAGTCAGCTACAAACAATCCCCATAAAGCACCTACTGCAAGTACAGCATAGCCTTGTCCCAACATTGGCCAGTATCAGCAGTACTCCCCAGTGCTAAAGGCTGTCTTGGCATCTTCGCCCTCCCATTTATCTCCAAGTGTTAGAATTAATACTATATTTGTGACATGAAATTAAAACTGCCCATAGAATGTTCTCCCCTATTTCAATTGTTCTGTGTACAACTGGATATCCGGAGTGTTTGACAGCTATGCTGTGATACATATATTTGCTTGTAGACATTTAAGCCTTGCATTTGTGATTTTGAGTCAGAAACTTGATTCATGATAATTTAGATACAGAGTTTAAAAAATAAATTTCACAAACATGTGGCTGAAACAGAATATGTTAGTATCATGCATCTAAATCCATTTGATAAGACAGTTATAGATTTTTTTGATTGTTTTTGAAGAGACCCCCCCCCTTCCCTCCCCCATTCTTGAAGCTGAAAAATAGTGATATCACTCATTCAATGTCACATCAACGTATAAAGTTATACAGTCAGAGAAGGGTGCAACAGGCAACATTATGCAGCCATTAAAACGATGGTAATACCATTTTAGCTACCAATACAAAGTGGCTGTTGACTGAGAACATGGTAGCAAAAATTACCAGTAACAATGAACGATACTATTGTTAGTGTCTGTCGACCGAGCTGAAAGTGCTGTTGATTATCTCTGTCAACAGCCACTTTTGCGTGTATGGCTAATGAATGTTTCGGTCGACAGCGCAGGTAGGAAAATTGGTATTACTCACTTTTAAATGTGGAATATTCAACCTGCATATCAAAGATATTTTTCAGGGTTATTCCACAACATATGTCTAAACAAACACACAACCAAATCCACATATCCACCCACACACCAAATTTTTGACAGAGACATGATGCATACTGACATATGTGGTCAGAAGAAACAATGATGTTTGCTATAGGACTTTATAAGATTGTAAATATGGCAACAGTTTCACAGGTAACTTCCAGAGGTGAAATAGGTATTGAATATAAGGCCAATAAAATGATACATGTGTGTTTTCAGTAACATTTGATTTCCAATATAGATGGTATATCAGACTCGTTTTATATAAAAACAACTATATTGAGACATTAGGGAGCCAATATGGGTGACTAAGGGAATACCCAAGAAATCTTTCCAAACAAGTCGGTGTTGCAGTGGAAAAACTCAAGACATCACTGACTTGCCTGAAACATGCAACTTTTTAATGTAAACCTAAGCAGGGTATGTCAACACTTTCTTGTATAAAATGGACTTAGACAAATTTTGACCATGTGAGAGAAAAACGAAAAAAATGAGAACTCTTCAAAGGTACCTTTTACAATAGCATTCTGTACATTTAGATATACAGTTTCATTATATCTAGGGGAAAGAACCACTTTTATTTCAAAAATTTGCTTTATTTGGGCTGTGATTAGATGTGATTTTATGCAGAAATATGGTCCAAAATGGCCGAAGTGTACTGCGGAACCTTAAATGGTTAACTAAATGAGCAAATGAACATAATATCTTGCTGAAGGCCAATGTCATTCTTTGACCTTGTTCAAGGTCACTGAAATTCTGTCGCCGGTCAACATTTTCAAAAATCTTCTTCTCTGAAGCCACTGGGCTGTTTGAAACCAAATTTAATATGGCGCCTTCCTTGATCAGGGATGCAAATTTGTGGTCTTGGTCTTGGTCACATGACCAATATTGTCGCCATGTTCAAACATGTTTAAAACCTTACCAAAATCGTCTTCTAATAAACCCAAAGGTCATTGACCTTGAAACTCTGTATATAGCACCAGTAACTCAAGCCTATCATAATGTATTCAAATGATGATCGTAGGTTGACCTTGACCTTATTTATGGCAAGGTCAACTTAAATACGTATTTCTTTTTACGGAGAAAAGCTTACAACTGGGTTTCTTAGAATATAATTAAGTCTAAGGTATAATAGTTGGTATATATGGTCAACAAAAAAGCAGATTGGCGCTAAAGATCAAGGTCTTTTTTTGACCTTGACCTTTGATCAAGGTCACTGAGATTCTGTCCCCTGTCAAAATTTTTAAACATAGCTTCTGAAGCCATTCGACCAATTGAAGCCATATTTCGTGTGGAACTTTCTTTAATAAGGGGAACAAAAATGTTCAAAGCTCCATTCCTCGTCATACATAGGGTCATTTCTCAGGAGGACCCCCATTTTTTCAAGGATTAAATAAATGACAATTACAGTAAATAATGCTTTTAGATTTTTAGGGCTAAACACAGTTCTGTTGTAGACCGCGCATCAGTTGATTGACTTGGTAATTGGTATGAATTCCATCCCGATGGCAAACTTGCCTTCATTAGCATATTTTATCTCTCCTTCTAAAACGTAGACATTATTATCAAACGCATGTTAAGATTTGGCTACTTGGATTTATCCGCTTTGGTGCCGCAACACAATGCTACTATATGTAATCTTCTGCTGATATTATTGGATGGTTTTCGTTTAACGGCCCTTTGAACTTCATTTCCGTTATTTCGGACCAACGGGGCAAATAGCCTTTTTATGTTGAGGATGAAATGAGCCGCGACGCGAGAAAACCGACAATGTGGTAGTGCGCCCAGCGCAGACTCAGATCAGCCTGGGCATCCGCCCAGTCTGATCAGAGTCTTCGCTGTCCGCATGGAGGTAGCTCAGTCCCTTTGCTACCCTATCAGCACTTAGCGAAGAGTCTGACCAGACTGTGCGGATGCCCAGGCTGATCTGAGTCTTTACTGGGCGCACAACCACATTGTTGGTTTTGTCGCGTCGCGGCTCCAATAGTGCACGGGCTCGAACGCATAGCCAAAGTAGGACTCGAACCCGGAAGAAATACGCTATAAGCACAGGGTGGTATACTCTAGGCCAGTTGGATTGGATGATACCGAGTAACATTACACACGATTTCAAAGATAAAGTACAGACAAGTCATGATTTTTACCACTTTGTGAAGTAAAATTTCCCCCCAGCAAAATGAATTAAATTTCCTAAAATTATTATTTTTTGTTTCAGAAAGTTATGCAACGTATTATACAGAGATACATATTTGATATACAAAGAGAAGCCGAAGTTACTGAAGGTACGTCTTAAGGCAAACGGGTACACTTTCAGTGGAGGCAACTCTGTCGTTTTCATTGTTGCTCTCGCTTTAATTGGGACTTACTCTTACATGAAAGAATAAGCTCTCCTTTAGACATTTTGCCTCCTTTTTTAATTGAACAAACTGTTACGAAACTGTTACGAAAAGGGTTAGCTCCTCAAGGAGAGATTCTTTCTTTAAGTGTGGACCCCATTGTAAAAGGTCTTTGTCTTCCAGGGGCCACTAGCTCGAAGCTGTCATAACGCCTACGATGATCGTATGACCATCGTAACGTTGTAGTTGTAGATAAATTGACTAACCGGAAACAGTCGTAAATGTTATCACAAACTCGACATCATCGTAAGTTAAAGTCTCCCTAGTCCTATCAAAGGTAAAAACCGTCAAAATTCAAATCATTATGAAAACTGTACAGCCTTCGGAACTGATGAAAATATGTCGGTTGATGTGCGTTTTTGTAGCATATAACTGGCAAAAAAGAAGGAACAAGGTATTTTGAAAAAATGATAAGTCTCTCCATAAAAATGCGGGTTTCGTCTCTGGTTCCCCGTTAAGCAATACAATAATGCAATAGCGGCTCAATCAATTGGATCCTTGCTATATTTTTACCGCCTGTACGTTGTATTTTTATCATGAAATAAATCTTACGAAATCGAAAGTAGGTCAGTTTGGTTGGCAACTAAAATGACCTAGTTATTTTTTAAAATCTATTTTATGGTAAACTCAAGGACGTTTTGATTTTTCAAAGCCGGCTAATCACGATAATAATCAATAGCGAAACTTTTGTGAGACGTTTGCAGCGATACCTCACGATAAAATATTCCATGCTGATAGAGCAATGGGGCCTTTAACGACTACTCAGTAGCAGTCGAACAGCATTCGTAACTTTATAGCAATATTATTTCATGGCCCAGATAGCAATAAGAGGGTGAAATCGCCTAGTTCATCCGTCCTTTTGCAACAAATGTATGCGTAGCTATTAATCGGAATCGACCATGAATCGGGATTGACTAACCTTTTTACTGAAATGTAGCGCACAGTGTCGTCTGTAACTGGAGGTCAAAGGTCACATTAAGATTGTTCATGACGATATTTCCATCGCACTGTTATTGTGGTTGTCGTTCTTTTGCCTTACGTCCACGGTAAAACAGCTATTATAATAGTCACATCGGGACGGTCAATTACCCTAACCACACTATTCCTGGGCAGTCTTAGGCCTCCTAAGCGGTTAACCAGTACTAAATGCAAATACTTGCGCCAGTAACTGACAACTGCTCTTCTTAAATCAGCATGGAGGTCTTGGAAGTTGTTGGGCGGGTCAACGTCCATAGTCAAAGTCTTAGATCAGATGTTAATCCACCTTCTTTTTTTGCCCTCCTGAATAAATTAGATAAGTCTTTGCAGAAAAGTTTAAAACTTCTCGTATGATGCAAAATTATATATGAGTCACAATACTTGCGGGCTAATGTGACCGGGACTGCATTTTCAAGGTCGCAGGAGGATTCATTACGTCCCCCCAACAAAGGTAAGGGGGGACATATTGTTTTCAGTGCGGATCCCGAGCGTCGGCGTTGGCGTGACAGTTTCTTGCGTGCGCAATATCTCTTGAAGCAATGAATGGAATTTCACCAAACTTGCATGGTTACATTATTGGGACCAGTTTAAGAGCTGATTAGATTTTGGTGACCTTGACCTCATTTTCAAGGTAACTGGAGGACTTAGATGACAATTTCATGTACCAACTTAGAGTGCGCGATATCTCTTGAACCAGTTGATGGAATTTCACCAAACTTGCATGGATACATTATTGACACAAATTTAAGAGCTGATCAGATTTTGGTGACCTTGACCTCATTTTCAAGGTCACTGTAGGACTTCGATGACAATTTCATGTACCCATGTTAACTCCTGAACCAATAGATGGAATTTCAACAAACTTGCATGGATACATAACTGGGATAAGTTTAAGAGCTCATTAGATTTTGGTGACCTTGACTTTATTTTCAAGGTCACTGGAGGACTTCGATGAGAATTTCTTGTACCCACTATATCTCCTGAACCAATGGATGGAATTTTCATCAAACTTGCATGGATACATTACTGGGACAAGTTTAAGAGCTCATTAGATTTTGGTGATCTTGGCCTTATTTTCAAGGTCACTAGAGGACTGAGATAACAATTTTCTATTTCCACAATATCTCATGAGCCAATGAATGGAATTTCACCAAACTTGCTTGGATACATCACTGGGACTAGTTTAAGAGCTGATTAGATTTTGGTGACCTTGACTTTATTTTCAAGGTCAATGGAGGACTTACATGGCAATTTCTTGTACCTATAATATCTCATGAACCAATGAATGGAATTTCGCCAAACTTGCACGGATACATTACTGGGACTAGTTCAAGAGCTGATCAGATTCTGGTGACCTTGACCTCATTTTCAAGGTCACAGGAGGACTTAGATATGTGAAAATTTCACTGAAGTTGATATAGCGCATTAGTCTTTGGCTTGAATTCAACTTTTCTTTCATAGATATACTTTTGGGACGATCTCAAGAGTTTACTGTGTTTTGATTACCTTTACCCTATTTTCAAGGTCAAAAGCTAACATAAAAATGTTTATTTTTTCTCTTAAAAAATAGTTCTATCTTGATCCAATTGACATATATTCATCAGACTTGCATGAATATATTGTTATGACAGGTTTAAGACATGTTTAGTATTTGGTGACCTTGACCCATTTTTCAAGGACATAGTCATATATGTAGGATATCTTTAGAACCAGTGGATGGATTTTCTCCAAACTTGCCTAGATATTTTACTTGTACATGCTTTATATTCATAGGGGATGGGAAATGGGCTGGTGGGGGACATAAGTTTTTCTCTGAAAAACATTTCTAGTTTTTAAAATGAAGTTATCGTTTGTTGGAACCTGTAGATTTACTTTCACCAAAATTTCAAAGAAAATATTTGGACGATCGAAATCGACCCTTATCCCTTTTCAAGATCACTGGATAATTTTTTCCTGAAATTAATTATGCTTTTTCAACTACAGTGGGTAGATATTTGGTTTAAACAATATTTATTCAATGTAAATTACATAGTTACAAGAAAAGTACAATATAACATGGTACAGGATCTGACGGTAAGCGAAACGCTTGTATTAAAGTCATCTCCTGAGATCTCTCAGGGTAGATATTTAAACATGGATGATTCAATTGATGGACTAAGCTACACATGTGTTAAGAGACTAGAGACCTTCATCTCATTTAAAAGGTCACATGAGGATGTAACAGTCCCTTCGGCATGTTAACTTAGTAATATTTAGCAGAAAATAACACCGTTGGAAAAGCGCAGGTGGGTGTTCATCCGTTTTGTGAAAAAACAAATCAGTGGCAATCTTCAAAAATGAGAAGAAAGATAAGATTAACAAGACTGAAATGATAATAATAACAGAATAAAAATCATCACCAGCAACAAGCACAACAGCCCTAGTAGTAATATGTCTCCCTTCGTCCGACATTGACGAAGGGAGACTAATGTAATAATATTACTACTAAACAGGCCCGTCCTTACCTTAGTGGTCCAATACAGTTTGGACAACTTTGACCCAATGTTTAGGCAACGTACATAAAGCTTGGACAATGTTGGGAAGACTGTGCACCAACGCTGCGTATTTACTGCGTACCAGACGGATTGCAGAATCAGAAAAGTTTCACTTCATCTTTGCGCCACCCTACTTCCCCTCATTATTTGGACTGATAATGTTGACAGATAACTTATGATTATTCTGAAGGTTAGTACACAGACCATATAAAGGCCGAAAAGTTTGGGTAACAGAGCGTTTAGATCTTTGTTCCTGAAATAATAATTATAACAGCATTTATCATATGACGTCGCATTCGAGAGTGTAATAAAGCCATGCATTAAAAACGATAATCCACTAGTGGATTAAATATGCAAATTACGTCGTAACGTTATGCGTTGACGTCCATAAAACGTTGCGTTTTCTAATGGCGAAATTGTGACGTTTACGTGCAAAATTTGCTAATAAAATGCGAGTTTAGTGTCATATGATAAATAGAATCTTGCATTTGTGCTCCTGTATTATTGAATTTATTAAACTCGTTGGGGGAAACCGATAAGATGCTCGGCAAAGCCTCGCATCTTATCTTTTTCTCCAACTCGTTTAATAAATTCCATAATACATGAGCACTCATGTAAGATCCTCTATATAAAACACGATCATCTCGCCCATGCAGCAAGCACAGCAGGCCCATCCTTACCTAGTAGGCACATGCGGTTTGGCTGACGCTGACCCAACGTTTTCAGGCATTGTTCATGAAGCTAGGACAATGCTGAATAGACGTTGTACCAGCGCTTTTACTGCATACTGCATACCAGGCGGACGCCAAAATCAGGAAAGTTTCTCACCAACTTTGCTCCACCCTACCGCGTCCGTACTTTTCAACATATAATGTTGACATATTTCTTATAATTTAGCTTAAGTATACAAAATAGACCATATAAAAACCGAGACATTTGGGCAATGGAGCTTTAAGATCTTTCTTCCCAATAAATTAAATTGTAATGGTTGACACAGACACGTCAGGCTAACAAGCCACGGCGATGCAACTATTATGTAACATTTTACGTTACATAATATGTGCATATCGGTAACCCGTACGCACCTAGAGTTTACTTTTCATTCAAAAAATGTCATCGTTACCTACTTGTATATGGAATCGATTAGACTACACTCTTAAGCTGCAAAGGTAGATAAGGCCTGTTTTCTCTCACGGTGCTCAACGGTAGTGATTTCAAACAATTTAATGCTTCGAAAACTTACGATACAATATATCAATTTGATCAAGGGACCGCGACTTTTAGCACTTTCGAACATTGAATATTCGCATTACCCTATTCATCTAAGAGATTTTGCAATATATACTTGTACTAGCCTCTAATCAGACTTTGCGGATGTGCAGACTGATCTGAGTCTTTGCTGTTCACATATGCTATAATCGGTCTTACCGCACGAAAGATCTCAGATAAAAAATCTCTTTAACATGTAATTCATTGATAAGAAGAAAAAAAACTAAAAAGAAAAAAAAAACTGATTTACATACAATTTATTGAAAACTTGTCAAATGGAGGAAAATATCCCAGATTTTTTTGTGAAATCACAGTATTTGATCTAAACGTTCGCATTTCTGTTTTTTTTTCCGGTACAGTGTATAATGACAAATATCTTTTGTGTGTGTTCGTGACTTATTCCTGAAAGCAAAACTTTCTTTCATAGACAGATAATAGACAAAAGTGTACGCCACACTTTATGTTTGTTTTTCTCACTTTAAAAGTAAATTGCACACTAAATCAGGACATTTTTCGTGATTAGGAAGTTATTGCTGCATGTAAGATACCATCCTATTGAAAACCGCGGGCATTGAACTCCTACTGGTCAACCGTTTTATTTGTTCACTTATTTTACCCATACTCTTCGTTCCCGTATATAAGATGCAATACACCAAAGATGGCAGAGTACTTTTTCCCATGTTTCAGCTTGAAATAAACAAACAAATTGTTATAACTTGGCACTCATTCGACCTGTCCCAGTGGCGCGTAGAATTTCTGTATTGAGCAGACATAAGAACAATACAATGTGTTACCGGTTGCTTATAAAGACCATATACATATAACCAATAATATTATTAGTCGGATTGAGCTGTATCAGAGAGGTAGATAATGAACAGAACAGTATTATCATGACTTAAGCGTATACTGCTTATCATCATAAGAAAATGTATTAAGATTATCTTTCGCAGAATGCATTTAAAATGGTTCGTATAGTTTTAGCACTGTGTTTTTCTTTTATCACACTTATTGAAAAGCCCAGAAGTAGACAGCAGTTAAAGTCACTGACTGTATATATTTAAACGATACATAATAAATGCTTGAGTGCACGATTTGATTTGTAACCGATTTATAACGTACCAAGGGTGTGGCATTTTGTTTATTTTGTCACAATTTCAGTGTACATTTTTCTACGACAGGCTGTACGTGTTAATTTTATTGAACCCCGCTCCCTCCAATCGTACATTTAGGGGATATACTGTTCTTAGAATCTCCGTTCTGGGGAAAAAATGTTTTATAATCGTATCCCTAAGTGGAGTTAAAAATGGTAAACACTTCCAGCCAGAGCGACCGGCATCACAAATGTATAATGTTAACCTTAATTTTATGTTTCATCATTTTTTTCAGATGATTTTGAAGAGATTAAACAAGACATATCAAGCTTCAGATACGAAATGCTAAATGTGATGAGAAACAGGGAGTCCCAAATGAGCGATGTACATACAGCTTTAAGTAAGATAAACAGCCAAATGCTTGCCTTACGAGAAGACATGTATGGGCCAACCTCTAGTGCCCCTAGCTTACGTACAGCCAAAGACAAAGTTCTTGCTCAGGAAAGAAAGAAAATGGACGGGAAAACGATAAATGGTGAAGGTGTGAAAACAGTCGGTCGCACAATGAGCGGGACATCAGATGATGATTACTCGTCCAGAGACGGACTGACGACTTCAGACAGTCGCCAGGACAGCTTAGGTGATAGTGTTCTTGATCCCGCGCCGGATGACGATATGACTGTATCACATGAACATGTGCAAATCGAAAGCTTTGAAAATGAGCAGGAAGGCAAACTGTCGGATGACGAAGAGTGTATTATTGTTCACGAAGAGAATCAGAAAATGTAGACTAAAACATTGATATAAGTACTCGTATGGGTCAATACTCTATTTGTTTTCTGTCGTCTCACATCAAGGTTTGATCAAATTCGTATGACGAACTTTTATTGTTTACTCATTGCCCGATAAGAAGAAAACCCGAGGGTTTCGAGTGACCGTCTTTGTTATCTTATTATAAACATGAGAGATACAGCAGTGACTGACCAGTGTCGCATTTGCCAGGCCAGCTTACCAAGGCAGTCAGAGCATGGTCTCTTCTGCTCAGTATCGTTTCAAACTTAAAATTTTATCCGTGCGAACACCGAAGCTGACGGGCATTGTTAGCATTTGCCTGTTGCAGAGAGAACGAAAACTACATACGCCTGGAAACGATCCATATACAGGATCTTACATGAGTGCTCATGTATTATTGAATTTATTAAACAAGTTGGGGAAAAAGATAAGATGCGAGGCTCTGCCGAGCATCTTATCGTTTTCACCAACGAGTTTAATAAATTCAATAATACAGGAGCACGAATGCAAGATTCTGTTTATCATATGACACTAAAATTGCCTTTAATTAGCAAACTTTGCACTAAAACGTCAAGATTTCGCCATTTGAAAATACGACGTTCTATGGACGTCAACGCATAACGTTACGACGTAATTTGCATATTTAATCCACTAGTGGATTATTGTTTTTAATGCATGGCTTTATTACACTCTCAGATGCGACGTTATATGATAAATATTGGACCGAAAACAAAAGTAAGAGCATTTGGCTATGTCCCTATAAAATGCAATAGCATTTTTTGGTCACTTATCTCTTATTTTCACGAGTCAGAAGACAAAACAAACGTAGTTTCAGAGTATGACGACCAGTAAATTTATAACCAGTTTATTTGTCTTTTTACTGAATTTCATATGCATTTTACATCATATTGCTCACAGCTGGTTCTGAGGAGCAAATTTATAGATAAAGCTTACAGCTGGCCTGGAGAGCTAAACAGGCCACTTGTCGTCGAGGGAGGGGGTAGGGGGCGTGGGGCGGGGGCTTAGCGGTATCAGACTCAGTTTGGGGATCTTGATAACATGCGACATAGTTTTTCGTGTCGACAGCAAGATTAAATTCATTTGGTAAAATTTCGAAAAATTTACACTTTGGCTTGAACATTGTAATGTGTCCAAAAAGTAAAGCTTATCTTTACTTCGTTCACTCACATGCGGACACAAGAGATTCATAAATGTATCAGCCCATATCTTGGCACAAAGTTTTGCGTACACGAAGGTATAAGGATCTAAAGGAATCCACAAGCGAACACTGAAGTATCTGGTCAGAACGTTTATATATACACGCACACTGGTCTGGGATTTGCACATACGACGCTTTTATGCATGAACCGCTTTAACTGTTTGTCAACGAAAGAATCAGTATATAAGATACAGCGGAGTTAAGACTCCTTCTGGTATGTTTGCTTTCGTTTACGAACTGAGTTTTACACGGAATCTCCGCACAAGATTAATAATAGTACGAATTAAAATCTTAAAGAGTTCCTTCAAGAGCAGAGAATATATTCAGAAGAAGGAACATGGGCCAGACTACGTAGTTTCGGCTAATAAAGCCTCTTCAGTGACCCTGACAATATCTGGTGACCAGAGAAAAGCAAACTGTGATTTTTTAATATTAATTGGACAGTCGATTCAAAGACTGATTGTATCAAAAAGGGTCCGAATAAATACAAAATAATGGTTTAGAATAGGAGTACAAACCAATCCAAAATTTCAGATTTCTCAGAATATATCTTCTGATCTCAAAGGACGGGTAAAATATAATCTGCACTATGGATGATGTACGGGGAGACGTTTTACGGCCGCCACACGGCACAACACCAGCTGCAGTGAGGTAAAATTAAACACTGACAAATTTATTCCAGAAAGATTTACCTCCATGGCATTTTTGTCCATTTGTAAGTACAATAGCAGGATTATCGACTGGAGCCATTACAATATAGATGAAATGCTTCTACATCAAAGTACATTGTAGGCCAGTAAAACTTGCTTTATTATAATTTCTAGTGCATTTGTTGAAATTTACACCTGGGTCCGGTTGTTCAAAGAATCATTAGCTTAACCAAGCCGTTAGTCGAGGGTTCGTTAAGTCTTACTGTAGTCACGAAATCAATTGCAGTTACGTGTAATATTTTTGCCAAAAATTTTGTGAGAAGCTGCGAAAGGTCCTCGCATGTTTTCGGCAAGAAATGGCACTGTTTTTGCGTACATTTGATCTGAAAAATTAATGTCTCGTTAACTAATGACGTCAGTTTTGAACAACTAGGCCCTGATTTTTTTTTAATTTAACGGTAATACTGCCTCAGAATACTTTTGAGGAAATGCAATTTTATTAACGTGAGTGGCTACACTTTCAGGGTAAGAACTATTCCGTTTTAGGTTTTGTCATCCTTCTCATAAGGGGTCAAAGTAACTTGCTCTATTAGAAGCAAATTCTTTTCTTTATGAGCAGACCCCATTTAGGAAGGATTTCTTTGTCCTAGGAAGCAAACAAAAATCCAAATAATTTCTCTCTTTTGAAAAAAGATAGAAGAAAGACCATGGATATATACACATTTGAGCCGCGACACGAGAAAACCAACAATGTGGTTGTGCGCCCAGCGCACACTCAGATCAGCCTGGGTGTCCGCCCAGTCCAAGCAAGCTCTTCGCTTATGGCTTGAAGGGTAGCTAAGGGTCTAAGCTATATCCATGCGGACAGCGAAGGCTCTGATCAGACTGGGCGGATGCCCAGGCTCATCTGAGCCTGCGCTGGCCGCACAACCACATTGTTGGTTTTCTCGTGTCGCGGCTCATTTATCTTTAGATAAGTGTGCATCGGGGATGATCTGGCGGCCATTATTAACAATATTGTTACATTTTATGTAACTAATATATATTAATTTTATTGTTTCATTTTACATTTTTTCACTATTTTATACGTTATCAATGTTTTTATACGCCCGTTTTGAAAAAAACGGACGTATTATGGCATGGCGCTGTCCGTCCGTCCGTCCGTCCGTCCGTCTGACCGTCCGTCCGTCCGTCCGTAAACATTCTTGTGCGCGCCATAACTCAGTAACCGTTTGGGATATCTTCATGAAATTTTGTAGGCATATGTATTAGGTAGGGGGAACGTGTCGCGTACAAGAATGGTTGCTCCCCCTTCCTTGGTTTCAAAGTTATGCCCCTTTGATTGTTTTTTACCCTACAGGTCTTGTGCGCGCCAGAACTAGATAACTGTTTGGAATATCTTCATGAAACTTCATAGCAATGTGTATGAAGTCCCAACGATTAGTCGCGTACAACAATGGTTGCTCTCCCTTTCTTCCTTTCTGAGTTACATCCCTTTTATTAGTTCTTTTCGGCTATTTTTGTGTATACTTATGTTGTGCATACATTAACTTAGTAACTGTTTGGAATATCATGATAAAACTTTATAGCAATGTGCATGATCAGAAGATAATATGTCGCATATAAGAATGGTTGCTCCCCCTTTCTTAATTTTGGAGTAACTTCCCTTTACTCCGTCCATAAACATTCTTGTGTGGGCCATAACTCAGTAACCATTTGGGATATCTTCATGAAATTTTGTAGGCATATGAAGTAGGTAGGCGGAATGTATCACATACAAGAATGGTTGCTCCCCCTTTCTTAGTTTCCAAGTTATGCCCCTTTGATTGTTTTTTTCCCTGCAGGTCTTGTGCGCGCCATTATAACTAGATAACTGTTTGGGATATCTTCATGAAACTTCATAGCAATGTGTATGAAGTCCCAATGATATGTCGCATACAACAGTGGTTGCTCTCCCCTTCTTCGTATCTGAGTTACATCACTTTTATTAGTTCTTTTAAGCTGTTTTTGTGTATACTTGTGTTGTGCATACATAAACTAAGTAACCATTTGGAATACCATGATGAAACTTTATAGCAATGTGCATGATCACAAGATGATGTGTCACATTTTAGAATGGTTGCTCCCCCTTTCTTAATTTTGGAGTAACCTCCCTTTGATCATTATTTTTAGGCATTTCCATTCACTCCATATCTCCTTAACCCTTTGAAATATTAGAATGAAACTTTGGAGGAATGTGTGTAATAATGGGGCAATGAATTCTGAGCAAGAACCATGACTCTGGCTTGTTTACTGGATTATCTGCACATGCATAAATTTCCTGTTTACTCTGTAACTCCTTAACCGTTTAGAATATTTTAACACAATTTTATCAAGATGTGTATATTGTCAAGGGTGAGTGAGTGAGTGAGTGAACTCGGGTTTAACGTCCCACCAACATCGAGGTCATATGGAGACGGGACCTCGGTTTAAAGTCTCATCCGAAAGACCGGAGAAGCGGGGGTTCGATCTTGCGATCCCTGGGTTGGTAGTCGGGAGTGTTATCCACTACACTACAGCCGCTTCGTATTGTCAAGGGAATGTATTAGAACCAAGAATGGTATATCTAGTATATTTAGTATATGAATTATCTCCCTTGTTTGACTTTGGCATTACTTAACTTAGGAGCCACTTCACCTTGGAAGCTGATTTTTGGTATACTAATAGTATTTGATGTGTTAAATATTTAAATAATGTTGCCGTCATTAATTAAAGTGTGGTTTCCCCTGTTTGTCTGCCTGTCTGTCCTTTTGTAAACAGTCTTGTTCATTCTATAATTCCTTTATGACATTAGAACGGGCGTATTATGCGCCGCTTGCGAAGCCCTTGTTTTTTCTTATGCTGCATCGTCCTAATAGGCGTATACAAAAATTGTGTCTGTCGTTTAGTAACCAACTTACAACAATTCCGAAAGTTTTCAACACTTTTCTAGAAATGTCAAGAAATTGTTATGCCCAAAACTTCGAAGAAGTTGAAGTAGGCATCTAGCCTCTGGGTTGTCCATCCGTATATGCGAACGTGCGCCCGATCGTTACGCATACTATATCTTAAGAACTGTGCATACTAGAGTTCTGAATTTTCACATATGAATTTATCATCAACAGGAGCTCCGCAAGCGGGGCAATATATGCCCGTTACTAATTGTTTGCACCGCTTCATCCTTGACTACATTGCTATTAAGTTTATCAAGATATTCCAAACATTATGGTTCTCAAAAGAAAACTTTAAAGAGTTATCAAAGGGATGTAACTAAAAAAAGAAAATAAGGAAGGGGAAGCAATTATTCTTAATTAGACATGCTGTCTCAACCTATTACACATTGCTATAAAGTTTCGCCAAGATATTCCATACGGTTACCTAGTAATGACTTGCCCAAGAATAGTCATAGAAATTAATCAAAAGGATGTAACTCCATAAATAAGGAAGGGGGAGCAATAATTCTTATATAAGACACCCAGCCTCAACCTGATACACATAGCTATAAATTTTAACTTTTAATCAAGATATTCTATATGGTTGCCTACTTACAACTTGCACAAATATAGTCTTAGAAAATATTCAAGGGGAGGTTACTCCAAAAATAAGTAAGGGGAGGCAATCATTCTTATATGTGGCATATTGTGTCAACCTAATATACATTACTGTTAAGTTTCAACACAATAGTCCAAAGGGTTAGTTAGATATGAGGTGTACAAATATAGTCTAACAAAATAATCAAACGGAGGTAACTCAAAAACTAAGTGAAGGGGAGTAACCAGTCTTAACCTCATATACATTGTTATGAAGTTTCATCAATATATTCCAAAGAGTAACCAAGTTATGGAATGCTAAAGAATTGCCATACAAACTGCCATAGACGAGTTTTTTCAAAGGGCTGTAACTCCGCTAAAAATCATCGGAGCAAAATTTCTATATAATATGCGCTACTCCACACCGTAGTCTTACTATTTACAAAGTTTCAACTTAATTGGATGAAAACGGTAGGAGGAGTTATCCGGAAACGAACAACCCAAACATTCTAAGTAAAGGGCTGTAACTCCGTTAAGAATCATTAAAGCGTAACCTCGAAACGATATGCGCTGGTCCACCTCATAGTATTACTATATACCAAGTTTCAGCTTGATTGGATGTAAACTGTAGGAGGAGTTATCCGGAAACGAAAAGTTTACGCCGGACCGACGGACGGACGGACGGACGGACGGATGGACGCCTGCTCCATAACAGTATACATCCCGTTTTTCAAACGGGCGTATAAAAACTATTTAACAAGTATTTTTTTTCTTGGCCGAGTTGTCTCCCTGTTTGGAGGTATGTCCCTTAGAACATAATAACATCTTGTCGGCAGGATATCTTAAAAAGCGTAGCTACGGGCTTGAGCTTTTGCAAGCATACTGAAAATGACAAGTAAATGAACTGAGTAATTTTTGGATGAAGTCCGTTAATCTGTTTTGGAGTTAAGGCCCTTAGAAAATGTTTGCATATTGGATTTTGTCAGTAAGATATCTCAAAAACTATTTTAGCTAGGGATTCGAAACTTGGTTATTTGATGAAAGATAACAGATATATTTACTGATTAACTTTTAAACCATTTTTGTCATTTTTGTGACTTATGACAATTTGATTTTTTTTCACCTTGCAAGTTAGATATCTCGAAAAGTATTTGAGCTAGGAATTTAAAACTTGGGCGGTTGATTAACTTTAAGACGAATTTCGTCAATACTTTTAGCAGTTATGGCCCTTTTAAAATTGCAGCATTTTCAGCTTGTCAGCAAGATATCATAAAATATGTTTGAGCTAGGGACTTGAAACATGATCAGTTCATTGGACATGATAAGTAGATTATTTGGTCAACGTTTGAATATTTTCCGTCAATATGTTTTAGAACAGATCATTCCCTTTTAGGTTCAGGCATATTCGTGGAATAACGACCCTATGTTGCTCTTGAACCTTTTTACAGAAACTTCAGTTTGTTTCCTTCTGATGTCGTATGGGGAAAATGAAAAACATTATATACGCGGAAACTATTGAAACCTGTAGGATAAACGTTGGTGTATACAGCCAACTAAATGGAACATCATCTCATAGTCTTGTACCAAATGTCTTAAATACTTGGTTCAGAGGCTAATTTTGGCCTAGCCAAAAGGGTTTTTTCAGCTAAAGTAAGCATAATATAAATGAATCGCGACATGACTAAACCAACAAAGTGGCATGTGCGTCCGTCTAAAGCTCAGATCGGCCTGGGCATCCGCCCAGGCTGACTAGAGTCGTCGCTGTCCGCATGAAGCTAGGTTAGACCCTTAGCTACCCTTTAAGCACACGTCGAAGACTCTAGACAGACTGAATGGATGCCCACGCTGAGCTGAGTCTTCTCTGGGCAAAGATGGCACTTTGGAGGATGTGTCGTTGCTCAATAGTTATCTTCTCAAAAGGTGCAATGAGCCTAGCTTAATATTTTGTATGGAGTGTCATGGTATAGAACTGAGCGTCTTCAAGACTTTGTCCGGGAGTCGAACTAGGTCAATCTGATGGGGCTTATCAGCGAAACATTAACAGAGTGTACACTTAAAAAATATTCTAATAAGTCACTTTTTACTTTGCAGAAATATTATCTCTACAGCATATGTTTAAACAGTTTTGTAATCAAGATTCTGTACTCATATACATATACATCAGCAGTCCAAATAAAGTTTTCTTTTTTTGAGAAAACAAGACATTCACATTTAAAAGACGTTTGCCGAGACCTGCCATCATATTTTTTCTTTCAAACTTTTGGAGTTTAGCGACTTTGAAGAAGTTAAATACAGAAACGCGCGTCTGTCGCACTAAATTTGGTACGAGTAAGTTTATATTAGAACCACTGGGCCGGTATCACTGCTGGTGGACAATTTTTCCCCGGGGATGTCATCAACCCAGTTAGCCAGTGTTTCAGTGTTGATTCTGGTTCTCAGGCATTGGGGTCACTACTTATATACTGATTTAAATACTTTATTCAATTTGATTAATATCTGGTAAAATTTCTAAATTATTCTAAAACTAAGACTGATATAGCAACATGAATCTTTGCCGAGTTTGGCTTCCATTCTTTTGAGTTGTTTTGGCTTTTTGCGGGTTCTTGCTGCATCAGACATCTCTTTCCTGATGCCCTTGTCTGTCGCCTTTATCCAGACGCAGGGCTTGAGGTAGCTCGATGGGTGACGCCTGTGTTCGAGGGTAAATACGTAGGCGCCTCTTACCTGATGCCTGCAGCTACATGTACTGTGTCTCGCGGAATACGACAGTTAGTCTGGCTCGGAGAGGGGTGCTCGTTGCCTGCCGAGACCTGCCATCATATCTTTTCTTTCAAACTTTTGAGTTTAGCGACACTGAAAAAATTAAATACAGAAACGCGCGTCTGATGGACTAAATTTGGTATGAATACGTTTATATTACACAACATTCTTGAACATTATGTCAGTTACAGAAACGCTGGAACGAAACTGCATCTTGTCGGCAGGATATATTAAAAAGCATTGAAAAAACTTACTGACTGCATCCATAGGTATCTAGTAATATGTATAACAGAATACGCCTTTCATCAAGTTATAAAGTTAGAAACTGACTGTACCAAGTCATACCTTCGGTCGACCTAGCTGACTGCGACTCGAAGAAGTCGCAGACATCTGGCTCGAGAAGGGCTCAGGAATAGGGCTCGATACGGAGCATCTAGGGGTAAATAAGCCATGACTTACCGGGAAAGTGTAAGATGAAATATCCATTGTCTCTTTTAAGTTTTTCACATTATATTTTGGTTTTGTCAACTGGTAGTAGCATTGTAATTCCTTTTATTTACTATTTCATGTCAATGAAGAATTCTTTACATACGTTTGCATGATAAGCACGAGCTAAACCATATTTATCTGGTTGAATGATTATTTGAATGAAAAGCGCTACTACGGAGGATTAAAGGAGACTCTAATAAGTTACACAATTTATGTGTCTTTATGATTGGTGTTAATAAATACACCCACCGGCTTTGAATAGGTGTTGAGTCGACGCTGATTCAACGTCATGACGTTGAATCAACGTCATGACGTTGAATCAACGTCGATTCAATTCCTTCGGCGTTGCGTGCCTGCTGGGTACATATCATAAAATCAAAAAGAAAAAAAAATCCTATAGTAGGTTTGAATAATAAGTCTAGATAAAACCACTAGATATAAAGGTGTGTTGTCCTTCTAGTGTTACATGTAGTAGCGTTTATTTGTTACTCTCTGTTTCATACATTATTATTTCTATAGCAAACATTTGAGTTATTGCCGCCATGACTATAGGTATATGTTTCGTTTTTGTTCTACATGTTGCTAGCTTTGCTAACCTGTATGTAATAAAGAATTTGAATTGGAATTGGAATTTGAAAAAAAAGTGTTACCTTTGCAAAAGAAAAAAATGGCTTATTTTGTGTTTTTGCAATCAAGTAAAAGATAATAGATTTTCGTTGTAAATGTATGGTTGATTAAACTGCTAATAAAATATGATGATGCATTTTGATTTAATTTTCTTAATTCGGAGGCAGAACAATATAAATGTACTGATCGTTCTGGATAAAATTGACTAATTAAAAATTTTGCTCAGTATATGAATATGCACAAAAACTTAGGCTTGATAATCTTGAAACAGTGGTATTTCATGATGTAACACAAAATGTTTTCGAGACATCACCCTAAGTCGGATTAGGCCAGGCTGTAACTCAAATCAGTAGAACTTTTAAGCCCGCATGGGCCTCTTGTAAAATAATTTCTTGCATGTCGTGATATATTTTAATTATTGTCATGTTTTATTTTTCTACATCATGTGTGGTGTGCAACATCTACATTCTTGCCTTAATGTTATTTTGACATAACTACATTTGTAACAGTCTTTCATCTAAATCAAGTAAACTTATTTGCATATGACTATTTTTGTTTATGTATACAAAGAACAATGTAAACAATTTAAATACCGTTTGTTTGTGAATTTGTGATAAACAATTTTTGTTCGTTGGAATAAAATCTTCTCTTGTATGTGTGACTGCTTTGTCCTTACCTTCCCACTCATGATACTGACCGCTTCTCAGCAAAAGTCAGATATTACAATCTCATCATGTGATTTCAAACAATGCGGCATTGGTGACGAGCGAGGGATCTGATCAGACTGCGCATAAGTCTGAGTAGAGCCCTTGCTTGTCACATCAGCCATCTATGGAAGTGATCCAAGTCACAGAGCCAACAACGAGGTCTCTGATTACCCTATATAAATGACACGGAAGATCTAAAATTGCCACATCGTTGAAAGTCAATGACGAGGCTCGGTCCTGTGCGTTTTAGAATTCGGATTTTGTTCTGACTCTTCTCTAATCGGTCGACTATCATATTCTCACCCCTGTCTCATCACTGTCTCGCGCTTTTTTTTTTTTTTTTTTGCATCAGCCCAAAATAGCCGAAAACCATTGAACGGGCTGTAAAGCCATAAAAAATACATCCTTAAGAACACGTTAAGTAACTCGAACCTTTACTTATCTAAGCCGCGACACGATAAAAACAAAGTGGCATGTGCGCCCAGCGAAGACTCAAATCAGCCTGGGCATCCGCCCAGTCTGATCAGAGTCTTCGATGTCCGCATTGAGGAAGCTTAGACCCTTAGCTACCCTTTATGTGCACTGCGAAGGCGCTTCTGAGGCTGGGCGGATGCCCAGGCTGATCTGAGTCTACGCTGGGTGCACATGCCACTTTGTTGGTTTTGTCTTGTCGCGGCTCATTTATTATCAGATAATACTGAAAATGAAATAAATTTCTAAATGTTGACATGGAATACAAGTATCCAGGAGTCACTAAGAAATGCAAATAACCTCTGACAGTAGCGGTGCCAATTCCACTATTTTTCGACATTTTTGCAGCTTCCTCAGAATGAATGGATGGATGACTTGCGATTTTACGTCCTTTTTAACAGTATTTCAGTCAAATCAGGAAGATAGGTGGTTACTTATGAAAGGCTGTGTGCTATTGAATTAGAATCTAAAAGAGTTCCATCAAAAGCAAAGAACACATTCGAAAGAAGGAACATGGGCCATACTTCGAATTTTCGGCTTGTCAACCCCCGAATCATATACCATGTATTCTGTACATAACACATTGTATTATATCAAATAAATACTGTTTAAACCAACCCCATTTACGGTTGAAAAGATTCCAACCTACAGCAGGGCTCGCACCCGGGACCGCTAGATCAACAGGCCAGCGCTTGACCTACTGAGCTACCGGGGCCCCAGTTTCCTCAGGCAGTCGATGTGTAAACATTCATTATAAAGAAATTTTAATGGTAAGCTTCGAAAGTAGAAGATCATTCTGTTTACCTAAAAGTTACTGATTTCACAGGACGGTAAGGAAATTATCGGTAGCCAAAAATACGTATGCCCGTTTTCACGTTTTCTTTTGATAGAAGTTTTGTTTGGTAAATACATTTAAAATGAAGTAAACATCACGGCTGCTGATGGTAAGCGATATGCTCAAATAGTGTTGACTAAGCCATATCTTATGACATAGGCGGTCTAATAATTCCATTCACTTTTTTCCGACGGATGGCTGGATGACTTGTGATATCTCGTTCGTGTAGTATTTACATTGTAAGTCATACATGTATCAGGACGATGGGATTGACGTTCGGACAGAATCTCGCCCCCAGCGGGACACAAAACCTGCGAACCTGTGATCTAGTCGGCCAAGCTTACATCAATTTTACATTGTCATTATTAATGGTACCAGAGAACAAAAAAAGCTTGCTTGTGTTATAAAGAATAAAGACTGCATTTGTCAGATAATACTTTATTCTTTGGTCATAAACTGCGATACATACGATTGTACTGTGATCTTAAACCACCAACTGAGAAAAACAGCAGGTGTAAGACTTACAAGCTATTATCTAGGACATAATAATTGTAAGTAGGTCTAAGGGTCTAAGTAGTACAACCATACCTGGAACACCACTTGAAAATAAAATATTTCGTATCCTGTTTGTGAAATTCAAATGGGTTATACTTACCTTCTCTTTTTCATCGTTAAAGGCCCCATTGCTCTATCAGAATGAAAAAAATTATCGTGAGGTATCGCTACCAGCTTCTCACCATAGTTTCGTCATTGTAAATGACCGTGATTAGCCAACTATAAACAAATAAAACATCTTCAGGTTCACATAAAAAAAAAGGTTTGAAAAATTATCTGGGTCATTTTAGTTGGCAACTAAATGACCTACTTTCGATTTCATTACTATAAATAGAATGGTAAAAATACAATGTACAAGCGTGGGGGCCCAATCATTGTCCCACTTTTGGTTAGATTGCATCGCTCATTGGGGAACCAGAAAAGGAAAACTGTATTTTGTGAATAGATTTGTCGTTTTCAAAAAACATGATTTCCAAACCTTTTGCCAGTTATATGGAGCAGTATTTGCACTTCAACCCATATTTTATCAGCGAACGCGAAGATTGAAGCGTTTTTCGTAATTATTTGTGTTGAGACGTTTTTACCACTAATAGGCCTATGGAGACTTTAAGTGGTATATTGATAAGTAAGGGAGAAGGCAATGAAAATAATATTGACAGTCTGTAATAATAAAAAACGGTCTCGTGCTTTAATCCCAGCCTACCTTGCAAACGTTTAATTTGGATATTTGTAAACATGAATTATTTCGGGCTTGAAAAACATCGTATCAGTAAATCATGCAAAAAGTATTACATGTATTTGAGCCGCGACACGCCAAACCAACAATTTGGCATGTGCGCACACCGAAGACTCAGATCAGCCTGGGCATCTGCCCAGTCTGATCAGAGTCTTCGCTGACCGCATGGAGCTAGTTAAGACTCTTAGCTACAAGTACCCTTTAAGCTCATCGTCATATTGAAAGACTCTTATCAGACTGAATGGCTACCCAGGCTTATCTGAGTCTTCGCATGGCGCATATGCTACTTTGTTTTTTCGTGTCATGACTCATTTCATGTCTGTCTCGCCTCAAATGTGTGTGTAATATGACTATAAGAGAGCTTTTCTTTTACAAAACAATCTCAGAAATCTAGATCCGTCTTTTAAGACGGATCTCGATTTTTAGAATTGTTTTAGAAGGGAAAAACAAATCAGTCTTATAACCAAATTTATGCAATACACTGTAAATCAGATCAGACTGCTCCTTCAGGTCAGTAGCCCCGGTAGAACAGTGGGTTAAGTGTGGTGGTCTGCTGATCGAGCGGTCCCGAGTTGGATTGCCTGAAGCGAAAAATTTTCGATTGTATGTTGTTGTTTTATTTCTAAACGTCCTCGGTAAACAGTTATGGTCACGTCGGGACTGTCAGTTAACCAATGGGCAGGCTTAGACCTCCTAAGCGGTTAACCAGTACTAAGTGCACATGCTTTCGCCAGTAACTGACAATTGCCCTTCTTGAACAGCGAAAGGAGAAACGAAAGTATGTGGCCGGACCGAGTATCGAACCCGGAACCTCTGGTTCTTGAGTCAGACGCGCTAGCGACTGCGCTACACGGCCCGGCGATTTTTGTTTTCAACTTGTGAACGGGTCGGTCTTTTGTGGTGACTAATTTGTGTTGTCTTTCCCACAAGGTGTCTTGGGTTGGATCTGGGGTTGAATTGTGTCAGTTCCTGAGAATTTTCCTCCTCACTTTTCCATCGCACAGTCTTGCATTATCAGCTTCTTATCGTCCTTATATGACTCAAAACTGTTGAAAAAGCCGTAAAATCACGAATCATCTATCCAGCCATCTTCCATGTCAACCGTGCTGTTTGCTATTCGTGCGACATCTCCGGTGCATTGCGAATTACCCGTAAAACTTCTAAAAAATAGTTCACCTAGAATAATACTTAACTGTTCTAAAAATAACACAGTTTGGTTTACATGTAATAATACAATAATTCGTACAAAAGATGCAGGTACAATGGTAAACCTCGTAAACCTGATAAGACTGCTCCTTTAGGAGCTGTCTGGTCTGGGGCTGCACTATTTACTTAGAACTACCTGTCCCATATTTAGAAATTTTACAAATTCGAATGATTTCAGAGATTACTTACTAGGTGTCTTGATATTTATGGTTCACCATTTTATCCAAACTGTTTAAAATGATTTATTACTAAAGACTAGATGGTAGTCATTGATATGAAGTCTATGCCATGCTGACATTCCATTTTTCTTAACCCGCCACATGTTAGTTTGTTTTCACGTTGGCCGTCCTTGTGTCTGTCCGTCCATCCGTCCGTCTGTCCGTTTCTTATCGTTCGATAACTGAAGTATTTATGAACAAATTCTTTTCAAATTTTGCGTATACATTTGTACTAAAAAATGTCTTGCTTGGGATTGTTAATGGGCAAATTTCAATAATTTCTGACAGACTTATGGCACTTGTAAACGTACAAATATGTTTATCATAGTCAAACTTCATAAACATGATTGAAGCAACAACAGCTTTGTGTTACCACATTTTTTGCCTCAGTGATTATCTGCCCCAGCCCTTCGGCTATATACATGTCTAAAATGATGAAACAATCTATATAAAATCAGTGTTCAAAGCGTATTTTCTGTAACTTACAGCAAGTGGTTAGAGAAATAAAAACCTCCTGTGATGCTCAAAATTTACCCCATTTGGATTATATCCCCCTGCCTCCGGACCATATAGATGCATATAGAGGATAAAAGGATGAAAAAAAAAATCGATATAAAATTATGCTTTAAATAGTTTTTTACTGAAACTTGCCACTTATGATAAAAGCAATAAAAAGCCTTTTAAGATAATCAACAACTGGCTTGAAAGGGATAATATACCCCTGCCCTTTACCCACATACACGTACATGTATAAAATAAATAAATATAAAAAAAGACGTGTGACATTGGTTTGCAGTGGCGGGGTATCATGCAGTCGTTATTTTAGTTGAACTGGCCCATTTTCAGGGGAGTAACTCTGCAATTTAAAATTTTGCCTCCTTTCTCAACAGGGTTCAACTCTTAATGTGGCTGTCACACAGTGACGTATAGCATCAGCGTATGCCGACGTATGAGAAATTTAGCAAATACGCTGGTGTACGTTGAATAAGTTAGGGTGCGTTATGAATAAGTTACGAGCACGCTAAAATACTTTGGTATAAGTTGTTGTACGTCGAATGCGGCCCAAAATTTTGTGCATGCATAAAATTTTCAGCGTACGCCGACATATTGTTTATAAGTTAGTCATAAGTTTGGTGTACGCGACAGGTAAGTTATGCGTACGTTCATGCACGCAACTTGTAAGTTAATCATACGTTGATATACGTCGGCAGCCAGCAGGTCCATTATGTAGCGTACGAATAACTTATTTCTTACTCATAGGTAACTTACCTGTAACTTATACCGAACGTATCCAGAATGTATCCAACCTATGCCTGACGACCTTAGAACTTATTCAACGTGTCACGAACACACTGAGTGTATTTAGGTAACATATCCACCAGCCTCCTGGGCTTCAGCTATATATATTGGATACAGATGAGCAATTCATCACTTTTAAATAAGGAATCTTCTTGGACCGCTTCTGCTTGTCGTTTTGGGGCTTGAGAGGAGGTTGACACTTCAGATGCCACCACAGCTGCTGCAGATGCCACCACGGATACCACTAAAGAGGCTTTGAAGTCTGTGCGAGAGGGAGGTTGGCTACCATCGTAGGCACGGTAGTTGAGTGATGATTGGGACGACGGTAGGCATGCAGGCGGTAAAGATGAAGTTTTCTTGGGTCAGCTACTACATTTACCTGCAACGTTCTCTTATTTTCGTTTTTTAGGCATGTCCACCGATCCACGTCCACTTCAATAAAAGTGTTGTAGAGAGCCGTCGCTTTACATCTCTGAGCGTCGAAGCACGCTACAACACGCTATACATAAGGTCGGCGTAAGTTAGACTAACGTTGTGCATGCGTTCGGCATAAGACAAGAACGTTACAGATACGCTGGGAACACGCTGTTATGCGCTTGTATAAGTTATGTATACGCTAGGGATAAGCTGTGAATAAGTTATTTATACGTTTCATTACGCTATGTGTGCGTTCCAAAACAGGCTGCTGTTTGATGTTTTAAATTATCTCCAGCGTATGCCAGCGTATTGGATATTTTTTTATACATCGGTATACGTTGTCTAAACATCAGCGTTGTCTAAAACGTTGTAGGGTGACAGGGCCTCAAAAGGCCCTGTCACACTACAACGTTTTAAAGACAACTAATGCCGACGTATGAAAAAATTATCCAATACGCTGGCATAAGTTGAAGATGATTAAAAAATCAAGAGGCAGCCTAGTTTGGAACGCATGCATAGCGTACTGAATGACTGTTTAACGTATAAATAACTTATTCATAACTTATCCGTAGCGTAAACATAACTTATACAAGCATATAACAGCGTGTTCCCAGCGTATCTGTAGCGTTCTTGTCTTATGCCGAACGCATGCACAACGTTAGTCTAACTTACACCGACCTTATGTATAGCGTGTTGGAGCGTACTTCGAGGATGTAAAGCGACGGCTCTTTACCACACTATTAATTGAAGTGGACGTGGATCGACGGCCATGCCTTATCCTTTTTTCCGCTAAAGAAAATGTATTACCGAGTATATGATTCCATCTTTATTTCAATTAAATTTTATAAACATGCGTAAGTGAAAGACACGAGTCCAGCAGTTTTTGTTGATCCTATTTGGGAATCTAGTCCGAATATAATGCTTGCTGGTGCGAACATGTATAAGATAATTATCTGGGCTAGTGGCTGCAACATAAAGCAGTATTCTAATATAGAATCTGCAATTCCAGTCACAAATGTAAAATACTTTCCCACCACAGTCCAAATCCTTGCGAAGTTTAAATCTGAAGGTACATCTGCAACCTCTGCTGCCAGGAAAATAGGTGCTAATCGTATCTCAAACCTTTTTAAACGTAAGAATAAGTAAGAATATAAGAAAAGTGTGTCTGGTTACCACCTATGAATGTCATTGTTCAAAACAAAGTAAGTGGTCGGTTATCTTGAACAGTTTGTGTTTTATCTTTTTTTCAATTAGGACAACAAAGGTGAAAAAAAGAAAAGAAAAAAAGAAACAAAAACAAAAGGAAATTAAAGGGAGAGTTAAAGGTATTACGCACAACACTTGCCTTGAATTTGCTCTATCTTTGTATACTTTTTGAAGACATTTGCTTCAACCCTTTCTGAGGAATGCTCTGGACAAAAATGACAAAAAGAAAATTATAAAAAAAAGAAGTAAGCAAGACGGAGTAACGGTTCTTGTACACTGCTTTACCTGTAAATGTTCCTTATCATTATTTAAAGCTTCAACGTGGTCCCATTTTTTCTTTTGGAGTGTTGTGCTCCTGACAAGTGTTATGAATGTTTGGCCGGACGGACAGACAGACAAAGATCTCCCAATGTGAGAAATTTCAACTTAATCCGTTTCATGCTTTTGAAATTATGCTCGGGGACAAAAGTGAAAAAAAAATCTTAAGAGGATCAAGGTAAAGTTATGATTCTTAAATTGTGAATACATGTATTGCATTCTCTATTTAAGTATTTTGGATATCACTGTGTCAAATATGAAGCAAATCCCTTGAAAAGTGCGTAAGTTTTATAATAAAAAAATATAAAAAAATAGATAGATAAATGAAAAAAGAAGGCAAGATAGAAGTATAGTTTTTAATCGCTATACTTGCCTTAAATGACATTTTTCTTAAAACAGACGGTTGCAGTGGCTCACAAACACAAATAGCTTTAGCAAGCAAAGCTGTACAGAAAATCTCATTTCGCTCTAGAGAGTGATTTTCTTGTCTGATAGGTGAGAAAATTCGTAACCTACTGCGAAAATAGACATGACCAGTCAGTCCTTTATTATCTTGTTAGCATTTATATTTTGATCTTTTTGCATGAATAAACTCTCATAAAAGCCGTCACAGTACCCTCGGCCCGCACATAAAATGAACGTGATGATGCGAATCTTTTCTTACGAGGGATGCAGCTGATATTAAATTTAGTCAGATTGATAACTGTCACTGGATCAAAATTGTAATTCTTCAACAGGTTAGTAAACTTTAACGTCCATAGGTACACACTCGATCTTTTGCCATTTTTACTGAGAGAAAGAACCTTTGACAGTATTTATGAAAATTTGCCTGTTTTTCAACAATTTATTGCAGCTTCCTTGGGCAGCAAAAGTTGACATATTTTGCATTAATGTGTAGACATATGCATTATAAAGGAGATTTAACAGTGATTTTAATAAAAATTATCATGCCTCCAGACTAACTTAAGCCAATTGTACACGTATTAAGAGAGGTAGGTGAAATAAAATTTAAGTCCATATTTATCTCATTTTATTATTATCATTTTTGTTGTTGTTGTTGTTGCTGTTTTTGGTTTTTGCAAATTTATTGAAATTTTGTTTGGTATATGTGCGTAAATAGATGTGCACACTACAATTACTATTTGAATGCACTATTTTGAAACTATCAGGACTATAGCCTGTTTTTTAGATACAAAGGTTTTTTTTTTACCTCACCCATCTTTTAGTTTTACAACTGTAGAGTATCATCCCCCCACCTTCTGTGCCTCAGCTTGCCACTCATATATAATGTGTATTTTCATAGCACACATAGCACACACATACATGAATAGTGGCTAGCTGAGGCACTGGGGATGTATCTTTCAAACCGTGTTCCTATTTTCATTACCTTTAATTATTAAAGGTGGATTTTTGCACCCAGAATTGAAGTTTATGCACTAAAAAATCGGAAAATAAATTTAAAGCCATTTATGGGAAGTTCAGTGCAATAAATTTTTTCAAGATAAAATTGGGTATATCAAAATTTTATTTTCGACTCATTTTATCATGTTTATAGGCAAATTAATATTACAACTGTCAGAGGTCCTTGATAGTGCCAATGAAAACGCATCAGTTTTAAACTTATGATATATTCTGTTTATTTAATATTTGGGGTGTGCGATGGACAATTCAATAAACCTTTATTTTCTGGCATTGAGATATGATGTATACAAATTAAACTTTTTTTGTTGGCAGTGGGCACTGTCAAGCGTAACGTCAACAGTGGCGCTCTTGAAAGCTGTCGATCAATCCGCACTTTAAAAGCGTAATAAATCTATATTCCGCGTCTGACAGAAACTTGATTGTCAGTATATCGTTCTTTGAAAATGATTGTTGACATACAAGCAGTTATATACTATCTAATGTTGTAATTAGACAAATAAGGGTGACGTTATACATGTAACGTCATACTCAGGCTGGATTAATGGTTGACGTTCGTCTCGCGAAATGTCTGAAATTCATTTTCTACAACCAATCTCAACATTTTAATTGTAAAAGGTCATGTTTTACCTTCAGTTCCTATCATATGTCTGTTGTTAAATGAACGTAACAATTAAGTGACGTTCGACTCTAACTCAGTTTATTGCATGCGGCTTTCTGGATTTTTATGGCGATTTGTAAGGCTATCTATTCTCTAGCAAATGCCACCAACAAAGAATTTCTACAATATGAAAGTCATACTAGTTTGCTAACTTAAAGTTTCTTGATGCTCAAAAGAGCTTACGTAACGTCACACGCTCAGAGCGTATTGCTGAATTTTATCATTGGCATAATAACATAGCTCAAAATAAAAAGGAAATGATGTAGATATAGTATTGTCATCAATTTGAAGAATATATATGGCATTGTATGACTGATGCGTTTTCATTAATGCTGAGTATGTTTAGGCTAATTATCGTATGGTTCAGATATCTCAAAAGTATCAGAAAGCATATTTATGTAACTAT
Source organism: Ctena decussata (assembly GCA_963989385.1). Classification (NCBI taxonomy): domain Eukaryota; kingdom Metazoa; phylum Mollusca; class Bivalvia; order Lucinida; family Lucinidae; genus Ctena; species Ctena decussata. Next base: position 73,771,746 of record OZ022503.1, on the reverse strand, counting down.
TTGAAACAAATATACTAATAATATAAACATATGCTAGCGTGCTGAAACGATCACTTCCGTTGAAAAATAATTAAAAAAAAAATAGCAAATTTAAACAAATAAATAAATTAATCAAATAGGCTATATCTGAATAGTTTAATGAAAATCTAATAATGACAAAATGAAATTCTGAGTGCCTGACCATGACGAATACCATGCAGTAAATATCATTCATTCCCCTATAACGTCAGGGTGCGCAATATTAATGAGCCGCGATACGACAAAAACAAGAAAGTTGCAAGTGCGCCCAGCGAATACACAGATTAGCCTGGGCATCCGCCCAGTCTATTGAGAGTCTTCGCTGCATTACACCCAGAGCTTCTCTTTAAGCACAAAACGAAGACTGGTACTGATCGGATACTAAGGCTGATCTGAGTCTACCGTGGGTGGATATACCTCTTTGTTGGTTTTCTCATGTCGCGGCTCATTTTTCCGTGCCATGGGCAAGTTCTTACGTATTGCTATGTCCTCTCACAATGGTACTGAAAATACAAAGAAATACATAGAAGAATCCAATTTCTTCGTCGATATTAATTGTTGTTTTCATTTGCATTCTTTTTTTTTTAGCTCACCTGAGCCAGCGGCTCCGGTGGAGTTTATAGGATGGCAAAGCCGCCGTCGTACGTTAACAATTTCAAACGACATCTCCTCTGAAACCAACGGGTCGTCTGTAACCAAATTTCATGTAGAGCCTCTAGGGGGTAGGGTGACGAAAAGTTGTTCAAACGATCCTGATCCCATGACCAACATTGCCGCTACGCCCATATATGGTAAAAACATTTTTAAAGTTTTCTTCTCCAGAACCAATAGGCCGATGGCCTTGAAACTTGGTATATGGCATCGGGTACGCGAGTACTACCATGATTATTCAAATTATGACCATGGATAGACCCTGACCTTTTTCCCGGTAAGGTCAAATTTGCTTACCCTTTATATGGGAAAATGCTAGAACATAAGATTTCATGAAAATTATTGAAGATTTTGACATGAAAAATGGTATATACAGTCGTCCTAATGAGTACATGGAAATTTATGCGTACAAAAGGTCAAGGTCATTCCTTGACCTTTGACCCTGGCCTCTTCTTCAAATCTCTCCTCTCATCACAGAGGTCAAGAACATATCTGGTGACACAGAGCTTTTTCCTGCGACGTTCCTTCCCAACAATATCTCACTGGCTACATCAGTCACTGCTGTATTGTAGGTGGTAATTATGGTATCTATGTCCATGTCATCATCACTCAGACCAATGAGTGATGCGACCTTCCCATCTCTGTTGAAAAATGCATGCCACATCTGGGTCCCTAACTTTTCAAGATTGAACTTCAGCCTTGTATGGGTTGGCTTTCTGGCCTTCTTTAGTCGAACTCGGTTTGCCATCAACACCAGGTCATGGTCACTTTATTTGTCTGCTCCAGAAAGCTCCTTGTCCTATGGATGTCACCTCCTGAACCGAAGCGCTTCCTCACCAAGATGAAATGAGCTACGGCACGAGAAAACCAACAAAGTGGTTGTGCTCCCAGCCCAGACTCAGATCAGCCTGGGCATCCGCCCAGTCTAATCAGAATCTTTGCTAAGCGCTTAAAGGGTAGCTAAGGGACTAACCTACCTCCACGCGGACAGTGAAGACTCTGATCAGACTGGGCGGATGCCCAAGCTGATCTGAGTCTGCGCTGGGCGCACAACCACATTGCTGGTTTTCTCGCGTCGCGGCTCAAATAAATCTGATTGTGGTGTTTCCCATCTCGGCTGTGCCACGTCCATCTTCTGGATGGTTTGTGAGGGCCACGGGTGTTTGTCAGTACTAGGCTGTTAAACGTTGCAAACTCTAGAAGTCTGAAACCTCTTTCATTTGTCTCGACATTGCAGAAGGGTCAACAAACCTCTCCCCGGTCTGCTTGTGCATCCTTCCCAACTTTAGTATGCCAATCCCCTTGTACGACCAGAACGTTCTTCTTTTGTGTTTCCTCTATGCTTTCCTGGAGTCGCTGGTAGAAGTGGTCGACCTCATTGTCATCATGCCCAGATGTTGGTGCATAAACCTGTAGGAAGGTGATATTAAACGGAGCTGCTTTCAAGCGGATCGAGACCAGCCTGCTGGAGACTGGTCTGTAACCCAAGACAGCACTCACCATGTCCTGATGCACAAGAAACCATGTCTGTCCTCTTCTCCTCTGAAATAAACCTTGTGTCTGTAATCTGTTGACGTCTCAACAAAGGTTTTTTCCAACGCACCTCAAAGAGCCCCCGGAGTATGTTCCAGTGATACCTGTCCATTGCATGAGTCAGCTCTTAAAGTTTCCCAGCTGGCCTCAGCGTCATTACGTTCCAGTTTCCAATCGAGATGTTCTCCCTACCTCTAATCTTCTTGACTCGATTTCTACTTTCGGTATAATACACACAAACAAACATTGCGTCATGTTCGTAGCTGTTTTGGAATCAGGTCAATTTCAAGATTAACCGCGGTTCATTTTTGAAATCCAAATTGGACAGCTCAATCTTGAGATAGGTCATTGTCGCTACCCAGTATCGAAATTACGGTTGCGGGTGATTACCGACAATGCTCACTTGAGTCATATTCATGAAAGTTATTGTCAACTCTTGACCTAGAGACATATCATAAAAAAAAAAAAACACTCCCATGTTATCTGCGCCCATTATCTTGTTTTTAAAGATTTTCCTTGTTTAAAAATTTACATGGAAAAATATTTTGTTATCGTTATATTAATCGAAGGTCCCCGTAGAACCCACAAGCTCTAACAGTTACCCGTATCTTGCTTCCGATTACGACCTTTATTTCGGTTGTTTACCGTCAGGTTAACGAAATAAGTACGTTATATATTTGTATCGAGCATTTCGTCGGCACACAAAAAGTTCAATGTCAGCATACGCTGCGGTTAGAAAATTAAGTAAATTACTGTTTCTACTGTTTTATTAAATTCGAATGCCACAAAACCTGATGTGGACAAGCTTTAGAGGAAATGATATTGCATCAGTTTCGTTTCTCGACTTTATTTTCCCAGGGGTCTTTCTAATCGCCAAATTAGGTAAAACGTCTAATTAGTGATACAGATTAGCTATTACCCTAAATCAGCGAATGCATCAGACGAAAAATGACGGTCTCATTATTATTATCATTTTTTTTTCAATGTTTTTTTTTTTTTTTGGAAAACAATTTCTCTCAACTTGTGAATAAGGTTTATTAGAATTTAGGGCTCACAAAGGTTTATACATGCTTGTTCAGCGTAAACCCCGCCTAGGTAAGGTCTAAAAAAAGTAGCCGTGTTTCCACTAACCCGACCGACCCTACTTCAGACCCCCGACTCTGCTATAGAACAAAAGAAAACTAAAACACCGACCCTACCATTTTCAATTACCGACCCTACCCAGTTTCGTGTTTGCATTTTCGCATAGCAACTTTTAGTATATTTAGTATATATTTGACTTTTTCGAGCATCTAAGATGAATTATCATTTACAGAGAAAGTCCCAAGAATACAATTTAATCAACAAAATACATGTACAAAAAACAACAACAAAAAACACATAAAAAACACAGGCCCGATCCTTTTTTTTTCGGAAGAAAAAATAAAATGAAGAAAAAAAGTTTTTCCTACCTACCGACCAGGGCCCAGTTGTTCAAAGCATCTTTAGCCTAACGAGCTCGTTAAGAGGTCAGCTCGTTAAGTGATTTATGACTCTATAACCAAACGCACTGATATTTATTTTTGAAAAAATGTTGGCGTATTTGAGATATTAACATTTGAAATTTTAACGAAACGATAACTAACGACGTCGTTAGTTTTGAACAACCGGGCGCAGATTTGCTTTCAGCATGTTAGTAGAAACACAGCTATTTTTTTTTTTTTTTCTTTAGAGGCCTAAGGAAGATGTTACTTTGACGTCAACCATATCAGCCGGATTGTATTAGCGCTGTATTTTCAAAAACTTGGCATTTACTGAGAAACAAGACTTAGTTTCAATAGCCAATACAAGTGAGTGAGTGAGTAACTCGGGTTTAACGTCCCACCAACAACAAGGTCATATGGAGACGGGACCTCGGCTTATACTCTCATTCGAAACCGGAGAAGCGAATAACCAATACAAAATGTTTGAACAATAAGGGGATAACTGTACTGTATTTTATCTTTTTACACATTTTTTTTTATTATCATTGAAGTTTTTTTTTATTTCTCATTTAGCTTTTCATACTGTACTGATTTGACTTTTTAATGAGGCGTGGAGGCTTTAAACATGGTTTCCGTTTAATAAACGAATATAAAAAGACGGTCCTGTAGAGCGTTTCACGGACCAAGGACCAAAATGCTGTGGATCACACAGGATATTATTACTATCGTAAGCCCTAAATATTTGGGCGTTTTATCAGGGCTTACACCGTTTGCCAGTAATGGTAGTATATATCCCTATTATTACTTTCGGGTCCTAAATATTCGGGCGTTTTATTAGGGCTTCCGCTGTTTGCCATTAACGATAGTATACATATGTCGCCCAAAGGGCAAATAGATGTGTTCTAATCTGAGAGAAAAGTCCATAATATTGGTTGGTTGGTTGTTTTTGGTTTAGCAGTCCTTTGAGACAGTAATTTAATCTATATCGGGCCGTCTTCCAAAGAGAGGGAGAAAGAAGAGAGAAATGATATACGAGAGAAAAAATGTACAAACAACTCCCACCCGCACCTACTGAAAAAGTCCATAATATAGAGAATACCATGTTAGTTTCTTCTGATGTCACTTTTATCAGGAGAGATCAGATAAAATTTCCTTTTAAAAGGAAGGCTTGCACAGCTGAAACAGTGAAATTTTCATGAGTTGTTATTGAAGTGAACCCGATTGTTAGTGCACTTTCTGTTGCTTACTTTTATTTAGCAAAGTATTTAATTTCTAACTTCTTCAATGGTGGCATTATCCACGGGTGTAAGGGAAAAGCAAGTGTAGAATTTATTTGAAAAACAAATTGAGGAAATATTCACACACACACACACACACACACACACACACACACACACACACACAACAAAAAAAAAGTTTTCCAACATTTTGGCCGGCTGTTAGTCATGTCTCTAGGAAAATAACTATATGGACCTATTTCAAGTCTTTTCTTTACGGCTGTTGAGTCACATTTAGTCTGAATCAAAATTTTAGGAAAGACTGTTCCAAACCAATGGTTATGGAATCTTGGCACATCTGAACTTAGCATCAAAAGAAGAAATAAATTAATATTTACTGAAGTTTATTTTTGGTTTATGTGGCATCAGTGGCACTGACTGGAACAAAATTTTGACACTCTGAGAAGAAAATGCATGCTGTTATTGTTTGGACAATAACGTGCTTTACACCATTTGGGAACAACAAAGCACGGAACCTATTGCGTTCGTATTTCCGTGAACTCCCGACAAATGAAATTTATCTTTTATATCTATGCTATGTTTTTACATCAATTTTGTTTACTCATTCGTGAAGTTCTGACTAATTTAACGCCAAGCAAAGGACGAAGAATAGATATTAACCAACGTGTTTGGTAATGAAGTACAGCAAATTGAAATTTGATTTTTCAGCGTTCATCGTGTGATGAAGCCAGTGGGCGGAGTTAAAATTCCATGAAGCGCGAAGCGCTTCTTGTAGAATTTTAGCGACGGCCACTGCCTTCTTCACACGATGAACGCTGAAAAATCAAATTTTTATTCTTATATTTACACTTTATTTGTGAACCTCTCTGTGCCGTGTTCGTGGTAATTTAGGCCCATATTCACAAACTAAACTCAAACTCCACCTCGACTCGAACTCCAATAAGGTCGGTTGAAGTGACGCTCGAGGGCGCCTCGAGCGAGTGAAGTTGAAGTATAGATTTGGTATTCACGTTCTCCACTCCACCTCGACTTCGTGGAGGAGACTCCAGCTACACTCCAGATAGACTCACACCATGTAAAATACATCGTAGACCCAGATCAGACCTTCTAAAACGTATGAAATGTAATGATGTCAAATTTGAGATATCGTTGACTTAATAGACAGTGTAGAACTAGATCGTAATAACAGTATAATTTGTAAAATTATAATTAAATGTACCGCAGGAACAACGATTTTCCGCTTGACGTCTGAGCGTCCGTCCGGTTTACGTTCCAGTGTTTGCGGAAGCGTCTGTGGTGTCGCGATTAAGCTACCTGCATGTTAAACATTGGTCATGAGTTCGATCCCGTCATTCTCCAGTTTTTTGCTAAAACTTTATTCGAGTTCCTATCATCTCGTAGCACGTATTTATTCTTTTGACCCTACCTCCTGGCAGTACTACGTAGTTTATTATTTGGGTATTCTGCGCAGACTGGGCTGCCCCCCTCCCCCCCACCCCGATTCCCACGCCCCCACCACCCCTCGCTTTCACACGTTGTGTACGCTTCCTAAAGCTTTTTTTCTATTACGTATATTATCCAAACTTGGCATATATAGTGACAAGGGGGCGATGTTGTTGCTTGTAATGGACAGACTTGATAATACAATAAATAATTGTAATGGGCGTTTTCATTATTATTCGTAGTTTCTATATTATTTTACCCCCAATAAATGATGTATGCTATGGGGGTATATAGTTTTCGGTTGATCTGTCTGTCCGTTCGTTTGTCCGTCTGTCAGTCTGTCTTACACCACAAGTCTTTGGTTCCGTCCATTGAACTTTCGGATAACATATTCCCATCGAAGGCTTTTAATTGCTCGAATTTCGGTAACCATAAGCGAAATTATTCTAGTATTAGGTGTACGACGGATGGATGGATGGATGACTTCCGATTTTACGTCCCTTTTCAACAGTATTGCAGTTATATCAGGACGATGGGACGGTGATAGTGAAAGGATGTGTGCAATGGAACCCCGTTTACGGTAGAAAAGATTTACGCCTCAAGCGGGGCTCGAATCCGATCCGCAAGATCAGTAGACCAGCGCTTAATCCACTGAGCTACCGGGGCTCCTATTAAATGTATGGATACTGCATACAATTACCTTTGATGTAGAACGTTTATAATGAGCACCCTCAATTAAAATTGTAATAAAAAATAATATAAAGATGTGTATCTTAAAGCCTAGTACTTTCAAATATTTTTATTCGTTTGAATACATCCAATCCACGCCTTCCCCAATCACACCACCACCACTTCATCGCAAAAGGAGTTTGGTGGTGGGGTAATTTGGTTTTCGATCTGTCCGCCAGTTTGCTGTCCGCATTTTAGGTTTCTGCTTTTACAACATTCGTCGGATCGCAATGAATCTATGTTGACTTGAGACAAGTGGGCCTAAAAATAGAGGCCCCTTTAGGTTTTTTGAAGTAGTTACGACTCTTTGAAGTAGATACTGTAGCTTTCTCCTAGAATGTGTAAATAATGTCAGAGTTTCCTTATTAAGATATTGTGCCAACCCGTCGGTCTATCCCTCAAGTCGGAACCCAAGGGGTAGTGGTTGCACAGATCCAATTGTGTTAAAATAAGAACCAAGGCCGAGCTTCTTCAACACATTTTATTTAAACATCATGTTATTTTAACTCTTGGGTACTGGCTGAGCTATGACGATGTACACTTCACTATAAACACAAGGTAACACAAAGGGAAAGGGGAAACAGTGTGGCTACAGGAGTGGGTGGGGAAAGTTGGGGGGACAAATTCTGCAGAATTTGTTAAAGTGCAGAATTAATGCATTTTTATACAACTTCTCGGGGTTTTATTTTATTTCTAATAATTTTATAAGTTTCTCACCAAAAGTAAGTTGATCTAAAACTCAGAGGAGAATGACAGATCTTCAATATTGTGATTTCTAAAATACTTGAAATGGCGTGGATGCGGCTGTCCAGACGTTTTCGGAGACACAACCCAGGAACGCTGGAGGTGACCCCATATATAGTATCGTGACCCTGGTCGTTGTGGGTCGTTTGGGTCGCAAACCCAGCGCGCGGGGTCATATGAGGTCGTCGTGACCCGGAAGTGGTTACGGTATCTCAAGCGAGACGTGCGCAGAAGGACCACGCTACAAATTGACAAGCTTGAAACAATTACGAGTTTAAAAACGTTAATTCTGGCCAAAATAATCGGAATGAACTGCAAACTAACGAAGAGAGAGTTGAAACTAAAGTTATTCTACTTGGGACTCGGCGGTCAATGAACAACAATGACCCGAAATGTACAAAAATTGACTCGGAAGCGGCGACGAATTAAGAAAGCCATGTGACCGTAATGAACCAAACAGGTGAAAGTAAACCTCAAGCCTTAACTCGCCACACTATTCCCCCCTTCGGACAATTACATGACTGAAATACCTATTCTATAGCAAATTGTAACATGGAAACTGATAGTTAATCTGACTTTATATTCTCAGAAACTGGAGAGGAAATCCAAACCGAAAAACATTTTACTTATTGAGAATGGACAAAATTTAAGAACAAAAAAATTAAATAGGTCAAACAGTAATTGTACAATATACTGGTAGACTATACCTAACAATATTGAGAGACATTTCTTAAAAATCCATACATGCCTCAGTTATGGGTTTCCGCCAAGAGATATGCAAGTCCATACATTGGACTATAGTGCCATAGACCCAACATAGAAACTTACACTCCTCCTGGCTATCGCAAACTTTGAAACCTGAATGAAATATGATGTTATCCCACTATGGCATGCATGTCGTCATAGACTCAGCCAATACAATCAAAGCAACAGCATAAAAAGACAGATCACTCAGACTCACACCCATAAGATTTTAAATTAGAAAAGAAACTTGATTAGACTTGATTAGAGACAGTATGAGGTTAAGCGAATATTTTCACATTACACAGTCTGCACTGCAAAAAGATTCACAGGAAGAAAAAAAAAATATCGAAATCTTCTCAAAACTCTGCAACCAGCCAAAACGCAGAGGACTAAGGTTCTCTGATAATTTGGTAACATTTAATGCTCCAATTATGCCACAAGAAAAGAAATTCCTCAGAGGCTTTTTATGATAACTATAGCAATACACCAAGACTATAAGAACGTGAAAAATATAACGAGTAATGATAATGAGGAGTGAATTAATTAATGTATGATGATGTCTGTTAAATGGGATGCACTGGTAAAAATATAGTGACTCAGTATTCTTGGTGATGTACCATATTTAACATTTTCTTAAAGGAAAAAAAAAATCTCTACAATATGAATCCCACTCACACTAACACACAATCATCAAAGACAATTACTACATAAGAGTGCGCCATTACGTTTACACATTTATGATTTAAATTATGACAAACTCTGCACAAACAACAGCCGTACCTGTCCGTACAAAGTTCGAAATATTTAAATTGTGCTTCCATAGATCATCAATATTATGGCACATCTACAACTGACCACAGCGAACAGTTCTTTATTAAATCTTTAATTTACAAGGCAAATTCTATCCGTTTCACCGGGTATTCATTCGTTAATACCATATAATGCTGATGGATTTATTTGAAAACAAAATTTATGGAAGCTCAGTAAAGACTAGAACACAAATTTACACTACATAACCACCTGACTGTAATTGCCCTACCAGTTCTACACAGTCATTCTGAGCCAATTGCATGAAATTATGTTAAAGCATGTTGACAAATATAGTGTTTGGAAAAAAAAAAAATATATCTGTCATAACGTGAAAGCTCAATATGACTAGACTTAATAAATATACACCAAATTCAAAGCAGTCATTCAGAGCCAGTGGCAAGAAAATTATGTTGGAATATATTGCGGAATATAACTTTTACTGATGGGCAATCCTGAGTTAGCAATTTAGCACCATGAGGTATACCGGTAGCGTTAAAATGATAATCCCTAATCACTTGCTTGGAAAATGGAAAAAAAAAAAAAAAAAAAAAAATATTTGAGCTGTCATCTTATTGCAAAGTGGACGGATAGAACACATTTGAAATATCACATCGAACACAGTTGGCTATCACAGAAATATAATATCAACAGTACATAATGGAAGTTGTACATGTAATCCAATGAGGATGAAATGACTACAGGTGCTGTTTGGTCCTTAAATTTTAAATATGTGAAGAAAAAAAAAACAAATAAACAGAGCTGCCGTTACAAAAAAAAAAAAGAAAAAGAAATCCTTCACAACTATAACTGGACTGCCAACTTATAAATGATGGATGAGGATGACTTAATTTTATGAAGACAACATGTATAGGGTAAATGAAAATGTGAAGGCTCATAATTTAATTTGTACTTCAAAGTACCAACTCTGAAGAAAACAACAACTGATTATGCAATTAATCCAACCATCTCATATGGATTTCAAACAAATTTGTGGCATGTGGCAATGTATAGAACTATATATATTAAAAAAAAAAAAAAAATACTGTTATATTTTCTCTCTTGACTCAGTACATCATTATTACACAGTTCTACCACAATCTCGAAGTAAAATGACGAGAGAAAATCTCAACACCTGTAGTCTTACAGTGTACATGTACATTACAAACTCATAATTATATACAAAGGAAATAGTTTGGAACAACTGCACACCACCAACACCCCTAAAAATTTGTAAGGAAACAGACCATAGATAGAACATGTTATGAAAAGGAAAGAACTATATTACTCTACCTCGCCGATATGCGAAGAGAAGAAAAATATATAGATTCACAGTTTTGAGAAAACAGAGAGGCTTGGACAAACTGCACTGGCTATAAAACCAAACTAGACATAAACTGGACTATATCTCATGAGCAGAATCACATTTCAAAACCCTTCAGGGAACAATTCTAATCATGCTACGCCTAAATGAACTGCAATGCGTCTCAGAGAGAGGAAAGAGAAACCAAGACAAAAAAATGGAAGTTGAACTTCAAGAAAAAAAATGTAAACCTCGCAAAAGGAGAAGGATAGGGAAAGAAGGGGGAGAAGGCCACATTTGGGGAGGGGGGGGGGGGGATTGCTGGAGGAAAGAAAGGTTTTTTTTTTTTTTAGACGGAAAGAGATAGCATTACAGCGGGATAGCAAAGAACAGCAATGTAAGTACAGCCAGACGAAAACAGAGAAATAGAAAAATAGTTAAAAGTAAATAGACATTTTAATGTTACCACATAGACTCCAAGTATTAGGACAGCACAGCATTTTCGATTACAATACAGACTCAGATCAGAATGCTCCAGGATGAGCAGTCCAATCAGGATCTGCATTGAATATCTCGTGTAAATTTATCCAACATGTCCCAGTATTTAGAGTAATGACAGTAACAGACTAGAAAATATGTCCTCGAAACAGGTAATGAAATATGATGTATGATAACTTAAATCAGTACCGGTAAATATAATTAGCCTTAATATTCAAACTTCTTCGACCATTTTGATCCTATTTTGTAAATAAAGAAAATAAAACTATATCCTCAAGTGAAAGTGATCAGAAATTTTTAAATGTCATCTTCTTCTAGGAGCTTCCCGCATTCCTCACAGTATGAAGTTTGGGGGACATCTGTCTGGCTGCTGGTAGATAGAAATCGTCTTCTCTTCGGCAAGGGGGTCAAAGTAGAGGTCATCTCATAGAAGAAACTGTCTTTCTTCACAGTCTCCGTCTTGGTTATAGTATACCCATCAGCACAGTAAGAAACATCTGCAGGCTTGGTTCCAATCTGGAGAGCTTTCTTTCGTAACCGAGATGCATACTTAGCATCTCGGCCAGGAAAGAAAGAAGAAGGGGCTCCAGCAAAAAGGGTACGGGGGTCATGTAAGAGGTAGTCATACCGGTTCCTAGACTTCTGGAGAGGAATGTTGATAGGCGGAGGAGGAAACTGAGGTTTTCTGTCTACACGACGCTTCTTGGTCGGCACATACTCTGTTGTAGATTCAGGACTCCCTGGCGAATAGCATGGCATGGAAGGGGAATACAGAGGCATAGATGGAGAATATAAAGGACTGTCTGAAGACGGAGACTGAGGAGACTGTATAGAAGGCTCTACCACTGTAGATGTAGTTTTCTCAGTGGTAGAACTAGAACTGGAGCTGGAGGCAGAATGAGGCGGTAGTGAAACACAAGAAGTGGTCACTACCGGTTCAGGATCTGGCTCATCAACGTCCATAGGAGCTGGCACATCAGCCTCTCGTGGAGGGTCTTCCTGTACAGGAGATGGTGATGCAGGTGATCTGTTGGTGTCCTCAGGAGGATGATCCGCAAACTCAGCAGGTGGTGGCAGCAAACTGTCAGAAAACTCAGCTGGTGGAGGGAGGGGAGACTCTGGACTGGGTGGGAGAGAAGACTCTGACACTGGAGGGGGGGTAGACTTGGGAGCTGGTATAGGCTGAGGAGGGACAGAAGATTCCGGCTGTGGTAGAGGCACAGAAGGCTCTGGTTGACTAGAAGGTAAAGAGGACTCAGATAACAAAGAGGGGTTATACTCTGCAACGGGTACAGGTGGGGAAAAGACGAAAGACACTGGCTGTGGTGGAGGGACAGAAGATTCCGGCTGCATTGGAGGCACAGAAGACTTTGGCTGTGGAAGAGGAGGCTCAGCGGACTTAAGGCGAGGAGGCATGGGAATAGCCAGACAATTAACATCATCAGGAAGACTTCCCATCCATAATTCGGGTGGTGGTGGTGGCAGGCTGGTATCATACCCATCTAAGAAACATGGCCCTGTAGCTTGAACAGTACTAGTAGCTGTCGAACTAACAAGTTGAACGACAGTACTAGTAGCTGTTGAAACTACAGAGGAAGACATGGTAGCTGCAGAAGAAAAATTCAGATCTGTAAACATATTGACAACCTCAGGCTCTTGGTCATACAGACCAAAATCTGAGGGACTTAAGCAGATAAGTTGAGTTTCACTGAAATCTGTCTCTGGAAATATCAGCTGGTCTGTGGAGGGCGTTGAAGGAGCAACGGTACAAGCTGGTTGAGGAGCAACGGTACAAGCTGGTTGAGGAGCAACGGTACAAGCTGGTTGAGGAGCAACGGTACAAGCTGGTTGAGGCTCCTGATCTTTGATGTGAGCTGGTGGGGCACTCTGAGTGAAAGCAGGTGGTTGAGGCTCCGGATCTTTGATGTAAGCTGGTGGGGCACTCTGAGTGAAAGCAGGTGAGGGTTGAAGATTCAGCGATAACAAAGATGGAGGAGGTGGGTGACTTGATCTAGGAAGGGCTCGGCAGACTCTCTGATGTTCTACCAACTTGTACCTTCTAGAGCATGGAAAGTCAATGCCACACTGGCAATACAGCTTAGGTCCATGGTGGTCCCTATTGTGTCGTAGAATTTGGCGTCGGTTATCATACCGGATGCCACAAGGCCCACACTCAAAGGTGAACATGTTTGATATGGCTGATGGTGGAGAGGAATCGACTGATCTCTGGTTACTCTGTTGCTGAGTGGTTTCTACAGCATGCACCTCTGACCTAACCGTGACCTTCCTTTTGGACATTGTGTAAGTCTGAAAAACACAATAAATAACCCACCTCTAGCATGGTATGGCAAATTTATGATCAGTTATTTCCAATTGCAGCCACAGTTTTGCAATTTAGTTAAACTGTCTCTTTGGATCCATAGGCTAACCGGTCAGACACAATAACCTTGCAAAGAGACTTACTGCATAAAAAAAAAACAAGTTGCTGTGTTTTCCAATAGCCTTATGTCTGTAAAAGCATTTTATCAATGATAGCCTTATATCCATAATGGCATTGTATCCATGATGGCCTTATATCCAGAATGGCATTATATCCAAAAATTTAAATTAAAAGTGTACTGTGGTTAGGTATCATCAGAGACATGTCTGCAACAAATTTTCTGGTGTAATTTAAACAGGAAGTCCGTCATTTTTACTCAGTTTGTGGCATTCCTTCGTAATAGCATAACAGATAATCAGACATAAAATATTTTGGTCTGTAAATTGAAAAATATTGCTTTCAGTGCACATCAGCTTCTATTTCTTAATAAATGGCACAATTCTGTTATGATGTACTATCTTTTTGCTTCTTGGCTTATTTGGCTTTTCAATTTCAACCAATAGGTCTGAAATTTTCCTCTTTATTTCATAGGGTCCCTCCCACCGTGGTTGGAGTTTTGGGCAGCAGCCTTTGGTTTTGGTCAGGAGATGTAGCCACACTAGATCGCCCTCGCGGAAAGGTATCAAGTTTACTCTATGATCATACTTTTTCTTCTGACGGTCACTCGCGAGTGCCATTTCATTTCTTGCAATGTCATGAACATTTCGTAATCTTTGTTGTAATGTCTGCACATATGCATGACTGGTCATTTGTATTTCAGAATTTGGAGGGATACAAACAAGGTCAATGGGAAGAAGGGCGTGACGACCAAACATCATCATGTATGGCGTCTGACCAGTACTCTCGTGTACAGAGGATCTATAGGCTAGAAGTAATAGTGGTAAGTATTCGTCCCATTCTTTTTGAGTTTTTGATATGTATTTGCTAAGCATATCTTCAATGGTACGGTTGAATCTCTCTTGGATTCCATTGGTCTGTGGATGGAAACTGCTACTCCTCTTCTTATCAATATCAAGTAAACAGCAGATTTCTTGAAAAAGTTTTGATTCAAACTGTTTACCCTGGTCAGTCAGAATCTGTCGACACACACCATATCGCGATACAAATTCTTCAACAAAAATCTTAGCTACCGTTATTGCTTCCATATTCTGAATTGGGTATAACTCTATCCATCTTGTAAATTGGTCACATATTGACAGAATATATTTGTTGTGATTTTTTCTACTTTCAGGAAATGGTCCTAACAGGTCGAGGCTGACACGTTCCATGGGTACTCCTACACGGTTCTGTTTCATTGGTGCTAAAGGGCGAAGTTTTGGAAGCCGTCGTGATTGACATTGCACACACTGTTTACACCAGTTTTCAATGTGTTCTTTATAATTGCACCAGTAAAACCTTTTTCGTACCTTATCCATGGTCTTAGTGCTACCTAAATGACCACCAGTCACATGGTCATGCAATTCTGTTAGTATTTCGTCGCGCATGCCACTTGGAACTAAAATCTGGGAAAAATAAGTGTCGGTTTTAGTGTCCAAATATTTTCTGCATATAACATCCTTATGCAGAAACAAATTGGACCACTGTGATAGGTACGTTTTCGTCTCACTGTCCAAATCTGAAATATATTCCCAGTCTGGACGTTTATTTAATTTCAACCACTTGTACAGGACTGATAACACAGGATCCAGGACCTGGGCTTTCCTCCATTTTTCCATTTCAAGGTCGATTTCACAATTAGTCTGACTATTTCCGTCGGAACAACGGACATCTCTCACATAACCATTAGTAACACATTCTTGAACACACTTAAAAGAATTGGCATTCTCAGCTGCTGAATCCCTATTCTTAACTACTGTCGACGTAGGAGGCTCAGTTGGTAAACATCTGGGCACTCCATATGTCTCCTGCTCGGTAGGCCTTCTCGTAATGTTCGAGAGAGGTGTCCCCATTGAGGACTCCTCCACACGCTCACTTTCAGCTGAGGGACAACTGGCATATCCCTCACAATCGGTTTCCTCTACTGGTCTGTCTGGAGTTGTCTCCCTTTCATCTACAAATTTCATTTTCTGGTCCATGTAGCCACTTACATCTGCTATTTCAGCTTTAGTCAGTCGGCATTGACCTAGATCTGCCTCTTTCATCTGTTCATCTCTTTCTTCTTGTTCTCGTCTCTCACACTGAATGCAAGAGGAACATGGACGTCTTGAAAGCCCGTCAGCATTCTGATGCCGATTTCCGGCACGAAATTGGATGACAAATCTGTATGTACTTAAAACTTCTAGCCATCTTGCTAATTGGCCTGTGGGATTTTTGAACTTCATTAACCAGGACAGGGCTCCATGGTCTGTTCTTACAATAAATGATACACCATACAAATAATGGTGAAAATGCTTTACAGCCTCTACAATAGCCAAAAGCTCACGTCTTGTTACGCAGTATTGGCGCTGGGTTTTGGTTAGACTTTTGCTAAAGTATGCTATGACTCTTTCTTGTCCGTTCTGAAACTGGGAAAGGACGGACCCTGTTCCGACAGCACTCGCATCACAGTCGAGGTAAAACTGATCAGTGGCATTAGGATAACCTAAAACGGAGGCGGAAGATAAGGCTTCTTTTAATGTGTCAAATGCTGTCTGGCACTCTGGGGTCCATTTAAAAGATACACCCTTTTCGGTCAGTTTGTGTAGAGGGGCACATATACTACTAAAGGATTTAACATATCTACGGTAATACGAAGCTAGACCGACAAAGCTCCGTACTTCTTTTACACAGGTGGGTGTTGGCCATTCTTTTATTGCTTTAACCTTGTCGTCACATGTGGCCACACCTGCGGCTGACACTACATGGCCCAAAAATTTTACTTCCTTCTTTAGTAAATGACATTTTTTCGGGGAGAACTTCAGGTTGGCTTCACCAGTACGAATAAGCACGTCATCTAATCTTTGAATATGCTCCTCAAACGTCTTTGAGTAAACGATACAATCGTCTAGATAAATAAGACAGGTTTCATACTGTAAACCGGCCATAATGTGTTCCATCAGTCTCTGGTAGGTGGCAGGCGAGTTTATTAAACCCATCGGCAACACACGGAATGCAAATAAACCTTTCTGGCATACAAACGCAGTCTTGTCCATGTCATCTGGATGATTTTGAACTTGGAAATATCCAGATGTGCAGTCAAGGGTAGAAAACCATTTAGCATCTTGCAAGGCATCTAAGCAGTCTTGGACCCTAGGCAACGGGTACGAGTCTGGGAGAGTAACCTCATTTAGTTTTCTGTAATCAACACATATTCTAATACTGTTATCTTTCTTCTTGATGGGTACTAGTGGAAATGCCCAAGCACTTTTGCTTTTTACCACTAAGTTGTTATCTATAAGTCGCTGCACCTCCGCATCTACTGCATCTTTCATGGCCATAGGGACCCGGCGTGGGGGTAATCGTATAGGTGGGGCCAAACCAGTATTAATGCGGTGCTGTATAATACCGGTGTTTCCTAGGTCAGATTTTGATTTAGAAAAGACAGAAGTATGTTTCAGTAAAAGTTGTTTGACCGCTCTGGACTCATTGGGTGAAAGGTCACTTATACAGTTTTCATACATTTCTTGCATATGCTCAGGAATTGGTGTATTGTCAGGGTTTTGTGGGGTTATGTTACGAATCTTCCCTTTGGGTCCAGGCCTGGCTTCGGGCTCATTGGAGATGGGCTCAGACAGGACGGTCACTGGGTCACAAATGGCTGCAGTCTCACTTTTATACAGCTTGGTCGGGAAACTGTTTAGGTTTATTAAACGAAGGGGAATTTTGTTATAATTGGTGTCAATGACTGCATGTGCAAGGAGAATTCCCTTTTCAGAGAGGTGGTGGTCATATTCTTCTATCATGGCTGTAGAAAAATATGGCAGATCGCCTGAAAACATGCCACAGGTCACCATTTCGCTGCTAGCTGGGATCTCAATGGTTTCCTGCAATGCAATTTTGAAAATAGTAGGCATTTGACTTTCCAAGGTACATTGTATGGTCTGATTTTCAAAACTGAGAAGGCCTTGCCTTATGTCCAGCTGGCAGTTATTTTGGTAAAGAAAATCATAGCCCAAAACAAAAGGTGCATCAATATCTGCAATTAAAACATCTTGCTGATAAACTTGATTTCCTATGTTCAGTGGAATTTTGACAACGCCTTTGCAGGGAATAGGACCACCATCTGCCATTTTCAAGAAATATTTTACGGGCTGTACCACGGCTTGCATATTATCTGACAGAAGTTTGAATTTTTGTGTGTGAATGATGGTAATGGTGCTGCCAGTGTCAATCAAAGCATTTAAAGGCATATTTTCAATATTAATTTGCAAATATAAACCATCATTTAATGTCTGGGCGTTTTCAGGGTCGATAGATTCAGAAAAATCCACTGACGCTTGACCCGCAGCATCAGTTAATGAAAGTTTCCCTGTCGGTTGTTTAACTGTTGATTTGCACTAGGGCCATAACCGTTCCTGTCTCTCTGCCTTGCATTATGGTAGCGGTTAAATGGGTGGTTTTCAGGTGCCTTGTTATTTGGGCATCTCCGCTGAAAATGGCCTGGTTTCCCACAACTGTAACAAACAATGTCTCTGCTTTTCATACTGGCTAATTCCTTTTCCATTTTCTCTAGCCTGGTACTTATTTGGTTTAATGGGTCTGTGGCAGGATTATCCCCCTTAGAACACTGGCGAACTGTGATTGAACGTTTTCTACCGGCCTGAAAAGCTTCAAACTCTAAAGCTAGTTGCGTAGCCTCATTTACACTCTTGGGCTTGCCTTGGTAAACAAACCATTCTAACTCATGCTCATTAAGTGAGTCAATAAAACAATCCTTAGCTATTTGATCTCTTAAATCACTGCTTGCTTGTGGGTAGGCTCTACGTACAAGTCGATTAATGTCCTGTGCAAGCTCTTGCACAGTTTCAGATTTCTTTCTTAACCTTCCTTTAATTTGGGCCCTGTAAAGCTCAGTTTGATTTGTGGGTTCAAATCGTGCAGTTAGAGCTTTTACTAGTTGGTCGTAATCGCTTCTTTGTTCAGGCTTTAAATCGCTTAAAATACTCTGTGCTGCCCCTCTTAAGCTAGTAGCCAATTCCATGGCTTTCACGGTTTTGTCCCATCGATTTAATGTGCTGGTCATATCAAACTGGACTAAATAGTCTAGAAAGCTACTGGTCCCATCATAATTTGCTGGCTTCTTATGGGAAGTTCTATGGTCAAATGTCACATCCCTCTCTGGGTTGGTCCCAGACGTCCTGTACAAAAGTGGTTGGTTGCCTGTCCCTACTCCCTTGCTAGGCTGCCTACTTTCATTCGACTGCATCCCAGTGTCCAGAGGGCTTATCTTCTGAACAGATGCATAATTCTGTCGGTCCTCACCCCGATTCGGTAAGCCTTGTTGAATCGAGAACTCAGGAGATACTCCAACCCCCGATGCAGGGTTCCGCGCCAGCCCACAGCTCCCCTCTGCTTCTCCGGGTAAAGGCGGTGGCATCTCAGCTCCAGCATGACCAACCACTCGTCTCATGATTGGTGAACTTGACCTTTCACCTCGGATAGGCTGGTTTTCCCCATCACCTACCCCTACATAGCGAGTAGCCTCACGTCTAGATCCTCCCGTCAAAGTGGCCATCTCCGTTATGATGTTTTCTTTTAAGGTCCCAGCAGAAGCTAGCATTTCCTTTAAAATGCCCATTCTGTGACTCCATGGAGACTTCCTAGACCCAAGGGCTTCTTCGGCAGATGACAACCTGGGTGATTTCCCGCCAAGAGGTAGGACTTCTTGGCCTTCAGCTATATCATCTTGGTTTTGACGCCTAAAATTAAAAACAACCTCCCCACTTGGGGTCCCTAATTCGGCAAGGGAATAGGACAGGCGGGGTTGTGTCCCCGAAAATGGCCTGGGGGTTTGAACGGAAGTAGAGCTTTGAGGTTCTGGTTCCTGTGGCTCTTGGTCTGTCATTTTGGTGAGATAAAAGGTAACAAAAGGGTATTTCTGAGAGAGAAGTTGGAGATGTCACTTAACCTCTGGTTACATAAATAGTTCAGTGAGACAAAAATGTATCTGATTTACAGTACAAATTTAGTGAGACGGAAGATGGATTGAATAGTCTATTGAGACTTTACAAAAAGTTCAGTTTTATAAAGTGGTTTAGTGAAACCACATTCAATAGTTCAGTGAAACATTTACTTTAATAGTTAATTGAGACTGGGACATATGAGACATAATGAGACTTGCTGGTGAGACACTATGAGACTGTTTTGTGATAAACTACGAAATTACAAATGCCTGCTGCAGGCAGTCAGCAAAAGAATTACATACAGAACAATTTGTTCCTCGAAATAAATTTCTTCTTCAAATTCATTGGATGGAATTACTAAATCATCACAGTATAACATTTTCTTATGTCAAGAATTTAGACAAATAACAATAATCAAACAGAATTGAGTAACACAAGGAAACTGGAGGTTTTCACTGGAAACGTGAAAATCTAGGCAGTCTCACTGGAAACGTGAGACCCAAATCTCACTGGAAATGTGAGACTGATATGGCAAATCTCACTGGAAATGTGAGCTATAGGACCTCTCACTGGGGATGTGAGACCATTTTGTACCAGGCTCAATTCTGTTCTATATATTGTTATTTCACCCCAAAATTTTGGCTTATATTTGGCCCTGAAGAAAATCAGCCATTCAAGGGAGATAAACTATCTGGGAAGTGCATACAGAAATAACTGGCTTTATTTCCCTTACTTCACTGTAAACAACTGATGTCTCTTGGTAGCAGAGGCTCCAAAGTTATTCAGAATTTTGAAACATCTTTACATTTTTTTTTTCAACTTATTAATTAATATATTTATTTATTTATTATTTTTATTATTAACCAGAGGCAACTGACAAAAAGAAATTGATACTCACAAAACTCTATACTTTTGGAAAATGTCAACAACCCACTGGTAACATGGATAACCACAGGAAAACACAATCGGATGGAAAAAATATGAAAAGGAACTGGAATGAATATTCGATCCCACCACGCTGCCACCAGTGTGCCAACCCGTCGGTCTATCCCTCAAGTCGGAACCCAAGGGGTAGTGGTTGCACAGATCCAATTGTGTTAAAATAAGAACCAAGGCCGAGCTTCTTCAACACATTTTATTTAAACATCATGTTATTTTAACTCTTGGGTACTGGCTGAGCTATGACGATGTACACTTCACTATAAACACAAGGTAACACAAAGGGAAAGGGGAAACAGTGTGGCTACAGGAGTGGGTGGGGAAAGTTGGGGGGACAAATTCTGCAGAATTTGTTAAAGTGCAGAATTAATGCATTTTTATACAACTTCTCGGGGTTTTATTTTATTTCTAATAATTTTATAAGTTTCTCACCAAAAGTAAGTTGATCTAAAACTCAGAGGAGAATGACAGATCTTCAATATTGTGATTTCTAAAATACTTGAAATGGCGTGGATGCGGCTGTCCAGACGTTTTCGGAGACACAACCCAGGAACGCTGGAGGTGACCCCATATATAGTATCGTGACCCTGGTCGTTGTGGGTCGTTTGGGTCGCAAACCCAGCGCGCGGGGTCATATGAGGTCGTCGTGACCCGGAAGTGGTTACGGTATCTCAAGCGAGACGTGCGCAGAAGGACCACGCTACAAATTGACAAGCTTGAAACAATTACGAGTTTAAAAACGTTAATTCTGGCCAAAATAATCGGAATGAACTGCAAACTAACGAAGAGAGAGTTGAAACTAAAGTTATTCTACTTGGGACTCGGCGGTCAATGAACAACAATGACCCGAAATGTACAAAAATTGACTCGGAAGCGGCGACGAATTAAGAAAGCCATGTGACCGTAATGAACCAAACAGGTGAAAGTAAACCTCAAGCCTTAACTCGCCACACTATCAATAATTTTTCACAGGTTTGGGGGAAGTTGTTTCAGTTTTTTTGGGCGGGGGAGGGGAGTTAGGGGGGGGGGGTTAAAGGGTATTTAAGACAATATTTCAGTATATATCGAGCTCGGCCTCCCAGAGAAGGGAGAAGGAAAGGAAGATAGGTCAGGCACAATTAAAATAAACTTATCCCACACCTGCTGCAAGCACAGTCGGCCCATGTCCTATTATTATCCAAATTTAAAGTATGATCCTCTGATACCCAATCTTTAGCATGAGATACCCCGTAACGTGCAATGCCTACATTGGGTGTCGTGCTATAAGTGAGACAGAACGCGGTTTGTCCGACTGTACATGGTTAATATGACACTCGCTAAAGTTCGTGAATTATCTCTCCTTACAGGCGGACGTATCATGCTCTTGCTAACAGTTGTAGGGCGCGCCGACACTGAAAGTTACCAAGCATCCTCACCCGACCCGACCCCGTGTGTGTGTTGGAGGGGGGGGGGGGTTCTCTCTCTCTCTCTCATGGAGACGTCTCAATATAGACTTAATATTCAAGTTCTTAACATTATGGCTGTCAGGAGATTCAAATTACATATGACATAAGCCAAAACCCTGTCTGTCTGTGAAACGCAGCACCATTACTGATAAATATGAATTTGTCACAAACAAAACAAACAAACAAAAAAAAAAAAAAAAAAAAAAAAAAGAGAGAAAAAAATGTTGATAGTGTATTACACAGAAGTCCTCTGGCCTTTAACAACATTCTAGGTAGTCGTGCTGCTTCGAGCATAGCCATGAAAACGCTGAAATATTAACAAAACTTAACTCAAGTCGCCGTCGAGGGAGCTTCACCGTTCCTCGAACAAACCTTACTTATTGGAGGTGACTCCAGCTACACTCATGCCTGTGAATACGACTCGACCTCACCTCGAGATAATCCTGGACATTTCGGTTATTATAGCTACTTATCCGGTAAGTTCGAGTCGAGGTGGAGTTTGAGTTTAGTTTGTGAATATGGGCCTTAGCGTAGAATAGGCAAATATGGATCGAAGAAAAGTTAGTAACGACGTGTTCGGCCATGACGTTAAACAGCCGTCGCGCTGATGTGGCGTCAATCGAACGTTACAAAAACCAATCAAGACGTTTGTTTACATAAGACGTCGCTTGACGACAACGTCACATGATCAGTTGGCCTTCATCGGTGTATGAAGCCACTTGCTCTAAAGGGTTCACCTATGGGAAGTCAGTGGCAAGTGTAAATGTTATGACATGACGTATATCAAACGTTACGTCGGCCAATCATCTATTTGAATTATCCGTGACGTTGCTTACGCGTAAGATTGCATGAATGTGTGTTGTTCGTGGATGTATGAACATCGTCAGCCCAGTATAGGTTCATCTAAGGAAATCGTCGACGAGTCTAAACATTTTTCTGTACATTTGTATAGCTGAACTAAGAAGGCAACCTTAAAGAGTGTTATAAAAGCAAGAAAAATGTCCACACACCCCAATCCGCACCTATTGCAAGCACAGTAGGTCCTTGTTCTACTATAATCCAAATAAGTAGGACGCCCCGGCACCGGAAGTTATACCCAGCATCATCGCACCAACCAACCAACCCCTCCGTTTGTCATAAAGCTGCAATGAATCGCTAACAGTTTCAAATTTTAACAATTCTGAGTTTCAAATGTTAACAATTCTGAATTGTCCCCTTTTTCTGTATCATTATTCAGGCTATTCATGAACATGTTGATGGCCAAAAAGAAATTTATCAGATGCTAAAAATGTGTACATAATATATCGCTTTGTGCCATGGAAAGGCCTGTTGCAATGCGTAAGCGTTAAGTACTCACCGACATTACCGACGTTTACATACATATCACGGTCAGTTCTACATATAAGCAAGCCACACACAAAGATAGATGGAATAATGTGATAAGGAAAGAAAATCGTCAAAAGCGCTTGTTTCTAAATCTAAACAATAAATTTGAACTCTGCTCTTTCAGGTTTTACAGATACACAGATCAGCCCACTCCGGCATAAGCGCAGTCTTATCAGTCTATCGTCAGCATAAAAGGTGTCTTCATCATGGATCATGAATAATATATATGCCGAAAAAGACTGATCAGATCCCATGAATGCACCGGCGCTGGACAGAGTGCCGGCTGCTCTGACCAGTCAGATTATGCGATGCCTTAAGGCCTATTTTTCGCGACGCCGCTGCATGATTTTTGGAAAAGCTAATGCTTTGCGCTATTGCTATATATAAACACTGTTTCTTACACAGGTTTTGGTATATTTCTTCAGATGCAAAGCCAAATACTTTGCATTAAATTCAGAGTTTCATTTTTGATGCAGCCAGTTTATAAAAAGCAAAATAAATGTGGCCAAGTTCAAGGCACTTGTAAAAGAAAAACGTGCTTTTTAACGGAAATATTAAAAAGAGTACATGTACTATCAAAAATAGAATAAAGTGTCCATCTGTTATTTTTAGGAGATAAGGTAAATCGGATCTGGATAAAAATAGACAAAATCGGACGAGGTCTTTGTTTGTTATGTCTGTGAAGAAAATAATGAACAAATGCAGTCTCAAACCGGAACGAGCTTTTCAATCTCTTTGGCTTATTATTGCGGCCCTAAAAAAGTTTAGAACGAATCGTTGCAGTACACACTCTCCTGGTATTTTCCGACTAAGTGTGACGTATCGTTTCTTCCGAAAATAACTCGGTATCACTAAACCACTTGAATACTGGCTCGCCGCCGAGACGGCAAGCCAAAAACGCATAGGAATGGACAGGCTTGCGGATTCATTCTGCGTTCTCGTAAATTAACGTTGCCCTGCAGTTATCAAGCATCATTTAAGCCAATCGGACATTGAGAGCGTTTTAAACGTCAACGTCTTACCAATCGGGCTACAAAGTACCATGCATGATGAAAGCTGTGCAAGCACTTCTTGGCATTGGCGTGATTTTGCCAAAAGTTAACATACCTCTATTATCGATCGGTCATTGGCTTTGAGTAGAGGCAAGCTTGGAGAGGTGTCCGAGAATTTTGTATAAATTTTGTTGCGGCGTTTTAAATCGTTACATGTTAACTCAGCATGTTTAATCTCACGTCGCTATTTACCCTTTTCAACCTCAAAAACACAGCGATTCACAAACGATACGAACACCGTATTTATTCAGTTGTAAGAGGGTTTTTTTCCTTCCAAAATAATCCCAAAGATCTAGATCCGTCTTACAAAACGGATCTTGTAAGACGGATCTAGATCTTTGGGATTATTTTGTAAGACGGATCTGAATATTTGGGATTGTTTTGTAAGACGGATCTAGATCTTTGGGATTGTTTTGTAAGACGGATCTAGATCTTTGGGATAGTTTTGTAAGAGAACAGCCCATTTTGTGGCTGAATTACACAAAACTGATTTACATTATGTGCGGTAGTTTTGGAAGCACACACTCATGTCTTATAACTGAATCCAATGATATTCGAAAGCGATCCTGGTATTCCGTATACGCGGTAATTTTCGCGGGTTCAAATTTTCGCGTTTAAGGGTCAAAAACATAAACATTATTTTTCGCGAATTTTAATTTTCGCGGTTAGCAACATGCGTGAAAAGCAAAACTACTTTTTTCGCTTGAGCTAGTTCGTTCATTAACCTGCGACAGGGCTGCCGCAGGTTAATGAAAGAACTGGCTCAAGTGGAAAGTACCAGCAATTACCGAAGCAAACAGAATCAAAACATAGGAACACTGTGTCTACAGAGGATACTTTGTAAGAAACAGGAAATTATTTCGCGATTTTGATATTCGCTGTTTCTAAGTGGCCGAGAAATACCGCGAAAAATAGAACCCCGCGGAAATTACCTTGTATACGGTGTATCGGAAAAGAAAATGCTGAAACTACTCAGTTCGTTATAGCTGTGATGAGACTGCTCAGTTTTGGGAGATACACAAATGCAGATGCTTAGTTTAGAGCCAGCTGCATTTTGAGATTGCTCAGTTTTAAGGCAGATACCGGTAAAGTCGAGTGGATAGAGACGCGGCTTCCGGGAATCCGGGTTGGGCCAGTCGGTCACACCGGAAAACTCTCTCTGTCAACCCAGCAGTAAATGGATGCATTTAATAAATCAGGGAAGGATAAGGCAGCGAAGGGAGAGGGATGGGCTCCGCCTTTCATATACTATACCAAAGAAACAGTAGGTATATAACCCACACCAGCATTAAGACCAATAAGCTATGCAAACCCTTTGACCTTTACCTTTTACCGGTAAGGACCGACATTTTGGAAACAGGTACGAGTCTGCTCAGATTCCGAAATGCCAAGAACTAAACATGCGAGCCTGGGGCCGTATTTGTAAAACGATTTAAGCGGTTGCTATGCTGTTGCTAAGGCTATTTTTATGAAGGAAATTTCCTACCACTATGAAATTTGCTCTGGAGGAACAGTCTGATAAGGACTGTTCCTACAGAGCAAATTTCATAGTTGTAGGGAACCTCCTTCATAGAAATTTAGCCTTAGCAACAGCATAGCAACGTCGTAAGCGGTTTTATAAATACGACCCCTGGTCTTTCTTTCTTTGGAATGACACATATCAGACTATTAAATTTCCGGACAGCTACCAGTGAGGTGGCTTAATCTGGGCACGTGCACAGATGTAACAGCTTTGTTGTAGGAAGAACCAGTTGCAACGCCAAACGTAACAATTCTTAAAAGTGGAAAATGTTACATTTCCCGTATATCTGGTAATGGCGCTCGTCTTCCATTTTTGTATGTTTGTCCGTCGTCCCTATTCCTAAATATTTCCCCTCCTGACATCATAACTAATATTATATAAGGGCAAGGGAATAATTAAAAGAATTAATAGAGGCGTGACTGCGTAATTTATTTCGATGCAAGTACATGGGCAACTATTCAATTTCTGAATAAAATCCACAGTTCCAAGCCACACCCAGAATGTCACTTCAAATCACGCGATAGCGCATACCTGGCCAATGCAACAACTTAGCCCGTGACATAGTCTAACAAACAAATCGCACATGGTCAATATTTTACATAAGTCCGTGAGTTTACCTTTTTAGCTCGCCTGAGCACGAAGTGCTCAGGGGAGCTTTTAGGATACCGTGATGTCCGTCGTCCGTCGTACGTGTGGACGTCCGGACGGACGTCCGTCCGGACGGACGTCCGTCAACTTTTGCTTGTGTACACTCTAGCGGGCACAGTTTCGATCCAATCTTTATGAAACTTTGTCAGAATGTTAATCTTTATAAAATCTAGGCCAAGTTCGAAACTGCGTCATGTCGGGTCATAAACTAGGTCACTAGGTCAAATCTTAGAAAAACCTTGTGTACGCTCTAGAGGGCACAGTTTTCATCCAAAGTTCATGAAACTTTGTCAGAATGTTTATCCTCATAGTATCTAGGACAAGTTCGAAACTGGGTCACGTCGGGTCTAAAACTAGGTCACTAGGTCAAATCATAGAAAAACCTTGTGTACGCTCTAGAGGACACAGTTTTGATCCAATCTTTATGAAACTTTGTCAGAATGTTTACCTCCATAAACTCTAGGCCAAGTTCGAAACTGGGTCATGTTGGGTCTAAAACTAGGTCACTAGGTCAAATCATAGAAAAACCTTGTGTACGCTCTAGAGGACACAGTTTTGATCCAAGCTTTATGAAACTTTGTCAGAATGTTTATCCTCATAGAATCTAGGACAAGTTCGAAACTGGGTCACGTCGGGTCTAAAACTAGGTCACTAGGTCAAATCATAGAAAAACCTTGTGTACGCTCTAGAGGACACAGTTTTGATCCAAGCTTTATGAAACTTTGTCAGAATGTTTATCTCCATAAACTCTAGGCCAAGTTCGAAACTGGGTCATGTTGGGTCTAAAACTAGGTCACTAGGTCAAATCATAGAAAAACCTTGTGTACGCTCTAGAGGACACAGTTTTGATCCAAGCTTTATGAAACTTTGTCAGAATGTTTATCCTCATAGAATCTAGGACAAGTTCGAAACTGGGTCACGTCGGGTCTAAAACTAGGTCACTAGGTCAAATCATAGAAAAACCTTGTGTACGCTCTAGAGGACACAGTTTTGATCCAAGCTTTATGAAACTTTGTCAGAATGTTTATCTCCATAAACTCTAGGCCAAGTTTGAAACTGGGTCATGTCGGGTCAAAAACTAGGTCACTAGGTCAAATCTTAGAAAAACCTTGTGTACGCTCTAGAAGGCACAGTTTTGATCCAAAGTTCATGAAACTTAATCAGAAAGTTTATCCTTATAAAATCTAGGATAAGTTTGAAAGTAGGTCATGTCGGGTCAAAAACTAGGTCACTAGGTCAAATCATAGAAAAAACCTTGTGTATGCTCTAGAGGACACAGTTTTGATCCAATCCTTATGAAACATTGTCAGAATGTTTATCTCTATAAACTCTAGGCCAACTTCGAAACTGGGTCTTGTTGGGTCAAAAACTAGGTCACTAGGTCAAATCTTAGAAAAGCCTTGTGTATGCTCTAGAAGGCACAGTTTTGATCCAAAGTTCATGAAACTTTGTCAGAATGTTTATCCTCATAATATGTAGGACAAGTTTGAAACTGGGTCATGACGGGTCAAGAACTAGGTTACTAGGTCAAATCATAGAAAAACCTTGTGTACGCTCTAGAGGACACAGTTTTGATCTAATCTTTATGAAACTTTGTCAGAATGTTTACTTCTATAAACTCTCGGCCAAGTTTGAAAGTAGGTCATGTCGGGTCAAAAACAAGGTCACTAGGTCAAATCATAGAAAAACCTTGTGTACGCTCTAGAGGACACAGTTTTGATCCAAAGTTCATGAAACTTTGTCAGAATGTTTATCCTCATAATATGTAGGATAAGTTTGAAACTGGGTCATGTCGGGTCAAAAACTTGGTCACTAGGTCAAATCTTAGAAAAACCTTGTGTACGCTCTAGAAGGCACAGTTTTCATCCAAAGTACATGAATCTTTGTCAGAATGTTTATCCTCATAATATCTAGAACAAGTTCGAAACTGGGTCACGTCGGGTTAAAAACTAGGTCACTAGGTCAAATCATAGAAAAACCTTGTGTACTCTCTAGAGGACACAGTTTTGATCCAATCTTTATGAAACATTGTCAGAATGTTTATCTCCATAAACTCTAGGCCAAGTTCGAAACTGGGTCATGTCGAATTATAAACTAGGTCACTAGGTCAAATCTTAGAAAAACCTTGTGTGCGCTCTAGAAGGCACAGTTTTGATCCAAAGTTCATGAAACTTTGTCAGAATGTTTATCCTCATAATACGTAGGACAAGTTTGAAACTGGGTCATGTCGGGTCAAAAACTAGGTCACAAGGTCAAATCATAGAAAAACCTTGTGTACGCTCTAGAGGACACAGTTTTGATCTAATCTTTATGAAACTTTGTCAGAATGTTTATCTTCATAAACTCTCGGCCAAGTTTGAAAGTAGGTCATGTCGGGTAAAAAAACTAGGTCACTAGGTCAAATCTTAGAAAAACGTTGTGTAAGCACTAGAAGGCATAGTTTTGATCCAATCTTCTTGAAACTATGTCAAAATGTTTATTGTCCGTATATCTAAGCCCCCTATGAAACTGAGTCACGTCGGCTCAAGGTCAAATCTTAAAAAAAACTTTGTGTACACCCTAGAGGGCACAGTTTTGATCCAATCTTCATGAAACTCTTTCAGAATGTTTATCTTAATGAAATCTAGGTAAAGTTTGAAACTGGGTCGTGTCGGGTCAAAAACTTGGTCACTAGGTCAAATATAAGAACGACCTTGTATACGCTCCAGAGGGCACAGTTTTTATCCAATCTCAATGAAACTGTGTCAGAATGTTTATTCTTACAATATCCGGGCCAAGTTTGAAACTGGGTCATGCCGGGTCAAAAACTAGGTCAAATGTTAGTATGGTAAAAACTCTTATAAATCTTCACCAGAGCCAGTGAACTGATTAATGCTCAGGTGAGCGATTCAGGGCCACCATGGCCCTCTTGTTTAATAAACTTACCTGCTTTGCAGGAACAGAACGCATCGGAAATGCATGATGCGCCAATCTCCATGTGCATGTCATGAGGAGGCTGATTCTTCGTCATAGATCGCCAACATTTAGCAGACACTTGCATTTGTCATTTGTTTTTCGCCATCTTTGTGTAAAGCTTGTGAGACGTAGTAACAGTAACTAAGTAGGCGGAGCTTAGCGGCTATTTTCGGAACTGTGTAATACAGGTGAGACTGTTCAGTCTTATGCCATGTATAGGACAGACCACTCAGTTTCATGACGAATCTAGATGATACTTCTCAGCATGCTCAGTCGAGGGACAAATGCAGACAAATAGAGGTTTATACTCTTCGCTGAGACCAATGGACGAAATTTCGTCAGGACAAAAAAAAAATGAGATTTTTATCGTAAGACATAGGCTCAGCTAGGCAGCTGAGATTACTCATCTCACTCATCTCCAGGAAAAATACACACGAGACTGCTGAGTTTGAAGACAAAATTGAGCCACGACACGACAAAACCAACAAAATGGCTTGTGCAAAGACAGCGAAGGCTCAGATCAGCCTGGGCATCCGCCAAGTCTGATAAGAATCCTTACTGTCCGCATGGAGCTAGCTTAGACCATTAGCTACCCTTCAAACGCACAGCGAAGTGTCTGATCAGAATTGGCGGTCTCCATGCTACTTTGAGACTTCGCTGGGTGCACATGCCACTTTGTTGGTTTTGTGGTGTCGCTACTGAAATGTTAAACTACCAAATAGCAGGACCAAGGGCTAGGGACGCTTAGAATTAATTTCGGCCGCAAATGTCAAAACAATAAATAAATATTACAAGTCTCGAATTACATGTCTAGTGAATTTTGCTATGTTCAAATAAGAGTTCAGCGGTTGCGATTTTTTAACGGAATCAAAAGGTCTAAAGTTACAATAGTCGACACCGGGAAAAATAATGTGACATGAAAAAAGTCTAATGAGCGCGACACGCCAAAACCAACCAAGTGGAATGTGTGCAGATGGCAGATGCCCAGGCTGATATGTGTCTTCGCTGTCCGCATGGAGCTAGCTTAGACCCTTAGCTCGCATTTAAGCGCAAACCGAAGACTCTGATCAGACTGGGCAGATGCCCAGGCTGATCTAAGTCTGCGCTGGGCGCACATGCCACTTTGTTGGTTCTCTCGTGTCGCGGCTCAAATGTATTTGTTTTCTTCGAAACTTCTTCAGCTCACGAAAATATATGACCCAGTTCGCATATGCATTTAAGTTTCACGAACAATACAGGTTTTCTGAGATGTGCATAGTTCATCCTACCAGATCTATCAGTAGGGAGAGAGCATTTAGAATAGCCTCTTATACTCATCTAGTTTCACTGGGACCGAGTTTATTTGCAGAGGGTCAATGAAGCACAAACAAAGAGTGACATTTATTATACTTAAATATTAAGTGCTGTCTTTTACAGGTAGCTAATTTCGCAGTCCAATAATTTTCAACTCGCTGATAACATAGCGATGCGCCTTTAATGCGTGTCGTATGCAATTTTTTGCCTATAAACCGCATACTTTGCATGTTATCAAACAAACAGCGCATGAACGTCTTGATACCAAATATGCATGTGTTCATTTGCTCAATCCTGTTGTGTTGATACGCATCAGAGAGGCAATGATAAAGCTAACTGTTGGGTCGGGATGGGGTACGCATACTGGCTTTGATTTGGGTCCACAAAGCATCATGTTACTGCAAATATTATTCATAACCCAGTTGGCAGATTCCTACCAAACTTGCATGGTTGCAACATTATTTGAAAAGTGTTCTGGAGTTGGTTTGGTTTTGGTGACTGGTTTATTTTCAAAGTCTCTCCCAGATACCTTTAAATTTTGTGTGTGCAATGTCATGAAATGGTTTCATTATTAGGGTCAAGTCATGTAAGCCGGGCCGGGTAGCGCAATCGGTAGGGCACCTGACTCGTAAGTCAGAGGTCCTGGGTTCGAATCCCGGTCTGGCCACATACTTTCGTTTCTCCTTCCGCTGATTCAAGAAGGGTAGTTGTCAGTTACTGGCGAAAGTATGTGCACTTAGTACTGGTTAACCGCTTAGGAGGTCTAAGCTTGCCCAGGAATAGTGTGGTTAGGTTAACTGACCGTCCCGACATGACCTTAGTTGTTTACCGTGGACGTTAAGCATCAAATCAACCAACCAACCAAGTCATGTAAATTCGGACAGCAAACATTAATTCGGACAGTGACATTGTTTCCGTTCAGTTGTTTGGATTTAATACAAAATTAACTAGGCAAACAGTAAAAATCCTGATCGGACGGCTCGTTATCATTTGGATTTTCACTGTTTGCAATAGTCTGTCCGAATTTACCCGCTGTCCGCAGTTACCAGACTCGACGCTAATTAAGAAATAGAACTTTCTTACTGTTGAATTTTCGCTGATTAAGATCGCGAAATAATATGAAATAGGCGCTACCTATGTTGCAACTACCCAACATTATAGGCCATGAGCCAGATATGGTTTACCTCCCCCCCCCCCCCCCCCCAGGGGGAGTTTTGTAGACCATACTTTTCTTAAAGTCCAGCATCTTAGAAGTATTTTGCAGCATGTTAGCCCTCTGGCGAGTGGGGCGTTAAGCTGTAACAGCCTGTTACATTACGTTACCCATTAAAATAATTAACATAAAATAAAAAATATAAAAAATTATAAAAAATAGAAGACACGTTTCTATGTTTAAAATTATAATGTAGTCTAATAGAACAATCCAACAGCTAAAAGTTATGATGTTTGAAACTTTACTTTATCTTACATGGTGTAATATACGTGACGTTTTTCTTTACTCTCCATTAAAATTGCAATTTCCATCCAAAATACTTTCTTTTTATAAGTTATTCCTTTAATATTAGACCAAATGTTTGTTACTGTGTTAAAGAAAATTTATTGATCTTTTCAGATCTGCAAAAATTATTGTCCTATCCTGTATACTATTGGAGAAATAGGATGTTGAACACAGTACCCCCTTATGAATGTTCCATATTACAATTATCACTTTCCGTATAATTCAAGTGCTTGAACTACACTGTTGGAATCGAAAACAACAGTAAAAGGTACTATTGAATATGCCAGCCTATCTAAACAACAAGGAAGAGTTCAATACTATTTTGAATGCATTTTAGTCGGCCATAATGATCGATTATATACGTTACCTAGGGCTACTTCTGTTAAAATCATATAATTTGAAGATACAATCTTCTATTTTCTTTGGTAGCAGTTTCTTCATAAAAGAATCTTCTAATATAAGAGAAAAAAATCATTCTGGTTTATTTTCTATGATAAGCTATTACTAGTAGTAACGTTAATAACATTAACATTTAAAATATTTTATTATAATACCTTTAATCTGGATTTTTTTGCACTGTCACATAAAAAATAACACATATAAGTCTGGGTGTTCTTATGATATATTGTGTACTTGGACCTAGCAACACTTCACTCAGTTATCACTTTTAGGGATTCATGAGGTGTGTTTTATACGTGATTAAACACAGTATACTTCAAATTGTAATGTTAAGGGCATTGACATATTCTGCATATGTAAAACGGGTTTTGCTGTTTACTTTTTATTATATCAAAAATAAAAGTTTCATAATGGCATTGCCCAGTTTGTTTCTTTTACAAATTGTACATTTGAGTTCGAAAGACGGTAACACACCTGAAATTTTGTTATATACAGCTGAAAAATAACAAAAATCCAAAAACACACAAAAAAAAAAAAAAAAAAAAAAATACTTCAGAAAAGATAAAGTCGCAGCAATTAAAAGCCAGCATTGGTTAAGATAAAGTCGCAGCAATTAAAAGCCAGCATTGGTTTTGCATATAGGGCTCAAATAAAATGATATGCAATCAGTTTGATACCATTAAAAGCTAAGCCGTTTTGACGTGTTTAGTT
This sequence comes from Ctena decussata, assembly GCA_963989385.1. NCBI lineage: Eukaryota > Metazoa > Mollusca > Bivalvia > Lucinida > Lucinidae > Ctena > Ctena decussata. The sequence continues at coordinate 73,738,306 of OZ022503.1, read as the reverse complement.
TAAAACTATAAAATAATCAGTAATCAACAATGCAAAATAGAGTTCCACCTTGTTTATTGACAGGATTTGTTATAGCCTTTACGTGCACACTGAAAAACTATAAAGCAGAACAGTAAACCTGAAGTTTGAAGGCTTAAGCCAAATACAGTTCTGCATCAAAGCTAATGTAGATATTTGCTGGCAGCGTATACTTACTATTGTAAGACTTTCATATATTTTACGTTACCAGAGGAAACAACATTGCTGAGTTACAGCTAAGAAACAAACAAGCTTTTGAAAATAATTAATGGTAGTGTCAATACATTGCTTTACTTAGTTCATTTATGCAACTAGCAATTATGTGTCAACCAGGAGTTTGGGAGAATAGTATCAGAAATATTTAATACAGAAAAGAGACACTGGCAGTTTACTAGTATACTGTAGCAATCTATAAATGCTATGTTTATGATGATATATTTCTATGCTTTTGTTTCTTGCTCTTTAAAGTCTAACTAGATTCAACCATATCCTAAAAAATCTAACTACATTCAATCATCTCATAAAGAATCTATTCACTAAAGAACATAAAGGCACATTTAGTTGGGCAAAAATGTTTTTTTTTCTTCCGGGGACAGTGTTCAAGTAGCTCTGCACACATAATAAAATGGCAAATGAAAATGACAGAATATATTAATGTTTGGCATCGCTGTTCAGATATTTATGAGCAAATCTTAGTTTTTCTCCTTCAGAATGTATTTGCCTACACTGTAGTTATATGCTTTGCAGCATAAAATTGTGAGAAAAAGAAAGACCAAAAAAAAAGAACGACCAAACAAGTAACGTATACTACGTATTTATTGAGAGTTTATGAATTCTTCATTTTCGATAATGATAATAATCCTTAACTAGTAATACAGTATTTCTGAAGAGCAAATAATCAGACAATAGAAATAGTGCATACCAATACATGCCAAGGAAGGGGTAACCTAAATAACTTACTGCAGTTGATCTCTGTGACCTTCTATTACCATATTGTTTACTTTTTAGCAATAAATATGGTTGTCAACTGCTTATTTATGATATCTTACTGCTTATCAAATCATTCTTGTCCAAATATGTTAAATACTGTTAGAGAATAAAGCCCCAATTTTAGTTGTTACATTATTGAAATTGTCTTACTGAAATTTGTATTTCGCAGCACCTTTAGTCCCTGATAGTAACAACAAGTGGGAATAAAACCCTGGGGTTTGCAAAATTATCTGACCAGTAAATATTTGTAACAACGTAATGAAAAATAGAACTCCTGAACAGGCTGAAGACAGAATGTTGTATGTACTATAAAGTATGTCACTTTCTATAATCCTTAAATTTTCACATTGTTAACATTTTGTAATGTATTTGATGGCAGGGAGCTGCATAAACAGATCACGTAGATCACAAATTAACATATAAGCTATGATAACGGGAGCCACACATATTTGCTAACCCATGTAAAGCAGTTACTGTAGGCTCGTGGCTGAGGATTCGACTGACAGCATAGAAAAAATGGTGTTAATGCATGCCGGCAGAGTTGGTACTGCTTTTGATAGCCTCGGCTGGTAGTCACAGTTGCATATTTGTATGTAGGGTAATTGAATGGCTCAGCCAACAGCACAGGTAGCGAAATTGGTTTTATCCCATCATAACGAGAACCTAAATATTAATCAGTTGCAGCATATACCAACTAATACTTACTTCATTTAATGCATAAAATTAAAAAAAAAAAATTATGAAGTCACTTTTAAGTGAGACTGAATTGAAGGCAAAGTCGAACTGCTTCAGCTGTAAAAATCTATGTGCGTCTTGCTGAACTCTTGTGTATTTCAAAGAGCTAAATTGGCCATCTGACTACCAGTGGTAAGCTTACACTACAGCAAAGAATAGTTCATGCCGCCAGGGAACTAAAATTTTGATAACAGATGACTCACAAATCTTATTCCTCGACATATTACAAGTAACGTAATGTTACTGTTAGATTGCTTTTCAAATATACACTATTAGATGTTGTTGTTTTTTCATAGTTTGAGGACACATAACATTGACATTTCTTCATATTTACATATAAAACAGTATCTACTTAAGACAAATTAAAGATAACATTGAAACATAAAATGCAGCTGATATAGGCCTTCTTATCTTTTCTCTTCATTTTGTAGGTTAAGTTCTTCAAAAATAAGATAGTTTCTGTCCCCATTTAATGTATCCACTGCTAATTTAACTGCTGCCTAACTTATCTAAGCTGGGCATGAATCAAAGAAGATTGATGGAGCACGTATAAACTTCAGTCCACCAATTCAGCGATTTAGTCTTATTCTGTTTTTTTTTTTTTTTTGGTATTTTTGTTGTTATATACGTTACATATTTATCGTGACTGCTGATGACTTTTGTAAGACGTTAATTTTTGTTTCTTTTTTATACTAGCATATTGAAACAGTCATATATATGACAGTAACTTTTCTCTACATTTAAATTGTTAAAATTTGCTCCTTATATTACATGTATTTAGACATTGAAGGGGAAAAACGTCAAACGCAATGTAAACTACGTTATAAGGGTTAGTCAACTTATCCTTGACAATGTCAATTACTTTGAAACAGCGATTTATGCACTAGCAGACAAAACCCATCAGTATTTAGGGCGAATACTAACATGTGTATAACAATGCGTATCTTCTATTATAACGTAAATATGTAAATTTGGGTAGTGTAATTAACGTTGACGTCATACGTTAACGCCCCAATGTACAGAGGGCTAACATGTGTCATTTTGTTTCTTATATAATGTAGTTTCAGAAAATCATAATGGTACAAAACTCCCCCCTGGAGGGGGGGGGAGGGGGGTCAATGGTCAGCTCAATGTCTATTATTCCTCAAACACTGAACATTTTGCAGTTAACATACTTAACATGCTTAAATATAACATCTGAAAGGGCTGTTAAACTCGGCGTTTTTACAATTTCGGTGTCCTAACCACTTTAGTGATTTATCTGTTGCAGTGATATATATGTATGTAATTACATAATGCAATGCCATATGTAATTTGGCCTGTTAAAGTTCTGTTTCCATGCATTGTCTACTAAGACAGAAGTTTTATACATGCCAAAAAGCATGCACCTATACACAGTCTGACTGTATACTATTTGCTATGTAATGTAAACTGTGTACTGTTAACAGTATTTTTTGTGTACAGTCCGTTTCCTATGCTCTGTTTACTGTCTTCTGCCTACTGCAAAATAGTTTTTGGCCACTGCGGGGGCATTCGCACACACATCTAGCTTTTGCACGTGTTTTAATGCGCTTGAGCATTTGATCAACTCAATGTCGCAGCTGACAGTAATCTGTTATTTTTAGGAGATAAGGTAAACGGATCTGGATAAAAATAGACAAAATCGGACGAGGTCTTTGTTTGTTATGTCTGTGAAGAAAATAATGAACAAATGCAGTCTCAAACCGGAACGAGCTTTTCAATCTCTTTGGCTTATTATTGCGGCCCTAAAAAAGTTTAGAACGAATCGTTGCAGTACACACTCTCCTGGTATTTTCCGACTAAGTGTGACGTATCGTTTCTTCCGAAAATAACTCGGTATCACTAAACCACTTGAATACTGGCTCGCCGCCGAGACGGCAAGCCAAAAACGCATAGGAATGGACAGGCTTGCGGATTCATTCTGCGTTCTCGTAAATTAACGTTGCCCTGCAGTTATCAAGCATCATTTAAGCCAATCGGACATTGAGATCGTTTTAAACGTCAACGTCTTACCAATCGGGCTACAAAGTACCATGCATGATGAAAGCTGTGCAAGCACTTCTTGGAATTGGCGTGATTTTGCCAAAAGTTAACATACCTCTATTATCGATCGGTCATTGGCTTTGAGTAGAGGCAAGCTTGGAGAGGTGTCCGAGAATTTTGTATAAATTTTGTTGCGGCGTTTTAAATCGTTACATGTTAACTCAGCATGTTTAATCTCACGTCGCTATTTACCCTTTTCAACCTCAAAAACACAGCGATTCACAAACGATACGAACACCGTATTTATTCATTTGTAAGAGGGTTTTTTCCTTCCAAAATAATCCCAAAGATCTAGATCCGTCTTACAAGACGGATCTTGTAAGACGGATCTAGATCTTTGGGATTATTTTGTAAGACGGATCTGAATATTTGGGATTGTTTTGTAAGACGGATCTAGATCTTTGGGATTGTTTTGTAAGACGGATCTAGATCTTTGGGATAGTTTTGTAAGAGAACAGCCCATTTTGTGGCTGAATTACACAAAACTGATTTACATTATGTGCGGTAGTTTTGGAAGCACACACTCATGTCTTATAACTGAATCCAATGATATTCGAAAGCGATCCTGGTATTCCGTATACGCGGTAATTTTCGCGGGTTCAAATTTTCGCGTTTAAGGGTCAAAAACATAAACATTATTTTTCGCGAATTTTAATTTTCGCGGTTAGCAACATGCGTGAAAAGCAAAACTACTTTTTTCGCTTGAGCTAGTTCGTTCATTAACCTGCGACAGGGCTGCCGCAGGTTAATGAAAGAACTGGCTCAAGTGGAAAGTACCAGCAATTACCGAAGCAAACAGAATCAAAACATAGGAACACTGTGTCTACAGAGGATACTTTGTAAGAAACAGGAAATTATTTCGCGATTTTGATATTCGCTGTTTCTAAGTGGCCGCGAAATACCGCGAAAAATAGAACCCCGCGGAAATTACCTTGTATACGGTGTATCGGAAAAGAAAATGCTGAAACTACTCAGTTCGTTATAGCTGTGATGAGACTGCTCAGTTTTGGGAGATACACAAATGCAGATGCTTAGTTTAGAGCCAGCTGCATTTTGAGATTGCTCAGTTTTAAGGCAGATACCGGTAAAGTCGAGGGGATAGAGACGCGGCTTCCGGGAATCCGGGTTGGGCCAGTCGGTCACACCGGAAAACTCTCTCTGTCAACCCAGCAGTAAATGGATGCATTTAATAAATCAGGGAAGGATAAGGCAGCGAAGGGAGAGGGATGGGCTCCGCCTTTCATATACTATACCAAAGAAACAGTAGGTATATAACCCATACCAGCATTAAGACCAATAAGCTATGCAAACCCTTTGACCTTTACCTTTTACCGGTAAGGACCGACATTTTGGAAACAGGTACGAGTCTGCTCAGATTCCGAAATGCCAAGAACTAAACATGCGAGCCTGGGGCCGTATTTGTAAAACGATTTAAGCGGTTGCTATGCTGTTGCTAAGGCTATTTTTTATGAAGGAAATTTCCTACCACTATGAAATTTGCTCTGGAGGAACAGTCTGAAAAGGACTGTTCCTACAGAGCAAATTTCATACTTGTAGGGAACCTCCTTCATAGAAATTTAGCCTTAGCAACAGCATAGCAACGTCGTAAGCGGTTTTATAAATACGACCCCTGGTCTTTCTTTCTTTGGAATGACACATATCAGACTATTAAATTTCCGGACAGCTACCAGTGAGGTGGCTTAATCTGGGCACGTGCACAGATGTAACAGCTTTGTTGTAGGAAGAACCAGTTGCAACGCCAAACGTAACAATTCTTAAAAGTGGAAAATGTTACATTTCCCGTATATCTGGTAATGGCGCTCGTCTTCGATTTTTGTATGTTTGTCCGTCGTCCCTATTCCTAAATATTTCCCCTCCTGACATCATAACTAATATTATATAAGGGCAAGGGAATAATTAAAAGAATTAATAGAGGCGTGACTGCGTAATTTATTTCGATGCAAGTACATGGGCAACTATTCAATTTCTGAATAAAATCCACAGTTCCAAGCCACACCCAGAATGTCACTTCAAATCACGCGATAGCGCATACCTGGCCAATGCAACAACTTAGCCCGTGACATAGTCTAACAAACAAATCGCACATGGTCAATATTTTACATAAGTCCGTGAGTTTACCTTTTTTAATAAACTTACCTGCTTTGCAGGAACAGAACGCATCGGAAATGCATGATGCGCCAATCTCCATGTGCATGTCATGAGGAGGCTGATTCTTCGTCATAGATCGCCAACATTTAGCAGACACTTGCATTTGTCATTTGTTTTTCGCCATCTTTGTGTAAAGCTTGTGAGACGTAGTAACAGTAACTAAGTAGGCGGAGCTTAGCGGCTATTTTCGGAACTGTGTAATACAGGTGAGACTGTTCAGTCTCATGCCATGTATAGGAGAGACCACTCAGTTTCATGACGAATCTAGATGATACTTCTCAGCATGCTCAGTCGAGGGACAAATGCAGACAAATAGAGGTTTATACTCTTCGCTGAGACCAATGGACGAAATTTCGTCAGGACAAAAAAAAATGAGATTTTTATCGTAAGACATAGGCTCAGCTAGGCAGCTGAGATTACTCATCTCACTCATCTCCAGGAAAAATACACACGAGACTGCTGAGTTTGAAGACAAAATTGAGCCACGACACGACAAAACCAACAAAATGGCTTGTGCAAAGACAGCGAAGGCTCAGATCAACCTGGGCATCCGCCAAGTCTGATAAGAATCCTTACTGTCCGCATGGAGCTAGCTTAGACCATTAGCTACCCTTCAAACGCACAGCGAAGTGTCTGATCAGAATTGGCGGGTCTCCATGCTACTTTGAGACTTCGCTTGGTGCACATGCCACTTTGTTGGTTTTGTGGTGTCGCTACTGAAATGTTAAACTACCAAATAGCAGGACCAAGGGCTAGGGAAGCTTAGAATTAATTTCGGCCGCAAATGTCAAAACAATAAATAAATATTACAAGTCTCGAATTACATGTCTAGTGAATTCTGCTATGTTCAAATAAGAGTTCAGCGGTTGCGATTTTTTAACGGAATCAAAAGGTCTAAAGTTACAATAGTCGACACCGGGAAAAATAATGTGACATGAAAAAAGTCTAATGAGCGCGACAAACCAAAACCAACCAAGTGGAATGTGTGCAGATGGCAGATGCCCAGGCTGATATGTGTCTTCGCTGTCCGCATGGAGCTAGCTTAGACCCTTAGCTCGCATTTAAGCGCAAACCGAAGACTCTGATCAGACTGGGCAGATGCCCAGGCTGATCTAAGTCTGCGCTGGGCGCACATGCCACTTTGTTGGTTCTCTCGTGTCGCGGCTCAAATGTATTTGTTTTCTTCGAAACTTCTTCAGCTCACGAAAATATATGACCCAGGTCGCATATGCATTTAAGTTTCACGAACAATACAGGTTTTCTGAGATGTGCATAGTTCATCCTACCAGATCTATCAGTAGGGAGAGAGCATTTAGAATAGCCTCTTATACTCATCTAGTTTCACTGGGACCGAGTTTATTTGCAGAGGGTCAATGAAGCACAAACAAAGAGTGACATTTATTATACTTAAATATTAAGTGCTGTCTTTTACATGTAGCTAATTTCGCAGTCCAATAATTTTCAACTCGCTGATAACATAGCGATGCGCCTTTAATGCGTGTCGTATGCAATTTTTTGCCTATAAACCGCATACTTTGCATGTTATCAAACAAACAGCGCATGAACGTCTTGATACCAAATATGCATGTGTTCATTTGCTCAATCCTGTTGTGTTGATACGCATCAGAGAGGCAATGATAAAGCTAACTGTTGGGTCGGGATGGGGTACGCATACTGGCTTTGATTTGGGTCCACAAAGCATCATGTTAGTGCAAATATTATTCATAACCCAGTTGGCAGATTCCTACCAAACTTGCATGGTTGCAACATTATTTGAAAAGTGTTCTGGAGTTGGTTTGGTTTTGGTGACTGGTTTATTTTCAAAGTCTCTCCCAGATACCTTTAAATTTTGTGTGTGCAATGTCATGAAATGGTTTCGTTATTAGGGTCAAGTCATGTAAGCCGGGCCGGGTAGCGCAATCGGTAGGGCACCTGACTCGTAAGTCAGAGGTCCTGGGTTCGAATCCCGGTCTGGCCACATACTTTCGTTTCTCCTTCCGCTGATTCAAAAAGGGTAGTTGTCAGTTACTGGCGAAAGTATGTGCACTTAGTACTAGTTAACCGCTTAGGAGGTCTAAGCCTGCCCAGGAATAGTGTGGTTAGGTTAACTGACCGTCCCGACATGACCTTAGTTGTTTACCGTGGACGTTAAGCATCAAATCAACCAACCAACCAAGTCATGTAAATTCGGACAGCAAACATTAATTCGGACAGTGACATTGTTTCCGTTCAGTTGTTTGGATTTAATACAAAATTAACTAGGCAAACAGTAAAAATCCTGATCGGACGGCTCGTTATCATTTGGATTTTCACTGTTTGCAATAGTCTGTCCGAATTTACCCGCTGTCCGCAGTTACCAGACTCGACGGTAATTAAGAAATAGAACTTTCTTACTGTTGAATTTTCGCTGATTAAGATCGCGAAATAATATGAAATAGGCGCTACCTATGTTGCAACTAACCAACATTATAGGCCATGAGCCAGATATGGTTTACCCCCCCCCCCCCCCCCCCCAGGGGGAGTTTTGTAGACCATACTTTTCTTAAAGTCCAGCATCTTAGAAGTATTTTGCAGCATGTTAGCCCTCTGGCGAGTGGGGCGTTAAGCTGTAACAGCCTGTTACATTACGTTACCCATTAAAATAATTAACATAAAATATAAAATATAAAAAATTATATAAAATAGAAGACACGTTTCTATGTTTAAAATTAGCATGTAGTCTAATAGAACAATCCAACAGCTAAAAGTTATGATGTTTGAAACTTTACTTTATCTTACATGGTGTAATATACGTGACGTTTTTCTTTACTCTCCATTAAAATTGCAATTTCCATCCAAAATACTTTCTTTTTATAAGTTATTCCTTTAATATTAGACCAAATGTTTGTTACTGTGTTAAAGAAAATTTATTGATCTTTTCAGATCTGCAAAAATTATTGTCCTATCCTGTATACTATTGGAGAAATAGGATGTTGAACACAGTACCCCCTTATGAATGTTCCATATTACAATTATCACTTTCCGTATAATTCAAGTGCTTGAACTACACTGTTGGAATCGAAAACAACAGTAAAAGGTACTATTGAATATGCCAGCCTATCTAAACAACAAGGAAGAGTTCAATACTATTTTGAATGCATTTTAGTCGGCCATAATGATCGATTATATACGTTACCTAGGGCTACTTCTGTTAAAATCATATAATTTGAAGATACAATCTTATATTTTCTTTGGTAGCAGTTTCTTCATAAAAGAATCTTCTAATATAAGAGAAAAAAAATCATTCTGGTTTATTTTCTATGATAAGCTATTACTAGTAGTAACGTAAATAACATTAACATTTAAAATATTTTATTATAATACCTTTAATCTGGATTTTTTTGCACTGTCACATAAAAAATAACACATATAAGTCTGGGTGTTCTTATGATATATATCTTATGATATATTGTGTACTTGGACCTAGCAACACTTCACTCAGTTATCACTTTTAGGGATTCATGAGGTGTGTTTTATACGTGATTAAACACAGTATACTTCAAATTGTAATGTTAAGGGCATTGACATATTCTGCATATGTAAAACGGGTTTTGCTGTTTACTTTTTATTATATCAAAAATAAAAGTTTCATAATGGCATTGCCCAGTTTGTTTCTTTTACAAATTGTACATTTGAGTTCGAAAGACGGTAACACACCTGAAATTTTGTTATATACAAATATATAAAAATAACAAAAATCCAAAAACACAAAAAAAAAAAAAAAAAAAAAAAAAAAAATACTTCAGAAAAGATAAAGTCGCAGCAATTAAAAGCCAGCATTGGTTAAGATAAAGTCGCAGCAATTAAAAGCCAGCATTGGTTTTGCATATAGGGCTCAAATAAAATGATATGCAATCAGTTTGATACCATTAAAAGCTAAGCCCTTTTGACGTGTTTAGTTTAAAACTATAAAATAATCAGTTATCAACAATGCAAAATAGAGTTCCACCTTGTTTATTGACAGGATTTGTTATAGCCTTTACGTGCACACTGAAAAACTATAAAGCAGAACAGTAAAAGTAAAAAGTATGCAAAGACCAGGAACTGAAACAATCAAAATCCAAATCCAGCCCTCAAACCATAGTTGGAAACAACAAAGATTACAAATAATCAAGATACAGAGAACATATGGCCAACCGAGTGAGCAGCTTGTTCCCAAAAGGTGGCCACTCAGCAACCCAAACCGAACCAAAAATAATAAGAACATACATAAGGTAAAACATCACAGAAACTCTGACACCAAAAACAGGCAACAGAGAACTGAAACCTGAAGTTTGAAGGCTTAAGCCAAATACAGTTCTGCATCAAAGCTAATGTAGATATTTGCTGGCAGCGTATACTTACTATTGTAAGACTTTCATATATTTTACGTTACCAGAGGAAACAACATTGCTGAGTTACAGTTAAGAAACAAACAAGCTTTTGAAAATAATTAATGGTAGTGTCAATACATTGCTTTACTTAGTTCATTTATGCAACTAGCAATTATGTGTCAACCAGGAGTTTGGGAGAATAGTATCAGAAATATTTAATACAGAAAAGAGACACTGGCAGTTTACTAGTATACTGTAGCAATCTATAAATGCTATGTTTATGATGAAATATTTCTATGCTTTTGTTTCTTGCTCTTTAAAGCCTAACTAGATTCAACCATATCCTAAAAAATCTAACTACATTCAATCATCTCATAAAGAATTTATTCACTAAAGAACATAAAGACACATTTAGTTGGGCAAAAATGTTTTTTTTTTCTTCCGGGGACAGTGTTCAAGTAGCTCTGCACACATAATAAAATGGCAAATGAAAATGACAGAATATATTAATGTTTGGCATCGCTGTTCAGATATTTATGAGCAAATCTTAGTTTTTCTCCTTCAGAATGTATTTGCCTACACTGTAGTTATATGCTTTGCAGCATAAAATTGTGAGAAAAAGAAAGACCAAAAAAAGAACGACCAAACAAGTAACGTATACTACGTATTTATTGAGAGTTTATGAATTCTTCATTTTCGATAATGATAATAATCCTTAACTAGTAATACAGTATTTCTGAAGAGCAAATAATCAGACAATAGAAATAGTGCATACCAATACATGCCAAGGAAGGGGTAACCTAAATAACTTACTGCAGTTGATCTCTGTGACCTTCTATTACCATATTGTTTACTTTTTAGCAATAAATATGGTTGTAAACTGCTTATTTATGATATCTTACTGCTTATCAAATCATTCTTGTCCAAATATGTTAAATACTGTTAGAGAATAAAGCCCCAATTTTAGTTGTTACATTATTGAAATTGTCTTACTGAAATTTGTATTTCGCAGCACCTTTAGTCCCTGATAGTAACAACAAGTGGGAATAAAACCCTGGGGTTTGCAAAATTATCTGACCAGTAAATATTTGTAACAACGTAATGAAAAATAGAACTCCTGAACAGGCTGAAGACAGAATGTTGTATGTACTATAAAGTATGTCACTTTCTATAATCCTTAAATTTTCACATTGTTAACATTTTGTAATGTATTTGATGGCAGGGAGCTGCATAAACAGATCACGTAGATCACAAATTAACATATAAGCTATGATAACGGGAGCCACACATATTTGCTAACCCATGTAAAGCAGTTACTGTAGGCTCGTGGCTGAGGATTCGACTGACAGCATAGAAAAAATGGTGTTAATGCATGCCGGCAGAGTTGGTACTGCTTTTGATAGCCTCGGCTGGTAGTCACAGTTGCATATTTGTATGTAGGGTAATTGAATGGCTCAGCCAACAGCACAGGTAGCGAAATTGGTTTTATCCCATCATAACGAGAACCTAAATATTAATCAGTTGCAGCATATACCAACTAATACTTACTTCATTTAATGCATAAAATTAAAAAAAAAAATAAATATGAAGTCACTTTTAAGTGAGACTGAATTGAAGGCAAAGTCGAACTGCTTCAGCTGTAACAATCTATGTGCGTCTTGCTGAACTCTTGTGTATTTCAAAGAGCTAAATTTGCCATCTGACTACCAGTGGTAAGCTTACACTACAGCAAAGAATAGTTCATGCCGCCAGGGAACTAAAATTTTGATAACAGATGACTCACAAATCTTATTCCTCGACATATTACAATTAAGTAACGTAATGTTACTGTTAGATTGCTTTTCAAATATACACTATTAGATGTTGTTGTTTTTTCATAGTTTGATGACACATAACATTGACATTTCTTCATATTTACATATAAAACAGTATCTACTTACGACAAATTAAAGATAACATTGAAACATAAAATGCAGCTGATATAGGCCTTCTTATCTTTTCTCTTCATTTTGTAGGTTAAGTTCTTCAAAAATAAGATAGTTTCTGTCCCCATTTAATGTATCCACTGCTAATTTAACTGCTGCCTAACTTATCTAAGCTGGGCATGAATCAAAGAAGATTGATGGAGCACGTATAAACTTCAGTCCACCAATTCAGCGATTTAGTCTTATTCTGTTTTGTTTTTTTTGGTATTTTTGTTGTTATATACGTTATATATTTATCGTGACTGCTGATGACTTTTGTAAGACGTTAATTTTTGTTTCTTTTTTATACTAGCATATTGAAACAGTCATATATATGACAGTAACTTTTCTCTACATTAAAATTGTTAAAATTTGCTCCTTATATTACATGTATTTAGACATTGAAGGGGAAAAACGTCAAACGCAATGTAAACTACGTTATAAGGGTTAGTCAACTTATCCTTGACAATGTCAATTACTTTGAAACAGCGATTTATGCACTAGCAGACAAAACCCATCAGTATTTAGGGCGAATACTAACATGTGTATAACAATGCGTATCTTCTATTATAACGTAAATATGTAAATTTGGGTAGTGTAATTAACGTTGACGTCATACGTTAACGCCCCAATGTACAGAGGGCTAACATGTGTCATTTTGTTTCTTATATAATGTAGTTTCAGAAAATCATAGGATACAAAACTCCCCCCCTGGGGGGGGGGGGGGGGGGGTGGGGGGGGGAGGGGGGTCAATGGTCAGCTCAAGGTCTATTATTACTCAAACACTGAACATTTTGCAGTTAACATACTTAACATGCTTAAATATAACATCTGAAAGGGCTGTTAAACTCGGCGTTTTTACAATTTCGGTGTCCTAACCACTTTAGTGATTTATCTGTTGCAGTGATATATATGTATGTAATTACATAATGCAATGCCATATGTAATTTGGCCTGTTATAGTTCTGTTTCCATGCATTGTCTACTAAGACAGAAGTTTTATACATGCCAAAAAGCATGCACCTATACACAGTCTGACTGTATACTATTTGCTATGTAATGTAAACTGTGTACTGTTAACAGTATTTTTTGTGTACAGTCCGTTTCCTATGCTCTGTTTACTGTCTTCTGCCTACTGCAAAATAGTTTTTGGCCACTGCGGGGGCATTCGCACACACATCTAGCTTTTGCACGTGTTTTAATGCGCTTGAGCATTTGATCATCTCAATGTCGCAGCTGACAGTACCCAATGTACAGTAGACAGGACGCAGTAGCCATTCGACAGGACACACTACACAATAGTTGTTGGTTGGTGTGGTTTAAACGGTTCCTGTTGATTGTTTTTCCTTCAGTCTATATCCCATTAAGATGAATGAATATATCAATTTGTAGGCCTAAATCTTCAAAACTTTCCATAGAGTCTTGTATTCTAGTATTTTCCCATATTTGACCTTGCTGTAAAATGGTCAAGGTCAATCCAAGGTCATCATTCGGAACAATTTTAATAGTACTGGAGTACCCAATGCTACAAACCAAGTTTCAAGGCCATCGGTCAATTGGTTCTGAAGATGGAGGTTCTATATAAAATTTGGTTACAATTGGCCCAGTGGTGTTTGATGTTTGAGGAAAAAGTTTGAAATTGACAAAATATAAGAGTTCTAGGTCAAAGATCGACCATGACCGCTTGTACTCATAAATCTTCATGTACTCATTTAGATGCCTGTATACACCAATGTTTAGGCCTTAACCATCAAAACTTCCTATGAAATCTTGTGTTCTAGTATTTTCCTATATTTGACCTTGCCATAACATATGTCGAGGTCAACCGAAGGTCATAAGTTAAACAATCTTGATAGTACTTGAGTACCAAATGCTTCATACCAAGTTTCAAGGTCACCGGTCAAATGATTCTGGACGAGAAAAAATTTAAAGCTTTTTACAATATATGAACGTGGCGGCCATGTTGGTCATATGACCTGGACCACATGAATAAATTTTCGTTCCCTCAAGCCCTGGAGGCTCTATATGAACTTTCCTTTCAATTGGCCCAGTAGATTGAGGAGATTGTTTGAAATTTTCAAAATATGAGAGTTCTGGGTCAAAGGTCAAAGAATGATATTAACCTCTTGTACTACCAAATCCTCATGTACTCATTAAGATGACTGTCAACCCAAGGTCATAATTTGAACAATCTTCGTAGTACTCTCGTACTCAATGCTACATATCAAGTTTGAAGGCAATCGGCCTATCGGTTCTGGAGAAGAAGATTTTTTTTTAAGTTTTCACCATATATAGGCAATGTTGGCCATGTACCAGGGCTGTTTGAACAATTTTTCGTTCCTGAGACCCAGGGAGGCTACATATAAAATTCGGTTACAATCGGCCCAGCAGTTTCAGAGGAGAAGTTTGAAATTGTGGACGGACGTACGACGACGACGACGACGACGGACGACGGAGCCTGACTATCCTATAAGCTCCCCGAAGTCTCTGACTCAGGTGAGCTAAAAATCAAACATCCAAGCCTGCACCTACTGCATTCACAGTAAGGCCCTTGTCCTACTATTATCCGAATTTGTAGGACGCATTTTCCAAGCCGGATCGCCCTACCACGACCAACCCCATCATTGGTATTACATGTAATATTATTATCACCCTCCCAATTCAATTTGAAAAAGAAAAAATCAGACTCCAAAAAGAGTATCAAGTGGAGGAGAATTTCTTTTTTATTTCGAGACGGAAGGACAAATTAAGCATTGAATAGATATTGCCCGTCCGTCTTGTTTTTTAAAAGTACATCCTCACTAGCTACCAAAAAGTGTCCGAGAATACCGCACCGTCCGAAGGTACCTGTGACGTCAGAACACATAAGAATGTCATCATTACATGTTGTGACAATAATTTCAAATCAACTAGAAAAGAGCCCGCGCAAGCGCGGAAATATTTCATGATGGTCAAGTTTATATAAAAAAAGCGAGTTTTAATTTTTCAATTTAAATGGCATTAGGCCCAGGTGAAGATATGACCTTTACCATGAATACTCACTGAAGCTTCATTTACCTAATAGTTGTCTGCATCCACAAACTTTCAGGTAGCAGACTGCATTGTTTCTAAAAAAATCAACTTTTTTCACTTTTACCTATAGAAAAACCTAAGTGACTCAAAAGTTGACCTTGCCGTAAAACAGATCAAGGTCATCCCAGGGTCATCATTTATATAAATTTTGTTGAGCTTTTGAGTCCTTGATGCGACATGCTAAGTTTCAAGATCATAGGATTTGTGGTTCTGGGGGAGAATTGGTTGATTTGATGCTTAACGTCCACGGTAAACAGCTAAGGTCATGTCGGGACGGTCAGTTAACCTAACCACACTATTCCTGGGCAGGCTTAGACCTCCTAAGCGGTTAACCAGTACTAAGTGCACATACTTTCGCCAGTAACTGACAACTGCCCTTCTTGAATCAGCGGAAGGAGAAACGAAAGTATGTGGCCAGACCGGGTTTCGAACCCAGGACCTCTGACTTATGAGTCCGGTGCCCTACCGATTGCGCTACGCGGCCCGGCGTGGTTCTGGGGGAGAAGATTTTTTAATTTTTTTACCATAATAAATGTTTGCCATCTTGGTTATGTGACCTGTCCTGGGTATTTTTTTTCTGGAAAAATCGGGTCCTGGAACGTTTTGGGTGAAAATATTCAAGCCCTGTGAAGACTAAAAGCTTATTTAGCTTCGTTGAATCATTGAAATTGATTTGTCTGCTTCGCTGGAAAAAATGCCCTTTCTTACCTGGCGCATGTGTGTTAACCTTAGACATTTTTAATTTTTGTCTTTTCGAAAGTTCAGTTCAGTTTGAATTCTCCTAACGACGTTCCCCAAGTGGCTCTGCGGTACGTAACCATAGCCGCACACACTTGGCGCCGTGTGTCCGTCCAACTTTTCGAAAGACCATGTGCGTTGAGCTTTATTCTTCAATGGGCGAGTTCGATTGGCTACTCGTATTGACTATCGTTCTGGAAGAAAATGGGTCGTTTCGAGCCAGGGCCGTCGGGACTATGACCATTTAGATCTTCATCCGTTTAGACATATGAGCAAAAATACAAAAATAAATTGTTATTTATGGGGAATGACGTACGTTCATGGGTCGGATTTTTGCATTAGAACCTGCTAAAGTTGGACTTGCTAAGCAGCGCGCCGATATAACGACGCAGAACCGAAACGACCGGATTAATTTAAAACGTGTATTCGAGTACACGATAATTTCATTCGAACGCACCCATTGTTGACAAATAGTCGAAGTTTCTAGAAAAATACTTGGGAGAATTTAAAATGAAAGACGAATTTAATTCCCAAATTCTTTAAATCTACGTGAAACTAAAACACACGCTAACCGAAATTATCAATGATAGCAATATGCGAAAGAACCAGTATAGAAATTACGCTTGAAAATGCCACCAATTTTGCAGTTTATGCGTTACTTCGTTTATTTAGTATTATAGATTCTGACAATTCTTAACGGATGACAGATGAATAGTTTCGGGCTTTTTATTCTACATGAAAACATTTGCCCTTCAAGGTATGTCTTTTTTTAATTTGCACTTACACGGCGTGCTTTTTTGGATGGGAGGGGGTGCGATGGTGCTGTGTGTAACTTCCAGTGTCGGGGCGTCCTACTTATTTGAATATAGTAGGGCAAAGGCCGACATTTTTCTCTCGTCTATCATTTCTCTTCGTTCTCCCTCTCTCTGGGAGACGGTCCGATATTGACTGAAATACTGTCTCAAAGAGCCGTAAAACCCAAAGCAATCTATCGATAAATGCATTTTGGGTCGAGTGGCGGGATTATCAAGGGTTTTAATGGTAGCATTCTTATTAAGTTCTAAGCCTATCGGTTTTCGCCATTATAGGATTTTTTCAGAAAGCATTCACGTATTGCCCTGGTGAAGTAAACAGGAATTCATTGCTTGTTTTTTTTTCCAAGTATGTGAGTCTAGCGGCATTGTGGATTGGCTAAAATAATTTACGTAGCTAAAAGTCAATTTCTATAATGAAAAAAGGAAAAGAGAAGTAAACAAAATTTATTCAACAGGACAACGCAAACAGTAGTAGCTTGACCAAAAAAAAAATTTTTTTGGTGAAGATTTTTCAATATGTCTGATACAAACGCCAGCGTCTCAGTTTCTCTTAAGAAACAAGAGGACCATTGGTCCTGTAGCTCACCTGTAGTCCATTCAGCCTCAGTACTCTAGGGTAAGTTACTCTAAAGCCATCGGTCAATTGGTTCTGGTGAAAAATATTTTTAAAGGTTTTAACCATATATGAGCATGGAGGACATGTTGGTCATGTGACCTGGACATTTGAAAAAAAATTCATTCCCTCAAGCCCCTGGAGGC
This sequence comes from Ctena decussata, assembly GCA_963989385.1. Classification (NCBI taxonomy): domain Eukaryota; kingdom Metazoa; phylum Mollusca; class Bivalvia; order Lucinida; family Lucinidae; genus Ctena; species Ctena decussata. The sequence continues at coordinate 73,720,631 of OZ022503.1, read as the reverse complement.
TCTATATGAAATTAGGTTTCGAAATTGGCCCAGTGGCTTTTGGGGAGATGGTTTGATATTGTCAAAATGACAGAGTTCTGGGTCAAAAGTCAAAGTATGGCCTTGACCTCTTGTACTCATAAATCTTCATGTACTCATTTAGGTGACTGTAGATACCAGTTTTTAGGCATGAATCTTCAAAACTTTCCATGAAATCTTAATTTCTAGCATTTTCCCACATTTGACCTTGCCGTAAAATAGTCAAGGTCAACCCAAGGTCATAATTTGAACAATCTTGATAGTACTCGAGTACTAAAAGCTACATACCAAGTTTCAAAGCCATCGGTCAATTGGTTCTGGAGAAGATGATTTTAAAGGTTTTTACCCTATATGGGCGTGGCAGCCATGTTGGTCATTTGACCTGGACCGTATGAATAAGTTTTTGTCCCCTCAACTCCCGGAGGCTCTATATGAAATTTAGTTTCAATTGGCCTTGTTGTTTTTGAGGAGATTGTTTGATATTGTCAAAACATGAGATCTCTGGGTTAAAGGTCAAAGAATGACCCTGACCTCTTGTACTCATAAATCTTCATGTACTCATTAAGATGACTGTAGATATCAATTTTTAGCCCAAAACTTTCAACAATTTTCAAGATATCTTATGTTCTAGCATTTTGCCATATAAAAGCACAAGGAAGCAAATTTGACCTTACCGTAAAAAGGTCAAGGTCAACTCAAGGTCATAAATTGAACAATCTTGGTAGTACCCGATGCTACATACCAAGTTTCAAGGCCATTTGCCTACTGGTTCTGGAGAAGTAGATTTTTTTATGTTTTTACCATATATGGGCATGGCGGCCATCTTGGTCATTTGACCAGGACCGTTTTAATAATTTTTCGTTCCCATGAGCCCTGGATGCTACATATGAAATTTGGTTACAATTGGTGGTTTTAGAGGAGACGTCGTTTGAAATTGTTGACGGACGGACGGACGACGACGGACGACGAAGCCTGTCCATACTATAGGCTCCCCCGGAGCCTCTGGCTCAGGTGAGCTGAAAAACTCCGACCGGAAAGTCAATGACAAAAAAAATCCGAAGTCTTAGTGGTATGGACCGAAATAGAATAATACATCGTAAAGGAACCAACACTCTAGCGGCAAACAACTTGTTGGTTGGTTTAAACAATATTTTACTCAAAGATTTTATTCATACATATGAATAATACAGGGAAGCAATACAGGATCTGAGGCCGTATTCATAAAGCAACTTAAGTCGTTGCTATGCTGTTGCTAAGGGTAAATTTCTATATTGGAGATTCCCTACAACTATGGAATTTGGTCTGGAGGAACAGTCTTACAAAGACTGTTCCTCCAGAGCAAATTTCATAGTTGTAGGGAATCTCCTTTATACAAATTCAGCCTTAGCAACAGCATAGCAACGACTTTCGTCGTTTTATGAATACGGCCCCTGACAGTAAGCGTAACGCTGATATGTAAGTCATCTCCTGAACTTGTTGGTTGGTTGTTATTAATTTACGATGGCAAAGCCGGAGTGAATTAATATTCGCTAATGTCGGGCAACACACGTGTGAATCAGTGATAATTTACCGGGAAGAAAAATACTTTGTTTCAAAAATCATATTGACCGATAATGTATGATTATTGTGACGATCTCTAAAGGACTATTTTGTGGCGGACGTCCGCATTAGTAAATGTTTATATCCGACGCCATCAGGACTCAACACTAGCAACATATTTATTACAGACTTTCATACGGAACCTCTTCTTATACGCTCAATGGCAAAAAAGTGAACACCATACAAGAAAACGTGATTGTAACTACTAAGCTAGTTCTTTAAGGACAAAGGAAAACTCAGCTTGTTGTCTGGGCAATGCGTTTTCTAAGAACAAACTGACAGATTTCTACCAAACTTTCATCGGACTTGTTTGCTGTAATATTGACTACACAAGGATGCTCAAATCTCTTTCTGAAAATCTGTTTTACATTGATTGACATGATTCAATAATGCTTGTACGTAAAGATGTTCATTAGACATAAAACAAAGAGCCATGAGGCCCTGAATCGCTCACCTGAGCAATTGGCAAAGTGGCCTTTTCTTATGTCTGAAATTGTCTATCATTTCTCTCTTCTTTCTCCCTCTCTCTTGGAGACGGCCCGATATAGACTGAAATACTGTCTCAAAGGGCCGTTAAACCCAAAGCAACTAACCAATCAACTGAAATTGTCAAAATATGAGTCTCTCTCTTCTTTCTCCCTCCCTCTTGGAGACGGCCCGATATAGACTGAAATAATGTCTCAAAGGGCCGTTAAACCCAAAACAACCAACCAACCAACTGAACTTGTCAAAATATGAGCCTTGGGTCAAAAGTAAAAAATTGACAATGAGCTCTTGTACTCATACATATTCATGTACTCATTAAGACAACCATATATACCATTTTTAGGCCAAAATCTTATCTTTAAAATGTTTCGATGAAATCTATGTTCTAGCACATTCCCATATTTGACCATGCCACCATAAATCTCAAGGTAAACCCAAGGTCATCATTTGAGCGGTCCTGGTAGTACTCTTGTACTCCATGCTACTTACCAATTTTCAAGGCCATATGTATATTGGTGCTGGAGAAGAAAAATATTAAATGTTTATACCATAAAAGGTCCCTTTGGTGATGCTGAAAACCTCGGTCTTCGGCCTCGGATTTCAACATCTCCCTCGGGACCTTGCAAACGCTAATGCGAGAAAAACCATGTGATCCCTATAAAAAAGGTAACATACTAATATAGTATTTATAGTATAGTTATTTCACTTTAAGCTGTAAAGAAACCTAACTCCTTGCATATGAGTCCTGTGTGTCCAGCGTGAAACGTTACAGAACAGTTTTTAAAGACTCATATCTGCTTAAGTCATGGATGGATTTAATTAATACTTGAAGGAAGCTGATGTGAAATAATGCTCTAAGGTTTCACAAGGTACCATCCCACCCCCATCAGTGACGTCGAGGACTTGTAAAGTTTGTGTTTGAGACAAATATTCTCTGCTACATAGAACACCCCCCCCCCCCTCCAGTCTTTATTGATTTTACGACCCTGTTATGTCATAACCTATTTGAGATGAGATATTTGCTTTGATGAAATAGCAGTGTCTCTGGACTGTTGCATAATAGGATTATGACAACCAATAAGCAAGAATATTTATCTTTAAACATCTCCCCGTACTTGATCATAGTGCAGATTATATTTTCTGGTCCTTTGGCATTACTGAGTTTATTCAGAGTAATTCTGAAAATAGAGTCCCGCTTAAGCCGGTGCTAGGGGGCATGGCTGGTGTTGCATTACTGGTCATGAACAGGCACAATTAAATCGAGTCTGCTATTTTCTTTTCTTTGGTGTATTCGGATCTTAGTATTCAGAACTTATTTTAGTTAAAGTTTTAAAAAAGGAATGGTGATTTCACAGTGTGTGGATGGATTCATTTGATACTGATACTTACTTATCTTTAAGAAACTATTTCAGAGTTTTTTTTACACAGTACCATCCCGGTAGAAATAGTTTATGCTTCGATTGATAGTAGATATGGTTAAGGCCTTTGGCTAAATCCCGGCATCACCCGCTTTGTTGACAGTGAAGGTGAAGGTCACATTTTTACAAATTTGTCTTCATGATGGACAAACGCCAGGGCAAGCGAGCTATGCTGTCTGGAGACAGCTCTTGTTTCAAGAAGCGATCTGATCAGGATCTGCACTATTTGCTATTCCGTCAAGCACAAATTAAGTCAATGATAAAAGTTGAGCCGCGACACGAGAAAACCAACGATGTGGTTGTGCGCGCAGCGCAGACTCAGATAAGCCTAGGCATCCGCAGAGTCTGCTCAGATTCTTTGCTAAGCTCTTAAATGGTAGCTAAGGGTCTAAGCTAGTTCCTTGCGGACAGCGAAAACTTTAATCAGACAGGGCGGATGCCCAGGCTGATCTAAGTCTGCGCTGGGCTCACAACCACTTTTTTTTGTTTTATTGTGTCTTGGTTCAAAATTTTAATGTTTTTCTATATTTAGGATATCTACGGTTTCTTTCATTTCTTGCAGATTTTCAAAATGATCCGGAAACTACGGCGGGCATTTTTTGTACTGACATTTGTGACTACCATGTCCATCATCATGCTGGGGATTGACTATAATTCTGTACAAGAACATATCATTAGACGATACAACAACCCATGCAAAACGCCAGAAGGGTGGCGCAGTGAGCCGTTCAGTTCCGAAACAACGTCTAATATGAAAGACTGGTCATATTTTAAAGTAAAAATTTGTCCAAAATTTTCTCTTACTGACTACCCAGTCATATATCGGGCAATATCTTTACAATGTAATGAAACACATGCTAGTATTGTTACAAGAACGTCGAAAAGCAGTGATGATATTTTCACAATTCCATTTGGAGACAAGTGCTTGATTGACATCATTCAAACTTGCTGCATGGAAAATAGACTGGTGCCAAATGTTGTTCATTATATCTGGTACAACAAAACACATATGGATTTTTTTCACTTCTTAAGTTTCATGAGTTCTGTGAAATTTGTAAAACCCTGTTTGATTCTTATACATGGACCATTCATACCTTATGGTAGATACTGGGACTATTTCGTGCGCGTATTTCCTAACATTATTCACGTGAAACGAAACCACACCAGTACCATTGGAGGACATGAACTTGCTTTCCCAGAACATGGCTCTGATGTAATGAGAATCGAAGCACTTAAAGGTGGGTTACTAGTCATATACATTGTATTTGTATAAAGGTTAATGGTACACTTTCAGGGGAAGCAACTCTACCGTTTTCTATTTTCCCTCCAGTTTGCCTTTTTTCACAAAGGAAATCAACTATATTGTCAGGATGCTGAAGCCGAAAAAATACAACTTTAATGCCCCGGCGATTCGAAAGGAAAGTTTTACAAAATTTGATAAGTACAACATTTAGGCTTTATGATAGGCTATAATGTTGTCACCAGAATAGGATACCGTGCTTTTAATTTCCTTTTTTTATCCCTACACCTTCTAAACCTTATTTTGCTCAAAATGAAAACGCTATAACTCTGTCCATTATGATGTGCACTAAAATGTTCTGATTAATTAATAAATTGACGTTTTTGTGTGCAAACTGTCAGTTTCTATAATAATTTACAATAATGCATGCTTAAAATATTAAGAAAACCGGCGTAGACACATATTTACGCAAGGATAATTTATGCTACCAAGGGCTGGGGTTTGAAGGCACTAAATTTCATTTTAGATCGCTATCTTCCAGCTTCTCATCAAAATGCGTATAGAATTACAGGGCAACTAACTCGCAAACTATCCAGTTACAACGACACTGCACTCTGTACTTCAGAATACGTTTCTCTTTGGAGTCTAACCACCGCCGTGGATCCCGTTTTTTTCAGACATTCATTTCCTCAAAAGATGTACAATGTGTTTTTCTCCGTGTTGTGCAGTTTTAACAAGAAAAACCGCCCTACCACTTCTGCGTCTGCAAAGACTTCGAACAACTTTTACAACATTTACAAGCCCTTTGATCACTGGGCGTTTGTCTGTTTCAGCTCGATCGTTACATTCTTTACTTAATACCAAATTATATAAAAGCTTTTCATAGCAAATATCATATATTTCATTTGTTACCATAAAAGGAAAATAATAAATAAAATGATTTTTTTTTCATGTTCGTTTGTCAATATGTTTTCAAAAATAGTGTTTTTTACACTATGCATTTTTCCCTTGTCTTTAAAGCTAATTTAATGTTGTTTTTTTAAATTGGTAATTGTTATTTAGTGTTTAAATGAAGTATTTTGACAGCATCTGTACGTGTGTTAAGTTTGTATTGGCACTGATGGAAGTATCAAAATTGAAACTCTGACGAGTACTTGCACATAATGACAGGTGGAAAAATGAATGGCATTCAAAACTATGTTCAAACAATAACCAAATGTCATGGTTTGAAGAGTAATTACAACGTAAACTACTTTGATATCAAAAGAAGATATCAAGTAATATGCATATGGTAGATATTAGCAGAGTTGTGGGATCACTGTTTCCTCCAGTAGGTGGTTAAAACCATTGTGAACAGCGTTGTTTTGCAAGTTCGTACGTCTCTCCAGAGAATAAAACTTGTTTACATGTTGATTATCTTAATTTGTTTTTTCTTGCTATTTTATAGTGTATTTATAGATATGCATGCAGACCCAAGTTTAAGTATATGTAACGTAGCAAACGTAAATAGGGTATAAATAGAATCACACAGGAAAGTCCACAATAACAAAACACAGCCCACCCAAAACACCGAAAAAATATAAGAAACGACGAAACGGAGCAGTACCTCTTTGGTAACAGACACTTCATTCAAAAACAGAGATACTGTACATACATACAGCACCAAAAACAATACAAAATACATTCAAACATATAAAACATCTTTTTTTACCTATTTTCTATTCTAAACCACAAAACAAATTAGAAAGCACAAAGGACAACTATACAGGCGCCCACAAGGCGAGAAAACCGACCAACGGTATTCACATGTAGAAGTTATCATATTTGTACAGTATCCGACTAAGTTAGTGATATGAAAGATGCTTAAAAACATCTAGTATCCTTCAACGTAAAATCTTACCTATCGCAGACTTAACTGCTTGAAACATTTTAAATCAGTGTATGTTGCACTGGCTATACCAAGTGAATACTTATTAAAACATATTTTCTAAGAATTCAAACAATATGCTGGATGACTTAGATATAGGAAGAACTGATAGCCATAGATGCTACAGCCATTGATTATATTTAAAAGTAGTGGGTGTACATTCCGCCATGAAGATAAAAAAAAATAAGAAAACGAATTAAAATTATTATTAGAGGTTTTTTTTTAACTTTCATCTGTTTGACATATACCTGAATGGACGTTAAACTGTGTTACATAATTGTAATTTGAACATTTTCTCATTTAGTGCCAAACGATAATATACGAGGGATGATCAAAAAGTTCCCGGAAAAGTTCTGTATTCTCTTTACTGTTTTACTTTCTTCAATGAAATTTCACACTATACGACTTTAATGTAATTGTGATTCATATCATACAAAACAAATGACTTACGCCTAACCAGTTTCATGCACGCGCAACCAACGTAACGACCGGTAACGCGACCCGGCCCAGCTAACGTTACGTTGCATTTTTATCGTTTCTAATAACAATTTCTGAACGTTTTTTATCTATGAAATGTATATAGTAACGTTAATTCATTCACCTAAACTTAGAAATATGTATCTGATCTTTATGTTCACAACTTTTTTTTGTAAGTTGGTTTGATCTTTTTAACGAAATGATGTCTAATTCCAACGTGCCCTTTAAAAATCAAATGTGTGGGGATGGGGTAATTCAAGGGCAAATAATTTGCATTACGTTATACAATGGAATGGTTTTGATCAAGTTTCATGAACCTTAGATAATGGCAATTCGTTATATATGTGATGTTTCCTTTCGGTCAAACTATTCCAGCAATGCGACAACGCAAGCTGATATCTGCAGCAGCATTAGCTGTCTATCAAAAATCTTAAATCAAGCAGCAACAAGGCTTTATCAGTAAGCTTTGTCAAAATTCAGCCATAGTCTTAAGATAAGTCCTTTTGTATAATTAGCTTCATGTACCACACTCTTCTAAATGCTGCACATAGTAATAAATTGATATGATCTTTATTGTGACAAAGATGGATGATACATCATTGCTGTTAGGTGAGATGGGCATTTGCTGGAAGTTCATTATGCTGCCGATTTCAGGTTGTGTTGCCGTATTGCTGGAATGGTTCAACTGAAAGGCATAAATCATATATCTAACGGATTGCCATTATCTCTAGTTTATGAAACCTTATCATAACACTTCCGTATTATAAGGTAAAGTAAGTTATCTGCCCTTGAATTACCCCACCCCACATATTTACTGATTAAAAGTCACGTTGGACTTAGCAATCATTTCGTAGAAAGAATCAAAACAACTTACAAAATTTGTAATGAACATCAAGATAAGGTATATATTTTTAAGTTTATGTAAAGTAATTCATATTTACATTAAAAATTTGTGAGTAAGCAACGTTCGAATTCGCTATTAGAAAAGATAAAATGAAACGTAACGTTAGCTGGGCCGGGTCGCGTTACCGGTCGTTACGTTGGTGGCGCGTGCAATAAACTGGTTAGACATATGTTAGTTGTTTTGTATGATATGAATCACAATTACATTAAGGTTGCCTGGTATAAAATTTCATTAAAGAAAGTAAAATAATAAAGGGCGTACAGCACTTTTCCGGGAACTTTTTGATCATCCCTCGTATTTGTTTGTGAATAAACTGCTTTCAGCGGCTCAATGTCTGCATGCCTCAAGCCTTCAGTCTTTAGAATTACATGTAATTTATCATGCCTTTTAAACAGTATACTTTTATCATTATTGTACATAAAATTGCAACAATGAAGCACGAACAGCTAAAATACTATGATACGTCACTTCATCTCGACTTAAGTCTCAAAATTGAACTTGAATTAAATAGTCGACCGGTAATTTACGTACCCATTTAAAAAACTGTCAGTGATTCGGTTAAGTACAAAGGTTTACTTGGTATAATGTTATCAACGTTACCCGTTTGCGTGGCTCTCATCAGTCATAAGACTAAATATTAAATATATTTTTGTTGTGACGAGGTAACGAAAGAAGGAAAATGCCGTAACTTATAAGATGTCTCATCATCAGTGTGTTCAGGAGTTTTGTCAGCGTTAAGGGTAACGTGACAGGTAATTCGCAGTATTTCCCACATTATTCCTACATGGTATTGTCAGCACTCAAAATGTTACAAAATAATACGTTACAAATACAGTCGGATGGCGAGTGATTCCGTTAGCAGTTTACCGGAGGTTGTGAAAATACATTATCTCAATGTGTAGAATTTCAGCAGTGAAAATGTTAATAAGCAGTAACATTAACGAAAAAGAAGTTTACATGTTTCCGATGTTGTACTACCAAGCGCATGATGTATCGCCGTCTATAGGGACTTTTTAAAAAATGATCAAATAGGTCAATGCAATAAAATATCATAATTTATTGGTGTAATTGGGCTGTTTCTAGATTTAACTGAAACTTTCACATGAGAATTGTAGTTGCAGGGCTCTTTAAAACTTGACTTAGGAATGCTGTTTGCTTGAACCCCCGCTTAAAATAACATAAACACAACGACAAAGGCAGTCGATCATCTTTAGCATCTTTTTGGGATCCAGTTATCTCCCCTGATTTAACATCCTGGATCCACTTTTCAGAACCACATCGTACCCTAGGTTAAGGAATAAAAAACTTTCATAATATACCGAATTCATCCTTTCGAATTGTCGGAACATTAAACTCGAAAAATAGGCCCTTTTTGAATTTCTGCGTCTTGACTATTACTGCGTCTTGACTCGGCAAGCCTCATGATGCCGAACAGTGACCCTCGTGACGATTTTTCTATCCAAACCACACACTCATGAAAGATACTTATAATCTGACCCTTTATCTCAGCAGGGATCGGCAATTAATGACGTGTAGTTATTGCGAATCACGAAACTATGACGTCAAATGACGTTGATTGTAGATGTACAGATAATAACATCATAAAGACGGCAAAATCATTATAATGTAACACCGGACGTGAACGCAAAGGACCGAAAATCGGTTTTGAATAGATCTGCTTCATTCGCAGACTTGCAGAAAAATATAAAGCTCTCAAACGCTTAAATTAGGCATTTTACTCTACGAGTAACATACTCTACGAGTAAAATCAAAATGTTGTAGATCGAATATATACAAGGAAATGTATTTATTATGGGTGTGTGACGCGAATGGAAAATCCGTTTCTGGAGATCAATGTTGGGCATCGCTCGGCATACTTCGTGATCCGTACCTCATATCCAGGAAAGATACCAGTATACATGTAGTATTGTCGATCTTTAATCAGCACGAACCAAACAATGTCCCGGGGCCGTATTCATAAAGCCGCTTAAGTCGTTGCTATGCGGTTGCTAAGGCTAAATATCTATAAAGGAGATTCCCTACAACCATGAAATTTGGTCTGGAGGAACAGTCTTTGTAAGACTGTTCCTCCAGAGCAAATTTCATAGTTGTAGGGGATCTCCTTCAAAGAAATTTAGCCTTAGCAAAAGCATAGCCACGACTTAAGTCGTTTTATGAATACGGTCCCAGGCACTACTTACTGGATTGTGATGAAGAAGCTAACATATAAGAGCCGCGACACGATAAAAACAACGTGATTGTGCGCCCAGCGCAGACTCAGATCAGCCTGGGAATCCGCCCAGTCTGATCAGAGTCTTCGCAATCCGCATGGACCCATAGCTACCATTTAAGTGATTAGCTAAAAATCTGATCAGACTGAGCGGATGCCCAGGCTGATCTGAGTCTGCGCTGGGCGCATAATCACATTGTTGGTTTTCTTAGATTACGGCTCAGTTATAAAAACTGAAGGACTAAGAATAATTTTCATACTGTGACCTTGAGAAAGAGGTAAAGGTCGGTTGTGGAAAAGAAGCATAAAATAATTGAGCTGCGATACGACATAACCAACAAAGTGGCTGTGCGACCAGCGCAGACTCAGATCAGCTTGGGCATCCGCCCGGTCTGATCAGAGTCTTCGCTGTCCGCATGCAGGTAGCTGCGATCCTTAGCTACCTTTAAAGCACTTAGGGAAGAGTCTGAGTGGACTTTGTGGATGCCCAGGCTGATCTGAGTCTGCGCCGGGCGCACAACCACTTTGTTGGTTTTCTCGTGTCGCGGCTCAAATATTTGAGCATACATGTACAACCATAAATATGTAACAGGAAATGCCAAAAAAATTGACTTGTGCTGGCGCGTGTTCTGATCAGTCTTTCCTATTTTCCTCTGTTGACAATCTATAACCTCGGATGGATAGATGGATTGATAGATGGATGGATGACTTGCAATTTTACGTCCTCTTTAACAGTATTTCAGTCATATCAGGACGATGGATGGGTGATAATGGAAGGTAGTGTGCAATGGAACCCCGTTTACGATAGGAAAGATTCCCACCTACAGCGGGGCTCAAACCAATTACTGATAGATCAGCAGGCCAGCACTTTACATACTAAGCTACCGGGGCTCCGCGCAAACCTCTGATCAGCAGACCTGACACTTCAATTTTTTAATATGCCACGAGGTACAGTTCCTCGCGATATGCTTCAGTGTAGCCCATTTATGTCTAGCGGCATCTTCTATTCTTATATAATGGATGGATGAGCCCATTATTATTTAGGGGGGGGGGTGTCTGGTGTATTACTTGTACATTATTTATTGAAATTCCAGTAAATATTTAGCAAACAGTGTATATCCTTATCAGACATCGCGTTCTTCGGCGTCTGATCTGGATCTGCAACGTTTGCCTGTTTCGCATTATTTGACGATATGTTGGTGTTCTTAAGGTGGTGATTTGTGGTGTTTATACAAAAATCTAAATGAAACCATAAAAAATTATCGTATCTCCCTGAAAGTTAGCAGACTTCTTATTTGTGTTGTTCTCTACAGTTTAGAATACAAAATAGAGGGACATGCTGTTTAAAAAAAGTGTTTCTATATGAAAAGATCAAAGGGTAATTTTCTGCGCAGAAATCTAAAAAATAAAATCCGTTCTTGACAATGTACTTAGCTCTGAAGATACTTTGATCCATTAAAAAGAGGGTCCTAGCAATTATTTGTGTTAACACTTTCTTAAATTGTAAGGTAGACCAGATAAAAACAGTATTTTGATCTCAAATGTCTGACCATGTATATAAGTGCATGTATAGTGATTGCATTCGTTAATACAGGTAGGTCAGTTATACCTATATCATACTCACAGCATAAATGTTACATTACAATGACCAAGACAGGTGTGTTAGAAATTATTCAACCTTGAAAATAGACTCTACTGTGTATTTTAGACAAATATTTGGATACAGGCCACAGCCTTTTTTTATCTGCGCAGCCTGATAATGTGCAGTAAAATTGGAAAAAATAATTGCTAGGACGCTCTTCATAATACATTGATTTAAGTTCAGACCTAGTTACATTTTCAATAATGATGGTACTCTTTTAGATTTATTCGCACAAAATTATCCTTTTGATCTTTTCTTATACAAATCCCTTTTAACATCAACAAGTCCTGCATTTTGGGATCCTGAATTGTGAGAAACAACATAAAGAAGGCATCTGCTAAGTTTTGGGAAGGTCTGTTGTATTTTCAGCATTTTATGCTGATTTTTGTCTTTGCCCCAAATCAGTGATAATCACCACCTTAAGGAAACTAATAATGTATCATGCATGTATTTATATTGACAGTATATGGTGGTCTGTATCTCGATTGGGATGAAGTTGTCCTCCAGTCAGTAGACAAATTTAGAGACTATGAAGTAACCATGGTAAGAAAATACTTTGCTTGCATTCTTAAAATGAAATACGCCATGACCAATTTAGTAACAAGAATTCTCTACGTCATAGTGGAAAAAACACATACATGTATCTGTGCACCTCAAAGATGCTAAATAATATTTACTAGTTGCACCCTGTCGAGGACTCCGTAAAATTTTAAAGATCGGGACGCTTTCAAAAATTACCGTAAATGTCAAAAACAAAAACCGGTCTGGGTTACATGATCAACATGGCCACAGTGCCCATATATGGTAAAACCCTTTAAAAATCTTCTTCTCCAGTACCGATTGACCGATGACCTTGAAACATTGTATGTAGCACTGAATACTGCAGTTCTATCAAGATTGCTCAAATTATGACCTTGGGTTGATCTTGACCTTTTTTACGGCAAGGTCAAATATGAGAAAATGCTAAAACTTTAGATTTCATGGGAAGTTTTGAATATTTTGTCCTAAACATTGGTATATACAGTCGTCTTAATTAGATCATGAAAAATTATGAGTACAAGAGGTCAAGATCATTCTTTGACTTTTGACCCAGATCTCTCATATGTTGACACTTTATAACATTTCTTTAAAAGCTCAAAGGCCAATTGTAAACACATTTCATATAGAGCCTCCAGGGGTACATGTAGATTGAAACAAAATTGAACACTTTGGTTTTAAGTTAGAGACGCGGCCGAAGGGCGTTCACATTATCTTTGCACGGGACCCGTTGTGTTCATACTATCATGAACTTCGGCAAAATGAAATTTGTCTCTTATACTGACATGTAATTTAAAAATTATTTTGAGCACCATTTTTGATGTTCAGAGCAACATTTGTAAAATATACGACGAAAAACTCTCACTAACCAACAGGAAAGCCGCTTACATTAAACGACCATCGCTATGACCTGACATCCAATAGAACGTTACAACGGTAAATGGCATGTTTTGTTTACATCTGACGTTGCGTACCAACGACGTCGCGTGAACGACTGCTGTTTATGGAAGTATGAACACTGTTTCTCCGAAATAGGTTCATTTGAGGAAAATCAAATGGAATGTATAGTGCAGTAATTACTCCAACAGACGCAGATGATATAACAAACAGTAAAGCCCTGCTTAGACTCTCCTTTAGGAGTAATCTGGTATGGATCTGCACGGTTTGTTCAGACCTATCTGTCCCAATACTTAGAATTTTACGGGAAACTGCTACCTTCCATAAAATACCAAGCCAACAATGAACTTTGTCGTAATATGGCGTAGCTTATACTTTCTGGTCCTTTGAAATTATTGGTCTCATTAATAGGCATTTCGTAATTGCTAATTAGGAAAAGTGCGAGAAGAAAAAAAGGCGGTTGGTTGGTTGTTTAAAGTCTAAAGGCCCTTTGAGACAGTATTTCAGTCTTTATCAGGCCGCCTCCAAAAGAGGGGGAGAAAGGAGAGAGAAATGATAGATGAGAGAAAACATGTCCAAACAATCCCGCCCGCACCCACTGCAAGCACAGTAAGCCCTTGCCCTACTACTATTCAAATAAGTAGTACGCCCTGGCACTGGAAGTTATGTGCAGCACCTTTGCACCACCCAACCACCCCCCCTAGAAGAAGAGGAGAGAAGCCTCTATTGAAGAGTGGACAGGGAAGGACATAGCCAACACTACGAAAACAGCTGAAAAAGAACCAGGACGAGGTTTAGATTTTTATAGCATAGTTATCTGTGGTTCCACAACAACCTTAGAAGAGTATGGTATAGATTATACTAGAAATGAACGAGCTTTTGGCCAGATCCTGTTTCTATTAATTGTTCTTTAAAAAAAAACAATATTTATCTTATGACGTCGCCGTTACTCAGTGGATAACGTCGTGTTATAAAAATCATATGACCACATGTGTAATATCACTTTGGCGCGTACACGTAACGTCATTGACAACGTCCATGTCAGCAATGTGTTTTCTTACTGATAATGTTCAGTTGAAGGCGTTAAATCCCATTTTACAGGGTCATATGATAAACAGAATCTTACATGAGTGGTCATTCCATATGAAATAGATGAGACGTCGCGCACGGTATTGGGGAACAAAACGTAACGTCAAACTGTTAAGCGGCTACCTTTTCCGCATTATGAGAATGTTAACCGCGGGGTTTGACTGTCTTATACCGAATGTAGTGAAACAAACCAAACACGCCACGGAAACAAAAGAAAACCGGTCCGATCCTTTAAACATGCTGTAAGGACGACATCAATGAGAATTTATTTACAGCTTTGCTTATTCATTGGCTTTTTCAGTATAGGACGGATCTATTTGCATTTATGAACACGATATGAATTGAGTTTGTTGTACAAATTCTGACGGAAGCTGCAAATATAAACCGCACTATATCCCTGCACGGTAGCTTTTAGCCGTTTCACGATAATTTATTTCGTTATACTATACTATCCTCTGTTTTGGTATCGAACGAATTATATCTCTTGTGTCACCTTTCCCGTTTCTTTTCTTTCTGCTAGTCATCTTGCCAGGAGAAAGATTTTTTATGTTGGTGAAATATCATATACATGTATTTATATATTTCTTGGCTTCAAACTTTTAGAAATTTTTTTCTCCGATTGCACGAGAAAATATTGGTGTAAAGTCAAGCCTGCCTTATTAAGCAAGTACCCAAGGGAGGTGCAAAAACCACTTGCTTGAGACAGGTGGTTGCTTAATACAGGTCAATTTGTAAAGAAAATGGTACTTTTGGAAATGAAATTTTTGCCTTTTAATACAGTTATTTGCTTCACAGAGCTGACCTTTAAGACGTGTTAGACTATAATGACGCAGACCTGAAAATTGCTAGACAGCCACTTATATATAAGATTTCATATGCAAGTAACGTTTGAATTTCTTTATTTGACGCCGCGTTACAAAATTTAAGACCGATGTAAATGCGCATAACAATTTTATTGTTCAAGAGAATTTAATCCCAATTTAACAGATAATACAAACAGACAATGTACATTTTGGAAATTTGCTGTTTGCACAGATTGCTGTAAGTATTTTATCCAAATCAGCTTAATAAAATAGACAGGTGTAAGAGTTTGGTGTCAAATTTGAAATTTGTTACAAAAATTAAGACCGCGGATTTTTTAATTTCTTTCCGTGTCCGTAGAGAAAAAGTAATTATTCTTATATAACTCATAAGTGATGCATAAGTACATTTGAATCATATACAAATATTTTCAAAATTTGTTTATTCCGATACAATAAATACTCTCCGAAGTAACTAACCCTGCAATTTTGACGTTAATTTGAGCGTGAGTTACACTTTTTTACTTTTAACAATAAATACTTAAGATGACGATTGTTGAAGATTTAACAATAAAATGAATATGGAGTTAATCTAGAAAATTTCCTCTTTTTCGTAAGCAAATTTCCACAAAAAATCATTTCGACATTTCTGTGTAGCATTCCTTCGAGTATGCCCACCATGCCGACATTGTTACAAAGTTACACGCGTTTTAGCGCAAAAACCAACCGTTTTGCGCCCGCATTAGGATTTACATCGTCTCAAAGTCAACTGTTATTGACTCGAAAATGAATTAAATACCAACTGACGATTTCAAAACAGTTTATGGCATAAAAGCCGAAAAAGCATTGCTTCCGCAGGGCCAATTTCATATCTGTCGGTGAATGTACCCCAATACCGTGCGCGACGTCATGAAACTTGCTGAAGGCTCGTTTCATACATTTCGTATAAAATGACCACTCGTGTAAGATCTCTATGTTCAAAATTTTTAGACTGTTCCTCCAGAGCAAATGATAGTTGTAGGGAATTTCCTTCTTAGAAATTCGGCCTTAGCAACAGCATAGCAACCACTTAAGTCGTTTTATAAATATGGCCCCTGGGCGTTATTTAGAGCCTAAAGAGAAGTAAACCAGCAACACTTTTCTGTATAAATACTTCTACTATACCTAATAAACTATATTAGGGTGAATAATTGTAGATGAAGTTTTTCTACTATTATAATGTTTTGCCTCCCTTTTCATAGAATGTAATATATTGGCATATATTTTTCATTTTGTTCTCATCTTTATTAGCACAGCTGGCCGTTTCCTGTCTAAACCTTTCCCCTACACTCCCTGCAACCCAACACTGCCTTTGATCTGTCAATCTGATTTATCTTGATTCTTTGAGGTCACACCTTACAGGCTTGGGAATTCTCTAACAGGAAGTATCTAGCCCTTATTTATAAAGCAGCATGTCTGTAATTCTATGTGTATACTCTCTGTGAGAAAGTAGTAAGAGGAACCATAGTAACCTTATTTGTTAAATAGGAAGTATAGTAGCCTTTTATGTCATCTAGCTTATGAATGGAAAGGGCATGCTTTGAGAGAGGGAGTTAGTTGTTAGTAAGATCTCAACAATTCAACATCTTATTTTACATTTGGACTTTACCATCCTAAATTGTGTTATATATATATTGATTAATAAAAGTATTTGAGTTACTGGATGATATTCAATAAAGACAAAATTATTTTTCAGAAGAAGGACTTTAGTTTTATTTCTGTAGTTACTATTTGAATTGACCTCTCACAAATTCCCCAAAGAAAATAAAGAATAGTAACACAGCATTATTACATGGAGGAGAATCCAAATTTCACTTGTAATGGATGACTATATTAATTGGGGATTGTTTGATAATCCATTATTATCAACTGTTAATCTGGACGATTCGCAAAGTGCAACTTTTGTAAATCCGAATGAAGCTTGTGGACAAAATTTTCCAAACACAACTCCTCCTATTGTGACAACAGATATGTCTACAACCAGTAAATTGAACTTAAGAAAGTTTTCAGGCTATCCATCAGACGACTCAGACCGATTCCTGTCTGATTTTACGGCTTACTGCGTATTTAACAGGATAACCGATGACGATCCTAGGAAACTAGCTGCCTTCCAGCTTCACCTTCAAGGACCTGCGCAAACTTGGTATACCTGCTTGGATGAAAATACTAAGACGCAATGGACGGCGTTGAAGGATGCTTTTGAAAGGAAATACTCAACAACAAACAACAAACCGGTACTTCTTGTTGAGACGGAGCAGTTTCAAAATATCCGTCTCCAACCTAGTCAACAAATAGAGGACTATTACAGTAAAGTAATAGAAAAAGGGCGCAAACTTTCGAAGAGCCCCCAGGAAGTGCTTTTGAAATTTATACAAGGACTACCTTCCCAGCTAGCCTTCTTTGTCAGGGCTGGGAATCCTGAGGACGTTCATAGTGCAGTTACCTCTGCGAAGATGGGCGAGGCCTACGGATATAGGAGTACCCCGGGAAAAGGCCAGCAAATGTCGGGAACATGTGCAGCAGCTACTCATAAGGATGGTGATAAAATTCGTTCGTTGGAAAGTTCTGTGCAGCAGTTAACAAATAAACTTGATAAGCTATTAAATAGTGCATGTGATAATTCAAATTCGCGTGTAAACCCTGCTCAGGCACCGCGTAATACTAATTCAAGAGTGTGTTTCAGTTGCAATGCTCCAGGGCATGTGAGACGTGCATGCAACTTAGCCCGTGGACTACCGGATCCGAGTGCTCAGTGTCAAATATGTGCACAGTTCGGACATGTGGCGCGGAATTGTAAACTGTTTGTGCAAACACGTGATAACCACTCGGAAAACGCGAACTACCCAAGGAACACAGGGCGCGGTCCCTTGGGAGAACGCCAATACAGAATCGCACCAGAAGTCGGTCACATGGAAAGCAAAAGAGACATGTAAGTGGTTTATCTACAAACTCTACAAAAATTATTGATGAAAGTAAAGACTCTAGTTTTATGTTTTTAAATGTACAATTTGTTAATTGTGTTGTTTCAGCATTGCTAGACACCGGCAGCTCAGTTAATCTTATGTCACTCAACCTCTTTGAGTCACTATCAGACAAAAATAAATCACATGTTTATTCTTGTCATGATAGTATAGTTCTAGCTAACATCCAAGACGTTAAGATTACTTGCACTGCCAAAGTGTCCGCATGCGTGAATGGGTGTAAACAGCAGTTTGATGTCTATGTTTTAGAGAACACTTCTCATCCATTAATTTTAGGAACTGCATATTTGAAGACTCATGGTATTGTTCTCAATTTTGACCAGATGAGTATAAATGCAAACATTAGCAATGCTGTTATCAGGTGTAAGAAACGATTAACATTTTCACCAAATTCTGAAACTGTCATTTGGGGTAAAATTCCAAAAAGATTTAATATGGGATTACAAGGTCTTTGTACTGAAAGTACACATATATCACACAAACGCCTGCTTGTTGCACGATCATTGGCTTTTGTTTCCGCTGACAATATGGTACCTTTGAAAATTCTAAATCCCACCTCTGAAACAATTACCATTCATAAGGGAAAGCCTTTGGGTTCATTTCAGGTCATGGATAATACCTTCTGTGTAAAATCAGATCAAGGAGATTTATCTCAGCAGCAATCATGTAAACAAACTAGTAATGATACAGATACACCTGACGCAAGACATACTTGTTTTAACATGAGCTTGAAACCTGCAAAAAGTGAACGCACGGACAAGGTAGACAGAGAGAAGTTTTTATCATATTTTGGCACTGAGGCAACTGAGTTTCCGTTGTCCTCTGCCGACAAGACTAGACTGCACGACTGTTTACTAAGGAATCACGATTTGTTTGTTACTGATGAAAATCCGTCTCTAGGTCTTACTTCTTGTGTTGAACACCAAATACACCTAAATCCCGATGCTAAGTCCAAACATCAAAGACCCTACAAATTATCACCCGACAAACGGGAAGTGTTAAGGCACCAGCTTGATGAATTACTTGCCCAAGGCATTATTACCCCTGTTACCGAAAAGGAAGATGTTCCTATCTCCAGCCCTATCGTCCTAGTCTCTAAGCGTAAGCAGCTGAAAGAGGGAGTCAAACCTGGGTCAAAAGAAGAAAGTTTGTCTATGTATCGTTTCTGTGTCGACTTCAGATACTTAAACTCTCAGACCCAAGATTTTCGATATTCTATCCCAGATGTGCAAGAGCTCACAGAGTCATTTACTCAAAGACAACCAAATTTTATCTCATCAATTGATCTCAGTTCAGGATTTTTTCAGATGCGCATTGCCCCTGAGTCATCTAAGTATACGGCTTTTAACACATGTTTTGGTACATACAAATTTCAGCGGTTACCGCAAGGTCTGAAAACCTCGCCCAATAGTTTCCAGCTCTTAATGGATAAAATTTTGACTGGATTGTCTTTTCGTTCCACGCTATGCTATTTGGATGATGTTTTAATCTTTTCCGAAACCTTCGATCAGCATTTAGCAGATTTACAAGAGGTGTTTGACAGGTTTCGATCAGCTGGTTTGAAACTTTCCCCAGGAAAATGTAGCTTTGCTCAGAACAAATGTGTATTTTTAGGCCATGAGATTTCAAAAGAGGGAATTAAGCCACCTGCTGATCGTTTGACTGCGATCTCTGAATATCCTGTTCCTACAAATGCCAAACAGCTACAAAGGTACCTTGGCCTTATGAACTGGTTTCGCAAGTATATCTGTAACTTTAGTGCAACTGCAAATTGTCTGTATCGCCTGTTGCGTAAAGGTGCAAAGTTTGTTTGGACCAGTGAACATCAAAAAGCATTTGATAAACTGAAAGAATCCTTGTTACCGTCAAAGGCGCTGGCTTTTCCACGATACGACCTACCATTTTACCTCGGGGTGGATACGTCCAGCATAGGAATTGGTTACATCCTGTATCAGAAATATTCTACCGCAGGTACTGACGAAAGCGATGACACGGTGCATGTTGTGCGCTTTGGTTCGAAGTCGCTGTCAAGTTATCAAAGGTCATACGGACCTACAAAACTCGAACTTTTGGGTGTTGTAACTAGCATTCTGGACTGCGCATCATACATTAGAGGCCGTAAATTCTTTGTAGAATGTGACCACCAAGCTTTGAAACCTTTATTTCAAAAAAGTTTAAAAGGTGCAATTTATGAGCGTTGGTTAGCCATCTTATCAGAATTTAATTTTGAAATAATGTATAAGCCTGCAGACCAAATGGTGGTTTGTGACTCCTTATCCAGGTGTAACCCTGTTCACAATGATCAGCCCTGTTACTCAAGTCCAAATGAAGATGACCCCTATTTCCCATATGTCATTGAGAAAACTGGTAGAATCACTCTCCCTAATGGCACCAGCTTACAGGATGCTATATGCAATAATGTTTGTGTACCACCCACAACATGCTTACAGAATGAAATAGGATAATGATGATGATACTGAAATTCCACAGTCTAGACAAGGTCAAAAAGGTCAGAAATCCCCTTTTGTTAAGCAAAACTACAGACAAATTAAGAGTTTGTCTTATAGACCTGCTACCGATGCCAATGCCACTTCATCGGACTGTGACTTGAATTCAGACAATGACTGTTTGACAAAGAGACAAAATCTTTCAGGGAAAGAGTTGACTGCTGAAATTACAGTCGATTCAGGCATAGACAATACCCCCGTTTTGACTCAAACCGAGACTGCAGAGAAAGTGTCAGACTCGCACATGTCAGACGATAGGCAAATTACGGATGCCTCTGCAATAACAGATAACACCACTTCGTCGTTAGAAGAAGGGCCTAGCAACAATTCTGCTCGAAATATAGATTTATTTCGGTCTTTTGACTTTAGTATGGCAAAAGTTCAAGCACTGCAGCGCGAAGACTCGGAACTCAGTTCACTGATTGGCTATCTAGAAACCAATGATTTGGCTAAAAGTCAGAAGAAAGCTAGGAAATTATTACTGCAGTCCAGTGACTTCACACTGATAGATGGTTTATTATTCCATTCTCGGGTGTCCAAATCGCAGCGTAGTCGCAACATAAATCAGTACCAGTTGGTTGTCCCAGAAATAATGATTAAAACTGTCCTTGGCTTGTATCATGACTCCCCCATGAGTGGACATGCGGGAATTCAGGATACCTTGGATAGGGTTAAGGAACACTATTTCTTTCAGAGAATGGGACCAATTGTGACTGATTATGTACGTTCATGCCCAGATTGTCAGAAGCGAAAACAAACAAAACATCACACAAAGTCTGGCGTAACAGCATATAGTACACCTAGTGGTCCGTTTCAAGTTTGGCAAGTTGACCTGTATGGCAATTTACCGGTCACTTCGCAAGGGTTTTCGTATGTTTTAACGGCTGTCGATATGTTCAGTAAGTATTTTGTGTGCATCCCGCTTGCGAACAAGGATACTATTTCCGTAGCGTCGGCACTAACACAAATTTTCAGTAAATACGGTGTTTGTGATACCCTCATCAGTGACCATGGTTCAGAGTTTGTCTCGAAGTGCATGGCTGAGGTATGTCGTCAACTCTGTATACCTCAGGAGTTCAGCCCGGCATTCGTGCACAAATGTTTAGGAGCCGCAGAACGCGTTCACAGAACACTTGCAGAACGTTTAACACCATATGTGCAGAAACGTCACGCAAACTGGATTGACTTTTTGCCATGTGTCACATTTTCCATCAACCAGTCTGTTCATTCAGGAAGTGGTTATTCACCACATGAGGTGATTTTTGGTCAACGCCCCAAATTTCCCTTAACGCCTCCGAAGCCTACAGACTTTGACACTATCCCAGTTGACATGCGTTCATATGTCCGAAAACATGCTGAAAAGCTTCATACAATCCGTACAGAAATGAAAAACAATGTTTTATCATCCCAGCAAAATATGCTAGAACGTGCCAATAGAGATTCGAACCCTCTACACATTTCGAAAGGTGACTATGTGTATTTGCTGACTGACAGAACTGGTGCTGGACAGAAACTTCAGAACAGGTATACAGGTCCTTTTGTAATTGACAGTTTTACCAGCCCACACCTTGTTTTGTTAAGAAACCCTGATACTGGAAAAGTGCAGAAATCTTCGGTCCATCTCGACCGACTGAAAATGGCTTATGTCAGACAACCAGATCCAAGTCCATATTTTCTTGGTAAAGTTGCCACATATGAAAATGGGCAAGCTAATGACACAGAGAATATATCTCCAAATGTGCATACTGAGATCAATATGGCTCGATCACCTGACACGACAATACCGATCGCCGCGAACAGTCAGAGTGACAGACCTGTTGTGCGACGATCGTCACGGACTCGTAAAGTGCCAGACCGCTTTGGAGTTAAAGTTGACATTGACCATGTACTTAGTGACGACAGCGTACCTGACAAAAATGGCTTTTATAAGATTAAAAGGGTGCTTGGCCAAAGACTGTTAAATGACAACAAACAGTATTTAATTCAGTTTTCGGGTGAACCAGCTGAAAATGCTCTTTGGGTGCCCCTCTCAAATCTTAATGAAAAGTTAAAGAAAGCTGTACAGGCTAATCCACCTCCGGTTATTGTACAGATGGATTAATGTTGTATTAGGGTAAAATGGGTGTTCAGATTTTACCTGATATTACAGTATTTCTGATGAGTAAGCTGTAGTAGTACAGTTGTATAATTTCTCAGGCCGGTCAAGATCTTAATTGATAACAATAAGATTTTATCAGAAATAAGCCTTCTAAAATTCCTCATGCATTGGCTTGATGGGAAATTAAAAAGGTGTAGGCTGCCGCTGATGATACTGGTAATAATTGCTACCAGTTGGAATTGGTTATCTGTTGAAACATGCGCCTGTAAGATGGCTATTACATTTGAAATTAAGATTTCTGGCCTGCTGAAGTATATTTGAAGATATAGTGTGCACAATGTAAATACAATATGTTTGTTGATAATATTGATCATATGTTTTCTTGAATTGTATGCTATGTTTTTTTCTGACATATGTTGTTTTAATTACATTACTTGTTTAGTTTGTTGTACACAAAAATTATATAAAGCTGACCGCATTTTCTTTAAACTGAATTTTTTGTTATTGGAGATTTCTGCAAACTCTGTAATGTTTGAAATGTACGCATTAACAAGAGTGCATTTTATTAATAGTCAAGATAACACCTCTATGATAATCAGTTTCCATTATTTGGCATCTCATAATTTCAGAAATTTTAAATATTATCATAACTTCCATTTTCTGCTAACTTTCAGTTTAAACAAATGAAATGGTTTGTGACACTTTGATATTTTATGTGGTCATTTAATTGAGGTCATTTAATTTCACATTGTATATCGAATACGATATGTTACTCTTTTATGTTATGTTTTGTAAATGCATATTGTTGTATTTGTGTGAATGTGTGAGATAGGGAAAGTGAGTGTCATATTTTTAATGATGTTATTTTGATATCCTTTGTGTTTTACCATAATGTTCGGGTTTTTTTCTCCTCTATTTTCATTTTGATTTTTAACCATTTAACAAGAATTTGGTACTTTATAGGAAATTTTTTTACTTCCGCTTCATAAGTGTCTAATAGTTGAATTTTTAATGATATTTTTGGGGTGGGGTAGGATATCATTTTTTTTTCGGCCGGGGATGTAATATATTGGCATATATTTTTCATTTTGTTCTCATCTTTATTAGCACAGCTGGCCGTTTCCTGTCTAAACCTTTCCCCTACACTCCCTGCAACCCAACACTGCCTTTGATCTGTCAATCTGATTTATCTTGATTCTTTGAGGTCACACCTTACAGGCTTGGGAATTCTCTAACAGGAAGTATCTAGCCCTTATTTATAAAGCAGCATGTCTGTAATTCTATGTGTATACTCTCTGTGAGAAAGTAGTAAGAGGAACCATAGTAACCTTATTTGTTAAACAGGAAGTATAGTAGCCTTTTATGTCATCTAGCTTATGAATGGAAAGGGCATGCTTTGAGAGAGGGAGTTAGTTGTTAGTAAGATCTCAACAGTTCAACATCTTATTTTACATTTGGACTTTACCATCCTAAATTGTGTTATATATATATTGATTAATAAAAGTATTTGAGTTACTGGATGATATTCAATAAAGACAAAATTATTTTTCAGAAGAAGGACTTTAGTTTTATTTCTGTAGTTACTATTTGAATTGACCTCTCACAAATTCCCCAAAGAAAATAAAGAATAGTAACACAGCATTATTACAAGAAGTCAATTTTTAAAGGAAAGAATTTGCTCCTCTAGGAGAGCAAATTCGGTTAAAGAGTAATCCCGACTTGGACCCTAAAGAGAAGCGAGTTACATTAATTCATGGAAAGTTCTTTCCCTTTATACAATTGAATGAAAACATGAAGGTATACTGTGAACAGTGGATAAAATATCTCGGAATTAGAGGAAGGCGGCGTATATTAGGGCAGGGATGTTCATAAGGATTTATGTGGTAGTTCCGTGCTTTTACAGACTTTGTTTCGCGGCAGGAGCATACTGATCGCGGCTATTAAACATACATGTATATTTTCTGTAGGTCAGTTTGGTACGTCTTGTTCGAACCCCTATATGCTTAGACGAGTTTGCGCATATTCATAGTTTGATCAGGGATTGGCCAAAGATTTAGAGTTGTGCAGAATCTGAGCAAACTGCGCAATTGTGCAGTCTGCTCTGTACATGCGCAGTTCTTAAGACATAATATCTCACGTCACGTATAAACCCTATACTACTGCCAAATGTAGTATTTAAGATAGATGGGTGGATGATTTCCGCCTCCAGCGGGAATCGAACCCGGGGCCACTAAATAAGCAGGTCATACATGTAGCTTAACCGGGCCTCCTGTAATACCTAATATTAAGCAGCACGCGTGGAAAATGATCCTTTGGCCAGTGCCTCATGTGTCCACTGTGCGTGTTCCGTATCCGCATCCAAATCAAAGTCAGCAGAATGCAAACATTATACATTAATAACTGTTTAGGCAATGCCTTATACTTGTCCGTAACCCGTAACCCCTCCCCCGTCCCCCCAGCATAGACTCGGAAAATGCTCGGTTGCGACAATCGACCTTCTTGTCTTGCTAAGTAAATGTCGGACTCTTACTCGGAACAGTCAGTCGAAAGTATGTTTTGGACTGCTCTAAACGAACATGGATTATGGATGACGTACATGTGCATTTGCATATAGACCCCGGTCTAAGCCATGAATTCAGATCTATTACATTCAATTCTTATGATTGCACTTACGTATCAAAATTGCGACAGTATATCCTATGATATACTGTCGACGAATCTTCCTGGCTGAAGTTAAGTTTTAGTGAAAGCGCTTGCTTTGAGTAAAAATAAGACACTTTGAAAAGATATAAATGCAATTAAGTATAGTTGAAAATTGTCATTTTGGGAAGTAAAATTACGATTTCGCTAACGCGTAGCAACAAAGCAAATTTGGGCGACCATAAAAGCGATGTTTTATGTCATGATACTTATTTTGGTTACATTTATGCCCTTAATATTAACCGATTTGTTTTGAAGATCTTTATCAAAAGAGAAAACTATTAGCAGACTACACAAATACGCAGGCGGATCATGCAGTCTTCATTTTCAGCACATGCCATAAGATTTTTGTTCCGCGCACACCAATTAAATTCACATTGCAGTGCAGCTTATTAGCATAATTTATTATTGTAATTGTAAAATTGTTAGCATAAGTTAGTTTTGGGCGTTATTAGAATTGAGAGTTTATGAAATCAAAACTTTCGTTTTTATTTCTTTTCGTAGGCGGAAAAGTTTTTTAATATTAGAATTTATGGTGCAAGAATTTCTGCAATTTTCTAAATACCTGATTGAGCTGTCATTTGGGCTATGCACTGTAAATTCAGATTCTCAATCCGAAGTTCCCCAGACGGCTCAAGAAAACAGATCCACGACTTGCATCGCCTGGCACCGAGACTTTCCGATCGGAACACCGCTCGGCCAATTCTGTGAGTTCACAAAATTGGCCGAGCGGTGCCCCCATTGCGAGTCTTTCCGGAAAAAAATCAATTTTTTTCTTTTGCATCATTTTTGGTAACAGAAAGAATTCCACGCAGATTTTCGCTGTAATGCTTATTAGATGCCCGCCCCCCCCCCCCCCCCCCCCCCGCACAGTAATGGTCGGTGAAATGTCACGGACAAAACATTGTAAGGGGAGGTAACTCAAAGAATTGACCTAACTTAATTAAGTTTTTTATAAATGTTTATCTTGTGGACGTCAATCTTCCTGCAAAATTTCATGAAATCCATCATCGCCTTTATAAGATGTTAAAATGCCAAGGAAAAAACACTGTGGAAAGAACTAAAAAAAATTAGCCCTATACCTTAATTTTGGTTTATAAATGTTTATCTTGTGAATATCAATCTTCCTGCAAAATTTCACGAACTTCAGTTATTGCCTAAACAATGTGTGGAAAATATGAAGTATATGTCACGTACAAAATGTGACAGGGAAAAAAACTACGAAGGAAAATAAAATGGCCCTTGGACCTTAATTTTGTTTTGTAAATGTTAATCTGGTGGATGTCAATCTTCCTACAAAATTTTATAAAATTCCACCAATGCCTTTGCAGGCTATTGAAAAAAATAGTAAACTGATGCCACTGACTAAAAAACAACTACGAAGGGAAATAACTTAACAGGATATTAAAAAAAATAGTAAGCCTACGAAATAACTCGAAGTAATAGCCCCTAGACATTGATGTTGTTTGATTAATAAAACTCTTGGTGTTGTCGATTTTCCGCAAAATTTTATGAAATTCCATCATTGTCTCTACATATATGTGTAGGAATAAGCAAAAACTGAGAAGGCAGATAAATCCAAGAATTGGCCCACTGATATTAATCTTTATTTATAAATGTTACTCTTGTAGATGTCAATCTTACTGCACAATTTCATGAAATTTCATCATTGCTTTTAGAAGTTAATGAAAAGATACGCAAATACTACTAACGGAAAGGAATCAAAGAATATGCCCATTGACCTTAACTTTGTTCTATAAATGTTGACCTTGTGGCTGTTAATATTCCTGCAAAATTTCATGAGCTTCTACAAGTAAAAATGTCGCAGAAAAAATACAAAGGGAAATAACTCAAAGAATAGGCCCCGGGACATTAATTTTGTTTTCTAAATGTTTATCTTGTGAATGTCATTCTTTTTCATATATTGCCCCCAGGGGTTGGAGAAAAGAAACTTTGTCCAAGCGGTCCCGGTTACATAACTAATATGGTCACAAGCCCATATAAGGTAAAAAACCCTTAAAGTTCTTCTTCTGCAGAACCTATTGACTGACGACCTTGAAACTTGGTATTAGCATTGGAGTTTCGAGTACTACTAAGTTTCTTTAAATAATGACATTGGAATTATCTTGAACTCTTTTGCGGCAGAGTCAAATTTGCTTTCTGATGCTTTTGTATGGGACAATGCTAGAACATATGATTTCAAAGAAATTTGTGAAGATTTTGGCCCAAAATTGGTATATATAGTCATCTGAATGAGTACACGAAGATTATTTAGTACAAGAGGTCAGGGTCATTCTTTGATGGTTGGCCGAGGTCCCTCATATTTCGACAATTTCAAAAAATGCCTCAAAAGCCGTTCTGCTAACTGTAAACAAACTTTATAAAAGCTTCCAGGGCTTCCGGCAACGTAAATTTGTTAAAGCACTCCAGAACCAATGGACTGATGGCCTTGAAACTTGGTATGTAGCATTGGAGACCCATTTTACCAAGATTATTCAGATGATGAATCTGGGTTGACCCTGACAATTTTAACGGCAAGATCAAATTTTCTTTCTGGTGTTTTTACATGGAACTTGAAGAAGATTTTGGCGCAAAAGTTGATAAATAGTCAACTAAATGAGTACATGTACATTACACATTTTTAAATGATAAGAGTTAAAGTCATTATCTGACTTTTAACCGACTGCTCTCATATTTTGACAGTTTCAAACTATCGAATTTGTTCAAATCATAGCCCTAGTTTGACCTTTTAACCCAAGTAAGCGTTTCATGTTGTTACATTTAAGATATTAAGCAATTTAGATATAGTGTAAAACAAACCGGATATTAACTTTCATTTTATGTGCAGTTGGCGCACCCACATCCTCATCTCCGGACCCCCCTACTACCCCCCCGCCCCCACCCACACACACAAACACAAGGAGTCCTCTTCTTTGGACGGTAGAAAATATAAACTGTTGAAGCGTTTACTAAATAAATGAATTCAGGACCACAGGGTTAATAACAATTTCCCTACCTACGCTGTCGACCGAGCCAAATTAATTAAGATTTATGGAAAATTGTCTGTCGACCGAGACAATCGACAGCTGTATCAGCTCGGCAACAACTATTAACAACCCTTATTGGCATTGTCTTCGACCGACTTCTCTTTGCACAGTACCGGATCGGTCGACAGCACGGTTTAGCAAAACTTATATAGCCCCCGCGAGTACACTCCTACAACACTCAGCCATTAAGAAATTATTTACTTTTCTTATTATTTTTTGGCTCAGCCGAGTTAGGCTTAAGATGACTTTCAGCATGAGCGACATTGCAATAATCAAATCACTGTTTGCATCCGCATAGTCTGATCAGCCGCTTTTATCTCTAATATTAGTTTTCAAAATCCATAGATTGCAGATTGGCGCTTCGGAGACTATGCTAAGCTTTGCACGGATGTATAGTCTGACTGAACTTAGTTATGCCTTTGCAGTTTGAAACACTTTCTCATGTTACGCCTGATAGTTTGAAAGTTCGAGAGTGATATTCTTTGAAAAGGGACATTACACCGTATGTGTATAGATGCTGCCCTATCAGCCTGTGCAAACTGGCATAAATGCGATTAAGGAGGCCTCTGATTAGACTGCGCAACTGAACATACCTTATGATGCATTATCAAATATTTATTGAAAGTGTGACGATTATTGGCATCGCATAAAAAAGCATTTTACAATAGGTACAAATAGGGACTGTTTTGATTAGCGTGCGCATCTGCGCAGCCTGTCTACGCAGGGCTTTCTCATTTCATTACAAATGTAAACTCAGTGGAATCATACAAAAAACAGTCTGCGCATGAGCAGGCTGAGTTTTTGTTTGTTTTACGGTCATGAGTAAAGGCTCCTTTTCACGTGTTATTCAAACGCATTTATGAATTAGTTCTAAAAAGCGCACATACCTTAACCATCAAGAAAATGTATGCACGGTTTGCTATGGAACTGACAGTACAACAACATCCTAGACCAGAATATAGTGTTTGGGAAGTAGTAAAGGGTGGCACTATAGACACAACCCTTTAATACTTTAAGGTCTCTTCACCTTGGTATTGGCTGGTTGTACCTGTCAATACCAAGGTGAAGAGACCCCAAACCAGGTGGTAAGAGCTGAAGAGACTCCAAACTATATTCTAGTATAAGGCAGGTTTCTTCTCTCACTACAAGATACACAATAAACATAATTGAGCCGCGGCACGAAAAAATCCAACAAATTGGTTGTGCGCCCAGTGCAGGCTCAGATCAGCCTGGGCATCCGCCCAGTCTGATCAGACTCTTCGCTAAGCGCTTTAATGGTAGCTTAAGGTCTAGGCTTGCTCCATGCGGACAGCGAAAACTGATCAGACTGGGCAGATGCCCAGGCTGATCTGAGTCGCCGCTGGGCACACAACCACTTTGTTGGTTTTGTCGTGTCGCGGCTCAGTCATATAATACTATAAAACTTATATCCAGCTAACATTTGTGCAAAAGTCTACAATGTTTCCATATCTAAGACTACGAAGTAAAAGACTTAAAGTAGCCTTCGTCTTTTTACTGATGTTCGCTGCTTTCATGTTTACTTCTAACTTGCGGTCGCTTTCTAGTATTTCAAATGATACCCATAGCGACGGTGACACTAAATCTCACGACGTCATATTAGATTCATACATGCGAAGCGGCTCAACTATAACTGGAAAATTGTTAGGCCAACGAACAGATGCATTCTATGTGTTTGAACCGTTATGGCGTGTGTCAAAGTTTAGCTTTTACAAAGGAACTGACCTTTTCTGTAACTACAACCAGCCATCTTGTAAAAACGTAACAGGGACGCCGAGACAGGAAGTTAGATCCTTAAGAGAATCTCTGGATTTCCTAGGAAGTATTCTAAACTGTACATTTCATCTTTATTCGTATTATTTCATCGATCTAACATTTGCGGAGTTTAGGGGAGAGAAACACGACTGGAATTTCCATAAGCATTATGGATGGGAAGACTACAATAAATGTAAACTGGACAAAACCAGAAATATAGAGTCATGTTTAGTATCCGCTGAGCCGAAGTGTATTTCCTCTAAACACAAAGTATTGAAGGTATTACGGATGACATTAGATAATCTAGAGCCCTTGTTACAAGAAAACCCCAATCTTAAAATAATTCACTTATTCCGGGATCCGAGGGGAATAATCAACTCACATATTCATACAGGCTGGTACCATGTGTCAGACGAGGACATTGACCGTGTTTATGATGATATTCGTGTAACGTGCGAGCGGATGCTGAACGACTTGAATGCCGGGAAATTATTATTGAAAAAATATCCGAACAGGATTAAACTTATTCAGTATGAGGACTTGGATAATTTAGAAGAAAAATCTAAAGTTTTATACGAATTCTTGGGTATGGCATACACACAAGAGCATCAGAACTTGTTACAGCGGCTAACCGCTAAAAGAGAGAATGAAAGCGGAAAAGGTTTTCATCCATATAATTACAGAACTACGTTGCCATGGGAGATAACAAAACTAGTGGACAGTGAATGTGCTGAAGTGTTAAAGCTGCTAGGATATACACGTTACAGTAGTGAAGAACATTTGAAAGACCTTACGCAGTCACCATCGACCATTCCTCTACCCTATGCGATTTTATCTACATAATATAGACTCTTAATGTGACTTAGGTAAATCCCGCATTTCTTTCGGCTATATTAAACAGAAGGTTTTCCCTTTCAAAACAACCCAAAATTCTTAATCCGTCTCACAAGACGGACCTAGGTTTTGGGATCCTTCGGAAACCAAGCCCCGTCTAATAGCCGAATAAATACGGAATTCTAGTGGCATTCACCTTTCGTGAAGTTTAGTATACATTTGATTCTGTACTACCTAAATTGTTAAATTCATAAAGATAATTTGTTTGCCTTTTTGCTTGCTTTAATACCTAAGCGCTGGATCCCTTCCAAAATGTGGTTAGCACTCAAAGGAAAGACTTCTGCTCCTAGAGAAGAATTGGCTTTCTACCCACTGGGCACACAAGGTTAAATCAACCGTGATTCAGCCTTCATTCGCCGTCACGACGTTGTATCAAGGTTGATTCAAGGTTGATACAACCTTGTGTGCCTGCTGGGTATGTTGACCCAGATTGGGAAATGCAAAAATGAAAATAACAGACCTTTTTTCTCTGAAAGCGTACCCTTTAAACTCAACTTTGTCTCTATCACACTGGTCAGGCATTCAACACAGGCAACGACAACAACGAACACAAAACCTGCTTTGCCTCTCGTCAGTTTGGATTTGATTCAGAAGCATAGTCTCACGGACCGTCCGACCCCCGATTCTTGAAAGTTTAACTGAAATGAAACGCATATTCAAGGAATGCTTAAAAATAATTTTCGAACAAGAACGACAATGCCAACAAATATGTGAAAGACTAATTTTTTGACTGTCTTAATACCAAACGGCATGCATTCGAAAATATGGTCTAACTAAGAGGTCTAACAAACTGACGGGACCGTGATATAAATACTTTGAAGCTTAAGTAAGAAGAATGCAAAAAATGAGTTTGATAGTCAAAGATTTTCGTTTGCATGTGCGTTGCTTTTGTTGCCTGCATTGAATGCCAGATTAACGTGTCTATACAGAGATCCAAAAGAGTGTGAACTTATTGATGAGTGTGCGTATTTATCTTACACTGTAGTTTATGAAACGCATAAACATTTATCACGTGTCACCTCATTAGCTTAAAACGAATAAAACGTCTTTAATTTTTCTTAGTAAACAAAGTTGGAAACGTTTTTTTGGGGGGGCAATTTTATTGGTAATTGTCAGAAAGTAACGTTAGTTGTCTCCAGCCTCCCCCACCCCCGATGGATATAGGAAGGACGACTATATATTGGATTTTCCGGACGTCACGTTGCCCCCCCCCCCCCCCCCCCCCCCATACTCTTTTTTTCCCCAAACGAAAATGGACTATTAGAAAATTTTGTATGGCTATTGGTAATTTGCGGAACGGAGCAACATGGAACAGAGAGATTTTACGGAATTACATGTAATCGCATTAGAAATGTACATTATCAGCTCTTCAAGGGAGGTAATGATTGCGATTTTTGCTTACTTCTTATGAGAAGATAAAACAACAACAGGTGTGGTTTGTTCCCACGACACATATTCATACACATACGTACGCATGCATGCTTACAGAAAGGCAAAAACACACCCGTCGATGAACAGGTGATTTGTTCAGTCGCGTTTGATTTTGCGAGAGCTTATTAAATTGAAAATAATTGGACTTTTGTCCAGGTGGGAGTCGAGTCCGTGACTCCTGAATTTAAGATGAACACTAGCCCAGGCACTCCGCCGTGAGTGCGCACATAAGAACGCTGTACAAACACAAAAGTATACATATGAGCCGCGACACGACAAAACCAACAATGTGGTTGTGCGTCCAGCACAGACTCAGATCAGCCTGGGCATCCGCCCAGTCTGATCAGAGTCTTTGCTGTCCGCATGGAGGTAGCTTAGCCTCTTAGCTACCGTTTAAGCGCTTAGCGAAGAGACTGACCAGAATGGACGGATCCCAGGCCGATCTGGGTCTGCGCTGGACGCACGACCACATTGTTGGTTTTCTCGTGTCGCGGCTCATTATGCACAAACAGCCACGTATTCTCATAGCTATGGGGTGGTGAGGGGGATTCTCCTAAAGAAAATACTTTGCTCTCAGTGACAGCAGTAGGATATCTTTTAAAGAAAATAGTTTGACCTCAGTGAAAGTATTTTTTCCTATGGAAACTCTTTGCTCTCGATGATAGCAAGCGGAAAATTGTTTGCTCCCGGTGAAAGCAGTGCAACAGACTTCTAATTAAAAACGTTCTGCTCTAGATGAGCAGTGGAAAACTCATTTTTTTTTTTTTTTTTTTTAAGGACATTTGTTTTTCTCAGTAAGAACAAAGGAGACAATTACTAATAGTTAGCTCTTAATCAGAGCAGTGGCAACTGTAATAGGGTTTCTCATAAAGAAAGTAGTTTTCTCTTAATGAATGCATGTCGGAATACGAGCTGCTCTCAATGAAAGCAGTAGCGGGGGAATGGGTGAGGGTGGTAGGTGCTTATTGTAAAGACAACAGTTTGCTCTCGTTGACAGCATGTTATGTAACATGAGCCGCGACTCGACAAACAAACAAAGTGGTATGTGCGCCCAGCGAAGACTCAGATCAGCCTGGGCATCTACCCTTTGTGATTAGAGTCTTCGTTGTGGACGTGGAAGTTGCTTAGCCTTAGCTACCGTTGAAGTGCACAGCGATGACTCTGATCAGACTGATCGGATGCCCGGGCTGATCTGAGTCTTGAACAGACTAGGCAGATGTCCAGGCTGATCTGAGTCTTTGCTATGCGCATATGCCACTTTGTTGGTTTTGCCGTGGCGCGGCTCATATGTCACCACCGCTTATAATGCAAGTAAAACCGTTGGAATTTGATCCTTTAATAAAGTTTATGTTAGAATAGACGACAATAACAACATTATTTAAGGACTATCTTTCAAACGTGCTTTATATTCTAACTAATAATTAATCATGTGGTACATATACATTGTAATTCCTTAAAACAACATAATTTAATGCGATAATAGAAATAGCCACTTGTTTAAAATAAGTACTTTTAATTCATGACATATATTTTAAACCTCGTACAAATGATTAATTCAGATCTTTTGCACTATAAACAGAAAATATCGAGAAATAGCCGCATCGATTTTAAAGGGGCATACATGTAACTCAGCCTAAAAATCCTTTTGGAAAAAAAAAGAAAGAAAAACGAAAAATATGTGCCCACAATATTGTTATTCCTTCATATAAACAAACTCTGAATTATATTAGAGCAAGCAATGACAGAATCAAGGGCCATCCTGCAAAACCATAGCCGTAATGCATATCTTGGTACAAATATCTGTTCACATACTCGTACTTACTTTCATGAAAATTCGTCTTAGGGCATGGAGGAGTCCCATCGGCTGTCAATGTCACATGACCAGTATGACAATATGACCGCCATGCCCATATAGGCACCTTAAAATCTTCTTCACCCGAACTAATTGAAGGATACCCTTGAAACTTTGTTTGTAGCATCCTGTACACAATAACTATTAAAGTTTTCTAATGATGAACTTGATTGACCATAATTTTTACGGCAAGGTCAAAGTTGCTTTCCTTTGCTTTTAAGTGAGAAATTGCTAGAACATAAGAGTTCATGGAAATTTTTGAAGACTTTTACCCAAAATCTAGAATATACAGTCGTCCTAAAGAGAACATGGAGATCTGTGAGTACAAGAGGTCACGGTCATTCATTGACCTTTGACCTAAGTTTTTCATATTTTGACAAATTCAAACATATTTTCAAAAGCCACTGGGCCAATTGTAGCCAAATGTCATATAGAGCCTCCAGGGGTTGAGGGAAAGATAATTTGTTCAAACAGTACGGGCCACCTAACCAACACCTTCGCCAGCCCATTTATGACAAAATCTTTCAAAATCTTCTTCCCAAGAACCAGCTGACTGATGGCCTTGAAACTTGGTATGTAGCATTGGATACAGAAGTACTACCAAGAATGATGACCTTGATGACCTTGGGTTGGCCTTGAACTTTTTTTACGGCAATGTCGAATTTGCTTGTGTTTTTATATGGGAAAGAGTTTAAGGAAAGTAAATTATAACTTTTATATTGAGCCTACAGGGCTTGCAGGAATGAACATTTAATTCAAGCAGTATTGGTTGCGTGACCTATATGACAGCCACGCTCAAATAATGTAAAAACATTTTAAAATCTCCTTGGTACGAACCAGTTGACGAAAATTGTATTCCCTTAGTAGTGTATTCATTGTAATTAAAACGGTTATACACAGGTTTCAGCCTTGAAAATGAAATAAAAAAAAAATATAGGAAAGAAAGGCAATGCAGCCCAGCCCCTTTGACATCATTTGCATCCCTTCTTTAATTGTGAAACCGTGTTTGGCTGTTCAATATTTTGTAGTCTAATTAAGCCGAAAAAGAATAAGCAAAGAAATATAGCCAGACCTCTGCCAATGTTTTATCATTAGTGTCTCGTATATGTTGGAACTTCGTGATTTGATAGGCTACATGCAATCTAAGTGAAAATGCAAACAGCAGATCTTCGTTTTGAAAGGTTTGAAACGCCTTCCAATACCATATAATTCTCATTCAGGGTATATTTGAAAGCATTGTTTGCAGTTTCTACTTCATTAAGAAATACAAACCGTACGATGGATTTTCAGAAAGTTTTGATCGTGACGTCATATTTTGATAAGCATCATAAAAACAGAACTAAAGCTGTGATATGTCAGGACAACTCTGCAAACGCTGTGTAAATTTTCTAAAGGACATATTTTTGAACGTCTTTGAAAGAGGTATACCCTACAGCCACTGCAAATTTTCACTTTCGAAGGCGGTAGTTCATTTATAAGCAGTCTTTATTTTATTTTCGTCATTGCTATTTAAACACAAACCCTAGGCAACTGTGTTCTGTTAATATCGCGGAAACCGTATTTAATCTAGGTTCCATACTGTACCGTGAATTTAGATTATCTGCATTTTATGTAATAGCAAATTCCCCCTGTCTACTAAAGTTATCATGATTTTGTAACAAAAACAAATACCTTAGCTTTCAAAATCGTGTTACATGGTCCAATTCGAAATTGTCGAAAAAATAAAAATAATATAGAAAACGAAGTTGTTACAGCTTTAGAAAATGACGTTGACGTCGATTTCAATAACGTCATTAGAACTGCGCATTGCTTTGCAAGGAATAAATTGGAAACGTTCACTACCCTTCTAAATTTTAAATTGATATTGACGGCAACGGTTGACAAACAGCTGTCAAAAATTCATTATGTATTTAGGATAATTTTTTTTACTTAAATGACACACTGAAAATAAATCCACAAATGACTTTAACCCAGTGGCATGACTGGGGTCTAATAAAATGCGTTGTACCTCAATAAGAAAATGTATCTTTATATAGTGTTTGGTATCACTGTAAAGCCAAAATGTAGTGCTTTCAATACATGCAAAGCATTTGCCCCCAGCAGGCCGCTAAATAAAGTTATGTGGCGAGAATCAGAACTTTCTGAACAACCCTCGTATTGTTACACGTTTTATATCTATAATAGGGAACAATCGCATTCCTTATAAATTTGCCATATCTCATACGAATGCGGAACTCATTATTTGTTATTTACGCATATATCAATATCTTCGAGGATCTTCAGTCGCAGTCTTTTCACAAACATGTATATAAATCTTTCTTGGAATATAAACAATAAAGTCCAGAAATAAGTCAAAACACAGTATGCTAACGTTTCGACTTTCGTCTTCTTCAGAAACTTGACCATATTTGAAAAACAAACAAGTAACGTCACGTCCGTTAGTGAAACGTAACGCGACGCAGAGCGCCCAACCTGATCAGAGTCTTCGTCCCAAAGCTCAGCCTGTGCATCCGCCCGGCCTGATCGGGTCTTATTGGGTCACTAAGGACCCTATATTTCTCCAGCAGTCAGCGAGGACTCTGATCAGGTTGGGCGGATGCACGGGCTGATCGGGTCTTTATTGGCCGCGTAAAAGTTTCGTTGTGCTTCGGCTATTTGTCACTTTGTGTGAGGTGCTAACTGTCTTTCTATTTTAGTTATATACATGTTTCCATATTGAGCAAGCCGGGATACTGGGTGCTCTTAAACCTGCACGTGCGAGCGATGGAGTCCTGAATGGGTCTGCGCAACCGCGCAGTCTTATTTATGGCTGTGTGGTCCGCACTTTAAATTATTCGTGGTTTTCCAAGTGATGTACGGCGGAGATTATGGCTTGTCTGGCTGGTTGCGCAGACTGATCATGATCTTTGTTTGCCGCGGGGTCGTTAAGCAGGTTAAGCCTTGCCCTTGCTGTTCTGTTGTGTAGTAACCCAGTATGCACGCAACGTTGCTTTGATGATGAATCAACGTTGATTCACATTGAATCGACGTTGATTCATCGTCATTACATTGGATCAACGTTGAATCGTTGTTGATTACACATTGTGTACTCAATAGGAAATGTTAAACCCCTGTTGAAATGTATTTAACGCAAAATGTTTATTTCTTCGCTTACGATATTTTGGAATATAACCCACATTCGTTACTTGCATTATTTGTCGTTAAGGGAATATGAAATGAATATTTTCATATGTTGTTGCATCTCCCACGTGCATTATTCATGCCTTTCTACATATTTCAAGGTATACGAATTTTATTCATCACACATTTTGTAAGACTTAATATTCATTACACAATTTCAGCATTTTTAGGACTGAAAACGCCTTTTTACACATTTGCTACAAATTTCAGGGTATATGACTGGCATTCTATACGTATTTTCTCATTTTTCAGGGAATAGAGACTGTACGCTTGGAACAGATGGGTTCTCAGTTCGTGATGGCTAAACCAAAGGCAGGATTTCTCCAGCTATGGTACAGAAGTTATTTTGAGGATTACAGACCAAAATGGACATATAATGCTCTAGTGATACCTTACAAAATCGCCAGGCAGCTGCCAGATATAATTCATGTGGAAGGAAACAGCTTTAGTCGTCCAGACTGGTTTGGGAGAGACTTGATATTTGATAAGAACATTAACTGGGCGGACAATTATGCGATGCATTTATACTCTAGATGGTATAAACACATGATAAATGAACGTACAATTGGACTGACAAATACAACCTTAGGCAGTATTTCTCGGCATATATTATTCGGAAATAAAGAGCTGTGCGTATAGTCACAATAATAATCCTTCATACTGTGGGGCAACTTAAGGAAATGGGATCACTTTCAGGAGAAGCAACACTGCCATTTTTGTGCTTACTACCCTTCTTAAATGGGATCAAATCTTAGACAGTGTTAGCCCCAGACGAGCATATTCTTTCCTTTAACAGTACATTGCAGCGACCAGTTGCCATCATTTTTTGCAACACCTTTTTTTACTCTGTAGTCTGCGTAAGGTATTTAATTGTCTCCCGACATAGGGGACTATAGTAATTGGTTCCGTCAGTCCGTCCGTAGACAAATCTTGTGTGATCCTTCAGTTTTCAATCCATTTTTCTAAAACTTTCAGGATGTTGTTATTACGACCTGAAGTGGATCTTATTGTCGCACCGGCTTTAGCAAGGTACGATACAGGAGTTCACTTTTCCGTCCGTTCGTCCGTCCATCAGTCCGCCCGTCCACAATTAAGTCGACTCTAACGTTCGTGTCCATTATTCTCAATCTATGATACCTACACTCATAAAACCTGGTATAAAGTTTCTTCATAGAATGGTCTCGAGAAACCTTGCACTTATTTTGACCTTCGACCTATTTTTCACGCTGTAATGACTTCGTAAAATTTTACGTCAAAAATTATGTCGACCCTAGTGGTTAAGTCCATTTCTCTCCATCTATGATACCTGCAATCATAAAACATGGTGTAAAATTTTTTCTTAGAATGATCTAGAGGAATGTTGCCTTTAATCTGACCTTTGACCTATATTTTAAGCTCTGCTGACTTAGTAAAATTTTACGCCAAAAATTGCGTCAACCCTAGTATACTGGTCCATTGCTCTCAGTCTATGATACCTACAGTCATCAAACCGTGGAACAAAGTTTCTGCTTAGGTTGATCTGGAGCACTTATTTTGACCTTTGACCCAGATTTCATGCTATGCTGACTTTGTAAAATTTTACTAAAAACTTTACACTGACCCTATCATTTAAATCCATTTCTCTCAATCTAGGATATCTAGAATTATCAAACCTGGTATAAATTTCATGTTAGAATAGACTCAAGGATTAATGTACTTGTTTCAACCCTTGACCTATATTTCACGTGCTTCTTATTTTGTGCAATTTCGCATCCAAAATGGTGTCGACCGTAGGGTTTTTGTCCATTTCTCTTTAAAGGCCCCATTGCTCTATCAGCATGAAAAATTTTATCATGACGTATCGCTGCAAGTTTCTCACTATAGTTTCGTCATTGTAAATGACCGTGATAAGTCAGCTTTATCATTGAGTTTCATACAAAAATGGTTTGAAAACTTATTTGAGTCATTTTAGCTGCCAACTAAAATGACCTACTTTCGATTTCAATACGTTGAATAAAATGGTATAAATACAATGTACAGGCATGGAGCCCTAATCACTATCCCGCCTATGTTAATATAGCATTTCTAGACGAGAAACCAGATCAGGAAATTGCATTTTGTTGAGCGATTGTTATTTTTCAAAAAACTTGTTTTCTCTCCTTTTTACCAGTCATATGACTCGATATATGCACATAAACCCACATTTCATTACCAAACGCAAAGGCTGAACTGCATTTTACAATGATTTGATGTAAGAAGTTTTTACCACTGATAGGACTATGGAGACTTTAAATACAATGGGTGTAATCATCAAACCTGGCTTGAAAATTCTTCTGGGAAGCTGCTATTATTGTACTGTTGACCTATATATCATGCTCTGTTGACTTTTGAAATTTTTTGTCAACCTGGCTTCCACGATTATATGGACAAGAGCATTCAAATCCATACCACCTACAATCATCAGACATGGCATAAAATATTTTAAAAAACTGGTGTCCTCGATTGTTTGAATACCTTTAAACTACATTTTTATATAACTGCATCTTTTCCAGTTTGAAAGTCCAATTTGCTCAAATGTCTACATAAATTCATCAGACCTTGTGTACACTTTCCTCTATCCGTGGTATCTACTTCTGAGAAAGCATAAGGCAGGTGCGACTTAGCATTTCGCGGAAATATTGTTTTTTTTATCGGTGTCATGATCGGACTCTTTCTGCTGGATTTACGACCCTTTATCTATAAATGTGTGGTCAAATCTTGTGACCTCAACTATTCCTTCAGTTTATAACCGATTCTCATAAAACGTTAGAATATTGTTACCACCACCTAACGTGGATAAAAAATCATACTCCGATCAGCTTGCACAACAGCAGTCTTATCAGAGTCTGACTCAGTCTATGGATCTTTGGACTAATAAGCAGCTTACACAAAAAAATTAATATGAGCCACGACGCGAGAAAACCAACAAAGTGGTTGTGCGCCCAGCACAGACTCAGATCAGCCTGGGCATCCGCCCAGTCTGATCAGAGTCTTCGCTGTCCGCATGGAGGTAGCTTAGAACCTTAGCTACCCTTTGAGCGCATTGCGAAGAGTCTGATCAGACTGGGTGGTTGTCCAGACTGATCTGAGTCTGTGCTGTGCGCACAACCACTTTGTTGGTTTGCTCGTGTCACGGCTCATATAGATAAGACAGTGCGAACCTAGGGTTTTAAAAAGAAAAGTAAAATGTCTTGGCAGTTTGCAAGTATATATTGCACCGGTGATGTTGTGGTGCTACAGACTTACAGGTACCAGTGTCCCATTACTGACGTATACCTATTACTGCCCCGGCAGCTCAGTGGACTAAGCGCTGGCCTGCTTAGCTAGCGTTCGGATTTAAATTACTGTAGAGGCGGACTTAATGGGGTTCTGTTACTCACGCGCTTGATATGATTGAAATACAGCTGAAAGGGACCTGAATCCAAAGTATCGAGCATATCGTACAAAGGGAGAATATAAATAGTGAAATTCGTACAAGGTCTCCTGCGTGTCATGCCGCTTGGCACTATGACAAACAGGCTATTCATTCGCGGACAAAGACAAGTCTTTGCTTTTAAGCGGAGTCACTTCAAAGGGAACTTTCTAGGCTATCTGAAAAAAATGCATACCCAAAATTATATAAACGCCCGAATATTTTCACAAACTAATTAGACTCGTCATTTTTAAATACAGTTTTCCCAGGAGTCGTGCATTATTATGCGAACATGGAAGGCTCTGATAAGACTGCGCTATGCGCAGGCTAATTGGAGTCTTGTCTGTTTGCATATACCATAATAGACATGCATTTATTCGTGCAACACCGCTCCTATGTAACGGTCTTAGGATGCAGCTATCTGAGGGCGCGTGTGCACTGTCTGATCTGAATCATTGTTGTTCGCCTACGGTACGAAAATACGGGTTCTTCTGATGTGCATCATGTTACAGTATATAAGTATTAGTTTACATGTATGAAATAA
Source organism: Ctena decussata (assembly GCA_963989385.1). Lineage (NCBI taxonomy): Eukaryota > Metazoa > Mollusca > Bivalvia > Lucinida > Lucinidae > Ctena > Ctena decussata. Next base: position 73,678,891 of record OZ022503.1, on the reverse strand, counting down.
AAGTATTAATACAAGTATCTGCACGTATTTCTATGTATCTTTCTCCGTTGTTCTTGCTCAGTTACATGTACATGTATGCTTTGCTGCATCGTATAGGGATACCCTCGAATAAAGCTACTCGGTTACATGTAGCTTCGTAAGAATAAAGCTCTATGTGTTTGAGTGACTGTATTCGTAGACAAACCTGTGTCGCTACGAATAGTGCTACCATTGCATATAGTATGATGATAGTTTTAGTACCGGAGGGTACAATAGGTTTAGCCTCCGTCCTTCCAGAAACACCAGAGCCTGCGATCTTGAAAAGTGTCCAACTTAATATGTGGATACAGGACGGTAAGGAATAAGGAAAAATCAGTGCCAAACAGTGAATACCCTGATCTGAGATTGCATCAGAGGCGCGGTGATTTGATATATGTATATATAATAAAAGCCCATGGCTCCAGGGTTACTCAGGAGTTACAGAATATATAATTTCGATTGCGTAATTGTGTAATTCGCGCATTTACATGTATTTGCCACACAGTGATTATACAGGACTTTCAGTATCATCCGAAAGAACTTTAAAATGAAGCTTTGGTTCCAGTCTCAGAGGCGGATAGATGGACGAACAACTAAAAATAACATTCAACATGTCTGTGGCACTAATTAAAATCTTAAAAAGTTCCTTCAAGAGCAGAGAATACATACAGAAGTAGGAACATGGGCCAGACTACGTAGTTTCGGCTAATAAAGCCTCGTCAGTGACCCTGACAATATCTGGTGACGAAACCAGAAAAAAGCATACTGTAATTTCTTAATTTTAATTGGACAGTCGATTCAACGACTGATTATTTTCAAAAGGATCCAAATAATATAAAAGACGATGATCTAGAATAATAGTCTAAATCGATCTCAAATTTTAGATTTCTAAGAATCTTAAATTTTACTATCTCTGTTTTCTAGATGTAGCTTTATACGGAGGAACGAATACACCTACTCTTGTAACGCGTTTTTGTGTATAAAGCCGGCTTTTATGGCGACGCGGGTAGATGGATGGCTCTTTCACGAAATTAAGCAACGGAAATCGCGGTTAGTACCGGGATGGGTGACCGGTTGCTTGACTTGGTGGACGACCCGGCAAACGCTACATTTGGTGGCAGCGGTGGGATGGGAGATGACATCATCATCTCCGGACCACTGTGTCCCTGGTTGTGTTGCACTGGTTCCGCCCTCGTGTCTGCTATGTGAGCAGTTTGTGATTTCGGGACGAAGTCAAGAGAACAGGGGGAGACATGTAACGGGTTTAGGCATATAAACACTTCTACAGCCTTTCTATAGAAGCCGGCTTTTATAGCGACGCGGGTAGAGTGGAAGGCTCTTTCATGCCAAGCAACGGAGATCGCGGTTAGTACCTGGATGGGTGACCGGTTGCTTGACTTGGTGGACGACCCGGCTAACGCTACACTCTTCAAAAGCTCTTTACGAACGCATACAGCTACGCAATAGACTCAGTACGAACACTCGATGTGGATCACATGTACACTAGGCCATGCCCTGGTTTACATGTATACTGGAGTATTGAAGATGTTCGGACAAGACAGCGCACATGCATTAAGATTTTCTGATGATGTGACGATTACATGTATATAATTTTTGACAAAATGTTCACAATTACTTAAAGTCTCCATAGTCCTTTAAGAGGTGAAAACGTCTTAACGCCAATCATCATGAAAAGCGCTTCAACCTTCACGTTTGCAGATAAATGTGGGTTTGATATGCAAATATCTATTCATTTGCCTGGTAAAAAGCATGGAAAACGTGTTTTTGAAAGGAGACAAATCGATCTTCAAAATACAGTATTCTTTTTCTGGTTCCCCGTTGAGCGATACAATACAAATATATAATCAAAAGCGGTACATTGAATGGGACTTCACGGCTGTACATTGTATTTTTACCATTTTTTCATTGTTTTTGAAAACGAAAGTAGGTCATTAAAATGACCCAAATCAATTTTCGAACCTTTTTAAGTGAAACTCGATGATGGTTTATTTGTTTAGTTGGATAATTGCGGTCATTTGCAATGATGAAACTATGGCGAGAAGCTTGCAGCGATACCTCACGATAAAATAGTTCAAGCTTATAGAGCAATGGGGCCTTTAATGTGGCGTTGAAATACATCACTGCAATAAGTAACTATAGATACAAAGTTGATACACACGCTAGATCGACCATTGCATTCGCCGCGTTATGTCCCTTTTTTCACCGCGATGAGTGAGCTTTTGCGATAAGTCATTCAAGTCACCAAAGGCGAAAAGTTACCTACCGCTGCACTAATCAAGCGCCATACCAAAGCTCGAAGGAATCGGGGGACTTGCACTGACCATAACACAGAGACATCCATAACACAGAGACATAGCTTTCAAACGAGACAAATTTACAGCCCCTGAAATTTCGCTAATATACATCATAGCAATAAAGTCTATCAAGTTGATATGAAGCTGATAAAACGTAAAAGGGGTTTATTTTGACCTAAGACGGGGCACAGCTCTGCAAGTCTACATAGCAAAATATCCTTTAAAGTGTCTAAGAAACCTGGCGGAAAACGAAAGAGCAGTTGCACTGACACGGTTTCTTCAGACTCAAAAAGGTGAGCAACTCCGAGTGCAAGCCTGGGTTGAATCGAGCATCCTTCTTCACACCATAGCAAAAGACCTACTAGCCATGCCCCTAGTTCTGTACCAAAACATCATGTTTTTTCTTTCCATTTTTTTTTTCATCGGACGTTGATTTGCCAAAAACATGACGTTTTGTCGGGTGATAGTTTGCTTGCTGTAGTGGTAAAAAATATCACAGTAACTTGATTCAATGAATGAGCCAAAATCAGGAAAGACAGTCTTTCTGTCAATCATAATCTCCTATATTGACTCAAATTCAGCCATACAATTATCTATATTTTACCTCTGACTGTCTATAAAGTCCAAAATATATCTTTCCACAAAGTGAGTCCGCGACTGACGCCATATTATTTTGAAAACTATACGGTTAAATAAAATTATTGGTTATCCCCTCGGGGATAACCATATTAAGATAGGAATTCGTGCTCGATTTGTACGCCGTTTCCTTTCACTAAAATACAGGTCCCACTATTTCCCGGTACTTCTACATTTGGCACACCCTGCTATAGGGTTCTCGCCAGCATCGCTAATGCATGATCTTTATATAGCTTATATCTTAAAACACTTTATCTCACCCTTTACAACAGTTACCTGAAAGTTCAGTTATCACTTAGCAGTACAGATCGATAACAAGTTCTGCTTGATCAACGCTAAATACAGGTTCCACTATTTACCGGTATTTGCTCCCATAGTTTGGCGCACCCAGCTGAAGGGTCCCCTTCCATCATTGCTAAGACAGAAGCTGTAAAGCTTATCCAGAACATTTCATCTCGCCTAATACAAGAATCTCACCTAATACCAGCACTTACCAGAGAGTACAGTCCACTTACGAAGAGCCATTACTACACAGTACAGGCCATCTAACAAAAGTTAATAGCACTGCAGCTCACCTGATACAAGCAATCAATAGACAAAAAGAAAAAGCTGTCAAACTCGCCACTTACCTACAGCTTCAACAAATCTAAGAATACAATAAAATTAACTTGTACTGCTGCCAATTTGCTGCTTTACCACTTGCATCCTATAGATTCATTTGCTAAGGGATAACCACACAAGCTTTTTCAAAAGCTAAACTTGTATGATTTTCTTTAGCGAGATTCTTGCTTCTTTCTTTTGTAGGAATTCTGCCCTACAAAGGGTCATCGCCGTAGCGTAGTTGTGGAAATGAGCGCAGGGCGATAATAATAGCGCGGCCCGGTTCTAGTATTTACACAATATGCGTAACTCGGCATACTGGATATAACTAAACACAGAAACTGGCGAAACACTTGCTCTTAGCTGAAAATGGCCATTCGTTAGAACTTGATTATTGTGTCAAAAGAGCTCATAGAATCACCAAAAACCATTCCAAACCACATTCCTATTGCAGACTGGGAGAATGTACAGCAGTAGGTTGGATAAAGGAAGGATACAAAAGGGTTAATGAGGTTTGGGGAGGCCTTAGGAATGTCACTAATTAGTGTCATATCACCCCTAATCTCTCTGAAAATGACCCCAAACCACCCTCATGGGGCATGACGTGCATGGGGATTGAAGCCTGTGTATATCAGTGACAAATTCTCCTTTCACTTACTCTTCACTAACCTCGTAAATACCCTATCTATGCTACCACTTTTATCTCACCTTCTCCAGGAAGCCGTCATACCCCATGATGATGGCTTGGGCAGGTTTAAAACAATTAGTACTGACATGAAAGAATTAAGTTACTTGTCCGAGGCCTGTGGCCATTAACCACCCCCCCCTCCCCCCCCCCCCCCATCCCCAACCTCAAATTCCCTTTTCCCCTTCTCTACCTTAATCCGGTTCCTACAACCCTTCCCGGCCTCACCACTTTAGTGGTTTTGGGTGTTTCGGGATGGCGAAGTAGTTTTATGGACTGGCCTCATACTGGCTGAACTTTGAGTTATATGAACAACCAGGGTGTCACAACAATAAAGACTTACCAATCGATGAGAGAACGTATACAATCAGTAATGGAGGCGTTATAGTTCCACCTTCTGAATCGTTAATACACATACTTTTTATTGCCTTCGGTTCCCATGGGGTGCCACGGGTGCCGCGAGTTGTTTAGTGGTACCCAGGCCCCAATCCTCGTAGCACTAGGTATTATCAAAGGAAGACAATATCTGTTTGCAGTCTTTGTTTTATTCTGAATATATCTAATCCAGAGTGGGTTACATATTATATCAGACAATAGATCAAAGGCCACTTGGTCTGGCTTGTCCGACCATAGTGTTGAATTTACACCAAAAATAATTCTTATTGTTACACATGTAGTTCTTTTTCTTAGAACATCTAAACCAACTCTGCAGATCGAAGCACGGTGCATCCAAAATGAATGACTACATCTTACCTCGGCATTCCCTTTTGTGCTTTACAGCTAAACAAAATACCATTTTACCATCAATCCTCTTCTCCACTGAGACAGTGTATAAATTAATATACTTCTACGGTGCACACATTTATATAGGGCCATAGAAACACATCAAACTTCATATAGTAGAGTGGGGAAGGATAGGGAAAAGTAGAGTATGATATGATATGAAGGTTTGTGAGGGTTGGGGAGGCGAGGATATGACTACAGGCAATGTTGCTAATTAGTAATATGTTACCTCTAACTGCTGAAAACCCCCTAAACCACCCGCATGGGTAATGGCGCCTGTGTCTAGACAGTGACGGACTCTGCCTTCACTTACCCTCTTCATACTTCACCCATCCAGCATTGCCACTTCTTTACATACTTTTTTGTGTGTATTCTGTTCTACCCCTGGTGGTCCTAAAGCAGTAAAAGGTTGTTGTGAGATAGTTAATGGCAAGTCTTAGGCTGTGGCCATACTCCCGTCCTGCACCATCTCGAACCCTACCCTACTATATCCTACAACCCCTCCCTCCACCCAAAGTGATTTGGGTTTTTTTTTGTGTTTCTATGGACCGCATTTATTTCGGTGTTTTGTTGAGCCTAACGTAAAACTGTTTTCGTTCAAAACAGAAATCCGGCCATTCAGACATGCGCATTAAGCGCACGCGACAGTCACGTGTTAACCCTATTTTTGAAAAGGTAAACAAACGAAATAATTTAGGGAGGGTAAATCGAAATGGAAATGAATATCTCAATCTGAAGGTAAGATGCAACTTTCATATTATTGCAGGCATGTAGTTTAATGTTTCATGTTTCGGGACAATTAATGCTGGTATTCAAATTTCACCAGTTTCTGCAAGCGATTTATCTCGCCACCGAGAACTTTTGCGCTACGGGCTAATCCTTACCACGGGCCGTCCGACAAAACCCAGTTTTTTTTCAACATAGATATCCGATGAAAAAGACAAAAAAAACCCTGAGGCTTTGGTACAGAACTAGCCATGCCCCTAACTTCGGAGAAGTTGAGGGGACGTATTGGCTTTTGCCGTTCGTGTGTCCGTCCGTCCGTATTGCTTTTTGGCAGCTGAGAAACTAAAGAACCGTTTATGCTAGGATCTTGAAATTTTATGTGGCCTGTACATGAAAAATAAGCGGACCCGTTTTTCGTGCAGCTGGTCTTGTCATTCAGGAGTAAGCCCCATTTTCGACTTTACATTGTGAACCAAAACTCTAAAGAATCGCTTAAGTTAGGATCCTGATACATGTATGTGGCATACAGTTAACTCTTGGAGCCGATTTAAAACAAATTCAGTTGAGTAATTTCCCTTTTTTGGACATAGGCATATGTAAAGGCACAATCTTATGAACAAATTATCAGAAGAATAGAATAAGTTATTCCCCTTTTTCAAAGAAAGGCCTTATATATTGGAAAAGCCTTGTAAACAAAATGTCTTTAGAACTGATTAGTTATTATCCCCCGACCGAAAGGTTCGGGGGATATAGCGATGAGCCTGGCGTCCGTCCGTCCGTCCGTCTGTAAACATTTTCTTGTCCACTCTATATCTTGAATACCCTTTGGAATATTTCCATGATACTTCACAGTCATGTAGAACAGGTTATGACGATGTGTGGCGTACAAGAATGGTAACTCTTGCTATTGTGCTTTTTGAATTATTTCCCTTTTGGTGAGTTTTTGGAAATCAATTTTCGAACCTTTTTAAGTGAAACTCGATGATGGTTTATTTGTTTAGTTGGATAATTGCGGTCATTTGCAATGATGAAACTATGGCGAGAAGCTTGCAGCGATACCTCACGATAAAATAGTTCAAGCTTATAGAGCAATGGGGCCTTTAAAGTGGCGTTGAAATACATCACTGCAATAAGTAACTATAGATACAAAGTTGATACACACGCTAGATCGACCATTGCATTCGCCGCGTTATGTCCCTTTTTTCACCGCGATGAGTGAGCTTTTGCGATAAGTCATTCAAGTCACCAAAGGCGAAAAGTTACCTACCGCTGCACTAATCAAGCGCCATACCAAAGCTCGAAGGAATCGGGGGACTTGCACTGACCATAACACAGAGACATCCATAACACAGAGACATAGCTTTCAAACGAGACAAATTTACAGCCCCTGAAATTTCGCTAATATACATCATAGCAATAAAGTCTATCAAGTTGATATGAAGCTGATAAAACGTAAAAGGGGTTTATTTTGACCTAAGACGGGGCACAGCTCTGCAAGTCTACATAGCAAAATATCCTTTAAAGTGTCTAAGAAACCTGGCGGAAAACGAAAGAGCAGTTGCACTGACACGGTTTCTTCAGACTCAAAAAGGTGAGCAACTCCGAGTGCAAGCCTGGGTTGAATCGAGAATCCCTCTACACACCATAGCAAAAGACCTACTAGCCATGCCCCTAGTTCTGTACCAAAACATCATGTTTTTTCTTTCCATTTTTTTTTTCATCGGACGTTGATTTGCCAAAAACATGACGTTTTGTCGGGTGATAGTTTGCTTGCTGTAGTGGTAAAAAAAATCACAGTAACTTGATTCAATGAATGAGCCAAAATCAGGAAAAACAGTCTCTCTGTCAATCATAATCTCCTATATTGACTCAAATTCAGCCATAAAATTATCTATATTTTACCTCTGACTGTCTATAAAGTCCAAAATATATCTTTCCACAAAGTGAGTCCGCGACTGACGCCATATTATTTTGAAAACTATACGGTTAAATAAAATTATTGGTTATCCCCTCGGGGATAACCATATTAAGATAGGAATTCGTGCTCGGTTTGTACGCCGTTTCCTTTCACTAAAATACAGGTCCCACTATTTCCCGGTACTTCTACATTTGGCACACCCTGCTATAGGGTTCTCGCCAGCATCGCTAATGCATGATCTTTATATAGCTTATATCTTAAAACACTTTATCTCACCCTTTACAACAGTTACCTGAAAGTTCAGTTATCACTTAGCAGTACAGATCGATAACAAGTTCTGCTTGATCAACGCTAAATACAGGTTCCACTATTTACCGCTATTTGCTCCCATAGTTTGGCGCACCCAGCTGAAGGGTCCCCTTCCAGCATTGCTAAGACAGAAGCTGTAAAGCTTATCCAGAACATTTCATCTCGCCTAATACAAGAATCTCACCTAATACCAGCACTTACCAGAGAGTACAGTCCACTTACGAAGAGCCATTACTAAACAGTACAGGTCATCTAACAAAAGTTAATAGCACTGCAGCTCACCTGATACAAGCAATCAATAGACAAAAAGAAAAAGCTGTCAAACCCGCCACTTACCTACAGCTTCAACAAATCTAAGAATACAATAAAATTAACTTGTACTGCTGCCAATTTGCTGCTTTACCACTTGCATCCTATAGATTCATTTGCTAAGGGATAACCACGCAAGCTTTTTCAAAAGCTAAACTTGTATGATTTTCTTTAGCGAGATTCTTGCTTCTTTCTTTTGTAGGAATTCTGCCCTACAAAGGGTCATCGCCGTAGCGTAGTTGTGGAAATGAGCGCAGGGCGATAATAATAGCGCGGCCCGGTTCTAGTATTTACACAATATGCGTAACTCGGCATACTGGATATAACTAAACACAGAAACTGGCGAAACACTTGCTCTTAGCTGAAAATGGCCATTCGTTAGAACTTGATTATTGTGTCAAAAGAGCTCATAGAATCACCAAAAACCATTCCAAACCACATTCCTATTGCAGACTGGGAGAATGTACAGCAGTAGGTTGGATAAAGGAAGGATACAAAAGGGTTAATGAGGTTTGGGGAGGCCTTAGGAATGTCACTAATTAGTGTCATATCACCCCTAATCTCTCTGAAAATGACCCCAAACCACCCTCATGGGGCATGACGTGCATGGGGAATGAAGCCTGTGTATGTCAGTGACAAATTCTCCTTTCACTTACTCTTCACTAACCTCGTAAATACCCTATCTATGCTACCACTTTTATCTCACCTTCTCCAGGAAGCCGTCATACCCCATGATGATGGCTTGGGCAGGTTTAAAACAATTAGTACTGACATGAAAGTATTAAGTTACTTGTCCGAGGCCTGTGGCCATTAACCCCCCCCCCCTCTCCCCCCCCCCCCCCCATCCCCAACCTCAAATTCCCTTTTCCCCTTCTCTACCTTAATCCGGTTCCTACAACCCTTCCCGGCCTCACCACTTTAGTGGTTTTGGGTGTTTTGGGATGGCGAAGTAGTTTTATGGACTGGCCTCATACTGGCTGAACTTTGAGTTATATGAACAACCAGGGTGTCACAACAATAAAGAATTACCAATCGATGAGAGAACGTATACAATCAGTAATGGAGGCGTTATAGTTCCACCTTCTGAATCGTTAATACACATACTTTTCATTGCCTCCGGTTCCCATGGGGTGCCACGGGTGCCGCGAGTTGTTTAGTGGTACCTAGGCCCCAATCCTCGTAGCACTAGGTATTATCAAAGGAAGACAATATCTGTTTGCAGTCTTTGTTTTATTCTGAATATATCTAATCCAGAGTGGGTTACATATTATATCAGACAATAGATCAAAGGCCACTTGGTCTGGCTTGTCCGACCATAGTGTTGAATTTACACCAAAAATAATTCTTATTGTTACACATGTAGTTCTTTTTCTTAGAACATCTAAACCAACTCTGCAGATCGAAGCACGGTGCATCCAAAATGAATGACTACATCTTACCTCGGCATTCCCTTTTGTGCTTTACAGCTAAACAAAATACCATTTTACCATCAATCCTCTTCTCCACTGAGACAGTGTATAAATTAATATACTTCTACGGTGCACACCTTTATATAGGGCCATAGAAACACATCAAACTTCATATAGTAGAGTGGGGAAGGATAGGGAAAAGTAGAGTATGATATGATATGAAGGTTTGTGAGGGTTGGGGAGGCGAGGATATGACTACAGGCAATGTCGCTAATTAGTAATATGTTACCTCTAACTGCTGAAAACCCCCTAAACCACCCGCATGGGTAATGGCGCCTGTGTCTAGACAGTGACGGACTCTGCCTTCACTTACCCTCTTCATACTTCACCCATCCAGCATTGCCACTTCTTTACATACTTTTTTGTGTGTATTCTGTTCTACCCCTGGTGGTTCTAAAGCAGTAAAAGGTTGTTGTGAGATAGTTAATGGCAAGTCTTAGGCTGTGGCCATACTCCCGTCCTGCACCATCTCGAACCCTACCCTACTATATCCTACAACCCCTCCCTCCACCCCAAAGTGATTTGGTTTTTTTTTTTTGTGTTTCTATGGACCGCATTTATTTCGGTGTTTTGTTGAGCCTAACGTAAAACTGTTTTCGTTCAAAACAGAAATCCGGCCATTCAGACATGCGCATTAAGCGCACGCGACAGTCACGTGTTAACCCTATTTTTGAAAAGGTAAACAAACGAAATAATTTAGGGAGGGTAAATCGAAATGGAAATGAATATCTCAATCTGAAGGTAAGATGCAACTTTCATATTATTGCAGGCATGTAGTTTAATGTTTCATGTTTCGGGACAATTAATGCTGGTATTCAAATTTCACCAGTTTCTGCAAGCGATTTATCTCGCCACCGAGAACTTTTGCGCTACGGGCTAATCCTTACTACGGGCCGTCCGACAAAACCCAGTTTTTTCAACATAGATATCCGATGAAAAAGACAAAAAAAGCCCTGAGGCTTTGGTACAGAACTAGCCATGCCCCTAACTTCGGAGAAGTTGAGGGGACGTATTGGCTTTTGCCGTTCGTGCGTCCGTCCGTCCGTATTGCTTTATGGCAGCTGAGAAACTAAAGAACCGTTTATGCTAGGATCTTGAAATTTTATGTGGCCTGTACATGAAAAATAATCGGACCCGTTTTTCGTGCAGCTGGTCTTGTCATTCAGGAGTAAGCCCCATTTTCGACTTTACATGGTGAACCAAAACTCTAAAGAATCGCTTAAGTTAGGATCCTGATACATGTATGTGGCATACAGTTAACTCTTGGAGCCGATTTAAAAAAAATTCAGTTGAGTAATTTCCCTTTTTTGGACATAGGCATATGTAAAGGCACAATCTTATGAACAAATTATCAGAAGAATAGAATAAGTTATTCCCCTTTTTCAAAGAAATGCCTTATATATTGGAAAAGCCTTGTAAACGAAAAGTCTTTAGAACTGATTAGTTTTTATCCCCTGACCGAAAGGTTCGGGGGATATAGCGATGAGCCTGGCGTCCGTCCGTCCGTCCGTCTGTAATCATTTTCTTGTCCACTCTATATCTTGAATACCCTTTGGAATATTTCCATGATACTTCACAGTCATGTAGAACAGGTTATGACGATGTGTCGCGTACAAGAATGGTAACTCTTGCTATTGTGCTTTTTGAATTATTTCCCTTTTGGTGAGTTTTTGGCAGATTCGTGTCCGCTCTGTAACTTGAATACCCTTTGGAATATTTTCATGATACATGTACTTCACAGATATGTAGAACAGGTCATGACGCTGTGTCGCAAACAAGAATGACAACTCTTGCTTTCTTTCTTTTTGAGTTATTTCCCCTTGATGGTTTTAGGTGTGATTTTTTGGCAGATTCGTGTCCGCTCTATAACTTGAATACCTTTTAGAATATTTTCATGATACTTCAGAGGTATGTAGAACAGGCCATGACGATGTGTCGCAAACAAGAGTGACAACTCTTGCTTTCTTACTTTTTGAGTTAGTTTCCCTTGATCGTTTTAGTTGTGATTTCGTGTCCGCTCTATAACTTGAATACCTTTTAGATTATTTTCATGATACTTCACAGATATGTAGAACATGTCATGACGATGTGTCGCAAACAAGAATGACAACTCTTGCTTTCTTACTTTTTGAGTTAGTTCCCCTTAATCATTTTAGGTGTGGTTTCGTGTCCGCTCTATAACTCTATAACTATATACCTTTTGAAATATTTTCATGTAGTTGAGAAATGAAGAAACACCCACTTGGACTCGAACCCACGCCGACTACGACAACCCCGCCTAGCCATTCAGAGACATGAGCTTAACCGATTGCGCCACTACGCTCCCCAAAAAGAAATTTCATGGAACAATGTTAAGCTTTATTTCTCTGACTGACCCATCGGATAGGGCTATTTTATTAAGTTGTGCTAACACAATCAGGTATAAACATATCTATATTCACACGATAGGACGTTATAGAACCTATTAATATACACATCCACACATTACAGCAAAATATTCTACCCAGTTTCAAAAGACTTCGACGAAAACTATAAGCTGTGCTGACGGAGTTACTTCAAAACCAAGAAAGGAGATCATTCTATTGTGACGGATTCAATCCAGAAAACCTAAAAGCATGCATATCTTTACAATGTGCAAAATAATCTACTACGTTTCCGAAACAACATCCAATAAAAACTAATGAAAACTGTAGAAGAAGTTGCGCTGACTGGTCTCTTTACACCCATGACGGGGCACAACTGAGAAGGGGCCAATCCAGAATATTAAGGCATGTGCGCATCTCAACATGGTAGCACGGCATACACGTAGCCAAGTTCGATAAAGCATTTATGTTAATGTTTTAGATTATTTTGGGTTTAAAGACTCCTTGAGACAGTATTTCAGTCGGTATCTAGCAGGCTTCCAGAGAAAATGGCTGGATGATGGATGATTAGCTAGTTGATGTCTTTTTTTAAACTGTGGTCCAGTCATATCCGGACGACGGGAGGTTAATATTGATAGACTGTGTGTAATGTAACCCCGTTTAAGGTTGCAAAAGATCTCCGCCTCCAGTAGGAATCAAGTCCGGGACCGCTAGCTCAGCATGCCAGCGCTTTACCAACGGAGCTGGGACTTCTATTAAGGAAATCTTAAAGCAGGTTTGTACTTTTTATGTAGTTTTACAAAAAAAAAAAATAAAATAAATAAATAAATAAAAAAGTAAAAAAAATAAAAAAAGAAGAAATACTTTAGATGGATGTGTTTGCTTACATACATGTGTAAACCGATTGCCTACAGATTTCAATAATGATCTTAACTTTGGGCAAACATATACAGATTTATACTCTTCAAGGCATATAAACCGCACCGCAATAAAAGTTTTCTTAAAGAATATGCAGACTGCATGAACCTGCATGCCTAGACTAGCCGTGGCAACGGCACAGTCTAGTTAGGACATGTGCAGATTCTGCTTTGAATTATTCCTGGACCAAATATTGTCTTGTTCAACACCGCAAGTCCTTGCCAGCCTGCACATTTGCGAGATTGTTTTAGCAAGGTCAATTGGAATATGTTTTGCCTTTAGATTTATTTCTTTTTGTGCATTATTTACTGTCTCACATCAGCGGTCAGATTTACATCAGTCAAAATAGTTCAAAACCTAAAAATTTGTTTGTATCATTGGTGATGCGTGAAATGCTTCGGCAATATGTTCCGTTTCAGCGATCTTGCAAGTAAACATATCCTTTAATAGATTTATGTGAAATGAATGAGCTAGGACCAGACTGTACAAAATGGGCATACGCAACTCCCATATACATTGTATTTTTCATCGCGGACCCAGATTCGAGCCCCACTTGAGGCGAGAATCTTTCCTACCGTAAACGGGGTTCCCACACAGCCTTTCATTATCATCGACTCATCGTCCTGATAAGACTGAAATACTGTTGAAAAGGACGTGAAATCGCGAGTCATCCATCCATCTATTTTTCATCGCGACGAAGTTCCTTATCCAAACAAGAGGCATAATGCTAAAAACGTATCAAGTATCTTCCGTTACATGTAAAAGACGGGGATTTTCCCTTCCAAAACAATCTCAAAGGTAAGTAGATCTATAGACTGGCTCCAGTCCTTATGTTTTAAATGCATATCTGTAAGAAAGCTAACTTTTTTCCATCAAGTAATTGCAGAGTTACTCAAGAAACCATCAGGATAAAAAGAGCCACGTTAACACGTGTACCGTTTGAATTCATATAACCATTTAGCCGGGAAGCCAGGCTAGTAGACCTAGACCTTTGAAATTGTTTCGAAGTAGAAAAAGAGAGAGAAAGAAGAAATATGTTACAGCTGAATAACACAAGACTGATTTATAGTAGTTTTGGAAGGATAAACTATAGTCTTATAACCGAATAAATGCGGCAAGCAAGTTACTACAGCACAATAAAACAAAGACAATACGGTGTTTTGAACACATCCGCGCTGACCTCGTTCACCTGTGAAGTATCGAGGACAAAAGAAGCCATGAAAAGGCGCAGGTCGGACAATAGTTTTCGCCAAATATATTTTTTATATGTCATACTAGGTATCTGAATAAGAAAATATAAGGTATATGTCTTAATTATTCTTACGATACATGATTTCATATGAGATATCATATATTATATCAGTATTTTTATATACATAATCAGGTATTTATTTTATTGAATAAATGATAATACGGCTTGCTGTAGACTGCTCTTAAAGGAAATAGCTTACAGAGCGACTGTTTTTACTTTTATTTTCCCCTAGGAGAAGTGAATCACTTCCGATGAAAGCAAATTCCATTCTTTTAAAACTGTCTAGCTCTAAAAATGACGGCAAAATCATGGCCTTCATCGGTGATAAAATACCTTAACCCACTACTGACGAATGGATTCTTCTACACTTATGGAATGGATGAGTCGTGTCATCAGTTCGGGGGAGTCTGGTAAATTTTCATCTTCGATTCTTTTACAGACTGAAATGCTTGATTACATGTACTAAGCAAACAGCGGAGACCCTGATCAGATGTTGTGTTAGGCGGCGTCCGATCTGGATCTGCACTGTTAGCCAGTGTCCCAATTATGGACGCTAAGCATGAATGGGTTAAAATACAGTTTCTGAATCTTCTATTGTCGGCCTGAGTGTATTATGCATCACTTATCTAGCTTCATTTTTATTCTTTCCAGGGTCTATTTCGACTTCATATGTAAGTAAATGCATATATGTCAAAATCTCGCATCAGGTGGCTTGAATTTGTATAATCGCGGAGTTGTTTTTACTTCTTTGCATAAGCTTATTCTCTTTCATCGCAAACTAAAGCTCATCCGGGCTACGCATTGCATAAATGCATAGAGATTTGATCATAATACCGAAACACTTTTCAGTATTATGATCAACTCTCTATGCATTTGCATATATGATAGTATTATAAGGGTATGTACTTAATTCTTAATGTTATACCCATAAACATGATGCATCAGTGTGGCTAAGCAGGAAAACAACAAATGCGTGAGTCTGTGTAAAGTTCGTTTCTATTTTCAGGTGAATGTATACACTTTCAGGGAAAGCAACTATTCCATTTTTAGCGCGCCTTTGCGAAGCAAAGGAGAGCTTATGCGATACCCCCGGCGTCGTAGTCCGAGTATCCGTTAGCGTCCGCGTCAGCGTCCTCGTCGGCGTCCGTGATCAGGTTAACCAATGTTAACTTAAGCGTTTAACTCGATGTTTAACTCTGTATCTTACAAACAACAGTAGCTACAGTCATCATACTTGGTACATATATACATCCATATGACTGCAGCAGCAGCATCACACAGTTGTGTGACCTTGACCTATATGTTACGGTTGATTGACTTTGCTGTTTGGCGCTGTTTTGAAGGCAATATTTTCAATTTTCATAATACTTTTGAGATTAGAGAGTTGATACTTGGACAAAAAACATATCCCTACAATTACAGCTGCTGCAAAGCATCCATGCTAACTCCTGTGCCCTTGACCTTTATTCATGGTCTACTGATTTTGCCTTATATGATGAATTAACAGTATACCTGGCATAGTGGATCAATCTAAGGCTTGTACCTCCAAACTCATTCGAGGTACCTGCTTTGTATTTGGTCAGGACCTTCCCTGGAGCATTGGGTTGCAGCAGCAGCAAAGCATCCATGCAGACTCTTGTGTCCTTGACCATTATTCATGGTTGAGTGATTTTGCCTTATACCTTTAGCACTATTTAAAAAATATGCAATATAAATGTGCATTTCTCTTCGAACTTCGATACCTTATATGCTACAAAGTTTAGATGTAGTATGATACTTACCCAGACCAACATCTTTGACTTCATGGTAGAGTTCCCCTGGGTGGGGGCAGGGGTCAGAATGGATAACAGGTCAAAAATGGGAATAAACTCATAAGTCTGGTACCATTACTTACCCTGGAGAGTTTGAAACTGGACATAATGATCACAGATGAAATAGTTTATATGGAGACCAGGCTTTGACAACTGGTTTAGGCTAGGGGTGAGGTTATGGGGTTATGGGGTGGGGCCAAAGGAAACATGAGAAGTCTGCAAAGGGTAACGAGGTGTCATCAGACCGACTTTGTACTGGATGAAGTTGGTGTGAAAACCCATACTAGGAACCACCCTTTGTCACCATGAGGCATTATAAGTTAGACTGAGTTGGTATCTCTCCGTCTGGTGCACGAGGATCCGACCCTCAATGTCCGCAAAGTGTCCAGATAGTGGTATACAAGTCGGCCCTGTATCCCAAAGGGAACAACTGACTTAGTCTAGCTTCTGATGCAAACTTCATTTGTGCACTAGCTACCACATTAACCCCTGGTTATCTATGTTAACAATGTTTTGAGTCAGGATACTTTGTAACCGTGAGGGTCAGGCACCCATTAGGCGCGCTTCGTTGTCTTCTGACAACTCTTGTTATATTTTTCTCCATTCTCAATGGGTTCGACTCTAAAAGGCATTGATTTGCTAATCAAGCCTAGAGCAGAGCCGCGACACGACAAAAACAACAAAGTGGTATGTGCGCCCAGCGAAGACTTAGATCAGTCTGGACATCCGCCCTGCCTGATCAGACCCTTTGATCTGTGCTTAAATGGTAGCTAAAGGTCTAAGCTAACTCCATGCGGACAGCAAAGACTCTGATCAGACAGGGCGGATGCCCAGGCTGATTTGAGTCTTCGCTGGGCGCACATGCCATTTTGTCGGTTTTGTCGTGTCGCGGCTCAGTAGATCCCGGGTCGCCCGATGCAGCGAACAGGAAGTCACAAATGTTGGTTCCCTTTACTTTGCAAATACAGAGGACAAACATAAAAGTGTACCCTTTCATCTTAAAATAAGGGGTCTTCGGGTCGGGCAATGGTGCTGGGTAGCTTTCAGTGCCAGGGCGTCCTACTGATTTGGATAATAGCAGGACAAGGGCCTAATGTGCTTGCAATAGTTGCGGGTGGGGATTGTTTGGACATTAATTTCCTTGGCTCTCGCTCACTCAGGGAGACGCCCGATATAAACGAAAATGCTGTCTCAAAGGGCCGTTAAACTAACTCAAAACAACCTACTAGCCTGAACATAATGTATCTCATTCTGTTATTGTCTCAAAATGACTTTATATATCTGCATGTTTTAATTAGTACTGTTATTTGAGATAATGATTGGTGGACTTGCAGTAGGTGAATAAATAGGCTAGTGTTCTTTCTCCTGATTTCGATTTCTGTCCATGGACCTTCTGGCGAAATTGAGGGCTGTTCATGTAATACGTTTTCAAGTTCAAGAGGTTTTTATATAGTTCCGACCAAATCGAGCAAAGTAGTATTTTGCTTATAAATCATTCTCACACAGGCTTGAAACAAAATTTCCATGTTCGCACCATATCATTGTTGTGATACTTACATTTTTTATTTATTTATTTATCTTATACAATATTTCATGAGGGTGACACATTTAGCTATAAAGCCATTCTACCATGTGGCCCTCCAAACAAACTATTCAACATAAAAGTATAAAACAAAAAAAAAAAAAAACGCTCAAGCGATATATACAGTATGTACACAAATTTTAAAATCGTGGTAAAACAGAGAATAAAAAATATCTGTTTCATGTTTGCTAAGATTAAAAAGAGTACATGCGTACTTTGGAAATCACAGCGATGTATGGCTAGGCTAATATGAGAAATTAGTGCCCATCACATAAATTTGAAAAGAAGTGCCGTCAACCCCCAACAAAGGGGTGCGAGACCGTGTGGCGGAAACCAATGTCCAAACAGCACGCCTCGCACTCCTGGGGTGGAGGTCGACAGGTTAAACACTTAAAACTTTTGTCAGTGAAAAAATATCCTGTTTCATATTAAAGAACCGATCACACAAGTTATATTGCACTAAGTTCAATATTTAAAAGGCGCATAAAACAGTATTTTATAATAAAAGCAGTCTTGAGTAGTAAACATGGTAAAATAAAATACTTTAAACCAGCCTAATAGAGTAAGATAATTATCATTATAGCTTAGATGAATTCTTTAATGGACTTTTTGAACACATGCTACACATACTTGGACCCTTGTGTCCTTATAAAGTAGATGGATCCATTTGTCAACTAAGGGGTGTCTGGTTTAGTAGAGTCTTTTCATGTCTGCTTTGCCGGGCCGCGTAGCGCAATCGGTAGGGCACCTGACTCATAAGTCAGAGGTCCTGGGTTCGAAACCCGGTCTGGCCACATACTTTCGTTATGGCCCCAACTTCGAAGAAGTTGAGGGGGCATATTGCTTCTGAGTTGTCCGTGCGTCTGTGCGTCCGTTTCTCACGTATAACATATGTAAGGAACCGTGTTTGCTAGAGTGTTGAAATTTCACATATGGGTTTGTCATGAAAAATTAGCGGACATATATTTTTTCTTGCCCGAGTAGTCTCCCTTTTTCGAGTTATGGCTCTTGGCAAAACTTCATAATAAAAGCTTGTCAGCAAGATATTTCAAAAAGCGTTTAAGCTAGGAACTGGAAAACAGCTTATTAGGGATGATGAGTAGATGAACTGATTAACTTTTGAACGAATTCTGTCAGTTTTTGAGGGTGTTATGGCCCTTTGAAAATTTCCGCATTTTGACATTGTCAGCAAGATATCTTGAAAAGTTTTTGAGCTAGGAACTTTAAACTTTGCCAGCTTGTTGGAGATGATAAGTAAATGAACAGATTACCTTTGGACAAATTCCATTAACTTTTGAGGGAGTTATGGTCCTTTGAAAATTTCTGCATTTTGAATTTGTCAGGAAGATATCTTAAAAAGTATTTAAGCTAGGGGTTTGAAACTTAGATAGCTTATTAAAAATGATAACTAGATGTTTTGATCAACTTTTGAAGAAATTCCGTTATTTTCTGTAGGAGTTCTGGCCCTTTGAAAATTCCCGCATTTTGACTTTGTCAGCAAGATATCTTGAAACGTATCTAAGCTAGGGACTTGAAACTTTGGTAGGTTATTAGGAATGATAAGTAGATAAAGTGATACACTTTTGAACAAATTTTATCAATTTTTGTAGAAGTTATGGCCCTTTAAAAATTTTGACAGTTTGACTTGATCAGCCACATATCTTGAAAAGTATATTAGTTAGGGACTTGAAACTTTATTGCCCAAGGTGTAGATGACCTGTTTGACTTTTGAAAAAAAATCGTGAATTTTTGACTGAGTAATGTCCCTTTTTCAACTCAGTGCATTGTACGCCTATGGAACCTTGTGAACAAAATACCTCGAGAAACCTTGGCACTAGGATCACGATTTTTTGCAGGAAGATATTGCCAAAATTGTAAATGACCTGATTTACTTTGAAAAAAATGTAAATTTTTGACTGAGTTAAGCCCCTTTTTCGACTTAGTGCATTGGAGCCCACGGTACAAAGGTACAAACATTATTGGATGAGCCTTCTGTAGAGGCAAGCATATGGTTTGGGGCATAGTGTTTCATAAACACATTTTCTAGTTTCTCCTTCCAATCATTCAAGAGGGGCAGTTGTCAGTTACTAGCAAAAGTATGTGCACTTCGTACTGGTTAACCGCTGAGGAGAGCTAAGCCTGCCCAGGAATAGTGTGGTTAGGTTAACTGACCGTCCCGACATGACCATAGTTGTTTACCGTAGACGTCAAAGGTAGGTTCCTGGACTAGCGATAACAATTATGTCCACAAAATAATTTCGTTTTTTTTCTGAGCAGTATTGAATTCTCTTATTTTTCTGAATTTGTTGCTACTGAGAAACTCGTCAGATGTTGAAGAAAATAGTCGTTTTCCCCAATGGTTTATTTTCTTTCGTTGGAATTCCAGTTCTAAAAATAACTATGTTTATTATGTCTATAAGTGCGCAATTTCTGATGCCATTCTCCAAAGGTCAATTTTCCCTTGCCGTGAGCTCTCCTAGAGGTCCTGGCATGGCGGATGAGTTAAAACTATACCAAAATGCAACGCAGCATGACGTCAGCAGCGTTATCTATTTTTGGTGCAAACTGAAAATAGCGCTAACTGGTGTGCGAAGCAGAGTTAGGAAATCCCTTGCAAAACAACTTTTCTAATATTTTTTTGATTTACAATTTTTCAGTGAAACTTATTCATTCCCTTTTATAAGTGCTTTCCAACAACTTGGATGAAAGATCATCAAAATTTTGATGCATTCCAAAGTACAGGAACCTACCTTTAAGCATCAAATCACTCAATTAATCAATTCATGTCTGTTTTAGTGTAATGAGATACGCATATTTTGACAATGCAAATAGTGTAGATCCTGATCAGACGCCGCATTTTGCGGCGTCTGATCAGGATCCGCACAGCTTGTCATTGTTCCCTTTATGGGACATAAGGCAAAAATAGGTTGATGTTGGTAGATAGTTCATTTAATGTGTATGGGTACATCGACATGTTTTACAGACAGTTTCTCAAAGCGAAAAGATTTTTCTGTCTTCCTTTTGTTTTTTGTCAGTAATAACTTTAGAGTTCCCATTTGTTGGAATAATTTCGGTAATGACTTTTTCAATCTAGATTTGCAGCGAAGCTGTTATGAAGACACTTGAATTCAATATACAATATCAAAATGACAACACCAACATATATGGACAGACTCGGTGTCAGGAGGTGCAATGGGTTCTTTCCCTTGAGCCTCTTAGGGAACATTGTTATGAGAATTTGGACATCCCAAAGCCTTTAATAACGACGTATGAAAGCCAATCATTTAGCGGAAATCTAACCTGAGATCGCTAGATCAGCAGGCAAGTGTTTAACCCACTGAGCTACCTAGACTCCTAGAGTAAGAGTCGAACCACAGCGGTGACAGTACGAATGAAATATTTCACAACACACTTAACCATTAGGCCACGGGGACAAAGTAAATACTTGGTCCATGAAATATAAGTAGTTTTGGTCAGTGATGCGAAGCGACAGTGATGCAGATAGGGTTTTTAATGTGTTTCATCGATATACAATTAACTTTGAGAGTTTAACAGTGTAATAAAATATTTGAGAAATATATGTATGAATGATTGTGTTGTGTTACAGACTTGTAAAAAAATTCTCAAGGCCTGCGACTACCGAGATCGAACACAGGGTGTATTACATGCCATGTGGGTGGTTCAGCCGACGACTCCGGATTATATCTAAACAGTACGTATGCCCACCTCTCTAGAGTTCTAGTTCAGTCATTTCTTTTTAGTCTCCATAAGGTGATGAAAGACCGTGGGCACAGATCAAATTCTGTGAAGCCAGACTAAATTTTAAAGACGGCCATAAAATTCTTCACCTGATGGAGGCTACAAAATAATAAATAATCTGCCAAATAAAAAGTAAACTTATTTCAATTCACACTTTATTGAAAAGTTAGTACAGTTGTTTGAACTATTCCGACGCATTCGCCTGTTCCGAAGTATTTCGATTTTATCTCTTGCATGAAACAAGATTTCGGCAAAATATATTTATGGGCATTCTTGTCAACACTGACTGGCCAAAGACACAAATAAAATGGATTCTTTTCTGTATTCAAGGGATTAATAAAAAAAATAACTGGGGTTAAAGCTGGTCAACAATGCAACTTCAGCAAGACAAAGAGAACGTGTTTTAAAAATATCAATATTACACGCCTGGTAAACTATCACAGGTACCTCCGCAGAGGTACCGATAAAATGTTGTGACAGGCATCCGGAGCTACCTGTGACGAACCAAAAATAAACAAAAAACGGTAGGTATTCGTCTTTTTTGATAAAATACATTATAACCAGGGAGTTTATTGAAAATCAGAGAATGCTATTCGACCCATATATACATTAAGTTTTGTCACATAGTAAATCCCCGGGAACTTTACATATATACAGAAGATATGACTTTTGAAGTGGCTTTAAGGTCAGTCGAAAGTACTCAAAACAAGAGCAAATCGGTTGTTTTAGATCCTAAATGCACTTTTCTTGCATAAGAATCTGTTGATCTGGATACACTGGCGTAAAGTAAACCTCCTTGCCCAAATATAAATGCCGATAAACTCCAAAAAAGGCTGGATCGGTAAAAAACAACTGGAGGTGCCTGTGATGGAATGGAGGTGCCTGTGATGTAAGAAAATATAGCGAAAATCTGAAGATTTATAGCGGTTGCAAATATTGATATTCTTTATCTCTAGACGACTGCCTAGAAGAATCGTTCATTCAACGTCGCGATTTATCTACCATAATGCGAATATCAAGCATATTTTTGTTAAAACGACAGACAATGATCATGAACTTTTCAATCAGATTCTATATCCTGCTCTCAAAACTAAGATGGAAGTAAGTATACATTGACAATAGTTCATAAAAGACACGCATGGTAAACCGAATAAAGACAGGTGGAAATTCACCTACCAAAAATGAAAACAACGCTAACTTCTGTTTTACCTATTTTATATTCTAAATCACAAAACAAACCAGAAAGCAAAGTGGGCAGATGTACAGGTGACCTTATTGCCAGAAGACTACAGGCAAGCGGACATTAGAACACATAACATTGATGCTTCGCAACAAAAATCCAAAGCAGATCATCTCAAAGAGTTATTGCCCGTTTAGTTTCCATATCTGTTAGTCAAACATCGACGAGTTGTACGTAGCTGTTGAAAATTTACTGCCTAATTCAGTGTTAGAATAGTTATGAAATGCGCTTAAATGAGAGGCAGCGTTTTTGTGAATGGTGATGACTGCCTGTTAGTCATTCCAAATCGTTAGAAATTGTCGAGGTCACACGCCATGCTAGCTACTCGAAACGTTTGCAAAAACAACGTTTCGGAAGATGACTTATATGTAGTAAAAGTGCTCTTTTATTACCAAATTTGATGCAGTGGCTATTCGGAGACTTTGAATTACACGTTATTTACAGTAAGATTCCGATCACTTCAATATACTAAACGGTGTAATATTGAGAACATGTCACCTGCCGATGATGTAATCTGGTGGCCTTACGGATGTATTTGGATTCTAGCGCCAACAATTCAAAACTACCCAGACTGAATCACTTGTAGCACCTTTCACTCCAGTTACCACAAAGCTAACACATACAGCGAGCGTCATGCGACACATGCGAGCGACACATATAAGGTACCAAAAGGATCAACACTATAGATACCTGTAGATGTATGCCTGTTGACGGGTATCGGCAATTTAGACAATTTGGCACACCATACATGTAGCTGGCATGACGTTTGACCTCGACAATTTCTGACAAGTTGGAATGACTCACAGCCAGCACCTCCCGATCACAGTCATCACCAGTCACAAAAGTGTTGATACATGTACTTATTTAATCGCACATTTCATAACGATTCTAACACCGAATTAGGCGGTTAATTTTCAGCAACTATGTGAAATTCGGCAATGTTTGACTAACAGAAGCGAAAACAAAATGGGCAATAACCCTTTGAGATGGTGTTTTAGAAATTTTAACGTGGAATTTCATGATATATGCATTATGATAGCTTAATGGGACGTTGAATGAATGGTTCTTTCCAGGCAGTGGTTTAGAGAAGATGTCAATTTTTCCAGTTGCATTAACTATTCAGATTTTCACTATATTTGCTTACATCACAGGCACCTCCACGCCATTGCAGGCTCCTCCAGCTGTTGTTTTGAAAAATCAAGCCTTATTTGTAGTCAATCGACATTCATATTTGAGCAAGGAGGTTACCTTAACACCAGTGTGCCGAGAAAAACAGATTCGTATGCAAGGCCACTGCATTTATGACCAAAAACGACCGAATTCTTTATGTTTTTAGTACTGTGGGCTGACATCAAAGCCACTTCAAAAGTCGTATCTTTGGTTTATATAGAAAGTTTAGGGTGATATAATATGTGACAAAACTTTATGTCTGTAAGGGTCGAATAGCACTTTTTGATTTTTAATAAACTCCCTGGTTATTTTATATTTTGTCAAAAAAGAGGAATACCTACCATTTTTTGTCATTTTTTGGACAGTCACAGGCAGCTCCAGGTGCCTGTCACAACTTTTTATCGGTACCTCCGCCGGAGGTACCTGTGATAGTTTACCAGGCGTGTATTAGTGAGTTCACTGTAAACAACCCCGTAGATTTTACAGTAAAATACCTGACAATTGGCTGCAAGGCCTTTTATCGTAAAAAATACGGGATATTACCATAACTTTTTAAGACAGAAAATGAGTAAGTTGTGTAAAAGCCTTGTTTGAATTTTATTGATTATTGGTTATAAAGAAATTACATGCGGATTTGCAAGACTTTCTATACATGTACACTGACCCACTTTAATTACGCACCACTTTTCCGGAGCCCGCATTTTACACCAAAATTGCTATAATCAAAGATTTTTTATAGAATGTTATTTATTGGCATTTTATCTATTTGATGAGAGCGAAACAAAAATCAGATCACTCATGCGAAACCCTCCAGTTCCTCACAAGTACATTTTGACAAAACTGCGCGTGCAACCTAAGCGTTTACGCTTTTGAAATGCATTATGCAATAGGCATTATCCTCAGTGATCGTTGTGATAGAAAAACACCAAAAAAAAAAAAACGAATACTTTATTGAAGTCAAACCCTCTTTTACTGCGATTTAATTGAGATACAACGTGACGTTTTGAAGCAGTGCTTGGCTTGACGTCATGTTAACGTCAGTTACAATATCGAAACTAGATTTTCTTTGCAAATCGTTTTGTTACAAGTCACTTGTGTGCACAGATATATCAAAACACTAACTATTCTATCATTTGCACATCCAAGAGCCTTAGGAGTAGTGACGTCATCGCTTACGTCAACGGGATGGCGTTAATATATCCAAATAAATTGTATGTAACTTAACGACGAACATATCGTTGTTTACTATGAAATTATAAAAGAAGTATTTTAACAATTGGTTTGCTCAGAAACATTCAAAATTTATCATATGACGTTGCATCTGAGAGTGTTATAAAGCCATGCATTAAAAACGATAATCCACTAGTGGATTAAATATGCAAATTACGTCGTAACGTTATGCGCTGACGTCCATAAAAACATCGCGTTTTCTAATGGCAAAATCGTGACGTTTTAGTGCAAAATTTGCTAATAAAATGCGATTTTAGTGTCCTATGATAAATAGAATCTTGCATTCGTGCTCCTGTATCATTGAATTTATTAAACTCGTTGGAGAAAACGATAAGATGCTCGGCAGAGCCTCGCATCTTATCTTTTTCCCCAACTCGTTTAATAAATTCAATAATACATGAGCACTCATGTAAGATCCTCTATTTCTATAGTTTTTTAAAAAGTGTGAATAAAAAGAACTTTTCAGACCTTTGGCATTTGGCAACCAAAAATAGTCGGCTGCTGAAAACATAGTAAAGTTTACAAAAATGTTCCAGTCTTCTATATCGCCGAAAATGAATCGGCTCTAAACAATGGCACAGCAAAAATTCGACACTGATAATAGTGCAGTGTGGTCTGAATGCAATGCACAATAACCCAATGCGAATTTGTGTTTAGTGGGTACTGCCCATTCGGATCCGTTTTCTTGACTGTTTCTGGCTCTATCACAACACATTTTCTATGGATTGTGCAGACTTAAATGCGCGTTTCGCTGAAAGGTTCAAATTAAAATTATCATATTTCTTTTCCGAGAAATCTTACATTTTATACGTGGTGCGGAACTAAAGTGGCTCAGTGTACATGTACAATGCAGTCGGTTTCCATAAAAACAAATACGGTACTATCCCGTACTGCTTACTGCGAATGACCTTGAGCCAGATCTCTTACCGTAAAATCTACGGGATTGTTTTTACAGTGTATTTGTCAGTGCGTATTCTCCCTTTTATTCTCCATTTGAGCCGCACCACGAGCAAACCAAAAAAGTGGAAAAATATAAATGAGGCGCGACACGAGAAAACCAACCAAAATGGTTGTGCGCGCAGCGCAGACTCAGATCAGCCTGGACCTACGCCCAGTCTGATCAGACCCTTTGCTTAGCGTTTGAAGGGTAGCTAAGGGTTTAATCTGCCTCCATGCGGACAGCGAAGACTCAGATCAGACTGGGCGGATGCCTAGGCTGAACTGAATCTGCGCTGGGCGCACGACCACTTTTTTTATTTTGTCGTGTCGCGGCTCTTTTGTTGTTTTAAGAAATGTCATTTTTGATGCATTCTCAGTTAAGCTGGGCCTTTTGCTACGATTTTTTTCTCTCGTCTTTTTCTTTCTTACATAACAAAAATGTCTGTCTCTTTTCCTCTCTAATAAGTTGCCAGCCCTCAACAGATTAACACGAAAATTAATATCAAGAACTACAAACGTTGTGTTTATCACTTAACGCTGATCCAAATTATGATACACTGGTATAAAAATGCTACGCTTTTAAGTGTGCAACGCGTTCCGCTGAGCCACCTGGGGCCGAGTGCACAAAGCAGACGTAAGCGTACGCTCGACGTACGACCGTCGTAAAAATGTCGCAGAAATTTAATCCGTGTGCACAACCGAGGCGTGTCGCAAACTTAGTCGTAAAATCGCTCTAAAACTCACGTCTGCTTTATAGTATAGACTTAACTCTGGCGTAAGGTGTTTATTTTGAGTTATTCCGTTAGTGTTTCATTTAAACATGACCGGAATGTTACATTGGATGCACGATTTGAAATATAGAAGGGTTTTAAAGAGAGACAGGATAAATTCCTTTGGATACATACATGTATGATGTAGAGCTATATGAACGGTTTCGTTTGCCACGCCATGGGCTGCTTGAACATTATAGATGAGCTGCGACCAGACTTAGAACATCAACGTACGCTATTCCAGCCGAAATCCAGACCCTTGTGGGCTTGAGATTTTTGGCAAGTGGTTGCTTCCAAAATGCAGTGGGTGATTTAGTTAACATTAACAGATCAATTGCATGTAGAATAATCAGACGTGTTGTTTTGGCACGCAAGGGACGTTTGCATCGCTATGTTAAGTTTCCCATTAAGGATGAGAAGATAAACTCAATGAAATAAGGATTTCCTGACATTGCTGGGTTTCCAAATGTTGTTGCTTCTGTGGATGTACCAATACAGGCACCAACTGAACAAGAATGGCAGTATGTGAACAAGAAAGGGGGACACTTTATTAATGTACAACTAATGTTTGACCACGAACTTAGAATAGTTAATTGTGTTGTACGCTGGCACAGAGTGAAATTTATAGACATTTCCAGCAAAATCCAGGTATTGGATATATTTTGGGAGATAGTGGCTATCCTTTGATGCAGTGGTTAATGGTTCCAATTATCAACCCAATAGATCTCAGAATTGTCCGTATACATCGCCAACAATTTCAATATTTCGTTATCTTCATTTTTTTCTGATAGACATTTTACGTTTAACTCAAAAGCACATGTACGTTTGAAAGTGTTAGAATGAACATTAGTTTTAAAGAAAAACACCAAAATATTAAAATATGTCGTGCAGATTTATGATTGATCCATAACATGCAAAAAGGTGCATACATTGTATGCCATATACATGTACGAACGTCGGAGGCTCATACCAGCCTGCGCTTCGCCGCAGTCTGAAAACTATGCATGGAACCTAAGGATTTTACAGGTACAAAGTGAAGGATCTATCTAAAATCACGAACTGACGGGCAATTTCAGCCTTGTCTGTTCGCAGATGCCTTAAGCAACCTTTATGCCTGACGCGGCTTATATCATATAAGAAAACCATTCATCAAACACACGTACTAATTTTATTTGAGAGCACTATCAGGGGGATGAGTTTAATGTCGAAAATAGACTGAGAACTAATGTCACAAATTTTGTGTAACCTATATCACGGTGGTAAATCCATAATTAAAGTATTAAGTGACATGACACAGCATCGTTAAACTTAAAAGGTTATACGCAGAAATATGTGTCCCTCAACATTTTATATCAGTTGAAAAAAAATTGTTTGACATTGTAGCTTTAACCTGACTTCAAAATATATTACCCCAGTAATTTGGTGAAAGACTGTTACCTTACGTCACGCGTTTCTTTTGTTTGTTTTTTTAAACTAAGACATCAATCGCTCTGAAACTCTAATCCAAGATGCTGCCGAGTGACCGCCACAAAATCATGAGATCAAACTCCGTGCACTTAAACTTTAAATGCGCCAAACATTAAACAGCGTGAAATGTAACCTACGTCACGCAAAACCTACGTTAACGTCAGTAATACTCCGTTTTGAAAACGTCAGCGTCATTTGATTTAGCAGCGCTCCTACGAAAACTTCTTCGTCTAAAACAAGCAAAGGAAAATACTTTAGACTGATACAAGCGAAAACAATTAAAAATGTCAGTAGGAAAACAAATGTGCAATGCTTCTCATGTTTAAGAAATCGCATGCGATATCTGAATAACGTCATAAAAAGCCATTTCTAAGTGTTATGGTACGGTTCTAAAACTGATTGTTACTCCCTAATATGAAACCATTATCTGAAAATATTTCACATTTTGGAATGACATCAGATGTTATATTCTGAGAAATCCAAAAAAAAAAAATGATTGGTTAAGACTCGTATTCTAGATCATCGCCTTTTCTTCATTTGGACCCCTTTTGACTATAATCAGTCTTTGAATTGACTGCCTTATTAAAATCAAGAAGTTGCAGTTTTTTCTCTGGCTTTCGTCGACGCATCATGTCAGGGTTACTGACAAGGTTTGATTAGCCGAAACTTCGAAGTATGGCCCGTGTTCCTTCTTTCGAATATGTTCTCTGCTCTTGAAGGAACTCTTTTAGATTTTAATTTGCTTCGCATGGAGCAAATTATTACCTTGAAGAGAAGACCCCATTTTAGAGGTTTGCTTTTTTTGTGTGTATTCCATACCCAGGGGCATTGCTAGACCTTATTCTTTGTTAAGGCCAGTAGGTACGAGTTTTTAAAGTGCCAAAAAGCACACAAACAATCTAGATCTGCAAACTTTCAGGGCTACTTTAGTCATTTAACCCAACAGGAAGTCACGGCAATTGAAACCTTTGTGAAACTGGTCGAAAATCATGGAGATAACATTAATACCCCAAACACGCGTTAACAACTAAACAGATATGGCAAGGAAGGAATGAGATTTTGCCAGTGTTTCACGGTATTTACCGATCGGTCCCTGCACGGTCCAGGCTCAAACGTAATTCCACAAAATAAACTTTCCAATAGACTTGCAAGTGTATTCATATGTTTACTAGAATTTATATTTTGGCACTTCTGTTCAAAGAATTACAATGATTTTGGTAACGGTAGAAAGCTAGATGAAAACTGCAAGCATTATATTCATTTCATTGCTAGTATTGACTTAAAATTTTACGTTCGAGTTTTGACCAGTTTTTTCGCGACATCGCCATTAACGTCAATGGAGACTTGCTGCTTTCTAAACTTCTTCTAAATTTAACAAGCTGCAACTTAACACTGAGAAGCAAGAAATTAGTTCTGTAGACAGTGGGTATTGCATTGTTTATTTAGCTATGCAATAATGGTAATTATTTTCGTACGATCATTTGCCATATCTAGAAACAACTACAAAAGTAAAAAGTATGCAAAGACCAGGAACTGAAACAATCAAAATCCAAATCCAGCCCTCAAACCATAGTTGGAAACAACTAAGATTACAAATAATCAAGATACAGAGAACATATGGCCAACCGGGTGAGCAGCTTGTTCCTAAAAGGTGGCCACTCAGCAACCCAAACCGAACCAAAAATAATAAGAACATACATCAGGTAAAACATCACAGAAACTCTGACACCAAAAACAGGCAACAGAGAACCACAACAGAACTACCGCCTTGGAACGGTCAGTAATGAATTACTGGGGGGCTTAAATCGATTTTACAGGCCCAACCTCACCCTCAGTATCTGAAGTGGTACAAAACATTTAGTTGGTTGTTCGGTTCGCATGATAACCCTCTAACTCGTCAATGAATCATCACGGTAAACACATAAATCAAATTTCAATACCGTGAACAAGCAAAGACGAGGACTCAACAGATACAACGGGCCGTCTGACAGGTGGAGATCCCTGTCCTGCCAAACAACCCCACTGGAAATCTGAAACAGAAGAAGGTCACCAGTTGAGCCCCGGTGGACCAAGCATGTAAAAAGTCTATATATACTTGGCGGAATTTAATATATACATTATTTTAAATGATTTAATTTGTTTGTTTCAAAATTACTAATTATTTTACCAATGAAATTACACACAGAAATAAGGCCACCAACTGTAACTGTATCACTACACACATAATTGCCAATACACCTAACCAAAACAAATACTATTTTGGGTGGGTGGGTTGGGTAAAATTCGACTAATGTTGTCGATCTAGCCTGGACTGAGTCTTGTCGATGAATGCGGGCGCGGGCGCATTTTTCGCGCCAGAAGAACAAAGAAAATGTAAATGCGTCATGTGATACCTGGTAGCCAATATTTTTGTTTCTATTAGATTAGAACTGACCAATCCAAAAATCTGATAAATAGAACTATATATTCATGGTTCAATGGGCCGCATTCCTGCCTTAATAATTAAGCGTTATGCTAGCCATAACTTATAAATTATTTTATGCTTGGCCCAAGAGAACTGACAAAATAAATAATTTTCTTTTAAAGAAGAAAATGCATTAAGGTCTATAGGAAAATATTTTTTGTGGAATTACTTTTGGTGCCTGGCTGTACATATATACTTAAGGACAAAAGTTCTACACGGATGTTAATCTAACAGCCGTGAAGAGCTTTTGTCCTTAAGTATATATTGATGTTGTCTCTTTTCAGACCCCTGGCGCTTGAGCAATGAAGAGAAGGCTTAAGGAAGTGCTGGGTTTTATTCTTGCCCTGGTGACAGTCACTTTTGTTGTACAGCTATACAGCACTATACAATATAATAACGGTTGTCGAAGAGTCAACCAGTGGCGTAGTAAGGTTTTGAACTCCGATGTTGTGTCTGACATGACAAACTGGTCGTTTCGAAAACGAATACCATGCCCCAAATTTTCAGTTAAAAATTTCCCTATCGCCAGACAAATGATAGCTTTAAAATGTGACAGTCCAGTTGAAATTGTTACGAAAACCACAAATTCGAGCAACGATATTTTTGAAATTCCTTTCGGGGACAAATGCTTGATTGACGTCATAAACAAATGCTGTGCGGAAGGAGATCGTGTTCCGAATGTAGTTCACTATGTGTGGTACAGCCGCACTCCAATGGAATTTCTTCACTTCCTTAGCTTTATAAGTGTTCTCAAATTTGTTGCCCCATGCTTGATACTAATTCATGGGCAATATCTTCCCTATGGGCCATACTGGAATCATTTTGTGCGTGTATATCCCAGCATAATACATGTAAAAAGAAGGCCCCCTTGGAAGGCGGGAGGTCGCAGACTTGCGTTTCCGGAGCATGCTTCTGATATGATGAGAATTGAGGCTCTTCAAGGTAGGTAAAGCTGTTATATTTCCCAGCAGGGATTGCATACTTTTTCTTATAAATTTTATGCGTTTTAACCTCAAATAAATAGGTTCTGAATGGTGGGGCGGAGGGTGATGGAGGAGGCTGCTTTAACATTTAAGGCTATTATTCTCTTTCCTTATACTGTTAACGCACCTGAGCCAATAGCTCCTGGGAAGCTTATGGAACAGGCAGCCTCCTTCGTAACTTCTCCTCCAGCAATTCTTGACCGAATGAAACTAAAGTGCATACATGTATGTACGTAAACACTTTAAATAATGGAACACTTAAATCAATAACAGTAATCGTTCTAAAAGTTGAACAGGGTTTTTTCAATGCAGTAGGGTAAAGTCGGGTAAATTAGGACAGCAGGTAAATTCGGACAGTGACATTGTTTCCTTTATATGTCAGTTGTTTGGAATTAAAACAATATTAAAGTGGGCAAACAGTGAAAATCCTGATGCGACGGCTCATCATGAGCCGTCTCATTTGGATTTTCACTGTTTGCAATGATATGTCCGAATTTACCCGCTGTCCGAAGTTACCCGACTCGACCCTAATGCGTGTAAAAGATAACGTGGAATGGCAAGCAGTGTAGGTCCTGATCAGACTGGTCTTTCGAGCAGTCTGGTCAGGGTCTGCACATTTTACTCATACCTATCTATACCAATGTTTAGAGTTTTTACGGTAACCTCCAGGTATTCGGACAAAAATAATGTTCTGAAGATTGCGGTCAGAAAAAAAATCTTTTCTGCCTTAGAACCAGTGAAGCAACCAAGCTGAACTTAGCAGAAAACATTAAGGACACCTCCTCACGGATGTTAAGTCATATCGTGATCATTGAATTATTTATGCCACCGAGCCGGGAATTAGAACTTTGTAAAATCCCGAATGCCCCAAACGTTTTTTCCTGTAGCTTCTTTACCCTGTTTACCCTGTGCAAAACCTTGTGAAACTTCACAAAAATGGTTCAAGAAGCGAAAGTTTTCTCAAGAGAATGTGACGAAAATGCTGTCATTAGGCCTAATCAACTTTGTTCTCATCGTAGTCATTGCATCGTAGATGCCAAATAGTCAGGTCTTGGAAGACAGATTTTATATAAGTCACTGACTTACTTCTGTATCCCTTTCATCTTACTGTATAATGTTTTATCATGTATTTATATTTTTAAGCGTGAGCTATGCTGAATAAAATATTGTTTACTCTAAAAGCCAAGTCACAAACGTAGCAAAAATCATGAAACTGGCCCAAAAACGGGGGAAAATCGCATTTTTTCTGTCATTCATTTACTTTCTGAAATATCCTTATAAAACTTGATAGAAAGAAGTTATAAAGCTATAGAAATCTCCTGTGCAAAGGTTGGTTGGTTGATCAGGGTCTACACCATTTGCATGTGTTTCTCCTTATACTAAAACAGACATGAATTGATTGATTGATTGATTTGATGCTTAACGTCCACGGTAAAGAGCTATGGTCATGTCGGGACGGTCAGTTATCCTAACCACACTATTCCTGGGCAGGCTTAGACCTCCTAAGCGGTTAACCAGTACTAAGTGCACATACTTTCGCCAGTAACTGACAACTGCCCTTCTTGAATCAGCGGAAGGAGAAATGAAAGTATGTGGCCAGGCCGGGATTCGAACCCAGGACCTCTGACTTAC
Organism: Ctena decussata; assembly: GCA_963989385.1. Lineage (NCBI taxonomy): Eukaryota > Metazoa > Mollusca > Bivalvia > Lucinida > Lucinidae > Ctena > Ctena decussata. The sequence continues at coordinate 73,645,543 of OZ022503.1, read as the reverse complement.
GAGTCAGGTGACCTACCGATTGCGCTACCCGGCCCTGTGCAAAGGGGGTGGTCGGGTAGTGCGATGGTGCTCTATGTAACTTCCAGTACCGGGGCGTTCTACTGATTTGGAATGTTGTAGGGCAAGGGCCTACTGTGCTTGCAGTACATGTATGTGCGGGTGGGGGTTGTTTGGACATTTTGTCTCTCGTCTATCGTTTCTCCTCTTTCTCCCTCAATGGCCGGGGCGTCCTGCCAATTTGGATAATAGTAGGGCAAGGGCTGACTATGCTTGCAGTAGGTGCGGCTGGGAATTATATGGATTTTTTGTCTCTCGCCTGTCATACTTCTTTCTCCTTGTCTCTGGAAGATAAGTGAAACAGCTGTACAAAATGAATAAATATATCAAAACAGAGTTACATTGTAAAATGGATTCTTTAAAAGGAGGGGTGTCTATAAGGCTGTTTTCATGGCCACGACCGATTTTCTTTTAACTTGGTAAACTCAGACTACTATGTGTTGGCTGTAATGTCATACGATATTAAATCAATTGGTGAAGGTTTCTTTGGTGTGTACAAGATGGATGTGGGTGGGGTAATTCTGATCCGAAGAGGGTTCTGTTAAGGAAATGCTAATATTTTTATTGCTGCTTAGAACTGGAAGTCTATCATTTCATGACTCCTTATGCAATGCCAGATATAATAAATGATTATTATAATACTTTTGTGGAATTTTTACATGCAGTGCGTTTATACTCACTTATACGACAAACCTAAATTTTAGCCTTTTTTATTCTCCAACTTTGCGCAAAACCACAACAGCTTTTTACACTCAAAGCTATTCCAATGATATTTTGCAGTTATACAGTATATTACATGTAGATGGTTGTTCCAAAATTATGCCGATAATTTTCTACAATGAATATATTCTGAGTTATCTCCCCTTAAAACTGCTTTTTTTTTATTTTATTTTAATTATTACTCAGTTTTTATACCCCGTCACACATAAGTGGCAGGATGTGATGTTTCCAAGCTGGTTGTCCATGTGTCTGTCTCTGACCATCTGTCTCACTGACTAGCTGCCTGTCTGTCCATCTGTCTGTCTGTTCTTTCATCCATGAACACTTCGGGTTTTTTTTGGATAAATTGAGTATTTTGATTTTTTTTAAAACTTGGCATGTGCATTGGGCTTGGGAATAGCTCGCTTGGGATTGGGCGAATTTCGGTATCTCCCGACAGAATTATTGCCCTTGTCAATGTCTAAAACGTGGATTATGGTTTGTAATTCCTTTACATTTTGAAATATTTTGATGAAATTTCACGGAAATGATTGAAGTAATATATCCTTTCTGTAACAAGAAACATTTTGTCTACAGATGTATTTCTGCCCCTGCCTTGGGGACATATACATGTATAAAATCATGAAAATGTTTACAAAATCAGGTTTGAGTGTGATTTTCCTGAAACCTGCAACAACTTATCTAAACAGTACTCGCTTCCTGTCGAGATCAAAATTTTGTCCGCAGCGGTTATTTGCCCTTCGCATAGGGCCATTTGCATGCACAAAATCATGCAAAACTATATAAAATCAGATTTTTTGGTATATCTTTATGAAATTTCACAGAAATGATATAATTAACATTAGCTTTCTTTGACAACCAGAATTAAGTTAAACAGTGGTATCTGCCTCTGCCTCTGGGATGTACACATTTATAAGATCATGAAGAAATCTATATAAAATCAGCGTTGAAAGAGTTTTTTTTCCTCAAACTTGCAGCAAAATATCGAAGTGATATCAGCTTCCTTTTAGAATCAAAATGTTTTCTCAAGGAATTATCTACCCCTGACACAGTGCTATATACAATGTACTTGTATAAAATCACGAAAAAAAATCTATATAAAATCAGAATCGAAAAGGATGATTATAAAATACAAAAACAATAACAGCTTCTAGGGATGGTTATATTTTTAATCACGAGGTGGTTATCTGCCCAAGTCCCGGAGTTATATACACATATGAAATCAGGAAGAACATATATTAAAGGTTTGCAGTTGCGGGGTTTATGCAGTCATTTACAATACATTTAATTATTTCCTGTTTCTTCAAATTTGGTCAATTTCAAAAAATTCATCAAGAACAAGTTATGATATCTCAATGATTCTTACTGAATTCTGAGCTTTTTAAATTATTTATTGCTTTGAAGCCATAGTTAACATATTTTAACATAACAAGTACTCTTTAAAAAAAATCATATATTTTTTTTTATGATTATGTTACTTTACTCTCTTCCGACTTTATCACTTATAATTTTCCGATCATTGCTCTTATTGTTTGTTCTCCTCTTCTTTCCACTTTTATGCTTGGAATTTAAATGCAGATAGGACATACACTTATAAACTTGTACCCTTTGGGGCCTTGTTTCGAACGGCAGAGAATCAAATAATTCATTTCAGAGCATTTGCAAAGTTTGCATGGAATGAGTTCCCTGCTTTAAGAACGTCATCATTTTTAGATTTTATATTTTATACTGACATTTTTCTTCAAAATGTTCACCTATTAGAGTACGCTTGTTTTAGCTGATAAAACCAATGCCCTCTGTCAAATGTATTTGCTAATTGTCTCAAAATTATATCATGTTCTTTCCCGTGTCTCTTCTTATTACACATACTCTAAGTAACGTATTTTGCAGCTTGTAAAGACCCAAGACAAGAGCACGTGCCAAGTTTGAAGAAAATCCATTAAAATACTCAAGTTATCGAAAGGAAACGAAGACTCACGGATAGACCGACTGAAATACGGTCAAACAGACAGGCAGATAAATGTACGTACAACAACTGAACAGAAAGACAAACAGCAGAAAACGAACTAGAGCAAGTGAGCAGGGGCTCACGTATACCCCCTACCAGTGCCACCGCTTAATGAAAGCAAACTTTTAACACAAAAGTAAAATGCAATTGTTAAACGAATAAATTCAAAGTATGTGACCTTGACCTTAGATCAGCAGCAGCATCCATGTAAAGTAAACTAGTATAAAATAAAATTAGTCTTACATCACTAGATTCCATTTAAATATATCAGAACAAGCAAAGAATACAACAAATGGTTGAGTCCTAGTTATTGACCCCTGGCCCCACCCATGAGCCTGACCCTAAAGTCCCTATCAAAAGCAGTGCTATAGAGATATCATGAATAAAATATGGAATTTTGTTATTCATATACAGATATATATGCAATCAAAAAGGTCCAACCCAAAACTTTGACATAATGAAAAGTCCTAATTATTGACCCTAGGCCCAACCGAGGGACCTGATTCAGGGGCAAAGACTCTTCACATCAAATGTAATGCTCAAGACTTATCATGAGCCAAATATAAAAAGAATCTGACACGTGGTTACAGAAGTATGAACAATTAAAAAAGGTTTAACACAAAACTTTGACATAATGAAAACGCCCAAGTCATAATTATTGACCCCTGACCTCCCCCCAGGAGCCTGACCCAGGTGCCTTGATATTTCAGATCAAAGGTAAAGCTGTAGAGATATAGTAAACTAAATATGAAGAGAATCTGGTATAAGACTACAGAAATATGAGCAATCACAAAAGATTTAATGCAAAACTTTGACGTAAAGTTGACGAACTGACGGACGACCAGACGGACGGACGATCGGACGAACAGACGGAATGACAAAAACTATATACCCTCTGACATACTTTGTATGTCGGGGGTATAAATATCCCGCCACTAACATGTGGCGGGGTATAAAATCTGAGTAAAAATCTTGAAAAAAAAAATAAAACAAAAAAGGTTTTAAGGGGAGGTTACTCAGAAAATATTCATTGTAGAAAATTGGAACAACAATCTAATATACTGTATAACTGCAAAATGTCATTGGAATAGCTTTGAGTGTAAAAAGCTGTTGTAATTTTGCGTAAAGTTGAAGAACTAGAGGACCATTCGGTCCTGATCGCTCCCCTGAGCCCTGAGACTTTAATGTGATATGAACTTTTTGGACATTTGTTTTCGCTATAAATTTACTGATCTTTTGTAGACATAAGGTAACAGTGCCAAAATGGTGGTTAGCAAAACAACCAGGACTAACGGTTTCATTTCTGAGACTGAGAGAAAGTACTTTAAATATTTAACCAAAGTGACCATTGGCCAAGATCACTAAATGACCTTGACCTCTTGAATTCAATGGGACTGAGGTCAATTGCCATAAAGTCTAATAGCAAAAGAAAAGTGCACTTTTACATCTTTTCCCATTCAAAAGCCTAAGGGGTTAAATTAGACCTTGCCATATAAATGGTCAAGGTCAACTCTGGATCATCAGTTATATATACCTAGTAGTATAAGAGTCCTAAATGCTACATACCAAGTTTCAAGGTGATCGGCACAGTGGTTCTGGAGAAGAAATGTTTTATGGATTCAACCATATATGGGCATGGTGGCCATCTTGGTCATATGATGTGGACCAAATACATAAACTTTCTTTCCCCCTTTGTCTGAGGGCTGCAAATGAAATTTAACTGAAATTGGCCCAGACATTTCAGAGGAGGTCCTTTGTAAATGACGACAGACAACAGATAATGTGACCTTTGGCCTTGGCCTCTAGAATTCATACAGATTGAACTTGAATGCATCTCTATATCACAGAGCACAACAAAAACAGAAAAATCCCCTTTTTTTCCAATTTTTCCCATTCAAAAGCCTAAGGGACCAAATTTGACATTGCCATAAAATAGGTCGAGGTCAACTCTGGGTCTTCATTTAAATAAACTTTGTAGTTCTAGAGTCCAAGATGCTACATACCAAGTTTCAAGGCAATCAGCCCAGTGGATCTGGAGAAGAAGACTTTTTAGGTTTTTACCATATATGGCCCTGGCGGCCATCTTGGTCATGTGACCTGGACCGAATACACAAACTTTCTTTCCCCCTTTGCCGGGAGAAGCATACAAAGTTTAATTGAAATTGGCCTAGTAGTTTCTGGGGAGAAGTCCTTTGAAAATTTTGATAGGCAACGGACAAGTTACCTTTGGCCATGGTTACTAGATGCCCTTGACCTCCAGAAATTCATTGGGGTTGAATTTGAATGCATTTCCATATTACACAGCAAAATAGCAACATAAAAATGTACTTTCAGTTTTTCCCATTCAAAAGCCTAAGGGAGAAAATTTGACCTTGCCATAAAATAGGTCGAGGTCAACTCAGGGTCATTATTTATATAAAATTTGTAGTACTAGAGTCGAAAAAGCTACATTCCAAGTTTCAAGGCAATCGGCCCAGTGGATCTGGAGAAGAAGATTTTTTTAGGTTTTTACCATATATGGGCATGGCGGCCATCTTGGTCATATGACCTGGACCAAATATATAAACTTTCTTTCCACCTTTGCCTGGAGGCTGCATATGAAGTTTAATTGAAATTGGCGCAGTAGTTTCAGAGGAGAAGTTCTTTGAAAATGTTGACGACGGACGGACGACGGACGCCGGAGGCTACCATCCTATAAGCTTCTCCGGAGCCTTCGGCTCAGGGGAGCTAATAAAAAGGCTAAAATTTAGGTATGTCATACAAGTGAGTATAAACGCACTGCATGTAGATTTTTCAGAAAAGTATTATTATCATTTATTATATCTGGCATTGCATAAGGAGTCATGAAATGGTAGATTTCCAGTTCTAAGCAGCAATAAAAATATTAGCATTTTCTTAACAGAACCCTCTTCGGGTCAGAAATACCCCACCCACTTTCATCTTGTACACACCAAAGAAACCTTCACCAATTGATTTGATATTATATGACATTACAGCCAACACATTGTAGTCTGAGCTTACAAAGTTTAAGGAAAATCGGTCGTGGTCATGAAAACAGCCTTATAGACACCCCTCCTTTATGCTTAGTCTTATGGCTGAAGTACAGAAAAGTTTTATCATCGGCTCTTATCAAACGTTCGCCCCCAACGGCTGGCTGCCCCTGCTCTAGGGATATACGCATGCCTAAAAAATATCTGAACAGTCGCGATATCCCAGTTGGGTTACCTTGAAACTTACTAGGTAAATGACTGAGGTCCGAGAAGTGATTAGCACTAGGACGACTATGAATACTTTTTGTAAAGGACTTGCTCTTCTTTCTCTGAACCTTTTTTGAAGACTGGAAACCAGTGTTGGGGGCATATGCAAACAATGCAGACCCAATTCAGACGCCGCCTAATCAGGAAATACACTGTTTGCCGACAGGAAATTCTTTGCAAAATACAATAAAAGTGAACACATTCACCAGGAACTCCTAAAACTAGAAATGGGCTAATCCAAATGATAAGGATGGACAAGTCCATAGGTCAGAAAAGGGTTAAAAGCGAACTCAGTGTGGAAGGATGTCGTCGCCAAGGGATGCCGGCATACGTTTAAAGCGTTTCTCGGGATTATCGCCTTGTTACAGCCTTAAAGTATAATGTGTATGGATATACCAACATAATTTGAACAGCGTTTGCTTACTACGATAACAACTAATTAAAAGCGGAAAATATTTGTTTCCCTGCTAAATAAATAGAGAATGCCCATGTAAGTGTGTTTTGATATCAAGTTTATCAGGCCAGAAACAGCGTAGGAATGGTTTCTGGTCGAGCCCGAAAAAAAATTGTTATAAAAAAACACTGACTTGGTTTCTAATTTATCATACGCGATTAGATGATTTTAAGGCGGGAATAGTCGAAACAACTGCAAAGCAAACGCAGATTTGCTCGAACCAGCTGACGTGGCGAAAGTGTCATTTCGTAAGTAGGTGAGGTCATTTAACCAATCGATCATTAATATCACGGCCAATGTCAGTATGTAGCCAATCGTCTTCAGAAATCTCTTCTAAGGCAATGTCTGATATTATTGAATATTATTCGCGCAAGCACAGTTCCAAAGTGACATGATATCACATTATGTAGTTTTATCCGTGTCACTATACTTGCACAAGTCTGTAAATTAATAGTCCGTTTTATTATTATTTTTTTTTTTTTGGGGGGGGGGGGGGGGGGGGAAGAAAGAAAATGTTCGTGTTTAAAAACTGTGTAATATTCAGATATGACTCTTAAAGGGACTTTCACATATTAGTTTACTTAAAGAGACTTTCCTGTCTGTTTGAAAGTGAAACTCAGATAAATGAAGGGTCTTGAGAAAGTCTACCCTGTTACTAGACTTGCCCAACTCTGTAAAATTAATATTCCATTTTATTAGTTTGTAACATTTTGGAGGAAAAAAAGAAAGAAAATGTTCCTGCTTAAAACTGTGCAAAATTTACAGACTAGTAATCATTGAATGAACCGATTCACCCTTAGTGTAGATGATTGTCAGATATAATTGGGACGTTCGTATAGTCTACCCTATTACATGTATCAGGTGGAATTTTGCAGCAGATGCGTGATAAATCTCTTCCTCACAAGCCTCTAGGAGGCAGATATTTTCATATTAGAGAGATCGATGGTTCTGTATCAGTCACAAAATTTACAGACTAGTAATCATTGAATGAACCGATTCACCCTTAGTGTAGATGATTGTCAGATATAATTGGGACGTTCGTATAGTCTACCCTATTACATGTATCAGGTGGAATTTTGCAGCAGATGCGTGATAAATCTCTTCCTCACAAGCCTCTATGAGGCAGATATTTTCATATTAGAGAGATCGATGGTTCTGTATCAGTCACATTTAATATATGTAAGAGCGCAAGCAGTTGAAGTGAATACTTGAATATCAAAACTTAAAAAAAAATACAATATGGTGTCTTGAACCCCCCCCCCCCCCCCCCCCCCCCCCCCAAAAAAAAAAAAAATGTTTTGTTTTTTTTTCCATTTTTTCTTTATCATTTTATATTTTATTTTGACAGTGTATGGTGGCCTTTATCTAGACTGGGATGAAGTGATTCTCAGACCCGTGGACAAGTTCAGAGATCATGATATTACCATGGTAGGTGACTGTTATTACGGTATTTAAAATCATATGTACCGTAAAACTCTAAAGTAATGGAGCAACTGCAAACAATACTGTAATTGCCCTAAAATGGAACACATGGGTCTTTACAGTACAGTATTGAGTCTGAAAGATGCAGATGTAATGACCTAAATAAGAGAGAGAGAGAGAGAGAGAGAGAGAGAGAATGAATACATTTAAACATGTACCACAAGTTGATACATGTATGCGAAACCTGCAGTCGTCATGTATACATGTTAGTCTGTGTTGAATCTGCCATTGCTTAGTGTGTTATCTGTTCTTAGTATTCGTTGTACGTTTTGAGAGACAGCGTTATAGGAATGAATTTTATTTTTGTGGATTTTATCGATGTGTAAACGCCGGCGAATCACGCACCAACTGAATTAAGCCCGAAGGGGCTTTATGTTAAGTTTGTGAGTGATTCGCCGGCGTTTACACATCCATAAAATCCACAAAAATAAGATTCATTTCTTATTATTCCAACTCGGCCATCTTTTTCTCAAAATCGTCAGCTATAGTGAGTATCTTAGAAATCGCCGCCAAGAAAATAGTTCCAGATTTCTGGCTAAGGGAGTTTATCGAAGTATAAACGCCGGTTCATGTTCGCTCTTGACCAATCAAATTGCACTAAATTAGTATTTGGAAGTTGAGTTGGAATTATATTGTTATAAATGCATTCAATATTGACCGCGTCATAAGATTTCCTGTCATCAAGGTCTACGCGGCCTGCACTTGTCTAAAAACACCTTGCGCACATACACAGTCAGGCTAGGATGTTTATTTAAAATTACTGTCCTGTAGTACTGCGCAGTTTCCATATGCACTGAGGTAGTGCTGTCACATTGAGAGGTCCAGTATACTGGTACATGTAATGTGCAAACATATCGGAATAAGAAACGGATTGTCCCTCTTTTCGCTGTAACTCCTTGACGTCCAGCGGCCACTATGTGGTATCCGTTGCTTGCCAGCGGGCCATTTTGGGCCACTGTATTTTTGTTATAAAACAGACGCAGCTTCGGTGCAAGTATGACCATACACAAAAACATATTTTAATATACCAATACGCATGCATATAAAGAGTATAATACACAATTTTTGGCGTCATTAGCCTACAGAGAGGCTTCAGTGCCAACGACGTCATAGTCTTAGTTGACGTCAGGTGCAACGTTCAAAATTTGTTTGGACGTCCACGGCATACTTTTTTTTATTTAGCAGAGATACGATTTTGCTTGGCACTCCAAGGGTAAAAAATATAGACGTCTTATAATTTTGTATTAAACAGGGAGTGGAATCTCCACAGACAGAGGAATACCCGGGTGTAATGGCATCGCAGTTTGTCATGGCAAAGAAGACAGCAACATTTTTAAGGCTATGGTATAACAGTTACCTGAAAGATTACAAGCCAACATGGGGATATAACGCTTTATTAGTTCCATACTGGATTTCAACACACCAACCAAATCTGATCAATGTAGTCGGAGATCTTTTCACTCGGCCAGGCTATTCTAATAGATATTATATCTATCTTCGGAATGTGAACTGGTCAGAAAACTATGCGATGCATTTGTATAAAAGAGACTATAAGGATATAATAAATGAACAGATAATTCGAAGAAAAAATACAACGCTAGGTAGTATATCAAGACATATTTTATTCGGCAATAAAGAACTCTGTATATCATAAATGGGCCACATCGTGTGACTTCCAACAACGTGGCATTGGTGACAAGCAAAGGCTTTGATCAGACTGCACATAAGTGCAGTCTGATCAGAGCCTTTGAGTGTCACATCAACCGTCTACAGAAGTAACGCGAGCCATAGAGGCAGCATTGAGGTCTCTGAATACCCTGTATAGATTCGACTGATGATCAGAATATCACCTGGGAAAATTGCCACATTGTTGTAAGTCACATGATGCGGCTCATTAGTGATTCAACTGAAAAACATTTTGTGCCATTCAGCAGGTTCTGTTCTCCTTAGACCAGGATAAAATGCAGTGGATCATTCAGACCAACATCTGGCTGGAATCATATTTTAATCATAGTTATAAAATAACTCGATATACTGTATGGAAAAATATTGATGCGAGTTTATTTTAATTGGCTCTTGCTTCTCAGATGGTTAAAGAGACTGCCTACCAACCCTTCCTCGACACGAAAATATCTGATATGGAAAATGCCAAAATTAGCTGTATATTCTGGTTTGTGTCAACGTCAACTGGAAGCTTAAGGAAGCCTTTAAAATTTCTTATTTTTATGTGTCTTTATCTTTTACACAATACATCATTAAGCCAGAGTATCTTTTGGTCTTTCAAACACATTAATCTTTATCATTGCAGAAAGTAAATTATCAATACTTCAGTTTATTTTCAGACTTTAAAGGACCTGATGGCAAGAGTTATGATTCTTGCCAGTTTTGTGACATGTTTATTACTATTATTATTATTATTATTATTATTATTATTTTTATTATTTTTATTATTATTATTATGCATACTTACATATGTCCGAAAGTGCACAAATGTTTTCAACTTCACATTTCAGGCGCTCCAAAACGTAAATGTCTGACCTGAAAAATCCCATACGCACAGTCTCCCAATCTGAAACACTATGTACATAATAACTGCATACATCATATTATTACAAATGAGCATAAGGATCAAGGCATAAAGTTCCATGATTCTCCAGTTTTACAAAAGGAAACAGTTTCTGGATTTTTATGGCTTTATATTGACTTTTCTGAGAGTGCCACTTATTAGGCCCCTAGGCTTACAGAAATTAGATTACTCGTTGAGAATATCATGTTAGTGTCTTTTGATATCAAGTTTATCAGGCGAGACCAGACACAGGGTAAGAATGGCGAGGCTTGCCGAGCCAGCCCGACGTGTTTCTGGTCGAGCCTGATAAACTTGATACATGTTTTTCTATTTATCTTGCATCATAAGAATACTTTAAGGCGTAAAAAGAGTCAAACAAATGAAAAACAAACGCAGTTTTGTTCGACTATTTTCGTCGCGTATGAGTTATGACGTAAGTCGGTGACGTCATTTAACCAATCGAACCTTGTAATCAAGACAAACGTCGGTGTATAGCCAATGTCTTCAGAGATCGCTTCTAAAGGCATCGTCTGATAACATTCGCGCATGCGCAGATCTAGATTGACATGATATCACATCATGGTATCATACCCTGTTATCAGGTGACTTTTGCAGAAGATGCATGATAAATATGCAAACAATTCTGACCCAATTCAGGCGCCGCATTCTGCGGCGTCAGAACGCAGCGTCTGCTCTGGATCAGCACTGCTGCTATGCAAAATGAATAAAGTGAAGACATTAACCTGAAACCCCTAACACTAGACATCGACTATCCAAATAGTAAGAATGGACAGGTCCACAGGTCAAAAAGGGCATTGAAAAGGGAGGCAAAAATGAAATAGTACAGTTGCTTCTCTTAAAAATGTATCCAGTCACCTGAAATAATACTATCCTTTATACAATGGTCCTGAAAAATGAGAATTCATTACTACACTACTAATGACGGAAGTTTAGTAGCATTAATCTCCCTTACTACACAGACATTAAGTTGGATTTTTTTTTATTGTCAGTTTACATTAAAAGATGAGCCACAACACGACAAAACCAACAAGTGTTTGAGTGCCCAGCGCAGACACAGATCAGCCTGGGCATCCACCCAGACTGATCAGAGCCTTCCCTGTCCGCTTGCAGACAGCTTAGACCCTTAGCTACCTTTTAAGCACTCAGCAAAGATTCGTAACAGACTTGGCAGATGCCCAGGCTGATCTAAGTCTGCCTTGGGTGCGCAGCGACTTTCTTGGTTTTCTCGAGTCGCAGCTCAATTACATTTGTGCCAAAATAGTCTGATACTAAATGTCTCATTAGAACTTCAAAAACTGTTTCACATCCTTCTTAAATATCAGCTCTTTTTTTTTCTCATACTGAGACAGACGCATGGCAGGCAGACACGGTGCCAGGAGTTGCATGCTACGCATTCGTTTCCTTGAGCCGCCTGGGGAACATGTTATGGGAATTAGACTAAAAAATATATCATTCCCAATTCTATTGCTAGGTATATGTTGAGGAGCACTTATGAGGGCTAAATTGGTAGAAACTTCCTAATTAGGATACAGCATACAGATGTCATTCTAAATGTGTGTTAACTAAGTTTTGATTTTAAATAATTTTAATTTTAAAAACAGTAAACCCTGGAAAATAAGGTCATAATGGAATAATCCGGCACAGTTTGCTTAACTAAATTACATACATTGATTGATTGAGTGTATTGGATTTAACGGCCCTTTGAGACGGTATTTCAGTCTATATCGGGCCGACTCTCAAAGAGAGGGAGAAAGAAGAGAAATGATAGACTAGAGGAAACAAAAGGTCCAAACAACCCCACCCGACCCTACTGCAAGCACAGTAGACCCTTGCCCTACTTTTATCCAAATGATCAGTAGGACGCCTCGGCACTGGAAGTTACACGCAGCACCATCACACCACCCGACCACCCCTGACATTACATACACAGTAGCAGGTAAATGTTGTTTGTATGCTTAACATAATTTCTTATTGGTCACTTTTGCACGTTTCAGAAATATTTTATGAAACATTTTTGTAATCAAATATCCCTACTGGTCAATACGTAAAATGATCCTTGCACAAACATACAAAGAAAATAGCTAAAATATAACAAAACAAGCCCCACCCGCTTCTACTGCAACCACAGTAGGCCTTTGCTCGTCCATAGTTCACATTAGTAGGACAACAATAGTACTTTGGTTGGTTGGTAGTATTCGGTCCTTTGGGGCAGTATTTCAGTCTATATCGGTCCTTTACCCAGAGAGAGGGAGAAAGAAGAGAAATGATAGACGAGAGAAAAAAAATGTCCACACAACACCCACCCGCACCTACTGCAAACACAGAAAGGCCCTACCCTACAATGTTCCAAATCAATAGGACGCCACGGCACTTGAAGTTATACACAGCACCGTCGCACTACTCGACAACACGATCAGGATAATCTGGTTCTCAGGGGAGCGATACAGGACCATCACGGTCCTCTGCCCTGCTATACGGACAACAAATTTTTCTGCTTATATACAACTTGAAGTACACGTGCCCCATTTCATTTAAGCACATTTTATTAAAGCAATTCTAATTAGCTATTTAAAAACAGTTTAAACTGTGCTTCTTTTTGGCGTTTTTTTCCTTTACATTTATCCATTGAGCTATTATATTCTCGGAATTGTAGGAAATTTAGGTCCAATTTTGCTATAAGTAATTAATTACATGTCAAGCATTTTAATCATGTGGCAGAACCATTATTTTTCTTCACTTTTATCGCAGCCTTTTGAAGGTTATTCTACTTCCGGATAATAACTTGTTATGAAAAACAAATGGAATTTTGAAATGTTAACGAACAGCTTTAACAGTAATTCTAAAGTCCAAAGATCTTTGATTGTAAATGGAATTAATAAGAATTACTCTTTGAAAAATCCTTACATTCTGGTGAAAAATGAACGCCTTTTGTGATATCTTTAATCAGAAACGCTTTGTTAAGAGAAAAAGATCTGTTGAAAGTCGAAAAAAGAGACTTTATATAACGCCGGACCTTTAATTCTCAGAAGCCATAATAGTCTGGTTGCCAAATGAAGATTTTGGGTGTAACCCAAAACAATAGTCCGCACAAAATGTTTTTGCACAAATGTGTTCACCAACATGTCCGTACACTGAAACTGAATGATGCCACCTTGGCATCTTTGGGGAAATTAAAATATTAAAGATGGCGTCCAATATGGCCGCCAACGGATAGAATCCTCTATATCTTCGAAAATGTGTGGGTTAGAAACATACTTTTGGTGGCTACTCATAGGTTTTTGAGGTCGAGGAATCGATTAAGCATATTAAAAATTAATTCAGACAAATCAGTTACAAAATGGCGGACAAGATGGCCGCCAAAGGATAAAAATCTCCATATTTTCTTTAGTACACGGGCTAGAAACATGATTTTGGTGTCTGTGTATAGGTTCTCTTGGTCAAGGAATCCATTAGGCATGTTAAAATTACTTTAAGGCACTAAGTTGCACAAAATGGCTGACAAGATGGCGGATTAAGCATCGATTACGGAACTGAATGTCTAAGAAATGCACTTTTTGACAGCAAAATTCAGCTTTTAGAAAGTTTTTTTTTTAACGCGGAATTTTGAAATTATAAGATACACTGTATATGAATATAGAAATGATAACCCTAAGTTATAAGGAAGCCATTTTGCATCTGATAGTGTTACTACCAAGGAGACCATGATGATCAATAAGAGCCCAGTCCAGGTATGGGCAGACAGCTCTGTTTAGAAAATTTCAGTCGCAACAGAAAGACACTGACATTTCGATCACTCGTTATTATTTTGAGAATGTCGCTTCTAGTGGCTTTTTCTTTGTTCATAATTTCATGCATGTACCTTTTTGCAAAGAAGATTGATAGACAAAAATCAAGACCTAATACAATCAGACCCGACATCCCGCCCTCAAAGCCGAAATACAAAAAAATGATAACAGTTCGCGATAGACAAGCATGGTAAACAGAATGAACAGCCCTTTCCCAGACATTTTTCAGCTACCCTAAGTTTTCAACTACCCCAAGTGAAAACAACAGTAACATTTATTTTAAATATTTTATATTTTAAATAAGACAAAACAGAAAGCAAACTAGGCAGCTATATGGTAACCATATTTCTAGAAGACCACAGACAAGCGGACATAAGAACACGTAGCACGTGAGGAACTACAACAGCAGTATCGCCTTGGAACGTTCAGTAATACATAATGTTGAGAAGTTAACTAGTTTTACTGGGTCCAAACCCTCGCCTTCTGCTTCTGCAGTGGTTCAAAACATTTAGTCAGCATTTTATCTGCATGAAAGTTGCCTAACCCATTAATGAATCATCACAGACAACAAATAAATCACGGATAAAACCTGTGATGAATCAAAGATGAGGACTCGACAGAAACAGCGTATTGCGACACCTTGAGGGCTCTCCGATATCAAACAACACAGATGAAATCCTGGAGCAAAAGAAAACCACCAGTAGAACCACAAATGGCTAAGCAGTGGGGCAAAATTTTGATCTTGGTAAAATAGGTTTATTACTCTGATTGCTTTGTTGATTTTAAGTTTTGTAAGAAAAATCCTTTTTTGCCCAGACTTTATAGAATTACTTCTGTTTCTGTATATTAGGCTTTAAGCAGGGGTAAATAACCCAGCCTGAAGGATAAAATTCCAGTCGTAACAGAACAAAAAATCTATTTACTAAGATCTTTTGTCAGAAGTTTAATAAAAATCACTTTCAGCTCTTTGATTTTACGCTAAAATTATCTCAGCGTTACGCTAATAGCATATGGGCTATAAGCAGGAATTAACAACCTTGGCGACAAAAGCTTGACTCTGCCAGGAAACTTTATTGTAGTTTTGGTTAATCCCTTTCAGAGATGGTTCTAACTCTACTTGTACCTTTTCTTTTCCAAATGTGAAGTCAGTTATTCAGTTTGTCTATAGAGTACGTGACCTGGGTTTTGGGGCATGCGTGACCCATTGTTTATTTGTACATATTTAAGTCTTGAGAGGAGTGTGAACTATTACATGAAAATACCTACTAATGGGTACTTCAGTGGTTCAGAAGAAGAAGACTTTTTAGACGAAACGGTGACATCTTGGGCCGCAATCATTCATAACTTGTAAATGTTTCTCCTTCCGCTCATTCAAGAAGGGCATTTGTCAGTTACTGGCGAAAGTATGTGCACTTAGTACTGGTTAACCGCTTAGGAGGTCTAAGCCTGCCCAGGAATAGTGTGGTTAGGTTACCAGACCGTCCCGACATGACCATAACTGTTTACCGTGGACGAAAAGCAACAAATCAGTCAATCAGTCATAACAAACGGTCGTTCTCTCAAACAAATGGAAGTATAGCTATATATATCAAATTATCCCAGTAGCCTTTGTGCCGTTGGAGCAGTGTTAGATCCTCATTGTGTCTTTGGCATAGCGCTATTATGAAAGGTATGGCTAAGTCCTATCCTTGTGCCGTCTTTTGACCATCCTTGATTCTAGTCAGGGACACATTTTTGCTGAGTCGACAGATATCCTTTTTCAGTTGATGTCAGAGATAGGATTCAAACTCCCTACTTTCTGAACCTTAGCCAACTACTCTAGTTACTCAAAAAGTGATTTTGATCATCCCAGCAGCCTCGGAGAAGAATCTGTCCGAATGTAAGGGTGGTCGAAGCTGACGGACTATGAAGTCAGTTTATGCTATTAGCTTTCCCGCAGCATTGCTCGAGAGATTTAGTCAGGTAAGAATACTTGCACAAACTGGCATGACAAGTATGCACTTTTTTAAGCTAAAACATGTTAAACGTGCATCTACAAATTTGCAGTCAACAGTCTATAATCTATAGTGGGAAGTACTGTCTTCTTTATACCTGAAAGAACTGGGAAAATACGAAAAATTCAAAAGCTGTATGCAAAATTTGTTACTTTTCTGACATGTTAATTTTCTATACAGACGGCAAAAATCTGGCTGGGGAATGGCACGAATCTGCGACCCTCACACCACTAGTGCCGACCATTAGCGATAATTTTAAACGACGCAAGCAACCAACAAATATATCAAAGTTTCTTAACCTAAATTAAAATTGAAGTAAAATATTTAAGAGAATATAACATACTTCTTGTAACCTTTAGATCATTAGATAGGTTTCAGTCCACTATTATTTCCCTTGATTGGTTGAACACTTTCAGGATATACCTTCGCACAAATAATTCCTTGGTTCATTGGTTTCTAAGAAGGCCAGCTTGACTGAATATCCTGCTTGCTATAGCAAACTGAAAAGAGCCTTGGATATGCTTCTTGAAAATGTATAATTAGTTCAGAATCCCCAGCACTGGAGGTAATTAGAGGAACCGAATCACACCCTTCATAGGTGCCCCTACAGCGGCATTTTGTCTCATAGGTTGACGAGTCAATGTTTACCGTAGAAACAGCGGAAAGACAAGCTGGTTTTTACCTGTTTAAACTGTTTGAAAATTGTTTGTCATGCCTCAGAGACCTGAGGAAAAGAGAGTTAAAAGTGCCTGAAGTGTTGTGAAAAAAGTTTCATGGAAGGATGGATAATTAAACTGTATAGTAAAACTAATTGTGGTCTCGTGCCTGATATAGGGTGGGGTAATTGTTTATACTTCCAGTTTGCGAGGTCATTTTCGCTGATACAGTCCTAAGAGTTTGCCCAGAGACAGAATTTCTCCTACACTTAAAGGCGTTCTACAGGCAGTGAGTATTTTGTTATAAATTTTTGATCGAATTGGACTTTTAAGTGAGAACCGTTAAAATAGGCCAATATTGACATGGGTTCCCTAATGGAACTTGAATGCAGTCTGGATTTATTGGCCATAAGGTATTCCTACACTTGTCTGTGTTGGTAGCCTCATTCTGAGAAGTCAGTATGGAGGGCTTTTATGAAAAATACCAGAATCTGTTTGTGGAACATAGCGCTCGGGCAGAGAATGGAGAATGCTTGCTATGGGCGCGGAAAGTGCAGACAAGAGCTCCGCAAGCGGGGCAATATACGCCCGTTTCTGAATGTTGTTTTTTTGCACCTTTTCATCCTTGTCTACATTGCTGTCAAGTTTATCAAGATATTCCAAACATTAAGGTTCTCAAAAGAAAAGCCTTAAAAAGTAATCAAAGGGATGTAACTAAAAAAAATAAGGAAGGGGAAGCAATTATTCTTTTATTAGACATACTGTCTCAACCTAATACACATTGCTATAAAGTTTCGTCAAGATATTCCATACGGTTACCTAGTAATGACTTGCCCAAGAATAGTCGTAGAAATTAATCAAAGGGATGTAACTCCATAAATAAGGAAGGGGGAGCAATTATTCTTATATAAGACACACAGCCTCAACCTAATACACATTGCTATAAATTTTCATCAAGATATTCCATATGGTTGCCTACTTATCGCTTGCATAAGAATAGCCTTAGAAAATATTCAAAGGGAGGTTACTCCAAAAATAAGTAAGGGGAGGCAATCGTTCTTATATGTGACATATTGTGTCAGCCTAATATACATCACTATCAAGTTTCATCACACTAGTCCAAAGGGTTAGTTAGATATGAGGTGTACAAATATAGTCTGACAAAATAATCAAAGGGAGGTAACTCAAAATCTAAGTCAAGGGGAGTAACCATTCTTGTATGAGACATGTTGTCTTAACCTCATATACATTGTTATAAAGTTTCATCATGATATTCCAAAGAGTAATCAAGTTATGGAATGCTAAAAGTAAAAGAATTGCCACACAAACTGCCATAGACGAGTTTTTGCAAAGGGCTGTGACTCCGCTAAAAATCATCGGAGCAAAATTGTGGTCTCGTGCCTGATATCGTAACAATAGCTTTCTGTAATAACTAAAGCTTTGTCAGCGGGGTTATCTGCCCCTGCCTTCACTAGGTTCTTGTAAACCGTCATAGTCTTCTTGTTAAAACTCTGTAAAATAGGGCCTTTGTAACTTCGTTTTTACTCTTAACAATCTTATACATGCAAAATCCAGGTTTCTAATACAAAAACCTGATTTCTGCTATCGGAAAATGCATTTCTCCGACATTCAGTGTCGTGACCGTTGCTCTGCCATCTTGTCAGCCATTTTGTGTAACTGTTGTGCCTTTTAGTCAATTCTTACATGTTAAACCAATTCCTTGGCCCCCAAAACCCATATGCAGACATCAAAATTATATTTCTAGCCCGTATACTAAAGAAGATATGGAGATGTGTATGCTTTGGCGGCCATCTTGTCCGCCATTTTGTTACTGATTTGTCTGAAATATTTTTTAACATTCTTAATCGATACCTCGACCTCGAAAACGTATATACAACCACCAAAAGTATGTTTCTAACCCACATACTTTAGAAGATATTGAGGATTCCATCCCTTGGCGGCCATCTTGGATGCCATCTTGAATATTTTAATTTCCCCAAGGATGCCGAGGTGGCATCATTTCGTTTTTGGTCAAGGATATCCTAGATAATAAGAATCTGCATCAAACATTTGTGCGGACTATTTTTTCGGGTTCTCGTCCCGGCGCCCGGACTATAATCTACTCATATTTATCACTTTTCAGAATCATATGTAAGAAAAATTAAATGTGTACACTTTCACGGTAATCCTCGCTGCCATTTTTATTTTGCCTCACTTTAAATTTGCAACGAGATTAATCCTTTCAAGCCTGGGCACAGGCAAATATTGTACACGCAGATCAAACGCCACAAAACGCGGCGTCTGATCAGGGTCTACACTGTTTGCATAAGACTCATGGGTATAAATCAGAAATTATCAATATGAGCTAAACCAGATACTCCTGAAATAAAAAAATAGACTCATCTAATTTATAAGGACAGAAGAGTCCACCAGTCGTTAATGCGTTGAATGGTTTTGTAAATGTAAATACACTACACTTTAGTTTTGTCATTGTGAGTAAGCATACATGTCTGATTGATTGATTGTTTTGGGTTACACGGTCCTTTGAGACAGTATATCAGTCTATTTAGGGTCGTGTCCCAGAGAGGGAGAAAGAAGAGAAATGATAAGACAGAGAAAAAATGTCCAAACACCCCAACCTACTGCAAGCACAGATGGCCCTTGTCCTACAATGTTCCAAATCAGTAGGACGCCCGGCGCTGGAAGTAATACACAGCACCATTGCACCACCCGACCACCCCCGTATATGTCGGAGGAAAGAAACAAGCCAAAAATCAATATATTCATATATGAATATGAAATTTCAAAACCCTAAGCCCAGTGGCTCTTGAGCTCAATAGCTACATAGATATTGACTATCAGGGAAATAATCACGGGGGTAATACCAATGCTTCTACCTATGCTGTCGACCGAGACGGTACTGCGTATTTGGCTGTCGACCGAGAATTACGGCTTTCGACCGAGCAGTACTGCTGTCGATAGAGGGATAACACACGAACGGAAGTTTCCTCAGTGAAATTCTAAGGTATTTTTCAATATTTTTTCTGTCAGACTTTGTTGTAAGATATTTTCCTTTTCTGCGAAAAGTCTTGGTGAGCGATTGTGTCGCTTGTTTTCATATGAAGCGGTGTCAAACCCAAAAAAGTAAAGAATAAGCATCAATATGCAAAAAGTGTGTTATTTAGCCGATCTCGTTGCTAATCAACCATTGAAACACGTGGGAAATATCATTCCAAAGGCTAAACGTTTCAAGTTTGCAACGAAATGCACGTTGGAAAGATGTTCCGGGAGAGTTTTGTTTTCAGTGATACTGCTGTCGATGAGGTAATATTGTGTCTGATACTGCAGTCGATGTAACTTGGTACGGATGTCGACGATTCAAGAGGATTGCAGTGCATTTATAAAGCGGAACAAAATCATTATCACTTTATTTCCGTACAGTATAGGACCATTCGTCGAAATTATCAGAGTCGCACCGTGACAAAACCAACAATGTGACATTTGCGCCCAGCGAAGACACAGATCCGCCTGGGCATCCGTCCAGTTTTATCAGAGTATTATCTGCCCGCAAGGAAGGGCGTAGGTTCTTAGCTATACACTTAGCACACAGCAAAGACTCTGATTAGACTGGGCCAATGTCCAGGCTGATCTAGGACTTCGCTGGGCGCAAATGTCACATTATCGGCTTCGTGACTGTGTAGGTCATTATTTTATTAATAAGTACATGAAGATTTGTGAGTAAAAATGGTCAAGGTCATTATTTGACCTTTGACCCAGGTCTCTCATATTTCGACAATTTAAACTGTAGTGTTAATGAGTACATAAAGATTTGTGAGTACAAAAGGTCAAGGTCATTCTTTGACCTTTTACGCAGGACTCTCATATTTTGACAATTTAAAACATCTCCTGAAAAGCCACTGGGCCAATTGTCACCATGTTTCATACAGAGCCTTGAGAAGTTGAGGGAACGAAAATTTGTTCAGCGCGTCCAGATCACATGACCAACATTGCCACCATAAGGTAAAAACCTTTACAAGTCTTCTTCTCCTGAACCAATTGACCAATGTCCTTGAACTTTGGTATGTAGCGTTGGGTACTCGAGTAAAACAAAGATTGTTCAAATGATGACCTTGAGTTGACCTTGACCTTTTTTACGCCAAGATCAAATATAAGAATATGCTAGAACACTAGATTTAATGGAAAGTTTTGAAGATTTTGGTCCAAGATTGTTCGGTCCATCTTTCATGTAAGACCATCGGGAAAAGAGGGTTGGTGGGTGGGCCAATGTACAGATAGATCTACTACAAAATTAAAAATAGTGCTCCTTTATAAGCACTGCTTCACAAGACATCCTTCAGTAGCGCAGCGGCAATAGGGCTACTTCACAAGACAGCTTCTGATAGTAGCGCAGCAGCAATAGCATTACTTCAGAAGACAGCCCCTGATATAATCGCAGCGGCAATAGCGCTAATTCAAAATACTTCCCCTTTTAGTAGCGCAGCGGCAATAGCGCTACTTCAGAAGACATTCCCTTACAGTAGCGCAGCGGCATTTGCGCTACTTCAAAAAACATTCCCTTAAAGTAGCGCAGCGGCAATAGCGCTACTTCAGTAGACATTCCCTTATAGCAGCGCAGCGGCATTAGCGCTACTACAGGAGACAGCCCATTTTAGTAGCGCAGTGGCAATAGCGCTATTTCAAAAGACTTCCCTTTTTAGTAGCGCAGCGGCAATAGCGCTACTTCAGAAGACATTCCCTTATAGTAGCGCAGCGGCATTAGCGCTACTACAGGAGACAGCCCATTTTAGTAGCGCAGCGGCAATAGCGCTATTTCAAAAGACTTCCCCTTTTAGTAGCGCAGCGGCAATAGCGCTACTTCAGAAGACATCTCCTTATAATAGCGCAGCAGCAATAGCGCTACTTCAGAAGACATTCCCTTTTAGTAGCGCTGCGCCTTTAGCGCTACTACAGAAGACAGCCCCTTTTAGACGCGCAGCGGCAACAGCGCTACTTCAGAACACTTCCCCTTGTAGTAGAGCAGCGGCAATAGCGCTACTTCAGGAGACATTCCCTTATAGTAGTGCAGTGGCATTAGCGCTACTGCAGGAGACAGCCCCTTTTAGTGGCGCAGCGGAACTAGCGCTAGATAAGTACAGAAGACATCATCTTTAATAAAGCAGTGGAACTGTGCGACTTTATAAGTCATCACCTTTCAGTAGCTCAGCATTTTATTCATCCCTTAGTCTTCAGTCATAACTCAGTTGCCAAAATTTAAAATTTATGTTATATTTATGGTAATACTTTAGACTTTTTTGACCAGACATTATCAGACCTACTCCCTACAGGGTCAGTGCAATCAGGTGGAAAAAAGTAGATCCTGGGAACTGGGAAGGGTCACAAGCAGTGCCCAGGTTGAGCTGAACCAGGCATATTGTCACCTTAAAAAATGGCCTGAGAATGTCACAACAATGCTTATTCAGTGTTACTGCACCTTAATTTCTGGAAGCAATGAATCCAAATCTTCCTGACACATGACAACCATTTACAACAAGATCCTTATGCAAGGGCATGAAGGGCCCGGGATCGCAGGGCCAAAGGCCCCTCGGTCAAGGCTATTTTGGCGTTGCTGTTCATTACTGAGCAATCTTGGCGGTGGCCCTTTACTATCAAGCATGATCGAATCAGCTCTTTACTGATGACACCGGACACTAGGCAAGCACCACGGCCGAAGGCCGCTGGGACAAAACTCCCTACAGGGTCAGTGTACTAGATGAAGTCAAGCTGATCCTGGGAACTGATAAGGGTCACAAACAATGCCCAGGTTGAGCTGCTGTACTAAAGGGCGAAGTCCTCTTAAGAGACACCAATGCCACTGCGCCACTAAAGGGGGGAAATCTTTTTAAAGGGCGCTAATGCCGCTGCGCTACTAGAGGGTGAAGTCTCCTGAAGTGGCAATAATGCCGCGGCGCTGCTACTAGGGGAAGTCTTTTCAAGTGGCGCTAATTTCGCTGCGCTACTACAGGTTGAAGTCTCCTGAAGTGCCGCTAATGCCGCTGCGCTGCTACAAGGGGAAGTCTCCTGAAGTGGCGCTCATGCCGCTGTGCTACTAGAGGGTGAAGTCTCCTGAAGTGGCGCTGATGCCGCTGCGCTACTACAGGGAGAAGTCTTCATAAGTGGGGCTAATGCCGCTGCGCTACTAGAGGGTGAAGTCTCCTGAAGTGGCGCTAATGCCGCTGCGCTACAACAGGGGGAAGTCTTCTTAAAGTGCGCTAATGCCGCTGCGCTACTAGAGGGTGAAGACTTCCTTTAGTGGCGCTTAGGCCGCTGCGCAACTAGAAGGTGAAGGTCCGGCCACATACTTTCGTTTCTCCTTCCGCTGATTCAAGAAGGGCAGTTGTCAGTTACTGGCGAAAGTATGTGCATTTTGTACTGGTTAACCGCTTAGGAGGTCTTAGCCTGCCCAGGAATAGTGTGATTAGGGTAACTGACCGTCCCGACATGGCCATAGCTGTGTACCGTGGACGTAAAACAATAAAACAACAACTCTCATATTTTGACAGTGTAAAACTGCCAGGTCTGTTCAAATGATGACCCTAGTTTGACCTTTTTACTCAGGTGAGCGATTCAGGGCCTCGCGGCCCTCTTGTTATCATCATGTTAGGTGTAAATCTGGGGTTACGTTCCCGTGATGGTCAATAGTTTTCGAAGTTCTTCTTAATATGTAACCAAGGAAGAGAAAATGGAAAGAATAGTGCTTTTGTTTACCTTGATAATTGAAAAATAACCAATTCCGAGTTACTGTTGTTTTGGTGGTGTGGGAGTAGGTGGGGAGGGGTTGCCCTTTTTTTTTAGTCTACTACGCCTAGTCAGTGATTACAAGTTTAAACTTGAAAGCAGATCTGGGCAAGGACTGCATTTTTTTAATTCTATAGTTGATTATAGAAAGTGTTTAGTTTTTAAATCAGTCGATGACTGCATTTTTCAAAATTGAATGTTGCAAAAATGGACGTTTTTCACAAGAAGATAATTGTTCAAGGTTGGTTCGATTCTACCAGGTCGCATGCCGTCAATGGAAACTCATTCTGACATGTTTTCACAAAACGGATTTAGATGATCATCAATATTTGTGAACGCATCATTCTTAAAAACAAATGCACGTTTATTACGCATGTGATGATAATAAATTCTGCTGAAAGTCATCTTGAACAGGCTTAAACCACAAGCCGAAGAGAAAATCGCTGAAGAACAGGCTGGGTTCCGAGCCGGAAGGAGCACCACAGAACAGATCTTCAACCTTAGAATCCTGTATGAAAAGTATCTCAAACATCAGCAGAATCGGTACCGTCTTCATTAGTTTCAAAAAAGCCTTTGGACAGGGTATGGCATGCAGCCTTATGGGCCACCATGCGGAAGTACAATATCAGTGCAAATATAGTTCGCACCATTGAGCAGCTATACGACATTGCTGCAAGTGCAGTCCTGATGGACGGCAGCACAGGAGAATGGTTCAGAACAACAGTTGGAGAAAGACAATGATGTCTTCTGTCACCCATCCTCTTCAACATTTTTCTCGAACGGATCATGTCTGATGATCTGGAAGAAAATGGTGGAAAGATTAGCATAGGCGGCAGAAACATTACCAATCTGCGGTTTGCCGATGACATAGACGCTCTAGCTGAGGAAAAGCAGGAACTAGAAGCCCTAGTTGAAAGTCTCGACAAAACCTGCACAAGATATAAGATGGAGATCAGTGCTAAGAAGACCAAACTGGTAACAAATAGTGCAGATGGCATTCAGAGGGAGATCAAGGTAAAATGGCAGAAGCTGGGTACTGTAACAAGCTTCAAATACCTTGGAGCAATTGTCTCAGATGATGGCTCAAAACAGGAGGTTCTCTCAAGGATTGCACAAGCCACTTCAGCTCTTACCAAGCTGAAACCAAATTAGATAGAGAACAACACATGTCTTGGCTCCCTTGTCATTCCCATATTTCTGTATGCCTGTGAATCGTGGACCTTGACAGCAGAGTCAGAGAAATGAATGCAGGCCTTTGAGATTAGTTGCTACCGAAGGTTACTAAACATTTCGTACAAGGACCATACAACCAATGAGGAGGTTCGCAGGAAGATCCAAGCAGCTATTGGAGAATATGATGAACTCCTGACGCTGGTCAAGAAACGAAAACTAAGGTTGTTTGGCCACGTCTCAAGGTCTTCTGGTTTAGCAAAGACGATTGTAAAGGGTACAATGAAAGGAAAATGAAGAAGAGGTAGACAGAAGAAGAAATGGGAAGAAATTTCTAAAGTATGGACAGGGATAGATTTTGCCAGCTCAACTAGGGCAGCTGAAAACAGGACAATGTGGAAAGGGATTGTTTCGAAATCATCCGTGGTGCCCCAACGACCTAGTAAGGTTATGGGATAGAATAGAATAGAATAGAATAGATGATAATAAATGCGGAACGTTTGCCAGCAAACAAAAGCATATCAATACATGACAAACCTACTTTTCGCATATTGTAATAACAAAGGTACAGATCAGCCTGTGCATGCGCATCCGCGCAGTCAGGACAGCATCGTTGTTCATAGCCTCGATAGTAGCCTACAATCATGGGATTGAAGGATAACGAATATTTTGAAAAGTTTCATAACGAAACTTTTGAAAAGTTTCATAGCGAAACTTTTGTAAAGTTTCATAACGAAACTTTTAAAAGGTTCGTCATCCTTCATTTCAGATTTCAAGCCTCCAGAAAGCTTATGAAGTTGGGCAGGCGGTCGGTGGTTGGTGCCAACGGACACAGATTTGTGAGAAGTTCGTTTATGTTCCATGTGATTTTGAATCACAATTGATTGTGAAAACTAAAAAAAAATAACATCAGTTGTCTTTGTTAAACTGATAATATCTCATCAGAGAGAGAGAGAGAGAGAGAGAGAGAGAGAGGGAGAGAGAGACGGAGAGAGAGAATAAGAAAGAGAAAGAGAGAGAGAGATCGTATGCAGTTGAGCCAATCGGGCAAAATGAAACTATCCTACGAGTAGATATGACCAGAAGGATCTGGGCAAGCCGTGTAGAATCATATCAGATCTTCTTCAAACGAAAGTATTCGAGCCGCTGCAGGACAAAAAAAGCAAATTGATGTTGGGCCAGATAACGACTTAGATCAGATTCGTCCAGTTTGATAAGAGTGTTCATTGCGCTCGATGGATTGATTTGATCTAAACTTCCTTCATGCAGTCTCCGAAGAATCTAATCATACTGGGCTGATGACCAAGTTGATCTGAGTCTTCGCTGTGCGAAACATAAAATACGTTGCAAACGCTGTACATTTTATTTGCTAAATGTAAAATGGAATGCCCAGAGACTGAGAGAGTGCCGCAATCAAATGACGTAGCCTATCACAGGCATCAAGAAGAAGAGAAACCCCCTCCGAACAAAATCCACAAAATAACAAGTAATCAATATCACAACAATTAGCTCTTTCTTCCCCAGCCGAGGTTGTAAATCTGCTAAAGTTTACATTTAAACGTGATAACAACAGCTTCGGCAATACAAAATACGATATAAATCACCTACTCCAAGTGATATTAACTACGTATTACACCAGAACCGTCGCCTAGGAACGCCTTTAAACGCTTACTTTTATTTTCATTACTCCTGTGCTTCATATATACAGAGGGACTGTATTGTGCGGCTTGTTCTTATACTATAGTCTGTTGAGTGACTTTTTGTACAGACTCAACCAAAAAATCCCATAAAATGCGTTGGTTTTGACTTAAATCTACAACATGCCATCTCCAATCACTATCGACAGCCGTACCGTGCAAATATTTTTACAATCGACAGCCGTATCATTGGTCATCGACAGCCGTATTGTAACTTTTTTAAATCGTTCATAACATCTAGCAGAAACAATAAATGAGGCTAATGATATTAGTTCGCCAGAGCTCCTTTGCAAAGCAAACTGTCCAGGCAGTTTTATTTGTCTCTGACAATTGTAAATGCTGAAATTTTGCAAATAAACGAAGAAAATGGAAGTTTTTGATACCAAGTACATTTTCGTAAAGATCTTTGTGTCACAACGCTTACCAAGAAATCAGATATAAAGTTTAACACCTCTTTGACGATCGGCGGTGATTAAAATGTTTCTTTTTTCATTTTTCGAAGCTCAGAAGGCACCCGAACTTGGATACTAACACCATCGACAGCCGTACTGCTCGGTCGAAAGCCGTAATTCTCGGTCGACAGCCAAATACGCAGTACCGGCTCGGTCGACAGCATAGGTAGAAGCATTGGTATTACCCCCGTGATAATTCTTTTTTCCTAGCCTTAAACGAATTGTTTGAACACATATATACCATAAATTAACTTCGTAAGTCAAGAACTTCAGAAGTTGGAAATATGCAAAATCCAAGCAAGGGGCATAACTCAATCGTATTTTGTTACCCAAAATGAAAAGAATTTTCACCCAAACCTGTTTCTAACTATCATTTTTCTAGCTCAAATACTTCTAGAGATATTAGTAACAAGATTTCCGTCTAATTTTGACAAAAGGCAGATAACTCAAGGCACAGTTATTTTTGTGCAATATAGTTCAGTCATTTGATCAGTTCTTGGTAAATCGTTATAAGTATGATTTAAGGGGAAAAGGGAGATAATTGAAATTCTAGTCTAAGAAAAGTTATGGTTCCTTGATACTTCATTATCTTGAACGATCTTTATCTTTGTATGCGGTTTGAAGAAACTTTTTGAGATATGGTGCAGATGAAAAAATTCACAAACGGAGATAACACAAACAAGAGGACCATGATGGTCCGATTTTGCTTCCCTATTACATCTACTCCTACCAATTAAGTGCCTGGCCAATACTGGCATAGCCGCAAGGTGAAGAACCTTAAATTATTCGTGCTGGGAGCTTCGTATATACATTTAAAATCAGTTAAAAACATGTTGTTTACAATCACGGTCTTAGGAAACTAGCACCGAGAAGGAGCTTGAAATCATCCAAAGTTAATAACTTGGTTTTAAAATGGATTGGCAAAACTGATGTAAACTATGGAAAGGGCAATTTATTGCAGCAATGATTTTTCCCAAATCTACTCAACCCATAAAAGGTCTGTTTACAACCCGACCGGAATAATTTTAGCTCTTATATATAGGGATGTGCCCCATATGATTCCTGCAAAGTATTAGCCAAATCGATATTGTGAATCTGGAGAAAAAATCGTTTAAATGTGTTTTACCATATACTGGCATGACGGCCATCTCAAATTTTAAATCATGACCATTTAAGCTATTTTTGTACAGCTACCATATAAATGCTACATATAGAATTTGATTAAAATTGGCTGCCTAGTTTCAAAGGCAATTTCATTTGAATGTTTTATGAATGGTTTCCATGACAACCAAATTTGCCATGTTATTTTCATAAAAACTTCATATATCTTTTCAGTAAGTTGTCTTCAATAATCCTATGAAACATTAGCTACATAACTCAAAGTGTCCATGTGTCTGAAATTTTACGTCATTTTCAGAAACTTACACCACACACTCAACGTCTGTTTACGATCCGACCGCAATGAGTTTGTCTATTTTATATAAGAAGCTGCCCCGTATGTTTCCTGCAAAATATCAACCAAATCAGTCCAGCGGTTCTGGAGAAGAAGTCGTTTGAATGTTCTAAACCATATATGGGCATGACGGCCGTCTTGAATTTCGAATCATGATCATTCTAGCCAGTTTATCTACAACCACTATATCAATGCCAAATATGAAATTTGATTAAAATCGGCAGCCTTATTTTTCCATGAACGGGTGCCATGGCAACCCAAGTTGCCATGTAATTTTCTCAAAAACTTCATATATGTTATCAGTGTATTATCTTCAATGATCCTATGAAAAATAAGCTAACTAGAGCTAAGGGTCCATATAGCTAACATTTTACGTCATTTTCCCAATTTTACCCCACCCACTAAAGGTCAGTTTACGATCCGACCGGATTATTTTAGCTACATAGGCAGGTGCCTCATATGCTCCCTGCAATATATCAACCATATATCAACCAAATCGGTTAAATTGTTCTGGAAAATAAGTCGTTTGAATGGGCTTAGTCGTATATGGGCATAATTGTCGTTTTGAATTTCGAATCATGACTATTTTAGCTATTTTTCGTTCCTCCAACCCAAAAATACTCCCTATTAAATTTGGTTTAGATCGACCCTGCAGCTTTGGAGAAGAAGTCGTTTGAGAGTGTGGTCGGACGACGGAAGGACGGACCACGGAGGCTGTTTTGTAAGCAAGGCAGAGTTATGGTACTTGTGCACTACATTTTCTGTTAATGTCCTCTATCATTATGTGAAGTTTAAGGTGGTGATAATCACTGATTTGGGGCAAAGACAAAAATCTGCATAAAACACTCAAAAAACTGATCTTTCTAAAACTTAGCATATGCCTTCTTTATGTTGTTTCTGACAATTAAGACTCCCAAAATGCAGCATTTGTTAATGTTAAAAAGTGTTTTTAAAAGGAAAGATCAAAGGGTAAGTTTGTGCGCAATAATCTGAAAAAATAATATTGTCATTGTAAATATACTTAGTGCTGAGAGTTCCTTGTTGCATAATGGAGAGCAAGCTAGCAATTATTTTTTCAAACTCTTTCACACATTATCAGGCTTAGCAGATGAAAAAAGATGCGGTCTGTGTCCAAAATTTTTTGTCAAAACACACAAGTGAGACAGGTGAGACTATTTTAACAAGGTTGAACAATTTCATCTACACACCATTGATCATGTAAGTAATGTGTTATTTATACTGGAGGTGTTAGATAGGTATGCTTGCCTACCCTATATTTAATGAATGCATCCAGTGTACATTACCTTGTACATGGTTGAACATTTGAGAAAAAGCTACCGTTTTCATCTGGTCTACATTACAATTTGAGAAAGAGTTAGAATAAATAATTGCTAGTACGCTCTTCATTATGCAATAATGCACCTTCAGTACTACGTAAATTTTCAATAACGATGTTATTGCGCAGAAAATTGCCCTTTGATCTTTCCTTATAAAACACCTTTTTAAGCAGCATGTACGTCTATTTTGTATGCTAAACTGTAAAGAACAACAAAAATAAGAAGTCTGCTAACTTTCAGGGAGATATCTTACTTTTTTATGGTTTTATGCAGATTTTTACATTTACCATAATCACAACCTTAAGATAATCCCTTTAAAAAATTATGAGTACGTGAACTGACAAAAAAAAATGAAATTGCAGATAAATATGAAATGAAAAGTAATGTTATTGTTCTTGTACAACGCACTTCTTCAATTGTCTTTACCATGATGTTTACATCCTATTAGAGAAAAATAACCTAAATTTTATGCCTAACTGATAATCAGACCAGATAAATAAATTACAAGTGATAAGACGAGTCAGCAGATCTTTCCCAAATAGGTGGCAACTCAGCTATCTTTACTGAACTAAATAATTTAGACCAACAGAAGGGTTACAACAGACTGAGTAAATTATACGAAAAACATTTAACAACTATTTTTACCTATTTTCTATTTTTATTATAGAAAGGTTAGAATGAGAACATAAAACAGTAAACAGCACCGATCATAAAACAAATGAAACCTGATTCACGGTATTAATGCAGCGCTTAAAGAACGCTCTCATAAAATACTCTAAAAATCGCATATCCATTGGTAAAGTTTTGTCTACTTTTATTCTAAACACACTCAGTGTGTTTGAAGACATCTTTTTGAAGTATCACACGAGAATAAGTTTGCAGTACAACTGGAACTATTTTTTTTTTATAAAGGCTGTAGCCAGGGAGTACTGTTTTGCCGGTTCCCGTGCCATTACAAAATTGTTATATTACAAAACGCATGAATTTTAACGTAGAAATCCGTTCAAAACGCCTAAACAACATAACTTTTAACGAGGATTTCGATTTTCTACTTTTTATCAAGATACGGATTTGGGATATTTATGTTTTACTTTTAACTAGAGACAATCGGTTAACAGCGTTATCTTCACCACCTGGGGCACTGCTGCGAAATTACATATATCTGTATCATTTATTGGTATACCGGAGGATTATACAACCGGTTCCATTGTCACCCGACGTAGGCGGAAGGGGACTATAGAAATGACCCTCGTCCGTCCGTGTGTCAGTCCGTCCGTCCGTCCATCCGTCCGTCCTTCCGTCCGTCCGAAATCTTGTCCCCGCAACTCCTCCTACGTCTTTCATCGGATTGATTTGAAATTTTACAGATTGTATTCTTATGATATGAAGATGTGCATGTGGTTTTTGATTTTTGTTTCGGCCATTTTTGATGGAGTTACGGCCCTTGCTGACTCAGACCTTGTCCCCGCAACTTCTTCCACATCTTTTATCAGATTGACTTGAAATTTTGCAGAATGTTTCATCATGATCTGAAGATATGCATGTGATTTTGGAATTTCAATTGCCCTATATTTTACAAAGTTATGGCCCTTTGTCGTTTTTGGCATTTTCTGTCCATCCGAAATCTTGTCCCCGCAACTCCTCCTACATCTTTCATCGGATTGATTTGAAATTTTACAGATTGTATTCTTATGATATGAAGATGTGCATATGGTTTTTGATTTTTGTTTCGGCCATTTTTGATGGAGTTACGGCCCTTGCTGACTCAGACCTTGTCCCCGCAACTCCTGCCACATCTTTTATCAGATCAACTTGAAATTGTGCAGAATGTGTCATCATGATCTGAAGATGTGCATGTGATTTTGGAATTTCAATTGCCCAATATTTTACAAAGTTATGGCCCTTTGTCGTTTATGGCAAGTTCCACAGTAAAACGTTCGCAAGTGTCACCTCCGGTTAACTATGTATATTCAAAGGCGGTTACGGTACTAAAAAGAGCTGTTACGAAACGAAAAAAAGTCGGAGTTACCAAACGACCTGATGACCAGGTCGTTTGATAACTATAACTCTTTTTCGTTTCGTAACAGCTCCTTTTCGTTTGGTTACATCCATGTAAACATATTTAACCAGGTGTGAGTGTATGTAAGTTTGGGGTTCAGACCCACTTATACATAGTAATCATGCTTTTGAGATGGGACGTCGTTCCCAAAATATATAAAAGAAGAAATGGATCGAACATGTGACCCTTATATTGCTATTTTGCTAGGTGATTGCATGGTGAATGAGCTCACGGCTTCTTCAGCTTGGAGAGCGCTGGTGAATGTAACGTTTTAATGTCTTTCAACAATATTTATGATGTATCATAACGTCTTTCACCTGTGTGTGGCAGAGAACTTAATGCTTTTTCTTAGGCTGATGTTAGTACTGCATTGATTTCTCATTCGTATAAAATTGCAAGTGCAGGAATAGTAGGCAAGCGGTTTCGGTGAGCTATTTCAATCACTTAAAAGATACGCGCGTATGTAGAGACCAGTTCAGATACAGCAAAATGTGTGCATCAAATGAGACAATACGTAATGCCGCACGGATCAAGTAGTGCCCATCTGCAAGCATGAGGCAAAATATGTTACTTACAACAATAAAAAATAGGAGTGGAATTGGTAAGAGACAGTAGGGTATAGATTTTCTTTGGTTTAAAACTGCGTTGGTTGTTTCTGGCGAACCGTGTTCTTTATACCTGGCCTAAAATGTAAACCGTGGCAAGTTGTTGCCAGAAGAAAAGACAGTACCTAACTTCAAATGCTTATAATTTCATTCTACAAAGTAATTTATGATTTATTACAATTGGCATGTTTTCTGTAATCCATGGTAGCATTGAAACTATCGGAATCCCCAAGTTTGTACATTTGGTAAACCGTTCACGGCCCTCTGAAATAAAATATTTATTATTTCTTTGCTTCCTCGCTGACATTTCAAAGTTTCTTGTCGCTTTGTTGATTGTGCTAGAACCCTGGATTTCTCCATGACATGTAGAAAACTCCCACTTTTCTTAATATGGAAACCAGAAATTTCGATTCAGTCTAATTAAGGAGAAAATAAGGAAAAACGGCTACTCACACCTGTTTTCCGCCTTACATGTTAAACTGCGTCAGTTGTCTTCTGTCGCGGTCGTTGTCTCGGGATAACCCGTGTGCATGTAGAAAACGAATAATAAATAAACAAATACATAAAATTAAATAAATTCTATAAACCTTAATGAATGAATAAACAAATAAATAGTAATGAAACGAACCTCCCTCAAAACATATTTCGTGAAAACAGAGACAATTTTTCTTACAAAGAACAGCAACCAATTACGTGACAGTATAATATGCTGAGAGGATTAAAAATAAAACTTCCACTTCAAATTGCTGGCTGCTAATCGATTGGCTCATGAATGTGTATAATATTTTGCCAAAAGAACTCTCGAAACTTATCAGATTTAAAGCTGTAATATTTTAAAGGATGTCAGCAAAAGAGCTCTTGAATGAACTCCTTAAGATTTTAATTCTCCTTCACTGCAGCTGATGTTGTGCCGTGTGGCGGCCATAAAACGTCTCCCCGTACATCATCAATAGTGCATATTTTATTTTATTTTCGTCCATTGAGATCGGAGGATATATTCTGAGAAATCAGAAATTTTAAATTGGTTTAAACTCTTATTCTAAATCATTTTACTTTACATTATATTGTCCCCTTTTGATACTACTCAGTCTTTGAATCGACTGCCCAATTAAAATTAAGAATTTCAGTATGATTTTCTCTGGTTTCGTCACCAAATATTGTCAGGGTCACTGATGAGGCTTTATTAGCCAAACCTACGTAGCCTGGTCCATGTTTCCTCTTCTGAATGTATTCTCTGCTCTTGAAGGAACTCTTTAAGATTTTAATTGTTATTAGTTAGGTAGTTCCTTGCATACTGTATAAGTCTGAGTTCTGTAACCCCCCTCCTGGTGCCATTGGTCGGCTCTAGTCTTTAATTATGTGGGATATTTTGATAAATTACTTCATATCTAATGCGAATTATTAAATAACAAATAATTGAATAAATAAACTAAGTAGCCGCATTGTCAATGTTTAAATGCTCAACGAGTTCGGACTTATGATTTGGGTACTTTGACCACTTTCATGTACACACCCCATTAGTATGTAGTTTGCCAGGGCAAATACTGATAAACGACTAAGATAAAAAAAAAAAGCAAGATCTGCCCACCTACAGGAAAGTTCACCTGACAGCGCCTATTAGTAACACGTTGGATCAGACTGAAATCATTTAGAAAGGAACATGTAGGGAATTTAAAACACTTAATCTACAGGGTACTGTCCGCGCCGAAGAAATAGATAATGCAAAATGCACTTTTAAAAAGCTAATAACATGACAAAATGAAATATTTTGTCATTATACGTATAACGTATGGATATGCTACTGTTGTTTCTATTCTCATAACGACGTTGCAAGAGGATAAAATTTAATTTCCCTTCGTCAAGAAAGCAACAATACATCTGGCTAACTTTGCAGTGACTCTAGACTTTGTTTCAGCCACAGCTAGGACCATTTCCTATACATTAAGTTTTTTTTATTGTTTTAATTATGTTCCTGTAGGTAATACGAATGCCTCTATCTGATTCCACTTTCTGTGACATTTCACCTGAATTTACGTGGTTTGCCTAAAACCCATTGTATAGATTGTATGCAACGTACCACCTGAGTGCATCAAACATGCATAATAACTTTAACTGAGTCTAAAGTGCGTGTATTTGCAATAACTACTGAGATGAAATAATCATCGAAAAAAATACAGAAATGTTACAAATGATAACGATCTTAGGTGTCTGGCACTGATAATCATAATCGTGTTAGCATGCATAGAAACACATACTGCATGAGTCATATAGGAACTTACCGTCTGCTAGTGTTTGTAAATATTGCAATGCATTGCATCATCGACAGCTTACTGCACTTTCTGTAGGAGTGGCGATGGGTTGGACTTGCTTATGAAAATGTGAATGCACAATATGACTTTGCAACAAGATTTGCAATTGGATAATGATATTACAATGGCAGGTATTTGAACAGCGTAAATTAGATTAGCGGATATTTGGCACGTTTTAATTGCTTTATGATTTATCACCTAGTCCTAATTACCTTTCGGTAGTTCTTTGATCTACAACTTAAATAAGTCTGAAATTACTATAAATACTTACAGTTAAACTTCTTGCAAAGAGGTAGCTTGAAATAAAACTATCCAGGGATATATAGATTTCAAAGGCTTTAGTATAGGTGTACACTAGGTTCAAAAGATATTTTCTAAGATATAGTTCACCATGAAAACCAATTTCGAAGTAACTAGATAAGCCATGATCAGGAACTAATACAACAATATCCAATATCCTGCCCTCAGAACCAAAAGGGAAAGAAGCACATGTACGCACACTGACAGCTTTCCACAGAAGGCCCTGGGGTACACCGAATTAACAGCTCTTTCCCAGACGGGTGGTCATTCAGCTACCCCACTTGAAAACAGGTGACGACAAAACAAACAAGATAGAGGAAATAACGGAAGACGTGCCGCCTTTGAATAGTCAGTTATAAATTACTGAATTTATTGGACGGACCTTAATGCTCATCCATGACTTCTGCAATGGTTCAACTCAACTAAAAAAATCCACTAACAGATAAACGAAAGTACAAATATGGAAAACAAGAACAAATTATACCTAACACCAATTATTACTTATTTTCTAATTAGCAAACGAAAATAAAATTAAGTAAGAAAACGAAAAAGCAAAATGGGCAGCTAAACAGGTGTCCACATTGTTAGAAGACCACAGACAAGCGGTTGAAAGAACAAGTAACAGTGAGGAACCACAACACAACCACTGCATTGGAACAATCAGTTTGAAACTGCTAGGGAAATTTAACCGGCACTACTGGATATATACTCTCGCCTTTAGCCTCTGCTGTGGTTCAAAACTTTTATTAGTAGCTAGGTCAGTGAGAAGGTTTTTCATATTCATGAATGGAATAAATCATCACGGGAAACAAAACGAAACAAACAAACAAAAAACTGTGAAGACGTAGGGATGTGCGCTGGACAGAAACAATGTGCTGCGACATCTGCAGATCCCTGGATCAAATAATACCACTGAAATAGTTAAACCCTGACTGGCACAAAAACATACAAAAGCATAAACGCTTCTGTAAACAAGCCATTTACCTTTGCATGACCCTACTTAATTATAATAAAAAATACAAGTCCGCCAACAACAACCAGTTTGAATCTTTTGAAAATTAATATAATTAGAGGAGTTTGGAAAGATATTTCGCTAACAAACAATTTTGTTTCCAAATTTGATTAAGCAGCTGCATGCAGAGACCAGCACTCAACGAAACATTCTTCTTTCTTCTAATGAAAAATCAAAATGATGATTAAATTTTTGTGCCTGGAGACACACATGCTTTATAGCTGCACGCGACGTCAACCTTTGTAAAACTTGAACTATAGTAATTTGTTTGTGAACTTTCACAGGTTCAAAATTGCGCAATTTAGGTCCTGACTCTTAAAGTGACTATGAATATCTAATTCGCGAGTTTTAATTTTTGCGATCAACATTATTTTTTTTTGTTTTTCAATCAATATATTAACTCACCATCAAATTGGTCATGTTTAAGGAGCGATTTTATTCACGTATTAAATTAAGAAACCAGTTCATAGTGGCGTCAATAAAATGTTGAAAGAAAGAAAAAACAAGCTTTCCTCAATTTGTTTCTTCTCAGTACTTAATCTTGATTTTAGTCTTGGGCTTTTTGTACATTAAGTATAGCTGGATGCCATCTGGCGGGAAAGAGCTGACCTCTTAGCTTTTCGCTTGTTTTTGTCTCGCCTGCGAAGCAGAAGCGAGACATAGGTATTACTTTTCCGATGTCGTCGGCGGCGTCGGCTGCGTAAACTTTCATCGGGGTTTTGCGTTTATGTCAGTTTCGCAAAGCGCTGACAGGCGAGGCACCGCATTCCGCGCAATTCTTGTGCTTTTATATCTTTATATTGGAGCCGTTACACGACAAAACCAACAAAGTGACACTGCGTCACGCAAAGACTCAGATCAGCCTGGACATTTACACAGTCTGATCAAAGTTTTTGTTTGTGCTTAAAGGGTTGTTTAGGGTCTAAGCTAGCTCCATGCGCATAGCGAAGACTCGGATCAGACTGGGCATCCCACAGCGAAGACTCTGATCAGACTGGCGGATGCCTAGTCTGATCCGAGTCTTCGCTTGGCGCACATGTCACTTTGTTGGTTTTGCAGTGTCGCGGCTCATCTTATGTTTTTCTTTCCCACTTGGTGCTAAGCGCAGGATGTCGTGCTAAATGATTGTGCCGGTTCCTTTTTATTTATTTTAATCCATTTATGCCCAGTGAACTATTCTATCCTTATCAAATGGATTGGTCCGCTTGTCATTTAAGGGGTGTCTAGTTTGGTTTATTTTTATCATTTTATTTCATTTTAAGGAGAAATACCCATTTGTCTTATATTTATAGTGTAGACGCTGATCAGAAACCGCGTTTTTCGGCGTCTGATCTGGGTCTGCTCTCTTCGCCTATGTCCTTTTTTATGCGACGCTAGGCATTTTCGGTTAAAATTCGTCAAGAAAGCAAATTCTAGTACTGTAGGATAAATCGGAAATTTTGCATTGAGAAAGTATTGCTATCGTTCATAAGTACTTGACAGAAAAAATAAAAAGCCTCTTTCTCTCGTCGTAAATTTCATCAAAATATTCCAAAACAGGCTAGAAATAAAGTATTTTACACAAGCATTCCAAATCTCTAATGGCAGCAAACGCAATTATACTTACGCCAGTTCTATTATCTGTTACTAAGTAATTTCCAGAAGTTCAGTTCTGCGGTGTGAGACAGTCTTGTTATCGGTAACTTTTGAGCCGCGACACGAGAAAACCAACAATGTGGTTGTGCGCCCAGCTCAGACTCAGATCAGCCTGGGTATTCGCCCAGTTTGATCAGACTCTTTGCTTGACGCTTAAATGGTAGCTTAGGGTCTAAGATACCTTCATGCGGACAGCGAAGACTCTGATCAGACTAGACAAATCCCCAGGCTGATTTGAGTCTGCCCTGGGCGCATAATCACTTCGTTTTGTCGTGTCGCGGCTCAATTTTTTCTCAGATGTTGATAGTGTAAAGTCAGTTATTAGGATAGAAAACGATGACGCACTGAAAAGAAAAACACTTGAATCGGTCTCAGTGGATTTGAGGGGAAAAGCGCGATGAAGTTTACGGAATTGAGTCTGCAACAATAAACTATCTTGTTTTCTAATCTTCATGATTCCATGATTTCGTTTGTTTAAAACACATGAGAATAACACACATTAGGTTGTAATTGTATTTGCATCTAGTAATGTAATTGTTCAAAATAATGGGAAGATGACGCCTAAGGTAATGTTGGAAATCCAGATCAACTTGCTGCAAAGGCAGCAGTCTGATCTGATTATGGGTATTATTATCAAATGTGTGGATTAAATAAAGTAAACATTACCCGATTCATGCCCAGCGTCTCATTAATGAAAAACAGGCAAACATAAATGATCACGGTATCGACTGTTTTTTAAATATATAAGGATGTCTGTAAAAGAATCAAGTGAAAATTTACCAGACACCCCTAAAATGATAAATGGACTCATCCATTTCATATCATAAGGGTAGAAGTGTCCATTCGTTCAAAGTGGGTTAACTGTCGCAAACCAGTATATCCAGCATTCGCAGACATCAGGTATATGTAAGAGATGACTACGATTCTGACAACAAAAGAGCCTATGGATCCACCAAGACACATCAGTTTCCACGGCTCGCAGAAGACAACATGCATTGGCACTATGAAAGAGATATCTGAAGCAGCGAGAACTGCATAACCCATATTTATCCAATAGAGAAGAACCCAAACTGCTTATGTTTTAGCGGATTTAATTTCCACTAGGCTTTTGTAAAAACATAACATTGATATTGTTTCTGTTTACTGTCAGACCGTCTTCCACAAACTGTATCATTTATATGTACGTCCGCACTGGAGTTGAATCTATTAACGTTGATAGAGCAATTTTTTTTTTCAGACTTTGAAGAGATCTAATATGGGCGTGGACACGAACCATAAACATTGTGCTGGGATATTGATGAATTCTGAGTGAACGAAGTGGACTGGAAAGGATTTAAAAAAAAATGCTACACTGCTTTAATCTGGACTCAACCCATTTATTCTTGAGCTTGTCCCATTATATTCAGAAGTCTGGCCTCGACTGTTTTGAGTTCGGTCAGCTTTACTTTATAAAGATACGCCTGAAAGATGCTTTTTATTTATCAGTTGTCTTACCGAATTTATGAAGAGAGTTCCTGTTTTTATTTTGTGTGTGTTTCTATATTATCAATGTGTTAACACGTTGAATTGCTAACTCGGCCTTTAATTCATGTTTGCTAGGATATAAATGGATCAAACGTTTTGCAACCCAGCAAATAGAATTAGCATTGAATTTGTTATAAATAGTTTATATCAACATATGAAAACAAATGCGAATTTGAGTATGACATAGTTTACATGTTCTACGGCTAACACAGTGACCTTGCTTACTGTTAAACTACAGATTCGAATGTTGATAGGCACATCTTACAAAAATAGACGCACAAACTGCGGTTGGACTCTTAAGCTATTCTATGTTTGTCGCGACTTATGTGATTATGTTACAAAATCAAGGCGTGTTACTGACCTAGCTTATTCAGCAACGCTTGTAAATATTGCAACTTATTGCATCACCTTCGGCACTTCTGTGATGACGAGTAACGGTGGGTGGTACTATTCTGTTAACATAAATCGTTACGCTTTGCTTTTGATACAAGTTTTTAATTGGATTAAAAGGTTTCCGGTACTTCAGTTGGATTTCGTAATTAGTCTATGTTACTTTTGGCACGATTTCTGTGACATAGTAATCTAGTCTCGATAATTCTTTCTGTTTTACTGAAACATCCTTTAAGTACGTATTAAACGGAGATAGTCCTCATAAGTCTTGGCTTTCGTTCAAATCCTGGTTCATTTTTTTCTGTACCTTGTCAATATTTGGCAAATAAAACATCGTTTAAACCAAAGGTGTGCTTAGAAACTGGCTACATTGCAATGTTATATATAAATAAAATGCGTATGAAATATATATATATACCATAACATACATGCATAAACATTTATCATATTATGTTGCAGGCAAATTCACATAGGCAAACATGTTAAGGAAGCACTTAATATTTCAGACAAAAAAGATATATAAAAAGATTGGAATTTATTACCAGTTTCAGAAGTCAAAGTATTAAGCAGTCATGAGCTAGTGCTAATTGTTTTAGATATACGACGCTGAATGAAGGGTAAATGTACACTGTAAAAATTCTCCGTTGATTTGGGTAGAATAACTGGCAACCAGCTGCCAGTCCTTTTCCCGTTATTTTTACTGGCGTCTGCCCGTAGAACATTTTTGACTGCCAGCAAATTTTTACGGAAGCCGTAAAAATAACGGTAGTATAACTGGCAGCTGGTTGCCAGTTATTCTACCGTAAAATCTACTGATTTTTACAGTGTATCTTGTTTCTTGTGTCTGTATATATCAATTGTAATATTGACTTCATGAACACAACGAAAAATACGACAGACATACACTTGATATTGTTGTCTGTGCGCAGAGTAAGCGGCACTCATTGGACTAGGGTGGGCCCGAAAAAGGCAATGGTGGCAAGGTGCCAACTTATGTATTAGATTTAACACAGAGCCGATAAATAAAATGAAACCGTTTCACTGTCGTGCAATTATGGAGGGAACGAAAGCTGTCAACCGTGGTTAGTCTCAATATCATGGATCTAAATTTTTACCGCGATGGTGTAAATGTGTTAATCCTTGCTTCCTAAATATCCCTCATTATATGCTGTTAAAATTTTCGGACGAGGATTCATGTTCATGTAATGACAGGAGCACAGTAACGTCAAATGTATAATTGAGCCGCAACACGAGAAAAGCAACAAAATGGTTGGTGCGCCCAGCGTAGACTCACATCAGCCTGAGCATGCGCCCAGTCTGATAAGAGTCTTCACTGCCCGACTGGAGCTAGCTTAAGCGCACAACAAAGAATCTGATCAGTCAGGGCGGATGCCCAGGCTGATCTGAGTTTTCGCAGGGCGCACATGCCACTTTATTGGTTTATTCATGCCGCGGCTCATATGTATGCATGAAAAGCATCGTCTTCTTTAAAATACTGCTTTTGTTTCTCTTCTGTCGGTTTCATTCTTTAATTGCCTAAATCAAAATTTCTGCTTAGATTGAGTTATAAATACCAGGCACGGGACATATTTTGAGTTGCCAGGCTGAAAACGTATTATAATGGATAATGAACAAAGTTATCTTATAAGCGTATAATTTGGTCTCTAAAGAATACAACCAAATTGAACAGCTGCGTCCACCCTCTTTTTAGAGACACATGACACAATGACTTAGTTATTATAATAGTAATTTCCCCTAAATATAGCATTAGATAACCATTACAACATAATAAAAGATAAATAGAATAAATAAATGGATAATAAATTAAAAACTGTTTAATTATACAGAAGGAAAAGAAATGCAGGGTAACAAAATATACAACAATTAATTAACTAATTGGCCTAAAATTATGAAAATTGGTCGGACGAGTATCCTGGTCAGTGTGCACTCAAAGCCATGCCTAAAGTTGCTCGGCCGTGAAATGTACCCAGCCACGTAGAGAAAATGATAAAAATCAAAAAGCTCGTGCAAAATAATGATGGCAAGTTCGTCAACACATCTAGTCATACAACTTAATATGAGGTATACACATCGCTTTTACCTATTTACAGTCAATTTGTATCTCTTGCAATCATGGTACGGCTGACAGAAGTTTAGAGGGGTCAAATCATTGCATTGCTAATGCAAGGTCAAAGACAACAACAGGTTGCTGTGCAATTCGGTGTGAATGTTTCCACCATAGAACGTCTTGTCCGTCGTCTGAGAGACACCAGAAGTGTTGCCGACCGACCGCGATCGGGACGTCTGTGCGTAACAATGCGACGTCAAGACAAGGCT
The DNA here is from genome assembly GCA_963989385.1 of Ctena decussata. NCBI lineage: Eukaryota > Metazoa > Mollusca > Bivalvia > Lucinida > Lucinidae > Ctena > Ctena decussata. The sequence goes on along the minus strand of OZ022503.1, from coordinate 73,603,468 downwards.
ATTTGTCTTGCCTACCTGCATAATCGCCACCTTACTGCCACTGAAATCGCTATTAATACGGTAGGTAATCATAACCGCCACATTCACCCAAAAACTGGAACCAATTTGGGAGGTTGGTCTTCGAGCTGGTCGTCCTTACAATGACCTGCCTCTCACTCTTGCACGTCACGCGCGTCGTATGGCTTCTTAAGAGATATATGCTCCCAGACGATTTCCAATGAGGTAATGGAGACGAGGTTGTTTTTTCACAGATGAGTCGCGGTTCACTCTTTTTCTTCAGGATGGTCGACGTCCTGTATACAGACATCGTGGGGAACGCTTCGCCGACGCTTGCGTTCTTAAGAGGGATAGGTACGGATGTTGCTCGGTTACGGTCTGGGGAGGAATATCTCACGGGGTAAAGTCACCGTTGATTGTGTTAGCCGGAAATTGAAGCACCGTAAGATACAGGGATGAAATCCTCTGCCCGGCTGCAGTTCCAATTGTGCAACAGCATCCCTTTATTTTCCAGCATGATAACGCCCGGCCCAATGTAGCCAGAGTTTGTCAAGACTTTCTCGCAAACCATCACATTAACCCAATCGACTGGCTTTGTGTCCAGAATATCTGTGGGACGAATTTTATAGGAAAATAAGGGGGCGTCGGATGTCCCCACTACTCTCAACCAACTAAGGGCTGCCTTGTTTGAAGAGTGGAACAATTTCCCCTGAGACGGATAAATGCACTGATGAACTCCATGCACAGGAAAATCATGACTGTGGCAGATGTGCAGATGCCCCATTCGAGATACTGAGGAGTCAGTCTATTTCACTCTGCGATATTGGGGTACCGTCAAATGTGCTGAAATTACATATGAATTATCGGTCAAAATCTTAAATGAAATTTGGGTAATTTGTTGAATAAAGATGTTATTAAAATATATAAAATACTTTATAGAATATCCAAAGTATACCATTTAATGACCTCAAATGTTTACCCTGCGTTTCGTTTTCCCTTCAGTATATAATAGTCTGTTTAAAATGTTATAAAAATATATAAAATACTTTATAAAACATCCAAAGTATACCATTTAATGACCTCAGATGTTTACCCCGTGTTTTTTCCCTTCATTATATAGTAGTCTGTTTTAAAAACTGCAATACATGCAAATTAGCTAAATGTACCCCCCCCCCCCACCCATATTTAGCAACAGGACAGTACGGGGCAATTGGAATACTTTATTTTCTGTATGAGCAAACAATAATACGTACATGTGTATATGTAAAAATCACCGGTCCGTGGACGGTTCCCCCTGAAGTTGGCTTTCTTTTCGACTGTCAACTGGATTCCATTACACACAGACTTTCATAATCGCCCTTCCATGACCTGACCGGACTGAAATACTGTTGAAATGACGTTAAAATGCCATTCATCCAGCCGCCCAATTTGTAAAAATGTAATTTTTCCTTTTGGCAATATAGCATTATTTACTGCAATCTCATTTAGTAGGACATGTTAGGCCAGACACATATCCTGTCTCCAATGCATCAGCTAGCTAATATAAATGCTGGAAAAATATCCTCATGAAGCAAGGAACACAACAAAGAAACGAATAACAGACTCGAAATAAATATTCCCCGTTCATGTGCAGAAATGTAATTTTGCCACACTGACCACGCCCCTAGCACCGCCTTTAGCTGAACTGTATTCTCAAAGTGACTCAGACTGAGCCCAATAATCCCTTCGAAACAGAAACTATTTAATCTGCACAATAGTGATAACCAGTGATGTTACAGGCAGGTGAAGGTTTGCTGAGTCTAACCAAACAGACATATTTTGTGTCTTACCTACACAGTCGTTCTAAATGAAGCTACATGTCACTGTTTAAGTGTTTAAAATAAGAGAGTCATAAGTCCCTGAATCGCTCACATGAGTACCCTAGGGGCCTTATGACTCTTTTTGAGCGAACCTCGCATATTAAAGGGTTCCAACTCGTTGGTTCCTCTGCATACGCCAGTACAATGGTCTTGCAGGCTGTAAGCATCAGTCCTAAAACATACTGGGTGGGCACCAGCAGCTGTAAAATGAAGGAACAAAAACTTGAAAAAATAACTTCTGGAAACTTCTTTGATCTTATATTTTTTCAACGCCCTACTGAACTTAACAAACAAGCGGGTCCAAAACAAAAATATGGGATAAACGCTCAATGAAAACGTTTTTATTTTATTTAGATGTTGAATTCTGCACATTACACTGCTGTTTGCGATCGACATGACCTTTACAATGAATATGCGTCATCTATACACCGGCTTTATAATTGCACATAATATATAAACACGGTCAGCTGTGCATATTAGCCACACAAACCGATATAAATCGGATACTTTAGAGTGATGAGGCTAAAATCAGAAGCGCCTGCTTGCTGAACTTAAACAATAAATTTTTATTTTGATTTTTCCTGCTTTGACAGGTTTACAAATACATAATCGGCCCACGCATCAGCGCAGTCTGATCACTCTATCCTCAGTTAGCATATTATTTAATATATTTCTGGTTCTGCCGAAAAAGAAAGACCCTGGTCAGTCTGCACAGATGTTTTAGCTCGAGTGTGGTGACTGCTCTAAGTAAATACATTACACAATACTTTAAGACTCTTTTAATGCCCAACGCCCCTGCGAAATAAAAGATACCAAGCGTTTTGGAAAAAAGCTTATACTTGTATTAAGAGTCGTGGAAACGGAAAGTGCCGACAGTTGGCGACAGTGCGACCAAAAATAGAATAAAATTCCATCTGTTATTTTTAGCAGATACGGTTAACCTGATATGGATATAAATAGACAAAATCGGACGAGTTCTCTGTTTATTGCACTGAAACGCTCGTTTAAGTAAAGAAAAACATGAACGAATGCCGTCTCTAACCGGAACGAGCTTTCCAATCTATATCGACGCCCTTCCGTTTTCCAGCGATTTTCTTGAAACCTTCCGCCGGCGAATGGATACGAAAATAATTAATGCTAGTTATAATGTTGGATTTATATGAAAGTATGGGGAACATTTTCGAAAAGAGTTAAAAGTCATTGTTTACGGCTTGTGTCTATATTTGTTTATATTATATCAGAACTTACAGCACTTTCATGAAAGGTTGTTAAATACGTTTGATTTTATTTTATCAACTGGTGAGAGGTGTAGAAAAGGGAGTTTACTGCCAAACAAAATTTCTAATAGCGACTGAGCAATTGTTTGTTTCGAGGATATGTCAGCAGTAGGTTGAACATACTGTAATTTGTTTTGCTCATTGACTTTCTATTAACGGCTGACCATACAAATATATATAATAGTATTATCCATGAACGTATTAAACTTGTGCCTCTAGAGGCAAAGATCGTCATCTCACAATTAAAACTATCCCTTAAATTTGTGTTGATTAGCTTTCAGCTCTGTGTTGCAAAATAACAGCCAACCATTTACACAAAACTGATACAGCTTTCATTATGCTCTGTGCGCTCAGGGACGGTTTGCTCTAATCACCGGATCATGAAAGTATCCAATTAAGGGCTCTGGTAGTCTTCATGTTGGCACATATTACTGGCAATAAATTTATGACATATTTGATTGTCATGAACAGAACAGTCATGTCATCTGTTCTAATCTTCCTCAACATTTAGCCTGAAAAAGGCGCCTTAAATGAATATAAAAGGAATCTGCCAACCTCGTTTTGACTTACGTCTAATGCAAGTTTTCTCGTATAGCTTTTAGTAAGACGAATAATGCAGCTATTTAACCAACTTTGAACAGGTAAAATATAAGAAAAAATAACAGCTCTGAAATTTATATATTCTAGGCATGTAAGTACTTGGAACACTAGCAACTTCTACTAATAATAAAACAAAAATTAATAAAGACCCGAATGTTATGTGCCAGACTCGCTTCCTTCGGTAACAGAAATTTTATGGTTGCCTGAATTTAAACACTAAAATGTGAAACCCTTAAAGTTTTATCTCATTTCTCTGAAGTGATAAAATTTAACATTCTCAAACATTTTAAGATGGCTGCCTATGCTACAATGGTCGTTACTTATTTCGCATACAGGCCAAGTGATACTCCAAAAAGGATTGGCAGATTATGAGCACATGAGGCTGACACCGGTGTGAGTTGAACCACAAAAGTGCTGAGACAATTTGAGCCGCGACACGACAAAACCAACAAAGTGGTTGTGCGCCCAGCGCACTCAGATCAGCCTGGGCATCCGTCCAGTCTGATTAGACTCTTTGCTAAGCACTTAAAGGGTAGCTAAGGGTCTAAGCTACTTCCATGCGGACAGCGAAGACTTTGATCAGACTTGAATGTTGCCCAGGCTGATCTGAGTCTTCGCTGGGCGCAAAACCACATTGTTGGTTTTGTCGTGTCGCGGCTCATTTAATTATTTAGTCAAGCCAGTCCCATTAAGCGTTTAAGAGAGAAAATAAAAAAAAGGTTATAAACTATAGTTTCAGTTTAATTACGATTACAAATCGGATTATATTAACAATTATTGCAAGACCTTCACCTCAGTATATAATGTTGAGCTACACTAAATTTTTATAATCGCTAAATTAATGAGAAGATGATGGTACTATAGTCATAATAGACTATTCCTGTGTCGATTCACAGTATTTCCGGCATTTCGTGACATTTACACAAAAACACACATACATACATATATGTGCAAAGAGAGAGAGAGAGAGACAGAGAGAGAGAGAGAGAGAGAGATGCACAGACATCTAATTTAAATTAGAGTGTCAGAGGGAGAACAGATTTTGTTTTCACCCACGCTTGAAAATAACAAAACAAACCTGAGCTCAGCTGAATAGGAAACAGCTTAAATTTGCTCTACACGGGTATATTACAATTATGAACTATAAACAACGTCAAAAGTTAAGAATTGTCTCCGTTAAATTCAATGTGTATTCGATGGATTGATCAAAAGAACATTTCTTCATCAGGTTAAATGCATATTTTCACATTTTTCATCCTTTAACATATTACTTTTGGCTATAGGCTATTTCAGTACGTATTCTGTATCTGATAGTAATTTGAATTCAGTGTATAACTATTCATCCAAAATACAGATTACTTATCATTTCAGTATAAACGAAATAAATTTATTGATTGGTATTGGTACGTGCGTGTTTTCACGTGTATGTTCTGACCTAGGTTGTTAATCGGACTGGTCATTCACTTTAAGCCAACTATCTACACTGGGCTCTGAGTATGATTCTCGCGCGGAAATGGGTGGCTCTTAATCAGGTACAGTGACAGATTAACGAGAAGACATAAAAAGACTTTGAATTTCATCTGAAACTTTGTTCTTGATAACTCCGAAAGTGTCTGGCCTTGGCGTTAGAATGAGTTAGTTGATGGACGGAAAGTATTATCGTTCTTTTTTTTATCAACTATCTTTTCAAACGACTTATGCCCGTACTAAGCTAATTTGAAATAAGTTGGTGTTACCTATATGCGTTCCCATCTATTTTAAATGACTATAATAAAAGCATCCACCTGGCTGTTACCATAACTGTTACTGTTTCTGATCTTTCTTCTTTTATTTTGTTAGATTTTCTTGAATTTCATAGACAAGATAGACACAGTGTAACCTACAGGCCTACGATATTTGATTCTTGTTCTAACCAGCTCATGAGCAATAAATCCTGATTAAAGGTCAATTACGAAGAAATTGTATAAATCCTTAATTTTGAAGCAAATTGATAGTGGACAGAGAGAGGATTATAATGTTACAAACGGCATAGAAAAATTCCTATCCGTTCAAAAGTTATGCCAGTTTAAAAATTCCACGGCTGTTTTTTCCTACATGACTTATCTCCCTTACTTTTTTGTAGTATTTCTAACAACAATGCACTATTCTGTGATGTCATAGATGATTTTAATTTTTTAATGAATTTTCAAACTAATTAACAACCTTTTATCTAAAGACTAAATGATTGCTATCTTACAGTTTTGATTATTTTAATCTTTATTTATTAGCTGGGTAATTTATTGGGAATGTTCATCTACAAATTTAAATTTTATTCAAAATTTAAATTAAGTTTGAAAAAATTTAAAAACAGAATTTAAAACATTTTCTTTTACTTCAATACACAAAAGTCATTGTCAGAGACCTAATTAACAGATCTAAAACTACTATGTTCAATTATATATACTGATAAGAATGTTACTTGAAATTTAACAAATTTTAATCAAATATTTAAATTTGAAAATTAAACTGCTTAAATTGTAAATATAAGCAATATTTTGAATTTCGACAGTTGTTATTAGTGTCACCAATGATACAATACAATTTTTTTACCATTTTAGAATGTTCAACAAGAAAATATTTGAAAATTTAGAAATTTTAAATAAATTTAAAATTTCAGTGTTCATCGATGACGTCATCGATGGCCTCGTGAATATTAATGAGGCAGCTCAAAATGATTGTCAGATGTCATAAAATTTACAAATTCAAGTCTTTATATCTCGAAAATTATTAATGATAATTTGATGCGGTTTTCGATACTCAGTTGCTTAGAAAAAACTGCTTTCATTTCTGTAATAAAAACGCACCTTAATAATTGACCTTTAAATTAAAATCTTAAACAGTTCCTTCATATTATCAGAAGAAGGAACAGGGGCCAAACTACGTAGTCTCGGCTAATAAAGCCTCTTCAGTGACCCTGACAATATCTGGTGACGAAACCAGAGAAAATCGTACTGTGATTTTTAAATGTTAATTGGACAGTCGATTCAAAGACTGATTAGTATCAAAAAGGGTCCAAATATTATATAAAACAATGGTTTAGAATATGAGTATAAACCAATCCAAAATTTCTGATTTCTCAGAATATATCCTCTGATCTCAAAGGACGGAAGTAAAAGATAATCTGCACTATGGATGATGTACGGGGAGACGTTTTACGGCCGCCACACAGCACAACACCAGCTGCAGTTAGGTAAAATTAAAATCTTAAAGAGTTCCTTTAAGAGCAGAGAATAAATTCAGAAGAAAGTGACAAATGGCCTATTGAAACGCAGCGTTTCCAAGTGCGGAATCAAGTGACCAAGTAAGCTAATGAAAAGGCTTCCTGCCGTCGCTAAGGAAGCAGAGGTGGAATGACCGAATTCTGAGGCGTGCTCAAATTTTGACGATCGCATAAGCATTAAAATGCAAGCGATCTTTCGATCCGGAGTCCATGTGGGAAATGAAAAACGATATGACAAGTTTATTGTACTGTCATGCGTTCCAAAAGACGATCCATCGCGTCGCCGGGCATAACTTGACCGAATAAGAACAAACACCGAACCGCACTTAGATGCAGAGATGCATTAGACAGATTTAATCTCAGCCTCATGTGACTCCATGCTGCATTAAAGACCACTTACCTCCGATTACATAATTATGTTTTAGCTACCTGTAAAATCTTTGACATTCTTTAAATGAGCCGCGACACGAGAAAACCAACAATGTCATTGTGCGCTCAGCCTGAGCGTCCACAAAGTCTGATCTGAGTCTTTGTTTTGTGCTGGAATGGTAGCTATCGGTCTAAGCTAGCTCCATGCGGACAGCAAAGACTCTGATCAGACTGGGCGGATGCCCAGGCTGATCTGAGTCAACGCTTGACGCAAAGCCACATTGTTGTTTTTCTCGGGTTGTGGCTCAAATTTAATGTCTGCATGCTAAGCATTATCTGTTTGACATCTTATATCCTTATCAGTTGTTCACTGATATTTCTGAACTGTTTTATTTTGCACACTATGATAATTCGTTTAGATGATTATCGTTGTGATATTTGACTTTTGGAACACTATACTGATTATACAGATGGCAGTGATTTCGTGTTATTTTCTTGTGTCAGGTTTGTTTTATAATACTTAGATGATAGGTAAGGACGTCTAGACCAGGTTTAACAAAAGAATATAATGATACATCTGCAGCTGTACTTATTTATTTTATTGCTGTTCCACGTTTCCACATTTGTTTAATTCTATACTAGTTGTCAGTCACAATTTGTTACCTCAAGTAATAACGATCGTACAATATTAGAAAAACGAACAAACAAAAACAAAAAGAAAAAAAAACTGATAAGACTACCCTGAATACAAGCACACGTACGCATGTAATATTTATACAGCTTTGTATTGTAATATAAAAAACGCCTGAAAATGTGTTTATGAAAAAAATATATTCACATACTGAATTTAGTTCCTGATATCAGTAGTGGGTGGTCGGATGGTGCTGTGTGTAACGTTCAGTGCGGAGGCGTCCTACTGATTTGGAATGTTGTAGGGCAAGGGTCTACTGTGCTTGCAGTAGGTGCGGTTGGGGTTGTTTGGATATTTTTTTTATCTCGTCTATCATTTCTTCTCTTTCTCCCTCTCTGGGAGACGGCCCGATATAGATTGAAATACTGTCTCAAAGGGCCGTTTAACCCAAAACAATCAATCAATCCAGATACCAGTAACAGTAAAGTAGTGGAATTGTATTCTTTACCTTACTTACTCTACCATGTCTTTCGTTCTTAGTAATGGTGTGACAGAGACTGTACATGTTGTACTTTTTTGGTAATATGGTATTTTATCATATGACGTCGCATCTGAGAGTGTAATAAAGCCATGCATTAAAAACGATAATCTACTAGTGGATTAAATATGCAAATTACGTCGTAACGTTATGCGTTGACGTCCGTAAAACGTCGCCTTTTCTAATGGTGAAATCGTGACGTTTTTAGTGTAAAATTTGCTTATAAAATCCGATTTTAGTGTCATATGATAAACAGAATCTTGCATTCGTGCTTCTGTATTATTGAATTTATTAAACTCGTTGGGGAAAACCGATAAGATGCTCGGCAAGCCTCACATCTTATCTTTTTCCCCAACTCGTTTAATAAATTCAATAATACATGAGCACTTATGTAAGATCCTCTATGTTTTACTTATATTACAATTATAAATGAGTTCCTTTCAGAGCAATGAAAATATTCCTAAGAAAGGTGAGTCGGACTACGTAGTTTTGGCTAATATAAAGCCTCATCAGTAACTCTGTGGTGGCATAGCATCGAAAGGTAGACGAAAACATACTACAATGTTGTTTTCAAAAACGCAGTTGATTCAAAGACTGGAATATACCGCAAAATGGGTCCAAATCGACAAATAATCTGTCTAAAATATGACTGAACCGATTATGAATTCCGTTTCTTCAGAATATCCCCATGCATCTAAAATGATCAAAAGTAAAATATAAATTGCACTATGGTTGATATACGGGAGATGTTTTACGGCTGCCACACGGCACAACACCAGCTGCAGCGATTGCAAGTGGGATCGGAAAGAGCAATGGAAATACGCATAAGAAAGAAGGTTGGCCGGTCTACGTAGTTTCGGCTGATAAAGCCCCGTCAGTAATCCTTAAATGGCTTGGCATCGAAAGGCAGAGGTACACATACCGTACTTTTGTGAATTTCAAAGTCGCAGTCGACTTAAAAACACTCAAATAAATAAAACAATTTGTCTAGAATACGACTCATGATCAATTATTCAATCGATGTCTCAGAATTAATATACCTATTTAAAATGGAATTATAATAAATAGTAAAAGATGGACGGCCTCAGTATTAAGAAATCATTTCACGTAATATTGTCCTCGGATATTCTGAAGCAAATATGATCTTGTCAGCAGAGTAGTCAATCTTTGACATCTATTCTTTTCAATTAGGCTGACCTTTAAGTTTGGCAGCTGTTTGTTGCGTCAGGCATGTAGTTCCTGGTGTCTATGACTGTAAGTACGCATGGTCAGCGGAAAACAATAGCCACGGCAAAAGACTATGGGCCAATTATTTCGCCTTTACAGATACTTTAGAGACAATATATCAGTAATGAATTGTAATATATATACTTAAGGACAAAAGTTCTGCACGGATGTTAAATTAACAAATTTAACATCCGTGCAGAACTTTTGTCCTTAAGTATATAATTCTTTAAAGTGGATATTCTATTTCGACAATGGTTTAACTAGACAATTGAAACGTGATTAGAATTTGCCAAAGCCTGTGCCTTTTTGTCCATGTCATTGACAACATATCTACTGGGTTCATATTTTATTTATCTGTCGTATAGACTTGTTTCATATCGTCCTGGTATTGCTGTTAGTTTCTTTTCTTCATTTCAGGCAATGTTTTATATAATTAATGGCTTAGAATGTACAGTTGTTTTTTTTTTTTTTCGTTTTTTTTTTGTGGTAAAATTAACTTGACACACTGTACAAGAATCTAAAAAAAACGCTCTTACTTTGAAGTATGGCATTTTGCCGCTAAACTTAGTCTTAAACAAGTCGTTTGTGTTTAGTCAGAATTGTTAGAGCTGTCTTTTATAGTTGGTACAACTTTTTTGTGTTGTTTCTGTATAGTACCAATGTGGCACAAGTGTGAGCGCTACCACAGGCATTCATACAATATGATTGACGTTACCAAGAAAGGACCGCACTCACAAAGCAAATCCTACCGAAGATACAGAAAGATAAAAAAAAACTGCGACACGAGAAAACCAACATAGTGTTTGTGCGCCCAGCGCAGACTCAGATCAGTCTGGGTATCCGCCCAGTCTGATCAGATTATTCTTTAAGCGATTAAAGGGTAGCTAAGTGTCTAAGCAACCTCCGTGCGGACGGCAAAGGCTCTGATCAGACTGGGCGAATGCCCAGGCTGACCTGAGTATGCGTTTGGCGCACAACCACTTTGTTCGTTTTTTCCTGTCGTGGTTCAAAAATATATCAAATGTAAAGACGAAACGAGCGAAAATATTTACGATAACTGACACAAGTATGGTGTCTAAGAGATGTATTTCATTGGAACTGTCAGTATATTGCCACTAATGGACTTTAAAACCAATTTTATATAGCCATGATCTAACTGTATCCGGAGCTATTTCAGCTAAGTTCATACCGTTTGTTCAGGCATTCTTATCTGAATTCTTCGTGTCACGTCGGTACCTACTTGACACGCAAAACTGAGCCGCGACAAGACAAAACAAAGTAGCAGGTGCCCCAAGCAAAGACTCAGATTAGCAATATTTCCGCCCAATCTGGTGAGTTTGTGCAGGCTGCATAGAGGTAGCTTAGGACCTTACTGACCTTCTAAGCGCACAGCAAAGACTCTGATCAAACTCGGTGGATACTCAGATTGATCTGAGTTATCGTGTTACGCACATGCCTGTTATCTGTTTTGTCGTTAAACGGCTCCAATATGTTTTGACATATGCAATAACTTCCGAATTGTTAGGGCCTTAAGTTGTTTATGTGTTTATTTGCCTAATTTTCAACCAATTCTGCAGAAATAGCCAAAATGCAGTCTTGTTTTATGGAGACTGGTTACACTGCCCAAATATCAATTTTAAAAATAATCCGGTCATACTGAGCGTTGCTAGGGGGTTAAATTGCCATTCAGTTATGTAAGGGGGTATGACAGACCATCACACATGTGCGTGATGGAAAACTGTAAGTCCCCAGTTTGTGTACTGCACATTCAAATAGACAAAATGAAAGATTTACTCATTCAAACAGGCTTGACTGTCAACTTGTTAAGTCGACCGGTGCCTCCGAGCGATCGAAAAACTGTGGAGTGCAACCAAATGCGTTAAACATTTGCCCTTCATGATTCTTAATTAGCAACTCTGTTTTTTCTGCCTCTACCGCCTTGTGTGCTCTTTTTCGATCGCATTCTTTCGAATATTAGTATGTTTGATTCCGCTTTCAATCTAAGCGACTAGAATTTCCGGAAAAAGTCTAGTCTCGGTTCCTATATTCAACTGTCTCTGTATTTGTTGTGCAGGACGTCTACTTAATAAATAATAAGGTTTGAGTCTAACAATTTATGTCGCAGACGGTACATGATAACACCTACAGGGTAGATTCTGAGGTAATATTATTGACTGCCTCAAGATACCTAATACAAGGCCATATTGTTATATCGGTGGTATCCTTTCATAACATATTTTAACTTGAGTTATCGCTGTTAATGACCGTGAATAGCCATCTTAAAGCAAATGAAATAACCTTTACTTTCACATACCAAGGTGCTAAACACTAATAATCGTCATTTTAGGTGGCAACTAAAATGGCCTACAATCGATATCATCATATTGAATAAAATTTGTTATATACAGGCATGATCCCCGTGTAATTGTCCCGGCTTAATCTATATTGCATCGCTCGGCGCGAATCCAGAAAAAATATACGGTATATTTTGTTATTTCTAGAACAATTAGTTTATATTTCGAAAGCATCTTCCTCCTAATTGTACCTGTTTTATGACTCAATACATACACACCAATCCACATTTTATTACCAAACGTGAAGGTTGAATCGCTTTTCATAATGAATTTTGATTAGATGTTTTAACAGCTGGAATTAAAACTTTGTGACTCACAGTTGTCATACAGAACAATTTATTGAGTAAATTACGCCAAACACCAAGAACCATAATGAAATCATATTCTGTCATCGCGATTCTATTTGGCACCGGCTAGACACCATCTTGCAACATATTCTGCCGTTGCAAACTTCGTTTAACTCGCCGTGGCAACGACAGATTAAGATGACTGCCAATGATTGACTATATTTAGAGGTTAAACGGAATTCATTATGTGCCAATATTTGCAAGTATGGGTGTATGACATTGAAGGCAAGGTTGACGCTTCCAAATGCTAGCTATAAGGCTATGCTTCTTAGTGTCGCAATATTTTTCGAAAATGTAGTAAATATTTGACTCCTTAAACATTGAAGGGGGTTGTCGGTGCTCTAGAAATTTAGGTAACTCTTTGATTCAGAAACTGTTCCCTTAATTGATTCCGCGACCAACTTGGGGAACGGTCAAATTGGAAATCGAAATGAAACAGCTACAGAGTGTCACATATAGCTGCGTTTTAAAGTAATCTTCTCAATGTCGATATACATTCTACCGTCACTGTAATCTGACATCACCTTTTTCCTGCAGCTTCAAATCTGTTCTGCGAGAGTCAAGTTTTAACATAAAGAACTCTGGAGAGGCTGGAATTCAGTTTAAAGATGGAGAAGTTAACATTCGTTTAAGTGAAATCATCCAATTCTTCGAACAGGTTCAGAGAAAATGTCGAAATTATTTAAAAATTATTTCTATCTGATGATTTTTGTCCTTCAGTTTATCAAAGGAAGAAACTGCCTGCCTGTATGTGCAATTGGAGTTTCTCTCAAAATTAAATATTGTTTTAACTCAGTCTCGAACACTAAAAAGATATAGGGGCAAAATTTAATACCCTTCGGTATGTGTTCTTTCTTCTTCCATAGTAGCTCACCAAACACCGAAGAGGCCTGATTAAAAAATGTTCTGTATTTTCAAGGGAGAGATCACAGTAGTAGCGGCCGAAGAACCAAAATTATGAAATCCAAATTCATAGACTATAAATAAAGTGACAAATATGAAATATTTAGATACAAAGACATGGATTCCAAAAAAGAAAGTGTGATCTGGCGCTCTTGAGTAGTAACATCACCTGTCTATTATAAAAAACCCATCATATCTATGTATCTCATGGACAAGTCAGTGAGAATGAAAGTCCGTTTACCGAAAGCAATGCCATGTTTCGATCGTGGTCTTCGAGTAGAAATTAAGTTTAGAAACAATCACATTGTAGGCATCAACGAGTTCATGGTGATTTCCATGGAACTTTTAACAGTTGACAGAAGCTTTGCTCTTTGATAAGGCTGTGTCACCAATTTACTGGTGAGTAGCTTCCCTCTATTAACAAAGCCTTGAAAGTTAAAACAGGTTCTAACATAGAGAAATAACTGAGAGACATTAAACTGCATATGAAAGTGCGGAAGGAATATTCAGAAATGGAAAGTTGACTATTGCAGAGTTGAAGTCGTCCCTATTGTCATTAAGCCTAGTAACAAGCTTTGCATTGTCAAAATGGAGAATGGAATCATTAAGTAAGTATGAGGCAGATGAATTGGACTCTGATGTATCTTTAATTTCAAGTTCACACGATCAGAGGAGGTCAATTATCTTCGTAATCTTTGAATTATTCAGAGATAGAACATCTTCAAAGACCCTGTAGGTGAAGTGAAATGTGCAAGGCGGTTTTGTCCTTTTGAGAATCTCTGCATGAACCCCGCCTCATACCCGTAAGGGAATAGGTCGGCAACTAAAGGGACGCAGTTAGTGTCCATTGGAATACCAACAGTGTCTTGCAAAACTTGTCCGCTGAACTCTAAATATTGTCGATAAGAAATTCCACCATTTTAACGATATCGACGTCAAATTTTTTTGTATGAAGATCAGAGTAGTCCTTACGAAGTATGTGACCTGATACCCAAGAACAATTTATCTATACCGCCCATTCAGTTTTTGTGATATAAAAAATTATTTATAATTTCTTTTAATTTTGATTTTAATTTGTCATGGGGTAGTGTAGTATAAAGCATTGAGAAATCGAGGTTCGATGTTAGCGCTTGGGCTTTTTAATTTTCTAGAAGTTCTTTAGATTTGTTTGGGATCAAAAAAGTATTCATGAATACACTGCTTACTATGTAGATCACAGAGCACTCCGCCCTATAAACTTTAACCAAACAATAAAATCGGTGACCTAGACATCCTGAGGATAATGAAGTAACTGAAAATAGAAATTCATTAGCGCAACACATTGGGTTTCGGGTGGATGTAGAGAGAAAATGGACGACAGTTTTGACATGAACTACAATGTGTGTCAATGCTATACAATATTGCATCATCAACGACAAATAACATGCTTAAGAAGGAGTGTTAGTGGGTGGTTCTGATTACTACTATGCAAATGCGTGACCTGCTTTTGAAACTGTGGTTGTAACCGGATAACACAGATTTTTGCTCAATTACAAGTACGTTATACATTTAAATTTAAAGAGTAACTACACTTCAGGAACTGAATGAATCAGATCCCAAACCCTATCTCAAACATCAAAGGGAAACATTGACAAAGACTTCCCAATAAACAATAAATTACAAGTGATTAGCCGAGTCAGCAGCTCTTTCCCAAATAGGTGGCAACTCAGCTATCTTTACTGAACTAAATAATTTAGATCAACAGAAGGGTTACAACAGACCAAGCAAATCATACGAAAAACATTTAACAATAATTTTTAACTATTTTCTATTTTTATTATAGAAGGGTTACATGTAAAATGAAAACACAATAAACTAAACAGCACCGAACATAAAACAAATGCAACCGCAACGAAAGTATCGCCTTTGGGACGGTCAGTAATTACTACTGGGGGATTTAAACTGGTTTTACTGGGCCCAAACCTTCACCCTCACCCTAACTGAGCCATGCCATAAACAGAGGGACTTGTAATATATGGCAGGAAAGATGCAGAGCAGCCTGCGTATCTTGAAGAAGCTATGAAATGTACTGCACGATCTCCTATCATACTGCGTCAATTGTTCACAAATTATATTAGCTCATTTATTAGTACATTTATTCTCATGTCGTTGCGCATGCGATACTTTTCTGATTGTTGTATGACGGGCGACAAAAATATCTTGTCCTTGAGATATTTTTTCATTTGATCTATGAATCAGGCGAATGCATATTACGGTTTGTTCAAACAGCATAAGACTCAAAGATAGGTAAGTAGGAAAATTCTCAGGAACTGGGACAAATACCTGACCATTTTTAAGTCAGAACTATTGCAGTCTAGACTATTTTTGTCAAAAAAGGTCATGATCTCTATGATAAATAATAAGCTTATGGTAGACGATGGGCATATATACGCATAAACTAAGGTCCTCGTTCTCATGTCGTTGTTCATTACATGTCCATCGTCGTTATTCTCTCTTCAATGTTTCATCAGGCGCACTGATCATTGGCCCTTTCAATATGTTCCCTTTATCCCTGAATGTTTCACATAAACATCACAATGTACTTTGCTCTTTCATTTTCGGTCTGAACGTGTTACCAGCGTAATTTACCTTTATCCTCTTCTCTTTTTTTATTCTCTAGACGTAATCGTTTCAACGTTTATTGATTCCAGTTATCTCTTAATTTCCTTGATACTATTTTTGTCGAGCCCGTTTGCGGAGAGCGAGACATAGTCGTTACAATGTCAGTTCGGTGTATGTCCGTGCGTGCGTTAGTCCGTGCGTGCGTCCGTCCGTCCGGATTTGTCCGGGCCATAACTTCTACATGGATTTCAAAATAATTTGGCACAATTGTTCTCCTTGATAAATAGAAGTGCAATTTGAAACATTTGTTCAGGTAGGTCCAAGGTCAAGGTCACACTTGAAGGTCAAATGATGAAATGGCTATAATTGAGCTTGTCCGAGCCATAACTTCTACATTTACAAATGGATTTCAAAATAATTTGGCACAATTGTTCTCCTTGATAATTAAAAGTGTCGTTTGAAACATTTGTTCAGGTAGGTCCAAGGTCAAGTTTACACTTGAATGTCAAATGATAAAATGGCCATAAATTGAGCTTGTCCGAGCCATTTCTTCTACATTTACGGATGGATTTCAAAATAATTTTGCACAATTGTTCTCCTTGATGTTTAAAAGTGCCATTTGGAAAAATTTATATAGGTAGGTCCAAGGTCAAGGTCACACTTGAAGGTCAAATGATAAAATGGCAATAATTTGAGCTTGTCTGACCCATAACTTCAACATTTACCAATGGATTTCAAAATAATTTAACACAATTGTTCTCCTTGATGAGAAGAAGTGCCATTTGGAACATTTGTTCCAGTAGGTCCAAAGTCAAGGTCACACTTGAAGGTCAAATTATAAAATGATCATAAGTTGAGCTTGTCCGAGCCATTACTTCTACATTTACGGATGGATTTCAAAATAATTTGGCACAATTGTTCTTCTGGATGAGTGGAAGTGTCAAGTGACATATGTCTTTGGGTAGGTCCAAGGTCAAGGTCACACTTGAAGGTCAGATATTGTAACTGTCATAAATTGAGCTTGTCTGGGTCATCACTTCTACTTTTTTTCCTTTGTGAAAATTTGAAAAAAAGAAGAAAATGCTGGCTAAGCATGATGTTTGTTGGCTTCTTTCTAGAGTGAAGCAGTTACTTAGTCTTGACATACTTATAGGTCACTAAAGCAAACAGCGGGCTCGACCAGTTGTTCCTGGACAAACTTCTACTGTCATAAATTGAGCTTGTCTGGGTCATCACTTCTACTTTTTTTCCTTTGTGAAAATTTGAAAAAAAGAAGAAAATGCTGGCTAAGCATGATGTTTGTTGGCTTCTTTCTAGAGTGAAGCAGTTACTTAGTCTTGACTTACTTATAGGTCACTAAAGCAAACAGCGGGCTCGACCAGTTGTTCCTGGACAACCTTCTAGTTTAAGACAAACTGATCTGGATTTTTGTAACGTTAGGTACTAGATGATAGACTGCTCTAAGGTCTAATGCCATATTTTTATGCCGCAATTACGGACGTCTACACCAACCAAAGAAATTAGTAGTAGTATCTGTTTAGGCCTGAGCTTGCAAAACAGGGATCTTGAAATTTTCTCTCTTGGATATTAAAGTGAAAATTTTGAATACAAAATATTAAGGTAATCATTCAGCGGCATTTTTCTGTTTCCTTTTCTCGCAAACAGCATCTTTCTCTCCCAGCAGTGTTATGTAGTAAAGTGAGCTTTTGACCAAAGCTACTACTTGTTAAAATTTGTTCTTGTTTACGCAAGGGACACAACTATTTGTATAAACCACTCTGTCCAATTCAAGTTAAATCAGTAATTTGAATATTGGAAGTAATTTGATAAATAATGAATGAAAATTAGCTTCATTGATATTTTCTTTTTATTTGAAAATGAATTTATACATGACAGCTAATGAAAAACTTTGATTTACTTAGATAAGTAGCTTAAGTGTTCCGACAGATCTTACACTTTGTTTTAAAATTCTGTTGACACATAACCTGTTCAATAACACAGTATGGATTCGTTCCGCTGAGGTGCAGGGGCAACGTCGATATGAGAATTGAAATACTACTACTAGTATTGGCAGCCTCCTCGACGTTCGTACATCTAAGGACTTAGGGAGTTTGGCGCAAAAAAGTTTCGCTTGGATCTTTTTCTACAAAAACACTTTTTTATAACATGTTTTTAGATTGTGGAGAACAACATGTCTCTATGAGATATCCAAACAAGTCTGATGAAATTCTGACAAACTAATTTTAGTGAAAATTTAATCTCTCTAGGTGGTCCTCTGATCGTGAAAATGGAGGTAAAAGTCATAAAGCTCTAAGCAGATCCTAAGCTTGTCTCGATGATATATATTGCACGTTTAGGGAAAATCCCGTTTACTAGTTACAAATGTATCGTACATACACGACTGACGAGAAAATCAGATAAGGGTCCCTAAAAACTAGTCCATCTAACCCGTCATAGTGATATGTCTGCGAAAACTGGTTTAATCCACCCGTCGGTTCAAAACATTTTTTATTTTCAGAAACAATCTTACGCTTGTAAGTTCGACTTTGACCCTCTAAACGGGGTCAAGGTCATCAAAACCTTGTAATTTAACGAAATTTGTACCGAAGTTTTATTCATGCACTCTTGGTTGGAATCAAATCTATACATATAGCTCAAGTGGTATCACATTTTAGTGATAATTTGAGTTCTGCTTTGCCATAGAAGATGGTGTTAAACGCATCAAACTTAAATCAGCTCTTAAGTTTGTGTCCAAAATATACTGGACAAAAACGTTAGGGATCAAAAATTTGACTGAAGCTTAAATCATGAAAAATAAATTATCCAAAAAATTTTTCTTTGTTTAAACGATATTTTATTAACTAAATAATTTTCTGATGTTCAATACAGCTGTCAAAGCGGCGTAGAACTGCATGAACAATGTCGGAATCGGATCACGTGACACGCCAGTAGAAACGAATGAACAGATATACCCCTAAAACTGAAGTGAAAATTGGCATCACCACAAAATTGAATGTCCGTGATTCTTTGCAATAGCCATGCAAAACCTTGCCAGTGCTCTGGATGTCTGAATAATTGCATAACAGCTACTCGGTGTTCTTCTGGCAAAGCGCTAGAGGCTTATATTGGGGACTTGCTTACCAGTTTTTCATAAAATGCCTGAATTAACTCTCCAATAGTTTCCTGGAGCCTCTGGTGATTAGAATCAGTGTTTCGTTACATCTGTAAAGCATCAGATTTACTCGTAAAACTTGCGATTAACTAGACATAACCATACGGACGTAACACCGCCAATCCTGATCACGAGAGGCTTCCTGAAACTCAAGGAGAGCTCATTCAGGCCTTCTGTATAAAATGGCAAACGAGGCCCGAAATGGGCCTCTCAGATATACCAGAAGCATATTGAGTGGCTGCCATGCAGTTATTCAGGCCCTTAGAGGTCACACTGAGTTCTGAAAATGATTTTGCATGGACAAAGCCAAAAATAATGGACATTCAGTTTTGTGTAAATACCAGTTTTCACTTCGATTCTAGGGGTATGCCTGTTTATTTATTTCTGCTGATGTATCACGTGATCAGATTCCAATATGTGCGATGCAATCTTGTGAAGCATTGCTAGATATATTCAACAGAAGAAACTGATTTTTTGACAATTACTTTTGTTCAATAAGAAATTTAAGTACAATGTTTGATCCTTAACTTTTTAGTCTAATATATATCCATACAAGTCCGGATTATTTCTTTTATCTGGTTCAAGAGAAACCGTGGGTACAAGAACTTATAACGTCGACGAAAAAAAAGCCTAAAACCTTCTGTGACCTTGAAATGGTAAACAAAGTCACCAAATTTGAATAACCCCTTCGGCTTGACCCAGAGATAAGTATACTTATGAAACTTTGGTAAGGTTCGAAGATGTAGAGGGTGATAACGACCACACCAACACCGACACCACGGGGATTCGCAACATTCCTCATCTTTCGTTTAGGGATATAATCAAATTTAGATTGTGACGTTACTATGCAACAAAGGCACGTTGTTTCTGTAAAACTGTACATGATGATAGTTCTGTTAAAATCCTTATGGAAGCGCTGCTACGAGAGAATTGCTAGAAAAAAAATCTTGTAAAAACTCTATTTGTATTAACTCCTATGGGGATACAATATATACTACTTAGTTTTCCCAGGATTCATGAATTCTAGACGTGACTTAGGACAAATCTGCTCAGACGATGCTTCAGCGCGGGCAGATCTGAGTGTCTGCTGTTCGCACATATTATGAGGGTCCTTTGTGCCGTAAGCTTTTCTGCTAAACAATTACCACAGACGTCCATAGTGATGTACTTATACAATTATATCAACGTTAGTTTTATTGTCTGACACAACGTATTTTTCCCCAACTTCAATTTAGTCTACAGTGTCAGACAAGCTTATATAACTGTCAAAAGTCTTTGCTAGGTGATAGTGTATGCTTTTTAGTAGGCTAAGAAATGATGATTCATTGGGACAAACCAGTGTAATAGGCCTCGTCGGATTTGAAAATCTACAATCCTAACATCTATGGAACTGATTTTTTGACAGTAGATTGTCTTGGTTTTGAACAGAATGAATTTATGACGTTGTCGGCCTTACCCTCAAAAAAGTAATAAGCCAAGTGTTTATGTTTGTTTGGTAAAAGTGCATCATTATAAATTTAACCACAAAGAGTTACTATTTCAATTACTTGATTTTGCTTGAGCCGCAAAAATTGGTTCTTACTAGTAAGGCGTATAGGACAAGAATAGTTTTAGACCAGCCTGTACTTCTGTACAGTCTAATCTTCACGCATAATATTATATAGATTCTAAACCTGCAAGCACATAGTGAAGGCATAAATAAATAAACTGCAGAGACTGACAGACTGGAGTCCGCAAACACGTATATCACATTTTTGTTTTATGTAACGCGGCTCACACCAATATCCCTTGGGACAGCTGTTCAGTGTGATTGTAGACTATCCTGGGTTGTAGACTATCCTGGGCAACGTCTTTTTTCTTTAGATTTTGACGGTGCACATCTGAATGGCGTCAAGCAAAATTATGTTTCAAGTATTTGTGAACGGCGAAGACCTTTGCGAGTCATTTCCTGTAGATTTCTCAGGATCCATACATATGTTTGAAGAGCAAAGTCTCAGATCAGATTGTGTGAACATGCATTCTCGACACAGTCTTTGCTGGTAACATATAATTTACACACCATCTTTGAATGCTGCGCCCCAACTAAGAATGCCTGTACTATGGAAAAACTAATTTCGTGGAATGACTTTTCGTCCTTGACTGTATATTAGTATTCTATTCTGTCGACACTGGCTTGTTCATCTTACTCTTTGCTGTAGTTTGTTTTTATATGCATATTCATAAAGCTAAACTTTTCTGTCTTCATTGTAAAACGTCGTATTGTTTTTGTGTTTTTGTTATAGAGGGGCAACTGGTAGACTGGCTACTGCAGCCAAAGGTGCACCCTCTTTAATTGTATAAATAGATAAATAAATAACAGTGTGACCATATGTTGTATACAACGGCCTGACAGAAAGCAAGCGATGATATGTACGTTATAGACTGTGCTAGTAGTGCTGTCTTAACCCCTCCCCCCCCCCACACACACATCAAATTAAACTGTGTAGCAAATTTTTCCTTGTGAGCTTACTAAGAAGTTGTGTTTTTATGTGTATGACTGCAGGTATGGCACTATTCATGTTGAGATAGCTGGAAATATGTGAAATAGTGAGTGAGTGAACTCGGGTTTAACGTCCCACCAACAACGAGGTTATATGGAGACGGGACCTCGGTTTAAAGTCTCATCCGAAAGACCGGAAAAGCGAGGGATCGATCTTGCGACCCCAGGATTGGTAGTCCGAAGTATTATCCACTCCACTACAGCCGCTCCTCTATGTGAAATAAGAATTTCGCGGAATGCGGTGTCTCGCCTGCCGGTGCTTCGTCACAAAACAGAGCTAAATCAGTGAGCTCATTGCACATTTTGAATAGTCAGTGAACCCTAACATTAGATCAAAATGCTACATTAATAACAGTTTGTAGTTTCGCAGTTCCAGATGTATGCATATCCCACATTTCATGGCTCTTACCTTTATCATTCCTAAGAAACAAAAGGTTAACATGAGGCCAATGTTGCAAAATCGAAGAACCTTAAAATCTCGGTCAGTTGGCAATATTGATGGTGAATTTGCAAGCGTTACTCTTCAAGATCTTTGCATGACCCATGTGTCATGGCTCTAGCACTTGTAGTGTTTTAGCAACAGAGCTAAACACAAACAAAATTTACAAAGTAAGTGAACCGTAAAAGGTAGGTCAAGACTCGATATTAATGTTGAATTTTAGCTTTACTCTTCCGAATGTATGCATGGCCCTAGTTACGTGGCTTTAGCCCTAATAATTCTTGAGAAACATAGCTTAGCCACAAAGTTTGACGAAAACATTCGATGTCAGTAAACAGTCAAATGTAGGTCAAGACTCACTACTGATAAAAGCTTTGGGCTCTTCTCTCTCAGATGTATGCATGACTCACGTTTCATGGCTCTATCCCTTATGCTTCTTGAGAAACAGAGGTAAACGCAAATACTTGACAAAAAATTGCTTAGTCAGCGAACCGTAAAATGAAGGTCAAGCCTCAATACTGATGATGGTTTTTAGCTTTTCTTTTCCAGATGTATGCATGACCCAAGTTTTATGGCTTTAGCCCTCATAGTTCTCGAGAAACCGATCTAAACGCGATAACTCGACAAAATTGCGAAGTCAGTGAACAGTAAAATGTAGATCAAGAATGAAAAATAATGATAACTTTTAGCTCTACTCTTTCAGATGTATGCATGGCCCAAATGTCATGGCTCTAGCCCTTATAGTTTCTGAGAAAATGACCTAAACCCAAAAAAAACTCGACAAAAGTTTACGCCGGCGACGCCGCCGCCGACCCGGAAAAACAATACATATGCTTAGCAGGAGAGACAAAAATTGACTATCAGGTCTCCATAGTCCTACATGTACCAGTGGTAAAATCGTCTAAACATAAATTACTAATAATGAAAAACGGTTTGTCATATATTTGGCATACAAAGGTATGCCGAACTGCTCCACAAAATACAATTTTCTCGTCGAGCGCTGCAATATAAACAAAAGCGGAACAATGAATGGGGCCCACGCCTGTGCATTATATATTTTCTCTCTCTCTCTCTCTTTCTTTAAGTCTGTGATATCGAAATTAGGTCATTTTAGTTGGCAAACCTTTTCAATGTGAAACTCAAGGCGGTTTGCTTTGTTTGAAGTTGGTTTGTACAATGCCGAAACTGTAGTGAGAAGCTTGCAGCGGTTCGTCAGCTTGAAAGATTTCATGAATTTATACCAGTGATTGAGCAATCGAGCGTTAAAACAACACATTATCTATGAGAAATTCGCCCCTCGTTACGAGAATTCGATCAACAAAAACAGAAAATCGTCACAGTATCTCCGTTATTTACATTGACGACAGTGAAGTGAAAATCTCCTCTTGATAACACTCGAAATGAATGATTATTATAGTTATTTGCAGAATTTAAGGGACCGTTCGCAAAGTCATATTTTTATACCCCGCCACACTGTAGTGGTGGGGAATTAAGATATATCTTTCGGTATCTGTCCGTCCGTCCGTGCTCACCATTTCCGATCGATAACTTGAGTAGTTATTCACGGATTTTTTTTTTTTCAAATTTTGCATACATATTGTTATCGGCGATGAGTGGAATGGGATTGTTAATGGACAAAATCCGTCCATTTTTAACAGAGTTACTGCCCTTGTTCGTATTGGAAAAATGGTTTCTGGCCTGTTATTCCTTTACTGTTTATGATATCTGAATGAAACTTCATAGATATGTTGAACATCGAAAATTACATATTGTGACCGAGGGCTGTTACTCTGACCTTTCCAGTTCGTGTGGGGGTAATAGATTAACATCTGAAAAGAAACTTTAAATCAAAAGTTGACATAAAATCGTCTATATCATGGAGTGGGTCTTAGAAATATGGGAGACAGGAATAAAAGTCGGAATATTTGTGGTGTATCTGTAAATTATCAAATATTTGAAACTTTAACCACCAAAAAGTCAAATTGTGCAAATGTGTCGATAAAATAGCATTTTTATTACAATAATGCATCTTAATGAAAAGAAAATTTGTTAATTACAGAGGGCTTTACCCCAGTATAAAATATTTCAAGAGTTTTCTAACAATGGCATATTCTTACATAATTTGTTTCAAGACAGTAAGGTTTTCCTGCAAAATTTAATGAAAAATGAATCGGAAGTTAAATCTAAAGAGTAATTTGTTAAGAGTGACTTTGCAAAAAAATATGAAAAGAAAAATCAGATCAAATGCTTATGCTCGATGTGAGAACAAATCTAATAATAAGGTACTAAATGCCTCTGTGTCTACAAATACTGATACAAATTCTATCCCTACCCCCAAAAAATTAAAGTTTCAATTGAGAATGGGGGTTTACTTTCGATTTAGTCAGAAATTCTGTAGTAAACCGTCGGAAAATAATAAAAACTAAATGAAAAAAATCACAAAAATATTCCTTGCACTACCAGTACTTTTACATCTAAGATATTTCTATACCAAACAAAAAAAGAAACGCACATAGTAAGATTTCCCCATTTAATTAACCTTTTAAAGCACGATTAGAAAATGTTTAAAAGTCCGTATTTTTGATCAAATCTTGTTCAGACTTCATCATGGCGTAGATGAGTATCTGTACCTTCCATATGCATAAAAATACGCATTAATAAAATCGATGACAATGGCCTCTTATTGAAGACTGTGACATTGAAAACTGACCCTTACCTTGTTCAGAGACGCATCAAAAAGTACTGAATAGACACAATTTAATGAAATTTTCGGGTTGAACTGTCCGATTGTCTAGCTATAAAATTGTATGAATAATTGTTTTAAATTATTTGTTATTTTCAAGAAAATACCAAAATATTACTACGTGCGTTTCTTTTTTTTGTTTGGTATATTAGTTTTGAAAAACCAAGCTCTTAAAATGCGGAACTCTAATGCAAATCAAAATTTTGCCTTCACCGTTGTCAGCCCTGTAGAGGGTGCGTCCATGGCAATTCAGATTTTCTCGTCATTTTGAAATCGAAAAAAGAATTTATATGTTGCATATCTTTGGTAGTGCTTCCTATATCACACTTACAAAGTTTTGCCAAAATCGCAACATTATTAAGATTTCAGTGTGAGTTAAAATAATGTCTACGAACTTTCTTAACACCCTGTATGTGGCATGCTGTCCCGTGAATTTAGATTATCTTCATTGAGTGAAGTAGCTAATTTCCCTTTTTTACCAAAGTAATCATAATTTTGTAAGGAAAACAAATGTCCTAGCATTTAAATTTTCGTCAGGAAGAGCTTCTGCATGGTCCGCTTCGAAATTGTCGAAAAATTAATGTATAAAATAAAGCTGCAACAATTTTCAAAAATGACGTTGACGTCGATTTCAATAACGTCATAAGAATTGCGCTTTGCTTTCCAAGGAATGATTCGGTAACGATTGCGACCTTTCTAACTTTTGAATGGATATTGAAGACAACGATTGGCAAAAGCTGACACAAAATATTTTGTATTTACAATGATTTTGACTTGAGTAACACTGAAAATAAATTCATATCTGAACTTAACCCAGTGGTATGACTGTGGTCTATTACAATGCGTTGTAACTCAATAAGCAAATATATCTTTGTAGACTGTTTGGCATCACTGTAAAGGTAAACTGTAGCGCTTTCAATACATGCAAAGCATTTGTCTCCAGCTTGCCGCTAAACAAAGTTATGCGGCGACAATAAGAACGTTTTGATCACCCCTCGTGAGAAAGTTTTGATATTCGATTTAAACTAAACAACTGAGCGAAGGAAGTTATGCGGCGACAATAAGAACGTTTTGATCACCCCTCTTGAGAAAGTTTTGATATTCGATTAAAACTAAACAACTGAGCGAAGGAAGCAGTTTTTGACAAAAAATGAAAAATGTGTCTCTTCTCAGTTATTAACAAGGGTGTAACTTGGAAAGTCCGATAATAACGTCAATCAATCTCTAAATATACTTCAGATATTGATAATATTATTTAAAAAAATCACGAAAACAGAGTAAAAACTATAGGAGGCGAAACGGCCACAAGATTCACATCACTGGAAAGGTCAAGAGGGTGGGGGTAGGGCGGCTGGGTATAAACTTCTGGCAGAAGGGTTCAACACTGACTGCGACAAAATATGATCCACCTGAGACAATGCTAACGATATTCGAATGTGTCATAGAAATATATTGAAAACTATAGAAGTCGTATAGACAACAAGATAACTCTCACTTGACGGACAATGAATCTAAGCCTTGCAGCAAGAGTCCAAACATGACACTGACAAAATCTGAACCATGTCATCTAGTGATAACTATATATTTTAAGTTTATTTAATTTCAATCGAAAAGCAATGTGTTGCTGGATATATCATGGAATCTAACTCCTGTAGAAAGAATCCAATTATATTCATATTAAGACAATGGTCTGCAAGAGATAGTGCTTACGATCTCATACATGTTTCATAAAAATCGGTTGAAAACAGAAATAGTTAGTGAAGGATATCATATGCAAAAACTAAAATACGAATGAAAACATCAACAAGCCGCAATGGTTGTTACTTTGCTAGAGCCCATTCATAAGATATTATCTACTTTTAATAGTGATAATAGTAATTTTAAAGTTTCATGAAAATCCAAACGGTTCAAAAGATATCATACTAGCAGAAACTAGCAATATCCTAACATGAATTATCTTGAGCCGCGACACGAGAAAACCAACAATGTGGTTGTGCGCCCACCGCAGACTCAGATCAGCCTGGGCATCCGCCCAGTCCGATCAGACTCTTCGCTAAGCGCTTAAATGATAGCTTAGGGCCTAAGCTACCTCCATGCGGATAGCGAAGACACTGATCAGACGGGGCGGATGCCTAGGCTGATCTGAGTCTGCGCTGGGCGCACAGCCACATTGTTGGTTTTGTCGTGTCGCGGCTCTTTTAATTCTGGTAGAAAATATCTGATAAGGACGGAGATTAAATATGGTCTACTTCAGATTCAGATTTGCGTGATAATCTTTTTTTTATTTTATGAAAATTTGCTGAAAAGTTGAAGAGGTATGCAGAACGCTGCACTGTCAGTTTTTTACAGTACACTAGCAGGGGTGTTACTCTAAAAGAATGGATCTGATCTTAACCCAGATATAATATTATCTGCATCACATAATGATAATATTTTTTTAAAAGTTTAACCAGAACTGGGCAAACGATTCCAGAGATGACATGCAAACTATAAATAACTATTCCAACGCAACAGACTGCAACTTTTGCAGAAACGATGTACTGCAGGTTTGCATAGGAATTGGAATTTTTATTCAAATACTCCAATCGTCTTAAGTACCGGGCCGCGTAGCGCAGTCGGTAGCGCGTCTGACTAAAGTGCCAGAGGTCCAGGGTTCGATACCTGATACGGCCACTTACTTTCGTTTCCCCTTCCGCTGATTCACGAAGGGCAGTCGTCAGTTACTGTCGAAAGTAAGTGCACTTAGTACCGGTTAACCGCTAACGAGGTCTATGCCTGCCCAGGGATAGTATTGCTAGGTTAACTGACCGTCCCGACATGACCATAACTGTTTACCGTGGACGTAAAAAAAACACAACAACACTACAACAACTCAAGTGATACCATGCAAGATTTGATTTACTGTATCCCCCATGTTAAACGCTGTACCAGTTACTAAAACCCCTTGCAGAAAGGTTTTCATTATTAACCCTAATACATGTATAGATATTATTTAATTCAAATTTGCGAAACAATATTTGCTGAACATTAATGAAAATTTGCCTAGCGGTTCTATCAAGGCATACATGTATGTCTACGCGTTTTCTTTAACTGACCTACGGCACATAGATCGCTTACAGAGGGTTTGCAGTCTCACAACTCTTCTATGGTTTACTTTGTGCCTGACCTACGGTATAGTGTATGTCCTTTTAATGATTCAGTAAGCAATTCTTACAGATTTCCGTGAAGAGTTCATGTTCACTTCTCGTACTTCCTGAATTTTTCCAGGGTTTATTCTATAAAGATATATGAGCACAATGATTCCTACTTTGTATACTGCTCACAAAAGCATCAGTATTGCGACCTAGAAATGACCAAATAAGCTGGCAAATCGCAAGCAATATAGGAATTATCGTGTGCAAAGAGCCTGTAGCTAGTATCTCACTGGACTACTAGCTGAGGCCTTGTTGGGGACTCAAAATTGTGAACAAATACGTGAATCAGCGAAAGTTTTCATTTGGAATCACACTGGGCTCTTACTTACGACAAATTTGCATACATGTAGCCCGAATATTGCATGAATGTCGCACGAACTCCCGGCGAAATAAGGGCCAAAATTCGTCTGAGTTCGCATAAACTGTATCTTGGGTACCTTGCGACACTTACGTGAAAGTTGTACGACATAATTCGAAATTAATGGCACTTGCTACTGTCACGTGACGATTCTCATTTTTTTCCCAATTTGTCACAATTTAGTTTGATAGGTCCCCAACTCCTCACAAACTTGTCTCACATTGCTCGCACTTCCAGACTCACGGAAACCAAATTGAGACGGACACAAGACAGTTTTGTGACACCCGATATGTCTTTATGACTAACGCGAGTGAAAATTTGCCGTGCGAGCTGCTTGATAATCTCAAATACATAGCAAATCCACAAGTGAGCGAATCCCTGCGACACATGCGAGGAAATTGTCAACACACGCAAAGATGTCGAGACACTTTGGAAACTTACTCGAACGAGTAAATGTCATTCGTAATTTATTGCCAACAATCGCATCCCGATGAGATATGGGCTTCAGCGGTTCTGAGCATTCTTATGATAAACGTAAGTCGTGTGGAGATTTTTATGCATACACAGAAATCATGTACCAGTCAAGGATCAAAGGTCGTCGCATACATGTCTTACCTGTAGAACGACCAGTCGCAAGCGTTCTTGCACACCTGTAGGCCATCAGGGCTCTAGTCGAAAGACTAATTGTGCGACCAATCATGATATCTCACGGTAAGTCACACGACCCACGACTTGTCTTGTGGTCCTATGACTGCGAACCAGCTGATGAGCGCCAAAATATATGGTCGCATAACCTTTGCAGTTTTGCGACCTTTCGACGGTGGTACAAGTTTTCAGGGCTAAAAAGCATCTGCCGTGCGACCAAAATACGAACTACATACGACTGAGTGGGTAAGGGGGAAAACGCATAGCGTAAAACGAGTCTTAGCGGCCGAAAGCAGTTTCATTATAACATCAGTGCGCGGAGCTCTTAATGCATGTTCAGAAATCTGCTGCATCGTTCAAATATCACAGGTGGTCGCATACAGGCCTTACAAGTCAGGCAATTGGTCGTGGGACCAGTTCGCAGGTGGTCTTGCAAAATCATTGGGAATTGGGGCTTCAGTCGCAAAAATGATCGCACGACCAGTTTTGATATTTGACAAGTCATGCGACCTCAAGACGGCCGTGTCCAAACATATGTCGCACAACCGGTTGCACGATCAGTCTTGCGACTAAAATGTTGGGTATTAGCTTTGAATTCAGAGGGACCAGTTGCAATAAGTCGTTCAGTGGTTGTATATATATGCCCTTAATGGCAGAACGCAGACAAAATAGAAGACTGGTTGTTACCGCAGCAAAATCAAAAACATTGCACGATCCTTTAGATTCCTGTCAATTTCTTTCTTAACACAGCGATGTTTAATATCGCTTACTGTTTGTGAGCAGTATGACAGCTCCTATATATTTCACTTTACATTACAAGCTTCAACATGCACTGAGAGCTGTCAGATTTAATACAGTATAAGATCTTCTGTTCGATGAAGTACAAAGATGAAGTACAAAAGGATTAGGCACAATCTATTAAAACATTAGATCGTCTTCTCCATATCAAGTTAATCATATAAAATAGTGAGGATACAATGTCAAATTAAATGAAATCAGAGTTAAGCTATTTCTCGGTAAGGGTAACATAGAATAAATATTGAAAGAAAACTTGTCATTATTATAAGGAAAGGATAATATTAAATTATAATGTCCTGTGCGATGATCAAAAAGTTCCCGGAGAAGTGTAGTATTCTCATCGTAGGCAACCTTAAGGTATATGTGATTCATACCACTCAAAATTATTGACTTATGCCTAAAAAGTTTTTGCACGCGCCACTAACGTTACTATAGGAGACGTGCCTCGGCCCAGCTAACGTAACGCTACATTTTTATCATTTCTAATAGCAAAATGTGAAAACTGTTTAGCCACAAAAATCTACAAAAACATAAATTACTTCAGATAAACTTAAACACGTACCTGATACAGAGGTTCATTACGCATTTTGGAAGCTGTTTTGATCCTTTCTAAGTCCAACGTGGCCTTTAATCAGTCAATCTGTAGGTGTGGGGTAATTCAAGGGCAGATAACCTACTTTCCCTTTTACACGGGAGTGTTTTGATAGTGTTTTATAAACTAAAAATAATACCAATTCGTCGGATACATGATCTATGCTTTCAGCCGAACCATTCAAAGAAAACAAGAACACAGCTTGATTAGTTGTCTAGCGAACACCCAACTAACCGAGCAGCAAGGATATATCATCAAACTTTGTCATCATTAAGATTATACCGATTTATTACCCTGTGTAGCATTTAGAAGAGTATGGTACATGAAACTGCATATATCAAAGAACTAATCCTAAGACTATGGCTGAATTTTGACAAATCTTGCCAATGTAGCCTTGTTGCTGGTTGAATACGGCTTTTGATAGACAGCTAATACTACTATGGATATCAAGTTGTGTTGTCGTATCACTGGAAGAGTTCAACCGAAAGCGATCATCACAAATAACGAATTGCTATTATCTAAAGTTTATGAAACTATGAAACCTGATGATAACCATTCCGTTTCATACCGTAAAGCAAGTGATCTGTTCTCGAATTACCTCATTCATATACATGTTAAATGATTAAAGGGCACGTTGGTCTCTCACATCATAATGGATCAACATAGCCTAGAAAAATTATAATGAACATCATCATAAGATACATATTTCAATGTTCAGGTGAAATAATTAACTTTTCTAAAAAATATTTCATGGCTAAATAACTGAACAGCAAAATAGTAAAGAGAATACAGCACTTTTCCGGGAACGTTTTGATCATCCCTCGTACATGTTACTTAGTTCTTAAACATTGTGTATACTTTTAGAACTAAGGTGAAAGGGTACCCGTAAAAAGAAAGCAGTGTTAGCATTTTCTGTTTGAGATCTCTTCTCTGTGAATGAAAACTTTTAAAGTAAAACATTAACCCCTTTTAGAGAATTTGTTCATAAATAACTAGATCTTTTTTCTAGAAGTTTCACTGCCCATTGAATCAGATAGGAAGTTGTTTCCTTTAAAATAAATGGTGGAAACTAAGAAATATTGATGCATATTCACAATGACATAGAAAGCAACATAATTCTGACAGAGCTACATTATGTATGACTGACATGTTTACAAATTCGGACACATAACTTATTTTCTATGATTGTACCCTGATTTAATGTCGTTTAAACAGGATTGTCGTTTATGTGCAAAACTCGGCACTTAAATATTAGACCGCGGCCACTCCCTGACTTTTAGAAACACCTAATGCTAATCAAAATACGACTGCAAAAGTGTTGATATTTCATTACTGTAAGGAGAAACCTGAATGTATCACGCCGGTGCAAGTAGAATTCTATGGAAATGTTTGCAAACAGAGAAATAATAACTTTTCCACCAATATCGGCAATTGTTATGACAAATCTAGAAACAATAGCAGGAGTGCTACGTAGTCTCCAATGTCACACAGTCCGAATGGAATTTGTAGAAACATTCCTTCATTGACGTACACGACCTTTGGAATTCTACGTATGACGTATCGGAATTGATATTCAATAAATTTCAGCAGGTGTTAATGAGAACAAGTTTACTGTTGATATGATTACAATGTTAACTAATTAATACATTTTACACTTTTGGGTCACGGCATGAGATAAGGATCCAAACAGAATAAGCGACTATTAAAAAATCTCTGCCTGCGTATTTGCTGTGTTCTTACAGAGTTCTTTCTTTTCGCTTAATAGAGTATTTTTGAGCAACCGAGTTTCGATGCGTACAGAAAAAAAGTCATCACATTGCGCAGATTTCCAGTCCCGTTATATCATGACACGTTTAGAGCGAAATCTTTACGACTGAATTATTTGTTTTTTATTTACATGTAACAATCGAATCTGTAACATGAAAATCTTGTATTCGGGTCGCATTTTCAACAAAACAATAATCCCAGCAGTATTTTACAGTGAGCACATTTTCTACTGCGGAATTTCCGTAAATTATCATACCATTGTCCTGTATTGTAGCCGCATGAATATACGTTCTGCAAAATATTACAAATTATTTGCTTAAGGGTTCATCACAATGTGAAGTGGGTGGGGTAGGTTGAAAAATGTGAGTTACATTTTTTTGAAAATAACTGGGTCTGTCACAAAGCTTTCAAGCCTTCAATGTTACATACCACCTGAACACCATTCTAGGGTATAGCATGTATAATAAAAGCAATTTTGAAGAAAATTAGCATACTTGAGACTTGGCTATCCCAAGGACGCCAGAAGTCCATGTGGATGAAATTCTATCCAAAAATAATTACCCTGATAAAATCTCCAAATACCCCTCTACAATGTCCCAGAATGAAATTGCACAGAAACAAATAACAAATACAAAAATCAATTCAACAGACACCCACTACTTGAAAAAAATCTGAAATATCCACCATGTTTTAGTCACAAAACAGTTCTAAAATAAAGGTATGGTGGACATTATAAGTAATAAAATAAATCTTGGGGAGATAAAGTAAGAGCATGCTTTCAGTAATATACTGTTTCCTGCACAACTGTTTTGGACAGCTATAAATATTATTCTCCTATATCTTCCCTCCATTCCTCCACACTCTTCCCCTCCACAACACACACACATACATTAGCAGTCAGTGAAGATGATTGAAGGTTAATACATGCAAATCAACCCAATTAAAAACAAAACAAGGCAAAAACAATATGCCTCTTCAACTTTGAAGAAGAAAGAAAAAATATTGTATTTTTGAAATTTTCTTCTTCCTCACTGGTATTGACTTTGTTCCAAAAAATGGAACAAAGGGCTTTAAAGTGCCAAAATTTGAGGGTCTCTGAAAATGATAATCCACTCAAACAAAATATGTTGGAAAAGCCAGTAACTGAGTAAGCTTATAAGTACATTGTAAATCAACATGCATGCCCCAACTAAGACAGTATTCAACGACATACATTTTAGAGGCAGCTCACCTACAAAATCGAAGAATTTTCATGGATACAGTTGATAACAGTTCATTATGAAGACTTGATTTTGGCCTTCAAATTCTGTAACCATCAAAAAATGTGGATGTGTAAAATTAATTCAGGGCTCCAGATAAGGTGTTTTTTTTTGATAATTCTCAGATGCTTTTTCTTATTTCTTAACAAAAAATATGTTGTGACCCCTCATTAGAACTGTCTCAGTAAGATGGTTCTAATGAGGGGTCAGAACTTATCTTTTATGCAGAAGTGTCAGAAATTATCTTTAAATTATCCCTGTAACCTCCTCTTATCTGGATCAATGTGCAAAAATCTAATGTAAAAGTCAAATACTTTGTACCTATAGTACACAGTTACAATATTTTTCTTCCAAGAAATTAACTTCACAAAAACATCTTTATTTTTTATTTATTTTTTTCCATGAAGTTCACATGAAATGGACTGAAATCAAGTATAAAATGAATAATTCACTCGCAAGGAAATGAACGAATGGCTAATTTTAATTTAACCAACAGACAAAATTTCTAGTGGCGGAAATGTAATAATAATTCCAGGGTTGACGGTATTTCCCCTGTCATGGCACTGTCATAAAAGAAAGCTGAATCAGAAAAGTTGACAAAAGTTTAGGCTGCTGACACTAATAATGCTGCCAGAAAAGTAATACTTATGTTTGGACTTATACTTATGTCTCACTTCTGATAGCCGCAGGTAAGACAATAAAATAGAATCTCTCTGTAAGTCTCAGTTGAGCTTTCTCACTTTCTATAAGCGCTTCTGACTTTTCTGTCCTGACCTGTTTGTTGTGGGTCATGTAGCCTGTGCGATAACATTTAAAAAATTAAAGGATGGTTATGCCAGTGAATGTTCAAACTATTCTTGAACACGTTAATATTAAAGGCTGCCGAAACAACAATCTGGCAATGTGTTCCAAATGTCAACAATATGGTTTGAAAAACTGCTAGACCATATGATTGTGGAGTCTGGCACAAGACTTATGTAACAGGAATGGGAATGGCCTCTGGTTGCCTGATATGATGATATTAAATGTGAAAAATTTAATTTATCACTGTCAACTTTTTTCTTTTCGATGCAAAATCTTCAAATGAAAGATGTGTCCTTGAACTGCTGCCCCAAAATATTGGTTTTATTGTGAAAAAAAAACAACAACAAAAAAAAAAAAAAAAAAATACACACACACAAGGGTGTCACTGACACATTCAGATTTTCTTATACAGTTCTCAGACCCAGATCCAGACCACGCCATACTGGTGGGGTTCTGGATAACTGGTGGGGCTCAGAGGTACCAAAATGTGTGTGTGGGTGGGTGGGGTGGGTGGGGGGGGGGGAATGTGGGCTTAGAAATATATGACATTATAAGGGATGAATTTGATGAGGTTTTTATGTCAATTTCGCCGTGAAATATATGTTGTGATATATCATTAGAATCGCCTCAGCGAAGCGATTCTAATGAGATATCACACTATATATTTGAATGTAACCAGGCCCAGATGGCAGGGCTGAAGCCCCAAAGCCCACCACAAAAAAATGGGACGAATCGTCCCGGAAGAAACGTCCCGGTACGAACTGGTTGTGGCACGAAACGTCCCGGAACCACCCCCTGGATCCGGGGCAGGTTCTGCATCTTCTTTTCCATATTTATTTTCAATAAATTTGCACTGATGTGTCCACAACACCAGTATACATTTATAAATTAGGACACAGCTAAGCCAAAATACACAGTCACTGCTGTGAGTTGTCCTTGAACCCACAACTTTATTTTCTATCTCATAAACATCTGTTCATTGTATGAATGTGCCACCCTACTCGTCAAAATTGTAAAGAGCTTGCCTAGCACGTGTTTTTTTCACTTTCACGTAAACACGTGTCATTGAAATGTGTAAATTGTTTTAGAAGCTTTAAATACCGTTAATCAACGTAACACAATCACAGATTGTTTTCATCCGATGCAGAACAACTGTCTGTGTTTTTATTCAGCAATACTTTCCTTGATTAACGCTTTCTTCAGAATATATTGGCGAAAAATTAAGTTTCCATCGCTTGTTTAGTTTGTTTATGTTTGGACCGGAAAGGCCTAACAACTCATCTTGAAAAAGGTGCGACATAAAATAAGTACCCACCTTATTTCATTATTAATAACACAGACTGCTTTGCTTGAAAATACGGAATAATCCATGGATAAGCGCTGTAGTAATTAACTATATTTAGTAGCGTTTAATACCTTTTTAATCATCGGAATTGTTTCTCGAAGAGTTACTCAGGATAGCAAGATTAGTCTCCCGTGCAGCATTCTAAAAACCCAGATTGCAAATCAAAAGCCGGGACCCGATTCCGGTACCACAGTTCCATTTAGTAAATCTAAGCGGAAAATCACCCAGTGTTATGACAATATGATCCTACAGCTTTTTCCTAAATATAAATTCAGAAATGTCGAACCTATTTAGATACTATATTGTGAATTTATGCTTTATTCTGGGACCTTTGAACATGT
This sequence comes from Ctena decussata, assembly GCA_963989385.1. Classification (NCBI taxonomy): domain Eukaryota; kingdom Metazoa; phylum Mollusca; class Bivalvia; order Lucinida; family Lucinidae; genus Ctena; species Ctena decussata. The sequence continues at coordinate 73,567,510 of OZ022503.1, read as the reverse complement.
TTCTACTGGATTACAATTTTCATAATTGATATTGTCTCATTTTTTTCTTTGACACGGAGACAGGATTCAAAGACCGGGTACTGTGACATGACAATGAATAAGATAGACTTGGACTGTTAAATTAATGCAAACCATATTGTTGTGAAGTTGGTACCGGGAAATTAGTTCCGGATTTTTGTATCTGGTTCGGGTTTTTACCAACCCCGCGAAATGCGCAAGAATAAATTGTTAAGCGGTTCGTGTGTTCTTGAGTGCAATGTAAACAAGACAGAAACTTATCTGAGACCATGCAGATTGTACTGCTACAATGTCGACATCTGTGCATTGATCGTCCATATCATGCACATGTTTGCATTTAGAATAGTAGTTGCTTTCAACTGATACAGTCATGCAGTGTGCAATACTTGCTTTGTTGAGAAAGGGTACTGAAAGTTTTTGTTTACACTTTTATGAATGAAAAAATGGCGACCTGATTGACTTTATGATACACGAGGCCAACATTGAAGGGGGTTCTTAAAAAGTAGACATTTACAGGCTTTGCAACTCTGGGAGATTGTAGTTCATGCTTGACGCTTTCAACGTGCCGAAATAGTTTTATGCCATTATCTCTGGTTTATGAGTTCTAATGGAAGTCCTGGCCACCTCGTATTTTTCCTCTAATTTCTCATTTTAAATGTTATGCTTAAAGTTACTCTCAAAATATATTGCTAACACTAAGAAATTACATAAATTGGTATAAGCAAAACTTCATATTTCACAAGTATATTAAAAAAAATTCAAAGTCTGATTTCAGACCATTCCCCACCCACTTGGTGGTGTGATGAACCCTTAATTCCGTTCGGTCATATTAACGTTTTAAGGGAGAATATCATTCAGGTAGAATATTGTATACGCGATCTGAGGACATTAAGGCTCTCATCAGCCGGGAATACTGCCTTGAAGACTGCTTACCCCGAATTGTTGACTTTAGCATGCTTTCAGCGACATAGACCAACTTGAAAACGTATCAGGACAACAGGAATCCAAGTACACTATATCTATGGAGGTTTCCCGATACAGGAGAAAATGAAATTGCTACCAAAGGTCACGTATTAGTCTCGTTTCTGGATGTTAGATTTTATACCCCAAGATAACAGCAAATGAGACGATTTTTCAGATATCGGTTTTTCGAGGGTCACCCTTACCTAGTTCTTCTTAATTCTGTAGCGGCTAGACTCGTTTCATGTTGATCAATTTTAGTCAGAAATATGCAGCGATTATTACATGTCGGCAGGTAAGCAGTCACTTTGTTCCTGCAAAGCAGATACTGCGTGCTAATCTCTTGATTAAAAAAAAAAAGTAATTAGAAACGGTTCCCGTGCAAATCACGTGACCGCCATATTTAGAAGTCATTTGACCCACATCCCTTTCTAGAAATGGTGTCAAATACATCGCCTACAATATGTTAAAACGTAAGCAAAGTCGGTTTAGGGAAAAGGAAATTAAAGCTTCCGAGGTAAGAGCATCCCTCGAAGAGGCCAAATTAAAGAAAAAAAAAATGCTAAGAAGAACTAAAATGGAAACCTCCAGCACTAGTAGCCCCGGGAAAAAACGTTTCATGTACAAAAAAGCATATGCAGGAAACACATCTCATCAGTAAGTAACAACTATAATTGATATAAATTATAAAAAAAAGTTCAATCTCGCCTAGCATTTCTAATATCTATAGTCTCGTTCCAGTTTCACCTTCAACAGTAATTCAGTATGAGTGCCTTACCGAAATGATACAAGTATACACTAACACTTACATGGCCAAATATACATAAATTCAAAGTTAAGACAAGAGAAGCATAATCATGTACAAAAGCTTTTCTTTACGCGAAGATGTTTAAAATATCGAGCACCATAGTTGTAATTATGAAATAGTCTAGACCAATTTACTTGAAAGTTTTATCTGCGACATTGTATATGTTAAACATTTAATTGAATGGGTATACATTCAAGGGAAACATCTCTGCCATTTTCATCCTTGGCTCCTACATTCTATCTGAGCTATTTTTTTTGTTCAAATGTAGCAATATCTTCGTTAAGGAGTATACCCCATTTTGAATGGCTCATCCAGGAAAGCAAACAGGAAGTCAAACATTTGGTTCCACTTAATTTTCTAAAAGGGCAGACTATTGGCAAGGGTACAAATCCACCTATAGGGCTAATTGCTCTGAACCATTCGAGAATAACCTAATCATATGAGCCGCGACACGACAAAACCAATAATGTGGTTGTGCGGCCAGCGCAGACTCAGATCAGCCTGGGCATCCGCTCTGATCAGAGTCTTCGCCGTCCGCATGGAGGTAGCTTAGCCCCTTAGCTACCCTTTGGGCACTTAGCAAAGAGTCTGATCAAATAGGGCAGATGCCCAGGCTGATCTGACTCTGTGCTGGGCGCACAACCGCATTGTTGGTTTTGTCGTATCGCGGCTCAATTATAGTTATTCTTGGAGTGCAATTTAAACCTAGTCTGAAGAACAGAACGTAAAAGTACGGTTTGAAATAAATACAACCACTGTGTAGTTGTTTCTGAAAGAAAGCACAGACGTAAATCCTGAAAATTCACAGGTTTGTAAACTCAGGTATTACATGATTGGACTTTATGACATTGACAATTACAGATGGATAAATAGGCTATAATTAGCAACTGTTTCTCTATTTAAGGATAATGATATGTAAAACGCCTTCAATATGTACCAACAACACATGTTACTGTGTATGTACAACCCAGTAAGCATTTTCAGACAATCAGGTTACTAGAACAAACAATGCGCATTACAATTACATCATGCAAAGCTGCACCTTCAACTGTACCAGTTTATTGAATTATTAAGGTCTTTTATACTTGTGAGACATAGATGTGTGATTTAGTATTGATACGCTTTACAGAAGACAGGAATTCTGCGGATTGCTTTGTCGCACACACTTTCGTTTGTATCCAGTAGAACTAGATAGCGCACGGGTACTGTCTCTAGTTGTCAGCTCTGCTACCCAGTTTCGATTCTTGGAGTCGACAAGGCAGGGCCGTGCCCTACGTGGTCGTCCATCCAAGGTCGGTAGTTACTGCGGATTCTCCGGTTTCCTCCAAATGTGCCTCCGAGTACGCGTTTTATAAATTTGTTGAACTGTCTGGCACAATGTGTCATTCATGGTTGAATGAATATTGGTACGTTCAACGATTTGAGGCAATTAGAGTTACGGATTTCAACGTTTGGGTCACACACTTCTGCAAGAGTGGAACTAGGGACGGTCATTAAGGCGGACATTTATGTCATATTTTCAAAAAACAAAAAAAAAAAAGAAAACAGGTCCGGACAAACAACAGATCCGAAGGACAAACACATATTACCTCAAGTAAGAAAAATATGTCGCAAGCTAGTCTCATGCATATGTTTTATCTGCGCATGCATATGTTTTATCTGCGCCAGAAAGTTGGCAGTCAGTCGAATCGATCCGTTAAGAATGTCAAACCTTTTGAAAATAAAATGTAATCATTCACGAGTCAAGGACCATTTACGGCGCCATACAAAACAAAATGTCAAAGGAGATAAAATGCTTTGAAAAAGGTAAAAAAAAGGCAAAAACAGATTAGTCCGTTCTCAATAAAAAGTATGTATATATAAGCACCAAAATCATGCCTGTGAAACCTAAACGTACCAATGAATTAAAAGAGACAGAACGTTTTTCAGAATATCAACTAATAAAATAAATTGAAACGACAGCTAAACTGGCCTTTACAAAATACTGATAATGACTGCAAAAATCTAATAAACTTGTAAATAAAAATAGTTGTGCCGTACATACAATAAGAATGTCTCGGAGTCTAATTTCTGCATCTGCTATAAAATGCAGTATTCTCATAAGCTTTAGACCATAGTAGGCAGGGAAACGTTGCCATACTCTAGCTATATTATAGACAGACCTTCCCAGTTCGTATCATGCAATTTAAGACTTGCAGTTACATACCTTGCGTTGCTACATAAATAATTGTCAGTACAACTCACGGAGTTAAAATAACTTTGCACCGACAGATTAAGCCAGCAGATTCAGACAAAGATGTCATTAGAAAGTCGATTATAATTTTTATAATTCTTTGGAATTCCATTCTACATTAATCAGAAGGAGGAAGGTTTCACACTCTTGGTGACGGATTGTATTTGCAAACAGATCGATGGTGCCAGCATAGTTACAGAGCTTCTTCAATCGGTGTTCTCTCTGAAATTCACTTACCGTATTTTCACTCAACGTAAACATAAACTGAATATTCTAATACTACAATCGTCTTAATCTATATCACTGTTTCGTAGTATTGTTTTGCTTTCCAACCAAAGCGTATATTATCTATAATTGGCAGGTTTTCGCTGCTCTTGGTGAACAGTCGAATCAGAGTCTGCACTGCTTGCCACTTATGTATTGTGCAACGGTAATACAAGTAATAACTTAACTATTGGGCTGGCTGATAAATATTTTCGATGTTCAGTAATGCTGAGGAGAGGCAAGGAATAGTTAAGAAAAATGTAACAAGTTTCGTTCGGTCTTCTTGCTGATTTACAAACTAGTTCTGACTGGATTAAAATACACTGACATCTCTTCAAAATATGCCGCAAAGTGCAGATATTGTCACAATATGTGTTGTACATAGATTTTTCGAAATAAATATGTTTAAACCAAAGTGTAGAATTCGTAAAAATGCACTTTGGTCAGACATTACTTAATAACTGGAAGATTTAAACCGTTTTACGCTCAAGCAAGCTACATATAATACTTTGAGGATTTTTTCCATCAGTAACATGTGGGTCAATTGCAGCATCTTTCAAAGTCAAACCAGAAATGTTATCTTTCATATCAACGGGTTTGTGGCAAGTGGCACCCGAGGGTCATAAAATTTGGTCAAAAACGAATATTGTTGGAGATCTGACAGAACCATTCTGATCTTGAGGAAAGTATTTTTTTTCTTTTTCTTTTTTTCTAATACCAATACGTGAATGGGACACTTTTTATCGGCAACAAATCAGGGCTTTGTAAAAATAAAAGCGTGAAGCTAGCGATTTTATGGAATTTGTATCTGATTCAAGATATTATATCAGGCGTCCAAACTGATGCGAACAAAGTATACATCCAAGTTACCTAGTAACGTAAACAATGATAAGAAATTATATTACAATTAGATACAATACCCCGCCCTCAAAACCAAAAGGGAAAGAAGCATATGCATAAATTTTAAAACGTTTATGAAATACACGTACGGTTAACCGCTTGAACAACTCTTTCCCAAACAGGTGGTCATTTAACTACCCCAGTGAAAACAACAGTAACATCTATTTTACCTATTTTCTATCTTAAATTACAAAAACAAACCAGATAGCAAAATGGGCTGCTATACAGGTGACCACACCGCCAGAAGACTACAGACAAATGGACATAAGAACATGTAACATTAAGGAATCACTACCGCCCTGGCATTGTCAATAATATACTTCTTACAAAAAGTAGGAGATATTTTGACATAGAAACTAGTAAAAATTTAATAATCATGACTGTGTTAGATTAATATTGTATACTGATAGATCACTGTTCAGGTGATCATATTCAGCTAAAACAAAGACAGTAACAACAGGTCACGTGACCTACAGCAACACATAAAGGACGATGGGGTCTAGACCTCAATTTTGCATCGGCGAAAAAAATCTTTTAGACCCTCAGGTGCTGTAACTATTAAAATTCTTCATAATGTTTCTAACTGAGAAACAGACACTTTGGTAGGCTTTATTGTGTTATTTAAAGTGTAGGGCTCATGCAAAGGTCACCTATGGCGAGACAGTACACCAATCAATGGTACGCTTGCTGGTTCGTATTTTGATAAAACAGCATTGAAAATGTTAATTAAAGCTTTAGGCGTCTGTCTTGATAAAGTTTGCATCAAAATGATCAGTCATTGCTCTGCTGGATACGTGCGAAATTTCGGTGTTGCCCTTGGTCAACTTCCAATTTGCTGTAGGTTACGTGACAAGCTTAAGCGTATACTGAAGGTCTATACTGGTATTTGTTTTATCCTTTATAGCAGTTCATTGTTCATCAATTTATGTTTCTTACTTCTGCTGTATTAAATGTCGTAATATACCTTACTTTTTGTGAGCAGTATAGATTACTGGTGGGCTTAAACTAATTTACTGGATCCAAATTATCTCCGTCTGCTACTGCCGTGGCTCGAAACATTTAGTTAGCTCTTTGGTCTGCATATTCAAACAATGAATAGAACCTGTTGACTTTCATAGCTTATGACGGTCACATTGCAGTTCGTTTGGGCGTCAGTAGTCAACGTGTCATCAATGAGCGTGCTGTTGGTGTTGATAAACAGTCTATGTGTGTGTGTATGTGTGTGTTTTCCTTTTGCTTTAAATTTATCTAAAATTATGAAATTTTGCGATTTCCCGAAACAAACAGAATCGGGATTCTTAAATCCCTTAAGTCTTAATTTATTGCCACATTTATTTGATGAAGTAAAGCTGTATGAAATTTGAATCTGAGCAACCATTGTATAATGATTATCTACACACAGCTTAATTATATTCGAGACGAACATAATTTCCGGAGGAAGCATAATCTCTACTTATACCAATTCCGCTTGCTTTGTTCTGCAGGGAGTTTGACATTTGTATAACACGTACTATATTTACTGTTTGCAGACGAATTCGATCAAAGAGTAGTGACCTTTATTTTCAGTTTCCCTCCTAACACCGAATTCAATTATGTGAGAAAAGGTATTTCGCCCACTTTTACATATACAAGATTGGCTTCCAGCTCATATAAGAAACTTCTATCTCTCATTTTGGCAACATCTATCTTATATAGGCAACAGGACTTTTTTTTTATTTTTTTTACAAATATTTCAATTTTAAATGATCAAAATGAACACGTAAGCAACTAAGACGAGGTCTGATAGCAGATTGTAGGTTTGTGACCAAATTTCTATGACGTCACAAACTGGTTATGTAATGTCGCAAGCAAACTTAACGCGCGTGACGTGAGAGGCTAAGTTACATTTGTTTTTGCCTTCTGGAAGATAAAATAGTCCGCATATCATGTTTACCTCTATTTTTAAGGTGCAAACAGTGTTTACATCCGTTTTAAACCCGACTATCATACTGGTTGCTCAAAATTTACTGCTGATCACTGTTTAGAGTTGTCCTGTTTTGAAACCTAATCTGACTTGAGCTTTAAAATCTGCTAAAAGTGGGAGAACAATAATCCATCATGAGTCAGTCCATCTTGGAAAGGGAAATCTCAGGCAGGCCTCGTCTCTGGTTGAAATTCCGACCCTCGGGGGTGAGATTTCCCTATCCTACATGGATACTTATGATAGATTGTTATACTCCCCCACTTTCACATACTGATATACAAGATAGGCTTCCAGCTCATTTAAGAAACTTCTATCTTTCATTTTGGCAACATCTTTCTTATATAAGCAATAGGATGTTTTACAAATATTTCATTTTTAATTGATCTAAATGGACACGTAAGCAACTAAGACAAAGTCTGATAGCAGATCGTACGTTTGCGACATCACCAAATTTCAAAGACGTGACAGACCGGTTATGAAATGTCGCTAGCACACTTAACGCGCGTGACGTGATTGGCTAAGTTGCATATTGTTTTGCCTTCTGGAAGAAAAAATAGTCAGCATATCTTGTTTTCCCTCTGGTTAGAGTTGTTCTGTTTTGAAACCTAATCTGACATGAGCTTTAATATGTGCTAAAAGTGGGAGAAAATATAATCCATCATGAGCCAGTCCTTGTAGGATATAGTGGATATTTGACTTTTTCAGTGTAAGATCGATTTTTATTTCACCGAATGAACACCAAAAGCATTTTTTTACATGAGTGGCGAAGCTACGAGTGAAAATACCACTTTTTATGTTTGTGAGTGAAATAAAAATTGATCTTACTCTGAAATAGTCAATTTTTCTGTTTCTTTTATAGATTCTTTAAAAATGCAATAATTTAGGTTAGTCCAATGCTTTAGCCATCACGACAGTGACACAACCTTTTTTCTAACCGTTTCTCGCCATATATGCTGCTTCCAGCGTGTTTACTGGGTATGATATTGGTTGTAATTTAACTGAAAAATAGCTTATAATTTCATTCGGATAAACGGAATTCAAGAAATTGGCTAAGAAAGAATGCCTACAGGAGACTTTGGCGGCATGGCGTCGCATGCGCTAACAACGTGACGTTGGCTCGTTTAGTGAATGACGTGCAAACATGCGTGGTGTAATCTATTTCAGGCGGGATGAGGTTTAGTCAATTAATCAATAAATACATGAGACTATTTCGTAAAAATCCTATTTTTGAAAACAGTGAAATCGAAATTTGAAACAGTGAGGATCATTATCAGTTTCGATTTCATCAAGAAATCTCTATAATTCATTAAAAAGTACAAAAGAAAGGGAAATCTCACCCTCGGGGTCTCGGCAGGCCTCGTTCCTGGTTGAAATTCCGACCCCTCGGGTGAGATTTCCCTATCCTACATGGACACTCATGATAGATTATTATATCTTCCCACTTTCACATATTGATATAGAAGATAGGCTTCCAGCTCACGTAAAAAATCTTTCATTTTGGCAACATCTTTCCTTTATAGGCAACAGGAGTTTTTCAATATTTTAAAGATATTTCTATTTTAAATGATCAAAATGGACACGTAAACAACTAAGCAGCTAAGATGATGCCTGATAGCAGATCGTAAATTTGTGACGTCACCGAAGTTTAATGACGTCACAGACTGGATATGAAAAGACGCTAACAACATGACGCACGCGACGTGAAAGGATCAGCTGCATTTTATTTTCGCCCGCTGAAAGATAAAATAGTCAACATTTCGTTTCCCGTTTATTTTCAAGGTGCAAATTTAAAGAGTAACTACACTTCAGGAACTGACTGAATCAGATCCCAAACCCTATCCAAAACATCAAAGGGAAAGATTGACAAAGACGTCCCAACAAACAATAGCTCTGTTTACATACGTTTCTGGGCCCGATTAACACACTGGGCTGCAAAAATCTTACTTCAGTTAACTGGTTAGAAAGCTATTTTTTCTGTTTTGTATCTTGATGTAATTTGAAGTTTAAAATTAGTTCAAGTTGGAGAAAATATTTCATCATTACATCATTAGCCAGTCCATGTAGGTAAAGGAAATCTCACCCTCGGGGTCGGAATTTCAACAAGCAGGGACTCGGCAAGCATCGTCTCTGGTAGAATTCCTACCCTCGAGTAAGATAACCACATCCTACATGGCCACTCATTATGGATTATTATATTCTTTGAGTTAGCTATCAATTTTGGATTAATACGTCATGATAATGCTTTTAATCCCAGTTACAGTTTGCAAGGGCATACACTGAGGGAATAACTATACTCACAATTGTCATTTGGGGAGTTGAATCGTCGATTTTGTGGTCGTAAATTTGATTTTACGGTGACACGTCGGGGAAGACATAAAACGTAATCTACGACCATGGAACGCGCGACTTATCCAACGTAAGCGCTTACATCATGTACAACTGGACGTCAGCCAATGAGAAGAGGTGTTTGTTAAAGACGTTCGGTTTTCGATAGTATATCACATGATACATGTCGCAAATGTTTGATGTTTTCCAATTAGACGTCGCGTAACATTCGTAAATGACTATACAGTGTAGTGTATGCCCTTACAGACCAAAATTTCGTAAAGTCCTCACTCCGTTCACATAACGTCTAGCACTAGCTTGTCCCCTCGGTACTCTGGTAATGGCTTTGACAGCGCCCATATTTGCATAGCGCAGGCTGGATTGATTGTTAAAGGACAAGAGACTGCATTCTGTATATTCGAATAAATAAATGACATTTTCTCAAGGATTTTCATTCAGTCGTATTTTTATAACATAACACTATGCTATATAATTGATTCTCGACCAAAGAGTAGCGAACTGTTTATTTAGTTGCAGCGTCCACATGCCCTCTCTACATAGTACAATAATCTATTCTCATCTGGGCGGATTCAGTCATTTTTAGATGAGTATAAACAAACTAAATACTTCAAATCGTAAAAAGCTCATAAGTTGGCAAAATAAGACACTCCTACTTCGAATTGAAAACTGTCTGTCCAACCTCATGGCAATATTGAAACAACTGAGTGTTTTATTGTGCCATCTGCAATGACAGTGGCAATGTTTTCGCTCTCGAGAACACTGTAGATATGGGGATTTAACTAAACTTGGTTGAACTGAAGGTCCTAGAGGAAGCTAAAACTGGACTTAACCTGAAACTACCAAGCAACGAATTGACAAGTAATACAAGTTACGCAAGCAAATAAGTTAACCGGAAGTTCGTGTATTACAAGGTTTAGTTTTAACATATTTTATTTCAACAATATCATACCAGTTGGAACGCAGCTCCAAGGAGTAGGGATATAATCAAGCCCATAGCAACGAATTTTTGTTCGAAACTGTCGCCATCAAAATGGCTATCGACGAACCACATAGTACTTTAACGCCACCATACAGACTAATCAAATCGCCCCACCGGTTGAAATTTTAAGAGCACTTTTCTGACTTCCATTATTGAATATTTCTGTTAAACTAATTCCAGGACATCCTTTTCCGCCTGTGTAATTATTGACGAAACAGTGCCCTTTACGTCAGCGTCAAACATGTGAACAAAAAATTACGATTTACAGCTTATTCGACTTTCTCCAAAACGCAGACCTATGCCATGATAAATATTGATATATATTCTACTACTGTGTGAAATTTCAGAAAATTTGGTTTGGGAACATTTTGAAATTGCAAAATAACATATGACCACTCGGTTTGAAAACAAACCGAATGGCGTCGAAATCATGCCAGCCTTACGCGCTAAGTGTTCACTGCCAACAACAAACTCCCAATTTGGCCTGTCTGTAGAAACGTAACACCTCTCACTGATTAATCTTCAACCAAGACCGAATAAAACAGTTAAGCAAATTCATTTTATTCATATTTTATTGTCAGATAGAATAATGTCAACTCTCACCTCTATGCTCTAGCAAATCGTAAACATAAGTTTATGACGTGATTTTGAATCGATTAGAAGTTTGTATAATCATGGCTTAAAAGACGGACTTAATCAGCAGTTGATGTTCATTTAGGTACAGTTCATGCTATTGTTCAGGATTAGCTTTTCCCCTCATAATTGGACGATAATTTAACGGTTATTTCTTTTTGTTAATTAGCAGATCACGCGCTTGATTTCAAAAGTCAAATAAACGGTTGTATGCGAGTAACCTGGGAGGGATGAGGAATGCCCTCCCCCCCCCCCCCCCCACCCCCCGCCCCCTCGTGGGGCGGTTAGAAGCAGGAGTGTAGGGGTTATTACATTTTACGCACAATTATGTTTATCCTTTGAGAGCAAGAATAAGAGGTGGGCCCCAAAGATACTTTATATAGTCGTGTCTGCTTGCCGCTACTATTGAAATCTTGTTCAATTTACAAATACCAGCCATATCAAATATGGCGATACCTGTTGAAATTTTGTCTATTTGACAAAATTACATTACGCACCTGGGTATTAGCGTATAAGCAGTTACGCGTTTGAGAAGGGTTAGCAGTGCACTGTATGCATGCGATGTTTTTGCATTGCCTGTATAAGTTTGAGAAACTCGTCAGGCATCTGTATGTATGTGTGTGTGTGTGTGTGTGTGTTTGGGTGGATGGGGGGGGGGCAACATTTACAAATCTAAATCTGCAGGTACACGGGTAAATCTACATAAAATAATAGGAAAGAATAGAATATTTATTTTAATTTCGGACCCTTTCGGTTATGCAGTCACATATAAACAAACAACAAAAAACATTTACTAATAATTCAGATCGTGGTTTCCTATTTCTCTATTAAAATGACTGATGTTGCCTCACATTAGAGTAGTCTTGGCGAGGAGGTTCTATATACAACCGCAACACGTTTTCATGGATACATGTAACTGGCACAAATTATCGTAGACTTATCAATACACAACTTTATTAATTTCCTGTTAGTTTTCCTTAACTGGGAAACTCTTCAAAAATGCTTTGCTTCCAAAGGAGCAATGCTTTCCTTAAAGAGTTTAGTCCCATTGGAAAGGTAGGATAAATCAAAAATACTATTGCCGAGATGCTTCCCCTGAAAGTGTACCCGGTTGCCCTAGGCCCACACATTTACATGTACACTCTCTTTTTCATTTCCTTCCCATGCTTAACATGTTCATTCTTCATTTGTATGTCGACTAGAATTGTAACATTGTAATTGTCCGGTTGACTAGCAGGCCCGGGTATCTTGCAGGTCACAAGAAGATTTGATATTTTTGCATTTACGAATCGTTCCGAAGACACATGTAAAGGGCAATCCAGTACACTTTATACTCAACTCTGGGCCTATTCGTCATACTCTGCGTCCTGAAATTAAATAATTGGGCAGTCGATTTCCGAATCGAATAGGACAACAGTCGAAATACATTCGTTAGGCAATGATAGGAATTGAGCTAGCGGCCTTCAGATTCTCATCTGAACACCCAAAGCTACCAAATGTATTGACGTGCGGGAAGGTTTTCAATTTTTCCCTTACTGTAGTGTTTTCTGAGGGTCAGTAAGTACACGGGTGACCTGCAACAAGCAAAGACTAAGATAGCTTGCACTACAAATGTTATAAAAGTTAAGATGAACAGCTTGCATGTATGCATTCTATTATGGATCGTGGCTGGTAGCTTTTTGTTCATGCACATTTTGCTAAATGAAGGCAATGATGGGTTGCTTGAATAAGTATACAAAGTTCACGCGTATTTCAACAATTCCTCACACGTCCGCAATTTTCAACTTTCAAGCAGATTGTTTAAGTATACTGTCAATCGTCTTTACGCTTGTTCGGGATGTGGAATTTGCCAAAGTGGAGCGATTTGTATACAGTTTAAGTTCATGTACAGTACTTTGCTTCCACGAAATAAATGGCTGTTTGTGTGCCACGTGCCAAACGTCGGATGGCACGTAGCAAGCCTCCAAATTTTCCCCACACCTCCCACATCCGCACACCCCGACACATTTTCAGGGTCATCATCGAACACACGAAATGCTCTTAGTAACTTAATTCAGAACGGAAAGAGTTTGCTTGCAAGCCAATCAGGGTTTTGTTATTCGCTTATATATACATCTTTGTATCTTGAAGCAGTCTTGTTAGACTAAGCAGATTTTGCTGTTATCATATTCGACAAGATTCCTCTTTCCCTGTTGCGGCTCAACTGTTGGTAAGATTCAAATGATTGTAATAAATCTCAGTGTGTGTAACAACAAGGAAGCCAACTCGGGCAGAGAGAGAGAGAGAGACAGAGAGAATACGCGGTCACAAAAACGACTGCTCGTCATGTTTGGGACATATACATCACTCCAAGCATCAGTCGAGACGAATTCCCCCACGTCCCTGCCCCCCCCCCCCCCTACCTCGTCACTTACCGCCTCCTTCCATCCCCACCTGGCTTGTTTCTTTCTAAGTAACTTTAGCCGCGACGCGAGAAAACCAACAATGTGGTTGTGCGCCCAGCGCAGACTAAGATAATTCTGGGCATCCGCCCAGTCTGATCAGAGTCTTCGCAGTCTGCTGAGGATGGCTTAGACCCTTAGCTACCCTTAAAGCGCTTAGGAAGACTGTGCAGACTATGTGGATGCCGAGGCTGATCTGAGTCTGCGCTGGGCGCACAACCATTTTATTGATTCTCTCCTGTCGCGGCTTATATGTTCTATGTAATTGTTGAGCAAATTATAAAATCAGATCGTAATTTTTTTGAAAACTAGACAAACAAAACGACAAGAAAGAAGCTCTTTACTTCGTACTGGTGCATTTTATGTTCGACGTATAATCTGTTTACATGCGGACTGGCAATCTAGCTCGATGCAATATACGTCATTTTTTTTATTACGTCACAACAGTGAACTAATAACTTATTTGACAGAAAACAGATGGCTGTTAGAAAGATAAATAATATTAGAAAAGGATATTATTTTCACAAATTTGAGTGGCGAAACGTGAGATTTGTACAATGCCAATCAGGTCAGCATTCAGGTAAGGTACGTTCTACCAGTGTGTAGTCTATTTTAGCTAACTAAACTCCGTAATTTTTCTCCTCTTGAAGTATTTAGCAATCTGAGCTAATGTTTGACAAGTCGTCGACCTCAATTTTCTGTCTAAGTTGTGGCTGTCCGGCAAGTATTGCTGGTGCTCATATCACGCGCAAGACCGTTTCCTGAGCGTTAAAACTTCAAATGCCATCTTTTATTTTGCAATTTAAAAATGTTCCAAAACGAAATTGCTTGAATTTTGTTGAGAAAGCCTGCTTAATACTAGTTAGCAAATCATTTTTATGTGTTTAATCATTTAATATAATTAATGCCTCTATATACATTCGAGAATAATGGGAAATTTCGTCAAGAACCATATTCGCCATTTTTAGGGCCTATTTTTTATGTGGAAGGATCAATCGTTGTAAATACAATCACCGCTTTTCGAGGGTTTACGTTCCAACTGTACATGAAAACATAAGCAGTAGGAATAGAACGAAAGCGTTTGCTTATTTAGTTCTTCTACTATCACAAGGTTTATGTTAAGATGGCCTGTAAAGATAAAAAGGACATTTTAATAGAGTATTTTTCTTTATATCGATCAAGCCTTCAACGAAAACCAGAATAAGGCAATGCACTGGGTTATAGATAACGAAAAACACGCAAGTCTATATTTGCATTTATTGTTATACCTGTTCCTTTTTCGGACACGATTTTACAGGATAAATGTGCTCATAGTAGGCGAAAGACTCCTAATAATCGATGTGTTACCTGGTGGAAGCTTGCGGAAAGAAACGTATGAAAACGCAGATGCAATCGACATTGAAATAAAATGCCCTACGCGACAGATGTCCATCACCAAATACCAGTTACATATGGAATATTATCGACCAGCGAACCATTTACTTGCAAAACTATAGTATTACTGATTCGAAGCTGGACGGATTCAGCAACTTTAAATAATTGCACATTTTATTAAAGGCCCCAAAGCTCTATCGGCATGAAATATTTTCTTGTGAGGTATCGCTGCAAACTTTACACCATAGTTTTGCCATTGCAAATGACCGTGATTAGCCAGCTTTAAACTGATGAAACACACTTGAGTTTCATGTAACAAGGGTTTGAAATTTAAGTTGGCAATTAAATTGACTTACTTTTAATTTCATGAGCTTGAATAAAATGGTAGAAATACAACGTACATGCCTGGAACCACATGAATTGTCTTTTTCTTGTTTATACTGCATTGCTCGACGGGAAACCAGAAAAAGAAATTGTTTTTTTTTATTCAGCGATTCGACATTTTTCAAAAGCATGTTCTCTCTACTTTTTGCCAGCTATCGCACATAATATATGCACATACTCCCACATTTTTCACCATTCGTGGATGTAGATATTTTTCATAGTGATTTGCGTTTAGGCGAATTTACAACTGATAGAACTATGCAAACTTTCAACATGCCTCTCAGATCGTGAATGGCTTGTAATTTTTGCAATACTGGAAAAAAAATGCAAAATACTCCTCCTCATTGGAAATACTCCTCCTCATTGGTTATATGGTCCTTGTAAGAAATGTTCAGTAATCTTCGGTAGCATCTCGCCTCAAAGGCCTGCGTGTTTTCTCTAACTCTGCCGTCAAGGTCAACGATCCACAAACATACAGAAATATGGAAATGACAAGGGAGCGCATAAGTTCCACCCTTAATCCAAGAGATATGTTGTTATCTCTCCAAATTGATTTCAGCATTGTAAGAACTGAAGTGGCTTGTGCAATCCCTGAGAGAACCTCCTGTTTTGAGCCATCATCTGAGACACCTGCTCCAAGGTATTTGAAGCTGGTTACGGTACCAAGCTTCTGCCCACCTTGATCTTTCTCTCTGGATGCCATCTGTGCTGTTTGTCATTAGTTTGGTCTTCTCAGTACTGATCTCCATCCTATACCTTGTGCAGGCTTGGTCAAGACTTTTAACCAGGACTTAGATGCTCTAAGGAAGAGCAGGAACTATATGTCATCGGCAAACCGCAGACTGATTATGTTTCTGCCGCCTATGCTAACCTTTCCGTCATGTTCGTCTAGAGCATCAGACATGATACGTTTGGGAAATATGTTGAAGAGGGTGGATGACAAAAGACAACTGTTGTTCTGAACCATTCTCCTGTGTTGTCATTCATCAGGACCGCATTTGGTAGCCTTGTTGTATAGCTGCTCGATGGTGCGACCTAGATTTGCACTGATATTGTACTTCCGCATGGCGGCCCATAAGGCTGCATGCCATACCCTTTCAAAGGCTTTTTTAAATAAATGAAGACATGGTACACATTCTGCTGATGTTGGAGGTACTTTTCACACAGGATTCTTGGGTTGGAGATCTGTTCTGTGGTGCTCCTTCCTGCTCAGAACCCAGCCTAATGTTCCTAATGGTCAACATATTAATGAAGATTAACATGAGCCAAAATAAAAAAAAACACATCCCGCCCAGGACACCGAACTAATAGAAAGGGATCGACTGCGATTTGAAGTCCTTTTCATCAGTGTTTCAATCAGCAGGCAAACCCTTAACCAAAGACGTACCGGGACACATCAAAAGCCGTGAAAGTATAACGTCACTTTACCTTTAGTGCGACCAATGCGCGTTTATTTATTTAAGTTCTTCAGTGTCGCTTAGCACAAAAATATTGAAACAAGGGTAATAGGATTCGGCAAGCAACGAGCAGCCCTTTCCGAGACACTCTTACTGACGGATTGCGCGAGGCAAATACCAGGTAAGAGCTGCCTACGAATAAACTCGCGAGTGCCGGCGTCCCCCCACAGAGACTCGAGAAGCAAGACAGACAAGTTTATTAGGAAGGATGTGACCAAATTAAATACAGCAAGACACTATAAGAAGCCAAAACAATCCCAAACAATAGAAGCCATACTCCGCTAATATTCATGTCGCTATGACATGTTTATCAAAGTTTTAGTTAACTGCATTCAATTTAATAAGGTTACATAAACAATCTAATCGAATACTAGTAATATACCCAAACGAATTAGAAACGCAATATTTTTGGACTGCACTTGCTAAGTTTCACCGATTGCATTAAGCACAAATGCGATGTGTGTGTGTGGCGTGGGAGGGTCGGGGGTGGTGCTGCTTATAACTTTCACACCCGGGGCGTCCTACTTATTTGGATAAAAGTAGGGCGAGGGACTTCTCTGCTTGCAGTAGGTGCGGGCGGGGGTTGTTTGGAGTTTTTCTCTCTCGTCTATCATTTCTCTTTTCTTTCATCCTCTCCCTTTGAGACGGCCCGATATTGACTAAAACATTGTCTCAAAGGGCCGTTTAACCCAAAACAACTAACAAACCAACAAATGCGTTGCATCTAATTGATGAGGTGTGTGCCAGTTTCTCTTTTTGATGTTCAGCGGACCGTGACGTCCAGTGCACGATATATTATATTAATTACAGCATAAAGCCCTTACACATTTTCTTGGGTAGCTGTAAAATAGCGGAGTTGAAACACTCTTTACTTGTCAATACCTCTGTTGCATGATTTCGAATCGGGCGCCTTTGTGGTGAACAAGGTCGTCTTGTGTATATAATTCAACGACCCGAAAGAACTGATACGCAACAATTAGAGCTGGCTCTTCTCGAAGAACGTCAGCGCATATCAGAGTTGGTCGTAGTACAGTTCAGCCCTTCCATGTACAGAAAATGACATACTTTCATTAGGTCAGGCAATGACCACACACCAGAAACATGACTTTCGAAAATTGGTTAGGTCTCTATAATGCTCGAGCAAGCGTAAACCATTATTCTTACAAAATTGGAAATCGGTAGACATTTAACAATAATTCCATACCCCATAGACCATTTACTTGATATGAAATTTGTAAATAAGGTATGGACTAATTGATAAAATCAAGTTCAGTTGGGTATATTTAAAATTTGAAGAAACCCACCCCCCCCACCCCCCAAAAAAAAAAACTTTGCATATATTTAACTTAATAAGTAAAAATAAATTTTATCAATATCAAGGAAATAAGCGTAATTCTTTCCCTCCCCCACTCTCTTCCCCCCCCCCCCTCCCCCATCCTTAAAAACAATTGCATTATTTTGCTGTAGGCTACTGCATTTAGCGTTTGTTCTGCTCATTTAGAATAAAGTCATAAAGTACCATCGAAAGATAGGAATTATAATTTTACAATTATAGCCGGGCCGGGTAGCGCAATCGGTAGGGCACCTGACTCGTAAGTCAGAGGTCCTGGGTTCAAATCCCGGTCTGGCCACATACTTTCGTTTCTCCTTCCGCTGATTCAAGAAGGGCAGTTGTCAGTTACTGGCGAAAGTATGTGCACTTAGTACTGGTTAACCGCTTAGGAGGTCTAAGCCTGCCCAGGAATAGTGTGGTTAGGTTAACTGACCGTCCCAACATGACCTTAGTTGTTTACCGTGGACGTTAAGCATCAAATCAACCAACCAACCAAATGCATCATGGTGTGAGAGATGGCGTGTTCAGAATAGATATATCACGCCAGGGTATTCAATAAAATAATTGCCCCTTTGTAATGGAACATTTGTTAGATGTTAGTACTATTATTGTACGCTTAGTTGCCTAATTGACTAAATCGTTCGTGTGCACCCACTAAGTTAATATATACTACACTAGTTGACCTAACCTTCAACCGATATATAAAATATGAAAAAAGAAAAGAAGAAAAAAAATCTTTAAAAAAGTACCTTTAATAGAAACATTAGATTCAGTTTTCGTACTATTCAAAATTTCGGTTTTTAGTTTCAATTGAAATGGTATTTTATAACTGCTAAAACTGTAAACATTTATTTTTAAAAGCTGTCCATCTGTTCGTTTTCTAGAAAGAACACTCGGTTTCCTATTATTTTGTATAAGAAATTGCTGTTTGAAAGTCTATTATAATGAAATGCATGGGCTCAATCAAAACCCGGATAGTTTTGGGAGTTTGAAGAAAAAAACAAGAGGAAAAGAAATGCACGTTGCCATACCGCCATACTATTCACAATATTGAGTTCAATGATATGTGTGATTTCAACCCGTCTGAAACATGACAAACACAAACATGAATGAAATACAAACATAAGTATAACAGTTATTGGCACATATGGTCCATTGAATATCTAGTACAATGATGTGTGCAGAAGAATCTCGATTTCCCCCCTAATGTGTCGTGTTTTTCCCTTAGTATAATCGATTTTGTTTCCCTATTTTTTATTTATTTATTTATTTTTTTTTTAATTTCAGATATCCTAGTTGCTAATAATCATTCAAGAAAGCGCACTTTTGAGCTGACAAATACTTTTTGCGATCATAAAGGTGATACATTACTAATTTGATATCAAATATGCAACACATTACAAACGTGAAACCATAATCTCCCTGAAACGGAAGCACTTTGCTATTCTGGTTCCAATTTAGACACACCAGCTGCTTCATGTCAGTAAGGTTCTTTCATTTGAAATGTTGTTATAGTATTTTAGTTGTGTTTCTAGTAATGATTACTAAATTGGCAAGTATTGAGATAAACAACTCTATAGGAAATAAGTTATCGCACTATTGTTTGTGTATGTATTGTTTAGTGTATGTTTAGATCTACCAGTAGGTGGGAGACATATATAGTCAACCCTACACTATAAACACTTGATCAGTATGTATCGCATATATTTCTGTGCATTACCTACAACAACCTAGCTCTAATAAAAAAATATGAAAAATACGGAAACAGTTTTTGCTGTTGCGATCTGAGAAACCATGACCTTTATTTGAAGAATCATATTGATTGATCTTATTGTCTGTCTGTACCTATGCTAAGACGCAATATGACGGCAGGTCATTTTCCGCTCGCGAGTTAAATCAAGATGTCAGTTGCAAACATTATAGAAATCTAATCAATTTAAAAATTAAGTCTTTCAACAGATGGAACATACTCCCCAGGCAATTTTGTTTTATGCCTGGCTATCGGATTTATTAGATTCTCAGAGGAGTTTGACCTTTTCTATGTTATTTTCAACACCACGAGACTTCCTGCTCTTTTGTTTTGTAAACACAGTCGTATGACTCCCACATAGTTACACGGAATTCCGACCGCTTTTGTCAACAACAGTTCCGTATTCTTCCAGTTATGAGATAATTGTTTGTGATATTTATAACGCATTCAGATATATTGAGATAATTACTTTTAGTATTTATATCTTAGACAAACATGTATTGTATTGCAAGAGAGTAATTTCTTTAAGGCACTATGTGCACTTTCAAAGGAAGCAACTCTGTAAATTATTTTTTGACTCCCTTTTCAATGGGGGTCCACTCTTTAAGTAAACAACTTTTTCCTCGTGAAGCAGATTATTCTCTCTTCCGTCGTGCAGTGAAGCAAATAGAAAGTCACAAAACATGTGTCCCGTTTGGGAAAATCGCAAAAAACAATTAGCGGTTTATTCATACATCTTTATTTGAAAGAAACGAGCAGCGACATGAGAAAACCAGCAAAGTGTTGTGCGCCCAGCGCAGAGTCAGATTAGGCTAGACATCCACCACTCTTTGCTAAGCGCTAACAGGTAGCTTAGAGTATAGGCAACCTCCGTGCGGACAACGAAGACTCTGATCAGACTGGGCGGACGCCCAGGATTATCTGAGTCTGCGGTGGTCGCACAACCACTTTGTTAGTTTTCTCGTGTCGCGGTTCAAATATGATAAAACTTTCGTTTAAGTTTGATGAAAAAAAACGGGAATGCCGCATTAGTGCATACACTCACAATTTGCTCTCGCTAAATTTTAGACCCGGAAATCAGAAAAAAAAAACAATTGTTATTTCTAGAAAAGTTGTATGATTTCATTCTCGATGGGTATGACGTATAACTTTTATTTGCAAACTGAGGAAACCAAAGTAACCCTAGAGCGATGCAGCATATAAAAACTTGAACATCTACCTTTATACCTCTGAAATACCCAGGTTCAGAAGTTAGGTATTGCAGCCAGCCTTGCTAAAGTCGCCCAAAAGTGGTCGAAAATATAAGACGCATTAATAATATCGCCGCGAATTTATACACAAGGATCTAGCATACAATTTCGCCGTCTGGAAATTTTGATAAAAGTGATGTAACAATATACAAATATGAAAACTTAGCAAAATATGAATAGTGATAATCAGAGTATGGTCTCGGAGGAGAAGAATTTTAAAGGTTTACATCATATATGGGCATGGCAGCCATGTTGGTCATGTAACTAGGACCGTTTGAAGAAACTTTCTACAGGCTCTGTCTGAAATTTGGTTACAATTTACCAACTTGCTTTTGAGAAGATGTATGAACTTTTTCAAAAATATGAGCATCCAGGGTCAAAGGTCAATAAATGAACTTGACCTCTAGTACTCATATA
The DNA here is from genome assembly GCA_963989385.1 of Ctena decussata. NCBI lineage: Eukaryota > Metazoa > Mollusca > Bivalvia > Lucinida > Lucinidae > Ctena > Ctena decussata. The sequence continues at coordinate 73,546,000 of OZ022503.1, read as the reverse complement.
TCTTCATGTACTCATTAAGACGGCTATATATACCAATTTTTAGACAAAAATCTTCAAAACTTTCCATGAACTCATATGTTCTAGCATTTTCTAATATTAGACCTTGCCGTAAAAAAAAAAGGTCACGGTCAAACAAAGGTCATCATTTTGAACAGTTTTGCCAGTATTTGAGTACTCGATCATACTACCAAGTTTCAAGGCCATCGTTCAATTGGTTCTGAAGAAGAAGATTTGTGAAGGTTTTTACCATATTTGGGCGTGGTGGCCATGTTTGCCATGTGACCCGGACCTTTTAAACAAAACTTTTTTCCCTCAACCCCTGGAGGCTCTATATAAAATTTGGTTACAATAGGATCAGTAGCTTTTGGTGAGATGTTTGAAAGTTTCAAAAAATGAGAGACCAGGGTAAAAGGTCAAAGAATGACCTTGACGTCTTGTACTCATAAATCTTTATGTGCTCATTGAGGTGACTGTATATTCCAATTTCTAGGCCAAAATCTTGAACATTTACGATGAAATCTTGTGTCCAAGCATTTTTCCATATTAAAGCACCAGAAAGCAAATTTGACCTTACCGTAAAAAAAGGTCAAGGTCAACCCAAGGTCATGATTTGAAGAATCTTGATAGTACTCGCTTACCCAATGCTACTTACTAAGTTTCCAGGTCATCGGTCCACTGGTTCTGGAGAAGATTTTATAGATTTATACCATATATGAGCATGGCGGCCAAGTTGGTCATTAGACCAGGACCGGTTAAACAACCTTTCGTTCCCATAAGCCATGGAGGCTACATGTGAAATTTGGTTACAATCTGCCTTGCGGTTTCAGAGGAGAGGTCGTTTGAAATTGTGGACAAACCGACGACTGCTTCCCATCCTATAAGCTCCCCAGAGACGCTGGCTCAGTTGAGCTGAAAACACTACTGTGTTTTGTTTTAAGTCTATTTAATAGGTACCAAAGCTTTACACTAGCTTCTAATATTGTTTAACAGACACAGACCTGTAAAAGCACATACAGATAGTTAAGTAAGTTAGTAAATTATTTGGACTTTTCGGAACAGTTTTGCTTCCCCGAGCAATGTTCGGAAGCTTGTAGTAATAGCGGCCCCCGTCGTGCGTCCGTCAGTTTGTGTCTTTGTCGTCATCGTCTGTCCACTATTTCAGGCGACTTCTCCTAAAACTTTATTGAGCCAATCTAACCGAACTTTGATACTTCAGATCCTCTTTTCAAGACCAATAAAAGCGAATAAGCTGATATTTTGGTGAACAAGTAAACACAAGATACCCCTTTGCACTTACCCAGCCAGGGTCACACAGTTTGTAAAAAGTCGTGAAATTGGGCAGAATATTAAAAAGTGTCTTTCAAATCAGATAGACATGATAAAAGATTCATTTTTTCTGAGGCTTGTACCAAATTATTGATAATACAAAAAAGCTTCCTGTCATCCGACGGGGTTTGTCTGCGCCTGCTCCATAATCACGAAGAAATATCACACAGAGATTATTGCAATTGTATAGTATATTGTATGAGTTTTAATTATAGCAGTATTTCAGCATTTTGTAGCATCCCTCATTGTCTATTTCGTATAAAAAGGTCTTCTTTTGTAAATTTCAGTTCACTTTCAATTTGTAATTTGAAACTGAGCAGTAGATGTATATATTCGAAATAATTTCCTATTCAGGCCTTAATTATTATAAAGTCGGATCTTATTCCGACGAAATCATAATGTTTGTTTGTACAATTTCCGCTGGCTTTGTTCTTCAGGAAGACTGACATTTCTCAAAGTTATTGACAATATGTTATATCAACACTTTGCAGACGAAATATGACCAAAACAACCATTGAAAAATGATAATTATTCGCCGCGTACAAATGTGCACTACACAATAAATAGTTTTGAGGTATTTTGCCTCGAAACTGAACGCATTCATACAGAAAAGATCTCAAACGAATGAGCATTATTTTGATAAATAATGTATGAAACGATTGATTGATTGATATTTTGCTTTACGTCCTCGGAAAACAGCTAAGGTCATTTCGGGACAGTCGGTTAACCTAACCACACTATTCCCGGGCAGGCTTAGACCTCCTAAACGGTTACCCAGTACTAAGTGCACATACTTCCGCCAGTTATTGACAACTATCCTTCTTGAATCAGCGGAAGGAGAAACGAGTATGTGGCCAGACCGGGTAATGTATGAAATGAGCTTCAACGAGTTTCAAAGCTTTATATCAGGTGACGACGAGTTTAAAGGGGGAGGGCTGTAACTAATGTTGTGAGAACTTGTAGCCCAACCCCATTGTTTGTACTTGTTGTGCAAAGGCAATAAAATATGTTTGAATTGAATTGACGAGTTTAAACACCGGGGTTGCACTATAAAAGCAGAAGAGCCTAGAAAATGACCAATGTTTTCTGAGGGTTCAAGCTGTCTATTAGGATTTTCCAATATGCTTGTGATATACATAATATTTCTATTTAAAATTTGACACAAACATTCTTTAATACCATTAAAATACTTACTGTAAATTTCACTTGAAACATACGGCTCTAAGTTCTGTTTTCAGAAAATTATTTTAACTGTCAGAAAATTCAAATTTACCTCAAAAATTATTGACAGTTGGAAACATCAAATCGATTCCTTAGCAGAGGTCATGACCTGGCTCATGAGTTGCAGTGACTCAGTATCATTGCATAAACATACATGTAAACACAGAGAAAACTGACAGTTGGCAAGAAGCACATAATATTTGGTATTAGAATTTCAGAGCCTCCCATCTTACATACTGATTATAAAAAAATTATGTCATATTAATTTTATTTCTATATCACAATGTCACTACGAGTATGCACAGCCTCTTCCTAATAACTGTCTGCCCATGCATAAATCCAAACAAAAAATTAAACAACATATTGAATCATTATCCTTCATTTAGACAGAATAATCATATAGGAGTTTCAGTGGAACAAGTGATAAGAATTAAGTTCCATCCATCATTGTTCCCTTTTAATCTATAAACAATCAAAGACTTTCTCACTGGTCAATACAAATCAGATACCGTATACGCAGTAATTTTCGCGGGTTCAAATTTTCGCGGTTAAGGGTCAAAAACATAAACATTAATTTTGGAGATTTTTAATTTTCGCGATTAGCAAAATGCTCGAAAAGCAAAACTATTTCTTTATCACTTGAGTCAGTTCTTTCATTAACCTGCGGCAGGGCCGCCGCAGGTTAATGAAAGAACTGGCTCAAGTGAAGAGTACCAGCAACTACCGAAGCAAACACAAACAAAATATATGAACACTGTGTCTACAGAAGACACCTTGTAAGAAACAGGAATTTATTCGCGATTTTAATATTCGCGGTTTCTAAGTGACCGCGAAATACCGCGAAAAATGGAACACCGCAAAAATTACCATGTACACGGTAATAAGTGCTTATAAATAAGCAGACTCAACATGTGGTGGTTTTGCAACTTGATCTTGGAATATTCCATTATAATTTGAATGTTCTATATATCAAGGCTTATTTATTTTCTTTGTATTTCTGTGTTTGTTTCATGAATGATTTATGACAATAATATCTGAAACTTTATACAAATATTTTGAAAGCAATAAGTAAAAGATGAGCAGTACGTTTGGTCAGGGAGTTCATGTCTACCCCAGAATAATGTGTACAGGCCAATACTTCTTCATTGAACATTTGATTTGCAGATAAGCCTCTCTGATAATTTTCAATGCTGTACGTAAACACACCCTCAGCGGTAGCTTCAGTTACTGACCTTGCAATGACCTGAGGTAAGCCACACCTCTATCCCCAAATATGCTTAATCACCATCCATACGGACCTTTAGAGTTCATACTATCTGGCTTTGTCATACTGTTTCTGGAAAACAGCAGTGTCCGATTTTATATCAAAATCTACCTTTATTTAGTGCGACAGAAAAATTTTGAAGCAAAAAGGATCGGTTTTCAACAGATATCTCTCTCCGAACCACACATACATGTACTGAAGTAATTCGCGAGACGGGCAGCCTCAGACATTATGCATGACGCGCACGCCTAGTCCCTCATAATACGGATGTCTCCAACCGAGTCATCTCAAAGCCAGTGGCCTAAGAAAGACGACAGACAGAGTTAAAGCGTTGTTAAAGACGGAGACGTAATTTTATGCACTAAAAAGGTGATACGTAATGTATGGCCCCATCAGAATTTATGTGCGTCGCTTCGCACGAAATGGATCTTAACGAATTTGCGAATAGTCACTATACTATTCAAGTCAGTTTGCGAACCCCTGAAATCCTTTTAAAGCCTTTATTTGTGTTGTAAATTCCATGGGTTCATATCTGAGGTGTGCAAACAGAGGAGGCTCAGACGAGCCTGTGCATGCTGGTCTGAGTCATTGATGTACGCATATACCTTTAGCTCCGCTATTGTTGTTGCATCTCATGAAGGTGTTCATATAATGCAGTTTGTTTACGGATTCAAACTGAATTACCATGTATTCGCGGCTCATGATGCAGTTCATATAATGCAGTTTGGCATCGTTACAAGCTAAACTTGAAACCGTATACATGTACATTTATAATAGAAATGTAATAGCCTGCACTTGCAGATATTGATTGTAATTAAATTTACATGTTGCCTTACTTCAAAGGATATGACCATTATAATAACTCATGACAATATTTACACAAACACGAATTTATTCCGCCATAACTTCTGATCATAATTTGGGAGGCTTGCTATTTAAACACAGCACTCACGCAATTTCATAATATGTATATGAATAATAAATTAAAGTTAATTCCATGGCATCAGTAAATCATACTTGTATTTATCATTTCTGGATACAAAAGTATGAAATAATGAAAACGGCAATGCTATGGCGTATTATGTAGAAATAACTATTCCAATGAGACTTTTTAAATGGTCAATAAAATCAGTTTTGATAAACTTGCAATAAATCGCATCTGTTGTAATCCCAAGTGGTGGAACAAAAGCAATAATATACAGCCGTCAATATCCAGGCTACAATAAAGTTTGATTACTCCATGATACACGTATGCTCTTTCGCTTCATGACATTATTCTTTTCAGATTTACTAAAATAGATTTATTTGGCACTTTAGTGGACAGTCTTCGTAGGGCGTAGGCTGTATGACGACTAAATATCTGACTGGATGAAAGGTCAGTTTGGAAAAATTATTTAATTATGTCGTTATTATTGATTAAACTTTAGGAGCGGCGGTAGTATAGTGGACAACACGCCGGACTACTAAATAAATCCGGGGGTCGCAAGATCGATTCCCCGCTTCTCCGGTTTTTCGGATGCGACTTTAAACCGAGGTCCCTCTCCATTTGACCTCGTTGTTGGTGGGACGTTCAACCCAAGTTCACTCACTCTCTCTTGATTAAACTTACACTTTACTCATAATCATTCCCTATATCAAATTTCAGATAAGTATATGCATATTTTAGGCATAGTGAAAATGACTCTTGAGCTGGAGATGTGGTACATTCGTAACGTTATTTGTCTATTTGTTAGTCCACACTTGCTTGAAATGTCTCGAATTGTTAATCATATATTATCTATTGACCCTTTTCGGGAAAAAATGTTAAAGTTTATGACATAAAACGCGGTATATGAAGTAAATAATATGGGTATACAAGTAGAAAGATCATGTTTTGAACTTTCTCATAGTCATACACATTTTGCCGATTTTAACTTCTTGTTTTTAAAGGCCAGTGGGCTGAGTAAACCCGAATTTCATATGGAGCTGCGATGGGAAGGGCTCACACGTTAATTCGAAAAGTTGTTGTCGCATTTATGGCATGTTTGCATCCACATATATTGTAAAAGCCTTTAAAATCTTCTCATAAACAGTATAATAGATGACATCATGAGTCTTAAATCGCCTCGGTAAACTCTGGATCTCCATGTTATCTAATGGGAGACACTACTGCATCTAAAATAACAACCCAACACACAATTAGGTTAGGAGTTTGGGTACACTCATGTTTTCAGCCATTGTTATCAAGGGACACAGCTTTTCCTTTATGACTGAGCCGCAACATGACAATACCTACAAAGTGGCATGTGTGTCACGCAAAGAGACAGATCAGCCTGGACATCTGACCAGTCTGATCAAAGTATTTGCTGTGCGCTTAAAGAATAGCTATAGGTCTAAGCACCCTCCATGCCGATTCGAATTAGACTGAGCGGATGACCAGGCTAATCTAAATCTTTGCGTGGCACACAAGTTACTTTGTTGGTTATGTGGTGTCGCGGTTCATGATTGTTTCCCTGGTCAAAGAAGACCTTCCAAAATGGGAGTCTGCACCTGGGAACCAACGTCTTTCCTTGACTGTTACAGTAAAAGCGAAATTGACAAAGCTGTTTAACCTGAAACTGTAATCATTCACCTTGTGGGCAGTAAGAGTAAACTCATATAGGTAAAAGAAGTATCGTACTCCTCTCCAAAATGTTAGCATATCGTTTTGTGAAGTTGGTAGAAGAAATAACTAATAATGACGACTTCCGATAAGTAAACATTGTGTGGCTATTGATCCAATCCGAAGCATTAATATACACTGAAAACACCTATAATCCAGATTTTTGAAAACCTGAAGCTGTTTGGATGCACAACGACTAAAGTTAAAAGTAAAAAGTATGCAAAGACCAGGAACTGAAACAATCAAAATCCAAATCCAGCCCTCAAACCATAGTTGGAAACAACTAAGATTACAAATAATCAAGATACAGAGAACATATGGCCAACCGAGTGAGCAGCTTGTTCCCAAAAGGTGGCCACTCAGCAACCCAAACCGAACCAAAAATAATAATAACATACATAAGGTAAAACATCACAGAAACTCTGACACCAAAAACAGGCAACAAAGAACCACAACAGAACTACCGCCTTGGAACGGTCAGTAATGAATACTGGGGGGCTTAAATCGATTTTACAGACCCAACCTCACCCTCAGTTTCTGAAGTGGTACAAAACATTTAGTTGGTTGTCCGGTTCGCATGATAACCCTCTAACTCGTCTAAAAGTAAAAAGTATGCAAAGACCAGGAACTGAAACAATCAAAATCCAAATCCAGCCCTCAAACCATAGTTGGAAACAACTAAGATTACAAATAATCAAGATACAGAGAACATATGGCCAACCGAGTGAGCAGCTTGTTCCCAAAAGGTGGCCACTCAGCAACCCAAACCGAACCAAAAGTAATAAGAACATACATAAGGTAAAACATCACAGAAACTCTGACACCAAAAACAGGCAACAGAGAACCACAACAGAACTACCGCCTTGGAACGGTCAGTAATGAACTACTGGGGGGCTTAAATCGATTTTACAGGCCCATCCTCACCCTCAGTTTCTGAAGTGGTACAAAACATTTAGTTGGTTGTTCGGTTCGCATGATAACCCTCTAACTCGTCATAAGACCACATTGATATATAAATTTTGACACTATTTAAAAACTTTGTCCAAAACATCATTTGTTTTACTTTTTTCACACACCAAATAACCACAGTCTGAGATGATATGCTCTCTATCGTAATTTGCTACAATAATTGTAATTAGTAATTTCTAAATCAACATTGATTGTGGTCCAGTAATTTTTAAATCTACATTGATTGTGGTCAAGTAATTTCTAAATCTACATTGACTGAGGTCCAGTCAATTCTAAATCTACACTGACTGAGGTCCAGTCAATTCTAAATCTACATTGATTGTGTTCCAATAATTTCTAGTGACACTGACTGAGGTCCAGACATTTCTAAATCTAAATTGATTGTGGTCCAGTAATTTCTAAATCTACATTGATTGAGGTCCAGTCATTTCTAAATCAGAAATAAAAGCAACCGTCGTCAATACTTGTCTTTTTATAATCGTTGTAAGCAATGTGAAGAGTAAATTGTTATAACATGAGTTTTATTTTTAACCAGATTTATGCTTTATCTCAGAGCTGTCTGAACTATATTGTTGCATCTATCTTTGCATATATTTCCACTTGCTATTTTTCAAATGACGCCGCTTGTGCTAGAACGACTTATTTATTTTGCACCAACGAATAAATAAAGTTAATTTGAAACCAGCGTGACTCTGACTTCAGTGATCTTAAGGCGCCGCTTCTGTCGAAACAATATGAAGTTTGATGATAACATCTAATTTCTAGCACCATGGATATTTTCGTATGTCCAAATAAGGAAATAACATATGGACATTGATTAAATAACTATTTTGTTTTCAGCAAGACAGTAATTATAAATAACCTCTGATATTCCTATCCTCCTCCGCTTTGTAATAACAATAAAAATACGTTTAGACTACATAGAACCGACTTCTAAAACGAATAAGTTCTAAAATGAAAATAGTTAAAAAGTCAAAATGTAAAGTGTTATCAATAAAATTTGTTTAGACTTCCGTTGTTTGTGTGTTCCTAACGAACCCAAATTTTAGGGGTAATCAAGCAAATGTGTTTCACTTCCGGCTATCAGCATATATCTTGTGGGTGTTGTTGCGGGATGGGGTGGGAGGATTGGAGTGGGGGTGGAGGTGGGGGGGGGGGGGGCGAACAGAAAATCAGTTATCTCAGTCATGTATCAGTCATGTAAATTTGACGTCTATAAGTAGTCAGTTCGCTTGCACTTTTGAAAAATCATATAAATTTAACTGCACGAAATCAATATGAATTGTTAATTGGCGGAAGCCGCAAGTAATTGATACATTAATGCAATTTTCTGATGTCATTTTCCCAATCTAACAGTCTGACCTCAAATATCAATCTGACCTGCCAGTAGTTTGCATTTTCACCCAAGAAGCGTGGTAGGAAGCTGGTCATAAAATTACGTAACCGAGGCGTACAGTAAGCAAATATCTAGTGTATAATAAACCTTTTGTCAAATTTGGTGAATATCTCTATGCTTTACTTATTGAAAAGATTTTACTAGACATATCTATCTGAAATCACTCAGGAGTATAGCCCGAACACTTTCACTCATGGGCTTTACATAATTATGACTGTGCGTATCATTCGAGGGTCCTAGTTACAGAGTTACATGAAATTCATAACAGTATATATTTATCATATATGAGCGATACGGTATAGGCTATGAGCAATCATAGTCCATGTAGATCAGGTATTGACGATGTGTGGCGTACAAAACTTTCAACAGTGACTCTTACTTTTTTACTGTTTTAGTTATTTCGTCTAGATGATTTAGTGTCCCCTCTGTAACTTGAATACTCTTTGAAATACTATATGATAATCTGCAGTTAAGCGAAACATGACATGATGATGTGCCACGTGCATAAATCACAACTTTTGCAATCAAACTTTACTGCAGTTTCGTGTCTATTCTGTATTCTACATTTCTTTGGCATATTCGCATGATACTATGCTCTTATCTAGAGTAGATCATGTTGATGTGTCGCGTACATGTAGACAGCTCTCACACTTCATGAGTTATTTCCCCTTGATGGTTTGAATGCAATTTGATTTCTACTCCAAAACTTATAATACAGTTGAAACACTTCCACGATATTTCACAGCTCAGTAGGACAAGTCATGAAGACATAATTATGACTTTTAAAAAAGACAGCTCTTGGTTTCATAGCTTATTAGTTATTGACTCGAGGGCTTTTTATACTATTTCTGGTCCGTTTTTTTGCTCCTTAACTTTAATACCTTTTTGAATATTTTAATGATACATGGCAGTTAAGCAGATCATGTCTAGGTTATATGGAGCAAACAAGAATGACAACTCTATCTTTTATGATGGTGGAGTTATTTCCCACTGACCTTTCAGAAAGCTAATGCTTATGGTATGATATCCTGTGAGTGGCCATAACTGTCTGTGGCCATGCCACGCTTTCCGACCCATTGACACCGGCCTTAGTAACCGGGGTCGCCTCAAAACACATATAGTAAATTTGTCATTCTTGTTTGCTTTATATGCACACTTATCTATTTAACAATAGCTGCATGGTCATCTAGCAGTGTCAAAGAAACAATCTGAAACTGGCAGACACGATTCATTCTAAACAGCAAATATCTACACAATGTATAGCATGTGATAAAATCACCATTTTCGAACAAAATAATCATGTATGACTAAGTTTTAAAGTGCAAGCCTTACAGCTCTATTTCTTAGCACATAGTTAGTGAATTTTGATACAGAATCGAAATTTACCTGAACAATGTGGTTATTTATTATTTTCTGTTATGTTATTAAGTATTGGGGGGGGGGGGGGTAAGGGGGCTACACAGGGACTCCTTTTGTAGGCTGGTTGGGGAGAGGTGTGGGCACTGGGGGCAGGGAGAAGGGCATTAAGTTCTTGGTAGGGGAATTTGCCGTTTGCGTGGCTAGTTTCGGTATAGGAGATAACGGGAATCCCCGGAGTGACGTCATCGGATGATCACGTGGGTAGATTGGTTGGCAAAAATATAGCGACAGACAGTGGTCTTCTATGGGATTTTGCTGAAAATTAACCTCTGAAATGCGTAAAATATAGTTTAGAAAGCTGCAAATAAATAGAAACCGATAAAACCAGTGCAAATATTGCTTTAATCGCTTGTCGCGCGAAAAAAGAGAGTTATTTAATATTATTTAAAGTTATTTAATTACTCGACATACATTGACTCGCTTCGGAACAGGACTTTTTCTCCTAATAACGTTGACTTAAAAAGAAAAATAAATAAATGAAATAAAAATAAAATAAATCGGAGGTACTAAAGATCAGTATTTTAACTTTTAAACCTTTTCGACAATCAAGGTGGTTATTAAATAGAACACGGGTAATTGAAAATGAAAGACAATAAAATCTAGAAACTTGTATCAAACGAGAAGTAATGCGAAATTGATAAAACATATTGATCTGATTTAGGGATAAGAAAATGTAAAAAATAAATAAATAAGTAAATGAATTTATATTCATGACTGCGATTCAAAAGAGAATACACGTATAAGCAGAGAACCTTCTGTTTTGAAATTACTATCAGTAATTAGTTCATGATTTAGTCCGAGCTCATGACATTTGAACAACAAATTCACTCTGTCTGTTTCTCTCTCTGTCTCCCTCTCTCTCTCTAATGGTTTGATAAAACGGTAAAGGATAATATATAAACAGAGAATCTTCTATGTTTTGAAATGCAGTAATTACCATAGTATTTAGTCCGAGCTCATGACATCTAAACAATAAATTCTCTCTCTCTCTCTCTCTCTCTCTCTCTCTCTCTCTCTCTCTCCTTGTTTGCTCTTTATATTTTATTAGTGGACAAGCATATTAATATTAAAATATCATAGAGTATAATAATCGAGTTTTATATGATATTTAAATTAGCCACACCGCCTAAAACAGTTGGTTATATTATACAAGTTAATATGACATTGTCACTGTAGGAAACCCGCGGCGTTCTTTGAAATATGATAATTAAAGACATGCGTTATCAAAAGACCCGCTGAACACCGGGTACATTCATTATAAACAATAAACAACCGGTTTAATTTAAAAATGTACACCAGATACAGACACATTATTTTAGAGTGTCCATGCTAAAACGTACATCTAAAAGTACTACATGTGGACAGTGACCTATAAATACTATATATAGGTCACTGATGTGGAACCAATTTAAATGAATTAGGAGAGAGAATAGAACAATATTTCACACTAAAATACCTACATTTCTCAGCGTTATCATTTATATAAAAATATGCATCATAATGCGCAAAATACACGGCATGATTAATTACATAGTTTAATATTACCAAATAAACGTTCAATATAGCGTGATTGATTATCGACTTTTTGCCAACCAGTGAGGGGAATACCTTGGAAATCCTTATCGATGACGTCATCGCGTTTTCTCCTATATGGCTTCTGAATCACAGTTACGTTACCATGTAGCAAAATGCTTCATATTTTAAGTTTCATTTTTATTTTTGTTAGTTTCCTTGTGAAGCAGTACATAATATCATCATTCACATTATACACATATTACACAATGTATATGAATAGAAGAATAAAAGCCAAGCTATTATATCATCATTGGTTATCAAACTTTACCCTAAATCCACTACAAGAGATTATTATGGAACGTTGGCGCCTGACAACCAATATTTATAGTCGGTGTTATCATTGTCAACATAGTGTTTTTCTTTTGCTCTGACTTTGGATTGCACAGAGTCTTCAACTTTGTTTCGGCTTATTGTTCTGGTGAATGTTTGTATTTTACTTAGATGTCTTACTGATGAGTTCGGAAGCCCCCATCAAGACAGACCGTCTACTTGTGTCCGGAACTAATTAAGAAGGACGTGCTAGGCTGCGCACATTAACCTGTTTAAGCTCTTAGTAGTTTACACTATTTTCCATTACAAGGCCAAACTTCTGATGTGGATCCTACGGATTGTTTTCTAGCATTGTGGCTGCCTCCTTCATTGCTGTCCAGTTTCTGTTTTATTTTAATGTGACAACTTATTTGGGATGCTAAGTCTGTGGCCACATGACCGTCTATTACAGTTCAGAACTGTTCTGTGGTTCTCTACGTTTGTCCCTTTACTCTATTTTTTTAACTCTGTTTTGTTTATGGGTCTATTAAGAAGATAGCGGCGAGGGTGCGGGAAAGAAACTATTTGAGCCCCAGTGGCTTTTGCCACTGGCCAAGGCGAAAGCTACCAATGCCGATTCTATTTGTTGTATATCTAGCATTGTGGTAATCTGTATATCTGTCCGCTTTACTTCATGTTATGTTTAGTGGTTTAAAATAGGAAAAATGGAAAAAATAGATGTTTTATATATTTTGTACGGCTTTTTAGGATATGTGAATAATTTAAGATGTGCTGTTCCGCGTTGTGGTTTGCGTTTTATCCCTTTTGTGTCTTCTTTGGGTAGTGCTCTGTGACAGTGCTCTTCCCTGGATATCTTCATTTCCATATATTTAGTTATTTATTTTATTTCTTATTATTAGAAGTCACCTGCAAATGAATCATGATGGTTTTACTCTTCATTATTCCTAACGCATTATTTTTCCCACAAGTGGCAGGTACCGTAATTCGCTTTATCTTGTCCATGATCTCTCGCAAAGTACAAAGAAATGATTAAGACCTTGCAGATTTTCTGTGTTTTAAATCATTGTCTCTACGGGTTGTTGTTATCGCTGTTGTTTATCACCATAATATGAACCATTACTCGAGAAAACCAACAAAGTGGTGGTGCGCCCAGCGCAGACTCAGGTCAGCCTGGGCATCCTCACAATCCGATCAGACTCTTTGCTAAGCGCTTAAAGAGTAGCTAAGGGTCTAAGCTACCTCCATGCGGACAGCGAAGACTCTGATCAGACTGGGCGGATGCCCAGGCTGATTTGAGTCTGCGCTGGCGCACAACTATTTTGTTGGTTTTCTCGTGGTGCGGCTCAAATTATTATGACAGTATGATGGATTATCATTAGACATTAAACTTAGCTGAAAGTGTGAGTAATTAAGAGATATATGCAAATAAGCGGTTGATATGTGATAGATAGATAGCTCACGAATCGGATTTATTAGTATTTCATATACTATTTCTAATGATGATTAAGACTCCAAGATATATGTATCAAAGGTGAATGTTAATAGGTCAAACGACGGATATAGATACAATATAATTTATAATTATTACACTGTCTGACCCTTTTATGCGGTAGTCAATCATACTACAGCTGTTTTGCTGTTTAAATAGGCTAACAGGTGGTGTTAAATGCAGAACACAACACATTTCTGGTGTAACAATCATACTCAGACTCGTGACTACTATTTTTGCAGATTGTTTGCAGATATGAACCGGTAATTTTGATAAGAAATTGATTTTCCAATTCCGATGGCTCATCTAAATTTGCAGGCATATACTAGTATCGTCTTGTTATACCATCATTAAAAATATCATTAAAAAGTATTGTAATGCACCATATTTTATCTGTTCCGTCCAACAGTCCAACGATCAAATCTAAACGTTTTTTGGGGTCATTGATGCTTTGAAATATTTTTGTTGGGCAATATACTGGCTAAAAATATCGGAAGGTGTTCGGTGCTGAAATGTCAGTCTGTGTCTATCACATGAGAATCAGTTATACATGTACATATTTAGTACAGTGCAATAGCATTAGTGCAAGTACAATGTGAGCAACTTCACATAAATATTTAGTAAATCCAGAGCTATAAGATCGGTTGGTTATTTGTTTGCGGTTTAACGGCCCTTTCAGACATTATTTCAGTCTATATTGGGCCGTCTCCCAGAGAGAAGGAGAAAGAATAGAAAACTGATAGACGAGAGATAAAGTTTCCAAAGAATCCCCGCTTGCATCTACTGCAAGCACAGTAGGCCGTTGCCTTACATTTGTCTAAATAAGTTGGACGCCCCGGAACTGGAAGTTATAACCAGCATCATAGTCCGACTATAACCCCACGACGCTATGTAAAGAGAATTACATACCTGTAACATTTCAAAGAACCTGATATACGTGAACAACAACGGTTACCGTAATTTTATGTAGCACATGTAATACATGTGTAAAACTGAAAGTATCATCTATTCCTAGACTGGCTCCCGCAGTTTAATTATTTGTCTTTACAGTTTTATTATTTTCTAATACTAACTTGAATCGAGCACAACAGACAGAGCTGAATTTTTTCAGTCACTGTGTTGATAAAATGATAAAGCACACAAGGCAGTAAGTAACCAGTCAACGCTATTACAAGTGATCCTGCGACTAAATGATGAATGACAAAAAATAGGCTATGGCCAGGAATTAATATAATCAAATACCACATCCCGCCCTCAAAAACCAAAAGGGGAAGTAAGCACACACGCCAAGTGACAAAACTTCGGGAAAAAGACACGCACGGTGAAACCGAATGAACAGATCTTTCTCATGCAGGTGGTCATTCAGCTTCCCTAATAGATAACAGTTGCAACATCCATTTTTACCTATTTTCTATTGCAAATTACAAAACGAAACAGAAAGCAGAATGGACAGCTGTTCAGGTGACCATATTGCTGGGCAACATAGACAAGCGGACATAACAACATGTAACATCAGGAGCCACAATAGAAGTACCGCCTTGGAGAGGTCATTAACATATTACTGGGGGCTTTAACTAATTTTACTGGATCCAGACCTTCCCTTAGCCTCGATGCCCGGTCGACCATGTCTCGGTGATGCGTTTCGGTCGCTTAACGCCGACGAAACATTTTGTTTAGGTGTTAATGCGAGGTTGCAGCTGCGTCAAAGTATGGGTTCATCAGCATTTTGTTTTTTTTTCTATATTGTTACAAACAGTTACAACTTTTGTTACTTAATATTTGCTTCACTAGACCACGAAAGGGCATATTCCTCAATGAAGTCATAAGCTTCTAGAAAAGGAAATTTATAAAACTAACTACCATTGGGAAGGGAGACAAAAAGTAAAAATGGAGGGTATTGGTATCACTGAAATAATACAAATTCACTGAAGTCTTCTGACCGATCAACAGCAATGCATCATTTTCGGTTCATCTATGTTCCGTTAGCTGTAAACATACAAGGCATCGTTTACATTTCTTAAGGTTTATCGTACTTATTCTGCTACAAAACGGGATTTTCTCTTCTCAAGAATAACACCAAATATCCAGATCAGTCTTATCAAATTATGCTGCACGATTGGGTATTTTCCTTTTAAAACCATCTCGAAAACAACATACAAGACGGATTTTGATTATTTGGACTATCTTGGAAAGGAAAAAGCTCCGTCATATAACCGAAAAAGACAAAACTGGCAAATTGGTAGATTCCGCAAAACACCGATAAACATCGTAATATGGTTTTCTTTCCCGGCGAGACAATTATCGTTTTCAGTGCTCACCAGCTTCGTATTGGACCTGCTGGTCGATATGAAAATAAATGCTGCAACGGCAAATTACGCTGTTTGTTGATGCTTGCACATGTTTGTCTGCTATTTACTCTAGAACGTCAAACACTGTGACATACTGCCATTTCTTGCAAGTATGGGTCGACGGAATATCGAATGTTTACTGCAATAGTGATACTGACATGTAAAACATAACATGTCAAGAAACCGCGTACTACACTGCCTGTATCGGGACAGCTGCTCACTGCCTGTTTCAACATCTTGTATGAAGGTAATTCCTGCTGTCACTGTGAATTCATTTGCATTTTGCGTTACGCAAATATGGCTGAAATATATGTCAAACATATTTTAATAGGTACGAAAAACCTTTGGATTTGCATGTAAAATCATGAACTTAAACAAAAGCAAATGTCCGATTTCATTGCAGATACAGGTCATTCCCATGTAATGTACTTATGAAGTGCCCGGTACATATACTCGAAAAAAGTATTAAAGAGTCGAACTTTTACCCTGCGATTTCTGGAACATTTCAAACATTTGGTAAAATAAATCATTTCTACAATGTACCTTCCATTTTATTCATTTTGCAAGTTTTATACACATGAAGCTTGAACCTATAGCCTTTGTCTTGACCAAGTACGCTCTCCTTCCGCAATTAAATTCAGATATCGTATCGATTTATACTCGAAAAAAGTATTAAAGGGTCAAACTTTTACCCTGCAATTTCTGGAATATTTCAAACATTTGGTAAAATAAATCATTTCTACCTTCCATTTTATTTATTTTGCAAGTTTTATACACATGAAGCTTGAACCTATAGCCTTTGTCTTGACCAAGTCCAACCTTTAGTCAAACTACCCCTAAAATGAAAGTTGTTTGAATTCCCATAGAGAATTGATAGTGTGTCGGTTTGGTCGGGCATAACTTCTAAAATTGCTATGAGTTATAAACTTGTTACAGCTTGCTGACCGTAAAAATGATTAAATTTGATGACTATCGAGCATTTTTTTAAATAAGTCATGAATTGGAGAAATCGAAAATTTTGGTGAATTTGCTCCTTATGGACTTCTGACAACTTTGATTTTGAGGGTAGCGTGAATTGAAGTCTGGACCTGATCAAGATAAAGGCTATAATTTTAAACTTCATGTGTATAAAACTTGCAAAAGGAATGAAATGGAAGGTAGAAATGATTTATTTTACCAAATGTTTGAAATATTCCAGAAATTGCAGGGTAAAAGTTTGACCCTTTAATATTTTGTTCGAGTATAAATTGATACGATATCTGAATTTAATTGCGGAAGGAGAGCGTACAATATATGGATTGCAAGATGGCGGTACTAGAAATTGTACGTTCATTGTCGGTGCTTAGAATGGCTTGAATGTAGACGTTATTGTACCGTTGAAAGAATAGTTATGGTTTCCAAGTTTCCTAGAGATATTTTGAGCGCATGATCTTCGGTCATGCAGTAGAGTGACTACTGGCTGGAACTTACGTATGCATTTGATATTTTGCTTTCTGTCTTGGTAATATGGAAATGAGTGCTTGTCGAGAAAAATGTTCTCCTCTAATTTATACGATAAAAAAGAATGCTTGTTGGTTGCTAAAGTATTTACCTTGTGGTGCTCTTAACCTTTTAAGCGTTAACTGATATACTAAGAAGTGCATACTTTGTTTAAGGAAGATAAAGGCTATAATTTTAAGCTTCATGTGTATAAAACTTGCAAAAGGAATGAAATGGAAGGTAGAAATGATTTATTTTACCAAATGTTTGAAATATTCCAGAAATTGCAGGGTAAAAGTTTGACCCTTTAATATTTTGTTCGAGTATAAATTGATACGATATCTGAATTTAATTGCGGAAGGAGAGCGTACAATATATGGATTGCAAGATGGCGGTACTTGAAATTGTACGTTCATTGTTGGTGCTTAGAATGGCTTGAATGTAGACGTTATTGTACCGTTGAAAGAATAGTTATGGTTTCCAAGTTTCCTAGAGATATTTTGAGCGCATGATCTTCGGTCATGCAGTAGAGTGACTACTGGCTGGAACTTACGTATGCATTTGATATTTTGCTGTCTTGGTAATATGGAAATGAGTGCTTGTCGAGAAAAATGTTCTCCTCTAATTTATACGATAAAAAAGAATGCTTGTTGGTTGCTGAAGTATTTACCTTGTGGTGCTCTTAACCTTTTAAGCGTTAACTGATATACTAAGAAGTGCATACTTTGGTTTAGGATTTCGGTGTGTTACTCAAAATTGTATTGTCTTTGCTGGTGTATACAGCTAGAGCAGCCCATTTTCGGTTGTTATTATTCTCACGTCTGGTAAAAGCGCAAAACCAGTCCCACCTGAAAATTTAAAAGAAATGTCAGCTCCTGCAAATAATTAACCAAACTATTAACATGCATTCAACTCAGTTGCATATAAAAATATACTTGTGCAGAATATTTGCGCTAGCACAAATAACTGCTAAGGCCACAGTCTCACTGTCACGTATTGCGGGCTAGGTTTTACTACGTTTTTAAACGTGGCAGAACGGCAGTATACGTTGTAAAACGTAGTAAATACGTGAATAGATATAGCTAAATACGTGGCCTAATTACGTTTGATTAAGAATCTTTAACTTAAACATGGCATTTTGATATGCGTAGCTGGACGTAGTAAAACGCACCAACACATAGTAAAAGGTGGTCAAAACGTACTAAAACGTAGCCGAAATGCATTAACACGTACATACGTACAAAAACGTAACAATAATAACATAGAGGTCCCCTAAGTCTCAATCTCACTGTCCCGTATAGAGGACTAGGTTTTTCTACGTATTTAAAACGTACCAAAACGGGAATATGCGTATTTAAGCGTGGTGAATACGTATTATATACGGATATAAAAATCAGCTTAAACGTAGCATTTCGAAATACTTACTGTATGCGTAGTAAAAGCGTATTGAAGCGTAGTCTAAACGTATTAGAACGTAGATAGAACGTGTGAAATACGTAGCCATACGTGAAGGTCTTCTACGTACTAGTACGCATTATGTACGCTTTACCACGTCTTAGTACGTTTTGTGACGTTTAATTCTGCGTTTTATTACGCTTTGGTATGATTTGCGACACCTACTGAAATGTCACTTTGACTATTTATTTATCCCGGTCACTGCCAAGTAGTCCCTAGTAAAACGGACGGAATCGTAGTTGGTAAGAAAACTGTTTTCATCCCTTCTAAAAGCGTGGTACTAAGCCGTTTGATAACCGGGTAATACGAAGTAAATCGTAGTCAAACGTATTGGTAACGAACTAAAAACGTAGTTACACCTAGATACCTACAAAACGGGGTACATTTCTTTGCCAAATGAAGGGCGGGAAACATAGTGCAACCTAGCCCTCAAAACGTGACAGTGAGACTGGGCCCTAAGATTATGAAAACATTCTTGAAAGTAACCGAACCAATATCTCGTACAGTTTGGTTAGACGTTCAACAGTGTATCGGTACAAAGCTAATATATCTTTCTACTTGTAACTTCATCTGCGGGCGGTTTTGATTTAACCATTTGCAGAAGCTTTGATATTACTTTCCAGGCCTTGGGGTTTATCATATCCTTATAGATTCTTTTGTATAGATGCATTGCATAGTTTTCTGACCAATTCAGTTCACATTCCGAAGATAGATATAATATCAATTAGAATAGCCTGGCCGAGTGAAAAGATCTCCAAATACATTTATCAGATTTGGTTGATATGTTGAAATACAGTATGTAACTAACATAGCGTTATATCCCTACGTTGGTTTGTAATCGTTTAGGTAACTGTTATACCATAGCTTTAAAAATGTTGCTGTCTTCTTTGCCATGACAAACTGCGATGCCATCACACCTGGGTATTCCACTGTCTGTGGAGATTCCACGCCCTGTTTAAAACAAAATTATAAGATGTCTGTACACGCGAAAAGAATGACAAGTGTCTTATTCTCATATGATCTTACGTAGCCTAGCCAGACTTGTTGGGTTTTAGCGTAGACTGGTTCGGGCAAAATCAGTTCGCATAGGACCTCAAGGCAGCCTCTCAGGTATTACACAGGTAATATTTTAAGCATGTGCATGTACAACAAATCATTCTGACTGACGATAAGCAATCTACAGTATGACCCCGAAAATTGGAAAAAATAACGTTTTAAGTGGAAAGCATACTTCGGTGACTGTATCGATGTGCAAACGCCCGCAAATCACTCAAAACCTGAGAGTTTTATATTTAGTTTGTGATTGATTTGCTTAGTGCTTAATTCAGTTTGTGAGTGGTTCGCCAGAGTAAAACCCATTTACTAAAACTCCACCTCGGTCATCTTTATTCCAAAACTGTCAGTTGTAATATCTTAAATACTGACGAAAAGAAAATAATTCTATGATTTTGGTCCGAAGGATTCATCGATGTGTAAAAGCTGTATGCCGCTCGGTCTCGACCAATCAGACTGAAATACATAAGCACCTGAACGTTGAGGTGGAATTATACCAAACCAAATTAGCAAAATAGCAGTATTAACCTACGCAATCGCCAGGATTAGTTTGATGCACGTAAATCGCGTTTGCAAATGAACCAAGTATGGAAGATAACAGTCAACCTTGCACACAATCCAAGCCATCTTAATTTGATTGGTGTGATAGAAAATTGAAAGGAGTGAATACAAACATACAAATAAGGTTTGGTTGACATTTGCCGGAATTGTTATAGGTGTTATTTTATCACTGCTGGTAATGACTGTCATTTAAACATCATTAAATATTTCAAGTTTTATTTTATTGCCATCATATACTGCGTTTTGATTTTTATATTTTATATGCACGTCACTGAAATCACGTCAATAACACTTCTGTTGCGTCAATACATTGAACACTGAGGTTTGTGCTTTTAAATGACAATAAAAAAAGTAAAATTCGTTGTTTTTATGTGTCACAACATGCGTTTGGTTTATGACACACATAAACAAGTACATTTTCAAATTTTATCATATTTCTTGCAAAAGTAATCGTATGGCTATTGCTTTTGCTCTATGCGGTCTTCCTTAACCAAACCTGGCGTTTATTCATAGCGCCCTTTCGTCCTCCCACATGACTTCTTGGCAGGTAGTCTAATGTTGGATATTGAAAAGGTGTATGGATACACCTCAGTGTCTCTTTTCTGAAACTTTCACAAAGGTATAATTATTACCCGGACAAGTCCTACTAAAATAGGGTTACAGATAGGGTTTGGGATCTGATTCATTCAGTTCCTGAAGTGTAGTTACTCTTTAAATTTATCATCAAAAGGCAAAATTTGCTTTCAGAGATGAAGCAAATTCTTTAATTTAAGAGTGCGCCCCTGTTTATGAGATAAAAGGCAAAAATTTAAATTGGAGAGTTGCTACCCCTGAAAGTGTACCCACTCCCTTTAAGACACATTGCTTGGCCCTAACCTTTATGATAATAAATACATCACTTGATTAAAGAAAGAGTGTACCAATACCGAATTAGGTGCGAATGGCGCCATTTAAGCTCACCTCAGCTGAAGACTCCAGGGGAGCTTATAGTATAGGCATGCTTCGTCTCGTCCGCCGTCGTTGTCGTCCGTCCATAATTTCAAATGACCTTTTCGCTGAAGCCACAATGCCGATTTAAACCAAATTTCAAACAGAGCCTCCACGGCTTGGGGCAACAAATTACTTGGTTACATGACCAACCTTGCCGCCACGCCCATGTATCGTAAAGCCCTTTCAAAATCATCTTTTCAAGAACAAACAGACCTCTCCGATGGCTTTGAAACTTTCTTCGTTAAATTGGGTAAAGGAGTTTAACCAAGATTGTTCAAATGACGACATTCGACTGACATTGACCTTTTATACGGCAAGGCCATATTTGCTTTCTCGAGTTTTTATACAGGAATTGATAGACTTCATGAAAATCATTGAAGGTTTTGGCCTGAAATTGGTATATACAGTCATCTTATTGAGTACACGAAGAACTTTTTATTCAAGAATTTAAGGTCATTATTTTGTCCTTGACCCAGGTCTGTCATATTTTGACACAGTCAATGAGCTCCTCAAGAGTCACTAGGCCAGTTGATATCAAATTTCATATAGAGTCTCGGAGATTAAGGGGACAAAATTAGTTCAAACTGTATGTGTCACATGACCAACATGGCCGCCACGCCCATAATGGTGAAAAACATTTGAAAATATTGTTCCTTAGAAACAAATAACCGATGGCCTTGAAACTTGGAATGTTTTTTGGGGTACTCAAAAAATATCGAATGATGGCCTTTGATTGACGTTGACCTTTTGGCGGCCAGTCAAATTTGCTTTCAGGTGCCTATATATGGTCGGGCCGCGTAGTGCAGTCTGTAGGGCGCCTGACTTAAAAGCCTGAGGTCCAGGGTTCGATGCCTGGTCCGGCCACTCACTTTCATTTCCCCTTCCGCTGAGTCAAGAAGGACAGTTGTCAGTTACTGGCGAAAGTAAGTGCACTTAGTACTAGTTAACCGCTTCGGAGGTCTAAGCTTGTCCAGGAATAGTGTGGTAAGGTTAACTGACCACCCCGACATGACCATAGGTGTTTACCGTGGACTTTAAACAATAACACAGCAACAACAACGAGCCTGTATATGGTAAAATGGTAAAGCATAAGCGTTCATGGAAACCAAATCAAAATGGCCTAAAACTTCGTTAATACATTTATCTGAATGAGTACATGGAGATTTGTGAGTACAAGAGGTCTAATTCATTCTTTGATCTTTCACCAAGGTCGTATTTGGACAATTTCAAACAGTTCATCAATGCCGTTTGCATAATTGTAACCAAAATTAATGTAGAACCTTTAGGTAATCAGAACAGGAAAACGGTTTCAAACGGCCGAGGTCACATGACCAACATGGCCGCCACGTCAGTATAATAAAACCCTTAAAAGTCTTCTTCTCTAGAACCAATCGATCGATGGCCTTGAAACTTGGCATGTATCATCAGGTGCTCAAGTTCTACCAGTCAGATGATGATATAGGGTTGATCTTGACATTTTAATTGAAAGGTCAAATTTGTTTAGCGTGGCTTTGATAAGGAAAACGCTTAAATTTAAACACAAAGAGTTCATGGTACTTGTAGAAAATGTTTGTACAAAAGTTGATTAATGCAGTCAACTAAACGGGTACATTAAAACTCGTGATTACAAGATGTCAGTGTCATTCTCTGACCTTTAACCAATGTCTTACATATTTTGACAGTTTCAAACTATCAGGTATGTTCAGATGATGACCTTAGTTTTTCCCTTGACCTTTTTACTCATGTCAGCGATTCAGGGCCTTTGAACTTTTTACTCAAGTGAGCGATTCCGGGATTTATGACCTCCTTGTTCTATATTTAACCTCTGTGGCGTCGCTAAGCTTCAAACCACACCCGTTTAGCTATGTTTTCAAGGATGTTACGAAACGAAGCAGATCTGTCACGATAAGAAAAAAGTCATAGTTACCAAACGACCTGTCATCAGGTGGTCGCTTGGTAACTATGTCTTTTTTTCCTTTCGTAACAGCTCTTTTTCGTTTCGTAACAGCCCTTGTAAATACATAGTTAACCAGGGATAAGTGTTTGATATGTATGTGATGGATATGTCTCTGCAGGCAACGGACATGTTGGAATCATTCTGCAACTGTGGATCTTGATTGAGTCATGAATACTACGGAGAAGGTGTCAAAATTAAATTATGTTTTGCATATCAAATTAAAGAGGAAGAGGTGAGATGGAAGAAAGATCCCGAGCTTATGTGGGCATTTGGACGTTGATGGCTTACTGTGCTTGCAGTAGGCTCAAGTTGGTATTCCCGTTACCCAGACCTGCTCTCTCTCTCTCTCTCTTTCTCTCAATAAAGACTAAACAGTGCATCAAGGAACAATTAAAAGTGATGATCAGAGCAGTTTGCAATCAAACGTCCCGCTTTAATATGAAACTGGAGTGTGGTAGGAAGTTATATCCCTCTTATACAAAAGTGCATATAGCTTATAGCAATTTTATCGGAAGGTGGGCAAATCGGAGACATCTCAGTGCAAGTCAATGACATGAAAGCGGACCCAAGGGACATGGAGATAGCTAGAGTAGAAACAGGGAGGAGATATTGGACAACGAAACATACAGCTTGTAATGGGAGTGGCCAGATCTCAGAATAGTGCTTGTATTGTAAATTACTAAGGGCACCTCCTAAAGGAATGAGCTGTCCTGCATATGGAGTACAATTAGATGTATCTGTAAGAAGTTTAGTCACTTCTCAATAGTATGTAGAGCAAACATGCGTCAGAGAGATCTGGTTAAAAAACTTCAGACAAGGCTGTCACATGAGCAACTTGAGAAGAAGAAGAAGAAGATTGGTTGGCTGGCTGTTTTAGGTTTAACAACCCCTTGAGGGAGTATTTCAGTCTATATCTGGCTGTCTCCCACGGGATGGGAGAAAGAAATGGAAAATGGTAGGTGAGAGAAAAAATATCCAAACACCCCCGCCCACACATACTGCTAGGACAGTAGGCCCTTGCCCTACTTGAATCCAAATAAGTAGGACGCCCCGGCACTAAAAGTTCTTACCAGCTACGCCCGATCACCACCCAAAGAAGAAGAAGAAGGAGAATAGAAGAAAGAAAGCTGAATTGGCATATAATAGCAGTGACCTGACTAATGACAGTTCAGATGATGAATTTTCAGCAAAATATATGACCAATATGACAGTAAAGACAGCTAAGATATCGACTAGCGTGAATGTGGCTCCATCTCGAGGCATAGAGCTGTTACATGAAAGAGTATCATTACGTGAGAAAAAGTTTGCATCAGCAAAACAGTTGATACGAACGTCGGATGTGTAGCATCATAGGTACCAGTATGACTCACACATCCAGAAAGAAGCAGAGAGTAAGAGCTTTCAGGACGGGACAGAACATTTGGATGCATCAGATGAGGACACGACCGACCTCATTAGAAACATATCTAAAAGAACAGGGGTGGAAAAAGGACATTGGGACAGACTTTGAAATGACCATAATGAAGCTTTCAACTCAAAATAATGACAGTATAGAATACTTGACACTTATGTCCAGCATCAGCAACAGGATAAGCAGATTAAGGAAAGAAGAACATAAACGGACAGCAAAGTCATAAGAGAAAACGGAAGAGAAGGAAACTTTAATGATGTGTCAGATTAAGAATGGAACTTAAAAACTATTGTTTTCATTACAATATACAATAGAGATTTTTTCTAAATATTTCGGTAGTTCAAATAGCACATGTAACCTTGTTTTAGAAACTGTCATTAGCCATTGGCATTTTTACCCAAGACTAGCAATTATCATCTTTTTAAAATTAGGGAGAAATGTAGTGTCCAGAATATAGCTGGTAACATCTAAAGTTATGACGTTACGTCTGTTGCTATGTTACTTATATTTCGTTGTCGCTATTCTGGCATGTCATCATTTGATTAAACATATAGCTCAGATTGTCTTAAGTTATTACAGAATGTAGCAGCTACTATTTACACAATTTGTTACAATAGACTCAGTCAAGAAGAGAAAGGCCAGAATTACTACCATTGGTCAGTTAAGCTTGTTACGAAATGGATCCGATCGTCGACTTTGTCGTCGAATTATTTTAATCCTTTCAATCAGTAGGGCTACAGTTTTTAGGGCAACTGTGGTAATAAAACGTTTACGGAAATTGTGACTACGTTATGCATGGGTTGTTTGTGAATACCTCTCGTGGACAGCGTATTGCATGATTTTAAGGTGAATACCTGCACGAGTCTTTTGATTGTGGACAGCGTGTTGCATGATTTTAATGTGAATACCTGCACGCTTATATTCGAGTCCCATGATTTAAATGTGAGACGCATACTATTTATACGCCTATCTTTTATTGAAAAGTTAGACGTGGCTGTTTAGTTCTTATACTGAGGATGTTATATTGTTGTGTGCCCAGATTCTGAGTTTAGACCAGAACGGTAAGATTTTATTATATTTATTTTAGAATTGTTTGGCTAAGAATGAAAAATGTGACTTCTGATTGATATGGTATGATTATATGTGTCTACTGATTTGATTTTGTTGACAGTGATCAGGCTGTGCATATGTCGACCAATTTTGTTTATACTGACCATGCTGCGCATGGTATTTGTATATTAGGAAGTTTTGTAAAGTACGGAAATAGTTTATATCACTGATGTTGGTTGCAATGGTGTGCGTCTATTTGACGTCCAGTGACGTCAGTTACATTCATGTTATTCATGTGACGTCAGTTGCATTCATGTTATTGCGACGTCAGCACTTTTTACATTAGTTTCACTGGTGTGCGTCTATTTGACGTCCGGTGACGTCAGTTGTATTCATGTTATTCATGTGACGTCAGTTGCATTCATGTTATTCATGTCACGTCAGTTGCATTCATGTATTTGCGACGTCAGCACTTTTTACATTAGTTTCACTGGTGTGCGTCTATTTGACGTCCAGTGACGTCAGTTGTATTCATGTTATTCATGTGACGTCAGTTGTATTCATGTTATTCATGTGACGTCAGTTGTATTCATGTTATTCATGTGACGTCAGTTGCATTCATGTTATTCATGTGACGTCAGTTGCATTCATGTTATTGCGACGTCAGCACTTTTTATATTAGTTTCACGTATACGTGGCCTATAGAAGTACATTGATTTGTAATGGAACTAATTTATATACTCGTGACGTCAATTGACGCCATAGCATGCACCGCATTACGGGTTTTTTCCATAAGTTATAATGGTAACATTTGGTCATCATGCGTTTGATTTGCCTTCATTAGACGGCGTCATATGGTATAACATCATTGATGTCATGATGTCAGATCAAACGTTATGATCCCAAATGTGTGAGAAACGCTTATTCAGCTATTATATTCTATGGCAAATGGTATTACGCTTAGTTTAAAGAAATGAATTAATACATATGCGAGTTAGATTTTGGTCAATCAATTTAATGTAAATAGGTCATTGTTTAGATTATTCATGTTTTATGTGGGGTATGTCATGGTAATGCCTGTTGACGTCAGTATACTTCTTGACAATGTTTGACGTCAGATCTTTCGACGCACATGCGTGGTAGGATCTACGTTTCTTCATTGGCGGGAGTGGTAAGCACACTTTTAGCTTTACATCGTGAGCGCGAGTCGTGTCTAGTGACACGGCTGGCGTGTGCACGTTATGCTCGGCATTCGCCGAGGGCGTTGTATGCTATTTCCAAGACAGGCCCAAGTCTTACGTATTGTTATTATGTAGTTACAATGTATTAAGTGTAAGTTCGTTATTTTTAGGCGCATCAAGTCCGGCAGTCAGCTGTTAGGACTTAGAGCCACGTCTCACCTTGAGATTCGATATACGTCTCCAGGTTAATACCAACCCGGGTAGAGGCAGTTACAACGCCGTTTGTGCATGGTTCCTAAGCAGAGGCGGGAAGCACAAAATGTAGGCGGAAGTGGTTAGCACAGTTTTGCCAGATTCTGTGATAAGATCTGAAGGTCACATCAAGTGTGGGACAGTGTTCGTCCACTAAGGTGTGTTGATATATATAGACTGGTCCCTGGTACGATCCAGGGAGCGACCAGTATATAATCGTGCACGTGTTAATATAAGTTGGTGTTCCTCATGATATATGGACTGACCCATGACATGATCCAGGGAACGACGAATTGAAGTCTACCAACATAAGGCCTTGTTTTTTTGTATGAGCTCAAACTAACGTTTTTTTGTTCTTTGTGTTTTCCTTTAGTTCATGGCGCTGAGCCGAGTACGGTGTTGACGTCAGACAGTAATCTATTTGCGCATTGCACGCAAATCGATTACAGATTTGAAACAAACACCTTACTTGGGCCAGCGACATGAACTAATATGTGTTGTATATTATTGTAATTGTGACAGATGTAAATTGTATTGTTGTATATAGAATTTACATTATATATAAAATTCAAAACTTCTAACGTTGTTAGAGTTTCCTTGTTAGTGTAATACACTGGTAGATAACCTTTTAACCGGAAGTCACCCTCCGCCGTCCTGGCGACGCATAAGGCTCTACACCCGTGTCGACCGAGTGTAAAGCCTTCTGCGTAACAAAGCTATGTAAACACTCGTTAAAGAAAAAGACCTAGATAAAATATTGTTGCAATTAATTACAGAATTATCATTTACTTTATACTAAATAAAGCGCGGACTTTACTGCAGGAGAGACCTTCTGCATTATTTTTTTTCAAAGCGACAATGAGATATTTTATCATAGAAAGACACTTATGTCACACTTAATTTGTCATAGTCCATTCATTAACAAAATCACTAGTGCTTGTGTACAAATTGTCCACTACACCATTGTCTAGTGATTTTGATAAGGAATTAACATTATCCGAATTTAATGAATTATTTTTCCTTAGGGTTATTACCCAGTAATTAATTCTTTAAAACTGTTTTTTTTATTATTCCCTAGGATTATTACCCCAGTAAGTAATTGTTGAAAGCTGATTTCTGTACTTTGGTATCGTTGCCAATGTTTTGGAACAGTTTTTAAATTTACATTTGAACCTAAATTAAAATAAAATTGAACCCTAGACTAATTTTACTTATCAGAGCTTCATTATCTTCACTGGAGGTGATGTTATGTGTTGAGTGGTGGCCGTAAAACGTCTCCACATATGTCTTCAGTGGATACACTGTGTACCTGGTCCTTTAGAATAATTGAGTTTATTTATAAACATTTTGCAAAGTAGTAGTCTGCTGAAGTTGGTGCTAGAAGGAGGCGTGGCCAGTGTCGAGTATTTCATCACCGTTCATAATCAGACTCACACAAAGTGAATCTGCTTTCTCATTTCGTTAGTATATGCCTTTCTTCTAGTGAGTCTAACTTTCAGAACTTATTTGTCTCTGCGACATGAATCTAAACGGATATGGAGTTTGATTTCAATTATTTTGGATTGTTATAGGTCCAAGCTGCATTCGACATCTCCTTCCTGATACCCGTGGTTGTCAATGTGAATTTGGGAGATACCCGATTGAAATCCAAGCAAAAAAGAGAATGGTTAAACATTGGTCAAAGATTTTAACCGACAAAGATAGTAAAATTTCATATAAAATGTATTCATTTTTATTGTATCTTCATAAGAATAATATATATTCCTGTAAATGGATTTTATGTATTGAAAAAATATTACAAAGTGTTGATTTGAATTATGTATGGCTAGAAAATTATGTAAACAATGCTGACTGGTTATGCAAAGAAGTCGAAAAAAGATTACAGTCTCAATTTGTACAAAAGTGGAATTCGGATGTTTATGGTAGCTCAAAATGTATAAATTATCGTATATTTAAAACTGAATTTTTCATAGAAAAATATATAACTGAATGCCAGCCAAATCTGTATATTCCGTTTGCAAGAATAAGAACAACTAATAATAAATTACCAATAGAAAAGGGGAGGTGGGAGAACATCGAGCGGTCTAATAGATATTGTACTTTATGTAATCTAAATTCACTAGGTGATGAATTTCACTATATATTAGAATGTACCTATTTTACAGAAAAACGTAAACTATACTTACCTAAATACTACTTAAAACATGTTAATATATTTAAATTTCAGAGGTTAATGTCAACAAAAAATGTGAAGTTACTTAACCAACTTAGTAGGTTTGTATCTGATATCTTAAAGAAATTCTAGTCCCTGTTAAGCTGCGCACGCAATGTTTCACAAATTACTATGTATGTCTATACGATCAGTATTCATTTCCTCTTATGTTGTTTTGTCCTAATCTGAGAGAAAGTTGTGTTGTGTTCTGTTCTGTTCTGTCATAAGGATGTAAATGGTTGCTCTGCCTCGCGAAATGCCTCGGTAAGTGTTATTTTGAGTGGGATTTGGCTACCTGCCGCGACCTGCCTATCATCTAGTCTTTTGGGTTTAGCGATAATGATAAAAGCGCTACGACCGTATACAAGACAGTATTGGAACATTTATGATTCCATATATTTCATGTTATAAGCTGAGGTCGTGTCACGAAAGCCTCTTTGAACATTTATGCCTTTGGAATCAACATAGAAGGTCATTGCTTTTCGCTTTATATGTGAGCTGCAAAGCATTTTAATTATAAACTATCTGAGTAGAACAGGCAAAAGAAACCTTCGTACCCCACTGCTTGGCTTATGCACAAGGTGGGGTCTGTGTATGTGCAGTTAGGATTAACCGTTGAAAGACAGTCTCGTTTAGTGTCGTTGATATTTGTCATTTTTATTTTCTGCCTGTATGTATGACCTCCGCGTATTATGATTAACTTAATACGTATTTTTTTTCGAAATAAATTATAACCTTGTACTTGTGGTTAACCTTCCTTGTTTTCTGCATGTATAACGTGGCAAAAAATAAAGCTACCATATTTAGTTCAAATTCAGGAAACAAAGAAAAATACCTTTATGGGGATTTCCTAATATGTGTGAAGTCTATCGTCCTTGCATGCATATTGTTCTAAGAATACGTCTATAGCGTGTGATTAATACCGATTGAAAAGTATTACAATTTTTATTGTTGTATTTGACCTAGTTGGCACCATTTAATGATAAAGATTACTCTAATAATACTTCGTTTTACAATTACACGACCACAATAATCAGCACGTTACAACAAAGAGTACTAGCACGTGCCTGTCACAAAGATGTCAGAGACATGTTCTATAACGGAAACAAAGGAAGACAGAAAAGTACCGGACAAAGCAAATGAAAACGCTCATGCAATCCTCAGCAGGCACAGAGAGTTGACAGAACGTTAAATAAACGTGCTTTATATTTGTTTTAACTGTGTCTACTGAGTGGGTCGTAACTTAGTTTTACATACAGTCAAACCATAGGGGCTACCCAAGGGAAGCACGAAACTTAGTTGCTTAAGACAGGTGACCCCTTAATTGAGGTTGTTTTTTTTCACTGTATTTTGGTTCAGGGGAACCGAAAAAATGAGGCCACTGTAATGGCTTGTGACCCCATAGTAGAGGTTACTACATCAGCAGTTTTGGCTGTAGGTATATGCGCATATACAGATAAATGCAAGACTTTTCGATTTTTGGCTTTGATGACAAAACTAAGACTAATGCAAGACAGAGCTTAACCTTTCTACCTTAACCCATTCCATTCGGGATAGGGGTATCTGGACAAACAGTTTGGATCCAGATCAGGCCCCACAGACGTGGGGCCTGATCTGAGATCCAACCTGTTTGCTGCCCACAAACGACGGGCCTGATCTGAGATCCATACTGTTTGCTGCCTATACATCATTTCTACAAGAGTTAGTTAGGACATTATTGTCAAAATATTCTTGAGTTTCGATGCAGACGACAATTTCAGAAGACAACAAAAATACCCAGAATGCAATGGGTTAAGATGAATGCATACACATTCAGTTGAAGCAGCTCTACCATTTTCATTTCGCCAAGCTTTCTCAGTGGGAATCAACTCTTATAGAAAAACAATTCTCCTCATAAGGGATTTATTTCTTTCAATAGCAAAATACTTTTTTGAAATCTTTAGGGCTTTGTTGTGGAAGGAAGGGACTCGAAAGTCACAAAAATTGTTCCCTTCGAAATGATGGGTGAAAAAGAAACAACAACAAAGCAGAACGCTTTATATGTATATATTGAGCTCTACTCAAAATAACCATGCCAGTATCCCGGAGTATGAGAATATTTCGCATTTGTCCAGACAACGGTTGTATATTAAGTATAGAGGCTGAGCATGTTTCAGGCCAAACTTGCATGCGCGAAGGATTTTCTGTGCATTTGCAGTTCATTTGTGTTTTACTATTTTTTGTAAGGACAATGGTGTTAAAGAAATACGTGCAAAATTTCAGCAACGTGTATTACGTCATCTTGTTTGCACATTGCACTTGTCTGGCAACATTTGGTATTAGCAAGTAGAAGAGACAAAAGAAAAAAACAGAATAAAAGAGAACTGTGTCAAAACGTCTCTTTCAGTACATTTTACCTTGTTGTTATGCCCTTCGCTTTATACCATACTTATGTACACTTTTTTAAATTTAATACAAATAAATATGTCATCAAGGTATGTGATAGAGATCATACTGCAACTAATATAAACTTCAATCTCATTAGAGATGTCCACGGGAAAATGGTTTATGTCAGTATCAAACTGTCGTACTGCGATTGTCTCCCTTAACCTATCTTAGCGGATGCCCAGGCTGATTTGAGGCTTCGCTGCCCCTTTGTCGGTATAGTCGTGTCGCGGCTCAGTCTTAACTAACCTGATAATAAATGAAAATAATGATTTCATTTAGTAATACCATACGTCTTCATTGTACAACCGTATCGATAACTTAAAGTGTCAAAGGTATATTTTTTTCTTTATTATTATTCTATTTCAGTTTTATGATGATTCATTGACGAGTTAGAGGGTTATCATGCGAACCGAACAACCAACTAAATGTTTTGTACCACTTCAGATACTGAGGGTGAGGTTGGGCCTGTAAAATCGATTTAAGCCCCCCAGTAATTCATTACTGACCGTTCCAAGGCGGTAGTTCTGTTGTGGTTCTCTGTTGCCTGTTTTTGGTGTCAGAGTTTCTGTGATGTTTTACCTTATGTATGTTCTTATTATTTTTGGTTCGGTTTGGGTTGCTGAGTGGCCACCTTTTGGGAACAAGCTGCTCACTCGGTTGGCCATATGTTCTCTGTATCTTGATTATTTGTAATCTTAGTTGTTTCCAACTATGGTTTGAGGGCTGGATTTGGATTTTGATTGTTTCAGTTCCTGGTCTTTGCATACTTTTTACTTTTATTACATACATATTCTGAGATATCTATTCATTTATCTTTCTTTTTTATTCTTATAATAAAGGGACTACATGTATTAACTTTTCGTCTGCTTTTAAACATGAAACTTTAATGTAAAAATAAACTATTTATGAACTATGTATGACAAAGAAATCGGTTGCAAACAATAATTCTTTTATCTGGTACAGTAGGCATACACGTATAAACGTTTTTGAAATTCTTGAGTACTCGTAAAAATACAAACAAAACTTTACATGTGTGTTTAATTGCTTTAAAATTGATGAAATAAAAGAAAATATTTGGCATCTTCTGCATAATAGAATCATTGTCTTTAAACACTAAGATACCTTCGAGACAATTAAACTATATAATGACTATCAAACTGTTATGTATTTTACAGCCAGCATATTGTTACGCGGTCATAAAGTGTCTAGCTGGTTGTAAAGACACTATGAAAATGTCTTATGTTAAGCTACAACATCTCTGTACGTGTCAGTGTTAGTGTCTAAGATCATTTGTGGGAAAACTTGAAGTCATCTCCATGCGAATTGCGCATGTCCAGGGCAGTCTGCGCGCGTGCACAGACTGATTAAGGCATGCGTTATTCGCCTTTTGAATACCAATTTCCTAAACCTACGTGCTCTGATCTGCCTGTGCTGGTGTATATGTTAGTCTAACATGCAGCAGTAATCTTGGTCAAAGACAAGTTTTCTAATAAGACAACGCAGTTATAAGATGGTGACACACAGATGAATAGATAATTTTGATCGTTGTAATTAAACCCGTCGTTTGTCATGTTAAAGAATATAAATTGAATCGTTTATGAATTAATATCATCGCACAGTATGAACTATGAAACACAATATCGCCTTGTGTGACATTTTTGCAGGTCAAATACTTCAGTGTTTCATTCACAAAATACTAATAAATAGTACGTGTTTAAAATTCATAGCTTACATTGAACCTATCCCAAAGGTCGCAAATTACTAAACTGAATGAGATGCCGATAAAACCACCATGTGCGAGGAATAAGCATGATGGGAGAGCTATCTGATCTGAAGATAATGAAAATTGGACCGTTCTAGAAAACGAATAATATGCACAGATCTTTTTTAAAACTACAACGCCAAGGATGTCATACAATGGTGATATCGTCCGAAAGTCTGGGAGCTGTGCACAACGTCAATTGTTGAGCCCCGTCTCCATTTGAATCCAATGTATATCTATAATGAACGTTTCATATCTGCACATGCCTCATAGTAAGCTGATGGCATTTTCTACTTATATCTGTAAAATAAGCAACGTCAAATTGGGTTAACACAAATATTTACATTATTCAGATAGTGAAAAAATGCTTTCACGAAGGATCAAAATGTAAAGCTTATATAGCGAAAATAAGACTATTTGCAAAGATGCCAAATGTATAGACAAAATCTTCATAAAGTACAAAAAAGAGATATGTGCTGAGAAAGATAAACTAATGTCAAACAGTGCAAATGAAATCCAGGGAAAAAAGGTAATATATTAGAAGCTGTGAACGGTAACAAGCTTCAAATGACTTGGAGCAATTGTCTCAAACGATGACCCCAAACCGGATTGCATAAACCACTGCAGCTCTGATAACGCTGAAGCCAATTTGGAGTGATAACAATATATCCATTGGATCAAAGGTGAAACTGTTGGCTCCCGAGTCATACGCCTGTGAGTCATAGACCTTGACAGCAGAATTAGAAAAACACGCAGGCCTTTGAGAAGAGATGAGATGCTACCAAAGGCTACTGAACATCTCGTAAAAGGACAATGTAACTTATGGGGATGTTCGAAGAAACATCCAAGCAGACACTTTAGAATATGACGAACTCCTGACCATGGTAAAGAGATGGAAACTGAGGTGTTTGGCTACATTTCAAGGTGTTCTGGCTTATAGAATCAACAGGACACGCTGAAAGGAAAAAGACAAGGTAGACAGAAATAAAGTGGAAAGACAATATTAAAGAGTGGACAGGGATGCACAACCAGGGCAGCTGAAGACAGAACTAGGTAGACAGGATTTGTTGTGTAGTCATAATTGATGCCCCTACGACCTTGCACCTCCCTTCTGCATGTACACTTGTTTTAAAAGAAAATATAGTGTGGAAACAATACTATACAATATTCCTCCCGATAGCTCCAGTTTCAAAATAATGATACTTGTTTTTAATTTTACAAACTCATTTTCAATCCAAAACAGTGCAAACCACCTATGATTTGTATATATTTCATAAGGTCGTACTTTTAGCATATGAATCTTAACAGAATGTACTAGCATAAAGATATTTTGCAGTTGATACAACACTTCCTTCGCCGGACTTAAATATCGACAATTAAGACAGAAACGCTCTCTGAAACGTAAAATGTGTCACCTTCCTGTATATTGTTTGGACGTTTGCTGTTATTTTGTATTTGGTACAACTTGATAGATAATTAAGCTTTTTTTCTATATTCATTTCTTAAGCACCTGGTTTTACAATCAGACCCTGTTTTACAATCTGAGTGTATTAGATTTTGTCCTGTCTTACGTGCAGTGTCATATGTTTGTTAGACGAAGTCTAATAAAATCATCGTTGGCGCCAAAACTTGACTTGATCTCTGTATGGAAGAGAGCATATGTCATGGAATTGTTATTCACCTGTCAGAAGATTTAGTTACATTAAAAATGCTATTATTTGCACTTTGCATTTAGTTTTAAATATGTTTTTCACTTTAACGCTGTAATGATTGATAGAGTTAAGCAGAACGCGAGAAACGCAAATGCCGATGGCTTGAGAAAAAAATGATTCTATGGTGCGAAAAGTCTTTCGTAGTAAAAAAGTAGTTCTTTTCCTTCCAAAGGCTGTACTCGGTGCGTACATTTACCGGAACGGACCTAATTACCGGGTCGGACCGGAACGGACCCTTATTATTCATATTTCCAGCCGATTTTTGAGATATTTTGATACAATCTACACATGCAGATTAATTCAAGGCCCTACCTATGACTAACATGTATTATCTTAACTTGCAACCCCTGATTTCATCCATCGACTTGATACATATAGCTCTACATATTTTCTATGGCTGAAAATTTGGTCATGATACTATGGAACAAAAATTCGGGAATTTTTGTGTTTATCATTCGCTCCAAGTCTTGGAAGAAAGATAACCAGATTTTTGTATAAGATTATATGATTTTAAGATGAAACGCATATGCGTGGGGTATTAAGAGGCCTACCCATGGCGCAAAATACTCAAAGAGTATTTTGACTAATATCTCTAATTGATTTGCGCTAGATGGCATACAGAATATGTATTAATATTAAATAAGAGTTATTTAATAAAAAATATTACAAATATCTACTGAAGATAGGGGAAAACTGGTCCGTTCCAGTGTCCGTTCCGGTAATTCAGTGCATTCCGGTCCGTTCCGGTAAAATTACACACCCGGCTGTACTGAACCGGGTAAAATACAGTACCGTATCATCGGAAGCATATCGGAATGTACCGAAGAATGTCAATAATTTACGGACCAGTTTGGTTTCTCGCCATAGTGGATAACCCCAACATAAGGATACTGCTATTCAATAATAATATCAGACATGTGATGCAGCTGAGAAGACAAATAGGGAGATTTTTCCTGTACTTTTTTTCCAAATAGGGAGAATGATTAAACAAAGTAGGGAATTCTTGTATTTTGGTAGGGAGATCTGAAAATTACAAATAGGGAGATGTACAAGACATATATGGGGAAATTCTGAAATTCCAAAAAGGAAAAGGGCAATTTCAACAGAAATGAAAAAAAAAATATTATTTGTTTCAAATATGTCTTCTTTCACTTCGTCTTTTACTTTTTTTAAGATATTTCTTGTTTGTTTTATTATTTTCATTTTATTGACAGATGATTGTTGTGTTGTGTTGAATGCTATTTACTTCGGTGGGGGTCACACGTTTGACAGTCTGCTGCTTTTCGATCGGCCCCGTATTACAAGACTTCTATCATTCTACATCTATCTATACCATCTGCATTGTGTTGTTTTCAAGCTCTATTTAATGCCATACCAGGGCATAATAAAATTTCAATTTCGCGTTTAGTTAGTCATAAAATATGATTCATGTCAACTTTCAGTGTCAACGAATATATAAACTTCTCACCCGCTGATAAAACCCACTTTGTAAAGTTGGAAGCTTTGAAGACAAGAAGCTGCTGTAAATCACCTTTATTTCATTTATGACTCAATTAAAGTCAACACGCTCTATTGCGAAGTCATAAAAAGCTTTTCAGGCTACAGTAAGATAGATGTTAAGTAGTGTTTTTAACTTTAACAAGTTTAAAAAAATGGCGGTTTTAAAACTACCGAAACTACCGTTAAGATATGACACTATAACTAGCCGTTGTCTTTTTTCTTAAACTGGAATAGGATGACGATAATATCTAGTGATGTGTCAAATATTAATTGCAGAATAGAAAACAGCTACACGCATATCATATTACAATTGTGAAGCAGCCTAATCTGGATCAACATCGTTCCCTCAAACATAGGTTTCGACTGTATGTTTAGGGCATATACACTTTCATTTAAAAGCGCTTAATCTCCATGTTCATTCATAATTTTCATTGAAATGACTGATAGGTTGACTGACTGTTTACAAATTAAGATGTTAATGGCGAGACACTTAAGTACATCGTGATGAATAAGACGGATTATTGAAGGATTTAATGATATAATCATATCAATAAGGCATAAACATGATAAACATAAAGGCACATTTTTACAACTACCAACATCCGCTGATAAATCTAGTGTCACTTGAACAGACCATCTGTTGTTGCGCGTGCGTATGTATAAATGGGTTAAGGATTGCAATCCTTCAAATTATCGTTTTTGTGCATCTTCAGATATTAAAATGACGTCAGTAACCTTAGTCTAGATTGGCTTTGATACTTGAGCCTGATTTTGTCAACAGTCTAAACAGTGGACCGTGTGAATGTCAACGTTCTCGATCAACACACACTGACGAATGACATATATTTAAAGAGCAGATATTTCAGGCTCCATCTCCTTTTTTGTGCGTAGCGGACATCTTTAATTCATTTGCCTTCAAAAACGGGTCTGATATGCGTTGTCAGTCTTTCCTTATTAGGAGTATATCGGCCGAGTCCGCGCTTTCTGCTCTGCTACATGTTTTACGAATGAAACCAGATCCTCGGTTAGAAGTAAGATACTATACACATATCCGGCCTGTTGTAAATGCGTTTTATTGTAAGAAATGTGTATTTAAGGTAAATGATCAGTTTCAGGAAAGCAAATCTGCCGTTTTCATTGTTTGCCTTCCTTCTCACTGGGCATCAATTACTGAAGCACATAATTTGCTCTTGAAGGAGAAGGCCCCTTTTTGAGGTTGTTTTCGTCCAGGTACGCAAATGTTGCCACCCTAGACAAAGTAGTGCAATGCTTTAAACAAATACGCGAAAATGACGTATGGCGTCAAACGTATAAATACGTGTAATCTTTTCAGTGCAGTTACTTATAATATGTGTAATGTTTTCAGTGAAGTTACTATAGTAACTGCGCTGAAAACATTTCACGTACAGTGGGAACGCGTATCCATGGCGGAGTGATATTTTTATACAGATAGCAACGAAAAAAACATTCTAAATTTCTGAGACTCAGATTCAATCGACGAACGTGTCGCAATTTCAGTGATGCTTTGTCGGCGAATCAAGCTACACAAAGCCGAAAATAAGATATGGTTTTATTCCTTACATCTTAATTTAAGTCTCCATGCCTTTAAGAGCAGAGCTAAACACCGAGATATTCTGCAATCGAACGTTTTACGTGATCATGTAAAGACGACTCTTATCTGCCAACTTCAACAGCAATTTTCAAAATAAATCGACTTTCTCCCGTCGGCGGACATATGCCATGAAAAACCATGGTGTCTGCCCTTTCTCCATTATAAAAATTAAGTAATTCGGTATTTGGGACAATTTCCTTTGCAAAATAATGTTTAGGTACCCTATTTCATTTTCTCAAATTAATGGCGGATTTTTTACTCGATCGATAGACAGCAAAATAATCTGTAATAAATTTAAACATTACCGAAATGTTCTTGAATCCTGAAATCCGACACACGAAGAGGAACGCATCTAGTAATTCAACATACAACAATATTTTTTTCTGTACTTTCTTCAGAATGATTGGGAAAAGAATTCTGATCAGTAACCTACACCATACTGTAAACAAATCGATCGATTTATGACAGTTGTGACGCAATTACAGAACTGCGTCAACTGTTTCAAACTTCGCATTTACTTGCTTATAAGTTATTAAGACCGGTACATTGTGGTCACAATCAGAGGGACTGCTAGAAGAAAATAATTTTGCCATCCAATTAATCCTGCACGTGCCAATATTTCAAAGCCTCTCCTGCAACCCACACGATCACCCTACCCAACTTAAGGCCCCTCTACCCCCCCCCCACCCCCCTTCTTCCTCCACCCTTCCAGTGGCGGATCCAGAGGGGGTTCGGGGGTTCAAACGAACCCCCTTCTCAGCCCAAATTATTTTATTTTCATGTGGAATTTCAGGAAAAATTGGTCAAAAACTGCATAAATCGATCCCCCCTTTCAGCTAGTTTGAACCCCCTATCCAAAATTCCTGGATCCGCCCCTGCCTTCTTCCATCCCCAACCCCCACCCCTACACACACACACACGCACACAACTTTTAACCTTTCTTTTACATGAAAAACTAAGCAAAATATAATAGATGTTTAGCCATGTTTAGCCATAACAAATACTTGCAAAAATCCTTGATTAAAAAGTGCAGTGTAGACCTGGGTTAGACTGTACTATCAAAACAGCAGTCTAATCAGGGTCAGTACTATTTGATTTTCCCAGCAATTTCGACACACTGTCAGATGGTGAAAGTGGTAGGACAATTGCAGTAATGAAGATTTTCTTTCACTTTTAAGCTTAGAAAATAACTTGGCCATACATACTTATACACTCCTTTACACTCCATATAATTTCAGCCAACATTGAGAAGCAGCATATGTACTGTTAAATGAGCTTTTGAGCATTAAAATTGCAGTATGCATTTTTATAACATAAGTTTTGGCCCTCTGTGGAACTACGTTAATGAGGAGTTCTAATGAGGGGTTACAACATATATATTTACTTGTTAGTTGTTTATCCCCTTTTTAAGAGTGTAAACAACTAACAAGAATTTATTGATTCTTCTTAAGAAGAAACCAGGGATTTAATAAAATACATATTTATTATGAAATGCCAGGTGTGTCAAATACTAGCTCATCAGGTGGGGGTGGGGGCTGTCAGCTCTGCAATGTCCTTGGTTCATAAATTAAAATGCCACAGTGTGTTTATATACTCAGTGATCTTTTGAGGGATTTGCTCTAACTGTTGCCAAAAACCTCATGGAACTCTATCAGTAGGGGCAAATCTCATGCAAAAATTATATAATTTATAATGAATGGTACCTTAACTTTTCATTGAGAATGGAGAATTTCTCAAAATTTTTGTTCAATGTGATGTGTTCTCTAATATGATTCTGATTCACACTCACAAAAAACAAAACAAATAAAAAGCACAGCTGTCCAGCAAACCAGAAAACTTGATTAAATATGTGGCAAAGGCTCAGGACTTGGTAATCTATTCTCTAAGTTGAATAATGGTAAGATATAAACATGATTAAACAAGAAAAATAATAGGCCAATATCTTGTGAGCCAAAGTGGAGTTATTCTTTATCATTTCTCTTCAAGTAAAATGTACAGTATGTTGTGGTGTCTCATCACAGTTGCTTTTGATCAAAAATTAAAATTTAACACAATTTTCAAATGAACAAATTAGTACTATATAGGTATTATAAATGTATAACGCTCTGATCAAATTATTATATTCATATGCAGTCTGACATTGCCCTTCAGTGTTTTCCCTATAAGTATAAATAAATAAATAGCCAAAATAAATTATAACATATGAGCCACGACGTGTGAAAACCAACAATGTGGTCGTGCGCCCAGCGCAGACTCAGATCAGCCTGGGCATCCGCCCAGTCTGATCAGAGTCTTCGCTGTCCGCATGAAGGTAGCATAGACTCTTAGCGACCCTTTAAGCGCTTCGCAAAGAGTCTGATCAGATTGGGCTGATGCCCAGGCTCATCTGAGTCTGTGCAGGGCGCACAACCACATAGTTGGTTTTCTCGTGTCGCGGCTCATATGTACATAATAAGAAAAAAAATTCTGGAGACAGTTCCACAAGTGATGGTTTTATGATAATGATTATACAAAGACTCAGCTGGAGCATGATAGCAATTCTGGGAATTCTGTCTTATTCAGCCATAAAAACATTTGTTGTGATCCATTGATAGAACCATCTATGCTCTTGCTGAAGTGCTTCTAATGAGAGGGCACAACAGGTGTTAATATGAAGTCCATTGATGCTGGTGCAACAATTATGGTGGAACTGTGTAATTGTTTTCATTCTAACATAGTCTTGACTTGTAGAAGGACAAACAGCATTATGCAACATTCCACATAAAGTGCAGGGTCCATCAGTTAGCAGGGCATGCCCCATTCATTATTTTGTGCACTTATAATGATATAAAAAAGCTTGCTAGCATAATAAAAGTAAAAAGTATGCAAAGACCAGGAACTGAAACAATCAAAATCCAAATCCAGCCCTCAAACCATAGTTGGAAACAACTAAGATTACAAATAATCAAGATACAGAGAACATATGGCCAACCGAGTGAGCAGCTTGTTCCCAAAAGGTGGCCACTCAGCAACCCAAACCGAACCAAAAATAATAAGAACATACATAAGGTAAAACATCACAGAAACTCTGACACCAAAAACAGGCAACAGAGAACCACAACAGAATATTTGGCCAATAAAATCCTCTGTGAAAATGCCTTTTAATAGGTTGGTGTGTGTGTGTGTGTGTGTTTGGGGGGTGGGGATAGACAAGAAGGGGCTACCTCTCATTCAACTGCACTAAACTGCATCCCTTTACAGTCATGACTCATCATTTAATGTCTGTCATCAAGCTTTTCTCTCTAGTAACTTAATAACTGATTAGTAATTACAAGTTTCTTCGCTTTGGTCAGAAGCTGCAAACATTTAAGATGGATTAAATTAATCAGGAAATATAATTTTTTCTTATTTTTCAGTTTATGGTATCATTTCTATTAATATAACTTCAATATGAGCCTTTTAGTTTTCTTTATGAGATTTAAGCTAAAACATAACTTATGACATTTAATTCTATAGAATATGTATTTCTTCATGCCCCTTTCCCCTCCCCCTCCTCCCATCTCAGCCACAGGCCAATCATAAAAAGTATTTTGTTTGCAGTTGCCTATTAACTAGGATTTTTGGAGAGTACTTAGGTAGGTAGGCTTTCTTTTTAATCCCTGCAAACTATGAAAACAACAAAAACAAATAATAGTTCTACAAAAAATGTCACACACAGTTACAGTAATTACCCATAATACTAAGTTAACAGCATCCTACATTTTGAACATATCTATATCACCCACAAATGGAGTACCCAAAATGTGCAGGTATTAAGGAAAAATTGCTGACCCAGATCAGACTGCTCCTGGGTCTACACTGCTTGCTCAGACCTGTTTGTCTTACTATGCAGGCTGATCACGGTAAATGTGCCGTTAAATAAAAAAAAAGATCTAGAGTGTCCAAAGTGGCCATCTTTTTATTTATTTTTTTTTTTGGGGGGGGGGGAGGGCGGGGGGAGGGAGGGGTAAGGTAAATTTTGGTGTGTAGGTAAGCAGTTGCTATCTACCCACCAAAAGTGCAGGGTCCAGACTCAGGGGTAAGGTGAATTTTGGTGGGTAGGTAGGCAGTTCCTATCTTCCCACCAAAAGTGCAGGGCCCAGACTCTTTTTTTTTGGAAATTTTGGGTGGAGCCAGGTTATTTTTTTTTCACTGATTTTTGAGGCCAGATTATTTTTTGAAATCCCCTTGTGAGCTGATTCATTTTTTACTTGCATATTTTTTCTTCCAAAGACAGGGATTTTTTTCGAAAAATATACCAGCCCCTCCCCCCCCCCCCCCCCCCCCCCCCCAATCCCCCACTCCGCCCAAGAATATCAAATGGTCGGTCCCTTAGCGCCTAGCGGGATAGGGTTTTGGCAGATTTATGGAAGGACAAGCTGTCTCTTGTACTTTTTGTTGGATGACTTCTGAAATGGTACGTGTGTGTTGAGGGGGTAGGGGGGGGGGCGTCGTTCGGGACAGAATTCTTTAGAAGAGCGAGTGGTCTCAGAATGTGGGGCGCGTTATCTTGGGGGAAGTTGTCTGGGGGAGTTTTCTTAGAATCTAGGGCGAGTTGTCACCTGAAGATGGGGCGACATGTCTTGTGGCTTTTTCGTTGTTTGTCAAACTTTGTGGTTGACCAGTGTGTTTGTTTTGCTTTCTCTCGTTCTCGGCGTGTAGCCTAAATTCAGAAGCCCAAAAAATCGCAGGCAGACAGACTAACGCAAAAGTTTAATAAATTCACAGTATGCTAAATGATTACAAGCTTTACTATACCATAAATGAAGAAACAGTTGGTCTCCTCAAGTCGATCCAGCTGAAAAAATGTCTGTGTGTTGACGAACGCACGTGCCATGTATACGTAAAAATGACCAACTTCATTATCGATTTTCAAACTAAATAGACTTTCTCCCGAAGATATACCACGCTAAAAGACGGTCGAATGTATGAACTATGGTTCAGTTATAATGGCATCTAATTTGGTTTTTGGGACAATTTTCTTTGCAAAATAACTTTGGGGTACTGTCGTAGGGTTTTACTTTTCTGAAAAACGGTTGTCAAACTGTGATCGTTGTTTTGGGTGTGCAAACTGCATTGAGGTACCGATATGCGTCTGATTTCAATAACAAAACATCAAATTTCATTCTAATCTGGTCCGTTGGAAAATTATGACTGCATATCTTATCAAACGAGCATTATTTTGGGACTGTTTCTGTTCAAAATTTCCCGCCATTTTTTTCCGGCGAAAAAAGGGATTATTTCTTTGTGCGTAGACGACCGTTCAGAAAATGAATTACTCAAATGTGATGAGTCTGCGTTCCCACTGGTATTTATAAATTTGATCCTGTTTGTGTATTTGGCTCGCGAATGGTATAGCACTGATCGTTGGATACTGTTTCTGAAGGTGTCCTTGATCAGTACATCAGTGGTCAGCCTTGAATGGTATGCCGTGAATCGTTATTAATTAAGCTATAAATAGGCTATAAATCATCACATTCTGATGAATGACATTCTTTGTTATCTTACTTAAAAGGAACACTGCTAGATTGGACGTCTCATAAAACTATTCACAAGACTGTAAGAAATGTGTATTCAGCGCATGAGAGGATCTGAATAAATTGGTCAGCCTGTTGATTAAACTCGACGTCTCTGCCAACCGTTCATGGGTCTTAAAGTCGCTACCGAACGTAAGAAAGCATTTGCAGACCTGTAGGAAAAATATTAACTAAATTAATCAATTAATTAATTAAAAATACACTGAGTAGAAACTCTATTTACATTAAAAGTACATCTGATGAACATGCTTAAGGGTGTAGAATCTAAAAACAGGATAAACCTTTGGATCTTTCATAAAAAATCTGAATTTTGAATGTAACAGACTCTGGGTTTAGGTAAGAATCTCGAGGGCTATATTAACGCTATGTCGAACCACGAGTTGACGTGTCAATACCTCCGCCCAGACACTTAAAGGTACCTGTACGACGTCTCTGTTATCTGAAATGTGGAATTCTTGGAAAGCATAGCAACAGTCAGAGACTGAAAATAACAGACTTGATTTAATTATGTTGAGTCATCTGAGATACTGAAGCGTAACAAGCAGTTCATACGACTGGAAATAAACATGCATGTACTCACTTAGGTATATGTTTGAACATGAGAAGTTATACAGTAATGATAGCGGTACTTGACATCCAAAAAAAACAGAATTTGGGCTACAGTACATGCAGAAACTTCAATCAGT
Organism: Ctena decussata; assembly: GCA_963989385.1. Taxonomy (NCBI): domain Eukaryota; kingdom Metazoa; phylum Mollusca; class Bivalvia; order Lucinida; family Lucinidae; genus Ctena; species Ctena decussata. The sequence goes on along the minus strand of OZ022503.1, from coordinate 73,501,227 downwards.
TTGCATAAATAGGAACGTTAAGGTAACGCGGCTGGATGAGAATTCGCCGGTGATACGATTTCGCCGGTAGTACCGGATTTTACCTTTCGCTTTGACTCGCGTGTTTTTCTCGCGACGATCACGTGATAATTGTTTGTAAACACGATATCTTCCATCAGAAAATTTTTGAGTCAAAATGGAAATACGCCAGGTAAGTAGAGATAGAATGTTTATGCACCACTTACTTTTTATACATTTCACCTAATCCCAAAGTTCCATCACCATGATTTTCAAAATAAAGATGTTTTCATTGATTAAAATTCAGTGTCCTTACGTCGTCTGAAAGACCTGAGTTTGACAGTTGTCACGTGGTCCCGCCCGATAACGTCACAAGTATACTGTTCAAAAAAAGTTATGGTCCAAAATATTGGGGTGCTTATGATAGAACTCAAAAATGCGTATTCCAATTTCAGAACCACCAGTTAAAGAGGGGAAGATATAGAAATAGCTACACACCCCAAGATATGGCAGATGCATTTAATAAAGTCAAGGAAGAGAATATCCCCACAGAAAGAGCTGCTAAAATGTTTGGAATTCCAATTAATACACTAAAAGACAGAGTAAATGGGAAAATAAATGTTGATGTTGTGAAATCAGGCCCTTCACCAGTTTTCAATGAAGAACAAGAAGCACTTTTAAGCAAGCACTTGTCTACTATGCCAGAGATAGGTTATGGATACAGCAGACAGGAAACAATCCACTTGGCATCAGACTATGCAGTTGAATTCGGTATTCGTGAGACAGAGCTCATACTCTGAGTGTAATGTGGCTTAGGAACTTTTTAGGTAGATGGCCTGAGCTTACTATTAAAAAGCCACGAAGTCTAGAAGTCGCTCGTGCTAAAAGTGCCACTAGATCTGCAGTCGACAATTACTTCGGTGAACTTGAAAAAATCCTGATAAAATATAACTTGAAAGAAAACCCTAGCAGAATCTATAATGTCGACGAGAAGGGACTAACAACTGAGCATAAACCGCCTAAAATAGTGACCAGTTCCTTTTACAAGGCTCAAGCTATTACGGGTGGGAAATCAAGTATTACTACGGTGATTGGATGTGGCAATGCTGCTGGGCAACAGGTTCCACCCTTCTTTGTGTTTGCCGGCAAGCGGCTGATGGATGGATTACTGGACGGTGCAACCCCAGGTGCTTCAGGTACTGTTACTGACAATGGTTGGTCGAATACAGAGGTGTTTAACAAGTACATGCAAGAGCATCAGATAAAGTTTCTCCCTGCGAGAAGTGCTCAGTCTTACGTTTTAGTGATGTATGACGGTCATAGAAGCCACGTATCTCTTGGGTTGATTGAGTGGGCAAGGAACAATTTTATTGTTCTATTTGTCCTCCCACCCCAATGCAGTCACCTCCTACAACCACTTGACGTTAGCTGCTTTGGGCCTATGGAGACCGCATGAAATGCTGCCTGTCATCATCATCTGAGAGAATCCGGGGGTACCATGGTGACGAGATACGATGTTTGCAAACTTGGTTGCAAAGAATATGCTGCTACTCTTACCCCGTTGAACATACAGTCTGTTTTCTAGCGCTGCGGCGTGTATCCCTTTGACAAAACTGTTGTAAATGATTCTGACATTGCCCCATCACTTTCTTTTCCAATCCAAGTTGTTCCTGCAAATGCTGTGCAGCCATTACTGGTGAACCAACTAGACACACAAGCAGTTCTTAAGACTCCAGCAATTACAGCAGAAAACGGTGCCAAAAAGAGAGGCGGAGACATTTTGCGTAACCTGAAAGTCGCCAAAATGCGAAAAACTCTTAGTAAGGTAGTAGGGGGTAAGCCAATCACTGAAGATGATATTGTTCAGAGAGTTAAAGAGCACATAGACTCTGGTAAGAAATAAAAAAGCTGCGTCAAAGAGGGCTGCTCCTGGGAAAAAATCATCGAAGGAGCCAGTCGCTAAAACGTTGAAAGGGAAACAGACTTTGAAGAAAGTCAGTCTTGATGTAAATGAGCCTATGCCTGGCACTTCGGGTCTGAATAGGAAAGGCGACCCTATTGACCTAATGTCTGAGGACAGTCAACTCTCCACAGACGAAGATGATTTATGCTGCGTCAGTGGAGACTGGCAGCCCAAAGAATTAAGGTCTTGTGATAGTGTTGTGTTCACAAAATGGGCAAAGTGTGACTTCTGTACTCACTGGACCCACCTTAAGTTCTGCACTGAAATTCGTGTTCTTAGGTCAGGAAGTGAGTTCAGATGTCCAAATTGCCCTGCACCGGTCTGTAACAGTGACTAAGATCTTTGACAGTTGCTTTAGAAATGCAAGAAAAGAGTGAGATATACAGTGTTAAAGTCAGGAAATGAACATGGTGATTTCTTTTTTTTTGCGCAAACTGATTAAGTTCAATTTGTTACATTATTACCAGTGCTTCATTACTTCGTCAGCATATATCTCATATGTTGTAATATTTTTTTGATAATTTATTAAACATGTTTAAAGTTTAAATGTTATCAGGTTTTAAGGACAGCAATGTGAGAACTGCATCTGGATTTTTTCTCTGCTATTACTAGTTTATCTCTTTTTTTTCTTTCTTTTTTTTTCTCAATGATATCCCAGCATCTACTGAAAGTATGCTAGCTTTCAGTTATATACATTAACTTAGCTGCCAAAATTTTTTTTTGACAATTCTTGCTCTTCAACAATGTTTCCATACCTGTTGTTGCATAACTTTCGATAATCAGTATAGATTATGACGTCGGCGAAAATAGATCACGTGACTGACAGCTAACATCTGACCAGAGGCCATCTTTGTTTACCAATTCCACATGTCTTTGGAAAGGTAGAACATGCAGATTTTGAGGATCAAATCAAGAGTTAACGAGGCAGAGGTGAGTAAGTTTTATTGTTTGATTAATCATACCATATAATGTTATATGTGACGTAATCGTTATACCGGCGAATTCTCATCACGCCGGGATATCAGAATGTAGAAATGAATTGTTTTTGAATGGGCATATCTGAAAGTAATCATTTTAGATCAATCAACGCAAACCGCCAATCTTTTAAAGTTAGATTCAGTACAGGGAGGTTTTACATAATTATAGAACGAACTGTCAAAATTTTACAACATGTTAACTTTAGTTCAGTTCAATGACCTGAAGTTGTTGATGCCTAATTTTAAGGTGAACTGGCAACATCGCCAGGCTTTACTGTCATTTGAAGAACATTTTTTATGACTTTCCATTCCCCCCTCTGAACGACGACGACCGTCTAGACTAGGGACTACTCTGCCAGCAGAGAAATTGGTTTCACGAAAGCAAATTCTTTGCTTTAACACGTTAATGCCTAGCGTCCCAAAAATGGTACAAAGGCAAACCGTGCAGACCCAGATCAGACGCCGCAAAATACATCTGATCAGGGTCTACACTTTTTTCATACGACAAAATGGGTATTGTTCCGAAAAATAAAACAAAAATTGTAAAATTGAACTTAACCTAACACCTTTTAAATGGCAACTGAAGTAATCCAATATATACAGATAGAAGCGTCCATTGGGCATTAATGGGTTAATAACCATCGAAAAGTGATGCAAAAATTAAGCTGCAGAATTGCTTCCCATAGATGTGCTTCCGTTCATCCGAATTTTAGGAACCAAAATGAAAATTTGATTCCAGAATAGTGACTGGTGGATGGTGAGGTCATGCCTTATTCACAGTCATTATTATTCATCATGTAAAAAGTAGAAATACAGTATGCTATCACAATATTTCAACTCGTTAAGTAAGTAACTGTTTCGCTGCATGCCAACAGGGACAAACCTGTTAAAAAGAAGCATACTGTTTGATCCTGAACGAAATATAACAGAAATACTTTGTATTTTCATGATCACTAAGATTCGCTCATCAACAAAGTTTCCCAAAGTTCCAGTGGGACAAATGCATGTTTAAGAAGTTAAATTTACCTCCTTGCATTCATACACAGTGTATCTAAAGTCAACTGAAACGTTATTGAAATTATGTAAGGACATAGTTTTCTTTCATATTTGGTGGGAACTGGAATTAGGGAAGAGGAGAATTGGATTGCGATAGGTTGAGCAAGAAAATCTTATTTGCTCTAAAGTTCAATATATTTCACTGTTCAATCTGCAGTCCAATATGCAGTTAAGTTATGATAAGTCAGGCAAAAATGTTATTTGCCCTGAAAATTAATTTGTTTCACTGAGTAATCTGCAGTTCAGTCAATTTCAAGTTAGCTTATGGATTTTACCAAAACTTGTGATGTAATATGAAAAATCATATAACTTGACATTATACCACAGTCGAATTTGTCATTCATAAAGGTACTGAACATAACCGAACTTACCAACACCTATCCACCCAGTAAGAAACACTGAGCAGTTTATTAGAGACACGATACACTGCTTTACTACTTATAACCGACAGATTCATGCATAATACAGACAAAATGAGTGTTATTTCTTTCAGATGCATGTCACAATTAGGATGATTTTCAGTACACTGCATAAAGCTATACCGCCATTGTTTAAAATTAAAATCAAATATGAATGAGTATTCCGAACAATTGAAGCACCCCATATAAAATTAATACATATTTGTTCATAAAGATTTTAGAGATCGTTTTTTTACCCTCTAAAATCTGCACAGTATGTTGAACAGAATAGTTTAGTTGCCATGAAAATAGAAGGTAAGTTGCGCTGCAACTTATGATGGGTTTACCCGTAAGCAGTGTTGGAAGCACCAACCTACACTTGACCGCATTAGCATGTCATTTATTTCAGTCAGATACTTGTAAGCCAATAAAAGAATTTTAGGGAAAGGGAAACGTTTTTTTTTTCCATTAATGACTAGCACATTCTTTTACCTGACAGCCAACACAGGTCCATTTCCAATTTAAGAGGTGTCTGTTTTGCTTTTATCTCTAGACAATCCTGCGCTCAGAGGATTCTGATCTGGTCTTTTTGTGGGTCGCTGAACATTTATAATAAAAATAAAATAGGTTCTGCCTCTGCTTCCAGCTGTCTAATAAAACACACACATACAGACACACATTTCCGCAGGACGATGAAAATCGTTCCGTTCCAAATCTTCAAATCTATCTCGAAGAAGAAAACAGGACAATACTTAGTTGTTACTGATTTCAGTCGTATATACAATGTGTTGTTATAAAGTCAAGGTTCTGCCTCTGCTTCCAGCTGTCTACATTTTCACCGCCGGGGCGGTGTGCTCGCAGTAGGTGCGGATAGGGGTTATTTTGATACTTTTTTCTGTCCACTAATATATTTTTATTCTCTCTCTCTCTCTCTCTCTCTCTCTGGGAGATGGCTCGATAAAGATTGAAATACTGTCTCAAGAGCCGTTAAACTAAAAAAAAAAACAACCAACACCCCATTCAGTTTTCTACAGGTATCATTTGAGAGTATTGTCTCTACCGTTTTGTCGTAAGTATAAAGTGAGTAATGGTGTATTCGGCAATACGCAAAATTCGAATCAATGGTTGGTGCTTTGGGTCAAAGACAGTATTTCAGTCTATATTGGGTCTTCTCCCAAAGAGAGGGAGGAAGAAAAAGAGAAATGATAGGCGAGGTGAAAAAATTCAAACAAACCCCGCCCATACCTTCTACAGGCACAGTAGGCCCTTGCCCTACTTTTATTCCAATTAGTAAGACGCCCCGGCATTGGAAGTCATAACCAGCACCATCGCCCGACCACCACCCCCGTGCACAAATGTCTTGAATGGTCTAATGCCTAAAATCGTCTGATCAAATGCTGTTGCTTAAAATTCCAGGTGGACTATAAGAGGCAGAATTATGATGCTTATCTCTTTATTTCTTTTGACACAAAAGTATAACCATCTCCAGTACTTCTTAATACTCCGATAACTGATCTGATTGGTTATTGCCTGTGTGGAAAGCTTTACATGGGATATTTCATCTAGGTGACCTATAGCCTGAGGCCTTATGATTAAATATTTTTAATGAAACAGTAACTTCACAATAGCTCCGCCCACTTACAGTCTTGAACAGGAAGCTTAATCTTTTGCCGGGTAACATAGGATCTAGGTCTTTAAGACGTAGGATATGTATCTTTGTAGCTGCCTTATTTAAGTGATTCAATAGGAGTCAGAAATGCACGTCGTTAAAATGTGGGCCGTGTTGAAACAGAAATGATGATCATCGGCTAAAAGGAAACACGCAGGAAAGTTTCTCTTGTTCGCCTGTAACACTACATTTATCGACTCGATAGGTTTGAATGCAATATAATTATCCCCTCGCACCACGGAATGGCGAGGGGATATAGGTTTTGTCCCGTACGTAAGTACGTACGTATGTTCACCTATTGTCATCGCTCTAGCGCCTACATTTCTCAACGGATTTTAAAATAACTTCCCACAAATGTAAGGCATGACAATATCTCGAACAAGTTCGACTTTCAGGGTGCTGCGCCGAAAGTCAATGTCACTGTGGCTATTTTGAGAGAAAAAAAACTTTGTCAGCGCTCTAGCGCCTACATTTCTCAATGGATTGTAAAATAACTTCACACATATGTAGGGCATGAAAATATCTCGAGCAAGTTCGACTTTCAGTATGCTGCGCCTCAGGTCAAGGTCACTGTGGCTACTTTTAGAAAAACTTTGTCAGCCCTCTAGCACCTACATTTCTCAACGGATTTTAAAAAAACTTCACACAATTGTTGGGTATGATAATATCTCGAGCAAGTTGGACTTTCACGATGCTATGCTTAAGGTCAAGGTCACTGTGGCTATTTTTAGCGCCTATATTTCTCAATGGATTTTAAAATAACTTCACAGAAATGTACGTACGTATGTTCACCTATTGTCATCGCTCTAGCGCCTACATTTTTCAACGGATTTAAAATAACTTCCCACAAATGTAGGGCATGACAATATCACGAGCCCGTTCGACTTTCAGGGTGCTGCGCCCAAGGTCAAGGTCACCGTGGCTATTTTTAGAAAAAAACTTTGTCATCGCTCTAGCGCCTACATTTCTCTACGGATTTTTAAAATACTTTCACACAAGTGTAAGCATGACAATACCTCGAGCAAGTTTGACTTTCAGGGTGCTGCGCCTAAGATCAAGGTCACTGTGGCTATTTTTAAAAAAAACTTTGTCAGCGCTCTAGCGCTTACATTTCTCAACGGATTTCAAAATATCTTCATACAAATGTAGGGCATGACAATATCTCGAACAAGTTCGACTTTCAGGGTGCTGCGCCGAAAGTCAATGTCACTGTGGCTATTTTTAGAAAAAAAAACTTTGTCAGCGCTCTAGCGCCTACATTTCTCAATGGATTTTGAAATAACTTCACACATATGTAGGGCATGAAAATATCTCGAGCAAGTTTGACTTTCAGTATGCTGCGCCTCAGGTCAAGGTCACTGTGGCTACTTTGAGAAAAACTTTGTCAGCCCTCTAGCACCTACATTTCTCAACGGATTTTAAAAAAACTTCACACAATTGTTGGGTATGATAATATCTCGAGCAAGTTGGACTTTCAGGATGCTATGCTTAAGGTCAAGGTCACTGTGGCTATTTTTAGCGCCTGTATTTCTCAATGGATTTTAAAATAACTTCACAGAAATGTACGTACGTATGTTCACCTATTGTCATCGCTCTAGCGCCTACATTTCTCAACGGATTTTAAAATAACTTCCCACAAATGTAGGGCATGACAATATCTCGAGCCCGTTTGACTTTTAGGATGCTGCACCCAAGGTCAAGGTCACTGTAACTTTTTTAGTAAAACGTTTTCAGCGCTCTAGAACCTACATTTCTCAATGGATTTTAAAATAACTTCACACAAATGTAGGGTATGACCATATCTCGAGCAAGTGCGACTTTCAGGGTGCTTGACTCAAAGTCAAGGTCACTGTGGTCTTGTGCGAAGGGATTTGTATCGCCTGCGATGCCTTGTTATTTCTATTTTTGGTTTAAAGATGACTGGATACACTTGCACTTGTATTTACAAAGGGAATGTTTTGCGACTTTCCGGTTGCTTACCAGACGAATAAACCCTTCAGTTAAGGAGTATAATATTAAAGGAAAGAAGAAACTATTAAAGGAGAAAACTATTTTCTCTTAAGAGTCCCAGCCCCCATTTAGAAGGGAGAGAAAAATGACAAAAATAGAGTTGCTTTCTCCTGAAATGTACTTTTTACCGTAATTTGCAGCTCTGATATGTTGAAGCAGCTGAGATTGTATTCATAATGATATTAAACGGGATTACTGTAAACCCTCGTGACTGAGAGAGTCCTTTCTGGTCATCAACCATGATATTAAATTGAATTACTGCAAAAACCTCGTGACTGAGAGAGTCCGTTTTGGTCACCATACGGCATCACTTCGTGACTGATCAGCTGTCCGTTTCCATGTTTGTTATCATGTACGTGACATGTTAGTCGTTCACCATAAAACAAACACGACTTATCACGTGATACAGTAAATCCTGTAAATTAGTGGCGCCCTGTGCAAATGGACATCGTGCCATGCACGTTCAGTAAAATTCTAATATCGATTCCCCAGGGTTCTTAGATTGTTCGTGCGAAGGAAAGACGTTGCTAAGACCGAAGGCATGCTTAGCATTGACTATGGATTGAGCCGTCCATATTCCTACGGTTCATCAAAAACATTATTTTATGAGTAGATGGACAATACGGCCATTTGTGCCATTCATTTATCGATACGAGATTATGTTCGTATTTGCCTTGCATTTTACCCACGCTTCCGGTTCTTCTCAGACAGTCATTTCTGATGACAAGATTACACAAAGCTCAAGGAAACACTTTACAGATGAGGTAGAAGCACACTGCTCGTAGAGGGTTTAAACTACAGTTTTCTGTACACAGATTTGTTTTTGTTGCATTAAGCGTCAAAGGTATGTTACAGCTCCCCTTGCCTCCCTTATCCGAACTAGAACCCCCTCCCCCCGCCCACACACACACTGCACCACAACGACAATATATATTACTGACCGTCGGAAAGCCGGGCCGCGTGGCGCAATCGGTAGGGCACCTGACTCATAAGTCAGAGGTCCTGGGTTCGAAACCCGATCTGGCCACATACTTTCGTTTCTCCTTCCGCTGATTCAAGAAGGGCAGCTGTCAGTTACTGGCGACAGTATGTGCACTTAGTACTGGTTAACCGAATAGGAGGTATAAGCCTGCCCAGGAATAGTGTGGTTAGGTAACTGACCGTCCCGACATGACCATAGTTGTTGACCGTGGACGTTAAGCATCAAATCAATAAAAAAAACGTCGGAAAGCGTTGTTCAAGTTTAAGTTAATCGTTGTTATTGTGTTGTTTGTCTTGTTTCCTACTGGTCCAACAACATTGAATCATTGATTCAACGTTGAATCAACACATTCAACGTTGATTCAACGCCATGCTTTTACGTAGATTCAATATTGCAATGTTGTATGCATGCAGGCCTGCTTCTCAATTTCCTGATGCTTTTATGGAAGTAAGTTACGTGTCACATGTTGGAAAAAAGCGCTTTACTTTACTTTCTGCACGTTTAGTTTTCAGTTTAACGCCAGCAGTTGCTTTTCCCTTTCCTTTCCCCACAAAGTGTAGTGTATAATCTGTGGCTTCTAATTGTATCAATTTCTAAGCATTTCTCATTTCACATTCACTTCGTATAAGAGAAGGACAATTGCAAGGTTTTTATTAAAGAAAAACTATTAAAAAAAACAATCAGCAATATAAAGCAATACATTGCTTTTTATATCTACACTCGCTGCGTTCCATGGCAAATAAAGACCAAAACAAACAAATACCATAATGTGAAACTTTACGTTAACTCATTCTTTTTCTGTCCAAACGGCATAAGGTGAAACGTATATTCAGTATTCGTGTTGCCAAAACTGGTCTGTCGTTAATGTTTATCTAATTCTCTAAGACACATTTTATACGTAATTAAAGACATATAATAAATATTCTGCGGTCTCTCACTAGTAGAATAGAGATGATACTCAAATAAGCAAGCAAGTGCAAGGGCATTCCCTTTGTACGGTTCTGAACTGAAATAAGGAAAAGACAAATGGCAAGAAATATTAATTTGGGAAACAGTCATACGAAGTTGAAAATGGTTTGGCCACTATGTCGCAGTATAATACAATACTACCAGTTGTGCATGTCTTAAAACACATTATACAATTGGAGTTTGCGTTCTGTCATGCGATATTCTAACTTTAATATTTGCTTTGCATTCGTTAGTTCAATTTTATAATACCATAATTTTATTTTTTCTCTCTATATACTATGCGGTTGATATTTTGTGTATAATGCCCCAGTCACACACACACATTACGGATTGGGCGGATAGTCTCGGACTTTAAATCCACACAATTTGTGGGCGTGGTCTCTCTCCATATCGAATCCGTATCTTATCCGTATGGTATCCGCAAGGTCCGCAGGATATGTCATCCAATTTTGAAAAGTTTAAATATTCAGGCGCGGACGAGTTAACCATAATGATCCGTAACTGAAGGCATTTATCCGCATTTATGCGTATCAAATCCGTATCTAATCCGTATCTCGACCTATCGTTCCGCGGTCCACCTAAATTTGTGGACAAATACGGTTTCATGCGGATTGTTACGGTTAGTTACGGGTCTCGTTCTGCGTATTGTTACGGATTAATGCCCCAGTCAGATTAGCTGTTCGCAGTTATCCTCACCAATACGTATCTGTCAGTATTGAAGTGTAAGTTAACCGTATAGAAACGTATCTGAAGGTAAAAGTCCGTAAGAAAACTCCGAACGAGACCCGTAACTAACCGTAATTGAAGGGAACAATTTGCGCGAAACCGTATCAGTCCACAACTTGGGGTTGGGCTGCGGAATGATAGACTCATATACGGATTAGATACGGATAAGATACGGATTAGATACGGATTATATATGGATAAATGCGAATGAATGCCTTTAGTTACCTTTTGTTACGGATCACTACGGTTAACTCGTCCGCGCCTGAATTTTGAAAATTTTCAAAATTTGGAATCGGATCCTGTGGACCCTACGGATACGATACGGACAGTTACAGACTCTGCGGATGCGATACGGACCTTTACGAATAACACCGGACAGATACGGATGGGCCATCCGCAGATGCGATACGGACCATTACGAATAAAACCGGATATATACGAACGGGCAATCCGTAGCATCAACAACATCTTTCCGCATCTAGAAGTAACAGAAGGTAATGGAAGGTAAGTAGTACGTATACATTCGTGTCATCTCGCATCGTATTGATTCAAAAGGAAACTATCTGACCGCAGACATCTGCATTTATCCTTAATCATACGCATCTATAGGTAACTGTATCCGTAAATTAATCAAGAAAATAAGCCACGCCCACAGATTTTGCGGATTATTGTGGATTTTTATCCACAACCATCCGCCCAGTCCGTAATGTGTGTGTGTGACTGGGGCTTAACTGATGCATACCGTTACGGTGGAATTTTATTCTTATATATTTTTTTATTTACTTATTTATAAGCTATTATTTTCCGAGGTTCATGTTTGTTATTGAGATAGTTGCTTTTTAGGCCATCAATAATTGCTTCACGATTAACAGTCTTCTTCACTTTTTCTGTTTTCCCCTTTTCAGCTTTTTGTCTGTTGAAGTGTTTGGTACATTACAGGGATTTCTCCATTCTACCCTTAAAACCATAAGGAAAACGAAAACGATATAGCCGGCACATAAAGCAAAGCAAGACATTCACAAACCAAACGCTCAGCTTTTTATAGCAGGTAGGCCGAGGTTATACTAAATAATAAACAAAACGTCAAAGACTCAATACTAGGCAGCCGACACAACTGTCAATAACTTAATAAACTATAAAAGAAGCATCGCATTGGAATGGTCAGTAATAAACAACTGGGGGTATTAGACCGATTTGACATGCATGTTGCTCTAAGGCTCTTACATAATTTAAGCCAAAATCAATTTCACCAATTTCAGTTTGATTTTTGCAAATTTCTTTCAGTTTTAATGTTACATTTAATTGATATGAGCCGCGACACGACAAAACCAACAATGTGGTTGTGTGCCAAGTGCAGACTCGGATCAGCCTGGGCATCCGCCCAGTCTGATCAGAGTCTTCGCTGTCCACATGGAAGTAGCTTAGATCCTTAGCTACTCCTTGAGCTCTAAGCGAAGTGTCTGGTCAAACTCGGTTAATGCCCAGGCTGATTTGAGTCTGCGTTGGGCGCACAACCACATTTTTAGTTTCGTCGTGTTGTGGCTCATATATTTAATATCTAAAATGCCCTTTCCTCATTTAATTTAAGATTCCCTTTAATCAGTATTATGTTTACCTTAATATTAGATCGTGAGGTTACTTGTGGGTGTAGAAATGTAAATAAAGATTAACCTTTTATATATATCTGCGGTCAAAAGACCTTGATAAACTATATATAGCTCGATCAAAGTTGTAGTGAATTGTGCTTTTTTTTTTAAACAAAATAAGTAAACAAATTAAAATTCATGAACTGATCAACAGTACAAAGTTCTTCCTGTCGCCAAACAGTATGACGAACTGACAAACAAATATTCGTCAGATGTGGAACGTTAAGGACTCCCTGATGATCAAGCAAACTAATCTGAAGCTGATGTCAATAAAATGCTGGAATTTATTATCGACGATATTTACAGAAAGCTGAGCTAATATTCGTTTCAAATATGTCAAAATTTATTGACTTCATTTAGCTACGTGAATATAGAATTTGGAAATTTAGGATACTACAAAGTCCATTAATTTCTAACTGGTTCGTACTTAGATTAACAATGAACATCTTGCTACCAGGCTTTAATACAAGAGGGACGACACCACTTTTCCCATAGTTAAGGGGGTGATTGGTTGTAAATACAAAAATTTTGAAAATTATTAAACAAGAAAAAAAAAAAAAAAGTTTCTCCGTATCTCCTCGAAATTTAGCAGACCTTTCCTTTTCTTTTTCTCTGTAGTTAAGAATATGAAAACGAGCAACAATCTGATGTTAAATAAAAAAATTTGCAAAAATATTTTACATGAAAAAACAACATATTGCCTCGAAACTTAACAGACTTTTTCATTTGCTTGTTCTCTGTAGTTAAGAATATGAAAACGAGCAACTATCTGATGAAAAAAAGTTTTTAAAAGATAATATCAAACAGTAATATAAAAAAGTCGTTGTGCATTTAGGGCTAAAGGTAGCCCAACTTTTCAAATTCTATCAGTTTCAACAGTTGAAAAAAGAGGCTAGTTCTCGAGTGTCCAACCATGAAAATTAAATTATGTATAGTGTTGATATATGGAATCATTCTTTAAATACAGGTTAGGCAGGTTTACCTGATTTATAAATATAGGGTTGGCAGGTATATATTAATTTCTCATCATTGCTTGTCTTTTCACTTGGCATGTATTTCTATATTACTAGTAACTTATACAATGTAAACACAGCATTCTGTGACCATGCAGGTATGTAGGTGAAATAGTTTATCCTTGCAAAAGTAGAGGTATCTGTTTTTCGATGTAATATTTTCTAGCTTACTAGTTCTATATCATCTTTTTAACTTGACTGTGCACAAAAGAAATGGAAAAAAAATATAGGACAGAACTCGCAATGCCTTGAACATGTTGAAGTAGCTTCAGACCCAAATGCATTTTCAAAAATGATTGTTATTATAGATTCAAGAAATAACACATATTTTTCTCTTTTAGAACATTATTCTTTAATAAGTAAAACAAGCATAAAAGACACTTGCTCAGTTTTGGGAACATCTGTTGTATTTTTACCTTTCATGCAGTTTTTTGTATTTAACATAAATAAGTGATTATCATCACCTTAATGTTCCCAGTAGGTTTAGCAACATTCCTGCAGTACCTGCATGCGGCGTCTAATTTTCTCAATGTATCTATAATGCTAGAGCCTACTAAAATATCAAGATGTTTCTGATAGAGAGATGCTACGCCTTACAGGGTTATGGAAAAGTGGAACTTGTTTCCTCCCTCAAACGTTCTACTGGCAACATCATGTCCTCCGTTTCTGATTTGATGGCCGCAAGTTGCTTTAAGATTAGGTACGAAAAGAAAATTTAAAGCCGTCATATAGCGCTTAACATCATTTACAGTTTCAGAAAATAATACCCCCTTGAAACAAGAAAACAAACAAGCAAATATATGATGATATTCGATTTTATCGAGCCTTTTAACAAGAACGGGGAGGCGCCATCGTCGAGTGGTTAGAGCGACTCGATTATAGTGCAGGATTTCGCCAGAAGGTCATGGGTTCCAACCGGTTCAGACCATCCGGCGACTCATCTAGTATGTCCATTAAAGAGGCTTCTCATCTAATATGTCCAATAAAGAAGTTTCTCATCTAGTATGTCCAATAAAGAGGTTTCTCATCTAGTATGTCCAATAAAGAGGCTTTTCATCTAGTATGTCCAATAAAGAGGCTTTAAAAGTACACTGTTGATTTTAAACTTCTTTTTTATTACGATTGCTATTTTTTTTTCTCTCTATTGGGGTGACTACTCAACCTTATAAGGAGTATATGAAGTTTCCAATTGCAAAACCATTGTTCCTTTCTAGTTGTTTTACGTAAATCGACACGCATGCTTTATTTACATTTAGACAGACACAGCTGCAACAGCCTCAAATCTATCTATTGGGGTGACTACTCAACCTTATAAGGAGTATATAAAGTTTCCAATTGCAAAACCATTGTTCCTTTCTAGTTGTTTTACGTAAATTGACACACATGCTTTATTTAAATTTAGACAGGCACAGCTGCAACAGCCTCAAATCTATCTATTGGGGTGACTACTCAACCTTATAAGCAGTATATAAAGTTTCCAATTGCAAAACCATTGTTCCTTTCTAGTTGTTTTACGTAAATTGACACGCATGCTTTATTCAAATTTAGACGGGCACAGCTGCAACAGCCTCAAATCTATGTTCCAAGTCACAGTTAGACGTTTGAAAAAACTTCTTTCTCATAAATATATTTCAGACCGAGAGCCTCTGCAACAATGGAACGTCTTTTACATAATAATGATACATGTTTCTGTTCTCCATTTATTAAGTCACGCTTGAAGGTCTCCTCTTACCACATATTAGCAGTGTAGTTACTCTTTAATACCAATTCTCTGTAAGCACCAGACTTTTCAAGAAACGCAAGGTCGGAAGTTCTTCTTCAGACTTTCTCACTTTGTGTGTAGTCAGACAAAAACAAATAATTGGCACTTCATTCTTTCGTTTGCCATCTCGTTGCCATGGTAACCACATTTTTCTGCCAAAAATTCAATAGAAATTTGCGTTTTTCGCTCTTGTATATCACCCAGAATAGACAAAACTTGATCAAAAACTCTTTAAATCTACAAAGTAGGGACTTATGTAATTAACATGAAGCATCGAAACAACTTTGTTCCAATGTTTTTGGCATATCTACTAGTCCTCAAAGGTGGGTGGGGTAACCAGGTATCGCAAAACACAGTTTTTAGGCATTTTTAAGCAGCACTTTTAAAAAACGCACACTTCTATGACACATTTGCACACTTTAACATAAAAGAGGAGACTTTCAATTTTTGGAAAATGAAAAAAAACAGAGTGGGGCAAAGCTGACTTCAGACCGTAACCATGGCAACAAACCATTGCCCATGCAAAAAAGTGAAAACAGAAGCTTATACTGAAACCACACTATTATAATCAAATTAATTGCATTGCAGCTATAATTACTGGTCCAAATGCTGTAGAAATATTAATTCTATATTGTTTGGTGAGGGTTCGACACCTTAAGGGGTTGAAAGTCCCATTTATATTCATTTAAAAGGCCCAAAAAGGGGCAAAACATGGTCAAAATTAATGTACCTCATTCATTGTCTCTAGGAATCAACAAAAAGACAACATGGGTTTCATTTAAATTTGTTATGAAATTAAATGTTTGACATAAACTGATAGAAAATATGGCATTAAGGAGCCCTACATCTCTAGGTATGGAGTCTATAGGGGCCCAAAAAGGGGCAAATTGAAAATGTTCATCCAAAATAATAATCATTCTTCACAGCGGAACACACTACAGCATTTGCCAAGATAAAAAAGGTTGAAAAACACAAACAAAAACACAGCCTTATATATGTCACCAGTAAACTTGCACTCAAGGGGCTGGGATCCCTATTTATGAAAATTTAAGGGGCTCGAAAAGGGAAAAAATGGTCAAAATTACCACATATCACTCATTCTCCTTATCAATACGCAAAAGACAGCACTGGCTGCTTTTAAATTTGATATGACAAATCAGTTTGACATATACTGATAGAAAATATGGAAAAAAGGAGCCCAACATCCCCAGGTATGGAGATTATAGGGGCCGAAAAGGGGATAATTTGAAAATAAACACCCAAAATAAAGGTCGTTTTTCATAATAAAGCACACTACAACGTTTGTCAAGATGAAATAGGTTGGAAAAAGCCTTATACATGTATATGCCACAAGTAAACTTGCAATCAAGCGGCTGGGAGCCCTATTTATAATGATTTAAGGGGCTCAAAAAGGGGCAAAAATGGTCAATATTACCACATATCACTCGTTTTCTCTACAAAGAAACAAAAGATAACACTGGTTACGTTTCAGTTTATGATATATTAGATTGACATATATTGATAGAAAATATGGCAATAGGGAGCCCTAAATCCCTGGGTATGAAGTATATAGGGTCCCAGAAAGGGGTAAATTTGATATTCGCTAAAAATAAACAAAAATTATAGTAGATTTTTAATTTCTACACACTGAAACAAAGTACTGTATCTGCGATGTTGACGCTGGTTGTTAAACTACAAGCCTAGTATATATTAATATTAAATGCCATACTTAAATTCATTAAAGGGGCCTAACGGAGGCTACTTATGTGAAAATGTAAATGAAATAAACAAAAACAAAAAACAAATCGAGATGCTGGTATTTATAGTAAAGTATTTTATGCAGACAATTACACATTATTAGCTTTTCAAAAATGTGTAAAGCTGGTTTTCCATGGATCTTATTCTTTAGCCATTTCTATGCCCATATTTAACATGACTGTTACAAAAGCATGGCACAAATAGCGTGAATAACGAATTTCGATTCTAAATATGCTTCATTCCAGAGAACTTATTTCAGTGACAAACAAGTTCTTAGCCACTATATTTTTCCCATAGTCTTATAATGGACAAATACAAAGCCTGAGCTGAAAGAAACAGTCATATAATACGCTCCATGTACAAGTAAATCCTTCTATACAATGTAGTTTGTACGCCAGCTGCAAATATGAGATTTGGACCACATACTCTTACTCTTACCATTCATTTAGCAATGGCGTTTATTTCGAACACTATAAATCTCAAATAGAAAGGATTACACAGATCTGAGCTTTTTCTTCTTTTTTCTATTTTTTTTATCTTTATTTTTTTATCTTTATTTATTTACTTTTTTTTTTATTTTTATTTTTTAGTTTTGTTTTTTGCCAGCCCACTGGAGAAAGTCATTATTTCAGAACGTGCAATTTTTCAATGAATCAGTAAAAAAAAATCAAATGTGATTATGAAGAAAAGCAATCCTCGAAATAGAATATCCAAATAAGGAGGTATAGTTTCCCACAGGTCAAATTTTTCGGCTGTCCTTAAAACATGAGGGGTTACGTCACGTTTGCAAGCATGGGGTACGAGTTCTGTTTGAATGTCCATGAAATGAATCATGAATATCCAGGATATTGGATATGAAGGAGGCAGATTAGGGCTACCTGTGGATCAAAGAAATGTGCCATGTGTCTTTGTGGTGGAAGTTTTGATGCAGATACAATAATTGAGGGTGAATTGATAATCATCTAAGTTTTTTTTTCAGCCATTTTACAAAAGGGGGCAACTTTTGAGACAGACTTCCGGTTTACTTCCCTGGCCTTATAGGACTTCTGTTTGCTTCCCTGCCGTTGTAGGATTGGACTTTGCCCCAAAGAAGGCAAGTTCTTTCCTTCAGGAGCTGATCCCCATTGAGAATAGAGGAAAGACAGAAAATGGCAGAGTTGCCACCCCCTGCCAGTGTATTTTGTAGCCTTGAGTTTTCAGTCTTGGTCTGTTAGATATATTTGTTACGTGTTATGTGTCTGTGGCGAGGAAGTTTTGATGCAGATACAATGTTTGAGGGTGAATGGATAAACATCCATGTTTTTGGCCATTTTGCATAGGGGAATAACTTTTGGGACTTTCTGTTTACTTCCCCTGTCTTATAAGACTTCCTGTTTGCTTCCCTTCCATTATAGGATTCGCTCTTGGCGGTTGGGCTTTGCCCCAAGGAAGGCAAATTCTTTCCGTCAGGAGTTGATTCCCACTGAGAATGGATGCAAGACAGAAAATGGCAGAGTTGCCTCCCCTGCCTGTGTATCTAATCACCTCGAGTTTTCGGTCTTGATCTGTTCTAATACACTTGTGACGTGTTATGTGTCTGTGTCGAAGAAGTTTTCATGCAGATACAATTTTTGTTTTGAGGATGAATGGATGCACATCCATGCTTTCCAGCAATTTTACAACGGGGAGCAACTTTTGATATTTCCTGTTCACTTCCCTGGCCTCATGGGACTTCCTGTTTGCTTACCTTCCAGTGTGGGATTCGCTTTTGGAGGCTGAGCTGATCCCCACGGAGAGCTAATATTTTCCTTCAGGAGTCGGTCCCCATTGAGATGGTGGCAAGACGCGAATTGGCAGAGTTTCCGCCCCTGCAAGTGTATCTAGTCACCTTGAGTTTTCGGTTTTGGTCTGTTCTAACATATTCATTTTATGCTGTCTGATACTGCATTTGTATATATTATAGAAATTGACATCTCAAATAAGGACCCCAGGGAAAATTGGCCGTAGATCCAGCTTGGTCTCTCCTATTTAATAAAGTCATTATTGTTATAATTATTACTATCTCCTCCTCCTCTCTCCCCACCACCACCACACACACGGTCTCCCAACCCCCACCAAAAAACAAGCCGGTTAATAAAGATTGTACAGGCTGCATGTTTTGGCTTTACTCTCTTATGCTCTATTTACGTAATTACGGGGTAAATGTGGTTCAAATTTGTGATATCCACGTTCAATTTATAGATACCTAATATTCATCTTGATTTTACGCAAATTTCGAATAATATTGTAGATTTAGTGTGTAACTGTACTCAAAATTTTCATTTTGGGAGGTAAATTGTAGGTTTGTAGGTTTCATGGTCGAAATTTCAATACAATGCGACTCGCCAGCAGAAGGGAAAAAACGGTTTGCGGCCATTAAACCGACTATTTACCTTTCTCAAACCAGCTGTTGCAGCTATGCACGGCCCACTCAGTCTGTTTTCAGTCTGGACGGTTAATTTGTCCGGGCGGGAGAAAGTTCATTATTTATCCATATATCCAAGGGGTAACAGGGATAATTCAAAGATATTTCTTCATATTTCTCAATGAAAGCACATTATTTGAACCCTCATTAGAAACGCCTCAGCGAGACGGATCTCATGAGGGTGTTCTAACGAGGGGTCACAATGAATTTTTTATGGAAACATAGGGAAAATAATCCCTAAATTATCCCTGTTACCCCCTTCTTATCTGGAACAGTGTTTAATTATCCTAAATACAGTGTATGGATACATAAGCATGTTTTTCTGCCAATTTTTCAAAAGGAGACAAATTTTGTGACTTCCCCTTTGATTCCCTGGACAATAAAAGTAGTTAAGGTATTTCAATATTAATGACAATTAATGAAATTCAGAGCTCCAGCTAAGGTGGGGCTTTAAGGATAATTCTAAGATATTTTTCTTATTTCAGAATAAACATATGTTACGACCCCTCATTAGAACTGTCTCAGCTAGAGAGTTTTAATGAGGGGTCACAACTTATGTTTTTATGGAAAAATAAGGAAAAATTTCCCACAATTATACTTGTTACCGCTTCTTAGCAAGTGAGCAGGGGCTCACATATGCCCCCCGACCAGTGCCATCGCCTATGAAAGCATACGTTAACATAATACTACCCTGCAAATGTTATACGTATATAAAATTCAAAGTCCTTGACCTTGACCTTTTGTAAGCAGCACCATCCATATGATGTAAACTAGTATGAAATTAACCTAGTCAAGTATCATTAGACTCCATTCAAGTATATTAGATGTACAACACAAAACTATACAACAAACGGCTAAGTCCTACCCATGAGCCTAACCCTGAATCTTAGGTTGTCCTGATCAAAAGTAATGCAATAGGGATATCATGAACCAAATATGGAAGAATTATAGCCAGATCGCTTTTTGCACATGATGTACTCATATTCCGGTATAAGACGGTGAAATGTAGGTCAAGATCAGGTTGTCTCTCCAATAAAATATGGTAGGTCTAGATCTTTGGGATTGTAAGAGAAACCCACGTCTTACAGCACAATGTTTTTTTCTGTTGTGTGGAGGGGTGGTGGTGTGCCGTGTCACGGTGACCAATTAAAGAAACAGAGATTCCAGGTGTGGGGGTGTGGTTGTGTGTTGTGTCACGTGAGCAATGAAGAACAGAGATTTGTCCCAGTGACTAAGGAAAACCAGGGTTCAAAGACCTAAAGAACAGAGATTTCTTTTGTTGAAGGGGTGTGGTTGCTTGTCGTGTCGCGGTGACCAATGAAAAATAGACATTTGTTGCCGTGACCAATGAAAAATCAGAGATTCAATATAGCTGTTCAATAACTAGATGTTTCCTCAAAACTGATAAAACTTGGCTTGATTATACAGCACTAACCAAAATTGGCCTATTGCCCAACATTGGCCGTGCAATGAAATTTTCAATCCAGTGTCTCCCATTTTAATGGAGTTAGATATTTTTACTTTACAAATGGCACATCTTTGCTTCGACGGAAAGCAACTTCAGCAATGATGACGTTTGTTACAGTAAGAAAAAAATGTAATTATTTTTGTGAAGTTTTAACTAAGCCCTTTTCGGCACCATTTAAGCCATTTGTGAAGATGTTGGACGCCCCATCGCCACGTTCAATATCAGTATCTGTAAAACAAATATTTCCATAACAAATTTAAAAATAACCAGTGTTCACTTTTGTTAATTCGTGTTAAGAAATAATGATAAGTGGTAATTTTGACCATTTTGCCTCTGTTTGGGACCCTTGAAAAGGAATTAATATGATTTCTTATCCCTTATTCCATATATAAGCCTCTAAGCCTCAACCTATTTCATTATGACAAATGCTGTAGTGTGTACCAATGAGAAGAATGATCTTTATGTTGGGTGAATATTATCCTGCCGACAACGCATACTTTTTTGGACGGACACACGGCGCCAAGTGTGTGCAACTATGGTTACGTACCGTTGAGCCACTTGGGTAACGTCGATAAGAGAATTGAACTGAACTGAACTGAATATTAGTAAATATACCCCTTTTTTGGCCCCTTTAGACTAAGTCAGGAGAAATAGGGCAGCCCATTGCTATGTTTTCTATTACTATATGTCAAACTAATATTTTCATAACAATTTAAAAGAAAAAAGTGTTGCATTCTGTTCATTCGTGTAGAGATTAAGTGATATGACGTAATTTTTGACGAGTTTTGCCCCTTTTTGGGACCCTAAAATGGGTATAAATTTGGTTTCACATCCCTTAATGCAAATTCACTAGTAGCATACATAAGACTATATTTTTCCTACTTATTTAACTTGACAAATGCTGTAGTGTGTTTCTCTGAGAGGCATGATCATTATTTATGGCAAATATTTTCCATTTTTCCCTTTTCGGGCTCCTTGGGACTCCTTTTGGGCCCTTCGGGACTCCAAACCTAGAGATGTAAGGCACCCATTGCCATATTTTATATCAGTCTGTGTCAAACTTAAATTTTCATTTCAAATTTGAAAGTAAACTGTTTTGTTTTATGTTGGTCCGTGGACAGGATTAGTGATTTGTGTTAATTTTGACCATTTTTGTCCCTTTTAGAGCCCCATAAAACAATAGGAAATGGGCTCCCCACCCCTCCCCACCCCCTGTTTCAAATTTGCCTGCAGCATATATAATCCTGCTCCTTCTTTGCAACCAATTTCATCATTTTAAATGCTGTAATGTGTTCCATTGTGAAAAATGGTCATTATGTTGGTAAAATATAAGCCTCAAACATACCCCCTTTGGGCCCCTATAGACGCAATCCCTGAAAATTTAGGGCCCGCCATCGTCATGTTTTCTATCAGCATATGTCAAACTAGTATTTTCCTTACAAATATAAAAGTAATAAGTGTTGTCTTTTGTTGATTCGCAGTGAGAATGAGTGATATATATGGTAATTTTGACCATTTTGCCCCTTTTTGGGCCCTTTTAATGGATATAAATAGCCTTTCCGACCCTTAAGATATCAAACTTTCATCAAATCAAGTAGAATACATATTTCAATAGCAGAAGGATCACAAGTTAGAGCTGCAATACATTTAAGATGGTTGCAAATCTGTGGTATTAGTATAACCTTCCATTTTTACTTTCTTGCATAAGGTATGGATTGTTCCCATGGTTACGGTCTGAAATCAGCTTTGCCCCACTCAGTTTTTTTCATTTTCTAAAAGTGGAAAGCCTCCTGTTTGACGTTAAAGTATGCAAATGTGTCACAGAAGTGTGCGTTTTTTAAACATGATGATTAATAATGCCTAAATATAGTCTTTTGCAATACCTGGTTACCCCACCCACATTTGCAGTACAGTAGGTATAGAAAGACATTAGAACAACGTTGGTTTGATGTTTCACATTAATAACATAAGTCCCTAGTTTTTAGATTTAAAGAGTTTCTGATGAAACCTAGCCTATTCTATGAGATATAGAAGTGCAGAAAGTGTGAATTTCTGCTGAATATTTTGGCATTTTTTCTGCAAAAACAGAAAAACGCTGTTACCATGGCAACGGGATGGTAAATGAACAAACGAAATGCGAATTACTTGTTTTTGTGTGAAAACAAAAAAAGGGAGAAAGTTTGAACAAGAACTTCCGACCTTGCGTTTCCGGCCCTCTATACAAAATGTCTGGTCCTTAAAAATTAGCATTACCAACATTTTTGTTGTGCTAACACCTGATTATGTATCAGTTTTTGTAATCCAGGTATATTCTATGCCAGCTGTGATCGCTTGAGACCATAATAAGGAGGAGGATTCTAGCATTTTTGAATCTATATTCATTTATTCTTTTCTTGAAAAATGTGATTACATCTCTCAGATGCAACGTCTTTAAAGTAAGTGAGACAAAATCGATTATGGAACCTACACAATCGCTATCCGCATCAAGCCCTAAGAATAAATTCCAAAAGCAAAAAAAAAACCTGACGGCACAAAGAGCAAACAAGACAAGCTAAAGGAAAGAGGCCAGCCCTTTTGAAGTAGATTGCCACGATATTACTCTAAATAATTCACAAAAAACAATATATAGAAACACCGCCGTGGAACGGTAAACAATAAATTATGGAGGATGAGGGCGGAGAGGGGGTGGGACTTAGACTGATTTTACGTGCACAAAACCCTGGCCCTAAAACGGGATCGCAGAATTCGCAAATCTGTTTACAAAAATATTATAGAATAAGAAACTGACTATATTATGATTAAAATTGCTGGACATATTTAACTTTTATAAGAGACAAAACAATAAAAGGTTCAGGATGTAAAAGATCCAATCTGGAGATAGTAGAAAAAAAGTTCATGAATAAACCATAAAGTTAACTCGAGATATCCCCTTTCTTGATCTTTGTATGCCCAGCTTCCTATTTTTTATCTAGACGTTTAGAGTCATTCCTTGTGCAGGTTAAAGATCCCTACTATAGCTACATGGCTATATGTAGGCTTTCATCCTGCAACACCGGAGTGTACAAAAGTACACCGTCTGTGTCCCCTTCGGGGGTTAAGGCGTGAATGGAAGAAAGAAAGAAGAAAGATCTAGATGTCACACATAATGTTGGATTAATAAGATTCATTTCGTTTCAGGATGTAAACAGAAGAGAAAAGTTAAAAAGTAAGATCTGATCATTTCCATTCAATGAGTAGACATGTAAAGAATACGGCTGGGTTTGTTTTCAGACCTGAAAACGACCCGACAGTATTCTTTATATGGTAAGGTAGATCCAGATCCTTCAAAGCCCTGGCAGAGAAACACTTGAGAGATGTAATACAGTCAACCCTGTCTTAAGAGGTCACTGTATTAAGGGGTCACCTGTCATTAGCAGCCACTTTTTGGGGGGTCCCTTAGACCAAAATACAGTGCAATTGAACCTGTATTAAGGGGTCACATGTTTGACTGTATTTGGAGCATGATTTCCACATTCAAATTAAGCCTCGATCACCCCGGTGCATTCAACTGTTCCTCAAGGAAAAGGATATAAATGTTAAACAGAATATTTTGTATTGAGTGCACTTGTTTTCAAGCCATTCAAAACTTTCTAATGAAAGAACATACATAGTCATATGACTGGGAATAAGCATTTGGTACAGAAAACTACAAGAGATCTGCAGTCATGCATGACAGCGAGCATTTAAACTAGAATAAAAATCTAAAATAGTTCCTTCAAGAGCAGAGAATACATTCAGAAGAAGGAACATGGGCCAGGCTACGTAGTCTCGGTTAATAAAGCCTCATCAGTGAGCCTGACAATATCTGGTGACGAAACCAGAGACAAGCATACTGTAATTTGTTAATTTTAATTGGGCAGTCGATTCAAAGACTGATTAGTATCAAAAAGGATCCAAATAATATAAAAGACGATGATCTAGAATAATAGTCTAAATCGATCTCAAATTTTAGATTTCTCAGAATATATCCTCTGATCTCAAAGGACGAAAATAAAGTCAGTTTTAAAGTTTATTGGAACGCAGTGTATCAGTTGTTTGTAAAAAAATAAAGAAAAAAAAAACTTTGATGTTGTTAACTGATTGGTATATTTATATACCAAATTCGCGCAGCTTCCATGCAAAAGGGTTTGAATGAGGTTTGTTCTCCCTATATATCTCTGTCTGTTTATAAAGCATACAGAGCGATAACAATTGCCTGCAGAATAAAAAATCCTCATAAGCGAAATAAAGTATATATAGTTTGAATGCAAATATTTATTTTACTGTACAGCTCTGAAATTCTGTAAGATATTATTTACCCAAAGGTAAAACAATATGATGTAGGAAATTACTAATTTAAAATGAAACACTTGATTAATTGAACTCTACGTTTATTGCACGTTTTCTATGCGCACCGTTATGAGAAAAAATTTAATTAATATTTGTTTGAATTATTGGGGTTTTTTTCCAAACAAATCACAATGTCTGCGTTTCATTCACAGGACAACAAAGCTCTTATTGGCATACAGCAATTCTGTCGTTGAGATGTTACAGGGAGACCGCTCAAGACCGGCTTGTCCCTGGCTTGATTCAGTGCACTAGAGTAACAATTGATTGGCTATAATTTATCTTGCCTCTGAGGATATATGCCAACTTTTCCTCCTTAAAAATCAGCCACGGAATTGTCAACTACGCTGTTGAATTATTTTATTGTTTTGAAATGTCGGATTTAGTGACATGCAACATCCGCATTCGTATAGCAAAACGATACATCTATGTGTCTTGCCTATATCCTGTATCTTACCTACTTGGGGAGGATCGGATCATTTTTTGTAAATGATACAATGGTATCAGTTTAAAATCATACCTAGTATTTTATTCCTAAAGGAGAGTGTTGAAGTCCCTGTGTATTCTGAGAAATGAAGGTAGGACCACAAAGGTTTATATTGGGCTATATTAAGAAATAAATAATAATGGAGCCGCGTCATGTTAAAAAATAAATAAATATGTGCAAACGGAACAGGTTCCGTGAAGGTTGATGTGCGTATTATTAGCTGCGGACCTGTTTTGCTAAGAAGACTACAAACTTTTATTCTAGAGCCTTTTTAACTATCTTTTCACTTTCTTGAAAA
The DNA here is from genome assembly GCA_963989385.1 of Ctena decussata. Classification (NCBI taxonomy): domain Eukaryota; kingdom Metazoa; phylum Mollusca; class Bivalvia; order Lucinida; family Lucinidae; genus Ctena; species Ctena decussata. The sequence goes on along the minus strand of OZ022503.1, from coordinate 73,475,240 downwards.
CCGGTAAAAGCACATAACGGCGGGTATTTTTTCATTATCTCTTAAGGTGTTTGGGTTCACTTACACGTTTTCTGCCAATTCTACAAAGAAAGAGATTTTATGGCTTCCCTGTCTTATGCTAATTATGAACTTATTGAAGCACTTAAGTGTACATCTAGGTATCTAGACGAACTATTAAATATTGACATTGTTTACGCTGAAGGTATGGTGAGTAGAATTATCCACCTTAGCTATAGTTAAACAAAGCTACCGAAGCCCCATTTAAAGATCTACATTTAACTATTTCAAACCGATTTGCTACATCCCTTTATAATAAACACGACGACTTTAAATTTGACATAATAAAGTTGTTTTTTTCTTGATGACCTTCCCCGTTGTATCTCTTACGGGGCTTACAATGCTCAATTTATGCTTTTGGCTAGAGTGTCTAGTCATGTGACTGACTTGAATGCCCGTAGTAAACTTTTAACTGCTAAACTTCAAATGGACACATTTATAGCTTCCTCATGTTCAGTGGTTAACCCAGTTATGTTAAATAACTATGTTTTCCTCCTTAATTAGTAGGTCGGGCATCAGACCCCAGGATGGACCCAACATAAAGCCATTTAAGTTGGTTGGAGCCGCAGCCGTTTTGTCTGTTGCTTAGCCGTTCGGTGCTCAGCTAGTGGTTTTCGTTAGCCTAGAAATTTCAGTGGCGTTTTCTGAAATCCCAGGGATCTCTAGGTTTCTGTTTATGTTTTTTTTTCCTTTGGGTCTGGAAAAATAAACAGATAGGCGATAATCAGGAATTCACACAATCACACTCCACATTCCGCCCTCAAAACCAAACGGGAAAGAAGCACACATTTTCCAATAAGTGTAGCTAAATGACCACCTATTTGGGAAAGAGCTGCAAATTCAATTTAAGGTACGTGTCTTTTGTGAACTCTTGTCAATTTATGTACATACTGCTTTCCCTTTTGGTTTTGAGGGTATGATATGGGGTATGATAGTATAAATGAAGTTTGATAGTATAAATTCCTGAGCATTTCCTATCGTTTTACTTGTCATGAATTAACATTCACCGAGTCACGAGAAAGTTTTTTGAACAAGAGGCTTTAGCCTCGTATTCAAACTTTTCTCGAGGGACCCGGAAAATATTAATGCAATGAAACAAATGTGTGTAATCGCTTTTCCGGCATAATACTATATGATTCCGTAGGCAAAGTCAGTGAAATACCTGGATATATCGTAACGTTGTTCCGCGGAAACAGAATGGCTTTGAAGCTAACAAAAGTGAGAACAAAAATGCTTATTATAAGCTTCTTGTAACGTCAGGTACCGTCATGTAACAAACGATTTAACGCGGCCTAAATCGATATTCAAACGGCGCTTCCAACGTAAATGCATGGGTTGAGGTTCAAAAGTACATGGCGTTTAATAGCCAACACGCCAGGTGTTATGTAGGAATACCGTTGTTCTCCCAAATTCGCGGATATCGCTGCAGTATTAAGAATGTGCAGTGGTTCATTATACTACTTTGCATGTTTTATTGTAAAGCACTGAGTGGCATCTAATAAATCCAGCAAACAAAACAACAGTATATAAATCAGTTATTCTAGATTTCGTAAAATAAACTTTGATGTTGTTTACACGTCCTTGGCACATATTTTGTTTATTTTTAACCGGTTTGAAGCTTTTAAAAATGAACCCTCAATAAACAAAGCCAGACGTTTCATATATTTTTAAAGAAATGTAAGAGAAATAGGAATTCCGAATCTACAAATATCTCAACAGAGGTTATGGTGTTATAGAAGCAGGAAATATATATTATTTAAAAATAAACAAGTACAGCACAAATTAAATGTATATAATTGAAAGATCATCATAAACAGCATGTGTACATAAAATGATAACAATGTCGTATAATAAGTATCAGGGATAATACAAAAAGTAAAGAAGTCATTCAGCTTATTTCCATCGAGGTCCTGGAAGACTCCTGTCAGTCTGCTTGGATAGGTCTATAATTTTTAAGCGTTCGCATCTATCTTCTATGATAATTTTTCATAAAATTTCATAAACTGATATTACATTGCGCGTTCTATCTTCGTTTGTTGAAACATAGTACTATTATCCTGAGCCCTTCATTTTCTCAGACTTTCCTCAATTAGCTCTGTATATATGAACAAGTGTGTCCATTTATATTTTATTACCAAAACCACATCATGATTATGCACTTTATAAGCAATGCAAATACTTTCTGAATAAATATGTGTTTATGTGTTTGTAAAGCTGTGTATACGGGCAATGATCATCTACGAATACAGTCAAATTCCACATTTCATCCACAGCATTAATCTGGAAGAAGTAGCATGAATCTAAACTACAAAAAATTTGGAACACACGTTTTTACTAAAAGCAACTGGCGGTTATTTTTTTTTTCGTTATACCAGACGTTAACTGACAGTGTCCAAATTGCATCAACACAATTTAAGTAGTTGACTGGTACGTGTCTGGTTTTGTACAGCACAACATCTCATCTTAAAGCGGCGAATGATGAAAGAAAAGCAAACATATGCCCGTCTATTTTTTAATTCGACACCATGCAAAAATACCATATACCTATTAATCTGAAACCACGATACTTAACAGCGCTGCCAGGAATTTCTACTAGTGATTAACACCTACATGGCACTTTTACAAAGATCATACATGTTATGAGTTCATTGTGTAAGTGTTTTAAAATTCAGATACCTTACAAATATCAGTTTATTGTATTCTTTTGTACAACAAGACATATCTCAAGCATAATAAAGCACAAACTAAACTCAAAGGCAATAAAAAGTATACAGTAACTGTTGTTTTTTTAATACTGGGTCTCGTGTAAATGGCTGCGTGTAAATATTAATAATATCATTTTGACAAACGTCTAGGTCTGCAAAACACAACACAAACTGTTTTGCAGTCATTTATAATGGAGTTTATGCGGAGTTTATGCCCTTAATTCAAATTCAGGATTTCAATCAAAACTCGCTTTGCACATAGCAAATTGCATTCTTCACTTCAGGAATATCTAGATCTAATCGCTGTGAGTAAAACCACTTCGTCATTTAATCTGAAACTCCCACCAAACGGCTTCAACAGTAGTTAAAAGTGCTACATGTCTGAAATTATCTCCCTTTGAATTGAAATTATAGGGAATTAATATTTCTCTACCTTATCTAATGTTAGAAGTTTTCCCCTGTCAGACGGCCCGTTGTATCTGTTGAGTCCTCGTCTTTGCTTCTTCATGGTGTTGAAATTTGATTTATGTGTTTACCGTGATGATTCATTGACGAGTTAGAGGGTTATCATGCGAACCGAACTACCAACTAAATGTTTTGTACCACTTCAGAAACTGAGGGTGAGGTTGGGCCTGTAAAATCGATTTAAGCCCCCCAGTAATTCATTACTGACCGTTCCAATGCGGTAGTTCTGTTGTGGTTCTCTGTTGCCTGTTTTTGGTGTCAGAGTTTCTGTGATGTTTTACCTTATGTATGTTCTTATTATTTTTGGTTCGGTTTGGGTTGCTGAGTGGCCACCTTTTGGGAACAAGCTGCTCACTTGGTTGGCCATATGTTCTCTGTATCTTGATTATTTGTAATCTTAGTTGTTTCCAACTAAGGTTTGAGGGCTGGATTTGGATTTTGATTGTTTCAGTTCCTGGTCTTTGCATACTTTTTACTTTCACTTGAATTTTTCAGAAATTGTTGTTTGGCTTCTTGCTTTTGTCTGCACTTGAATAGAATCTCATAGACTTGTTTATTTTAAAGGCAATTGTAAATGAATTTTCCCTAAGAACTCAATGTAATGCCAATCCATGTTACCAGAAGACGCCCAATTTCTTGGTACGGAAATTAAATACTTACCACGTGTTTTATTTGAGATTGCAATATCTCCTTACATACCTTTCATTCCTTTACCGATGTAATGCACAATGATGCATAGAATTAACCTCTATTGTCTAAAGTGTATGTTTAAAGGGGAGTTACTCCAGCGATAATATTGGCTAAGACTCCTTGTCCGTTCAAACCGATGTCATTTTCGTGAGCCTTTGGCCGATTGTGCTAAAACTTGTCGCAACTTTTGCAAAAAATGGTTGTATTTATCAACAGTGCCCAGGTATTATGCAAATATGAATATTTCTGTAGAAAAATCAAGGCTGCGATACATGTATACTTTCTTTTGTCTCTTAGTATATATAACACAAAAATGAAGTATAACCAATTATGTAGTAAAGTGCATGAATAGTTGTGGTTGCCTGAGTGTGCAAGTGCATACGCAGTTTCACATCTACGATATTTGCTTTGTGCGTTTGAATGTATTCGAACTCCATTGAGCGAAAGTAGAAGCATGACCTTGGTATATCAGATTTGAATGCACTGGCACACTTAATTTTATGAATGAAATAGTTTGTCAGTTTGTAACTACATAATATAATTTATTTGCATTTTCTAGCGATCAAGCTATACCCGGCGAGAATGCTTACAGAATGCTAGTTTGTTCACTTGCTGTTTTAATAAACGCATCATCCAGTTTTTACTATAGCCGTTTGAAATTTTACTCTTTCTTATTTCGTCATATCTACCTTCATTGTATTAACTTCCTGTTTTTGCAAAAATCTTATTTTCAAAGGTTAAATTTGCAACGGTAAACAAATTAATGGGCATTAAAATAACTATCGTGACTTCAGCTGGTACATAACAATATTTTGGGCCCTACTTCATTGGTTTGATACAGTTATCAAAGTATAATTCAAAAGGCAAGGTTGAGGAACCGATTTCCACATCCTGTTCTAAGCATCCACAGGTAGAGGAAAACAATACGAAATGCGCGAAAAGCAATAAAAAACACGCAAAATGGCAAGATGCCAGCAGGAGTCCGCACGATTCTTTTAAATGATGTACAAAAAGGGAAAGCCTGATAGAAAGCCGTTTTTTCACATAACCTGATTGTTTTCTAAAAGTAAAAAATATGCAAAGACCAGGAACTGAAACAATCCAAATCCAAATCCAGCCCTCAAACCATAGTTGGAAACAACTAAGATTACAAATAATCAAGATACAGAGAACATATGGCAAACCGAATGAGCAGCTTGTTCCCGAAAGGTGGCCACTCAGCAACCCAAACCGAACCAAAAATAATAAGAACATACATAAGGTAAAACATCACAAAAACTCTGACACCAAAAAACAGGCAACAGAGAACCACAACAGAACTATCGCCTTGGAACGGTCTGTAATGAATTACTGGGGGGGGGGGGGCTTAAATCGATTTTACAGGCCCAACCTCACCCTCAGTTTCTGAAGTGGTACAAAACATTTAGTTGGTAGTTCGGTTCGCATGATAACCCTCTAACTCGTCAATGAATCATCACGGTAAACACATAAATCAAATTTCAACACCATGAAGAAGCAAAGACGAGGACTCAACAGATACAACGGGCCGTCTGACAGGTGGAGATCCATGGCCTGCCAAACAACCCCACTGGAAATCTGAAGCAAAAGAAGGTCACCAGTTGAGCCCCGGTGGACCAAGCAACAGGCAAAAAGGCTCCGGTCCCAACCTACTAAAATATATAGCTTTAGGTCGGGGTCATCATAGAGTCTGACGCCCGATCCCCCGGTGTGAAATCTAAAATGTATACCCGTTTCGTAAAATTTCCTTCAACTATTCAAGATTTAAGTCGAACAGACAGACAGTCTGGTGCCTCTACCTATGAGGAAGAAGGCACAGTTTTAATTCTGTCAATTTGTTTGCTAAGTTCCTATCATTTTTTATCACAATGTGATAACTTTAATAAGAACATGGGACTTTGCAGCGACATTAAGTGATAGGGTAACGATACCTTTCTTGTACGTTATTTTGCTCATGCAATGCCATGTATGACCACAATAGATATGCTGTAAATGGCTCAGTTAGGACAGAACCTACTGTGTAAGTGTCTGGAGTTAATCCTAATCGGCCTCTGTGTGATGTAATAACACGTTAACAGACATATGCAGCGTCGCTTGTAATATTAAACTGTTTACGTGCAGTAAATGCACAATTCAGCATGCGCAGTGGTGCAAAACGTCAGGGGCTGAACTTGTCACTAATTATAGTGTGTGGATTACTGTAGGATTGTGAGCGGGGCAATATACGGCCTTGGTTGATATTAGTAGGATAAGAAACAATAAATTATTCGACCTTTGAAAGTATCTGAAATCTCCAATAGTAAGGCAGATTTGCAATCATTTTAGGAGTAAAACAAATGATAATAATTCTGTTAAATCTGCTTACTCATCGCACACTGCTTGCTGTTTTTTTATTCGTACAATCTTGTCAGGAAGAGGACACGTAATCAATACAAGAAAAATTGATAAGGTTATAATTCCTTCAGAACCATAAGTTATTTTGCTCTGCTCATCGTTTGAACCCATTAAGCACACTGCGTTGAAAACGATATTGAGTCAGCTTTGATTAAACGTAGAACTGAACTTTGACCTCTAAATGTAGCCATGGCCTTTGTCCGACATTGTAAGCATGTAAGCTCGACACATCGTCTTAATAAGGTGAACAATATTTTAAAAATATATTTTGAGGGGTTCAGGAGGTATGGAGCGGACACAAAAGGTTAATTGACAGGTGGACAAACAACACTATATTATGTGTCCTGCTGATGATGCTTTATATTTGTACATCATTTCAAATCAAAGTCGTATACGACTTTAAAAGCAGACAAAGTCACTATAAGAAACGGAAAAATGTATAAATCTGTTATAATTTTTCTCTGATGATCGTCGAATGCTAAATACTTGTAAAAATAACCAGGAAGACATCTTATACGGGTTTAAAGATATGGAGCGGCACATGAAATGAGCCGCGACACGAGAAAACCAACAAAGTGGTCGTACTCCCAGCGCAGACTCAGATCAGCCTGGGCATCTGTCCAGTTTGATCAGACTCTTTGTTAGGAGCTCAAAGGGTAGCTGAGGGTAGCGGATGGGCTGATCTGAGTGTGCGCTGGGCGCACAACCACATTGTTGGTTTTCTCGTGTCGCGGCTCAAATCATTATGTTACACAGGGGCATACATCCGTCAAAACAAGACGGTTCCCTGCACATCGCATCGGGATGCATTGTAGTTGTAAAACAAAACATGATGAAATATTGATATTTTTTCCGATATTGTTAGATTGTAAGTTTTGCATATTGTCCAGATAAAGTGGCCAATTTGAACAATTTTTCAAGAGATTGCAGAAATATGGTACGGACACAAGTAATAACAGTAGAACAGAAGAATGGATAGATAAAAGGAAAGATGGCTGGACAAAGACATGACATGTTACCTGTTAACACATGTCATTTGCATATTTGCGCGGTTCAGTCTTGGTAAACCGGAAAACGTGACTCAGATAACTTTCAATATATGTTCGACTAAGACCATATAAGTTAATATTATTTCTTTTCTCTGCGTGAAAACAGCGGTACAGTGCTGATCTGAGCATATTAAGTTTCACTTTCTGTAAATTATCATAACTCTTAGGGCGAAAAATCATATGCTTATAAGAAAAAAAGGATAAAGCATCAAAAGCTGTTAAGTTGTATTTAAAATATATAGTTTAAACACCATCAAAGAATTCATTTTCAGTATTTAAGGCGCAAAGTTTATCTCCATGCCTCTATTATTTTTATAAATATGAAGTAAACTTTGAAAGGTAAACAATGGCTCCTTTGGGCTCCTTCACGAGATGGCCCGCAATTTTATTGGAGGAAAAGGGAAAATGGAGAGCTGTTTCCCCTGACTAAATTAAGTATATGGGGACGAGCTTTAGGGACATAGCAAATAAGGAAGCAAAGTTTTCTTTCGACTTGTACATTTGGTTACTTTATGCTCCAGTATAAAATATATAACAGCGTCCGCAAGCTATATCAGGATTGCTCCATGTAGCCTTGGTGGCAATCCTGGTTACTTTGATGGCAGCTAATTTATAGTCATACCCATTGACTTTACGAGAAATTATTTTCCAAAGAACTATAAATAATTGATGTACAGTTAACTCTCGTTATCTAAAACTCTGATATCTAAAAGTACCCTCTTATATACAAGAATATACTTTGGATACATTTTCCATTTTTCTTTACATTTCAACTTTTCCTATCTCAAATTACTGGTATTTCAAAGTAAATTTTCTTGGACAAAATACTTTGAGATATCAGGAGTCTGAGATGAACTTCGACATTAAGATATAGACAGGTGGCTGTATTTATTGCATTCTCCCACCCTTTTATTATCAGCTGCTTGGAACGATTTTTACATACGGTGCATAAATTTGTTATCGTATATTCATACTTTCTCACTTTGATGACTCTCATGTTCTGATCATATAAGAGCTGGTGTTTGCCAGAACAAATGCTCTCATAGAGATTTCCGATAGACGCCGAAGGAAAACGGATATGTTCTGTCCAACGCACAATGGAACACACTGATAATCTTACTTTCAGTAGAACTAGACAACGCATATAGTCTTGGGAACAGGAATAAAAAATGAGGGAAATTGAAAATAAAATGCTTTACTTTAACCCATTAATGCAAAGCGTCCCATAAATAGGACACAACCAAGATCAAACGCCGCAAAATGCGGTGTCTGATCTGGGTCTTCACTAATCGCATTAGACAAATGGGCATTTCTCCTTTAAACAAAATTAAAATGGTAAATATAAACTAAATCAGACGCCCCTTAATTAGCGACTAGAACAGTCGGCTAGACTGCACTTTACCGGTCATTCTATTTTTACCGAGTGCGCATGTACTTGCTGTTGTTATGGGGTGTAGTCTATTTTGGTTTACATTCTAAAAGTCCGCCATGTTGTTTTTCCGTCCTTGTCGCAACCGACATTGGCCTCAGTTAAATTGTGAGTAAAACTTTAGTTGCATAGCCTGTCACCAATTTCAAATAAAGAACGTAAGCAGAGATCGGGGGCGCGTTTGAGCCCCCAATGAAGCAAATAATAAGATATTAAAGCGGGATTTTGGGGCGACAGCCCCAAAAAGCATGCTACAGTGCAGTTCCCAAACCAGTTTCCGAAACCAAACGACAAAAACAGTTAAAAACGACATTTACCTGCGGTCCTTAGTCATTCAAATAATACCCTCTAATACTGCAGTAAGGTAATGGAAGAGTAGGGTCATTTGTCTTCAATGTAGATCATTGCAAACAAATGCGTTTTTAACGTTATCAACAGCTACGTATGTTTGTTTACAAGTTTATGCAGAGGGCGCTGAGTCGCCATTGCAAAACTAGCTCCGCCGACTCTTCGATTCAAAGACTCCCGGAGCGAAGAATCCCGAAACACTTTTTTGTTTACAGCTGGTTTTTGTATTTTTTGCTAAAACGTACGATTTCAAAACCTTATTTTTAACCATAAAAGTGCATGAGCCACACGATTTTGAGGGCTTTATTGGCGAAATTTTGCTTATTTTTGGAATTTTAGCCGCGCTTACGCGCTCCTAGTATATAGACCTTAGCAACTTTACTCACGTGTATTTTCCCTCGGAAAACAAGTGACCGGTAAAGTGCAATTGTCCCGAACAGTCCATCATGCATAAATGGTTGAATAGAACACTGATAGGGTGCCCTCACTAATTACACACCATATATCTAGGAAGTATGAGAAAAACAACGGTCTGAATTGAAATCAAAGACATTTAATTCAAACCACCTTGCTGTACTCGTTTTCATATTCATACATTTAGTCATATTCAAATTGCATTTCATTTGCACCACAGGAAATCGGTATCCACCCACATAATCGTGTCATACTGAATAATTTTGTTTACCGAAACATCTAATTTATACCGACACAGAGTGTGCCAGAACATAATATGAGCCGCGACACGAGAAAACCAAGAAAGTGGTTGTGCGCCCAGCGCAGACTCAGATCAGCCTGAGCCTCTGCCCACTCTGATCAGACTCTTCCCTAAGCACTTTAAAGGTAGCATAGGGTCTAAACTAACTCCATGCAGACAGCAATGACTCTGATCAGACTGGGCATCCGCCCAGGCTGATCTGAGTCTTCGCTGGACGCACATGCAACTTTGTTTGTTTTCTCGTGTCACGGCTCATATAGGCTTTATACCCTACATTTAGATTTTCTCATTGCAAGTTGTAAATGAGTTTCATTTGCATTTGTTACTTTACTGGTATACTGATCCGAGACGTAAAAGTACAGAACGAATACCACCCAGAATTTCTTTTTTATTTATTTATTATCGCTACAACTCCAAAGACGTTTAGCATTACCTGATACATTTGCCTGTTGAACAGATTTATTCGGTTTGGTTTTCTAAGACCACGCATCGCATATTACACGGCTCGTTTTAATATGCATGGTTTAATTTTTCGTTTTGAAAAAGTAATATCATTAATATTTCTCTAGTTCAAGGTCATTTAAATTTGGTTTGTAAATTATAATTTCCCAGAGTAGTCTGTGTTCCAGACACTAGAGCAGGCCTTAGGCAAGTCTGGTTGCAAATGATATCAAAATCTGGCTCCTTCTGATGCAAGAATTTGAAACACAACCCAGAAGAGCACTCCGATTCCTTCAAAGACAGTGTTTGGACTTAGGAATTCGAAATTGTTACGATTACCTGGCGCGTAACGAGTCTTCCAATTTTGCCATTACGCAATAAAACACAGTCACATCTAAGAAATGTTTATGAAGAAACTGAAAAAGATGCGCAGGTACAGTTATAATGATGCTTTGAAATCGCTATATATTTTAAATTCAAATGGAGATAATCTGAACAGTTTAAGAATTTAAACCTCACAGGTTAATCTTGAGTACAAGATATTGGATTCAAATAAAATTCTTTGTTTTGTCAATTACAAATTGAATAGTTAAAACTGTGGCCAGTTCTTAGCTTTATTATTTCATAATAAAAGAAACCCAAACTACGAGTATGTCAGAATGTGTGTTTTATAATGGAAGCATGGACACTTCTCGTGAATGTATCACCTGCAGAGCCATGTGTTAATGTGAACGTACTGTGTTAAATCCAATACTTAGTAATAAAATGTATCCAACGTTAATTGAAATTATGTATGTTCAGTATGATTACATCACGGCATACGTTTCCATATCAGGTTAGGTATATTTCGCTGTCACGATATAATGTCAAGTGACCCTTATTATTCCTTAGAAAAGTGTTTTGCATCACGCTTTGATATTATATAATTGCTATACCGTGACCTGAATGAGCTGTATAGTTAAACTGGAAAAATGTCTTTCGATTTATGTGTCGACGCTATGTGATAAGAAATGGTCAAATTCTATCTATACTATCATCACACACAAACAAGAAGCAATAATTGTACCGAGATAGCGTCGATCAGTCTCTGTTCGATAGAGCTAATTTAAACTTCAGGCAGAAGTAAAAATACGAACAAAACAGTAAAAAAATTAGATTTCTCTGTCTTTCTCTCTCTTGCATTCCCTCTGTTATTCTGTTTTATTATAATTGTAACTTCTGCTTATAATAACATAGTACGCTTTCCTTGGCACACAATGTGCACATATTTCTACGAACTATATGTTAATCAGAATAAATTTCAAAGCAGCTACTAAATATACTCAACCGAATCAAAAACGCAAAACCTAATTTTTCCAATATTTCATAGGCCATGTCATATGCAGATCATTTTCAGTTTAATTTCTTAACTCGACAGGAATTAACGTTTACTGTCCCAGAAATTCCATTTTGTTGATGAAATGGTTCATGTTTGAGAGAGCATTACCGATAGCTACCCGATTTTCGAAAGTCTCATTTAAGGATATGCCTGCCAATGCGCTTAAAAAGTTGCATGCTTATGTAAGCTTGCGGTTGGAAGCCAGACATTTCCATTACCACCCATCAATGATTTTAAGTCTTGTAGAAAGAGTTTGGCGCACTTGGGAAACCATAGATTATCTTAGATCCGGCGTTCGATGCGACGTATACATCCTGTATCGCGATATCTCTGCCTCTTTTTGAGACTTTTGAAAATCGGGTAGCTATCGGTAATGCTCTCTCAAGAACGAACCATTTCATCAACAAAACTGAATTTCTGGGACAGTAAACATTAACCCCTATTGACTCTAGAAATTAAACTGAAAATAATCCGCATATGACATAAGCTATGGAATATTGGATATACTAAGTGTTGCGTGTTTAATTCGGTTGAGAATAAGATCCAATTTCATGTATTATCAATACATTTATAAGCCAATGAGTCAAACAGACCCAAAATGTATTATAAGAACAAACTATTCAAAGCGATTTGAAATACCAATGCCAAGGAAGTTTGTTCTTCAGATTGTTAAATGATACTGCAAACTAACTGGAGCGTCACTATTAAACATTTACGTAGTTGGGTTTAGGATGTAGATGACGACTGACTTGGCGGTTTTCGGTCCTTTCCAACAATATTTCAGTCATATCAGGACGATAAGAAGATCATTATGAAGGGTTCTATGCAATGTTCAGACAGAATCCCGCAACAACAAGACTCGAATCCGCGAGCCCTTGATATAAAGTCGGGAATGCTTATTACTCGATTACGCCGACACTTTGTGTTTGAGATACTACACATTCTAAGAGTATCACTTATCTTCATCCATAAGTAGAGACAGCAGCTTAAGATGTGATATTGAGAACATCTCACATGCTGTATCAAACACGTGAGAACATTTTGCATCTGTAGCTGGAGTACGCCGTTTCTAGAGAATTAACAGAGCGAATGAACGTGTTGGATCTTTACAAATTACTGAGTGGAAACAAAACAATATGACGCAACTACAGATTTTATTTGCTGAAGAAAATAAATGTTAATTATTGCATCTGCACATTTATCCGAAGAACTTTAATTTAGACTTAGATTCGTGTCGAATTGGTTACTGAGAAATGTTATTTCTTGACGTTTTTTATAGTTTCTATGTGCAAAACGAAACTGAATAAAGGAGATGATAAATTGTTAATAAGACAGCTTGTTTGCCTTTAATTTGGTATGGGTGGGCAGCGTTAGATTTGTTTCAGCTAATATACATAGTTTTATAATTAAAGTTTATACACTAGAGGTAATAAGTCTCTCAGCTTTTTCTTAAATACTTAGAGTGGTCTATAGTACACTTATGACATGCCGTGATATACAATACTCGTTTGATTGAAATTTATATTGAGATAAGTCTATTAAAAGGACTGCTGTGTGTTTATGGTGCGACAGAAAGTATTAGATAGTAATGACTCACATTTCAAAGATAGTCATTAGATCAATTTGCATCACCATCTATAGCTACAAGGTGCGATTTAATCACATTTTGATACACCATCAAAATGCAAATATTTAAACGTGAAATCCACACTGAAATGTGGCAATTTCAGACTTCGGAAACCCGCAAGACCAATGCAGAAAAATCCATATATAAATTGTATTGATTTGAATGTTATTACAGCTAGCTGGCATCGCATTATGTTTACTTACAAATATCTTCAGAGTATTCAATTCTGATATGTTGTATTAATGTAACCAAACATGGTAGTCTAAACAACAGTAAACTGTATTTACAAAAGATAAACAATAATGTAAAAAATGCATTTAAATTGAAACTAAACAAGAAAAATCTTTAAAAATAGATAATCGGCGCAGATTAAATGGAAGTGTGTTTTGTTATATGTCTCTAGTTGAAGATTTGACGATAATTTTCATGAATAAGTAAACTATGTCGGTAGGCACCCACAACCGTAATTTTGACACTGGGTAGCGACAACAGCTCGGTCAAGTTAGCAGAGCCAGCGACAACGACCTATCTCAAAATCGAGCTGTCCAATTTGGAATTCCAAAATGGACCGCGGTCAATCTTGAAATAGACCTGGTTTCAAAATAGTTATCAACATGTTGCACTATTTGTTTGTTTGTATGTATTAAACCGAAAGTAGAAATCGAAAGTAGATCTACGACGAAAAATAATATGAGACGGAGTGCTAGTATTCACAGTGCAGTACGACGAGAAAAAAACGAAGATTAAATATTCATTGACCTTTGATATTATTGGCTAAATTTTGATATACGCGTTATTTGACCAATGCAATCTTGTGAAATGTGGAACAATATCGAAATTATAACATAACATAACATAACATAATTTTATTCGGCATTAAACATATTACATATGATTATAGCCTACACATTAAATTTCACACATTTACCCCCCCCCCCCCCCCAACATGACCTACAAATACAATATAAAGCACATTTACATGGAAGGATCTAAGAAAAAAAAATGTGTTGTACATCAACTTTTTTAAAGTATGTAAAGCACTATATTATCGGCCAAAGGAACTAAATCTATGAATGAGACATGTAAAATTATACCATCCAAGTGGGCCCAGGACGTCGAATCGACGTCGTACTGATGTCGATGCGACGTCATAACAGCGCATCAACGGCAGCACGACTTCAGCACGACGTCATGTGCCCTCTGGGATCTTATATTATCAGTTTCGAGACACTGTCAACAACTATACAGTATGTGTCAGTTCATGAGCTACTGGATTATACTTTACTGAGACCTTATTATTTCATATGCTGCGTAGATAGTTTGGTGAATCTTTAATCTGTCAAACTTGTTCTAGATCAATGGCTTTGCACGTGCTGCTCAGACCAAAATTCCTATGACACGTTGCAATTTCTGTTTGGATTATAAGATTATATTTACACAGATACAATTTGTTCCAGCCAGCACACAACGTCGAATCAACATTGAATCAACGCTGATTCATAACTTTCTGTTGTGGTTCTCTGTTGCCTGTTTTTGGTGTCAGAGTTTCTGTGATGTTTTACCTTATGTATGTTCTTATTATTTTTGGTTCGGTTTGGGTTGCTGAGTGGCCACCTTATGGGAATAAGCTGCTCACTCGGTTGGCCAAATGTTCTCTGTGTCTTGATTATTTGTAATCTTAGTTGTTTCCAACTATGGTTTGAGGGCTGGATTTGGCTTTGGATTGTTTCAGTTCCTGGTCTTTGCATACTTTTTACTTTTGAATCAGCGCTGACTCAATGCATACCCACGGCTGTCCGCTGGCTGAGGTGAACAGGTGAAAAAAAGAATAAAGTGCATCAAACTTTGGATTCACTGTACCGATAAGGTATTTAAGGATATATACTACAAATGAGTGATAGAACTGAGTACTTCCAACGGTGAGTTGTCAGTTTTTCATGCATGTATTTATCTTTAGACAGTAGGTAAAACAAATATAACATACAAACACTGTTAAGCATTATCCTAATAAGCATTGTAAACCTTAATTAAAGCCACAGCGTCTCAGTCTCAATAATGTTACAGATATCATACATCATTTTGGTTTCATTCAACAGAGAAATATTTACAGATTACCATATTTAAACATAAGATTTGGGCACTCAGAAAATCTAGATTAAATAGCTACCGAGCTTCGTTTTTGGAACGCAAAATATAAAAATCGACTAAAATGCTCTATATGGTACTTTGACTGTTTGCTCATAAAAGCAGTAAATTTAGTAACTGTTGGCCATCTACAATAGTATCTAGGTAAGTATTTCTGTCTAAAATCATTGTGATAGGGGCATACTAACAAGAAATGGTACTCATTCTCAATGGCATTCATGTTACAGAAGATACATTTTCGTTCACTTTTTTCTATGTTTTGATGTCGCCAAGTCTCAATCGCTAGGGAATGAGCCGAAATTCTGAACCTAGTCAAAGCAGTTCGAAACATTGGAATTAATAATTCGTTTAAATAATTTTCAAAACCGAAATCATACTTAAAATAGCTATACGTTGAAAGTCTGTTGGAATTAACGACTTTCGAATACCAAGACTGCTTATAACTGTCAACTATTCTCAATTTGATTTGTTCAAATGGAATATCTATTAATAGTTGATTCGTCCATATATCAGAGAAACCAATGTTATCAAATTATACGAGGCTGTGCCTCGAAAAAAACGTTAAAAAAACTTATACTATCCAGTCTTTGAATCGACTACCTTATTAAAATTAAAAAAAATACAGTATGCTGTCTCTGGCTTTCTCTGGCTTTCGTCACAAAATATGGTCAGGGTCAGTGATGAGGCTTTAGTAGCCGAAACCTCGAAGTTTGGCCCATGTTCCTTCTTTTGAATGTATTCCCTGGTCATGCAGGAACTCTTTCAGATTTAAATTTGTTTACAACATCTCTCAAAGGAACCAGGTAAAACGTCCGAAATGCATATATTTCATGTTTTAATGGGGTTTTTTTTCATGAATAGAAAAAAACAAGTGTCAATACAGATTTCCAGTGATTGATTAATTTTTGCTTTACGTCCACAATAAGCAGCTATAGTCATGTCGGGACGGTCAGTTAACCTAACCACACTATTCCTGAGGCAGGCTCTCCTTTTGAATATTTTCTCTGCTCTTTACGGAACCCATTCAAGAAGGAAAATATAGAAGTGAAACTACAAATCAGAATATTACTTCTTCGGTTACAGGTTCCAGTAATCCACTGATCACACCTCTGTTTTGGGGTCCATGTCTGTGTATCTAAAATATTCCGGAATTGTCTATGTCTATGTCTATGTTTAAATGACCTACGAGTTCGGACTTATGATTTGGGTACCTTGACCACTATCATTTACAAGTTCAATCACACACACACACAGGAACTATTCGTGTATAAGTGCAATAAACAACCAACTCATACAAAGTACATATCACATAAACAGCTGGATTTAAAAGAAACCTCACTCACACACACACACACACATACACATATAAATTGAAAGTAAAGTTCTGCGCTTTTTTTTGCCTTTGATCTTAGCAAAAACAACTTAGGCTTGAACTAGTTTTATGCGCGTAACCTCAAATCCCTTCTAATGTAGGTCCAAAACAAGCACAGTTTAAGCCACTATCAGAGGCCCCTAGGTCACCAGTGCGTCTTCATAAAAATATATTTAATCACTTTGATGAAACAAAGTTTAGGACTCAGCGAAGTTTGAGTCAAAGGCAAATCCTAAGGTAGCCATATGTTGGACCAAGTTGAGCCGAACTTCATTTTTTAGTGTTCAGACGCAAAATATCTGTAACGAATTTAAAAGGATGTCGGTATTTAGTCCGATGTCTAATTATTCTATCGTGCAGAAGAATAGGTGGTCATAGCTGTCAACCGAAAATGGGTTTCGAAACAAAAAAGTTAATAAACAGGGTCAGAGTATGCCACAATCATCAAACACAGCAACCCCATGACACCAATAGGAAGACAAAAAGGACAAACATAAACACACACTCGCGAAAAACAAACAATGCACAAGAAGCAGAAAAAACAGTTCCTTCTTCCCCAAGCGAGGTAATCAGAATGCTAAAACAAACACAGTAACGAGGACAAAAAGCAGAAGACTTTCTTACATAAAACCTCTCGTGGTAAAAACCACAAGGCAACGTAGAATTAAGACCAACGTCGGGACTGCTGCCTTAGAACGGCGAGCAGCATAGCATTAACTAATTCTCCGACAGATGATCGGAAAGACCTTGTTTTATAGGTACATGTATTTTCAAGTCAACGTTATGTTTGGACATAACTCTAAACGTGAGCAATATATCATAGAGAAACCCACTCTGTTTATGATATAACAACCTTGTTTAACCATTCCAAGTCTAGAAACCCGTTTTTGGTACACATGCAAGCACTGCAGATCCAGTTCAGATGCCACAGAACGCAGTGTCTGATCAGGGTCTCCAGTAATTGCTTGTAGGAATATCTAAGCAAAATACATTAAAAACGAAAATATCCACCAGAAACGCGTAAAACTAGATATGGCCATCCAAATGATATGGACGGACTAATCCACAAGTCTAAAAGGGTAAGAACGGAATTTGGTTTTAAAGTGCTGACACATTGTAAGTGAGTGTCTTTCACATTTTGCTTTATTAAGTTGCCGACTACTGTGGTTCCATGCCGTCTTTCTGCATAAAGTAAACACGTGAGCACTATATGCAAGGTCATTTTTTGCAAAAAAAAATCCAGAATTTCCAAATAGGTTTTCTTCCCATATACCTCGTATATAGGCTAAACACATACTCCGGAAACACTTTTTCTGTACCCTCAAATTAAACTAAACATCATTTAAAACTCAAATTTGTTTTCAAGTCTGCGGGACAGCATATCCAGATAAAATAGTAATGCAAAACCATCAACTAAAATAATGTAATTAAGACTAATTAAAGGTGGTTGATTGCAAAAGACGAAACCTGTCACCTCAAGTTAAGCTCAAACCGTCATTACATGTACATAGCTGTAGGCAAGGTGGTAGACTTTATTACATGTAACTTCGTTCCGGTATTTTCTGGTTTGCGTTTTTTTTTCTTGATTGCCGTTTGTTTGGCTGACGGTCTTCCATAAGTGCAGTGCTTTATGCAGTAATTGAATTAGCAGACTCAGCCTCGGGCACTGCGTCATAAATCCCGAAAAGGCAGGCAAAGTAAAACAGTCAACTTAAGTATCAAAATGTCAACTCTATTTTTCAGACAAGAGGACATGTCCTTGCTAATTTTTTGATTTGGGGATTTTAGCTACAAAAGCCTTTTGATATTTTTGATTGGCGGCTCTTAGCTATTAGCCGCCAATAAAAAAAGCAAAGGCTTTTGTTAGATAGAGAAAGCTCGGATTGATATCTGTCGTGTATTTTTATTCATCTATTTTTTTTTTTTTTTTTTTTTTGGTAAGCCTGCTTGGCATTCATTTAAAAGACATACATTTTAGCCTGTTTCGGAAAAAAATACACACAGGAGCATGAAAACTCAACTCGGTTTATACTGTTTTCTTATTCATTAAAGTGTTTACGGTCTCTAAAAAGTTGCAAGAATTTTAAAATTGGCAGGTTCAGTTTGAGCAGAGGTATCGCTTCAAGTGCGGCACAAAACATTATCTATGCATTGGTCCAATAGATTACAAGGACAAACTCGGTGCTAAGAGTTGCGAGCTCACAATACGTTCCATTGAGTCCCTAAGTTGGTGCATCGACCACGAAAACCGTAATCATTAAATTACCGCGAAGTTTGTAAAACAGTATTTTCCAAGACGTCGTTGATTATTTTTTTCCTATTGTTGTGTGCGCCCATTTTAATTGACATTTAACTGAACTGAAGGCTTAATGGTTTTGATATATTTCACCTGGTAAAGTGATACCTTTGTGCAAGCATTGGAACAATTATACATTTCATTTACTCGAGTACACACACTGACTCTCTATTGTTGTAGTTTTTAATTCCAAACAAGGCAAACTCAGACATTTTGTTTTCGCCTACAGAGTACCATTACTGCGGACATTGAAGCAATCGCCACTACAACGCAGAGCAAGATACATACTTATTCTTTTTAATGAGGAGATTTACATACTGATCATTTACATACAGACAGAACTTCATTTTTATCCTTATTACTAGTATTCTCGCAAGTTGCTGTGAACGCTAGTCAAGTATATTAGCCATACAATCACGGCTTTCACTTGATAATTACACATATAACCTACCATATGTCCAGCGTAGGCTACTATAAACGAATACTAAACTCCGTTCATTAATTCTGAAACTGGGTTTTTTGCTACTCATAATTTAAAAATCAGATCAATCCAGGTAAGACTGTGCATAGTGATAATGCTAGACTTCCGCCGATTTTTCATCAATGTGTCTTATGACTCTGCCCTTCGTAGGATGCTGGGCTAACCTGCACAGAACTGCAAATTACACATTTTCAACCCGAGACTAAGTCCATCGGACAGGTTAGAAACGCCTTTTAATACCATATAAAGTGATCGCTATAAATAGGTTTGTGTATGGGTGGGGTTAGTATTCTAGCACATGCTCTGCGCGTGCAAAATCAGTCAGCGTGACAACAAGCTTGTCATCCAGATAATTTTGTCTCAATTTGAATTGGATTACACCGCATAAATTCACATTGAACAAGGTTTTCAGTGTTCTTCATCATAGTATCGCCACCGGCAAACAACGTCTAACCGACGTCATATCAGCGTCAATGCGACGTAATTTTGTTCACTGGCATTATTTTAACGCAAATATTACAGCTTTCCGCAGTAATGTAATACAGTTAAAAAGTTCCAAAACATTTATTACCAATGTTGCGATAAAACTGCAAAGTTGAATACAAGGTCGAAAGGACCAAACCGTGCAGCTCTCAGACTTAAAACAGCTTCCCTTAATCAGTCTATTCCTCCTTCTTACCCCCACCCACCCCACCCCACTTTAAAAAAAGTAAATAAAATAATCTCCCCCACACTACCTACAACCCCTCCCCTCAGTTAGGCTACCATCCAGACTCCCACCCCTCGACATGGCCCCTTCCCAAACACACACCTCTCCTTATTCAATCTACCACCTAAACCGCCACCCTAGTCGAGACACACACCCTACAGCCCCCCACCCCCAATTCTTTTCAACAAACTATTCCCTCGATTACCTCCACCCTGCGACACGAACACACATATATACGCAAGGAAGGAAGACATTAGTGTAAATCTTACGGCTTGCGCAAAGGATGCAGTCTGATCAGAGTCAACCGGAAGTCGAAGTCAACCTCACGGTACTGAGTTTAAGTGAAAAGCTAAGACACATGTAAGAGGTTACTGTTTTGAAATTCGCACGATATATTAGGTCATGTGCATACTGTTAATAATCAACTGTCCTGGCTGTTCTTTTTTTTAATATAATCCAAGAATGTTTATGCAAAAATGTAGACGCCGATATGACTGCACGATCTGAGTCTTCCCTGTTCGTACAATACAAGGGTACCTTTTCACAAGCGTGCAAATCTTTTACTTCCTGTATTCATAGGCATACAAGCAATATTTCCTTCCGTATACATGTACATACGCGAAAGCTGATCTGAGCTCATCTGATGTGTGGTTGTGTGGACACAGAGGCACATAACAGTCTCTAGCTGACTGGTTTGAGATTTCCTGTGCGCAGATACATTATGCCACATTTTTGCGCGAAACGTCGTGAGAAAAATGACAAAAAGGAAGAAATAGATAAATGCAGAGACGTTTATAGGCCTGAAGTTCGCTCTGAGTAGAACAGTTATTATCCAACTGACCAGCGTGGTACCCACGTGGAATGCATCTGAATATGTATGACTTTAGGCTGTCAATTTTCATCAAATGGTATTAGTTTGCGGACAGGTTTTTGAAATTTGCTGTTTCGTGCATGTAACTGCAGTATTAGACGCCAGGCTGAGATACATGAGACCTTGACGAGAAATCGGCGGAAGTCGAGCTTTATCACTATGCACAGTCTTCCGTGGATTGGTCATTATAAAAGTATGAGCAGCGAAAAACCCAGTTTCAGAATTAAATGCACACTTATATTTTCTTTTTGTATATCGACAAACTGTTTAATTGTATCTGTTTACTAAGGAAAGTGTTGGTCGTTTTTATTTAGAAACATGAATATAGAGCTGCCATTAATTGAAGTGATGCAAAAAAACCTTAATACATATCTATGCGGCGTCACATGTAAAGTACCGTAAAATTCTTAATATCAGGGTAAATAGGTCTAAGTGAACTCCTGATGGAGTAGCTTGATCAGACTCTGCACTGTTTGACATTCAATTTAAATATTTGAGACACATTACTGCATTGCAAAAAACAAAACTTTTCACTTTCTATGACAGTTGGAGAATAAGTTTTTGGAGTCCCAATTTTTTAATTTTTACGTTTTATCAAACAGCATGTGCAGGATGTTCAGCATTCTCGCATTCTGGTTGGAATTTTTCTTTCATAACGAATGATTTATGAGCTCTGGAGCATGTTAACGCCTAGTGTTTCAAGTAAAAAGAAAAAGAAAAGAAACATGAGAACTGTTTTGGCATATGCGTTGGCTAAGTTTTCAATGTGCACACGTCTTAAATTCTCTTCTCATGCAAGAAATTGCCATTGATGAAATTTATGCAAATAAGTTGTTTAAAGCAGATACTATTGATAGTAAATTAAATGTATTTAGTCACTAGACTGTTATAATTTGCGAACGATTCGAGAATATTTATAAGATTTGAAGTATCATTAATTTCATTCCTTCCTCGCGCTTTAGCAATGTCCTTATGGTTTGTTTTCTTCGATGTAACAGTCATTTTGCAACCGTTGTAAAATATCTGAGTACTTGAATATTTCATAGTTTTTCTTTATAGACAAGTAAAATACATTGTACAGTGTGTGGTTTTCATAAGTGTACGCATTTGATTTAGAAGAAAAGGAAAACTAATTAAATTCGCTGCTTCGTTTTATTACCTAAAGAGTTTCAAATATTTTGGTGAGGGTGTACAGTATTAATCTACAGCGTGCTTTGATAACACTAATAGATGGGCTGATCAATTAGTTGCTTAGTATCTTTATTGATTGAGTGAGTGAGTGGGTGAGTGAGTGTAATAGCCCTTCAGGTCAGTCCTTCAGTTTGCATCGAGACCGGTAAATTGAAGAGAAAGGATAGACAACACAAATTAAAATAAAAATAAAAAACAACTAGAATCCCTGCCAGCAAAGAAGGTCCTAGCCCCCTACCTTAAGGCTTATTTCCTCCATTAATGTATCACTGGCCGTCCAAAGGCGGTGCTTCTGCTGAGATCTACTGTTTATGTCATTATTTCACGAGTTTCTATTAGTCTTAGACTTTTTGTATATTATTAAGGATACACTTGCGGACATCTTCTGGGAAAGAGCTAATATCATGGCCGTTCGCTTGCATCGCTTTACCTTGTGTGTCGTCTTCATTGTTTACCGTTCTGATATGGTGTTTAGGGTAGGATGTATATACCGACTGCATCGGATCTTGATAATTGCATTCTGATCACTGATGGGTACATCTACATGTTTTCCCGCCATATTTTCAAAAGAAAAATACCCAAAAAGCTTTATATACTTCCTTTTTGCAGTCCCAGACACAGAAATTATTCCAAAATGGGGACAAGGCAGTGTTTCAAGGAGTTAGTTGATCTCCATTACTGAAATAGAAATTCCAAAAATAAAAATGGCAGAGTTTCTCTCATAAATAAGGGCGGCAAAATAAATAATGGCAGAGTTTCTCCCCTTGACTGCGTATCCATTTACCAAAAAACTAATATCAAAAGGGCGTAAAAAGGTCAAAGGATGCATGGTACATTGGTATAACCGAAACAAGCTGCAATACCCAAAAAATACGCCCTGTTAATGTATTATTCCTGAAAAACATTTTTGAAATGATATTCCGTTTGCGTCGCATAAAATGTAACTTACGGCATTTGCTATCACGGTAAAGTGCACACATCCGGCTGATCTATGCATACTAGGAAATCGATACTGACCAATCCCCTATCCTTGTCACTGTTGCATCGGAAATATAGATATTGATTTTATGGTTCTGCAACGACGCGAGTTAAGGCATTGGCAAGGGTGGAGTTCCTTCTGGCTAGTCCGATGTCCGTAACAGTTTCGTAGTTTGTGACGATTGAGTTAAATAGCATACACTAACTAGAATGTGGGTTTGTATTGTGTCAGTATGGCCTGAAACTGAACGATTAAATGAAGCAATTGTTGTGACTCTGTACAAATGAAACAATTACATATTTTGATACCTAAACACTTGATACAATTTAAATAGAAATAATAGTTGTTGGTATCGAAACTGGTTTGTTGTAGTTCATTACAATTGTATTTATGAAGATATATAATGGATATAACAATTACAATAAAACAATCAATATATAACATTTTATCATTATCATTTTAATAATTATAATTGGTATTTCATACCAAATGCCCAGTTGATTAATTCAGATTACGGCATTTATGAGGTCTATGTTTGTAAACACTTATTATTATAAGTGTGTCTTGTCCAATAAACCTCATCTAATACACCGATGAGCGCTCAAACGGCTTACGTAAAAGCCAAACCTTTTATCTATAAAAACGAATGTCTAAAGACGGGGGCTAGAGCAAGTATGTAAGTGCAGTATGTTAAGAAAAACAACACGGAGGATAAACAAAGGAATGTGTTTCGAGTTTGTCGAAATGTAAACACTAAAAACATCTCAGATTAGTAAACTGACAATAAAGTTTCCATTTAATACTTTTTCACCCAGTTAGTTCAAGACCATTCGTACGATATGCTATTGTAAAGTGCTTTCCATTATTATTAAGATTATTATTGCAGTAAAACGGCTGCACGATGGAAACAATAAATGTTATTTACATACAAATCTTTTTCTGGTGGTTTTGATACAGCAATACGTGACATACTAATCAAGTTCTGAAACGAAAAAATGATGTCAATGGATCGCCAATGATCTGGTCCCAGATTTTACTTCTGATAGCATGCCCTCCATACACAAATTTTCTTGGTTGTAAATTAATTTTCAGATTGAACATGTAAGGTGACTTTATATTTCTCAATGCTTTTGTCGTTTTAGTAAGAATTCATTTCTAATTTTATTGAAATATATAAAAGTAGGCGCAAATGTCAAAATTTGTCTCAAACTACTAAATCTAGGAAAATGCGACAGGTTACCCTGTTTCGTACGAAGTATTGATGCATTTTATAATTTGAGATTCGTGAAGCAGCGTCCTTACGTAGACAGACGTGTTGTTAGGTCAAATTCATTTAATAAGGGTCTGTGATACACCAGTTCACATCAATATCTAAAAAAGTAAGGTGAAAAATTCTCAGGAACTGACACAATTCAATTCCAGATCCAACCGAAGACATCATGTGGGAAAGAGACAACACAAAATTAGTCACCACCAAAGACAGCAGAAGCGGCAGCCATGTGAACAGCCATGGACAATGTAGGTGGTCAACTGTTAGCCTGAACATCACAAACAATAAATCAATAACAGACATAGCAACTAACGACACATAAAACAACCAAGATGAGCCAAAACAGAGCTGCCGCCTTGGGACGGCCGGTAACGAAATTACTTGGGGAGTTGGAGGGGGCTTAACCGGTCTGTGGCCGACCACCCTTTTGCCCTATGTTCTGCTTTGGCTCATCAGACACTTAGTTATTCAACCCAACAAAACCGACCATCGCCAACACAACAGTGTTGCAAAAAGCTCCTAACTTTCCAAAAAATATCTGCTTGTATAACAGTAAAGTGTGCCAAATGGACTTGCATGTTTCAATGTGCTGAGTCTATCAAAGTGATGGTTATGATTTTTACATCATTTGAACTGATACAAAGCTAATATGTATTCCGTGCAGATTTATACTAGGCATGTCTTCACATATTAATGATTTTAGAATAGATAGACCTATATAGATAAACATCCGGTTCCTGTGGAGGGCTTTAAAGATGTTTATAGTATTTCCTTTAAAGAAGTTATTTACGACATAATTAAATGGCTTTCATTCATAAAATTAATGCATAAATATCATACAAGGTGCCAAATTTCAAGGCTAAGGTACGTCATTAATATAATCTGATACCGAGAGCGCTTGCAGCATGGAAATCAGTTGCAACATTTTACTCATTTTAGATTTCTTAACAAAGATAGTGTTCCTGACATTAATTCAAAATGAATTACAGTGTTTCGAAAGTCGCTCTTAAAAATGTGAAGCAAGCTTGCTTCACTTTCAAAAGTGACGTTAGCGCGCACTTCAAAATATACCATTTTCAACGATAGAAGACAGGTGATTTTTGTATCATAGGCATGAACAATTAAAATCCGTTTGCGCAATCGCTAATACATGTAGTTTAGATTCACCAGAATACCTCGGCTGCTGATGCTCG
Organism: Ctena decussata; assembly: GCA_963989385.1. NCBI lineage: Eukaryota > Metazoa > Mollusca > Bivalvia > Lucinida > Lucinidae > Ctena > Ctena decussata. The sequence goes on along the minus strand of OZ022503.1, from coordinate 73,449,417 downwards.
TATAAACAGAGGAAACTCGGATGTACATATTCATTTGAGGCATGCCGTAAACTAGCTTTCCTGTCTATGTTGCATGTCTCTGTACGGCATAGCTTAAAAACAATGTGGGAGATTTAATAAGTGACCTTATTCGAAAACCAGTTACACATAACTGCTACACCGTTGGGTTTATGTCTACCCTACTGCTGATTCTGTTAACTAAATAAAGCAAATGACGTGTGTGAGTATGGTTACTGGTGACGGAATTGTGTTTTTTAATCTGAACGTGTGAAATCGTATCCCTAGATATCTTCGCATAACATTTCAAACTTGTTCTTGTCGTGTTTATTCATCTTTCCTTGCCATCTTGTCAACAAAACCTTTAACGCAGTGTATAAAATATTTATTGATAGATAGTGATGTGCCAGATGTTGAAAATCATTGACCATTCTTTTGTCTTTAATGGAAACTGATAGATTCTAGTTAAAAGCGATACCAAATATCAAGAATACTGTAGTTCAAGGCCTCAGTAATTGTTAACTTAAATGCTGTGGAGAGATAGTATCACTGAACATGAAACGTTAATGGTAGCCGTACCTGAGGGAAAACCGTTGTCATAGTTCTGTTACCACATATGACATGCGTAGTTGTATATTTTATTACGGTAGCGGTATAAAATGAAAAAGACCCTATGCTCACAAACGTAATAAGCGGCGTCTTTTACAACATTTAACTGACCTCAAATCGCGTCACTAAACAAGCATGGCGTCAGCCTTGAAGCTCATTTTAAGCGATTGCAAGTACAGTTTTGTTTCACATTTTCCAGAGCAATTTATTTGCATGTGCTTTCATATATTTGCTCTTGTATTTTGAGTTTAGAATATAAAAGAAAATACTGTAAGGCCGTGTGTATAGTTTGACAGTTTCGTGGCAACAGTTCAATATTGCCTCATTCTCACTTATATCACTATACTCAGAGTAGATGTTTCCTTCTGAAGTTTTGGGTATCCATAGATCCTGGCATATTGATAGTTGTAGCTTTCCGTCGTTTCTCTTCGGCTTTTGTTTACTGGCCACTGGCTTTGTACTGTTATACGCCCTATTACATTTGCTAATGTACATGTATGTACACTTATCAAAAATATCAAATAAAGACATATCGATAAAATTTGTCACTTATCGGTAAACATCGAATCCAATCATTCCAAAAATATTTTTTATCACCGTTGAGCCACAATCATCGCATACTGTCCTTGCCAGCATCGTTTATCACAAGCTCGCTGGTGTTAAACGATGTTGGTAAGGACAGTATACGATGGCAAAATAAGACATTTTGGGGTGGTAAAGGATTGCCAACGAAAACAGTATGATGTAAATCGGTAGCTCACGTCATGGAAGATATTTACCGATCCGCTTTTGTGTATAAGACCTACACCATTTATTTTATGTATAAGACCTACGGCATAGATACAGCTCTTGTGTCTTAATGCATCAGAGGTATATTAAGGTAACTTATTAATACTTTACGAACACTAGGCCAGTCCATATTCAGTTCTGAGCCTGTTACCGCGTGCCAGTCTAGTGGCCAAGTGTTTTTTTCTAGGTTTGAAGGTATTAAGCTGACAGCTGCTGAAACAACAAAACAGTTTATCTGCCACTGAAATATCAGACAAGGTCTGAGGTACCACTTTGTCTTGTCTGAAAAGGTGATAGGCTGATGCAATAAAACATCGTCAGTAGGAATGTAACAATAAATGTCAATTATAAGATTCATTAGTAACTTGGGAGACATAAAAGGAAGTGAAGGAATTCAGATTCCAGTTCAAACTTTCTCGCCTTAAAATGTTTATCTTTATTACAGTTATTCATTTATTGCAAGGTTTACATTCGCTGAAGGTATATCAAAGAAGCACCAGTGTTGCTGAAACGACACAGCGACTTTATCAAAAGTAGACCATACCAATAAGAAGCGGTAAAAGTACCAAACGCATTAGTCCTAACTCAAAAACCACAGAAACTTTGACAAATTTAAGGACCCCAATAGGAAGTCTGATCAGATGCTCGCGAGTAGTAAGCATCTGCTGCTGACTATAATACACCAGCCATGTCTATGTATCCGATAGTCTAATCAGTGATAATGAGAGTCCGGTTACTGAAAGCCGCACTATGTTGCGGCCGTGACCATCACGTCTGATATAAGTTTTTTTTTTTTTTTTTTTTTTTTTTTTTGTATGGTATTTCCTTTATCCATTAACTCATAAATGTGTCCAGTTCTGAGATGATTAGATTTATGAAAAATATTGTGACTAATCCTCCTCCCTTGGGAATTCATAAATGCTTCAGTCGTCCAATGTCAGTATACATAGACCAACATCAGTCGCCGCAACGCAATCTAGCAAGATGAAATCCTTGGGTAAGACCCAGCTGATGATGACTGTCGATGGTGACAATATTGCATTTCTTTTGTGGCTATGTGTTTCATTGTAAATGACTTGTTGCTATGCCAACAATCCAGTCATGAACATCGTGACCAAACCAAGATGATAAAACACGAGTTGAAAAATACTTGAAGAAACAGGGTTCTTTATCAAAAGCTAGCTAGGGCGGTAGTTGAAGTTTTGCAAAATCGATTTAAACATCCCAACCCTCCCCCTCCCCTACCCTCAGACACTTTTAATACTGACCATTCCAATGCAGTGCTTACGTTGTAGTTTTTTTGTGTTTTTTTTGACTTCCTGTTCGGAAGCGGATTTGTTTTTTTTTTTTTCTAAATTTTATTTCCAACTTTCACAACATTTTAGTACAACATATACATGTTTACATAATTGAAGTTTCTATAGCTATCTATATAACAATTTACTAAACTTGTTATTCTAACATACAGAATTACTCATTAAAGAAACAGAGAACAAGAAAAAAAATGCTTATAATAGTAATAAGGCACTTATAAGAGTATAGTTATTAAAACATTTCTGTTTTACTTACTGTAATTTTCTAAATTCATTTAATGAGAGAGAGAGAGAGAGAGAGAGAGAGTATTTAAACAATATTTCTATATTCATCCCATCGCCATTCAGAACCACATGTATATATAAAATTAGCTCTTATACGGGTATCCAACACATGTCCTTCAACTTGTATCTATGCATTTACTAATTCTCACTAAGAAACTGCAGAGGATTTACTATAATAACCAGCATTTATCTTTATATCTTATATGCAAATCTATGATACGCTCACGTCTGATATAAGTTTATAAAAGGGCACCTTGTAGAGATCAACGTGGTCATGGTGTGTTCAATAGAATTTTTAAGAGTTGACACAATCTTTGATCTGCGATAACCGTGTGACAACAATTTCCTGATGACTAGCTTTAACAAAAGATCTGATATTAGCAATGCAGCTATGGCTTCTTAGTAGTCTTAATCCAACAGCCAATAGCAAATGTTATTTCCAATATTGACATTTGTGATGCGCTGGATTAATGAATTCAATGTTTTTAGGCAACATCCAACACAGTTGTTTTCTATTTAGAAGCACATTGATATAACTAGTCATTTAGTGCAATACTTGGGCAATTTGGTGAATAAAATTATTTTGCAGAAACAATATTTCATCGCCTTATGCACAAGATAATGATAATGGTAACAATTGATACAGTATAAATGACTGACTTGGCAAATTCAGCAACTAGCTCATTGAGAAGCCAAATTGTTTTCTTTACGTATTAGAGTAGACTTTTTGCGGATGGGATTTTCTTACAAGGGAAGCACATGGTATTTATCCGCTGTTGCCCCCCCCCCCCCCCCCCCTTGTATACAAGCTTAAGGTTGCCAAACCTTGACGATGTAGCTTTTCACATTTGTACAGATAATTCTAATAGCTGTTGATATTTTATGTACTATAAAGAAAGTAAACACATTCTTCAAACTTAAAACCTTATCATATTTTCATCACAAAGTCGCTTTACTACTTACAAATTAGGTTTATATGCCAATTCTATCAATGGAGTCTTATATATTATTCTGTGCAGGCTTTACTAGATACGTATTTAGTAGATGCAATTATTGAAACCAATGCATAAACGTATTATGTATACCGTTCCTGTGGATAACGTTAAAAGACTAAATTTTTGACAGTCTCAGCTTTGAAATATGTAGACAGTGCTCATTGATAGAATTTATGCAAATGTATCCTTTAAAGTAAATATTGTGAATGAATTTCTTTGGCAAGAAATCTGACTGTCGTTTTGTGAAATATAGGAGAATGCTGAATTAGATGCACAGAAAAATTAAAATTGATCCCTACACTGTTGCCTTCTCTAGACTCATTTCCGAATTGATGACCAAGGTCAACAAAGTCAAACTTTCAGATACAGTCTTTCGATTTTACTGTCTAGTCTTTCAAATACATATATATTGCAGTGTATATTATAGTAATCGGTTGATGCCTACTAGAAGCAAGCACCTTATCACACCTCTGTATTCGGGTGCATGTCTGTGTTTCTAGATATTTTGGATGATAGTCTACGAGTTGGGACTTAAGATTTTAGTTCTTTGATCATTTTTCTTTCGTCTGTCTTTATAAACATTTTACTGGCAAATACCTCGAACAAGATTCTATCTGTTCTACAGCGTTTACATGTAGCTTTCAATCAATTGTAAGAATAAAGGAGACTTTAGTGCAAAAGCCGGTCTTCGCACACCTTTGTATTGTAACACACGACAGACTCGTACTCGACTTCATGCTTTGTTGAAATGCATGTATATATATATAGTTTGCAAGTGATCTTGGCCATGCTTAATTTGCAACTGGCGAAGCACTTCCACGTGCAATCAGTTTTCGATTGAGATAAATAAAATCATACTAGCTGCTCGAGAGGCAAATGCTATGATTCAGTCGATTCGATAGTAAAAAAACTTACTCTTAACTTTACGAGATATTTGTATGCGATTATGCACTTTAAACTTAATATACCGTTTACGTAGGAACTAAATCCGTAATTTATTTCTAGCACTTTATAAAACCACAGGTCATGACAAACTACAAACGTCAAAATGTACGCAGTAAGAATATGTAACAGACTTATCTACCGTTTCAGATTCATCACCCATGGACGAGTATTTTTGATAATGTTTCGACTTGCCAGATTTCATATATTGTTATATGCAACATGTTTTATTTTCTCCACGTGCTATTAAGATCACTTCACGTTTAGTATTACGTATTCAGGACAGGTCCGTCAGGTATCATTTTAATAAGAAATGGTAGTGGTATTTGACTAGCAGACATCCTGTACCGAGAGTTTCAAAAGATTGTATTTACTTCTTGAAATTTATACAAGGAATATACGCAGGTAATTCAATCATGAAATCATTGCAAAACTTTAATAGACTGTTTTCTAGGCCAGGGTTTATTTGAACGCGAGTGAAATAGAGATCTGCATTGCCGATGCAGCATTTAAATAGATTTTAATCCGCAAAAACGCTGAGCTGCGATTCAGATGACAGCATGAAACTTCTGTTATATTTCAAATTACACACTAAAATACTTCTTGAGAGACGTTTTATTCAGTTTAGTTGCGACATGAGGCTTTTGTTAGCGATAGAATTGTCGGCGCGATCAATCATTAAGCATTCGCAACTCGATTGTTTAAATGAGCTTGCTTGCCTTCGCGCATGGAATTCAGTAACAGACTTTTACCGTGCACTGTTTGCTGTGAACAATTCACTGCACTATAAGTAGCAAGTAAGTGTACGCATGCTTTTGCACTGTAGTGCAAGAGCACGCGTACACTCACTTGCTACTTTCTGCGACTTATTGTAGTGGTAGCGCAAGTTTAGGGCATGGACACATACAAAATACCATGTGTCCATGCAGAACGCAGTGGACACTACATGGGTAATAGTAGGTAATGAACTAGTAAAGCCTTTATAATGTGCATGCTCTTCATGTCGTTTCTTGTTGAAATACGTGCACGATATTAATATAATGATGGACACAAATGTGATGCAGTTGTACATATATGTTAACCCCTTTACTGTCTCGAGGACTTTCTATGAGACGGGTCCACTTTTAAAGTAACGGGTGACTAGTTTGGTTTTAGGCGAATTTTGTTTGGTCAGAAATTTCTGTATTTGATGTTAAAAGCGTTAATCCCGACCACAAGCTGCATTATATGGTCTCGTTGAACTTTCGAAGGGGTATTGGACGAGTGATGGTTCCTGCTCACCAGTGCAATACATGTTTTTTTAATTGGATAACTTCCCTTAGGAACGGTCTACACGATTAACAACGCTAGCTTTTTTTTTTACTTTTTGACACCATATATGCATAGCATCGCCGAGAAAGGACTCTGGCGAGCAGTGAATGACCAGATCAGACGCCGCAAATGCGAGGTGTGATCAGGATCTGCATTGTTTGTTTTAAATCTTGGGAAGTTTTGGTAAGAATAAACTAAAATCAGTAAACATAATTATATATGTATTTCTTTCAGCCGTATCATATGTACTTACACCTTTGAATAGGTGAGTTCCTATTCATATAAAGCATCCATAAGAATTATGTCAAAATTGGTAGAAATATATTTCATAAAAGTTGGCGGTTTCAGCGCCGCGGATAAACCTCTTAAAGTTTCATTTTTTGACTCATGGGGAAGCATCAAGACATAATGAAACATTTTAAAAGACGATGTATCATTTTAATCCTCAGAATATAGATTGTCAGAAATAAAGTTACAAGATAATCGATGGAACCGACTGATGCTCCCCGAAGGTGTACATAGTGAAATGGATATCCTGGGGTGTAGGAGTGACATTCTTTAAATACTTAATGCAACTAAAAAGGAAAAAAAGAAAAAAAAAACTGGAGGTAAAAGAATGAGAAGATGCAAATCTACTCAGTAACACACCCTTTTCATTTTTATCAAAATCTGTTATACAATCACTGAGAATAATAATATAATCCATGAAATCTACATAAAGGCTGATAAATATAAACACCAAAACTTCATGTGTTAGGTTAACGGTTCTTGCACACAGCATTATCTGTCATTGCCAGCTACATGTATCAATATTCTTAGTTGCCTTTGATTATCGTTAACAATTTTACAAATACACGCCAAGCAAGGGCAAAATGTTGGAAACATATTCCAAAACTACTTGTGATAATATTATGGTTCTTGCACTATGTACTTCTTCTAACTGCCTTCTATTAAAATATGAAAGGGGGGTATCAATAAGGTGGGTTTTCTGCATCCTACCAAAGTTTTATTTTTTTTAACTGATGGTATACTCCAATGTGTCTAGTTTATCAAACCATATTTGACTTTGGTCGGAAAGCCCTACTTACTGGGCTATGGGTCCACAGAAGTGGGTGGGGTAATCCAACATGGTTTTAGCCTGTCTTGTAAAAACATTCTCATTCGGTAGAAGAGTACAACAGACAGACAGGATTTAATAAAGTGATTAACAGAACATCTAAAATATATTTCCATATCATTTTATTCGGTTTAATTGAACATATCTTGTCGAAAAAGACTTCCTTCGACAGTCAGCATTTTTTTTTATATTTTTGTCCTCAATTTTCAATATTTCTTGGCATTATTGTTAAATAAACATACCAGTTATCATCAAACTCATGTCAAGGAAGCACCTTGACCAAGACATTCGGATGATGTACCTAGAATTTCACAATGACCTAGTTTTCATGGTTGACTGAACACATAAACTTGCTTGGAAAATGGTTTTCATTCAATTTTGACCTAGAATTACGAAACTATGGTCAAATTACTATTCTAACTGCTGTATTATGCCCCACAACTCCGCCACTAAAGGTGAGGGAATACATATTGGCTTCAGGGCGGAACTCGTTGGCATCTGCATCTGTGTTTGTGTCACATATTACGTCCTTCTGTGACCTTGGAAACAAGGTCAAGGTCATCAAAATCTGGTCTTGACCTTGTTTCCAAGGTCAAGGAAGGACTTAATATTTGACACAGACACAGATGCAGACGACAAGGAAATCCGAACTGAAGCCGATATGTATCCTCTCACCTTTATTGGCGGAGGTATAGGGCATAATATAGCAGTTAAAATAGTAATTCGACCAAAGTTTCGATATTCTATGTCAAAACTGAATGAAAAACAATCTTCCAAGCAAGTTTATGTGTTCAGTCAACCATGAAAACTAGGTCATTGTGAAATTCTGGTCACATCATCCGAATGTCCTGGTCAATGTGCTCCTTGACATGAGTTTGATGTTAACTGGTCTGTTTATTTAACAATAATGCCAAGAAATATTGAAAGTTGAGGACAAAAATATCAAAAAATGCTGACTGTCAAAGGAAGTCTTTTTTGACAATATATGTTCAAATAAAACCAAATAAAATGATATGGAAATATATTTTAGCTGTTCTGTTAATCATTTTATCAATTCCTGTCTGTCTGTTGTACTCTTCTACCAAATGAGAATGTTTTTACAAGACAGGCTAAAACCATGTTGGATTACCCCACCCACTTCTGTGGACCCATAGCTCAGTAAGTAGGGCTTTCCGACCAAAGCTACATATGGTTCAATAAACTATACACATAGGAGTATACCATCAGTTAAAAAAATAAAACTTTGGTAGGATGCAGAAAACCCACCTTATTGATACCCCCCCCCCCCCCCCCCACTTTCATTTAGGTATGTTTAAGACTTTCAGAGATGTTCTCTGGACAAGCAAATAAATGAGAAGAATAGGAAGGGAAATAACTCCAAAATAACATCCAATGGGTTTGAGGGCTGGATTTGGATTTTGATTGTTTCAGTTCCTGGTCTTTGCATACTTTTTACTTTTATGATGTTTGTGCTCTGCACTTCCTCTCAATGTCCTCTATAAGTGTTTGAAATTTCAATTATGTTCAATTCTTTTATAGATATGCTTTGGACAAGGAAATTAATGAGAAAACTTTGTGATAGGGTTATGGTTCTAGCAATCTGCCCTTTCTGAAATTGCCCTGTATAATTGTGTGAAGTTTCATTTAGTTCACTTCATTACCTACAGAGATACGCGCCGTACAAGCAAGCTACTGGAAAGAATAGGAAGAGATCTAAGTCTGTAACTATTTGTGAAACGGTTATAGTTCTTGCCTGTGCACTTTCTTCAATTTCCCCGCTATTATTGTGTGAAGTTTCATATAGTTCACTTCATTACTTGCAGAGATAGGCTCCGGACAAGCAAAATACTGGACAATAGGAAGGGAGCTAAAGCCGTAATATGATGTGAACGGGTTACGTCTTATGCACACTGCACTTCCTTTAATTACCTTCTATCTATTTGTGAAGTTTCATTGAGTGCCCCTTAATATTTTCATTGATAGGCTCCGAAGAAGCAAATTACTGAAAAATCAAGGAAGGGAGTTTCCTTCGTAGCTACTTGTGATAGGGCTCTGGTTCTTACGCTCTGCACTTTACCTCAATGCCCTCTGTAAATGTATGAAGTTTTTTATTTAGTTATTTTAATTATTTCATAGATATGCTCCGGACAAACAAAATACTGTAAAAACTAGGAAGGAAGCCAACTTCATAATTAGGTGATAGAATAACAGTTTTTTATGCCCTATCATTGAAAAAGTTAGTTGGGCATATTGCTTTTGGCTTGTCCGTCCGTCCGTGCGTGCCTCACACTTTTCATGTTTGCTTTAACTTTGGAACCCTGCTAGCTAGGGTCTTGAAATTTCGTGTATTGATTTCTCATGGAAAATAGCTGCCACATATTTTATTCTTTTCATAGTTATTCCGCTTTTTGGAGTTATGCTCGTTTTAGAACATTGAGATGACTATCTTGTTAGCAAGATATCTCTAAAAGTGTTTAAGCTATGGTCCTGATATTTAGTCGACAGGTTACGTATGAGTAGGCAATTACCTGATAAACTTTTGGGAGAATTCTGTAAAATTGTGATAGAGATATGGCCCTTGTTTGAATTTGCATTTTTCCAACTTGTGAACCACTTAAGGTAGGAAAGTGATTTTTGGTATAAAAGTAGTTCTTTGCGAGTTATAAACTTGAGAAGAGGTAACATTACTCTGCATTCACTTCTTATGGAGTTACATCCCCTAATGTTCAAACTTTTTGCAGCTAATGTGTTCAAGAACCACTGAACATAGGGTCTTAAATATCATATATGGATTTCTCATGGGGAAAAAATGACTCGTATTTTTTTCTTTACAAGGTATGCCCTTTTTTCGGAGTTATGTACCTTTCAGCGGAATGAGATGACTCCCTTGTTAGCAAGATATCTAAAAAATTACTTATGCTTTGGCCCATATATTTCATATATTCATATACTGATTGGGTATGAGTAGCAAATTATCTGATTAACTTTTGGGACATTTCCGCAAAATTTTGATGGAGTTATGGCCCTTGTTGGAATTTCCAACTATTGAACCACTTGAGCTAGGACGCTGATTTTTGGTATAAAAGAAGTTCTTGATAAGTTTAATACTTTAGTACAGGCAAAGTAAATCTGAATTCATTTATTATGGAGTTACTCCCGCTGATGTTCAAAACGTATGTAGCTACTGGGTTCTAGAACCACTGGGCATAGGGTTAAGAAATTCTATGTATGGGTTCCTCATGGAAAAAAGCTGATACATGTTTTTTTATGTTATGCCTTTTTTTTAGTTATGTCCCTTTAAAGATTAACTCCCTTGATAATAATAACAAAAAAATAATTTGATGAAATATTTCACGCAAAACGTCCGACATAATCTAACTATACATACGAAACAGAGTTTAGATAATAATATTTTCTAAAAATGACTTACGTCACAGTCAAGTGCACGAATAAGAAGCATACCTGTACATAATCACATGACACTCGTGGTCAAAATCGATATTCTTACAGGCCGTAAAGAAATATGTAATTTGCATTTTTAATTTGAAGATTATATTTCATTCCACACGTGAAAACATGCATTTTCTCAAAACTTGTACGGTTAATTATGAGACTATTACATATTGTCTGACGAAATTTTGTTTAAATATTTGTTTCTGAAAACACGAAATAAACCAGGGAGACAATCTTTAAACACATTATATATATGTCTTGTAACAAGATATCTCAAAACGTATTTGAGTTATGACCTTGATATATGGTATACTGATCAGACATGAAGATTAAATTACCTGTTTAAGTCTTGGAAAATTGCGTAGAATACTGATGGAGTTATAGCCCTTGTTTGAAATTGGCATTTTTCCAATTTTTTAATTGCTTAATCTTGGAAGCTGATATTTTGTGTAATTGTAGTTATTGATGAGTTAAATATTTAAGTTAAAATTAGGAAACTCCTTTTCAGACTTAGACATTCTGAAGTTTGACACCTTTAATGGCAAGCATATTGGTGGGGGTATAGTGTTTCACAAACACAAAAGCTAGTTGTGTTCTGGACTGTCCCTCATTGCCTTTTTCCAGTGTGTGAAGTTTAATTGAGTCCCCTCTAATGCTTTTAGAGATATGCTCCGGACAAAGTGTGACGGACTGACCGGACGGACGAAGAGGCGACTAATTGAATTATCCGTAGATTGATAGACAGAATTTTGCTTATCAATCAAAATGGGTTAAATAGAAAAACATAACGGTAAGCCTTAGACAAACATTTTGCACGCGACTTACTGGTTATATAATCAGTGTATGTTGATGCTATTTGTCTGAGGGGATTCGAGGTACATTTAGGCGTGGTCAAATTGTCACACGGATAAGTCAATTGCTCACCCTTTGGGAAGCATAACAAAAAACATCAGGATAGCCCAAAATTTTCAGGAATACGCACCGAAAATGGAAAACTTAGTAATGCTGTTGAACATTCCATTTAATGATATATTTCCAGATAGGCTTGTAGTTTAAACAACTGGGGAAGCAAGTAAACACTGACTTTTTCGAAAAATGAAAACACATTCCTATAGGTAAAACACCATGCTTTTAGAATAGAGGTTATAAAATATTCAAATAATTTGAAAATTGTAAGAAAAGCATAACATTATTGATATTCTGTACACATTTCTATGTTAATTTAATACCCAATTTCGGACAGGTAAGCTGTCTAAAAAGGGCGATAACCAAATCGATAATCCAGTGCTCAGGTAATGAATGTTCAGTATGATTCTTTGGCGGAGTCACTGTTGTATCATGCTTGTTTTATCAAAGGGATCTTGCAGCATTAAGGCAATATGTGTGCCTTCGAATCAACACAAATAGTACTGCTTTGATGCATTGTAAAACATTTAATTCTATTAAAGGTACAGTTGGGAACTATTCCATTTGGTGCAGCGGCAATTTAATAAGCAAGTAGATAATCACGACATGCGTTTGTGTTATTTAACCCTAGCGAATGTGCATGTTTTATCGAAAGTCAGATCTTCAGGCTTATCTTTTTACAGTTGCATGAATGTTTCAGTTGAAACATAGCCATACTTTCAATTAAAACAAAACGTATATACTTCGCTTGTACAATCACATATTTTTGCTATTTTTTTTTCAAAATTGTCGTATCCAAACATATCATTCTGCGGTTCATTCACTTACTATCCGGGCTGAGATTAATTGCTTTAGAATTTAAAACAAATCATGCATTATTACAAATTATGCTTAAATATGTGTTTATAAGTAAAATACCAGTACAAAAACTGATAGCACATAACTCAGGTTTTCCCATGTATTGATTTCTAAATTTTATTTTTCTCATTTATTATTGGAAATAATTTGCAAAATAAAACACTAAAACGGGATGTCTTCAGCACTACTTTTCTTTGAAATTTTACTATCACCAAAATGTGTTTGGAAAGTCCAAATAGATCTGGTGATACAGAAATCGAGAACTCGTGAACAGAGCATGTATACTATTATGACAATACTTGACTGCTTGTTTAGGTTTCACAGCCTCTTGAGGCAGCTTTTCAGACAATCTCAAGCCGTTTCTCAGAGAGAGAGAGAGAGACAGACAGGCAGAGAGAGAGAGACAGAGAGAGAGAGAGAGAGAGAGAGATCCAGTCTGCGTATTGAAAAGAATAATACATCTGAATATTGAAATGAATAACACATCCGCCATCTGCTGAAAGCAGACGGCCTTAAACAGTACCATCGCTAGATTGACGCAAAGCCGAACATTCCACATCTGTGCACTACCCTACAAGCCCTTGAACACTTCTAGCGTCTAGATAAAAACAGTTGAATTTACAAGCCGCATAGCTTTAATTAAGGATCTACACGTACACTGTTTACCGTATGTTTGAAACCTCAGTATCGTCCCCTCAACTCCATAAGGTTGTAACTTCCAATTTTCAGTTTTTGAGATATAGATCCACATGTGTATATATTAGAGTGATCATGGGGTCAAGGTCTGCATGGTCACGTACTTTAAACCATTGTAACGCCGGGCCGGGTAGCGCAATCGGTAGGACACCTGACTCGTAAGTCAGAGGTCCTGGGTTCGAATCCCGGTCTGGCCACATACTTTCGTTTCTCCTTCCGCTGATTCAAGAAGGGCAGTTGTCAGTTACTGGCGAAAGTATGTGCGCTTAGTACTGGTTAACCGCTTAGAAGGTCTAAGCCTGCCAGGAATAGTGTGGTTAGGTTAACTGACCGTCCCGACATGACTTTAGTTGTTTACCGTGGACGTTAAGCATCAAATCAACCAACCAACCAACCATTGTAACACTTAAATGAAAAAGAGTTATTTTGAGTTTCATAATGTCGTATCTATATATTTATTATTAGGTGCTAAATATTTGCTCTCATTATACTCAAAAGTAACAAAATGCCACTTACGAATCCTTACACCTGGTTAACTATGTTTTCAAGGCTGTTACTAAAGGAAAAAAATAGTCATAGTTCCAAAACTATATGGTCATCGTGGCTAAACAAATTTGTTTAGCCACAATGACCAGATCGTTTGGGAACTATATCTCATTTTCGTTTGGTAACATCCCTTGTATATACATAGTTGTCCAGAGGTGATTCGGCAATTAAGGTGACGATATGATATACCTTGGGCGAAACAACTCTGGACATTTTCAGAGGTATAATGTCTTAAACCGCACCTTAATATAAAGAAATAAGACAAGATTGTTTTGCAGATAGCAAGATTTATACGTCGACAGTGGTTCCATAGAAACAAGTATATGATGGACACAACGTCATTCATATGTCATGATATGCTACTGAATACATAACTGCTTTTTAGCGTGATTCCCAAATATATTTATCATTTTGAAAATACATCACGTACATATATTATATATTGCGAATTAGGAGACTTTATTATGAAACGTTAATCGCTGCGAGCGGGCTACCCAACCCTACTCCCTTTTAGGAAGGGGGAGGTAGGTTTATCCATGCTCAAGACCAGCAAGATCATTTGCACAAGATGTCAAAATGCCGAAACCCAAAGTACAAAACCACTCTGTCACCAACGAATGCTCCTCTACTTCGGATTACAGGCATTAAATCCCAAACAAGTGCCCTCGATCTAGAGAGTGTTGTCTCACTCAACATAACAAAAGTCTCACAAAATTATTATAATACAAACTTTTGCAAAATTTAAAACTTCGACTGTCGAACGATATGTTCGGGTAGAAATCTCGCTTAAAACTGAAAAACTATTTCCCGCCCAAGCCTTTATATGACACCTGTCATTAGAGTACACACTGCTCAAACCTGTTAAAAAAACGGTTCGTTAAGACATAAGTTCTCCACTATACGTTGTAACGCGGAGAACTAGTAATTATCGTCGCCTTCTTTTGACGTTTTAAGGGTTAGAAAACCTAGTTATAGAAAATATTTTCGGGACAATATCTTATAAGGGTCTTATAACCCTTTCCTTTTTAAAACAAAATGGCTTGCTGGGGCACTACCGTTTTATGTAGACTTTTATGTTACATAATACCTTATACATATTATTTAAAGATAGAACATCTTTCGCAGCTTTACAGTAAAAAATACAAATATAAGTTTCCGTTTTGACTAGTATTTCAGTGATTATAAAAAATGTAATACGTATAGGATATCGACAATGTCCGAGGTGTTCATCCAGTGGGAAGACCTGCACGTGCGGATCGAGACACCGACCGCGCGGAGCGCGGGAGGTGCTTCGATACGCACGTGCAGGTCTTTCCACTGGTTGAACATCGAGGACAAGGTCGATATCCGACTTACACACCGAATAGCAACATTGACAGTACTTGAGTACATGTTTAGAGAATGCAGTCGCAGATCTAATAGGCAGGTAAAATGCTTTATTTGAATTTTTCTGTTTATTGTACACGTATAGTATCTCATATGAGGCTTAATACAGTGCTAAAGATAAGAAGGGGTAATAGGGATAATCTAGGAATAATTATCAGAATTTCTCCATAAGAAAACTAAGTTGTGATCCCTTATTAGAATCGTCTCGCCGAAACGGTTCTTATGCGCCACAACATAGTTTTTCTTTGAGAAATACGAAAATAAATATTTGTAAAATAATATGTCTGACACAGTTTATTGGGAAACGGGACGGATGGATGGATGACGCGATTTTACATCATTTTCAACATTATTTCAGCTATTCAGGACAATGAGAGGGTAATAATGAAAGGTTATGTGCAATGGAACTCCATTTACGATTGTAAAGAATTCTTTTGCCAGCCAGGTTCGAACCCGAGCTAGGAAACAGGAGGAAATGATCATGAGGATAAGGGTGAGGTAAACCATCGCTTAAGGAAGAATTAGAATCTAGGCCGGACTCGAGCTCGCGACCTCTGGATTATAAGGTCTCGGCCAATACAGTTGTAGAATGACAGAGTTGATGGTTTACCGATTTCTTCATTAGAAACGATGAGTGTGGCTCCTCATTGGCCGTTATAAGAACAGTCTTGCAGAGTAAGTTGTAATGAGGAGCACCAGCATTTTTAATATATGAGCCGCGACACGAGAAAATCAACAGTGTGGTTGTGCGAACAGCGCAGACTCAGATCAGAGTCTTCGCTGTCCGCATGGAGGGAGTTTAGACCCTTAGCTATCATTGAACTGCTTAGCGAAGTGTCTGAGCAGACTGGGCGGACGCCCAGACTGATCTGAGTGCGCTGGGCGCACAACCACTTTGTTGGTGTTCTCGTGTCGCGGCTAATATTTATTATTGTTTATGAGAATTTGCAAACAGTATCTTGCATAAACAGAAAAAAACTATCAACAACTGATCGAGTGTTACCTAAAGATGTGATTTGTACGAACAGAGAAGACTCAGATCAGACTGCGTACATTTGTAGGCTGGTCTGAGTATCCGTTGTTCGCAGATTGAATTTATCTTTAAATGATGGATTGAAGGATGGATCACTTGTGGTTTTACGTCCTTTTCATCAGTATTTCAGTCATATCAGGACGATGGGTAGACGACAATGAAAGGCTGTGTGCAATGGGACCCCGTTTCTGATTGAAAAGATTCCCACCTACAGCCAGGGTCGAACATGGGACAGCTATATCAGCAGGCCAGCGCTAAACCCACTGAGCCACCAGGGCTTTTTAAAATGATGAAAGGTGGCTAAAGATCAGTTAGTGCAAATGCGTAGACATCATTTTTGCCCATGTTCTTTAGCTATATTGAGGTTGTCGGACTGGAGAAACAAAAGAAAAAAAAATGTTAAGATCAGTTCGCTCTCTGGGCCTTTCCGTAATGAATTCTGATCTTTTGCAAATTGTGGATAGCTTAGTGGGTTAAGCTCTGACCAACTGATCTAGCGGCCCCGATTTCGATTCCCGCTGGAGGCATAAACCTTGTCAGCCATAAACGAGGTTCCCGTTCCCACATCCTTTCATTACCACCTTCTGTCATCCTGATATGACTGAAATACTGTTGAAAAGGACGTCAAATTTCACATCATCCAGCTATTGAAACGGCAGACAAGAATATATAGCTAACATTTATTTCTGGTTTACGAGTGCCAAGTCTCATATACATTTGCGATGTGACACGCAGAAAGGTGCTCAACGCCAAAAAGGCTCAAACCTGCATGTGCATCCGCACAGTCTGGTCGGACAATCCACAAAAAAAATTTTAATATGAATCCGAAGACATCTTTAGGCGCACAGTCAGCGCATCGCAGACTGGTTACAGTAATCGTTGGTCTCAGATACGTTAGTTTCTTTTTCGCGTGTTGGGGATAAATTCTGTTTTGCATGTGCTAAGCAGGATTAATCGCTTCGCTGGAGGTAACCTCCTCCAGTGAAGTGTAACCTAAACCACCCATTCGCTAGGTGGTATAGAAAAGCATGCACTGCCAGGCGTTTACGTGAAATATAAACTTACAGAGATCAAAGGAGTCGGTGTGTAATGATAGGTCTTGAATATATTAAATTTAAGATTTGTGTAAACGATGTTGATAAAAGCTTGATGTCATATGTAAGTAATACATTCTAGTGACGAGTCAGAAACGGGTAGGTAACGGAAACGGATATCCCTATTGAGATAGGTGCATGTATGTAAGTTCATTTGGGTTCTTGGACAAAATAACCTTCCTTTCAGAGTTTATATCAGTTGTATTGACTGTGTCTGTACTAAAAGATAAGATCCATTGCAAAAGTGTTATTGACATGATGACGCGAGAAAGATATATGATTAAAAGTAAATTTTAGCGTCGATTGTAAGAAAAAACATTAGAGCTGTCAAGTGGAAACATACTTCAGGTTAAAATGTGTATGCGAACAGCGCTTGTCCAGGGACAAAAGTGAGCATATAATAAATATGCAGTTTGTTCACTGCACATTTCCTTAGAATCGAGAACGATAAAATGAAGCTAGCTGAGATACTTAGCTACCAATTAACCGCACAGTGAAGACTCTAAAAGACTGGGAGGATGGCCAGACTGAGCTCAGTCTTCGCTTGGCGCACATGCCACTTTGTTGGTTTTGTCGTGTCGCGGCTCCAATCATGTCTCGATAGGAGATGTACAGGTTGACGTTTTATCACTTAAAGGGCCAAAACTGAAATTGAGTAAGCAAATAGCATAGATCCAGATAAGGCGGCTTATGATGGTTCGCCTCATCTAGATCTACACAGTTTTTCCTCAAGCCTTTTTCTCAAAAGACGAATCATTTTTTTATTATTATTATTTATTTATAGATTTTTTATTTGAAATTCTGCAGACGTAAATTTTTTCATCTTCTTTTTGCAGTTTACAAGGTTAATAATATTGAATATGAATCCGTCGCTGACGCTTATCATAACTTTGTTACCCCGTTATTAATGTACACTATAACACTTCAAATAAGCAATGATAGGTCTTTTAAAAAATCCTGTCATTTTGCATATGCGAAAGTGCATACCCAGATCAGCCTGAGCAGTTTATATTTTGTATCTAAAATGACAATGTGCTTTGTAGGTTAAATGCGCAATGCTCTGACCAGCATGTGCATGTATACTTGCGCAGTATGGTCTGAGCTTATGCAGCTTTTATATTACGTCAGACATTTAATCTCACATCGTGACCCAAATATTATGTTGGCGGAGGGTGGATGTACAAAAAAAGCCCACACCAATGTCGCACAAAGCAAAGTAATCAGAAAGGGCGATATAGTTTTGAATAAATTGCCTTAAAGTTAGCAGCGTCTTGTGAAACGGTAGCGCTAGGTACGAACGAATAGCAAAGACTCAGATCACGAAGCGCATTTGTGCAGTTTGACCACTATTTGTCCCCTTTTCACATAGAAATTTTATGAAATCCGACTTATGTAGCAGAGTTCTTTCAAAATTATAAGCATACGCAGGCCGAGTTAAGTAACTATATGCTATATGCCTTTTCGCCAAGACCTTTTTACTTGCAATGCAGTTCAGTTCTAACTACATGTTTATCTGAGTCAGACAGATACTACACCTTATTTCCTAGGCCTCTAATTTGGAAATTAATGTTGTCTTTCCTTTTGCTATTTATACACAGGCTTGTCTTGATGTTATATGTATATTTACGATCTCATCATTTAAAGCAGACAGCGGGGCTTACAAGGATCACGCAGGGTGTTATAAACGACAGTATACCATTTACAGAGAGATTTCAGAGGCATTAGCAATGATATTAATCATTTTCCATATTGGCTTATAGTACTGTGGGCGCCTTTTTGATTGGTAATTCAGTGCCTACAACATACACATGAATTCATCCATCTAAAATTTTCAAGTTTCTTTCATTTCTTTCTTTGATGTAACCTCATGTCATAGATAAGTTTAGTATGCCATAGCGTTGCAAGTTTGTAGGGGCACCACGGATGGCACTATATCACTCTCCTTCCACCAGATCCTGTATTCAGCTGCCCGTAATGTGCTGGCGAAGTCCATTACTCCTCAAATTGAGCCGTCTCATCAGGTTTTTCACTGTTTGTCCACTTACTTTTGTTTTAATTCCAAACAACTGACATATAAAGAAAAACAATGTCACTGTTCGAATTTACCTGCTGTCCGAATTTACCCGACTTGACCCTATGGGGTAAAAACAAGAGTGAGATTATTATCTGACATTGCATATACAGATCCTTTGGTTTTCAGACGATCGTCTAGCGACTCATCTGCATCAATATAGCGTTGATTGAACCTTTTCCACCTTTCTATCGACAAATATCTATTTTACCGATACATTGTACGAACTTCTTTTAACTACGGCTAGTCGGTGGAGAACGCAGAACAAATGGCAGAACAAATGTACGAAATTCGTCGGCGTCTCACCGTTGTGAAACGAAATTATCAACGGCATGATACGATGCTTTGGGGTTTTAGAATGTCTACTTTGGTGGTAATTTTACCAATCCAGGGACCGCAGGTTCTAATCCCCGCTGCTCCAGTTTTTCGGGTGAGACATTATGCTAAGGTCTCATCTGTGTATGACCTAAGTGTTTGTGGGTTGTTAAACTCGAATTTACTCACTCACTTTCGTGGTCTTTAAAAAGCGACCTGAGTTGGACTCGCTTGCCAAATTCGAAGGCACTTGTCCAGAAAATAAATATACTCAGCGTCAATGAAAACGCACCAGTTTTAAAATGTAAAATTTTTGCTTAAATTCAATAATCATACTATATCAACAGGGTATAGCTATCATATCGGATCATATTACGCCCATTATGTCATTCTGCCTGAAGGTACGCTGTGAGTTTGTGACGTAACACAACCTCTGAAATCAAGAAAAACGGAATTCTACCATTATTTCACCTGGCGGCAATTCCTCCATGGTGCATTTTGCTAGAGTATAGATACCCTATCAAAACGCCATAGAAAAGAAATCCAGACCACCGAATGCAACAAAGTGATTTGGATTCGAACGTCACTTTATTGTCACGTTCATCAAACAAGGGCAGACAAAAGTAACTAAAGGTAAATTTGATACTTTTTGCGACCCAAAATGCTGATATAGGTAGTAGAAACAAAATTTCAGAAGTTCTGTGGGGCAAACATCAACCGTTACCCAACCAGAGCACGACGTTACATGGATAACGTCACCCTTATTCGCCGAACCGCGTCATAATTCAATGGAGGAAAAGTGGATTTTATGTGAAGAGACCTTCCAATAAACGATTCATTTGCAATCAAGAGTCTGGCAGAGCACGAAATATGCATTTATTACGCTTTAAATGTGTCATTTGATATCGACTGTTTTCAATTACGTCAGTATTGACGTCACGCTTGATAGCACCCACTGATGAACGAAATTTAATTTGCAAACATTCTTTCTCAATTCAAGAAAATAAAGATTAACCAAATTGCCTATTACATAAAACCAAACATTAAACGAACATAATGTGCCATAAGTTCCAAACTGGTGCGTTTTCATTGACGCTGAGTATATTTCATCGATGAGATGACGGTACGGATAGAAAATCCGCTGCTGAGGTTCGTTGCCGGACAGTCTTCAAGAGATGCGTAATTTCTATTCATACCTCGTAACTAGGATGGTTTCATTTTCGCACACGTGTTTTGATTTGCGTTTTGATTTAAATTTTTAAGAATCCGGGAGGTCTTTTAATGAAGCCGACGAGTTCAACGACCGACCCTAGTTTCTATTACGACCTGTTTTTTTATGTGGCTTAAACTGACATCATTTTACCATCTTCATGAAAAAAAACGTCAGTTTACGACGAAGATACGTGATCTAAGGTTGAATCTTGCCGGTCATGGGCGAGATGGTAATTGTCGATACAGGTGAAACGGAAGCATATTCTTATCTGGTGTGCAAGGATATAAACAGCTGTAATGCTGATAATTTTCACGGCTAACTACATGAAAGACAAGCCGAACATGGCATAGACAAAAACAATAACAAACTCTTATTGCACTCAGTCATGAAAACTAAATGAGCCGCGACATGACAAAACCAACTAACTGGTTATGCGCCCAGCGCAGACTCAGATCAGCCTGGGCATCCGCCCAGTCTGATCAGACTCTTCGCTAAGCGCTTAAAAGGTAGCTAAGGGTCTAGGCTACCTCCATGCGGACAGCCAAGATTCTGATCAGACTGGGCGGATGCGATGGGCGCACAACCACTTTGTTGGTTTTCTCGCATCGCGGCTCCAATTACTTTATCATTTTCCAGGAACGATTTCTGTTTTGAATCTATTTCAGCAACTATTCAAAACCAGTTGCCTGGAACAAATCTAAATGAGTGGAATTACTTTTCTGCATGGTATTTTAAGAGTTACATATGAAGAAAGGAAGTAAATTATAGGAGTAGGTCTTAGATATTGTATAGTGTGACCTGAAATTATTTAAGAATTGAAATATGATTTTTCAGCCTTCATTGTGTGATGAAGCCAGTGGGCGGAGCTAAAATTCCATGAAGCGCTTCTTGTAGAATTTTCGCGATGACCACTGGCTTCTTCACACGATGAACGCTGAAAATCAAATTTCTATTCTTATATTTACACTTTATTTTTAGACCCTTTCTGTGCTGTTTTCGTGGAAACTTCATGTAGAATATGCAAAATATGCGTCGAGAAAAAGACAGAAACGACGTATTCGGCCATTACGTTAAACAGCAAAACGTGGCGTCAGTCGAACGTTACGTTGACCAATCAAGACGTTTGTTTACCTTACATGTCGCTTGACGACAACGTCACATGATCAACTGTCGTTCATCGGTGTATGAAGCCAGTTGCTCTATACGGTTTATCTATGGGAAGTCAGTGGCAAGTGTAAATATTGAGAATTACAGTTTTGTCAAAATATTTTAATCCGAGTTGTTTCAGATAATCCTTTGCATATTGGAATATGAAGAAAGGAAAGTTACAAATAATTTCTTGCTATAATATTTTGTTTTATTTGTATTTTCAGTGATTTATGTCTGTTTTTCTGACCTAGGGATCTAAAACCACAAAATAGGATGGATTTTCGAAAGCTATTCTGAAGTATATGTCGTGTAAACTAGACAACACTGATGCAAGCTAACATTTGTGTTAAATATTATACATCAACATCATTAAAATGATCATTGTTGTTATGCGTAATATTTTTTCTACATCAACATCATTATGAATATCATAATTGTTATGTGTAATATTTGTTTTATCATTATGATAATCATAGTTGTTATGTGTAATATTTTTTTCAAGTCTTAATGTTGGTAACAAAGATTTTTAAGCAAATGAAAAGTGGGTTGACACATTAATGGTAAGGTGTCACAAATTTTGGGCTTTGCAAGAGTTTTTTTTTTTCTGATATCATATTACATATAACTTATTAGTGTATGTAGCTGTATAGTTGAACATGTCTGTCATTTTTACTTTTCATTCAGTGACTACATATAGTAGCCCACTCGGCTGAAAAAATTACCATTTTCTTAGAAATTGATGAAAACTGAAAATCTCGCTGTTGCTCAGAGCCAAACAGTTTCTTATACTATAAAGGTTCTCTTCTACATAGTCGCTGATTGTACAGCAGTGTCAGCAGTTCCTGAAGTACAGTTACTCTTTATATTTTTATTTCTGTATCTGAAAAAGTAATTTTAAATAGATTATCTTTCTTTAGCATTTTCTTGTAGACATTTTATTTCGAATTTCATCTTATTTTGTAATTCCGCGCAAATGTTACGCTTAATTGATTAATAGGGAGATTATCCACATCATACAGATGACTGACACATGTCAAAGCCATCACACTGTATTACTGTGATGAATGTATCAACAACATATCGAAGTCAGTTGCCCCTTTTCATCTTAACGCTTCTAAACTAATTTCCGATTTGAAGGCCGCGGCCCTAACAAGGTCAGATTGTGAGTTGCTGGACTTTCAACTTCATCGCTACATTATAATAATAGGCAGCGCTCTTTTCGAACTTATGGCCACTCGCATGTAAAGAAATCCGTGTCTAGTCATCTAGAATATGCTAAGCATTTCTTCGCTGTTTTACTGTATAATCTTGTTTTTTTTTTATTTATGAGTATTTTTGTCTTGCTTTTATCCATTGGATTCTTTGTTGCAGTTTTTCTAAATATACGTCCCAGGGCGCTAAGCCACACGGATAAGTTAAGTCTATTTTTATTTTTATTATTATTTTTATTTTATAAAATTTAAACATAACAGCCCGAGCTGTAGCTGAACTCGATTTTATAATTAGCCCTAAACTACACTCTATAATTAGCCTTGGACCAGAAGAGTGGCAGAAACGTCATGAGAACTGTAACAGTAAAATTTATCATGCGCGACGGGCGATCGAGCCCATGGCCTCCAGCTTCGCTGTAAATCACACTAACTTCTGAGCGGCATTGTTTTGTGCATGCGCTTATCTTGGTAAAAGTCCTGCGTGTAAGGTTTGTAGTAGCCAAATATAGAATGGTCTATTGCTGTAAAACGTGCATTTGCTAACCACAATTTATCAGAAAAAGAACCAGAACCAATACAAACTGCTAATGTCGATGTTTTTCATTTAATATCATTTTAGATTATATAGCCCACACAATATACTTAAAGGGTTACGTAAAGTAAGCCAAAAAGTAGTACCACTCTATAATGGTTTTGTGACCTATTATGACATTACCTTTGTGAGAAGGGATAATTCCTTTGATGAAATAGCAGTGTCACTGGACTGTTGCATAATAGGATTATGACACCCAACAGACAAGAATTATGTCTGTAAGAATGTTTTCGGGCCTCCCAAGTGTAATGGATAAGTGCGCTGACTATAAAAATTAAGCCTCTCACCGCAGTATGTTCAAGCATCGGCCGCGCACATGTGAGAAAGCCAAGTTCTGCTTACGGAAGGTCAGGTGGTTTTCTCCGGGATCTCGGTTATTCGCCCACTTGTGTATAGCTATCGGCTCGATATAAAAGAAATATTCTTGAAAGGGCCGAATAACCCATATCAAAACAAAACAAACAAAAATAAAAAATAAAATAAATACGAATGTTTGCTTAATGCTTGCGACCGCTGTTCTACAAGACATATTGGATCCCTTACATTGTAGCTGTCGCATAAATGCTAAATAATCATATAATATAAAAGAATGTGTGAAATGTTTATAAATAATGCATAAGCCACTGACGTTGCACATAAACATGTAAGAGTATTTGACACAATAAATTGTGTCTTGAGAGACTTTTTCGACACATTTCTGCAGGGGTGAATTTTATATGAACAGCTCAGGCAGCTTGTCTGTCTAAAGCCAAATACAAATAAGTATTTCCAGTCAGTGAGTGAAATGGGTTTGACGGCACATCAGCACAAA
Organism: Ctena decussata; assembly: GCA_963989385.1. Classification (NCBI taxonomy): domain Eukaryota; kingdom Metazoa; phylum Mollusca; class Bivalvia; order Lucinida; family Lucinidae; genus Ctena; species Ctena decussata. The sequence continues at coordinate 73,424,725 of OZ022503.1, read as the reverse complement.
AAGGCTACCCTCCCGCCGAAAACGCTATAAAAGAAATACGTTCAATATGCATAAGGTCAGATATGAAGGCACAGCAATGCAAGACCAACATGCGCCCTTAAGCTGTCAGGCCAAGTTCCAGTTGTTCCGTTCCTAAAATCTGCGTTGTCCAGTGTAAAGTTGTGTATAGGTAGAGATTGGGCTGGATATTTGCAGTTCATAAAAGGCTCAAAATAATTGTTCTCACGATAATGCAGCCCACCGGTAAGGTAATATGATCCGCGACACGACAAAACCAACAAATAGGTTTTGACAAGCCCAGCTGGCGGAGATAATCCATGTTAAGGCCTTTGTAGCTGTATCTATTTCTGAGGCGGAGAGATAGTAGACATTCTATAAGCAAACGCTATCTATCGCAATTGCATGTCTGGTCAAATTGAGTTAACAAGTGTTTCGACATCTGAAAGAGGGAAAGTCATTCTGCTATAATACAGTGTAATCCTTTTATGTATACATACTAGTACACCTTATAATTTGTAAAACTGTATTTCAATTAACAGCGCCTGCCGAATAGATGAATCGCTGAATAGGAGGTCGTATGGCCATTTTAAGAGTGTGTCTATCATACTGGGTCGATGGAAAGATAGGTGACATTATTATAAAGCTGAAATAATCCGAGACTAGACAAATCAAGATCTTGGCCTCACTTGAACCGCTTACCTCTTAATGATGAGTCCCGTATTTTAACCACTCAGCCACGACAACTGAAAGCATTCGCTACAACTGTAGACTCCCACAGCAGCTTACGCAGAAAAAGGTCACCAGAGTCTTCGGTATATACATGTAGATTCCTCAGGACCCATAAAGTGCCGATGTAAAAAGAAAATACTGCATAGGATTATTCATGGGTGAATGGGTACACTGTCATGCTTTCCACAAAGAACAATTCGTGACAGCCTGTAAGTTCTAAAAAAAGAGTCTTATCTTTTAGAAAAGAATTTGCAAATTCTCGCCTTGAAGAATTGACTGCAAGTGACAAGGGATATTGGTTGGTTGGTTGTTTTTGGTTTAACGGCTCTTAAGACAGTATTTCAGTCTATGCCGAGCCGTCTCTCAGAGAGAGGGAGAAAGAAAAAGAGTTATGATAGCGAGAGTCAAAAATATCCAAACAACCCCAACCGCACTAACTGCCATTGCCATACTATTATCCAAATTAGTAGGACACCCCGGCACTGAAAAGCACCAAGTACCATTGCCCGACCCGACCACCCCTATGAAAACACCTGAGTTGTTTCCCCTGAAAGTGTATTCATTCACCTTACGTTTTCGCTGTGCGCACATGCCTTGAGACAAGTGCCCTTTATTAGAACATTACATGCACCAACATCTAAAGTGTGACGAAAACCGTCATTTACGTAATATGTATAATTCATTTATATTACACCATTAGCTGTAAAACATTCGGCTATATTTAGCTGGAAAAAAGACATCTGAGTAATTGAATTCACACATTTTTATCCCAAAGTGTTGGTAAAGGACATCCAAAGTTACAGGTAATTGTATTATCAAATCCATATGTGAAGAGAGACTGACAGATGCAAATGTAGCATATCTTATTGTGACTTGTTCTTGTTGTCCAAAGTTTGCCGAGTTCTACCCTCAATTTATTAGGTCGATCCATGCCTGTGATAGAGAGAATCTTCTGGCCAGTAAGTTGTTGTCACAGGGTTATCGTATGGCGAATCTTGTGTCAACGCTACAATCGTTCTAAAGGAGGCACTATGACCTCGTTTGTCTCTACAATGTGTCCGTGTCTAAACATATTGCCGACTTGATGGCTACGACCGAACAAAGTTTGATTTACAGGTACCGGACTTTCATTTTCACTTAGTGGACCATCAAATTCATAGACATGACGAGCGTATTATAATAAGCAGGTGATGCTTATTACTCGCGAGCACCTGATCACATATTTTTCTTTTGTGGGCGGGGGTGGGGAGGGGAGGACTCTTTCTGACTTGTCATTTGTCTGTGTTTGTGTGTTTTTTCTCTTTTTTTTAGTTCAGACTTATGTTAATGGTAATTTGACCGCTTATGTCTGCAAATGTCTGACATATTCCGTTTTGATTCATTAGTATTGTTTTCGTGTTTGTTTTGTTTTATGTTTTATTCTTTTCATTCTTGATCCAACCTGTACCACAGCTTTATTGTTATGTAATAAGAAAGGTTGATCAACCTGTCCTGACCTGTCAGCAAACTATACATCGACCTAACAAGTGCGCGACTTTATTATTATTATTTTATTTATTTATTAAATGTATTTTTATTTTTGTTTTTATTTATCATTTCTTTTTTTTTTTTCATTTTTCTGTGAGTGTGTGAAAATAGTTCTTTTTGTTAAAAAAAAAAAAACACGGACAAAATTTGAAAGGTGAGGCGATATTCGTTTTCATTCTTCGTTTTTGTCTAAAGTTACATTTACGATAAATTATAAAACTTGAAAGGCAGTGGAGCGCTGTAGAAGATTTGGATTGATATGACAGATGTATCCTTATACATCAAATGGATGCTTTCCAGCAAAATATAACCTTTTTGTGATTTCTGGTTTGCTTCCCTGGACGACGAAACGCTGCCGCAAGGAAAGGTTTTCCCTAGATAATCAAATTTATTATGCATCTACTGAAAAATTCACCTGATAACAGGGGTGTGATAAAATGATGTGAAATCATGTCACTTTAGAACTGCGCTTGCGCGAACGTTATCAGGCGATGCCTTAAGAAGAGATATCTGAAGACGATTGGCTACATACTGACGTTGGCTGTGATAACAACGTTCGATTGGTTAAATGACGTCACCGACTTACGTCACAACGCATTCCCAACGTCAACAGGTTCGGACAAAACTGTGTTTGCTTTTCATTTGTTTGACTCTTTTACGCCGTAAAATTTCTGACGATGTATGATAAATAGAAAACTATGATAGTGGCTTTTGATATCAAGTTGATCAGGTTCGACCAGAAGCACGTCGGACTGGCTCGGTAAGCCTCGCCATTCCTACGCTGTTTCTGGTCTCGGCTGATAAACTTGATATCAGAAGACACTAACATGGTATTATCTATATATCATTTCAAGAGTTGACTCACATCTAAGGGAGGATGAGAATGGAACTGGCAGAGGTGCCACCTCCACCCTAACCAAATCCACATACACCCACCGAAAGCGTAAGTGTTTGCCTCATTGTTACAATAATTGGTTTAGTTTTCCCAATATTTAGAATAATTCCGGTAGTATACAATCCTCTTCCGATCTGTGTCATTACTAATCTGATCAAGTCAGAGACGTCAAAGTCTTTGAACAATTAATTTAGCGACTTAAGAAACAACAGCACTAGAGAATCCACGGAAATTACAACTTCACAAATCCTATTCAGTATATAAATTAATATTGGTACCACTTTTGATATCTGACAGGAAATGCCATTAAAGAAATGGGTTTGTAACTCAAGCAGCATAATTGCGATGCACATGATCTTTTGACGCCTGTCTCTAGTTATTCTACTTCTTAAGCGTTGGCAACTCATGATATGAGTAATTTCCGACCACACAATTATTTATACTACTATAAAACGGGGATTTCCCGGCTCTAGTATGATATCCCCAATACACAAATCAGTATTCGTATTATAGCAAAAGAAATACGAAAAATCAAAACGCATCGCCACGTGCAGTGTCTTGAGCAGGGAAAGCTCAGAACAACCTGAATGCAGTCTTCTTATTAGAAAATTCACTCTTTTTATCGAAAATCTATAAATGTAAAGCAGTGTATCCAGAGAACATAAAAAGTTTGAAAATATAGATTCTTTAGAATTAGGGAACACAGCAAAGCAACTAAAATGGCAGATTCTGTTTGACTGAGTCTGCTACTGAATAGTAATGAAATGTTCAACACCGGCTAGTCTCATACGGCTTCTGTAGAACTCTAATTTTCTAAATGCTTTTAAATGAACTCAGTGACCCTCGAAATGACCAAACCTTATATAATAAGTGAGCCGCGACACGGGAAAACCAACAAAGTGGTTGTGCGCCCAGCGCAGACTCAGATCAGCCTTGTCATCCGCCCAGTCTGATCAGAGTCTTCGATGTCAGCATGGAGGTAGCTGGGACCCTTAGCTACAGTTTGAGCACTTAACAAAGAGTTTGGTCTAACTCGGCCGGTGTCCAGGCTGATCTGAGTTTGCGCAGGGCGCACAACACTTTGTTGGTTTTCTCGCGTCGCGGCTTATATGTACTTTGACTAAGTACAGCTATAGCATGAGGTCTCCATCAGCAACTTAACACCAGCTTCAGTGAAGAAAAATGAGCCGCGACGCGAGAAAACTAACAATGTGGTTGTGCGCCCAGCGCAGACTCAGATCAGCGTGGGCATCCGCTCAAGTGCTCAAAGGGTAGTTAAGGGTCTTAGCTACCTCCATGCGGACAGCGAAGACTCTAATCAGACTGGGCGGATGCCCACACTGATCTGAGTCTGCGCTGGGCGCACAACCACATTGTTGGTTTTCTCGTGTTGCGGCTAAAAAGTGTTTTGAGAAGTTGGAAGGAAAACACCAAACATCAAACCAACAAACATCTCCACATGACTGAGTCTGCCAATGACCAAATGTATAAAAGGCCGAAGGTCAAATGTTTCCAGTATGGACAAGTCAGTAATTTGGATATCTGATGTTCAAAGGAGTCAATACTACAAGCTAAGCGATTATCACAGGCCTCAATTCTTGACAGAAATCATCCGTAGCAGCACTAAGATTTGACCAGACTTACAAAGGGCCTTAACACTGGTAGAAAGGGCTCTATCAGGAGCCCCAAAAAATACTATCAATGTCAAATAGTGATAACAATAGCACGAAAGGTTGCTGAAAATCGATTGAAAACTGAAAGAGGAGTTTCTATCAAAGGGCCATTACTCGGATAGAAGGACCCTGTCATGACCCAAATGAAATATGAATAATGTCAAATGGTGATACCAATATCCTAAAAGCTTGAGGAAAACTTGTTGATAACTGAAGGAGTTGCTGCAACTAGATCTGACCAGACTTACAAAGGGCTGTAACTCTGGCAGAAAGGGTCCAATCATGACCCAAATAAACATGTTCAACGTTAAATGGTGACAACATTACCTGCAATGTTGGCAAAATTCGATGGAAAACTGAAGAAAGAGTTTCTCCACAAGAGTTGACCAGACTTACAAAGTGCTGTAACTGCAACAGAAAGGGGCCGACCACGACCTATATAAATTATGATCAACGTCAAATGATGATAACAATATGCTGAAAGTTTGATGAAAATCGGTTAAAAACTGGAGAAGGAGTTGTGGCAACGAGATTTAACCAGACTTACAAAGGGCCTTAACTCCAGCAGAAACGGCCGACCATGACCCGCATAAATTATGATCCACGTCAACTGCTGATAAAAATATCCTGAATTTTGATGAAAAGAGGTAAAAAATGAGGGAGGAGTATAGCTACCCGATGTGGGCAAAGGACCTGATATGATAAGGCCCATATTTTGCCCCAGAAAACTCAAATGTCAAAAGTTCTATTTCCATAATTAAAATATATACATAGGAAAGTTCCGACCTAGAATGTGACAGCAACACAAAATTAATCAGTTCTTGCACAAAATATTTGTGTTTTTATCTTGAACATACCCATACCCCTAGCGGATCAAGACGAAAATGACGAATTTTGTAGCCTTTGCAGCTTTCAAAATATATAAGCCCGGCCTCCAACACATTTTATGTTTTGTATGAAGACAAAGTTTAGATATATTGACACGTCATGAAAATGTTAAATGTGCTGGAGACCGGGCTCTATGTTTATTTTTAATTTTTTGTTACCAAACTGGCAGCTTTTGGAACATATTTCCAGCGTTCTCAACATACAAACGCCAATATCTCCGCTCAAAGACAAAATAAACATATGTTATGGGTATTCATTTTCTTAGTTAATTTGGTACACATTTTATTTTGATCTGTTGGAATTTTTTGGTTAGCGTCTCTGGATTTGCCTATGTGTGTGGATGGGGTACCTGGACAGGCCTTATGCAGTGTATAAGTGGTTATATGTAGCAGTGCTATCCAACGTATATGCATTTCATCAAAAGCCTGATATCAAGAGCTTTCAAAAGCAATTGTGACTTGTCATATTTCTTTAAAGGAAACGCTATTAAACTCAATCTTTTCTTGCAATTTTCCTGAATATTATTGAAACAACACAGGCATGTCAGCAATCTTGATATTCCGAGACTTCACAAAGACGGAACATATTATTTCTGTTTGTTCCCATACACACAAATGATAAGCAATAGAAACCTTGTAATTTTAAGAGAATTTGAATGGAGGCCAAAAACGGCTATTATCATACCATGTCCTTTACAGATAAATGTTAATAACTCTGACGGAAAGGCTCTGATCACGATCCCAAATATTGCATGGTCCTTGTCATGTAGTGACAGCAAAATTCTGAAAGTTTCATAAAAATCCGATAAAAAGGACGGACAGAGGATCGGAACCTATTCCTATGCCACCTTTCGACTACGTCGGGGGACAAAAATATGTTACACTGTTCATGAGCTTAAGGACCGTATGAAGCATAAAGCTACGATCACAATGACTTTAAATGAACCTGGTGATCCCAGAGGACCTTCTTTGCTATGACTGAGTACGGGAAAAGTTAAACGGCCGTCACACGGCACTCAGCAACAGTTGCAGAAAAGACAACTATGTTTTAAAAAGCAAGAGTCACAAAACTGCGTGTCACAACAGGGACCCGAGGAAATATAAAAGTATGTGTAAACGAGTCATAAATGGTCTCTTATAGCAAGAAATAAGTTTCTGACATGCAACTGAAATAATCAGAAGAAAATACCGAAATAATGAATTCTTTTTCTACCCTGTATATTTTGTATTTCTATTAGTGTATGTAAATGCTCACTTCAACAATGATAAAGGCACTAAAATGTTTTGTGCAACTACTGTTCACAATAACATTGAATGCTAGTCCATGAAAGACAAAACATATGTTACTATAGAGTGCCGTATATTTACTTTGTAGTATACAGACTCACATTTGCTGAAGTATCTAAGCTTAGTAATCACAAATTTATGCACACTTTACAAAACATATTCAATAAACCTTTTCCGAATGCGTTCGATGTTGAAACATTCGATTTTAACCAATATTTCGGAAGTTGATTTTTGCCCCAGGTGATTTGTTGAACCAGAGAAGCAGATGGGCATCTTGAACCACCAAAGCTAAAAACAAAACAATAAAGCTTATTCAGGGCCGTCGTTGGCTTTTGAAAAGTGGTACGGCCATGTCATGCCAAAGGCGTTCCCCGAGTGCCGAAGGCATGAGTGGGGGAGATTACGAGAAGGGGTATTATCCCTCTCGTAAGGGGATTCGGGGACCCTCCCCCGAGAAAATGTTTGATTTCAAGACGTCTCTAGAAGCGATTTTAATGCATTTTGAGACCAATTTTGCTTGTGAAACTCAATTCATTTTATAGGGTTTTACCCCCCCCCCCGCCCCATGAAATTTTATTTTTGAAATCAGGACGTCTCTAGAAGCGATCTTTATGCATGTTTTGCTTGTGAAACTCCATTAATTGTATGGGCTATTACCTGCCATGAAAAAAAAAAGTGAAAGCAGGACGTCTATATATCTACTAAATGTGAAATTTCATGCTACCGGTGAGGCAAGCTTTTTGTGAAAGCTTAAACTTGTACAGAGTTTTGTTTTGTATCGTCTCACCCAGAGGTCTGCAGCCCGGAAGCTTCAGTCCGTTATGACCAGAATCGGACAGAGCGCATTTGTTGGTTGATAAAACGTCTCAAGTGCACATGACCCCTACCCACCTAGCTCCTTGCTCCTGCTGCAAGTAAATCAGGCCCAGTCGAAGGACTGTAGCGTGCATCTTAATCCCCCTCTACAACCCTATGCCTTTTATGGTTTGTAAAATAATGATTCCTATTGGTTCATGGTTTAATAAAACGTAACATGTATAATTCAGTGTATGAATGCTTAAACGCATTGCGGATTCCTGATATTTTTTAATAAATTGTTAACTTGGAATAATTCTCAAGTTTCTAATGTCTGAAAATATCAAATTATACTTCCGGCAATGATGTATTCAAACTACAGCGCCAACAAGCAATGTGTAACAATTACGGAAATGTGTCAAAAACAAGGTCAAGGACGTATTTTCACTTGAGACAACTGATGATAACAACATACCATTTAGAATTCAATAAATGAGCCGCGGCACGACAAAACCAAAAAGTGGTTTGTGGGCCACGCGAAGACTCAGAACAGCCTGGACATCCGCTCAGTCTGATCAGAGTCTTTGCTGTCCGCTTAGAGCAAGCTTAGATCCTTAGCTACTCTTTAAACGAAGGCCCAGGCTGATCCGAGTCTTCGCTGTCCGCATAGAGCAAGCTTAGACCCTTAGCTACTCTTCAAGCGGATGATCAGGCTGATCTGAGTCTTTGCTGGGCACTCATGCCACTTTGTTGGTTTTGCCGTGTCGCGGCTCAATTATGGGTCACTTTTCTGTTTTATAGGTTTTATCGAATTCCATATAAGATTACCCCGTTGGATGTTTTACTATACACTATCAACAGCGAGACTGACCTTGCACATGAGCATTGTCATTGTCATACTTGGCTGCAAACAGTTGCAATGCAGCAGACAGGGCGTAGTTGGCAGTTAAGAATGCGTTGTTGAAGTTGTTGGGTGGGTGGTTGTAATGAGTTTAAGGGCTCTTTGAAACAGTATTTCAGTCTATATCGAGCCGTCTCCCAGAAAGAGGGAGAAAAAATGGAGAGACTAAAACGATAAAAATATATATATAAAAAACCAAACAACCTCGCCTCTAGCAGCATTCGACTCAGAAAAAAACATGAAGACATAAATTTAGAGCGCAAAACAATAATAATCTGAAGATTCTATAAAACCACATAATTTTTTTTGTAGTGTATTCAGAAAGTGTGCAAGAATTTAAGACTCAGTTGAAAATTTTAACAGGAGTTGCGCTCACAAGCCATCTTTATCACTCAACCATCGTCTCGATGTGACAAACATACTGTTGAAAGGGGCATGACACTCTATATCATCCATCCATCCTCACAAGGTACCTACTCTCTATGAACTGAGATACTCTAGGCTAAAAATATAACTAATCTGACTATTGCCGCATTAGGCCACAATGCAAACAACATTAGAAAAAGGGGCTTCATCAAATGTTTCCAACTTGTAACAAACAGTAGCATAAACTACTTGAAACTTAAATAAGTTTTATGCACGGTACCTCACAATTCACTAGCAAGTAGTTGTTCGGCCTGCGTAGATGATTTTTAAATCATAGGAGAGACGTTACAGTAATTTATATAAAATCATTAGATAAAATATCATGAAGGTAAGTGCTATCCAAAGCCTGATCACTAGCTGGACCACTATGGGCCCCGGCCAAAGACCTTGGTGGACTGACGACAACCCTTTTTGACAGATTCCAACAGCAACAGATTTAGAGAGTCTGAGACCCGACTACTGTCGTGCAACTGCAAAGGTAAGCAACGATATCAACTATGATTAGCTTATCCAGCATGCACACAGTTGGTCGCATAACATCAATGTCGCAGTATATCAATATTATATGTACGAGAGGCATTTCAGAAATAATGTAAATGATCTCAGGGTAGCCTATTGGCTGATATTTTGCGGTGGTTTTATATATCATTGGAAAGGTAAATTCAAGTGCTTTAGAATGGTATGCGGTGAAAGAATTTCTACGTCACTCATGCATGACAGCACGTGCTTATACGTCATAAGGATGTGGATACTGGAAACTGTACATTTTCACTGAAAGTCTCTTGTGTTATTTTGCTGTTTGCTCAATGCGAAAATGATATATTTTAATAAAAAATTGTGTAATACTGTCCTTTCAATGTAAAATAAGAAAGTCAGAGAGAAATCGTTTCTAAACTCTTCTCAAGTAACGTTATAAAGTAGATTTGTTTCTCTGCTATGCTACGTGATTATAAATGCATTATATCAAAAAATTGTGATTTTTGACTTAATCACATCCAGTCTCAACAAATGACAGATAATTTATTACAGAAATGATATGGTCACTATATTTTGTTTCGATGGCATCAAATCTCTGATGAAACTGAATGATACGTGTGCAAAATCCACACCGGAAGTTGCAAAGTAGCAGCAATTCATATAAAATACAATAAAATGAAATGAAATTATCATCTAATACAAAGACAAAGGTTAAATATCTTTAACTTTGTTCAATTTCAAAAATTAGAGGGACATATTTAAAGAAAAAGTTAGTTATAAAGACTAGAATGACTTGTTATTTTTATATGACAAACTGATATTGAAATATGTGGGTCGGTGGGAAAACTTTCAGCAATATATCAGCAGGCCACAGACAAAACAGCATAAGGTGCCATAAAAGATTATTTATAGGAGAAAACAAGCATGACGAATTATATTTTATATTTTTTTGGTTTCATATCTGTCATTAAACATTCAGTTTCACTTAAATTGACCTCAAAACCGAAGTTTAAACAACTTGCTATACATTTCAATTTTGCACAGAAAGTGACGTCATCAGAATTGCGCATTGGGGTTCAACTGGTGGTCTTAGTTTACTCCAGTGTTCCAGTGGTGTTGCTGACGCCCCAGGGATCTCCAGGTGTCTCAACACGTTTTGGATGTCGAGTCCTCATCCTTGCTTCATCACGGTGTTTTCTTGATTTTAATTGTTGACCGTGATGACTTTCTGATGAGTTAGGGGACCTCCATACGAACCGAACTACATGTACCAACTAATTGTGTGCTCCGCGGCGGAAGGTGAGGTAAAGGTTTGGGCCCAGTAAAACCGGTGTAAACCCCCAGTAGTTATTACTGACCATCCCAAGGCGGTACTTTTGTTGCGGTTGCAGTTGTTTTATGTTCGGTGCTGTTTAATTTATTGTGTTCTCTTTTTAACCCTTCTATAATAGAAATAGAAAATAGGTAAAAATAGTTGTTAAATGTTTTTTGTATATTTTGCTTAGTCTGTTGTAACCCTTCTGTTAGTCTAAATTATTTAGTTCAATAAAGATAGCTGAGTTGCCACCTATTTGGGGAAGAGCTGCTGACTCGGCTTATCACTTGTAATTCATTGTTTGTTGGGATGTCTTTGTCAATCTTTTCCTTTGATGTTGGGGATAGGGTTTGGGATCTGATTCAGTCAGTTCCTGAAGTGTAGTTACTCTTTAAATTTGCTCAATGATTAGCCTATCTTGCTAGGTACGAGGGGAGTTCAATAATTTTGTAGAACTCGGGGTTTAACTCACAGATTGGAAGATGGTTTCAACATTATTTTTCAATATAATCCCCCTTTACTTCAGTGCATTTGGCCCACTTTTCTGTTAGCAGTCTATGCTTTTGAAATAAAAGTCGTCTGTTTGGTCCTCAAACCAAGCCTCTGTAGCAGCCTTGAGCTCATTATCGTCCCGAAATCTCGTTCCACGCAAGTGGGACTTCAAATTTCGAAAAAGATAATAATCACTTGGGACCAGGTCTGGACTGTATGGTGGGTGATTTAACTGCTTGAACTTGAACTCACGAATAGCCGCTTGTGCAACTCTGGACTCCACCTTTTGCTGACAATCTTGCATGTTCAGGTTTCTGGGTACCCACCTGGCAGATACTTTTGACATGCCTAAATGTTCATGGATTATAGTGTAAACACTTCCATTAGAAATACCACATTCTGAAGCAAGTTTGGCAACTATGATGTGCGATCGTTTAGCACAAGTCTCTCAACACGGTCGATCATCTCCTGGCTGATGACATCAGCAGGGCGACCTGGCCTTGGGTCATCCTCAAAGGAGTCTCCCCCACGTTTAAATTCTACTGACCACTTTGCCACTGTGAAATACTTTGGGCAACTATCACCATACACATCAGCCATGTGCCGATGGATTTCTTTGGCGTTTGCACCCTCCTCAGAGAGGAACTTTATGACTGCTCAGAACTCAATATTCTGACTTTCCATTTTTGCCTACGGGTATAGGTTTTCAAACAAAAAGTAAGAGCAAAAATGGTACGTGTTGACTGAACGGCTATTATCATTCAACTGACAAAGGTTTACACTGCACAAACATGAAAAAAAAATCTTGAATTGTATAGAAAAATACCCCAAGTTCTACGAACTTATTGAACTCCCCTCGTAAATCTTGTGTTGTAGCAAAGCTGATACAATGCTTTTCATACTGGAATATTTTCTGTATAACAGATAATATAAGTATCCATCCAGAGCTGCTTGCAGCCAGAGTTAAGAAAATATGAATTTGTCTTCACATGAATATCACGTCCGTTTCTACTCAGTGCCCTTACCCTGACAACAATTATCAAGGCATATTTTGAAAAAAATAACAGTGATTCATGGGTTTGGAGTGAAGGCCATTGGGTGATATGTAAACCTAAAAGTTAAGACATAAATTTAAAAAATTGGTCAAGATTCCTCGGAATGGCAGACTTATAACACTATTTCTGAAATGCCCCTCGTAACTTTATTTTCTTACGCATTCATGCTCTTTTCGCTAAAGAAAAAATTTATCAATTCTCATGCCAGAAATAGTCAAAATAACATTAGTTTGATTTTTGTAACTGACTAACGCTTAAATCGAGCACATATGATCCACGACACGAGAAAACCAACAAAGTGGTTTTGCGCTAAACGCAGACTCAGATCAGCCTTTATATCCGCCCAGTCTGATCAGAGTCTTCGTTGTCCACATGAAAGTAAGTTAGACCCTTAGCTACCTTTTACGCGCAAAGCGATGACTCTGTTCAGACTCGGCGGGCGCCCAGGCTGAGTTGAGTCTGCGCTTTGTGCACAAACACTTTGTTGGTTTTCTCGAGTCGCGTCACATATATTTTGTTGTCTGTTTAATCTCTTGAATTTGTCAATTGTAGCTCAAGGCATTTTCTTTGGAAAGTACGTTAAGCTGCTGAGGAAACCAATTTTAGTTAACGATTTGCATTTTCTCTTCTGAATAATAAATTGGAACCTATAAGTCTGCAACTATTCTATATTCGATTTAATTTCATTTTCTGATATGCAAAGTTAAGATATTATTAACACCAACCTATTCTTGCAGCCAGGAAATGAATTAAGTAAGATTAGAGACGAAACCATGCATTCATTGCTGCCAAGTTTATCACATTTAAAGACCCTTTTGAAGGCCACACAATTATGCTTACTAATTGGATTGTAAAATATTATGGATTTATTGGGAACCGAAGATAATGAAAAAAGGAAGACCGAGTCGTGGATCTTGCAATTATTTAAAGTGTTTAAATAAGAAATAACGAAGTGTTTGTAACTGTTTTTTTATTATTATTATTTTAATACAGATCTTTCAAGCGCTGTCTTGAATTAGCTTTCTCTGAACCGGTGTCTCGGTTGGCTTTAAAGCCACTAAAAGTAGTTTAAACCCCCGAGTAATTTATTATTGACAGTTCCAAGGCGGTTCTGCTATCATGGTTGTTACTTGTTCTTGTTCTACATGTCGAAGCTTTCGTTCACCTATTGTGTGAGTGGTAGCTTAAAGACAATCTGTCTAGGAAAGAGCTGTTCAATCGATTTACATACCTTTCGTGAACTACTGTCCATATATGTATGAGCCGCGACACGACAAAACCAACAATGTGGCTGTGCTCCCAGTGCAGACTCAGAGCAGCCTGGGCATCTGCCCAGTTTGGCCAGACTCATTGTTAAGTGCTCAAAGGGTACCTAAGGGTCTAAGCTACCTCTATGCGGACACCGAAGACTCTCATCAGACTGGGCGGATGCCCAGGCTGATCTGAGTCTGCGCTGTGCGCACAACCACATTGTTGGTTTTGTTGTGTCGCGGCTCGTATATACTTTCCTTTTGATTTTACGGCAGAGTATAAGATATGATTGTATAATTATTGATCATTGCCTATCGTTTTACGTTTTAGAAAAGCTAGTCATCTGGCATCGTCATTAATATAAGACTTCAACTATTTGTCTCTCTGCCGACTGTTATCCGTCACTGCCAAAAATTCGAAGGAATTTTCCCGTGAATGTGGTGGCTCGGTTTAAAACAAAGAAGTTAAAAATGAATAAGTCAATCATTTAAAATGCATGTATAAATACACAGTAATTAAACTAAGTAAATAAATATAGTGTGATGTTTCCAAATTACTGACCATGTAAGAAACAGAACGAATGTCTCCTTGTTAACATAACTGTTGGATATTTGATAAAAAGTATCAAGAAAAAAACCAATAGATAATTAATGATCACGGCTTAATAAAATCAGATCCCATAAAGGGAGAGTACAATATTTATAAACTTTCCACAATTCAAAAAGGCAGGCAGTGTATAGCAAACGGAGAGCTTTTTCCCTGACACGTGGTCATTTAACTACATAACTTAACTAAAATTGCCACTTACACAATAATTGAACGGAAGTATTGATGTCGACCACATGAACAAGTAGTAACGAGGAACCAAAACAGAAATACCGCCTTGGAACGGTCAGTGATAAATAACTTGGGAGAACCGGGTGGGGCGTATTTACAGGAGACCAACCCTCGTCAGTGGTTCAAATCAGTTAGGCAGATGTTTGGTCCGAGCAGTAAAGTTTTTCTATCTCACAGCGCCTGTTAAATTGCGATGGGAGTTGCCCATAATGACTATGTTGAAAAGTTTTAATTTTGTTTAAATTATTTTAACCTATAGGTAATGTCATATACACATCTTCATAACATCTACACTGTTTATGCAACATTTAAGAAAATTCACTTAAAATCTGTGAAAAGAATTGATAACACGAACAACATTGTCGAGAGTGCTAGAACTACGTGAATGACAAAAGACAGTATTTTTTTTTCAAAACAATCTTCTTTTGAAAGCGATAATTGAAGATAGGAGCGCCTTTAAAGATATCCTACGATATGTCTGTTCTTGTTGTCAGTTTCACGAAGTAGTATTTTATAAAGACTTCTGCACTAAACGAAATTTGTTGACTGCTGCTTTCTTTAACACCAATCGTTTGCATGTAAATCGTTATTAAAACCATAACTATAATTAATAAACAGTGTCAATTTACAAGGAACCTAATTAGCTCTTTCCTGTAGTATTATAACGCTATGTCATGTTCCTAAATTTAACAGCAATATAAAACTCTGAGAACACGTGAAAAAATAAACATCATTTAAAAGTTCCTTTTCAACATGCCTGTGTATTCCAAATTATCAGAACCATGTGATTTACCTAGTAGAAAGTGGTTTGGTATCGGTCTGATTCTGTGCAGTTCGCCATATACATATGTCGGATCTGCTCCATTATTATGCTCAATTTACATGATTCACGTAAACCGAATACCACTTTAAAGAGCGTGTAAAAAGGTAAAGGTTTCCCATAGCCAGTGACCTATATATGTCACTGCCATAGCCTAATAGCCTTCGGGGCAATGGGGGTTAGAGGCTAACGGTGTCTTGGGCACGGCATATTACAGGCGGAGCCCATCCCTCCCCTTTCGCTGTAGAACCCTTCCCTGGTTCGAAGCAGGTACCCATTTACTGCTGGGTTGAAAGAGACAGTTTTCTAATCGTCGGATGGCAAAACCAGGGCGCGATCTCACGATCTCCCGGCGACTTCCCGCACCATAACAAATCATCTCTAACAACTAGACCACGGCGTCTCTCTCTTTAATGGAGGTTTAGCCAGAATGTCTTTATCTAATTTGCATACAAATGCACGTGCAAAGCTCCAATTACTTTATGATTATAAATAAAATCTAGCTTATATATCAGTCAGGTACATAACCTTTAAAAGTTAATAAAAATATAACTTGAAGCAGTTAAAAATTATCCTATTTACCACTAATTTCAAAGTGAGGCTGTAGAAAATAACTTATTTAGGTTATGTCTGAAATTATTTAGGCCAAGGTCAGATTTGCAATCTCCAAATAAATAACTGTTGTAAGTTAAAAAGTAGCTAATTTCCTGATCTTCAAGGGCCTTGCGTACCAATTTCTAGACGATGCATACAGAATTTTATTGCTTAATCATAAAGTTATGTAAGAGATATTTCAGGGAAAATTACCCAACTGTCCATAAAAATTGCTGTAACTCCAGAATATGAAGGTGAATAAAGACACTTTAACTTAAACAGGTTACTTTTGCTATAGTCACAAAAAATCATAACTGTTTCTAGTTATATATTTTTTAACTTTTAAAGGTTATGTACCTGACTGTATATTGGTCTAAATATAGAAATTTCAAGGTGTCCATAACCTTTCCATATTGATGTGTTTTTCATTTGGTTGTCGAGATAATCCCAGTTGAATTGCAACTAACTCTTGCATATATTAACATGAATTATTTGAAATGCAAAACATTAAAACATTGATAGCGCCGATCGGAAGAAAATTAACTATGTTCAAAAACGAAAAGTGTTCTCAGCTTTATATTGGACAAATCAGAATGCTATAATTATAGATGCAAAAAATTCGAAAATATCGCTCCTCGTGCAGTTTCATGCAAATTACTTAGAACGATTATTTTGTTCATAAGGTTAGTTCAATACCATTTATTCCATTTGTTCTAAACAAAGCAATGTTAGCATTACATGTATCCTTGCAAAGAAAAAACATTCATTTATCGCACCTTTTCTTTGTTGGGCACCATAAACATGTATACCTCTGGTACTGGCACTCATGTTAGCGCTAAAGCCACGACATTGCTCTTGCATATGGAGAATGTATCTTCAATATATGTATGTCTGATACTGGCAATAGCGTAACAATAACCAGCGGATTCAATGAATTTATGACCGCAACTTTTGAAAAGAACGGTAGATGCAGAGTCCCAAAATGTACAAAAACGCATGAGAAGAAGCGCACACAAGGCACCAACTGTCTTATGCAAATGACAGTATTTGAGCCGATTGGAGCCGGAAAGATGACTCAGTTCAAAATGCAAAATAATAATAATAAAAAAAACACAAGAACTTCGCAGGCGGTGCATATTACGCCCGTGTCAGTGTATGAAGGAGTTACAGCATGAATAAGATTGTTTATAGAAGGATGAACAGACAGACAACCAGTAGAAAGAACTCTGTAATTAATGACTGCAATGTTATGGTATTAAAACATCTTACACATCAAATACCATCGGTATACATGTACCAACAATCAGTTTCCAAGGTGAAGGAGCTCAGAGGTTTAGAAATTCAATAGTCAAACAAGGGACATACTTCATAAACTAATTTCACTAGAGTTACAATTCTTGGTCGAAATACATTTCCTTGACAATATACACATCAGTATAAAGTTTTATTAAAATACTTCAAACGGTTGAGGAGTTACATAGTAAAACGGAACTTGATGCAAAGGCAGATAATCCAGGAAGTAAGTATATGTTACAAAAGATCCGACGTATACCCTGTTCGTGACTGGGTAGAAAACGGTACTTATGACCCAACTCATTTGCTTGTATATTATTTATTATCGATTTCAGCTGAGCATTCGCAACTCTGTCGTTATTACACTTTTGATATAGTGATAAAGTGCTGTCACTTATTTTACGATAGTCGATTTGAAGTTGTGTTCACTCATCTCACCGGTCGAGAGCTCGTTATATGTTGTCCGTCTTCTAATATGTCTAAGACGGGTCCAGATTTTCAGGGTTTGCTTAGGAAGGGAAAATATCGTCTTATAAGCGAAGAAATACGATACCTGCGTTTTAAAAGTGTCTAGCGAGTAACATATTGGACTGACATTCACTGTCACAGTGAAAACTACATCTTTAGAACATTATTAGAAAGATAGTATTTTTACATTCTTGTCCGCGGTAACAACACATCTTAACGTCCAAGGTTATCTGCTCTGCACAAAAACTTATAGATAACTTGATTGCATGAATAAGACTAGTAAATAACAGGGGGGGCTCGCTAAAGAGTGATAAATAACAAAGAACTGTTCATGTCAAGTGTACAAATGATTTATATTGCATCAATCATCATATAATGTGATGTTTGCATGCATCTTATAATTAGTACATTATATATATAAAATAACACATGGGACATTTTTCGTAAAGCGAGTTCGGTGTCGCAATTACTTAACAAGGAAATGTATATATATCGGTGTATTTCCTGTCTGCAATCGACTGGCAGTCAAATATTTCAAATAATTCATATTTGTAGTTTTTCTAAAGCGGGAAGCAATCAAATCAACACAGTTATGATGTTAAGGTAAAGATTATCAACAATGCTACATAGTTTTTAGTTATTTTAGCAGTTACAAAAATAAAAAAAAAATAAAAAAAATACTATTGGTTTCTTCTATTTCCCCAGACCAAACTTAACAGATCACTAAAGTCATTGTCTCACTATCAAAATAAGCTTGATTTTCTATTCATTACATGCAATTACACATTATTTAATTGTTCAAGATGACTTATATTTTACTTACAAAAATAGCGTACTTTCTGGACTGAATATTAACATACCAATGCGTTTAGCATTTTACTCATTTTCTGGATCCTCATGCCGTTTAGACTCCTGCCGTTTTCTTTTGCTCCGGTATTTCAGTGGTGTTGTTTGACTTCCCAGGGGTCTTCTGGTGTTGCAATACATTTATTTCCGTCGACTTGTCATTTCTGATTCATCATAGGTCTTATACGTGATTTGTTTGTTTCCGATGATGTTTCATTGATGGTTTAGGAAACCTTCATGCGGACCAAACAGCTAACTAAATGTTTCGAACCACTGCAGAAGCAGAGGGTAAGGTTTGGAACAGTAAAACATGTTAAAGCCCATCCCCCAGTAATCTGTTGCTGACCATTCCAATGCGGTACCTCTGTTGTGGTTCCTTGATGTTACATTGTACTGTGCTATGTCCGCTTGTCTATGTTCTTTGGCGGTTTGGTCACCTGTTTTGCTACCAAATCTGCCTTTTGTTTTGTTTTGTTTTGTTTTGTAGGTCAAAAAATAAAATAGATAAAAATAGATGTTGATGCTGTTTTTACTACAAGTCAAGTATCTACTGCAACCAACGTCCTTCTAAAGGCGATGGTAATCTGTTACGGTCAACTGTCAGATAAAATATTCCGCCGAAAAACTGATTTCTTTTGATCCAATTATAACGGTATTAAAGTCGCGGTAACTAGATTTGTGACGTCAGAGTCTCGCTGTACTCTGTCAACCTCGCGCTAACAATGTGACCGCCGCGGAAGTCGTTGATAATGTAGCTGACAGGTACCGTTAAGATAAATTTTGTGACTAGGATCAACTGAGCCGACGTCTATGAAGAAACGACTTTGATTGTCTGTCTTTTTAATATTTTGAGATAACGGAACGTTTCTGAACCTGCTCCAACAACGACACGTTGCAGTAGTGGATTGACGCGTTGTAATTTGGGTAGCTGAATGACCACCTGTTTGAGAATGAGCTGCTCATTCGGTTTACGTGTCTTTCGTACACTTGTGTCAGTTTATCGTGTGTACGTGCTTCTTTCCCTATTGGTTTTTAGAGCGGGATGTGGGATTTGATTGTATTAATTCCTGATCATTGCCTATCTATTTACTTTGTATGAGCGTTAGCACGGGACGTCCTCATTCAGCTGGCAGGTGTGGTTACCAAATTGAATTTGACCTAGTTTAGAATGTTTCGGCACTTAGTGACTCTACACGACTTTGTCCATGTCGATCCTTTTCTGGCTCTTGTGGAGCCGATCAATTGTAAGGGAGATCATCCTTGACGAATCGCCAAGGAAAGCTGCACGAAGGGTAAAGGTTCTACACTAGACTCCTCACCGCTGTGGCGATGAGGAATGACCTATCAGGTATCCATTCCCCTTAAGTTCCGCTCATTTTTATTTATTTTAACAGGGTTCCCTGTGAGGTAAAATCAAATGCGCAAATAATACGTCGAACATATCTTAAGCAAGCACCCTATTCTGATAGTCGTTGACGTTTGTACATTATTAAGGATAACCTCAAGGTCTTCGGCTGCGAAAGAGTTAACCTCTTGACCTTGAGCCTGTCTTTCGTTGTGCTTTGTGTGCCGTCTTTTTGTCTTCCTTTCCCATTTAGTGTAGGCGGCAATCGAAAACGCTCTTAATCGATTAACGCGGATCAAAAAACGTTAAAAGCAGCGTTTTCGATTGCAAATTGAAGCCAATTTGCAATCGAAAAAGCTGTTTCTAACGGTTTATGATCCACGTTCGTCGATTGCCGAGTGTTTTCGATTGCCGCCTACCCGGTGTGGTTAAAGACAGGACGCGAAAATCGATTGTGTCTGTTCCTGATCCGTGACTCCCCGTCTCTTTCAGTTAAACAAAATACACTTGCTTGACGCCATTATGAAACTTTCAAATTATAAAACTTTTAAAAAAGTGTAAACCACAATTCATGTCAAGCCAGTGTGTCATGCACAAGGAAGATAACTCTCCCTGTTGTTTTTGTTTTGAGTTATCTGACCTTGCTATAGCCAGTGTCCGAGCTACCTTGAACCCCTCACAAGTTAGTAATGAAACGTCATAGATGGGTCTTCTTTATCGCGGCGATGCGTCGCATAAAACAAATATTCTATTTTTTTAGCTGTCTATGTTCGGGCCATAACTCCAGATTCATTTAAAACTTTCAAACATTAATACTTTATCTGACATGTATTAAGACAGGAATAAGAAAAAAAAACACTATTTTAGTTTTTTTTTTTTTGTTCAGTCATCTGCCCTTAACAAATTCCATGTCGGGCCAAATTTCCTAAACCATATGTATACCTTTCATAAAACTGCAAATATTAGTTAATGTTATCATCAAACAGCTCTGACTATTCGAATGCCCTTGTCAAACTCCGTGTCAGGGCCATTTCTTCTGAACCATACAGAATTTAGTCGTAAAAATTCACTGATCGGTGCATCTTATTATGACCATGTGTGGTGAATAAGGATGACACTTCCCATTTTATAGCTTTTAGTTATCTGAGCCTGCCACAGATCTGTCTCTGAGAGAGTGCTCCTGAAACATATGGAATTGAGAAATGAAACTTCACATATTAATCTTATTTAAAAAGTATACCATGAACAATGAAAACTTTCTTGCTATTTTAGTTTTATGCCTTAGGCAGTAATATATGTCTAGGCCATAACTTTAATCATGGGGCTTAACTGATGAATCAAGATGACCGGTTTTGTACACACTTTAATCATGGGGCTTAACTGATGAATCAAGATGACCGGTTTTGCTGGTGCAGTTTATTAGTTATCTGACCTTGTCACGAACTCGTGACCAGACAAAAAATAAAACTCCGTACCCGTAACAGGCATGTATTAATGTCTCTTCACAGATGAAGTTCAGGCGAGACCTACGTATCCCATGGAAATGTTTTAAGTAAAAAAATAATTTAAATAAATGTAACATACTACGTACTTTGGATTTGCATAATCTATTTTTGTATATGAGCTAAAGAGATGATTGTTTCATATTTTGCATTGAAATAAACATTTTTTGTACTTTTTTAATAAATTATTGATGGCACTGTTATTCATGTAATTCAGTATCAGCAAATTAACCAAATATTTTTAGCAACCGACATTTTAGATTGCAGGTGTACTGAATTATGCGTGTTCTGTATAATCATTGTCTTTCAGATTTGATCCGCGACACGAGAAAACCAACAGAGTACTTGTGCGCCCAGCGCAGACTCAGATCAACCTTGGCATCCGCCCAGTCTGATCTCTTCGCTAAGCGCTTAAAGGGTAGCTAACGGTCTAAGCTACCTCTATGCGGACAGTGAAGACTGATCAGACTGGACGGATGCCCAGGCTGATCTGAGTCTGCGCTGGGCGTACAACCACTTTGTTGGCTTTCTCGTGTCGTGGCTCAAAATTTTGTTTATTTAGCAAAAATGTAAGATTAATTACAATAGATATACACACTTGAATGTGCCATGAAGATTTTCAAGTGGAAATCATTTGCATCATACGTTATGCATCTTCGTCAATACGTGTAGCGATATCGACAAAAAAGCAGAGAGTTGTTCTGATTTTGGTAACGGACCGATTTATTATACTGAACCACAGAAATAACGCACCGGTGATAGTTTATTCTGTACAATCTGAAACCTAATGTTTTAATGATAAACAATTACACAATAATAGGGTATATTGACTAATACCTTCAATGAAACTTTAGTTTATTATTGTATTAAAAAGTCAAGCGTAAAGAGGGCGCAAAAACATGTACCCGCGAAAAGAAAAATAAAAAAACTAGATCTATGGAAAGCATGTATAACCTCCATTGTTAGAAATAGCTGTTAAGCACTTCTGGTGAATTCTGACTTTTCCAATGTTAGTGTTGTACCAACTCATCTCATGTACATATGAGCTGCGACATGACAAAACCAACAATGTAGTTGTGCGCCCAGCGCAGACTCAGATCAGCCTGGGCATCCGCCCAGTCTGATCAGAGTCTTCGCTATCCGCATGAAGGTAGCTCAGGCCCTTAGCTACCATTTAAGCACTTAGCAAAGACTCTGATCAGACTGGGCGGTTGGCCAGACTGATCTGAGTCTGCGCTGGGCGCACAACCACATTGTTGGTTTTGTCGTGTCGCGGCTCACATGCTTTTATTGGAAGTCTGAGTAACATGTACGGTAAAATGGAGGAGCTTCCAGTATCTTTTTAGCCCTTCTGAGCCAGAGGCTCCGGAAAAGCTTATAGGATAGCCAGGCTCCGTAGTCGTCGTCCGTTCGTCCATCCGATCACGATTTCAAACGACTTCTGCTCTTAAACCGCTTGGTCGATTGTAGTCAAATTTTATACGTAGCCTCTTCGGGTCTTAGGGACGAAAAGTTGTACAAACGGTCCTGGTCACATTATCAACATGGCCGCCATGCACATGTATAATATTACCCTTTAAAAATCTTATTCTTTAGATTCAACAAGCCGATGGCCTTGAAACTTTATATGTAGCATCGGGTACACCAGTACTACCAAGATTGTTCAAAAATGACCTTGGATTGACCTTGGTCTTTTTTACGGTAAGGTCTTTGCTTCCTGGTGCTTCAATATGGGTAAATGCTAGAACGTAAGTGTGGAAGATTTTGGCATAATGCTTGGTGTATGTACAGTCATCACAATGAGCACACGAAGATTTTTAGTACAAGAGGTCAAGGTCATTCTTTGACCTTTGACCCTGGTCTCTCATATTTCGAAAATGTCAAACATCTCCTCAAAAACCACTGGTCCCCGCCATTGTAACCACATTTCATGTAGACCTCCAGGGGTTGAGGTAACAAAACTTGTTCAAACAGTCCAGGTCACATAACCAACAGGGCCGCCACGCCCATATATGGCAAAAAACTTTCAAAAATGTTCTTCTCCAGACCCAAATGACCGATGGCCTTGAAACTTTGTACGTAGCATTAGGTACTCAAGTACTACCAACATTGTTCAAATGATGACCTTTGTTTAACCTTGACCTTTTTACGGCATCGTCGAATATTTGAAAATGCTAGAACATAAGATTTCATGGAAAGTTTTGAAGATTTTGCCTAAAAATTAGTATTAACGGTCATCTTAATAAGTACATGAAGATTGATGAGTACAAGAGGTCAAGGAAATTCTTTGACCTTTGACCCTGGGTGCTCATATTTTGGAAAATTTCAAATATCTCCTCAAAAGCCAGTCGGCGAATTGTAACCAAAATTCATAAAGAGCCTTTAGGGGCTGAGGGAACGAAAAGTTGTTCAAACGGTCGTAGTCAAATGACTAACATGGCTGCCATGCCCATATATGGTTTAAACTGTTAAAAATCTTCTCTTCCAGAACCAATGGACCGATGACCTTGAAACTTAGTATGTAGCATCGGATACTTGAGTACTGCCGACATTGTTCAAATGATGACCTTGGGTTGACCTTGGGTTGACCTTGGGTTGACCTTTACCTTTTTACGGCATGGTCAAATATGGGAAAAGTACTAAAATATAAGATTTTATGGAAAGTTTTAAAGATTTTGGCCTAAAAATTGGAATATACAGTTGCCTTAATGAGAACATGAAGATATATGAGTACAAGAGTTCAAGGTCATTCTTTTACCTTTGACCCAGGACTCTCATATTTTGATAATTGCAAACATCTCCTTAAAAGCTACTTGGCCAATTACTCAGGTGAGCGATTCAGGGCCTGATGGCTCTTTTGTTACGCCTTTGATATGGCGTGGCTGGGATCCAAACCTACGACCACCCGTTTCCGAAGCGGACACTCTACCACTTGAGCTATCGGGATCGGTAAATAGAGGTGGCCTTTAAAACAAATTTAGAGAGTTGGCCTTTAGGGCAAATAGAGGTGACCTTTAAACAAGTTAAACTGTTACTTGCGAAACACATTTATAGAATAAATGTTTCGGCGGTTTTTTTTCTTTTGGTACTTATCTTCATATGCTGTGTATATTTATCAACATACATGTTCTATGCAGCAGGAGCAGGAAACCTGTTTAATCAGTTTTACCAGTTACATTTCTGGCATGACTGAATTAGACTTACTTTTCGTGTACATTACATATGCCATACCTAAGCCTTACAAAATACATGTATGTATAGCTAAAAAAAATAGAAAATATATTCAGTTAAGAAAGATAAAGACACGTTAAATGTGATGCGTAATGTTGAGGTTCGGTATACTTCAGATTGTGTAGTTCAACGACGAAACCATATAACAGATATACTTTACTAGCATAAAGGTCCGCGTCCCTTTTCTATATCTGACCGTAAACGGGATTCCTGGAGAAACCTTTGACCTACAATAGGCGTGTTGATATTCAGCAGTTTTTGATTTCTTTGAAAAATTATTGTCCGACACCAAATAAAATTCCGAAATGCCACAACTGTGCTAGAAAGTAATACACTACCTACACACCCATCGTTTATCAATTGCGTTTGTTATGCCCCAGTCACACACACATATACGGATTCTGCGGATGCAACGGATGGCCCGTCCGTATCTATTCGTATCTGTCCATTTAATCCGTAATGTATCCGTATCGCATCCGCAGAGTCCGTTGCTGTCCGTGTCATATCCGCAGGGTCCGCAGGATCCGCGTCGAAATTTTGAAAAGGCTCAAAATTCGGGCGCGGATGAGTAAACCGTTAAAGTCCGTAACTGAACGCATTTATCTGCATATATCCGTATCTAATCCGTGTCTCATCCGTATCTATTCCGTATCTTATCCGTAACTGAACCATCATTCCGCAGTCCCAAGTTGAAGACTGATACGGTTTCATACGGATCGTTACCTTTAGTTACGGAAGTTATGGGTCATGTCAGGGTCATTGATGAGGCTCTAGTAATCATAACCTCGAAGTATGGCCCATGCTCCTTCTCCCGCATGTGTTTAGTGTCCTGTACTCATGAAGGACTAGATTTTTATGTAAATTTGTATATCTGGATCTAAACTCTAAATTGGGTAGGGGTAAAGGTTTGTTATAGCCTAATGACCGTAGGGGCGGTGGCTTGGGGGAGGAGGGGGATGGGGGTAGGTGGTTAGGGTCAATGTATCTTGGGCATAACATATGAAAGCCGAAGCCTATCTCTCCTTTCGCTGCCATGTCCTTCCCTGATTTGAAAAAAAGTACCCATTTATTGCTAGGTTGACATAGATATTCAGTCGGCAGTTGATAAAGTAGATACTATTCTAAACCTTCAAGAACACTGCACACATTCGAAGGAAGGTACATGGACCATACTTGGAGAATTCGGCTACTCAAACAGCATCAGTGACCCCGATATGATTTGGTTACGAAAACCAGAGAAAGCATAATGTAATTTCTTAATTTTGATAAGGCAGTAAATTCAAAGACTGTTTAGTATCATAAAAGATCTGCAATAATCTAGACTATAAATCTAAACCAATAAACATTTTCTGATTTCTCAGAATATTTTCTTGACCTCAAAGGAAAAATTATATATAATCTGTACTATAGATGGCGTACGGGGAGACGTTTTACGGTCGCCGCACGGCACGACACCAGTGGCACTGAAGTTAAATAGAAATCTAAAATAGTTCATTCAAGAGCACAGAACACATTCGAAAGAAGGAACATGGGCCATCTTCGAAGTTTCGGCTACTCAAGCCTGACCAGTAGATATATATTGCTTCATTTTACCATTAAACTTTGTCCTATATTGGACAACTAATTGGAATTAATAAAAGAATTACTTTGTCCTATATTGGACAACTAATTCGAATTGATAAAAGTCAAATAAGTTTATGAAATGATGGCCCTACTTTTGCCATTGGCAAGTTCATGAAAAGATGACTCCACTGTTACAAATAAGAAACATAACATTGCACCATAACTGCACCAAACGTCACTGCCATTGCACCGACCCGGCCTCTCTGTTGTAGTAGTCCTTGAGATACAGTCTGTCTCTTTGACTCCCTCCCCTCCCCCTACTGGTGTTGTTGCCGTACAGCCGCCTCTGCAAACCATCCTGTAGGTATCTGTCAGTATTGGAACGCAATATTTTTGTCTTGAATCGTTACTGTAGAAAACAGTCCGTTACAGCACGCCGAACGAGACCCGTAACTTCCGTAACTAAAGGTAACGATCCGCTTGAAACCGTATCGGTCCTCAACTTGGAGTGGGACTGCGGAATGATAGGTTCAATAACGGATAAGATACGGAATAGATACGTATGCGACACGGATTAGATGCGGATAGATGCGGATATATGCGTTTAGTAACGCATCATTACGGCTTACTCATCCGCGCCCGAATTTTGAAACTTTTCAAAATTTCGACGCGGATCATGCGGACTCTGCGGATATGATACGGACAGTTACGGACTCTGTGGATCTGATACGGATCCATTACGGATAAAACGGATAGATACGGACGGGCCATCCGTAGTATCCGCACAATCCGTATGTGTGTGTGTGACTGGAGCATACAAGGAGTAGACACAGATGTGGACGTCGCAGTTAATCTTTTCTATTCTTCTATCCGCTAGGCATGTGCAACAGTCCGCATCTGAAGGTATTTATCCGCATCTAAAGGTTACAGAAGGTAACGGAATGTTAGTAGTTCGTACCTATCCGTATCCATACGCATCTATTGGTAACTATATCCGTAAATTCATTAAATAAAATTAGGCCACGCCCACAAATTCTGCGGATAAACTGAGGATTTTATCCGCAACTATCCGCCCTATCCGTAATGTGTGTGTGACTGGGGCTTTAAGTACGTAAGATCGTAAGTCATCCATCCGCTCATTTCTACTTCATACCAATTGCGGACTCATGTAAATAATGTTATAAACAAAACCTCATTCATCCGTCTTTTATGCGATAAATTAAAGTTAAATAAAAAATTGTTTCCTTGGAAATGCAAAGAAATACACAATCCTAGAAAGTCACTTTTTGATATTTGCCCGACTTTTCCTTCCGAACGTAATTGCTTTAATATAGGACATTGTCAAAAGGACGGAAATTATTCGTTTACAATAAGTAGTTATGCAGCCGTGGAGAACTGAAATTAAAAAGTATAGTCAGTAAATGACATTTTTGTTTGTTTACACAAAATTTTAATAGTCCTGTTATACATAGTTCGGAAAGATCAGTCTGACACGGCCTGCACTACAATTTCGCCAGTTTGTATGATGATTGTTCAATAATTTAGAAATAGACCGGCTGTAGCAGTAAATTGTTGAGTAACAATTCACTGTTTTAAGGTCAGTTGTAAAGTAGATCATATCATGAGCACGCAAAACGTCACAGATCCTCAGTAATTGCCAAAGGCGTTCGGCAGTTCTACATTTGTAACTACGCTCTCCGAAACAGTGAATTATAGCAGAATAAAGCAGGAAAGTTTCTGATGGCTTCTATAAGCGCACAGTGTTGTTATCATTAATATTATTATTATTATTATTATTATTATTATTATTATTTGAAGAAAATCGTTGTAGATAATACAAGCATTCTAAGGTGTGGCTGGAAGTCGCAGAGCATGAAACATCAGGATCACAGCAAAATCATTACCAGAAAGGTTCTTATCATCGTTTTGCTGAATGAGCAGTTATTTCGACCTTAATCGGGGATCAAACTTAAGGATGTTCTGCCCTAATTAAGATGGGTATAAACACACACTGTAATTAGACCACACCCATTGATCTTTGGTCAGCTGTATGTTTATTTAACATAAAATGCGCTATTCATTAAACTATTATTGAATGTATTAATGATAGTAGTGGTACTTCAGATCAAATTGTAAGGTCTCTGATCCTACGCTTTAGCCTTGGATTTTCTTTTCTTACACTGTAAGCTGAGATAGTTTATCTATAAGTGCTATTTTAATCTTCACTTTAAATTTGAAAGGTATATAGACATAAACGATTATTGTTTTTAGAGAACACTGCCTAGGATTGGCAATATCAGCTTTGTACATTGAATAATGTATGTATGTAAGTTTTCGTTCTGCCTTTAATACATAAACAACGGCAGTGTAGTGGTTAAGGCGCTTTAGTGCCAATTCAGGGTTCGCAGTTGGATTCCCCGCTCCTCCGGTCTTTCGGATGAGACTTTAAACCGAATAATCTCTGTCTTGGTGGGACGTAAAACCCTTCTATCTTACTATAGAGTTTCTTACATTGCGTGCTGTACACTGTTATTAGTGTAACACTACTTTTAAAACTGGACATGCAGGACAAGATGCGTACCTTTAACATTTATGCTTTCTAGATATGCCAAAATCATATGAGCCGCGACGCGAGAAAACCAACAATGTGGTCGTGCGTCCAGCGCAGACTCAGATCAGCCTGGGCATCCGCCCAGTCTGATCAGAGTCTTCGCTGTCCGCATGAAGGTAGCTTAGACCCTCAGCTACATTTTGAATGCAAAGTGGAGAGTCTGATCAGAGTCTGATCAGGTGCCCAGGCTGTTCTGAGTCTGTGCTGGGCGCACAACCACTTTTCTCGTGTCGCGGCTCATATGTTTCCCATTAACAGCTTATTTCCACTGAATATACGGAATATATACAGCTGGTGTTGTGCCATTGGCGGCCGTAAAACGTCTCCCTGTATGTCATCCATAGTGCAAATTATATTTTATTTTTGTCCTTTGAGATAAAAGGATATATCCTGAGAAATCCGGGGCTTTTTTTATTGGCTTAGACTTTTATTCTAGGCTATCTCTATTATATCATCCGGTCCCTTTTTGATACTACTCAGTTTTCAAATCGACTGCCTTATTAAAAGCAAACAATTGCAGATGATTTTCTCTGGTTTTCGTCACCGGATATTGTCAGAATCACTGATGAAGTTTGAATAGCCAAGAACTTAAAAGAATGACCCGTGCTCCTAGTTGTGAATGTTTTTTTCTGCTCTTAAAGGAACTATTTAAAGGCAGGATTTCTCTGTCGCGGGGTCATGTTCCCAGCAATAGCATATCTTACCTGTACAGGTAAAGGTGTGAAAATTTATTCAACCAATCAGTGGACCAGAATTACCAGTTATAATAATTCCATTGGGTGATTGCAGGTTTTGATGCTATGTGATCATGAGACAGAATGACACTTCAGTTCAGTTCAGTTCAATTCTCCTATCGACGTTCCCAAAGTGGCTCAACGGTACGTAACCATAGTTGCACACACTTGGCGCCGTGTGTCCGTCCAAAGAATGTCACTTTGGAGTAAATCCTCCTTATATAGTCCACTCCTGCCTTTAAAATTTTAATTTTTCACAAACACACAGAGGTGCACGCACGCACGCACAACGTTGTTGAATGATTCTTTTCTTTTCCCAGACACCAAACAATTATAATTGGTTTTAAGACTGCAGTTGATAAATGATGCTGTAGAGTTTGTTTTATGACACAGCCTTGTGAATGTCTCATATTTACGAATTTGTTTAGAGGCTCGATAAAACCACCCGCAGTCATGTGTGATTCATAACACTCGATTTCATTGGTGTTATAACTACAATGATTTATAACGGGGAATAGAAGACATTTAGTTTGACAAGTACGGGGAAATCCGTGTGACGCATATTCGTACAGGAGCCAAACTGAAGGCAATTTCATGATATACATAATCATGTTTGATACCTACAGTAGGTCCTCGCCCTATAAATACGTTCTGAGTAGTTAGATCTTTTTAAAGCAAGGAAAATACATAAGAAATGAGAAAAGCAGACACTGTTTAATTGACGGGTAAACGTTTACGGCCGCTACACGACACAACACCAGCAGCAGTGAAAATAAAGAAGTTCTGAGTAGTTAGATCCTCTGGAAACAAGGAACACACCACAGAAATGAAAAATGCAGGCACGGTTTAATTGAATAAGTTCATAACCACAAATGAAATGTGCAACACTGGCCACGCCCCGTAGCACCAGCTTAGGCAGAACCCTATTTTCAACGTGACTCAATGATCCCAAAGGACCAGAAAATATATTCTGCACTACGATGATGTACGGGGAGACTTTTACGGCCGCAACACGGCACAACACCAGCTGCAATGCAATTTAATAAGTTTCGCGCAGTTATACCTTTTTGAAGCAAGGAATATAAGTTTAAAGATACGTGCGCTCCACACTATATCCCCCCCCACACACACACACACAAACCCACCACAAAAAATGAATATGTAAATACATAAATAAAAATGAGCCGCGACGTGAGAAAACCAACAATGTTGTAGTGACGCATCGTCTTGGCCCGATTCCCGGGTCCAGATGTAAGTACCGGGGATTAGTAGCACTAGAAGCAAATCAAGGGGCGATCTTTATCTACTTCCGCCAGACATGCGCAGTTAGGTGAATTACAGCTGAGCGCTTTGCACGAATCCAGAGCGGTGACAGACAGCGGTCTCAATTTCCATCCCTCTTGCCTTGCTTCTAAGCTACAAGGGAATTGTATAGTTTATAAAGGGGTAAAAACACAATAATGGCGACGAGGTAAACTTGGCAGAAGCATTTGTAATTTGTTATTTTTCGCCTTATCCCCCATTGACATTCGTCCTGTGTTTTTTCGAACACTAACTTTGACAAAGGAGGGAATAGGTCGCCAGTTCTAGAATAACAAATTAACAACATTGCAAGCTTCTACGCTATACACACAGAGCCCTTGAAAGTCTCGACCTATAAATTCTAAATTTATCCAGTTTTGGTCGAAATTAGAAAGCAGGCGTAAGGTTAACATAGAGGGTCAGTTTTACAGGGAACATAACAGGGAATTTTACTTCTTGTGGAGTCTTGTAGACACACAAAATTGTGCAAATAAGATTTCTTATGGGGTCTTGTAGACACATGAGTAATTTATTTGTTATTCCCAAAGTCTCTTGTGGAGTCTTGTAGACACATGAGTGATTTATTTGACTAAAAGGTTATTGCTCGTGGAGTCTTGTAGACACACTGGATTGTTCAAATAAGACATATAGGTGATTCATTTGCCATTACCCCACCACAATCCTAATAGAATAAAGTCAGTATTATCCCTGTACGTCTCACCATGTCAATAAACGTCAACACAGCGACTACAGAGGAACTGAAACAGATTCCAGGAGTTGGTGAAAAAGTTGCACAGCTCCTTATTCAGTTCAGAGATGTTTATGGAGTCATCAAGAGAGAGGCTCTGAATTTGGCTCTTCGGCGACACCTGTCACATGAAGTCCTGGAGATGATAGACTTCTCAGTGCCAAAGGTAGATGATCCATTCGATATTGATCTAAGCTGTCTCCCATCAGTACCGAAGAATGATTCATGGGAACCCTTGGTGAGCTTTGCCCACCAGACAACAGCAAGAAGGTCAAGGTCACCACATGAACCAGAGTCAGAAGTTTGGCATCCACTGACATTGCCATCAGCATTTGAGCCAAGAAAAGAGTCAATGTCACCAGTTCGAGAGAGTTTCTCCATGTTGGCATCAAAGTTGACAGATCAGGAAGCATCTGCTATGTTAGCAGCAGCTTCGAGTATCCATGAGCCAGAAGAAATACGTTCTTGTAGAACTGATTCCAAGTCAGTATCTCATGGTCAGAAAGAGGATAAGAAACCTGCTGAAAGGAAGACATCCACATCAAGAGGATCAGAGGGAGCTAAATGGTCTTGTAGATCCAGATCTCCAAGGGAAAACAGATCTTCCTCAGGGTCAAGGTCACCGTCTAGTCAGAGACGTTCAAGAAAACACTCCCCTAAACATACAAGGACGCATAGGTGTCACAGCAAAAGGTCAAGGTCACACTCAGGGTCAGTGTCTAGGTCAAGGTCACAGTCAAAGCGGTCGAAGTCAAAGTTCAGAAGAAAAAGAAGCATGATTCTTCAAGGTCAACTTCACGGTCAAGGTCAATGAAACGTAGTTCAAGAAAACATGACTCTAAGAAAAATAAGTCGCAGAAAAAGATACACAAGCACTCCAGATCAAGTTCGAGATCAACTTCCAGATCATCGTCAAGGTCAGCCTCAAGGTCATCAAGTTCACATTCCAAATCTCATAAGAGAAGGGTTAAATTAAAAACAAAACATGATAGATCAAGGATGGTGCACAAACATAAACGTCGATCGTCATCTAGTTCAAGGTCAACGTCAAGGTCATCATCAAGGTCACATTCTAGATCTTCCCATAAAAGGAGAGTTCAGACAAGGCGTGCTAAATCAAAGATACATAAACATAAACGTCATACATCGTCTAGTTCAGAATCACAATCAAGATCTCCTTCACGGTCAAGGTCACGTAAATCAAAAGGAAGATCAAGGTCACAGAAAACAAAAAGAAGATCACGAAAACATCATCACTCATCATATTCAGACTCAGATACAGGTTCTTCGGTGGATAGATATTCTTCAAAGCATGGAGATCCCCGAAAACACCCTAAAGCTTTGCGTTTTGATGGAAAGTCAAATTGGCTGTCTTTTAAAAAGAAGTTTGATAGTTACAGAAAAGTGATGAAATGGTCAGAGGCAGAAAGCAAAGATTATTTGATGTGGAGTCTGGAAGGAAAAGCTCTTGATTTTTTCACAACAACAACAACTGATATGGAAAAATATTCTTTTCGAAAAATAATGAAGAAGTTAGAGGCTAGGTTTGGCGTAAAAGAGTTGACAGAAACCTCGAAGGCAAGATTTCGTCAAGCTTCTCAGAAGCAGGATGAATCATTGGAAGATTGGGCGGACCGTGTAATGACTCTCGCAACTCCAGCTTTTGTAGATTTGCCAGAAAAGCACTTGAAACAAGAAGCCATTGCTAGATTTTGCCAGGGTTGTAGTGACAGGGATGCAGCTAAACACGCTTGTTTCGAACACCCTAAAACCATGGAAGAGGCTTTAAATTTGGTAAAACACCATCAATATATTTCTCAGGCCGTAAATGGAAAGAAGGTCAAGAAAGAAAATGAAGCTTCAGTGAATGCTGTGCAGTCCCCATCAGAAGCTAGGATTGAACAACTTATTGCATCAGCATTAAAAGATTTCGCAGAAAAACTACAGATGAGCTCACAAAACAGTTCTCAATCTTCTTCAGACACAGAACAGAATTCAGACAGTAAGAAGAAAAGTTCCATTCAGTGTTTCTTCTGTAAGAAATTCGGACATATGAAGAAAGATTGCAGAGTCTATCAAGCATGGCTTAGAAAAAAGCAGGAGAACAAGTCAGAAGATTCTGAGGACCAAGGTCGGGATAGGAATCCCACACAGTAAGGAAAGGCCTTTAAAGTAAACAGGGGAGGAAAGAGTACAGGTTCATCAGGTGAAAACTGTTGAGTTGAATCTTCACAGTCCAGTCAGATCACTCAAGTTTAACTGAGTTGTTGAAGTACAGGAAACAGGAAAGGTTACCGGTGTCAGGAAATACCTTCAGTGGTTACCGGTGTTAGGAATTACCTTTGGAATCTGTCCAAGAATTGTCCAAGGACTTCAACCAGGGTGATAAGACCGTGATGTCAGAAGTACAGAAAGAAGGTTGCCGGTGTCAGGAAATACCTTCAGAGGTTACCGGTGTCAGAAAATGCCTTCAGAAGTCACCGGTGTCAGGAATCACCTGTGGAACCTGCGCAGGATGCTACATTCGGATTTCAAGACTGCTCTGCCATGATGGATGGATGGATGCTCGTTCCCAGACTTGTAGTCAGGGAAGGAGATCCTCAAGAAAAGAACCTCAAAAGAGGTAGTCAGGGAAAGAGCCAAGAAAAGAACCTCAACAGTCACGACAGATGGATGCTCGCTCCCGGACTTGTAGTCAGGCGAAGAAGATAAGCTACACAGAGAGAGGTTACTCTGCTATCCACCAGATCTGTCCGAGCCGAGACTTGTAGTCAGGCGAGGAAGATTTAAAAGAAAGCTTTGTGGACGGCAGTAATCCATTCCAGTTGAGTTGGGCTTGTAGCTCGCTCAAGAGAGTAGTCATGTCAACATCCATATGAGCTGGGCTTATAGCTCGCTCATGTCAAGTTCCAGTTGAGTTGGGCTTGTAGCTCGCTCATGTCAACTTCCAGCTGAGTGGGGCTTGTAGCTCGCTCATGTCGACAAAGCAATCCGGATGTCAAATGTTTGAGCGGACATGTTGTCTGCTCAGAAGTCAGTGACAGACTTGTAGTTTGTCATTTGGCCAGTTTCAGCAGAGAATCCAGATGGCATGTCTTGTAGTCTGTCATCTGTCAGCTTCAACAGAGAATCCAGATGATATGTCTTGTAGTCTGTCATCTGTCAGCTTCAATAGAGAATCCAGATGGCATGTCTTGTAGTCTGTCATCTGTCACCTTCAACAGAGAATCCAGATGATATGTCTTGTAGTCTGTCATCTGTCAGCTTCAACAGATATCCAGAATTCCAGATGATATGTCTTGTAGTCTGTCATCTGTCCAGTAAAAACAGATATCCAGAGACAGACTTGTAGTTTGTCAACAGAAGTCAACGACAGACTTGTAGTTTGTCAACAGAAGTCAACGACAGACTTGTAGTTTGTCAACAGAAGTCATGGACGAGCCTATGGTTTGTCAAGGAGATTCCTGTGGACTTGTAGTTCACAACAGAGTCCTGGTTGATGTAAGCTACACCAAAGAGGTAAGGTATTGTGTGTGGACCTATGGCTAGCACATCTCTTTTCGGCTTCCCAGCCTGGGTGGAACCTTTCATCATAAAGTTGGGAGGAGTGTAGTGACGCATCGTCTTGGCCCGATTCCCGGGTCCAGATGTAAGTACCGGGGATTAGTAGCACTAGAAGCAAATCAAGGGGCGATCTTTATCTACTTCCGCCAGACATGCGCAGTTAGGTGAATTACAGCTGAGCGCTTTGCACGAATCCAGAGCGGTGACAGACAGCGGTCTCAATTTCCATCCCTCTTGCCTTGCTTCTAAGCTACAAGGGAATTGTATAGTTTATAAAGG
Source organism: Ctena decussata (assembly GCA_963989385.1). Classification (NCBI taxonomy): domain Eukaryota; kingdom Metazoa; phylum Mollusca; class Bivalvia; order Lucinida; family Lucinidae; genus Ctena; species Ctena decussata. Next base: position 73,389,278 of record OZ022503.1, on the reverse strand, counting down.
GGTAAAAACACAATAATGTGGTTGTGCGCCCAGCGCAGACTCAGATCAGCCTGGGCATCCGCCCAGTCTGATCAGAGTCTTCGCTGTCCGCATGGAGGTAGCTAAGACCTTTAGCTACCCTTTAAGCGTTTAGCGAAAAGTCTGAGCGGATTAGGCGGATGGTCAGGCTGATCTGAGTCTGCCCTGGGCGCACAACCACATTGTTGGTTTTCTCGTGTCGCGGCTCAAATAAAAGAAAATTAACCATGGTGTGCTTTGTTTGATGAACGATACCTTCATCATAGAAGGTTTGCCGCCGATTAGTATTGTTGCGTTTTGGCATTTTCATTTCACTTTTCTTCTCTTGTCGGCGCCTTTGCATTGTGACTGACCCTCTCTGGGTAACTTAATTAATGATTAAGGGTTATTCAGGAAAATGTGGCTCCTTTGAAGAGTCTTGAAGTGATATGAAAAATGATTTCTATCGACCAAAATAGGTTACGTAATTTAAAAAAAAATAATTTCCACAGACCATAAGAGAAGCCTCGTTTTTATAAGTGCCATTTATAATTAATCAGCTGCATTAAACTCGCGGAACTGGACCACACTTGTAACGTTACATGTTGAAATTAATTTCATTGGCCGTGGAAGTGTTCCTCCCTTTGATAACATCTATGATTCAATTTGAATCCATGAATAATGTCAAGAATTTAGCAATTCTTGTGATGTTTCCGAAACGAAAGTTCTCAAAAGATCAGATAAGCTACAAGTCAATCGACAAATATCGTATGACTCCGTAACTATACCAATCAAAACATTCGAGGCTGAAAGACTCTAGTATGATTCCATCACTAGAGTCATTTAGCAAACCTCTTTTGATTTCGTTACTAGATTTATCGAATGCCGATCGATTCTAGTAACAGTCATACGAGGCAGGGCGATGGGTCTAGGTACGGAATCATGGGACGTCTGCTGAATGACTCTTGTAATGGAACCATTCGAGGTTAGCCGACTGACTCTAAGTATGGAATCATGCGGAATTTACTGAATTGCTCTTCTTATGGAACCATATAAGGTTAAATACCGATTAATTCTAGCGACGGAAACATGCGTGGTTCTCCGAATGAATCTAGTTACAGAATCATACGATTTTAATCAGTGGCTGTCCTTTAGTATTGGAACGATACACTGTAAAAAGTGCCCGTATATTTTACAGTAGAATACCTGGCAACCAGCTGTAAATCCATTTCTCGTTATTTTACGGGCGTCTGCCTGTAGAATTGTTTTTTGAAATCTCGATATGGTAGACTTAAACCCCCAGGTTTAACTGACCGTCCCAAGGCGGTACTTTCGTTGCGGTTGCATTTTGTTGTTTGAACTTTCACGACAGACTTTGCACTTTCGTTCGGTTTTACTGCACCGAAATGCAAATATTGGAGAATTCTTGCTGCTTCTGCAATTTATTTTTATTGCAATTGTTCACGCAGAGGTGTTTCGAATTACAACTGATGAATTGAAGAATTTACCCTGCATGACAGTTATTATTTGCTGCAAAACCAATATATTCAAAATTATGTCAAAGAACATCATCCACCATTTTACTGAAACCGTTCATATTTCCACGCGGAATTGAATGGAATTTCTAAGACTATATTAAAGTATTATTTGAATACATTCTAATTATGTACTATGCTGATGCAGACGTATATTGCAAGGTATCTGTGTAATGTATAGCACCTGCAGACCCACACACGCACTAACTGCTGTGTTCAGAAAAAGAAGAAGGGGTAACAGGGTTAATTTAGGAACAATTTTCACTACTTCTCCATAAAACGTATGTTGTGATCCCTTAATAGAATCGTCTTGCCGAAGCGGATCTAAAGAGGGGTTACAATACATATGTTTTCATATAGAAATAAAACAAATATCTTGGAATTATCCTTAAAACCCCATCTTATCTTGATCTTTGTCAGACCGACATAATGAACGGAACGCTATATAACTGGGCGGGCATGCATGTACATGTATGCGAGTTCATATATAGCTTTTGTCATCGTATACGGATCGACCAGCTTGAGGTCGGCTGGTTCATCTCGCTTCTAAACAAAGGCTTTTGATTCCTTGGTGAAAATGTAGTTCATTTTACTTAAATACACTAGGTCAGTGGTCTGAAAAAGCAGCTGCACAGTAGCAAAAAAGTAATACAATGTATTCAAATTTAGCAACCGGTAAGACAGATAGCACGATACTGAATGCTATTTTGCGCAAAAATAATGCATCGTGTACCAAAATGAGATAACGCCCAAGAGTCAAATGTACGAATCGGTTTTATATTTTTGCCGACTGCAACTGCGCCTCGACTTACTTCGATTTGCAAATTTAACAAGGCGAATAAATACCCTTTCTGGGGATGCAATTATGCCATTACAATTTTCGCCCGTCTTCTCAATGGACGTTAATTCGTAAAAGAGCACAATTACTCATGTTGATTTTTTCCCCTTTAACAGAAGAGATTTTATTATCGTGAGAAGCATATCAGGAAATGACAGTTGCTGTTTCTCTTGGTGAAAATGGCAGAAAAAAATATTGAGGTGTACCCATACACATTTCAATCGAGGATGAGCCATATTATTCATATAAAAATAATTTCTTCTCGCTTAAATCTTTATCAGACACCGAACTCAAACACCTTCGCAGATGTTGGAGGCATATGTAAAAGGTATCAGAGAGGCAGGTTAAATTTAATAAGATGTGAATTTCTAACATCCTCGACTGACAAAATATACCATACACCTTCAAAGCAGAAAGTTTTATAAACGTGAGGCGGATATAGGTACATGTACTTACAAAATGTAACAGTAGAGTCATTTAAGATAGAGGAGTAATAATTTCATAAAAAAATACAGTTAACCCGGTTACGGAAGAATATTTTTCCTCTGTCAGTAAACCATCGTACTATTGGTCCAAATCTGATATCTGATACCAGAAATTTTATGAATGAAATTCAGTTATTATATTTTGCGACCAAGCTTTTAGTATTGTGATATTTAAAAAGCCCATAAAATTGCCCACAAACACGCAAAAAATTATACCCTAAATGAAACTGATAGCTCCTGTGATGCAAGTTCAGCCGTTTGAATACCTCATTTATCCGGTACATTATGACAGACCGACTTATCGATTAGTGCAGATTCTTGTCAGACTAGTCTGATTATTATCTGCACTGTTTGCCTGAATTTGTAGTGACACTTGGTAAACAAATAGACAGGCCTATATTTCGATAAAAGTTGAAATGATTCAAATGCCCAAGCATACAGAGGAAAGATATTATTAGTAATTCCTTTACAAGGTCTCCTGCACAGTTTGATATATGATGGAACTTTACAACTCGCCCACATTTCTGGCTTGGGAACAAGGTTGTATGCTGCTGGGACTTTCGTACGTGCATTTATATGAATAAACCGAATCATTAATCGTTGTGCTTTTGACCCTCTGTTCTGCCGAACTGTTTACGGGTACAAGGATACATGCAAGTGGGAAAAGACCCTATCTAAGTGCGATTTTGTAGCGACCACAATTGTGGTAAGGGGAAAGATTATTGTTGTTCGAACTTGCATGAATTTCGTAGGTTATGTATCAATAAAACGAAATATTACGTATGAAGTCATAAGTTTGCACTCTTTGGCAGCCAGGAAAGCATAAGCGAGTGGAAGATTTCGAACAGTGGTCGATCTCTACATTTGAGGAAATATTTTTGTTGTTTGAACTTTCATGAAGGTTTCAAATATCCTATGAAAACCGCCAAAGTTCGAACACTGTTGTAGCCACCAAAGCATAAACTGACTTTGTTATAAGTATCGGCGTACTTCATCTTAGTACATATTAGCCAAGCGAGTTACACTCTGGCCTGCTAGACTAGCGGTCTGGGTTCGATTCTGGAGGCTGAAATCTTTTCAACCATAAATGGGGTTCCACTGCACACAGCCTCTCAAAATCACCAATTTCGGATTAATAACCCTTCAACTACAAGATTTTTCGGAAACCTGAATCTTGCGGCGACTTGGTGTTCTGATCAGTTTAGAAGTATTAAAGGCAATTTGACATCGGAATGTTATTTGACAGACTACATGTTTGTATGATCCAAGCACAGCTGACATGTTTGCTGCTCTCTTTAGCTAATTACTCAACTGTAAATCCAAACTGTTGCAATTTCAGGACAATTTCTGTAATAATTTTAGGCGTACGATGTTGTAGAATAATTTAGCAAGCACCTATTTTAAGCAAGCGGTTTTTGCACTTCCCTTGGTTGCTCGCATACATGTAAGACAGGTTTGACTATACAGAAATACTTTCCCTTGCCATCGGAAAAGCATTTTCTCAAAGTTTGAAGCCCATAAATATATGAATACATGTATATGATGTTTTATCAGCAGAAAAAGTATTTCCCGTGGCAAGATGACTAGCAGAAAAAAAAGAGAAAAAACGGGAAAGGAAAAGCAAGAGATATAATTCGTTCCACACGAAAAAAAAAAAACAAGGAAAGTTAGAAACGGCTAAAGCTACCGTGCAGGGATATAGACTAAGTGTGATTTATATTTGCAGCTACCGATAGAATTTGTACAACTGAAACTCAATTTATATTGTGTTTATAAATGCAAATAAATCCGTCCCATACTGAAACAGCAAATGATTAAGCAATACGGTAAATAAATTCTCATTAATGTCGTCCTTACAACATGTTTAAATGAGCGGTCCGATTTTCTATTGTTTCCGCGGATTGTTTGGTTTTGTTTCACTAGTTTCGGTATAAGACAGTCGAACCCCGTATTTAACATTTTCATATGGCAGAAAAACTAACCGCTGGACATTCTGACGTTTCGTGCTTGACGTATAAATATTTTTAGAAACAAAAAAGCCTTAAGCAAACAATGTAGACCAAAATTTTACTGTTCTCTCATTATTAATTACCATTTCACCCCTTGTATCACATCATCCGTTTGTAAATGTTGCTTCAAATATTAGGAAAGCTATTTCAATAATAAATAGCTTTGGAATAAATTGTAAATTTATCTTTTCAAAAATTGCATATTGCATGTACAAAAGAACAATCCTCGAACGATGCATTTACTTAATTATTAATACGCTAATTCTTATCCGCGGGATGTAAGAAAAACTCTGTGACCATACGTGAACAACGCATATTCATCGCAGGCTGTGCAGTTCCGCAGTCTGGATAGAGCACACAGTGTTCTCCTACAGAGCAATTGGAGCTTATAGGCATTAAAATCCGAACAGCGTTTGCCAAACGCCTTTTGCACATGTGCGCAAAAGGCGACTCGTCATACGCAGTTTGCACAGTTTTCTCGTGACTTGGTAGGTGTACTTGATCGCATGTTAAGCGTGGCAGTCAGGAAACAAGGAATTCCATTAAATGCCTCGTGTTTCCGTATTGTACCATTAATGACACTTTATTAATACAATATAGATTCCTTTATATAACATGCAAACGAACAAGTTGGATGCATGTATGAACAATGACAGGATCTGATAACAAACTTGCGATGCTAATTAACACGAATCATCTTCTGAAATTGAAAACATAAAAAATGAAAGAAAGGAGTGTTTTCATTGTACATTATTTTCCGCATACCATAGATTTATTGCATTCTGCGACTATATTTTGCTTTATCATTGGTTAGTACAACTGGTTTTGAACGAATATGAAAGAAGATCAAACTTATTTTATTGCATTTCAAACAATGGACTCGGACACTTAAAAAACCAATATTAGAAAAAAAGACCTCTCCCTACACATAAATGAATGCAATACGATGGTACAATAAATTACAGCTTCCGCGTAAAATATTCTGAAACACAACACGTGACTGAAATGAACTGTAAATGAGCCGCGACACGAGAAAACCAACAAAGATGTTGTGCGACCAGCGCAGAATCAGATCAGCCTGGGCATCCGCCCAGTCTGATCAGAGTCTTCACTGACCGCATGAAGATAGCTTAGACCCCTATGTACCCCTTAAGTGCTTAGGGAAGACTGAGACTGGGCGCGCAACCACTTTGTTGTTTTCCTCAAATCGCGGCTCAAATTAGTATGACAATACGAGCGGATATGAAAGCTCTTTGCCAGGCACGTAGTCACAATCCTAGGTCTAAATGACTGCACCAGACACATAAAGCATCCACTTTTACTCTGTGTGTCTTTCGTAAACGTGTGTCTCTTTCTATGTGTATGTGCTTCTTTCTCTATCGGTTTTGAGAGCGGAATGTGGGACTTGATTGTATTAATTCCTGGCCCAGAGGTTATAAAACTTGAGTATAGGCTCAAACTCAAAATAAAACACACTGATTGGCTGCTTCCGAGCACATGCTCGGAAGCAGCAAATGTGCTCGGAAGCAGCCAATCAGTGTGCTTTATTTTGAGTTTGAGATTATTCTCAAGTTTTATAACCTCGAACCCTCATCATCGCCCATCTTTTTACATTTCGCCTAGCCTTCATCCCCTATATACGGAAGAATTAAGTATTGTTTATTTTATTCTTAAAAACGCGCTTGATACTATTTTATTCTTTCTAATGTGTGCCAGAAAAGAGGAGGTTACAATACTTCTACTTTGTATTGCGTTTTCATTTCAATTGTCTTTCCATCTTGTTGAGCTTAAGGCGTTTCCCATCAAAAATAGACTAGTAAAGGTAATGACAATATTAAACATGCTTATCTTCTTTAAACTGAAGGCTGTTTAAACTTTTTATGTAAATTAATTTGGAAACGCCTTTAAGTTTTCAAGATCAATATTTTTTTCGCCACGGGTGTTACCATGTATCATTTAAGTCCAGTATCGAAATGCGGGTTTAGGAGCCGCATAAATCAGTGCAGGCTTGAAGTAATATCCTGCAAAATATGAACGGTCCTCGTATTGCATGTTTCATTCGAACACTTATAAGAAATGATACCGTTTACCTTGTTTTTGGACACTTTTATCCTTACCGGATTTGCACTGTATTTATTGGGATAAGATAAAGGATCTGAGTCAACTTAATATATTTGTTTAAATTGATAATTTTGAGATCTCTAAATATTGACTCAACTGTATAAGCATTTAAAAAAACTTTAACCCATATGTTTGATAGTATTTGACGTAACAGACATCGTCATGGGGATATTTTCACAACAGTGCGACTCGGAAAAGCAAAACTGCTGAAGTGGCATGTTTGCTATCAGTTTTTGAAGGTGTATGTATGTGTCATCAAGATAACTCAATCTGACATGGACGTATCTTTGTCTCCCTTTTTATATGGTCTACACTTTAAGGTGCATCCGTTCTCCGGTTTGGGCTACTCTTAAAGTTTTCTATCCCTTTAAGGAATGAATTTCATTTTTCTGAGGTTTATCGAAGTGTAAACTACATTGGGTCACGTGCAAAGTGAATGAACCCCGAAGAGGTTCATGTAAACTTTGCTAGTGACCCAATGTAGTTTACACTTCTATAAATCTCAGAAAAATTCAGTTCATTGCTTATATTTACATTCATTTCAATCAAAACCTCGATAAAAAACCATATATAAGCGCTAAAATTGAAACAGTAAAACATGTAGTTTTTCTGCTAGCAGCGGAACAGCTTGAATGACGTCATGACGTCGCCGATGTCCAATCAGACTGTAGAGAGTCATTGTTTATTTTGACGTCATTGACGTCGCGTGGCTCAATGTAATTATTGGAATGTAAACTACATTAGGTTCCAATGGTTTACTATAGGGCTTTTCAGTAAATACACCAAGAATGTAAATACTCTCCAATAAAAGGAAGCGATTTGCTCATTTGCGGTCTTATAGCAAGCACAACTGGTAAATGTGATTTCTACCCTTTCTTATACCATGGTCTATAAATCATATATAGGGGTAAGTCGTGTTCGGGCGATAATACTGGGTAATTTTCAGTGCCGGGGCGTCCTACTTATTTGGATAAAAGAAGGACAAGGGCCTACGGTGTTTGCAGCAGGTGCGGGACGGGGTTGTTCGGATATTTTCTCGTTCTTATTAGATCTTCTTTCTTGCTTCCTCTCTCGGGGAGACGGCTGGATGTAGACTAAAATACTGTCTCTGTTAAACACATAACTTCCAACCGATCAAAATCATGTATAATTGCTCTGTTGGAATACAGAGTGCTACTTCGAGTTGTCTAGTTTATGCCCCTATTCCACACAGACCACGAATCCCACGAATCGCCACGAATTGATAAATATTAGAAATCGTGGCGATTGTAAATTTTCTGGTCCAATTCGTGATGCTCTACGATTCAGTTACGATACAAGCACGATAGGCTTACGAATATTCGTGGGATTCGACTAGATTCGGCTGGACTCGCACGAATATTGTCAAGAATTCAGTACGATTTACAAGAACCTCTTTGGAAATACTGCACGAACGTATAGAATTAGTTACGATTCAGTTAAGAATACGCCGAATGCACGTACGAATCCGGTACGAATAAAAATGAATTCGAAACTATTCTTGAAAATTCGTGGGATTTTCTCTCAAGATAGGTATAAAAAGGCCCCAAGCCTGATCAGATCCTTTGCTGTACGCACATATTAAGTATGAATCATCAAAAATCTATGGCCACAAAATGAAATATCTACGCACGAGTCACATGATGTCGTAACGACGTCGTACTAAGGTCAGTGCGACGAAGTGACATCTCTTCGACGTCAGCTCGACGTCATTTGCCCGCTGGGTAGATAAATGCATGCATCCAGAGTCTTCACTGTGCGCAAATGCATCAAAGATACAAATTCACGTATCCCCGAATGAGTTGAGAACACTACGAACGCCTCCGAATCGATTTCGATTCAGTTACGATGCCTAAGAATGCATTAAGAAGCTGTTACGAATTAATTACGAATTTTTCGAATCGGGAGTTCGTGGCCAAAATTTTGAACAGCTCAAAACTTTTGCCACGAATTCCCGATTGCTCAAGAATTGCAAGAACTTACTACGAATATATACGATTCAGTTAAGAACTTCACGAAGTAATTACGATTCAGCTACGAATCCTAGAATTTATCAATTCGTGACGATTCGTGGGATTCGTGGTCTGTGTGGAATAGGGGTATTATATTGCATATGCTCTTTATACTTAATTGAGCCGCGACACGACAAAACCAACAATGTGGTTGTGCGCCCAGCGCAGACTCAGATCAGCCTGGGCATCCGCCCAGTCCGATCAGAGTATTCGCTGTCCGCATAGAGGTAGCTCAGTCCCTTAGCTACCCTTTAAGCACTTAGCAAAAAGTCTGACCAGACTGGGTGGATGCCCAGGCTGATCTGAGTCTGCACAGGGCGCACAACCACATTGTTGGTTTTCTCGTGTCGCGGCTCAATTACAATAGGAGCAGGCCCGTCGCCGTGTAGTGAAAACTGGTCCGGCGGAGGATAGCAGCGAATGCCGAGGGCACAGGAGGGGGAGAGCACGAGAGGGGCATTCCCCCTGTCGTAAGGGGGGTTCGGGGTACCTCCCCCGAGAAAAGTTTTGATTTATGGGCGTCTCTATGTATGTTTTAAATGCATTTTTGGATGCATTTGGGGGCCAAATTTCAGTCGTTTTGGTCACGAAGTTTTGCTACTTAAATACGAAAAAAAACAAACGTAAGACTCAAGAAGATCTTTAACAACTATTTCGACCCCTCTGCAAGTCTCATCAGGCGCTGGCATCAGCAAAATTAAGCCTGATACAGATATAATCCCCACTTTAGTTGTTTTTATTTGTTGTTGGTTAGCCACGGCCTACTGTCAAACCACGACGGCTGAAAACTACTCTGTTCTGGCTTTTTTTTTTACACCAAATGTACGTTGTGGGAACCGAAAAGTCTTGGGCTGATTTGGAACAGGCAGCACTTGTATATCCATAATGGAATAACAACATTGACAACTTTCGGTACAGTCTCAGGACTTAGAATGCTCATACATGTAAATTAAAAATGTTTTATACATACTTTTCCGCCCGACATGTTCTTATGTTTAGAATAATTAGAAAAATACATTTTGGGGATTAAAATTTTCTTCTGTAGCGCCGAGAAAAACATGCCGCTGTATTTTGTTTTCATACCATTGTTGGCATATAAAAATCAAAACGAAGAAGTTCTTTCATACATTCTGGATCAAAGAGTTTATCATGCCTTTGATAAATCGTCCACTGAAAATAATCCTTTAACGATTATGAAATTAATCAAGCAGGTGTCATTTTTAATAGCTGCAGTGTTTTGCACGGTGTGTGACTGCATGTTTTTACACCTTGGCCAGGTTTATTGAGGATACGAGCAACGAGCCTCGTTGATAATTTCATCAATAAATTGCGGCACTTTTGATGATGCGATTCAATAAAATCAATAGGCACGAAAGAAAAATCGGCTGAAAAGAAAAAAAGTGGTACGGCAGATTTTTATGCAAAGTGGTACGGCAGATAGCATACTCGGCCGAAAAGTGGTCCGGCGTTCGCCGGACCTGCCGGACCGGCGACGACGGCCTTGAGGAGGGATTCACCTGAAAGAGAAGCAGAACTATTTCGTCAGAGCATTTATTTTGATACAAACTTCGGACAAATCAAAAAGGTTTATTCATTCTTGTTAAAGCTTTTTGAATTTTGAAAGTGAGTTTTATGTTAAAGGAAAACACTCACTAAAATATAAATTGGGTTGAAATTGTTGAACTCGATGAGCAAATAAATTTGGTGAAAATTTCATGAAAATCGGACTTCATGTAAGAAAGATATGAAGGATACAAAAATTCAAAATGGCGGTCATGGAGGCGGCCATTTTGGTAGTTCCTGTCACGTGATAAATACTTTAATCTTGAATAAGTGCGAAAACTGTTTACTTTTACTGGCTTATTTTGCTTAAATCATTTCTTTGTATAATAAAAAGTAGATTTATGCATTTAATTCACATAAAATATGTTTGAAACTGAAATTATTTAGGATTTTCAGTTTTCACAATGAGTTTATGACGTCATTAACTCACAGGTTTGCTGGTTCCCAGCTCAATATATCTATATTTATAAACTTTCATATCTTTCTTAATTTAGGTCTGAGTTTCATGAAATTTTCGGCAAACATTATGTTTTATTAAACTCTTTGATTTAAGCCCAATTTGTATTTGACTGAGTGTTTTCCTTTAAACTATCAGCTGTTTACCAATACTAGGACCTGAGTATAGGAGACTTGAATTAATCTAAGGCTCAAAAGGTATTTGCCACAGCAAAGTATTACTTTGGATGCCCATATATGCATATTCAACACATAAATAGGCTCAGATGTAATGAAGATCCGCTCATAGGCCAAGATTGTAGATGGAAATTCGTTTATTTATCTTCCGAGTTTGGTTTATGATTTTGATACTTGCCTACTTTCACCTATAGGTGTTTGGAGTATGTATGACTCATATTAGTTGAACTAAATATAAATTCGATGTCCTTTGCAGCCCTAAAGTCGTTTTGCTGTGTCTAAGAAATCATAGTTTCCAAAATTACTAAATCAAGTTTGTCACTGGTATTTTGACAGTCAGTCCTTCAGGACATCAAAGCTGGATTCAAGACACATGATATAATGTAAGCAAGCTCAATATGGACACATGCTGACGATCATGGGATGCCATTTTATTGTTATAGTGCTTGAGAACAGACCTAGGTGCACTTAGTAGAAGAAATGACAGAAACTTTTTTATCACACTAAAATGTCATCTTTTCAAGGAAGTAAGAAACCATATCGTGTGTTAACGTTTGGTCAATGTGTTAAATCAAATGCAACTTGCTCAATCATCCATTTCGTTTCAAAACTATGATCGACTGCAGTCAGATAAGAAGAAAATTGTATCCACTGAAATATTTTGAAGGCCCATTCCGCGTAAGCCTTTTCAACCTGAAGTATAACGGTCAAGATCCACAATCAACACTTCTTGTTTTGGGAGCTGTATAAAGTTAGCAGGATCTACGCGTTTTAAGTCGAAACGTCATCGTGTGAACTCTCATCTATTGGTGCGAGGGACCATATAAAACTACGTAATATATTCTCCTGAGTAGATGTCCACCTACTCTGCGGAAACTAAGTTTCATCACCGAGAAATCATTTCCCCTAAATTTTGTGGCATATCTTGTTCCTCATTTGTCTGTGAAGCCTGGCTCCAGTCCCTATGTATTATAAGCTGCTCTGACCCGTTGGACATCCAAATAAAATAAGACATGCTCTGAGAAGGACAGTTATGAATACATGTAATCATTTAGCTGGGATCAAGGCTAGTGTGTTCGTACATGAATGGCAGCTTCACTATCAACCTTATTCACCTCTGGTTTCTAGGTAAAAAAACATATACATGTACATGTTCAAACAAGCTGAAAAGATGACTGAGCTCTCTTCCAAGCTCATGTGTTTCATTTTACCTCTGAAAGTGTCAGCGAGCTAAGGCAGCGATGGCAGATAAACGTGCTACAAACTTGATTTGTATAAACGTGTTGTATACAACGTAATCTGGTAATAAAGCCTAATCTGAGAGTCGTACATAGTAAATTGAGACGGTAATGCTAATACTAGATTCCAATTCAAAATTAATTCCAAATATACATGTAAAGTAGCCAGTCCTTTCATTGTTTACATTCCACAACCCACTCATAACCAACTCCTTATATTACATGTATATAATTATATATTTAACGTTCCACTGCAACCCGAGACTTGATATGGATTGTACTTCAAGTAAAACTTAGGCCACGTACCAACAGCTATCGCTTATCAAGCTTGACAATAGAACAGGCGGATCAGATTTGAGCCGCGACACTAGAAAACCAACAAAGAGGTTGTGCACCCAGCGCAGACTTCGATCAGACTGGACTTCCGCCCAGTCGGATCAGAATCTTCTCTAAGCGTTTAAAGGGTAGCTAAGGGTCTTTGCTACTTCCATGCGGACAGCGAAGACTCTGATCAGACTGGGCGGATGCCCAGGCTGATCTGAGTCTGCGCTGGGCGCACAACCACATTGTTGGTTTTCTCGCGTCGCTGCTCATTTATTTGTTACACAGCTTCAAATATTCGCTAGAATCTGCACAGTGTTGACGCCGTGTCAGAATAAGCAGCAACACATGCGTCTTTTTTTTTTTTTGACAGCACAGGCGATACTACATTTTTTCACCGCGACTTCTGCATAATTATAATGACGTTTCCGCGATTACCATAAAACTTCTGAAAATTGGGACACTGAAAATAGTTACCGTAACTGTTTTAAAAAGGAACAGTTTAGTTTTACAATGCAGTAATATGTCCAAAAGATACAGATCCAAACAGTGCAGGCCCAGATCAGACTGCGTCATGGGAAGCAATCTGATCTTGACCTGCTTTGTTTGCTCAGACCTATCTTTTCTAATATTTAGAACTACCACGGTAATGCATTTTTGTCATGGCGACGAGATTTACTGGCGTTAGTACGAAAACATGAGTCGTCTCTTCAGTTAATATCGAGACACATAAGTAGGCTGTTCAAATCAAGTAGAGATTTACGCAAAAGATGTTGAAAATATAGATGGTAAAAGGCCAATTACGCATGCCCTGTTTTAAGCGTCTTATAACCTCAGAAAGGTTTCGGATTAATTCCAATAAACGTGATTGTCCAGAATTATCAGATTTTATTTACAAATTCGTTTCAGAGAACAGTATAAACAATATCACTTGATGAAACAAACATAGTCATTTTCTAATAAAACAATTTTATATCCAGATGATGGCTATAAGCGGTTGAATAGTATAAATGGGCAATGATCAGGGACTTTTACAATAAACGTCCAGAAAAAAGAATAACTCTTTCTAACGTAGGTGGTCATACAGCTAACCTACCTTAACATAAATGAGCCGCGCGGCACGACAAAACCAACTTAGTGGAATGTGCGCCACGCAAAGACTCAGATCAGCCTGGGGATACGCCCAGTCAGAGTCTTATTTGTCGGCATGGATGTAGCTAAGGCCTTTAACTACCCTTTAAGCGCACAGCGAAGACTCTGATAAGACTCGGCAGCTGATTTGAGTCTTCGCTGAGCGCACATACCACTTTGTTGGTTTGTCGTGCCAATTTCAAATCACTATATCAGACAAACAATATATCAGCTTACCTTAGCTATCACAGGAATGAAAGGGAAAATATGGACAAAACCAACCGAATTTTTCAGGACCACAGATGAGCGGATTCTGAAAAAAACATGTGTGCATCGATTAAAAAACAACCGCCATGTAATTATGCACTCGTCATGAAATGGCAGAAGGGCATATAGAGTTTACCCCGTCCGTGTGTGCTTGTGTATGTGTGTGTGTTACCAGAATCTCGTCCGGGACATTACTTCGTCCTGCATGGTGGGAAAAATTATTTGGCACGAATAATCATGACAAGGCAATGTGCCACGTGCAAGAATTATGTCGCTAGCTGAAAGGTCAAGGTCACACTGCACGCTTAACCTACGATATAAAGAAAACATCTTCGAGCCCGGCGCACAACCTTGTCCTGCATGGTGGGATTTCAAAATTATTTGGCATAAATGATCATCTTGACAAGGCATTGTGTCGCGTGCAAGAGTCATATTACTAAATTGAAGGTCAATGTCTCACTGCACACTTAAACTTGGTGCATAGGCTAGTGAAGTATGTTCGTGTCTGGCCCTTAATTTTGTCCTGCATGGAGGATTTTAAAATAAAATGAGCATCATGACAAGATAATATGCCATGTGCAAGAACCATGTCTTCAGATCCGAGTTGAAGGTCACACTGCGCACATGAACCTCGGTTATAGGTTATAGCCAAAACATTTTCGTGTTTGGCCCATAAATTTACCCTGGTGCTTGCTGTGATTTCAAAATTATAAGGCATAAATAATTAACACGACAAGACAATATGTCGCATGCAAGAACCATGATGCTAGCTCAAAGGTCAAGGTCAAAGTCCACACTTTAACTACATGCATAGGCTACACTGAAAACCTTTTCGTGTCCCGTCCATAACTTTTTAATGCATGGTGAGTTTTCAAAACTATTTGCCAAGACGATTTTTGTAGGCAAGGGTGTCATTACCTTAGAGGTCAAGGTCATAGCGCGCACTTTAGCTATATGAATAGGCTATAACAAAAATATGGTTGTGTCATTTTTGTGTCCGGGGTTTGACTGCAGCATAAATGTAAGTGTTTCTTATCATATTATATGCCATAGTCCCTTGATTTCCCCTTTCATATTTTACATGTCTGCCTCTATGAACCTAGCTATTTTACAAGTGCCAGTACCTTACCGGAGGAGCTGTCTCCTTTGGACATATTTCTAACTGTCAGTCTTAAATTATTGTGGAGGGAGGGCTTATATCAATTATAAACACCTTCAGCCCTCGGCCTAGCTTTCATCGCGATTCGCATGGTATTTGGTTCTGACAGCGTGGAGATCTTCTAGCTCATGAAATAATCATAACAGTTAAGATAAAAATAAGAATACAAAAGACTCTGATGAAACAAGGATGGTCCAATGATACATGGACACTTAAGCACTGGAGCAAGGGAAAACCACCGCTGGAATCCAAATGAGCCCAACCAAAGACAGGAAAAACTCATACGCTGACCATTAATAAATAACATCTCTAACTCGGAGCCATCATTTGGTCTGAGGTCTAACTCATCGGCATACAGTTACAGATTGCAGCGAAATAATGGAATTAATCGTAGTTGGTATAGCAATTATTCACGCAATTTCGAATAACATTCATGTTGCATCCAGTTCTTTTATAACAATTTATTATCCTTCCAAACAGATAAGAAAAGTGATGTTTTTACTAACGAACGAACGAACATACGAACTCGTCTTAGACTTACACCAAGTCATTGTAAATAGCAGGTTCCGAAAGACACCACAGCAGAAGTGTTTCATTCCGACAGAAAACAAATCCAAGTGTCGTTGATAGGCGCTTGTTTATGAATCCTTTTTCTTCCATTTGTGTATAGAATTGTCAAATGCGTCTTTGGTTTACGAGTTCGAATTATGATTTCCGTACTTTATCACTTCTATTATATAGTTTTAGGTCTCAGTTTATAATATAAATGTACAGTCCAACCTGTATTAAGCAAGCAACTAAGGGATGGCATTTCATTCGAATTAATCTCAGTCCCATACCATTGCAAGCCCGACCCCTCCACTGTCCCCTTATACATTCAATCGCAATCAAATTATATGTTTGCCGTTCACTGATCAGATTGTGTCCAAGACGTGCTGTGGTCGACGGTTAGCAACTAAATGCAGTCCCCGGAAGTTTATAAAATTTTCCAAGTTTGGCGAGAAATAAAAAAAAAAAGATTTATGTGTCGTATTCTATGCATTTGCGTTTGAAAAAAAATATATTCTGTAAAGTCTATATTTTTCAGTTAGGCGAATCAGGCCGGATATAACCATGAATTTCCCTTTTCCATCAGTCAAGCAACTACTGAATCAATCATTTAAGTCTATTGGCTCCTTCAAATTTTAATCGCCTCATTTATACGGATGTAAGTGTTTATGAGTGGATGTAATACTAGATATCACATGTTCAGCAACATTATTTCTTTGCCGTTGTTGTTGTTGGTGGTGGTCTTATTTAGTTTTGTATGTTTGTTCATTTTTTGTTAAAGTCGATAATTTGTTGGATGTACGTATATGTTTCCGGGACAAGTTAAGAATTTTACAAATGTGAAATTCCTATTTGAACAGTGCCATGAGAATACAGACTTTTAGAAAGTGGAAACAGTG
Organism: Ctena decussata; assembly: GCA_963989385.1. Taxonomy (NCBI): domain Eukaryota; kingdom Metazoa; phylum Mollusca; class Bivalvia; order Lucinida; family Lucinidae; genus Ctena; species Ctena decussata. The sequence goes on along the minus strand of OZ022503.1, from coordinate 73,372,503 downwards.
GAGACCCAAATCATTATCTGCACATTTATCTAGTCGCGCGGCTAATTCATCTAAACGGGGACTTAGACATATCCCTTTTAATAACATAATCGGCACTGTGATTTTCTTTTCTTTTTTATCTGTTTTTGTACTTTTCGCGAACTTTTTAGCTCACCTGAGCCAGCGGCTCCGGGGGAGCTTATAGGATGGTAAGGCTCCGGCGTCCGTCGTCCGTCCGTCGTACGTCGTCCGTCGTCCGTCGTCCGTCCACACTTTCAAACGACTTCTCCTCTGAAACCGGTGGGCCGATTGTAACCAAATTTCATATAGAGCCTCCTGGGACCTTAGGAAAGAAAAGTTGTTCAAACGGTCCTGGTCACATGACCAACATGGCCGCCATGCCCATATATGGTAAAAACCTGAAAAAATCTTCTTCTCAAGAACCAATAGGTCAATGGCCTTGAAACTTGGTATGTAGCATTGGGTACACGAGTACTACCAAGATTGTTCAAATTATGACCTTGGGTTGACCTTGACCTTTTTTACGGTAAGGTCAAATTTGCTTCCTTATGCTTTTATATGGCAAAATGCTGCAACATAAGATATCTTGGAAACTGTTGAAGATTTTGGCCTAAAAATTGGTACATACAGTCATCTTAATGACTACATGAAGATTAATGAGTACAAGAGGTCAAGGTCATTCTTTGACCTTTGACCCAGAACTCTCATATTTTGACAATATCAAACAATCTCCTCAAAAACAACTAGGCCAATTGTAACCAAATTTCATATAGGTCCTCCAGGGGTTGAGGGAATGAAAATTTGTTCATACAGTCCAGGTCACATGACCATTATGGCCACCACGCCCATATATGGTAAAAACCTTTGAAAATCTTCTTCTCCAGAACCAGTTGACCGATGGCCTTGAAACTCAGTATGTAGCATTGGGTACTCAAGTACTATAAAGATTGTTCAAATTGTAACCTTGGGTTGACCTTGACCTTTTTTACGGCAAGGTCAAATATCGGAAAATGCTAGAACATAAGATTTCATGGTAAGTTTTGAAGATTTTGGCCTAAAAATTGGCATATGCAATCATCTTAATGAGTACATGAAGATTTGTGAGTACAAGAGGTCAAGGTCATTCTTTGACCTTTGACCCAGAAATCTCAAATTTTGACAATTTCAAACAATCGGCTCTAAAGCCACTGGGCCAATTGAAACCAAATTTCATATAGAGCCTCGAGGGGTTGAGGGAATGTAAAAATTTTCTTATGGTCTTGGACACATGACCAACATGGCCGCCATGCCCATATATGGTAAATACCTTTAAAAATCTTCTCCTCCAGAACCAATTGACCGATGGCCTTGAGACTTTGTATGTAGCATTGGGTACTTGAGTACTATCAAGATTGTTCAAATGATGACCTTGTGTTGACCTTGACCTTTTACAGCAAGGTCAAACATGGGAAAATGGTAGAACATAAGATTTCATGGCAAGTTTTGAAGATTTTGGCTTAAAAATTGGTATATACAGTTGTCTTAATGAGTTCATGAAAAATTATGAGTACAAGAGGTCAAGGTCATTTTATTACCTTCGATCCAGATTGCTCATATTTTGACATTTTCAACCATTTCCTCAAAAGCCAAAAGGGCCAATTGTGAACACATTTCATATAAAGCCTCCAGGTGTTGGTTGAATGAATATTGTTCAAACGGTCCAGGTCACATGACAAACTTGGCCGCCATTACCACTTATGATATAAATCTTTAATATTTTTTTTCTCCAGAACCAATACACCTATGGCCTTGAAACTTGGTAAATAGCATGGAGTACTAGAGTACCACCAAGACTGTTCAAATGGTGACCTTGGGTTGACCTTGACCTTTTTTGCGGCATGGTCAAATATGGGAAAATGCTAGAACATAAGATTTCATGGAAAGTCTGAAGATTTTGGCCTAAAAATGGTATATATGGTTGTCTTAATGAGTACATGAAGATTTATGAGTACAAGTGGTCATGGTCATTCTTTGACTTTTGACCCAAAACTCATATTTTGACAATGTCAGACATGATAAGTAAAAGCCACCTTGCAAATTGTTCAGGTGAGCGATTCAGGGCCTCATGGCCCTCTTGTTTGTTTTCCAGCTTCGTCGCAGGAATTAGGTCAAAGGGATAAACCTACACGTTGCTTGGTAATTTCAAAGTGAACCAGCTTTTAGTACTTACTATTTGCTTCCAGGATGAAGCAGTCCTTAATATCCGATCTGGGGCCGTATTCATAAAACGACTTAAGTCGTTGCTATGCGGTTGCTAAGGCTAAATATCTGTAAAGGAGACTCCCTACAACTATGAAATTTGGTCTGGAGGAACAGTCTTTGTAAGACCGTTCCTCTAGAGCAAATTTCATAGTTGTAGGGAATCTCCTTCAAAGAAATTTAGCCTTAGCAACAGCATAGCAACCACTTAAGTTGTTTTATGAATACGGCCCCCGACCAGGTGTACCTTGTTATCCGCAAGTCGGTCATCGATACGGAGCACTCGTTGCAGTAGCGACACAGAACTCTTGATTTGCCAGGACAGTTAAGAAGTGCTCGCAAGTTGATACGATCACATTTCACATCAAATCAAAAACTTGACGTGGAAAAATAATAGAACCAACAAGTGAGAGCACTAATATAAATAGCTTCACCAGAATTTATTGAAAATTGTTTTTTTTTTTTTTTTTTTTTTCATTACCAGTAAATCTTAGCTGTCCCAGTAAACCATTTGTGCGGTGGAAGATTAATAAAAGAATGTCTTAAATACTCTCTTGCTGTAATATTCAATATTTCGTTTCACTTGCACTTTCAGTAATGCGTGTCAAAGACTTTGGTCAATGGAGACTAAAATCGCAGTACAAGATGTATTTTTGAGATAGGCCTTACATGTGTACAAGAAAACACTGCAGCAAGCTAACACATTCTGGTTTGTGTTACACATTTATACACAATATCATGTTGATCAATGTTAGCATGTGTAAAAAAGTAAGTCTTGATGTTTGTTGCAACGTTTGTAAGCAGCTGAATTTTGGTTTGGCGTCTTAACGTTAAAATATCACGTTTTGGGGCCCTGCAACGTTCAAGACTAGTGAAGTCTATGGTTAGCAAGAACGAACTTATTTTCTGATAGCAAATTACACTAGTCAAACGTCTTAGCAATGTACATTTATGCTTGTTTGTTAATATTACTTGTCATTCAGAAACTACACCTAGTAGGCCAACCTAATTGAAATATACAAATTTTCTTAGATTGTGGTGAAACTTTGATACCTAGCTGTTTTTAAGAGCAAAATATTTCTACGTCCTGTAGTTGCTGTTTGTACGCCAGTGTCGTTTTTGTGTTTGAAATTTTTTATGTAGACATTTACTTCAAAATTTATCTTATTTTGCGATTTTGCTTATTGTTTGCACTTGTTTAATCTAAGTGGAGATAATCAAGGGCAAATATCAAAGCCGTCACATTGTATTTCAGTAAAGAATATACCAATAATATATCAACGCAGTTTCATTTATTTCATACAAAGCTAAAGTCCAAATCCCGCCTAAGCCACGGAATGGAAAAATAGGATATGAGCCGCGACATGAGAAAACCAACAATGTGGTTGTGCGCCCAGCGCAGACTCAGATCAGCCTGGGCATCCGCCTAGTCTGATCAGACTCTTCGCTAAGCGCTTAAAAGGTATCTAAGGGTCTAAGCAACCACAATAAGGACAGCGAAGACTCTGTTCAGACTGGGCGGATGCCCAGGCTGATCTGAGTCTGCGCTGGGCGCACAACCACTTTGTTAGTTTTCTCGTGTTGCGGCTCATATGAAGCATCACCACTAGCAGCAACACAACGTGAGCGGACAGAAAAATCAAGAAGTCTGTCACTGGATAAATCGCATGCGTTTATCTGGTCGAGAAGTCTACATTCCATATGTGAAAATGTCCCCGTCAAAAATCAATAGCTTAAGAGGGGTTTAAAACATAAGTAACAAATAAGTAGTGTCGAAAAAAAGCACTGAAAGACTGTTGAAACAGCTGTACTCTGACAGGCCAACAAGCTTACACATACCAGTTTTTTGACCAATCGCATAAAGTTAACTTTTTCATCGTAAACAGTATATCCGTAGTATACTTCATTTACAATAAGTGAGCCGCGACACGAGACAACCTGAGCGTTTAAAGTGTAGCTAAGGGTCTAAGCTACCTCCATGCGGACAGCGAAGACTCTTATCAGACTGGGTGAATGCGTACAACTACTTTGTTGGTTTTCTCGTGTTGCGACTCAATTATGGCTGTTTGTGATTCGCCGAACGGGCTCTTTTTTTCATTTATAAATTATGATATATGCCACTTCCAACGGCCGATCTGACAGCGGCTTTTGATTAGCCGAAACTTCGAAGCATGGCCCATGTTCGTTCTTTCGAGTGTGTTCACTGCTCGCGAAGGAACTGTTTAAGATTTTAATTTGACTTTACTGCAGCTGGTGTTATGCCGTGTGGCGGCCGTAAAACATCTCCCCGTACATCATTCATAGTGCAGATTATATTTAGATCAGAGGATATATTCTGAGAAATCAGAAATTTTAGATAGGTTCATACCTTTTTTCTAGATCATCGCTTTTTAATCATTTGGATTTCTTTCGATACTTAGCAGTCGTTCAACCGAGTGCCTTACTGTAAAACACTTATATTTGGTGGCAGCAAAATTTGGCGGTTTTTTTATAAATGGACCTTTTGGTGGATTTTTATTTTGGCGGATTTGTAATTTATGAAAAAAAAAGAGTTCTGCTAATGTCATTTGGGCCATTTGAATCAGAGTTGTACATTATCATGGTGAATGCAAAAATAATAAAGTTCTTTCTATAATCATGTTAAATTTACTTAAAAACTGTCAACGGTAAAAAGACTTTTGTGTTCCTTCTGGTTTAATCAACTTGACTTAGGAACTAATTAGTATGGCTTATCTACTAATAAACATTTTCACATCCCGTTTTCTCCCGCTTGTTGTTTGCTTGGGATCTTCGTTTCTACTAAAGTACAGGTAAATGATGTTTATTGGCTTTTATATTATGGTACCGGGATTAAACAGGATGCACATCTGTCGTATTTACTTTCGTGATCACAGTTTAAATTGGCGGCATTTTAATTTGGCGATTTTCTTCTATTCCGCCAATATAGCCAAAAAAAGTTACCGCCAAATGTAAGTATTTAACAGTATTAAAATTTAGAAATTACTATGCTTTTCTCTGGTTCCCATCACCAGATATTGTCAGGGTCACTGATAAGGCTTGAATAGCCGGAACTTCGAATTTGGACCATGTTCCTTCTTTCGTATGTGTTCTGAGCTCTCGAAGGAAATCTTTAAGCTTTTAATTTACCAGTGCTGCCAGAGAGTTCTTATACCAAACGTTCTGATACCTGCAGCCATATCATAGTCTGCATATTGTGCATAAATACTCTGTGCGAACGGGGCAGCGGTGGTAATGATGATAAAAATTATATGTTGCAAAATTATATGCTGGGAAAGTTAGAGGTGCCGGATTCGAACTAGGATTCCAGAGTGTCAATACCTCCGCTTGTATTACTATGTCTATAAGGGTATTGATATGGTCTTGGTAAAATGTCTCTTATGTGCGATTTGTTGATATGTCGATACAGTTCGCCTCATTCATGGCTGCTGGAGTTCAAATTCTGTTCAGCTTCGTTATTATCGCGACTCATACTGCCACAACGCTTCAGTGCATACTCAGTCAAGTTCTAAATTGTCTATTCATCGGCGTTACTTATCTTTATATTTATAAATCAACAGTACATAGCCCTTTGTCAAGTTGCACACATACCGGCAGAAATACATGCGCACATGTTTCAGTTACCACTCATTCTACAATATGATAAAGTGTATAGCATATTTAGTTTACAAATATGCCTCTTAAATACTTGAAAATACACCGTATAGCATGACTTCAGTGTTTGTTTTCATTATTTCCTAAGCGATGTATATCACCACTTTAATCAATACATGATTTAAATACTTTAAATATCACCTTACACTACCGTTTTAAACATCTGGCTCACTACTCCGGCTCTAATGTGCCACTCTATACTACTATACATTATAATTGAATAATGCGCACAATAGACAAGCCTGTCGTTCCTGTCTTCCAATCAGTAACTTCGTTACAAACATTGCAGGTGGAGCGTACGTCGATGTTAGACATCAATATATTTTTTACGCCTCAAGAGGTTATAGTAAAAAGCTAAATATATCTGAATGAAGATATCCACTCCTTCGTACGCACAAACGTCTCAACTAGTAGGAGGCAGAAGCTATATATATTACAGAGCGATGAGTGTATAGCAATCAGAAGCTGATTGACAGCGCAAGTGTGAACAGTGGTGGAAATATACTTAATATACTGCACAGTGTTGTTTTAATAACAGAAACAAAGATAATATAACGGTAAAAAGTATTTGAAACTTTTTTATGACAATAACATAATGAAGGTAAGAGAGAAAGAACATTCGGGAAAGGTGGAATCGAATTCGGAGCATCAATCATATAGTGTGTGTGAATGTAGAGACACAAGTATGTCGGACACACGGACAAACAATAAAAGAAAATTGGAATATAGCAGAAATTCAGGACAAATGTGCTCTCTTAGAAACATAATGATATGTTTAGTAGTTTTGACAATATTTTTATCAGACATTGCGGGCGCTATGCCACGGACTATGATGTGTGATAGAAGAATTCGATGCCTCAACGGAGGTACTCTACAAGTCCCTGATACATCCTTTGGGTGGTGCGTTTGTAACTGTAGACGCGGATATGCTGGACTTAGATGTCAGTTTAATAGAAATAGAAACAGAAGAATACGAAGATTAAATAGATTAAAACGACTTGTTAAATTAAGGAATAAGTTTGAACACTTACTAAAGCGACGAAAAGCCAACAGATGATAACAGGCAGCAAACTATTTTATACCAGTGGTAAGTGTAAGAGTTTGATTTCAATACAAAATCGTTTAGGGCATATACATACTGCCAAGGAAAGACTGCAAATTCCATGACCAGTCAGCGCAGTTTGGTTGGGCAAACGCATTTCGTGCATGCCTTGAGACAAATCATTACCCATAGAGCAGTGTGCACTGAAAATTCGAATGCAAATATATCGACCCTCATAAATCATGATAAGGTCATTACCAGTCCATTTCAGAACAAACTTTGTACGCGTCATATAAGTCCGATTTTCGGACTAGAATGGAGCGTATAAATCATCATTTTCAAAACTGTCTGACATGGATCGTATAATGACCGGTTTAAATTTCGAATGTATATGTGAAATGACACAGAGTTTGACATGCATGTGGCACTTATGAATCATTTTCTGACTGTTACTGACGAATAAGTTTGTCATACCTGCCTTTTCATACATTTATACCTTAGCTAAATGAGGCAACAGATTTTGCATGCACCTGTTCTCTAGTACTGTTCTTGCCCTTAACCTCATTATCGATCGATCCAAACTTAATTTTGATGTATCTCTGCAAGTATACAGCAATATTTCCTTTGCTGAACGTAACCTCTTCACTCAACACTTTCTAGTTTTTATATTGATCATAATTCATCATGCAAACTCTCACATGCTTAGTTTAGAACTTAAATACCTATGCCTACGCCGGGGTCCATTCAGTGGAATAGTGTTATGTATGATTTATATGTATGAGACTATAAGGAAGCCAAGAGTAATAATTGTCACATTACTAAATTGCATAATGATAGTGTAGTATTACAGTAAACAGCGTTACAATTTGGTTCGATTGTATTTTTTCGTTTGTAAAATATGACTGTCATTTTCATTTTCGCGCCTAATACCAATACAATTTTAGCACTACATTAAGAGAATACTGGTAGGCCTTGAAGGGATAAGTTATGTAGTATACACTTTGAAATATTTATTTTACTGTCAACAAAATATTTACGCTTAGAAATAGAGTGACGAAAACATATATATGCAAGAGACAGTCACCAAGCAAGTCTGTTACGATTATAGAATCGTTTTCTTAATATTCCCTACTACAGAACTTCGTCAACTATGCTATAAATTCCATAAGCAAACAAACCTGTAAATGAGATTCAGGGGCCATATTTATAAAACCACTTAAGTCGTTGCTATGCCGTTGCAAAGGCTAAATGTCTATGAATGCGATTCCCTACAACTATGAAATTTGCTCTGGAGGAACAGTCTGAAAAAGATTGTTCCCCCAGAGCAAATTTCACAGTTGTAGGGAATCTCCTTCATAGAAATTCAGCCTTAGCAACAGCATAGCAACCACTTAAGTCGTTTTTTTAAATACGGCTCAGGTTAATATGATACCAGCTCAGTAACAAGTTTGATCTAGGTCTGTACCCTATTTCGTTCGTCTAGGATTGAAAATGCTCATAGCTTAATAGTAAAATCAGATGACTAAAATCTAGGGGGTAACAGTTATTGGTCACGGCCTTCCAGTATTTAACTGGGTTAATTGCCTTATGTAATATGTTACCGTATGCCAAGTATGGTATGCGACCTTAAAACAAAACCAAAGAAAAAGCGGATCTGCCACCTGTTCAGTAAAAATGCTATTTCATTATTTCATATGACGAGTGTAAAAATGGCCTTCAGAAACTAGAAATCTATCGTTGCAGTTGGATGTATCAAATCAAGCCAACTAAAAGAATCTTAAAGGAATTTGACTTGAATACAACTGCAGTGTAACAAAATACGCCTTTGTGACATTTGATGCATATGCTGACTTAGCTTGTGTAATGTATCAGGAAAAGGTTACTGTTAGAGATGTAAAAATATACGGTTGTGTCATTATAGATGTAACACTTTCTTTAACAGTATAGAAAAGCTACGATTAATACTCGGTTAGTTGGTGTCGTATGTAAATGATCTGCAAAATCTAGTATTGACTAAAACATTCGCATTTTATATATGATGTATCCCTCCCTGCACAAGAAGTCATTGAGACGTCGTATCGGTGTCTCTACAAAGTTATGATGTCGCACCGATGTCGAAATGGCGTCATTCGATGTTGGTATGCCCCTACAGGAAAATATATTTAAAATAGTGTCGTATCGTACTTAATGAAGACTTACCAGTTGACCTGCACACGAAACTTCCGTGAATATATAAGAATAAATGTTTAAATCTGTTATTTCTGATTGACATCAAGGATGCATTTTAGCCACAAACGCATTAACACAGCTAAATGGACGCTAAAATTAGCTATTAGACGTTTGTCACACGTAGTTTGCAACTGTACTGAGACAAAAATATAACATTCTTCAATAACATTTAAATAAAGCATTCAGTTTGCATATAAACGGAAAGCTATTCAAATGTTGTAATTATAGGATACACTGTACATATGCTTAAACTTCAGGAAGAATATTGCCCAATAATTAATGCGTGATGTAAAGGCAAAATGTATCAACTGACATCTAATATGCTTGCACAGCCTTTGAAATGTGCAGTTTGAGTAGGGTTTGCACAGTTCTCTACGAGAATAATTTGTTTTGTAGATTTGGAATCACAAACTTTGCATGCGCCTGCACGATTTCGTGTAGCTTCTGCTATGAGCTTGGCATGCGTATTTCGCATATTCCTTAACAATGACAAGTTTTGTCAAGATCCGATTTACATAGCAAACATGCACCTGTGCGTATAAACAGAGAAGCAATTTATTACAAAACCGTAACATCTAGTGTGTCTCTGGGACAAGCGGAAAGGGACTTAACGTTGTGTGCAAGCAGCGACCACTCCGGTTACCTGCTTATTGTTTCCGTTTGCATCGGCAGTATGTGTTTCAAGAGGGATCTTTATTGTGAAAAGTTAAGACTCTGATCGGCCTGTGCGAATGCACAGGCTGATATAAGTCATAACACTTCCGATAAGACAAAAGGTCCCATTTCTCAATTTACACATCTCATTTAAGTTTTTTATTCTTTTAACGAGAAAAAAGACGCTACTGTTTAAGACGCACCTGACAAGCGTTTAAGACAACTCTGGGTCACTGTGTTAGGCCGAGATGTCAGTTCAAACTAACCTTGGGTGACGACTCTTTCAACTATCTTTCTAGTTAGTACGATAATAAAACGCTCATTAAGGATCATATAGTGTATACGATTTTACTTAATTGCAAATAGCCCTATATCGCTTTTCCAGGTATATTTATGCGCTTTATGTGACATTTTATACACAGAGCAGCGTGAAAAACGAGACTTTTGTCCCATAAACCAAAAGCATAATTAACAATTAATTAACAATTAGTGAAGTGGATGGTCATAATAAAAAGAAACAGGCTCGACTAACAGCAAAATGTGTGACAGTATGGACAATGCATGCAGCAACACCATACCACTAGGAGCGGCGGTAGTGTAGTGAATAACGCGCTGAACTACCGATCCAGTTGTCGCAGGTTTGATCCCCCGCTTCTCCGGTCTTGGCGAAGGAGACTTTAGTCGAGGTCCTGTCTCCGTATGACCTATTTGTTGGTGGGACGTAAGCCCCGAGATCATTCTGTCACTACATTTACTTGGTAATGCCGCATTAGATTTAAATTCCGATTTCCACAGATGATGTTCTTCAGCTATCGCGCTGCGGTAATAGTTATTGAACGGTCTTCTTGTCAATAGTTACTTCCGCTTCGGAAATGGAAATTGACAGTCATAATTCTCTGGATTAAAGAGACAAAAGAAAAAAATATGGAATTGATAATGGAATGCCATTTTGATAGCCTATCACTTAATAATTGATACACGCATGCAAGAATCAGATTTCATTCTATGAAGTCAATACTTTCACAATGAAAGTTTCTGACCTACCTGAAAAAGCGTCCTTTGAAACAGCACACATACTTGTGTACATGCTTAGAGGTCGTTTAAGACCAAACTGAAAATTTTCGAAGTTTAAAGGTCTCTATTGCTCTGTATGGAAACTAGCCTGGCTGCACTATGATACATTGATCTGCGTGAAAACATATGAGCCACGACGCGAGAAAACCAACAATGTGGATGTGCGAACAGCGCAGACTCAGATCAGCCTGGGCATCCGCCCAGTCTGATCAGAGTCTTCGCTGTCCGCATGGCGGTAGCTTAGACCCTTAGCTACCCTTTAAGCGTTTGGCGAAGATTCTGATCAGATTGTGTGGATGCCCAGGCTGATCTGAGTGTGCCCTGGGCGCACAACCACATTGTTGGTTTTCTCGTGTCGCGGCTCAATTATGTTTTCTTCTTTTTTCAAAGCTTTTATTTACTTATTCTTTTTCAATAAATCTCATGTCTCTAAAATCCCACCTTTCTTTTGGTTAATATTGAACCATTAGATCAAAAGAGAAGAAGGATTTTAGAGACATGAGATTTATCTAATAAGCAGCCAGTCTATGTGGACACGAACACTGCGAGTGTTTACTGCAAATTACTCTGTGTTTCCAGTATCTTTGTTGTCTCCGTTAGCGAAGCTTCAGTTCTTGTAATTAATTGAAAATGAAATGCAGAGCGTTCATTGCCTTATACCTTTTATGGTCTCAAACATGCAACATTTACCTTTAATCGTTTCAACACTGTCTTTGCCTTTCATGGTCTCAGAGCATACAAGTTTTATGACCAAAAAAAGAAAACAAAATTGTTAAAGTGGAACAAGATTTACGGGAACTACCTTCCCCCTTATTAAGTTAATTGAATAGTGAAATAATAAAACTTGACATAAATATGAAAAAAAATGGGTACAATCATTGATAAAGACATGTAGATACAATAAATACAGCAAAACAAGTAAATCTAGGTATGTAAACACGCGAATAAAAAACGTAAAAACGTAAGTTTTTTGTTAATTACATAAACTGACTCAGCGGAAATGTTGCAAATCCTGGTGTACTTCAGTCGTAAAGACCTGACTCATGCCGTTTTTACCGTAAATTTCCGACCAGAAATGACTTAACAAACAGTGTATACACTGATCAGACTGCTAATAATGACCAGTATGATCAGGGCCTGAACTGTTTAACATTCCGCCAACATTGTGTTGACAGTTTTCTGAGAGAAACAAACAAAATCAACTTTTTTCAAAGTTTAAAAAAAAAAACAAATTTCGGTAAGATGTTTCAATATTTTGTGATTTGTGTCACACTTTTATTTTTTGTAACCTGGAGATACCATCAAATTTATTAGTTCAGCTGCAACTGCTTTGATATACGTTTTTTGTATAACATTTATTAAATTTAATACTTATTTTTTCTCGAAATTTTGAATATTAATGTCATGGGAACGTAACTCGTATATTATTTATCTTTTGTTGTACCATTTAGTAACAGACGATACGCAGCGCAAGTAAATATACGTTACTGCATGTGCGAATATCGAAGTCTCGGATCAGCCTGCGCGTCTGCGCAGTCTGATAAGAGTCTTCGATTTCGAAATTTATATTTCTAAGAATCCTTCGATTGGTGATACTCTGGTCAAATTGTGCGCATGCGCAGCTTGAGCTGAGTTTTGCTGTCCACATGCGTTCCAATTATGTTTTTATTTTGATGGGCGAGTTGCACTGCGTATGATTTACGTTCAAATGATTTAAGTTAAACTTTCATATCATAAGACGTAAGATTTATCTACGTGGGTTAATGATACAGAAAAAAAATACATCTTTACTTTGAAGACGAAAACTAGGAATACTGCATTTGTGGAAATATTTGGTTACATATGCATCAGAAAAATGAATGCACTCCGATCAGATCTCCAAGAAGAGCAGTTGTTAAGGGTCTGAGCTAATTTCTGTTCGTTTTATAGATAGTATCATTAAATCCTCGCTGAAAGAAATGTAGTTGTCTAATTCAAGTTAAAATTCATTTAAAAATGTTTGTTAATTATTTAAAATGTTGAATATGCCGGGAACCTTTGGTATGTTTCAGTCTTAGTTAACATATGTTAATAAATTCTAAACTAAATTGCTCGTTTCATAATTAATTTTGAAACATACATGAGTGCTTAGGTTACAACCAACAAAGATACAGATAAAGCTAAGCAACATGTCCTTGCACCTAACACATGTTAATTGCAACATTTCTGGTTTAATTTCAATGCAAATTTAACGAGAATTGCTGGCAGCTAAATATTTTTGTCTTGTCTGTGTCACATTACCGTAAAGACCCTAAATTTCGGACAAATCTATTTTCGAGTAGTCAAATTTGTAAAAGTCCATATAACATTTAAGGTTTGTTTTTAACAAAATGTTTTCAAACATTGCAGACCCTGATCAGACTGTCCTAAAGGGGCAGTCTGCTCCGGGTCTGCACTGTTTAGCCAGGCGGTCTGTCTGAGATGTGCTAAATACGGTAAAAATTTCAGAGACTGAAGCGTTTTTAGACCTTCAGCTAGCGTGTTAATTGCGACTGCAGAGGCTGGAGGTCTTAAACCAGTTGGGAATATAAAACAGCCTTAAACATTTATGAGATCTTTGCAAATTTCTGATCTAGCATTAACCCGGCTAGAGAGTTGATTGTTTTACAAATGTAGTATCTATATATGGGCCGCAGAGTGGAAAATCGTGCCATATACCATATCGGAATTTCGCTTATTCTTACCAGCCTGCGCATATGCGCAAGTTGGTCAGAGCATGCTAACTTCGCACAGGCAATAACAAGGCACTACCAGTTTAAAAGCAGAAAAGAAAATCGCATAACATGCCAACTGAATCTAAGACAGGCCTTTACATTCGCATAATGAACAGTCTGTAAAACAGGTTTTCTGACATCGGCACAGCTATCTGGGGAAAACGGATGATTTCTAGTTTATTTGTGGATCTAATATGCAATTAAACGCATATCTGTTTGAAAATAAGATAAGATTGGATAACTGAACCCAGATCCTTCTGGGAACAATTCTGATGTTTCAATTTTCAAACGATATAGTTCTGCTCTATTCTAACGTTTTGAGGAAAATTAGGAAAAAAAGAACAATAAATGAAAATAAAATCATCGTAGTCAATTCCACTAAGTCTCTTAATAATAACTAATGCCAAGTGCAGCACCCCTCATGCTTCACGAACGCCCAGCATAACTCGAATCGAACATATCCATATAACCCTGGTCACCAAATGTTGAACATACGTTTCAGAAAAAGCAAAATAACTGAGAATTTGTGCAGATTTAGTCTCTTTTGATAGTTCAAACTTCATGCATGCTTACAAGTATCTTTTTTATAATTTCAGAATTTTCGGATTTCCTGATCAAGGGACTGCATTCCGGTTTCCATGACAGCGCACTCAACTGACCCCTGGCCAGCAGAAGTTCACGCGAGAGCACGAGACAGACGCGGAAGGATTAATGGCTGAAGTAATGGAATAGGAGGAATTATTTTCTTAATCCCATTTACCAGCGGATGAATACAAAATGACAGGATAAAATGGGAACACTCCTACAGTTGTTCGTGCATCAACAGAGTATGGCATTTAAAGTTTGATTTTGTTTTAAAAATATCCAGAGTGGACATGTGGATTGTGCACGACCAAAGTACATTCAGCGAACAGCGAACACATTCCAAGAGCAGTTGCATCATCTGTGAAACTCAGACTGTCGCAATGACATTTATACTGACATAAACTTGAAAAAAAAAAAGCAACAAACAAATACATGAATTGAAACTTACGTCAAGTATTTACGCAATTTTACAACTAAACCGAAGTGACATTAAACTTCATAACCGTCAAAACATGCAAGTTTAAACCAATCAAAATTCTTCATTTTGATTTCTTTGATGCACAACTGAAAATTATTGTCAGCTAATGTTTTGTTTTTGTGAGGAACGTAAAAAAACATTTTGTATAATCTGTAAACGTAAGCTAAAAGTACAAGATTGTAGAAAGTTAGCTGTCTAAACAAGAACCGGGTTTGTTCGAAATGTACATGAATTGTCAGGGCACAAGATAGTCAATTATTTAGGGGGAACAATTACAGGGATATTTTGCTAGTTTTTTTATCAAAATAATTGCTTTTGGGCTGAAATGCGTTTGCTCTTATCTCCAAAGACGCACTCCCAGCGGCTATACAACGTGGAATTGACGTCTTATTGACGTCGATGCGACGTCACAACCTCACGCCGACGTCCATACGACGTCATTACGACGTCATGTGCATGTTAGGTTTGTTGTGGAGTCTCAAGAATCGCGATTCTATTCCCGATTACATGTTTCTGTAGAGCGAGAATAAAGAAATTACCTACTGTTTTCCCCCCAAATTGTGATAATCTAGTGCCCTAAAAATTCAAGAACTTTTGATGTTGTTGACCATGGTGCTTTCAAAATATGCCATTTATTTATTGTTAAATTAATTTATTCTATTTATTATCATAGTTCCTATCATTTCCATCCAATCATTTCATTATTTTTCTCATTGTTTTCTTTAAAGTGTGTTCGTAATAACCCTAAACCTAGGGGCATCACGGCTAATTACAGGAACAATCTTTAAGGTGGATACGTTCTAGTTTGTTGACAAAGGGAAACAACTTTGGCTTCCCTCTGTTTGATTCCATGGACAGCGAAACCCTTCCAAAATAAGGTCTTTTCTTGAGGGAAACAATGCGGTCTACTCTTAAAAGGAAACAATTAGGCTCAAGTCATGTAAATTCGGACAGTGACAGTGTTTCCTTTACATGTCAGTTGTTTGGAATTAAAACAAAACTAACTAGGCAAACAGTGTAAATCCTGATGAGATGGCTCATCATGAGCCGTCTCATCTGATTTTTCACAGTTTGTAATGGTATGTCCGACTTTACCATCTGTCCGAAGTTACCAGACTCGACCCTCCTTTTAGAAATGACGCCTTTCGAGAAGAGAGGCAAAAATGAAAATGGCATAGTTGCTATCCCTGAAAGTGGATCCATTCACCTTAAATTAGACCAAATTTGCGTAGGCATGCCTGTTTCAATAAGTAGGACAGTTGCGACATTTAAGAAAGTGTTTGTTATTTGTAGTTGGCAACAGTTAAACTGGCTCTGAAGACTCCAATAGAATTTTGACTGGTCATATTTATCTTGAATATTTGGACCCCAGGGTATATCTGTTATTGACTTCTCCATCGTTGATTAGAAAGCAAAAACAAGAAAAAAAACTTTTCAGGCTTTATAAATGTAAAACAGTTGGCTAAATTGAAAAGACAAAGCTTCTCCAGACAGGCTGTTCTGTTACAGATGTCCTATTATTTTGAGTAAATACAGATAGAAGCTAAAACTTGGTCACATTTTGGTCCAGACAGGGATGATAAGTCAAAAAAGTAGACTGTTTTACAAAGTATTTAACCATTTAAGTATATTCTATAAGTTAAATATTTGATTTTTCACAGTGATCGGATTTAATTTAGTCCTTGTGTTTGCATTTCTAAGGTTAATTCAAAACTTTAACCTCCGTAGTTATACATCATCTGGGATGACAGCAACCTTTTAAGGTAACATCAAAACCAGCTGATTTGAATCCAGGGAATTCGTTTGATTTTGATACGTCAGACAAGCGCAGTATATGAATATATATGAGCCGCAACAGGACAAAACCAACACAATGGCATGTGCGCCCAGCGAGCTGGGCATCCGCCCAGTCTGATCAGCGTCTTAGCTGTACGCTAAAAGGGTAGCTTAGGGTCTAAGTTCAATGCGGACAGCGAGGAGTCTAATCAGACTTGGCGGACGCCATGGCTGATCTGAGGTTTCGCTGGGCGCACATGCCACTTTGTTGGTTTTGTCGTGTCGCGACTTAGTTATAAACTATCTTAAAAGAAACATCCGAAAATATTTAATCGGAAATTCTGTTTTTATGCATTTTACATATACTACTCAAAATTTGCAAAACATCATACATGCTGGGGTAGATACCTTAAAAGTCACAATGTCTAGGCTTCCTTTAGTTATTTTGAAATAAGAAAAACAAACTCAGCTGCGTTTCATTATGAAAGACATTCAAAATCTTGAGAATTATTGTTTGTTGTAAATGTTTCTTTTATTATTTAAAAAAAAATCTGAAAAAATGTTTTTACGCATAGCGAATATTGAAAAGTAAACCAATAGCTCTCAAAAATATATTAGTAATTTAGAACGGTCTGAATTTAGGCTTATTAAGATATTTTTGATGTTAGGTAAAATAGCTATTTCCAGTGTATCCTTGAACTTCATTCAAACAAAAGAGCCTAATAATTGCATTTTGTCATGTCTTTGGAGGATAAGTACATTGTATAGAAAGTTTACAACTACTTAATTTATGAAAAAAGGAAACCAAATAGAAGAAACATGCTGCTATTTAGCTAAATTTCTGATATTATTTTATTTAACCGTTTTTTATGTAATGAAAATACCAAAGATGCAATATTTCAATGTTCAATTGAACTTCCGCCACATATAATGTAACATGCTTATTTTGGGTTAAAGATTCTTTCACGGCTGACACACATCTAGAACCTCTCGAAATGTAGAGGTTCATCTGAGTTCATTTCAGTAGGCTTTGTACCAAACCTTGCGCGATATTGCATCATCATGACATTTCAAAAGAATGTTTGTATGAATTTTTATTGGGAACATCTGTCTCAAGCTCCATTCATACGAAAGACTAGACTTTGCAAACGGAACTATAATCCATTTAACATCAATAGAATGTGCGTCTGATTTATAAAAATATCATTTTCTGACGCAAGTCTGAAAACGCGCGGCTAAACGCATGGATTTGTTTCATTGAGCTCCAACTGCAGAGTTAATTTCTATGGGAATGAACTTTTAAGCTTTGTACACTACACTATGAAACGTAAAAAATGTAGTTTAGTAGAATTTACAACACGGTTAAGAAATATATTGGATAAAACAAATTATTACTTGGTTCTTATATCATATTTACTTTCAGTCAAAAGAAATTCGTATAAGTTCTGATTATTGAAATAAGATACGGGTTTATACGTTTTCGCTAATACAAGGAAGCAACCGATTCTATGTATCTCAAACAATATTATCATCCAAGTACCCTACTACATTTAAGTCACTTTATTAAATGTTTGGTCACATCATCTGCATAACTGCTATTTCTCAGTCAATCTTGTACCTCTGACTGAATTGAATTTCACCTCCCTTGGGGTTTTCGATGTCGAGCTGACTGCATTTGATTTTGTACATTGTACTTGCCATTTCTTCATTTGAAACACTGTTCATTTTACCAGTGCAATATACACTTCTCAAAATAGTTACAGGAGCCCCGTATATATTTTCCATTAGTCCCTACATAAATCACTTTATCACACAACTAATAAATAGGGCAGCATCAATGTCTACAAGTTGACATTTATGCTAACCTATTTATAAGTTTTTGGTAAAGCAGAGTTGTATATATAGACTTATGGAATTTATATAAAGTGATTCTTTAAATATTTTGAGCAGTATACTTTCATAAACGATAACATGTTATTCATTAATGTGAACGGATACATATCAAAGGGAGAACAAGCTAAGTTGAAAAGTTGTCTCCCTTCCTTTGAAAAGGCAGAACACCCTAGTAGACTACAGTATGTCCCAGATATTTCAGGTGTATGTAGCCGCCTCTATATATTTTCTGCCATTTTTACAAAGGGAGACAACTTTAGTGACGTTCTGTTTGCTTGTCTGAAGGACGAAACCATTCCAAAAATGATCTACACAAGGTTTGCAATTGTTTTCTAAAAGCGTTGACGCCCATTAAAAGAGGAGTCAGAAACAGAACCGGCATAGGTCGTGTCCCTTAAAAGTGTATCCATTCACTTTACACATCTTCTTGTCGGAGCCTGTTCTTTGAGGAAAGAATTTGCTTCCCTCTGGAAGCGAATAGTTTTCTGAAAGAGTAGCCTGGGTTCGAGGTTATAAAACTTGAGAATAATCTCAAACTCAAAATAAAGCACACTGATTGGCTGCTTCCGAGCATGTGCTCGGAAGCAGCCAATCCGTGTGCTTTATTTTGAGTTTGAGAATGTACTCAAGTTTTATAACCTCTGGGCCTGGTTGGAATGGGAGGCAAATACTTCCGGATCAGAGTTGTCCCCCTTTGAAATGTGTCCATTCACGTTGAAGCGGTTTCGCTCGACTTAACACTTGTCTCAAATGTGATGTTTTAAACATTCATTTCATTGTTAGACACTAGCTCATTATGTAAAATAACCATGTTTATTAAATTATTTATTTTTAAATTGAGAGAGCATTAAAATACTCAAAGAAGTAGAACCATGTTATTGTTCATTTACTGCCAGATATCTATACAAGTAGCCCAAAGGGCAACAATTGCTCACCTGAGAGACACTGTAAACCTATAGGGATATTTAAGATGCTCAAGGGCAGCTTACTCCACAGTCAGTGGTCCAATCAGGCTGAAAATTAAACTCATGCAAAACATTATGTATGCCCTCATTTAATATATGCAAGTTTAAAAAGTATCCGATCAAGCGCACAATAGACAGAGCTGTCAAGGGCAGCTAACTTCGTAGTGGTTGGCCTGATCTGGCCAAAATTTGAACTTGTTTAAGATATTATGCATTTCCTCATTACCTGCAAGTTTAAAAAGGATCGGATCAGTAGAAACCAAGAAAAAGTGGCGACATTGATTTTTTGGATGCTCAGGGCAGGTACTCAATAGTCAGTGGTGGGATCTAGCTGAAATGCTAACTAATCCAAGCTTTTATGTATATCCTCATTACCTGCAAGTATGAAGAGGATCCGATGAAAAATGAAAATGTGATGACGTTGTTTTCTCCATTATAAGACTATGGAATTTTTTTCAAACGCTCAATGGCAGCTAACTCCGTAGTCTGTGCTCGAATCCGGCCAAATTTCGAACTCATCCAAGCTCTTATGTATGTCATCATTACCTGCAAGTATGATAAGGATCTAATCAAAAACTTTGATTGCAGCACCCTGAAAGTCAAACTTGCTCGAGATATTGTCATGCCCTACATTTGTGCGAATTTATTTTAAAATCCGTTGAGAAATGTAGGTGCTAGAGCGATGACAAAGTTTTTCTAAAAATAGCCACAGTGACCATGACCTTGGGCGCAGCACCCTGGAAGTCAAACTTGTTTGAGATATTGTCATGCCCTACATTTGTGTGAACTTGGTTTAAAATCCGTTGAGAAATGTAGGCGCTAGAGCGATGACCAAGTTTTTCTAAAAATAGCCACAGTGACCTTGACCTTGGGTGCAGCACCCTGAAAGTCAAACTTGCTCGAGATATTGTCATGCCCTACATTTGTGTGAAGTTATTTTAAAATCTGCTGAGAAATATAGGTGCTAGAGCGCTGACAAAGTTTTTCTAAAAATAGCAACAGTGACCTTTACCTTAAGCGCAGAATCCTGAAAGTCGAACTTGCTCGAGATATTGTCATGCCCTACATTTGTGTGAAGATATTTTAAAATCCGTTGAGAAATGTAGGCAATAGAGCAATGACAAAGTTTTTCTAAAAATATGTGATGACGTTGTTTTCTCCATTATAACACTATGGGATTTTTTTCAAACACTCAAGGGCAGCTAACTCCGTAGTCTGTGCTCGAATCCGGCCAAATTTCGAACTCATCCAAGCTCTTATGTATGTCATCATTACCTGCAAGTATGATAAGGATCTAAGCAAAAACAGTTGAGTAAACATGATGACGCCATTTTCCCCATTATAAACCTATGGGATTTTTTTCAAATGCTCAAGGGCAGCTAACTCCGTAGTCTGTGCTCGAATCCGGCCACATTTCGAACTCATTCAAGCTCTTGTGTATGTCATCATTACCTGCAAGTATGATAAGGATCTAATCAAAAACAGTCGAGAAAACGTGATGACGCCATTTTCCCCATTATAACCCTATGGGGGCTATCTGTTGCCATGGAAACCAGAGTTCTGAGCTGATCGGCACCAAAACCTAATGAAGCCTTTCCCCTACCCAAATAATGCTTCAGATAAAATTTGATTGCGATCGGCCTACTGGTCTCTGAGATATTTATGTTTGAATGTGTTGACGCACCCACGCACGGACGGACGACGGCTCGACTCCCATCCTATAAGCTCACCTCTGAGCCTTCGGCTCAGGTGAGCTAAAAACGGGATACAGCTTTTGCCAGTGCAGACATTCGGATATATCAAATACTCCGGTTGAGCAGTTCAGGCTCTCAATGACCGTCTGATAAGCTGATGATGAGTAGTCGGACCAAGAGCAGCTTGACTATTATGTCTGATTCAGGTTTCTCGACAGTTTTAGACAGTATGTCAGTCTATGTCAAGCTGTTTTCCAGGTGGTGTTTAGATATCCATGTCAACAATATTTCAGTCATATCGAGCAGATGGAATGCTGATAATGAAAGTCTATGTGCAATGGAAACCAGTTACGGCGAAAAAATCGCCTCTAGCGAGATCAGAACCCAGACTGCAAGCTTAGCAGGCCAAAGTTTAACACAGGGCTCATCGGTCTTCTGGAGAGAAAAACAGATACATGTAGCAAAGTATTTAAGGAATGCATTTCATTTTTCTGATGTTTATCGAAGTGTAAACTACAGTGGGTCGCGTGCAATGTAAGTGATCCCCGAAGGGGTTCATGTAAGCTTTGCTAGCGACCCAATGTAGTTTATACCTCGATAAAAACAGAAAAATTAAGATCATTGCTTATGTTTTCATTCTTTTCCATCTATTGTTTGACCACAAATTTGCGTTAGGAACTACAGTTGAAGCACACAAAACATTTATACGCAGTTTTTCTATTAAAAGCTGAACAGCGTCAACGACGTCATAACGTTGCCTACTTCCAATCAGATTGGAGAACCATGGCTTATTTTGACGTCATTTAACGTCATGTAACGTCATGTGAACCCCATGTAGTTACTGAAGTATGAACTACATTAAGTTCTAAACGTTTACCATAGAACTTTTCAATAAATGAACTGAGAATGTAAATATTAAAGAGTAAAGATAATTAAAACAGCTGACCGTATCTGCTTCAATCGCAGGCGGCTGAACGCACAAAAATTCATGGATTCATGGCAATCTTAGTGACGCATGTTTTGTACGCAAAAATAATGAGCACAGTTGATTTAATGTTCATTTTTGCATAAATATCGGTGTCACACACTATAAATAGGCATGTATTAATGAACACAAAACCATGTATTAACATGGGTTTTCGCGCGCCGATAATGACCTCCTTAGCGACTTTGTGTATGCAAGTTGCAGGGCAATACCCCGTCAGTACAGAAACGAGCGGCAAACCGATCCATAAATTAAAGGGATATAATAATTAAGCACGAAGACCATGATGATCCTGTATTGGAACCCCCCCCCCCCCCCCCCCCCCCCCGATACATCTTCTCCTACCAATCAAGTGCAAGGCCAATATTGGCTAAGTCGCACTGCGAATAATGAGAAACCTAGCTCAAACGATCCATGTGTTTGAAATTTTACATCATTTTTCACAACATTATCCCACCCACTAAATGACTATTTATATTCCAACGAACCGATTTTAGCTATTTTATTAATGGAGGTGCCCCATATGCTTCTTGCAAATTATCAGCCAAATCCACCAAGAAGTCGTTTAAATTTGTTTAGCCAAATATGGGCATGACAACCATCTTGAATTTTGAACCATGACTATTTCACCTACGGTACTTTTTGTACAACCACCATATAAATGTTAAATATGAAATTTAATTAAAATTGGCTGCCTAGTTTCAGAGGAAATGCTATTTGAATATTTTTATGAACGGTTACCATGACATACAGAAATTGCCATTATTATCAGTACATTGTCTTCAATAATCATATGAAAAATTAGCTACATTGTACCTAGCTCAAAGTGTCCATACGACTGAAATTTTACGCCATTTCCCCAAATTTACCCCACTAAAGGTTAGTTTACGATCCGATCGAAATGATTTTTAGTTATTTTATATAGTGAGGTGCCTCAAATTTCCTGCGAAGTATCATCCAAAATCAGTCCTGTGGTTCTGGAGAAGATGTCGTTTAAATGCTTTTTCTATGTATGGGCATGGTGGCCTCCTTAAATTTTGAATCGTGACCATTTTAGCCTTTTTTGTACAACCACCATATAAATGCTAAATAAACAAACTGACAAAAGTTGGCCGCCTTGTTTCAGAAAAAAAGTCATTTGAATTTTTTCATGAGGGGTTGCCATGAAAACCAAAGTTGCCATGTCAACTTCATAAAAATTTCATATATGTTATCAGTACATATTTGTCTTCAATAATCGTATGAAAAACAAGTTACCAATTTCTAAGAGTCCATGCATCTGAATGTTACGTCATTTTCCCAAATTAACCCCACCCACTAGAGGTCTGTTTACGATCCGATCGAAATGATTTTAGCTATTTTATATAGGGAGATCTCCAATATGCTTCCTGCAAAATATCCGCCAGACCAGTCCAGTAGTTCTTGAAAAGGAGTCGTTTGAATGTTTTTTATTTACCATTTCTGGGCATGACGGCCAGCCTGAATTTCGAATAATGACCGTTTTAGCCATTTACGTTCCCCATACCCATGAATGCTACCTATAAAATTTAGTTCAGACCGACCCAGTAGCTTTGGAGAAGAAGTCATTTGAAAGTGTTTACCGACGACGGACAGACGACGGAGGCTGCATATTCTATAAGCTCTCCTGAAGCCTTCGGTTCTGGGGAGCTAAAAAACTTTAACTAAATCATAAGACTGTAGTGCCAACTCGTAACTCAATTCCGAAACTTAATATATATTTTTTTGTGTTCATGCAATGAAAAAAATTGAATATAAATGAAAAAATAATATAAACGCAAATATGTTAAAACAAAACAACAACAAAAATGTAAATATTCCACTAGTTTTAAGCAAATAAAATGAGAATGAAACTAGAAAATGTGTTTATGAAACACTATGCCCCAAACCATATGCTTGCCACTAAAAGTGTCAAACTTTAGATGTCTAAGCCTGAGAAGAGGCACATTTCTGTAAGTTTATGACAAAAGGGAATAACTCTGTTAATAATTGAAGTATTATGATGCAACTAACATCAGAATGATCAGCACATCAAATACTAATAGTATACCAAAATTTAGGGTTCTAGGTCAAACGGTTCAAAAGTTGCAAAAATGCCAAATTCAACAAAGGAGCATAATTCAGTCATTTTTTTGACGGAATTCGCTAAAAGTTAATCAGGTGATCTACACTTTAGCCCCTAGCAGTAGGCCAAACAAGAGCATCCTAGCGCAAATGGTATTCCCTGGATTTTGGGAACAATTTTCATGTATTTTTTCGAAAAGGGGCATAATTCTGAAAGTACATGGCAGACAGAAAAGAAAAAAAAAATACAGGTCTAATTATTTTTCATGCTCTATCCACCATTTAAATATCAAGGCCCCAGCAACTATTGTTTTTGACAAACAGACCACCCATAATTATGTTTTATACAGTTGAGAAGAATAGGAAAATAACTCTGTCAATAATAAAAGCATTATAACGAAATTAATATCAGAATGATCAGCACATCAAATATTTATAGCATACCAAAAATTAGGGTTCTAGGTCAATCGGTTCAAAAGTTGGAAATATGCCAAATTCAACAAAGGGGCATAATTCAGTCATTTTTAACGGAATTCGCTCAAAAATTAATCAGGTGAAATACACCTTATCTCAAAGCAGTATGCAAAATATGAGCATCCTAGCTCAAATGGTATTCCCAGCATTTTTGGAACAAACTTTCATGTAATTTTTCGACAAAGGGGCATAATTCTGTGAGTATATTGCAGAAAGACATGAAAAAAATACAGGTGTGCTTATTTTTCATGCTCTATCCACCATTTAAATGTCAAGGCCCCATCAGTTATAGCTCTTGAGAAACAGACCACCCATAATATGTTTTACACAGACGAGAAAAGGGAAATAACTCTGTCAATAATGGAGCATCATAACGCAACCAATATCACTCTGTCAATAATGAAAGCATTATAACGCAATTAAAATCAGAATGAGCAGCACGTCAAATAGTAGTACTATACCATAAATTAGGGTTCTAGGTCAAACGGTTCAAAAGTTACAAAAATGACAAATTAAACAAAGGGGCATAATTCAGTCAATTTTTGACAGAACTTGCCCAAAAGTTAATCAAGTGATGTACTCATTAGCCCGTAGCAGTATGCAAAACATGAGCATCCTAGCTCAAATGGTATTTCCAGGATTTTTGGAACAAACTTTCATGTAATTTTTCGAAAAAGGGGCATAATTCTGTAAGTACATGGCAGACGGAAAAGAAAAACATACGGGTCTGTTTATTTTGCATGTTTTATCCACCTTTAAAATATCAAGACCCAGCAGTGATTGCTCTTGAGAAACAGACCACTCATTATTATGCCTTAAGCAGATGAGAAAAAGGAAATAACTCTGTCAATAATAAAGCATCATAACGCAATCAAAATCAGAATGATCAGCACATCAAATACTAATAGTATACCAATATTTAGGGTTCTAGGTCAAACGGTTCAAAAGTTACAAAAATGACAAATTCAATAAAGGGGCATAATTTAGTCATTTTTTGACGGAATTCGCCAAAAAGTTTATCAAGTGATCTACAACTTAGCCTCTAGCAGTATACTTAATATGAGCATCCTAGCTCAAACGGTATTCCCAGGATTTTGGGAACAAACTTTCATGTGATTTTTCGAAAAAGGGGCATAATTCTGCAGTACATGGCAGACAGAAAAGAAAATAATATAGATTTGCTTATTTTTCATGCTCTATCTACCTTTTAAATATCAAGGCCCCGGCAGTTATTGCTCTTGAAAAACAGACCACCCATTATTATGCT
This sequence comes from Ctena decussata, assembly GCA_963989385.1. Lineage (NCBI taxonomy): Eukaryota > Metazoa > Mollusca > Bivalvia > Lucinida > Lucinidae > Ctena > Ctena decussata. The sequence continues at coordinate 73,346,642 of OZ022503.1, read as the reverse complement.
TTATGCAGATGAGAAAAGGGAAATAACTCTGTTAATACCTAATGCATCAAAGCGCAACTAACATCAGAATGATTAGCACAACAAATACTAGTACTATACCAAAAAAGGGTTCTAGGTCAAACGTTTCAAAAGTTGGAAAAATGCCAATTTCAACAAAGGGGCATAATGCAGTCATTTTTGACGGAATTCGCCAAAATGTTAATCAGATAATCAACACCTTCGCCCCTAACAGTATGCTAAATATGAGCATCCTAGCTCAGAAGGTATTTCCAGGATTTTGGGAACAATTTTTCATTAATGTTTTTGAAAAAGGGGCATAACTGTGTTAGTGCAGGACAAGAAAAAAATACGTCTCATCTAGTTTTTGATAGTCTACCCACCTATGAAATATCAAGGCTCCATCAGTTAGGGTTCTTGAGAAAATCAAGCGTTACGTACGTACGGACGGATGGATGGGCGGAAGGACGGACGGACGGACGATCAGCCCAAACCAATATGCACCCTCAACTTCTTCGAATTTGGGGCATAAAAATGAATTTCGGCTCTGTTGTGGGTTTGACAAGAGACCTATCTCCATACTTCATACATTTTAAGTTTCGTACAAAAGTTCATGTTACTTTTTCAATAACTCAAATATACGATAAATGAGGAAAACATATTTCAAATAAATGAAATAGCAACATTATTTATAGAAGATAAAGTGACAAAAGTAACCAAACCATAAGTGCGAACTCGTAACTCATATTAAAATTGACAATTCCGAAATATTTTAGATACCTCGTAACAGAGATGTAAGTAGGTGCTCACGAGTAGTAGGCATCGCCTGCCTATTGTGATACACCCGCCATATCTTTGTATATATGAAATAAGTCAGTGTAAACCGAATGAACAGCTTTTTCAGAACTTTAATAATGCCAAATTTCGCAAATTTGTACAAAGTTTTAGTCAACATAAGTCAAAACTCCATCGAGTAAACCGAAGCTGTATTTAGAACCATTTAAGGATATTTCGTTGCCTGAAAATGTAAATATTCAATTAATTGTTGAACTATGACGCTGATGAAGTGTACATTTAAATTCTAAGTCAATAATTTGTGATGGACGAAGTTTCTGTAATTAGGCGTGTTGTCGCAAAAATCTAATCTTTGTGATACTTATTTAAGGTTTATTTAATGGTCAAAGAGAGATAATCAGATTTTCTGCAATACATGATGATTGACTCAGTTTACTCAAAAGTGGAGTAAGGCATCTTGCAACACTCGCCACACTCATTACCAAACAATTCTTAGCCCACTACATGTATATGTTGCGAGTACAAGTAGAACGTCAGTAATTCTCCGATTCTTTCTGTTTGGCAATTGTTAGGGCGCGTTTACACGACCAAAGTTTCTATGACAAAGTAGGTTTGTCACAGAAAAAATTGCTCGTGTAAATGCCAAAATATGACAATGTTTCTTTGACAAATATATATGGTGAAGTTACTTCGATAAATTAAATTTGTCCGTGTAAACGGAGAACTTTGTTAAAGATTATGTAACAATGAACATTGCTATAAGCGTGGAAAATGTGACAAAGATTTTGTTTCATTGCTGCAGGTAACTTTGACGAATAATATTTGGTCGTGTGAACACTGCAGCAAATATTCCATTGCCAAAGTTTATGTGACAAAGATTCTATGGCACATTTTCTTTAACAAATAATTTGCTCCGTGTAAACGCAAAATGTTTGTCATACTTTCTTTGTTAAAGTTTCTGTGACATAGAAACTTTGCTCGTGTAAACGCGCCCTTACTCGTCAATATCATGCAAAGACATTTTAAACTTCTTTTTATATGGTTTTCCACACCGAAGCTCATAATTCGCGCTTGTTCTGTCACCAATTCGCCTTCACTGCAAACCATTTAATGGTCTGCTCCTAAATAAAACTGGCTTGTATATTGTTTACAGTAAGCGGATTATTAGACGGTTTTCTGCCAAAATGTATATGGAGCGCAGAAATGGAGATTCGGTGCTTAAAATACCGGTATCATAGATTCGATGCTAGAAAAAACGGTTTCATAGTTAGACTAGAGATATGCAGGCCAAATATTTATTGATGGTATATGCGCGAGCAACTGTGTATCCATGCTGACTAATTAAAGTCTTTGCTTGTCACTAAATTGATTCTCTCGAGCGAGATTGTTGAATTGTAAGTATATATCAGCGCTTTATATCCGCGTTTTGATTTTCTATGTGTCTGCAGACTTTTAGTAATGACGAGCGCTTGCCTGCAGTCAGAAATAAGGTACATGCAGCTGAAGATGTTTATAAATGTAGACCCTTTTTGTCCGCAAATATCATAATGCCTCCATAGTTTTAAAATTAATTAGGTTTTTAGTTCATCACAATCAGAGAGTCTGTATGATTTTATTTGTTAGAACCGGTTTTGTGCAAATATACATGTACGTAAAACGACGGAAAGAAAATGCATTTAAATTCTATATAGGAGTCGGAGGACGTAAAGATTGACATCAGACCTTACACTTTATTTACCGAACGATATGGTCGGGGAATAAAAATATACAGTCATGAAAACTTCAAGCTGATATGGTAATTTTACCACATATGTTGAATCAAACTGGATGACTATAATATATTATATAAAGAGTATCATGCTCCCATAATCCAGAATTTATTAAATCGGGCGTACTGTCACGTCCACTTCACATGTCTCGTCAGGGTATAGGTAATGTAAGTGATAGTTTTTGTGTTGTAACATTATAGCTGCAATGTTACAGGCAAAATCCTACTTAAAATTAATGGGTAAAGTTTCAGGGGAAGCAACTCTTCCCTTTTTCATATCCCCACCCCTTTTAATAGAGTCAAGTTTTAAAAGAATTTACTGTCCTTCTTTCTATTAAGAGCAGACTCCTATAGGAACAAACTCCGCTTTTGTTTGAGAGTAATATGTTCTGAAAAGTAAGATCCTTTGGAAGCAAGGAACACACCAAAGATAAGAAAATAGAAGACTCGGTTTAATTAAGTCTGTTCATTAGTAATGAAATGTGCGACAACAGCCATGCCCCCTAGCACCGGTTTAAGCGACACACTATTTTCAGAATTACTCAAATGAACTCAATGATCCCAAAAGACTATAAAATATAATCTGCACTATGATGATGCACGGGGAGACGTTTTACGGCCGCCATACGGCACACACCCCAGCTGTAGTGAATAGAAATATGTTCTGAAAAGTAAGATCCTCCTTTTTGGAGGAATTCCTCCTCCACGAAAGTTGTTCCCCTTTGTATAAATGGCGGAAAATAATATGGTGTATCCATACACCTTATAAAACGGATATTTAATATGTTTGCACTAGACATATCAAACGATTTTGAAACGTCAAAACTAACTAAGCGGCAAAATCAACTCACTCACACTATTTCACGAAAATTTTCATTTGTAATTCAGCAGGTTTCACTTAGAGTTGAGGTAAACGTTTAATGTGACCTATATTGAAATGACTTTCCTTAGAAATGCCATCATTCTGAAAAAAATCAAATTACCAGATTAGATTTTGTGGTTTATCTGGTACATGTCCAGTTATGTTTAGTGACTCGTGACGTTTAATACAGAATTGCAAGCACTTCGGAGCTATTTTGACGTTTTTCAACTGTAATTTCGCGTTCACACTAGCGCCATTACCCATATGCCGTCTTAAATATTTCTTTTATACAGTATTCAGTGTAAAATTCAGAATGATATATTTTATAGTCATTCCTTTTGAATAAAATCTTCACCGTGGGTTAGGGGACCTCCATACGAACCGAACTACCAACAAATTGTGTGCACCGCAGCGGAGGGTGAGGGTGAAGGTTTGGGCCCAGTAAACCCGGTTTAACCCCCCCCCCCCCCCCCCCCCCCCCAGTAGTTATTACTGACTGTCCCAAGTCGGTACTTTTGTTGCGGTTGCATTTGTTTTATGTTCGGTGCTGTTTAATTTATTGTGTTCTCAGTTTAATCCTTCTATCATAAAAATAGAAAATAGGTAAAAATAATTGTTAAATGTTTTTCATATAATTTGCTTAGTCCGTTGTAACCGTCTGTTGGTCTAAATTATTTAGTTCAGTAAAGATAGCTGAGTTGCCATCTATTTGGGAAAGAGCTGCTGACTCGGCTTATCACTTGTAATTTATTGTTTGTTGGGATGTCTTTGTCAATCTTTCCCTTTGATGTTGGGGATAGGGTTTGGGATCTGATTCAGTCAGTTCCTGAAGTGTAGTTACTCTTTAAATTTTTATAGACTTTATGCAACCTTCCAGACACTTTAACAAAATCACAGCATCATGATGCGTTCAACATAGTTATGTTGGACGCATTTTGATACTATGTCGTATTAAAAAGCAACCCGCTTTTTCAGAGAGACAAATGCACTTACGCAGTACCTTAAAAAGCATTGCAGGTTTCGGAACATCAAACATCAAATATCTATGAAATACAAATTATACCAGAGTTTAGATATCGACCAGCTTGTTCTCAATGAATATTTCACTTTATCGAGACGGTATTTTATTAATGTCCATTTTGCGTCCCAGAACACATTGCTGCAGCATCGATAGATTTCTCCTGCACTAAAAAACAAATATTCTTGTTCATTGGGTGTCATAAACCTGTTATGCAACAGTCCAGTGCTATTTCATCAAAGGAATTAACCAATCTCACATAGGTAATGACATTAAAATATCATTAAACCAATAAAGACTCGGCGGAGGGGGGGGGGGAGGCTGGAGGGGTGTTATATAGTAGGGAATATTTGTCTTTGAGACACCACAGACTTCAGCGATACTTCCCGAAACGTCTCGTATGACAGCTTTTATTCCAACCTGAAAAATTGAAATGTGGCTACCTGTTTCGGAACAAGAAATATCAGAAACTGTAACTTGTGAGCAAAAATGAAACTGTCAACGACATCAAGGAACTAATAATAAAAGTGGTAAACACGTTCTAAATTATATTCTTTGGAAGCAAGATAAATACCTAAAACAAGAAAATAGCAGGCTCGGTTTAATTGGTTGGTGCAACACTGGCCATTCCTCGCACGTTGGATAACAGTATCTTATCTTTAGTTAATCTTTATATTCATTCTACATGGAAATTTAGCATTTAATACAATCGAAAAGTGGATTATTCTAAACCTTGACTCACTCCTGTAAGAAAAATAGACGAATGGCCATGTATACTAAAGAGAAAGACACTTCATACATAAGTTATCCATAACAAACAATGCAACTTTAATTAAAAACAAGAAATATCTTTGAAAAAAAGATAATCGGCTTAGATCAAATAGAAATGTGTATTGTAATATCTATGAGGCAGGTACTTGTAAGACTTCGAATGTGCTGATTAGATTGTGCGGATGCACATGTTGATATGCATATTTGTTGTTGGTGTTGGGGTTTGTTGAATTTTAATTGGTGTCTGTCTGTATTGCACATTATTATGAGGATTGGTTGGCTGACCGCCCCGAAAAAATAAGGAGGAAAATTCTCAGGAACTGACACAATTCAATCCTAGATCCAACCCAGTACACCATGTGGGAAAGAAAAAATACAAAATCAGTCAACACCGAGACATTACCAGCGACAGCCATTTGAACAGCCATTTCCCATGTAGGTGGTCAACGGGCTAGCCTGAACATCACAAATAATATATCAATAACATACAATGCAACTAACAAAACATAAAACAACCAAGAAGAACCAATACAGACCTTCGGCCTTCGGACGGCCACCAATGAAATAACTTGGGAAGGGGGGTCGGGGATCTGAGGAACACCAATCACTCTATGTTGATATTGTGCCATTCCATGTTCAAATAATATTACCGGATTCATCAACTGTTGCGATACAAACGACTGACCTCGATCCTAAGTATGAAAGAAATATCTATTATGCATATGTTCATGGCGTTGCTTGCTGCTACAAATACAGACTGGCCATTTGCATACGTGTCAGATTCCACTGTATCATATTCTGGTCTGTAAGGTTTGTGGTGAAAAAGCAATCCTCGTTGCAAAAGAAATAAACAATTGTTTTTTCTTACTAAATCCGCTAATACCCATTTTCATTCCTTTTGTGAATATTTACAATGTTACAATAGAAAAACACACTCAACTTGTGAGACAAACCAATACCAAGGTCTTACTACACTAAAACCAAAAGTGTAGGTGTTGACCATATTGTTCTGATACAATCAGTTTTACGTAACGAATAAACAGTCGTTTTTTTCCTGCTAAATCTGCAAATGTTTATTCATATCAATTCCGAATTTCATTCTTTTTTCGTAAATATTAACAACTTTTAATAAAAAAGAACACTCAACTACTGGAACAAATCAATAGCAAGGTTTTACTACTGTATTAAACAACGCAAAATATTAAGCAATACGTTGTTTTTTTTGTATGTTTTTTTTTTTGTCTTTTTTTTTTCTTTTTTTTTATATCCAGCTTCATTTAGTTTTACTTAAACATCAATGAAATGCAAATTAAAACCAACGGTGTAGGTGTCGACATTATTGTTTTTATAAAATAAATTTGTCGAGACAATTCTTTTTTTCCTTTTTTTCCAAAATGTTTCGCATTTCACTCTCTATTAATATACCAATGTTTTCTCCTGCGCTTGTCACTATAATGAAATTTTCTGCTAATGCTGGAATAAAGAGACCTTTCAGCCAGAAAATTCAACTGAAGAAAAGCGTTTGAGAATAGTAGACTCTATGAGGAAGTCGAGGCTGAGGCAAGAAAATCTTAGGCTTGTTTCCAGATTATTTAGTCTCATGCGAGGCCTGCCTTGCGCGAGACTTATATAATCTGGAAAGCAGCCTGAGATTTCTTTGTTGACGCCTCAACATCATCAGCGATTATCCATTGTTAAACATTTTGTTTAAGCCATGACTATATACATTCGGCTAGCTTTCTATTAACAATCTGTCATTTTAATTTCGACTTGGGCATGCATTTTACATGATTGGTAGTTACACAAAAATCTACAGTGATATGTTATGCACAGCACTGGCTATCACTTTCATATTCTGTATGCAATTTACATGACCGGTAGCAAGTGGATTTGTTAAAACTGACATGATTTGCTGTCTAAAGCAATGATTGGCGAATTGAGACAGCGGTCACAGCCTAGACAGAGACAGGGGCCGGGATAGAAAAATCTCAGACAGCTCTAAAAAGGACTCATCTTGTGCCGTCGGTGAGAACAAGAAAGTACATTCAGGTAGTATTTTACGACAAGTTTTATTGCATCCGAGATCAAGAGAGCTTATAATAAGTAAAGTGATATCTGAATACCTCTTGGAACTTCCTTTTTTTTATATAATATAGAACATGACAATTGATGTAGTTTAAACCAACAGAGCTAGCGTCAATCCTTTTTCGCATGATGGGCATTGTTGAGTGCGTATTCGGAACGTCACAAATGTCTTGTTTCGGTGTGATACGTATTCTTGGAATGTAGGATTGTAAAACGATACCCAACTAATGGCTACATTTGCCACATTTTTTCTGGTGGTCAGGAGTTCCTTTCTGAGAAATAAAATCAATCAAACGACTGCACCTCTAGGTAAAAAAAAATTCAAACATTTTTCCAAACATAAACGTCATTTTGGTCATTTATTATATGTAAAAGAAACTGTCAACCAGCAGTATCAAATGGCGTGAAATTTGATGTATGATATCAAAATAATATACACAAATATAAAGCTTCTTGTCGTTGTACGTGTCACCATGCTCCCTTGTGGTTTTGAAACATGTAAATTCCTCGCCATTCTTATACAAAATTCATGGTTTCGTCTTTTGTTTTTCTGAGCAATATTAACTTTCTAACCTCGTTCTCAAACAAATACAGCTACTTCATTGTTACTTAACAAAAGAGTGAAACATAGCATTGTTATCCTAAACCTTATACTTGATGGCATTACTGATGGCATTTATTTTTGCTGTTTTATACATTAGCAACTAAACAGAACTCTAAATACTTGTAGCGGTGACTATTCAAAACATCTTTGTGCAATATTACAAATGCATTAATGACAGGTTTGCACAAGGATTTGAAGGTTTAAGTAGAAATTACGTAAATATATAACACAAATTCAATACGCATCAGCGTTATTTGTGTACATTTAGAAACCGTCTTGTATGTGTAGGAAAGACAATTAATGCAGCTGTGTTAACCGACAAAAAAAGAGAGTTCAATTATACTTTGAAACATTCAAAGTTCAAAAATGGCAAGGACTCGCATTACAAAGAAAGATAATGTTGCATAAGTGTAAAACGCACCGTTCAAGGTTCACTCACAGGTAACATTTCAAAACGAATTTGATTCAGTTTTCATAGAAGCAGGTAGTTAATTGACACAAATATTATTAATATTTCACATAACTAAACATCATTAAATTTCAGCCGCTCATGTTACTGTTTTCACAGATGATTTATATCAAATTATCAAAATATTATCTTTGTACGTTCATCATGATCTAAAAAGCGAATTAATCTTTATATGAGCCGCGACACGAGAAAACGAACAAAGTGGTTGTGCGCCCAGCGCAGACTCAGATCAGCCTGTGCATCCGCCCAGTCTGATAAGAGTCTTCGCTGCCCGCATGAAGGTAGCCTAGACCCTTAGCTTCCCTTTAAGCGCTGAGCGAAGGGTCTGATCAAACTGGGCGGATGCCCAGGCTGATCTGAGTCTACACTGGGCGCACAACCACATTGTAGGTTTTCTCATGTCGCGGCTCATATGTAGTAGACGTTTATGAAATAAATAAGAAGCATATCTCACTTTCAGCCAGTTAAAGGTTCTGTTTTGTTGATTTTCGTATTGTTATACACTGTTTCTGTGTTTGGACTGAATGTGGTTGTTATCGAAGATGAACTGTTGTGTTTCGGTGTCTGAGGTGATCTGTTTGTTTTCATTGTGACCTTTTCTCTATTCCCATGAGAAGGGCCCCTCGTTCCTCCTCCCCGCCCCAACCCACTCCATTCTTCCCACCTCCGACGATATGGTCAGGATTTCACGAGCAAAAATATTGTAAAGTTAATATATTTCGTTAATGTTGCATACTTGTTCTGAAATGCGATAGGATAAATTCATGAAAATAACCCACAAGTATGACGATGTCGTCAAGAAATGTCATTGAGCGGGCTGGCTTTTAACAGGTATTTACATTCCTATTTATCCGTTTTATTAACTTAGTAGTGTGTGTGTGTGTGTGTGTGTGTGTGTGTGTGTGTGTGTTTCTAATAAGGCTTTCTACTTTGGGAAGAAAATTAATGTTTGGCAGACAGTTGTCCTTTACACAAGAAGGGCGATAGTACTTTGGCTTTCAATTACATCCGGTATTTTGACATGCGTTTCTTGTAAACTGCTAGAACATATAGAATTTTCAAACAATACGGAACATTTAATGAGCTTTGAGGATAGAAAAACAACGTTCTAAAGCCTATTTACAACAGCCAAAGTTGATTTTCTAAAATCTTGGATTAAGGTGGTCAGACGGACACATTTAGTTCGGATTTGAATTCGGGTTCGATATTTCTCTAAATTATCTTGAGAAACACGTATCTTGAACGTTTACTGTTAAAGTGCTAAAATTCAAATGCATTTCTTTGCCACAGGCAAATATGGGTAATTGTCAATATATCTTTGTCAGATTTGGCTTCTGTGTGTCTGGATTACGGAACTTTACCTACCAGTTTAAGACACATTCATTTTTTGCCGAAAAACATTAGCATTTGTGTAAATATTCTTAATATGAGATAAAAAAAAAAAGTACGGTAAAGGATAGTATTAAAATCTCAAGAGTTCCTTTAAGAGCAGAGAAAATGCATTCAGAAGAAGGAGCATGGGCCAGACTACGTAGTTTCGGCTAATAAAGCCTCATCCGTGACTCTGACGAATCGAAATAATACCATACTGTAATTTCTTAATTTTAATTAGGCAGTCGATTCAAAGACAGATTAGTATCAAACTAGTATTATTGTAAGTATTATTGAAAAAAAAGTATGGGGTCAGCCTGTTCAGCTGGATAAAATTGCACAAGGATCCCGAGAAGTTGATACAGCGAAAAGCAAAGATCCTGAGGTTTGTACAGCGAAACCCATAGATCCTGGGAAGTCTGTATCAATTAATAAGCAAAACCTTGATAAGTCCCTGCAGCTTTAGCAAAGCTCCCAGTGAGACAAAGGACAAATATTCTGAAAAGTCAGTACAACAAAAAAAAAAAAAAGCAAAGAGCTGTCTGGGAAGTCTGAAGAACAAAAACAAATATCCTCACAAATTAGTAAAGCAAACAACAAAGCTCCCGAGAAGCATGCACAGCTTTAGCAAAGTGCCTGAGAAGTCTGTACAGCTAAATCAAAGAGCCTTAGAAGCCTGTACAGCTAATACAAAGATATGGTAAGTTGGTACATCTACAACAAACACTCTGAGAAGTGTGTACATCTATACATCAGAAGTAAAGATCCTGGCGTCAGTACAACAAAAAGCAAATATCATGAGAAGTATATGCAGCTTAACCAAAGACCATGAGAAGTCAGTACATGTACAACGAAAAGCAAAGGTCTAAAGAAGACTGTCAGTTACGGATACATTCTGAGAAATCTGTGATTTGTTGAAAAGAGCCTGAGAAGCCAATACAAAGAAAAGCGAATAATCTGAGAAGTAACAACAGCGGAAAGCAAATATCAGGATGTCTCTACAGGTAAAACACGATCCAGCGTAAATCACAGATTTTCCTTATCTTCTAGAAAACGAATAAGGTTTCACTGCATGTTCTAAGACTCTAATGATAATGTTATAACAATACACAACAAAATATGAAACTTCCATTTTTCTCTTATTCTTTATTCCGCTTTTGTGTACTATTTCCCATAGCATGTAATGCAAACTAAGTTCAAGGGTGTAATATGATTGTCAGAATAGAAAATTTGGTAAGCAAGTGCTTGTACTCTTTATTTACTACCGTTGTAGGTGCAGATGAATGAAACGGTACAGATGGTCACGCGCAACGCATGGTGCTAATATGTAGTAAAGAAGCATCATGTAATTTACTTTTCCCAGCAAAACGTTTTTCTGCAAAATCTGTATATATGGATGAAATAAGCAGAAGAACAAGGAGGTTTTGAATAAAATTCAATCATGCAAAGTTTATTCAAACGTTAGTTATGTTGGCAACATGCGGTAGTTCGTAAAGGTAACTAGAGTTTCAACTGCCAAGTTTTACTCACGACAATTATGAGATGAAAATGACAAAATGACACTTTCACTTAATAAGTCCCTTTCGCAAAGAAACGGGTTTTTGTGTGTTTAAACAATCACTACACTCTGTTCTGACGAATTTTGGTTATGTAAAAGTTAATCATTAAGAATAAGCAATTAAAAATTCTGGTGCCTCTCATGAGTTTAAGAACAAAATAAAAATAAAACTAGAAAATTGTGTCTGTAAGACACTAATGATGCCCCCGTGCAGCGCCTGTCACAGAACATGTGAACATCCCCAAGGCACCTTTTAAGTGCAAACACATTCTATAATGAATCCATTGAAACTTTCACACACTTTATACGCTATAGTGCAAAATGTAGCCCAAAATGACTAAGTTTAAAAGGCCATAATTCCATTATTTTTTTTTACCCCCCCCCCCCCCCCCCCCCAAAAAAAAAAAAAAAAAAACATGCACCTGTTCATCATGTCCACAACAAGTATACAATGTCTGAAAAACAGAGGCTGAAAACTGTGGGATGTGTTGACCAAACAAAGTACTAACCCTACAATGCAAACATATGCCTAAAATGACTAAGTTCAAAAGGCCATAATTCTGTCAATATTAAAGCTACCGCCAACGAAATCCCAAATGGTCATTTTCAATATGCCCACAGCATGTATGCAAGGTTTGAAAAGGATCCACTGAAAACTGTGGGAGAAGTTGATTACACAAACTTCATACCCTACAATGCAAAAATTGGCCGAACATGACTAAGTTCAAAAGGCCATAATTCTGTCAAAATTAATTCTGACTCCATCAAAAATCTACATGCACATTTTCAATATGTCCACAAAATGTATACCAAGTTTGAAAAAGATCCATTGAAAACTGTGGGAGGAGTTGATTACACAAACTCCATACCCTACAATGCAAAACATTGCCTAAAATGACTAAGTCCAAATGGCCGTAATTCTGTTAAAATTAAATCTAGTTCCATCAAAACTCCACATGCACATCTTCAATATGTCCAAAAAATGTATACCAAGTTTGAAAAAGATCCATTGAAAACTGTGGGAGAAGTTGATTACACAAAGTCTATATAATAAAGTGTGACGAACAGACAGACGGACAGACAGACGGACGGACAGACAGGGGCAAATCTTAATGCCCCCTGACTATCGTCACGGGGGCATAAAAAATCGGACACTTCGCATCTTATGAAGAGGGTCAATGAAGAGGTCCCAATCTACAAAACGTTGTTACTTGAGCGACGTCGTTAGAATACATGTTTTCGGGCGCATTCGGTGCTCAGCATTATCTACGGTACTCGGGTTTTCTCATGTCAATAATCACTCGATAATTATGATTCTTTTATGATATGTGAGAAACTTTCGTCGAAAGTTGGTAGGTTTAAATACCCCACAAAGAGTATAAATACGTTGTTGTACCGGTTTGTAATGAGATAAAGTATCTTGAATACCCATTTGACAATTAATGAATAAGAAATCTGAGTTGGTTCATAATTCAAGCGCGGTGGGGCACAGCCGCTGGTCAGCGAATTTTTGTGGTGAAGTTGCGGATACTTTTATGATCTGCCATTCAAATACCAAATGATGGGGATTGATGAGGATGGGGAGCTCGCGGTGATTCGGATATGAAACAACCTGCAATCTCCTACCCAGCAATAAAATAATACACAAAAACATATAAATAATAAAAAGTGATAAGTTGCACCCAAACATTTAGCCCCGTTTTGAGCTCAATTAACACTTTGCATCAGAGAGGGGACAGTAAGTTATGATTGACTATTGTTTCCTTTTTCGATATTTACCCCATAGCATGAATACCTTGCTTTATTTTACAATCTCCTGTTTCAAATATCAAATCTATGTTTGGTGTTGTTTTCACCTTTGGATTTCGACTAATGTACTTCCTGGAGGGTATTGCGACAGGGAGAAAGTAATTATTCTCCCATGATTTGACAGATTAGTTAATAAATCTTTGAACTTTGGAGGTAGATCAAACAATGTATTAATTAATAATGATTTATTGCAGTGGGGGAGTCTGTCAATTTATTATAACAATAGCTTCCTGTTATATACCAATTGATACTAATCGAGTTCGCAAACCACGGAATATTATTCAGTGAATAGTAAACGTTTTCGGAGCCGATTGGTATTATGATGCCACGGAGTTCATCAGCTAATATCAAATCAAATTAAAATATATATTGGCCCACTTTTGCATGTAGATTACAAATACAAACATACTCATAAACTGATCTATTTTGTTTTAAATATATATTTGTCATTGATGCAAGATATATCTGAACCAGTGAGAAGTGGGGGAGGGGGTGCATTAGTCATCGCATTTGTTATTTTATCATGCAACGAAAGAAAAAGGCGACTGATGATATGGCTAGAAAGAAAGCAGCAATGTGAATTCAATATTAAGCAATTTGAGATCTATAAAGATTTTTTTCCTCTTTGTCGTCGTTACCTACAAAACATCTACTGGCAGAGTTTTGCACGAACACAATTTAACGTCATTGCGCTTCTGCAGGGCTTAGTGAACTTCACTGACCGGCGAATACATACAACACCATGTGTATCAACACAATACAACCAGTTTCGTCGCCCAACGGATCCGTAATTGCGTGTCTGAAGAGCAAATGTTATAACAGGATTATACTGTTGCGCAGGCAGGCGCTTTTAAAACTTCCCCTTGTACCCACTACTTAGCCATCTAATTGAGATGCTTCATGTGCAAAAACGTATTTCAGGCCAGTCCAAACAGAAAAAAGACACACATCAGCTTGCGCATATACTAATCCTAATCAAACTATTATATGCTTCAATAAACAAAAGAGCCTGATGAACGGACTGTGTGGTACCTTAAACAATCTATGATACCTCGGGACCCTAAAGAGATGAATTTGCGTAGTCGCTCAGGTTGTGTTAAGAAAGGCGCCGTGGTCGAGCGACTTGGAAATGGTCAAGAAACTCGCGGGATCGAATCCCGGTTTAGGTCATCTTGCGACTGGAAAACTTTCTCTGTCAACCCAGCAGTAATGGCGTACCTTTTTATCCCCCGACCGAAAGGTTCGGGGGATATAGCGATGAGCCTGGCGTTCGTCCGTGTGTCCGTCCGTCCGTCCGTAAACATTTTCTTGTCCGCTCTATATCTTAAATACCCTTTGGAATATTTTCATGATACTTCACAGTTATGTAGAACAGATCATGACGGTGTGTCGCGTACAAGAATGATAACTTTTGCTATCGTACTTTTTGAGTAATCTCCCCTTTGGTGATTTTTTGGCAGATTCGTGTAAGCTCTATAACTTTAATACCATTTGGAATATTTTCATGATACTTCACAGAAATGTAGAACAGGTCATGACAATGTGTCGCGAACAAGAATGACAACTCTTGCTTTCTTACTTTTTGAGTTATTTTCCCTTGATTATTTTACTTGTGATTTTTTGGCAGATTTGTGTCCTCTCTATAACTTAAATACCCTTTGGAATATTCTCAAGATACTTCACAGATATGTAGAACAAGTCATGACGGTGTGTCGCAAACAAGAATGACAACTCTTGCTATCTTACGTTTTGAGTTATTTCCCCTTGATCATTTTAGGTGTGATTTTGTGTCCGCTCTATATCTTGAATACCTTTTGGAATATTTCATGATACTTGACAGATATACAGAACAGGTCATGATAATGTGTCGTGAACAAGAATGACAACTCTTGCTTTCTTACTTTTGGAGTTATTTCCCTTTGATGATTTTAGGTGTCCGCTCCATAGCTTGAATACCTTGAAATATTTATATGATACTTCACAGGTATGCAGAACAGGTCATGACAATTTGTCTCATACATGAATGATAACTCTTGCTTTCATTTTTGCGAGTTATTTCCCTTTGGTAGTTTAAGCTGCTGTTTGAGTGTCTGCTCCATATCTGTATAACCCTGGCCTGCTCCAGAATTTGAATAACCTTGTAGCCTTAGAACAGTGTCCCTTACTCTCTCTGACCCCTCCATATTCCCGCACCCCCCCCCCCCCCCCCCCCGCCCCACCCAGCCACCAAAAAAATGTTGTTGTTTTTTTCTCCAGATTTGGATTCTTTGTCCAAATTCACTTACTAGAGAGCTCAAAATTAGGTTTGTAGGGCTTGTAATTTAGAAGTTTTTCACACATTTTGAAAGTTGAATGTATCGTATGCTATACATTTGTGTATATGATGTGTGTTTGAGATATTACCTCTTTTTAGCAGTCAAGCATCCTGTTTTAGTCTAAGTGTTAGATATTTATGCAGCTGTTAACAGATAATGTCAATCAGAAGCATAAAAGAATGGCAATATATCACTAATATGTGTTTTGAAGTGCACCCTTTTTTACCAAGGCCCATGGGGTCTTCGGTCGGGGGATTTGCCATCTCCTCTGATGGCTATTTTTAAATCAGGGAAGGATATGGCAGTGAAAGGATAAGGTATGTGCTCCGACTTGCATATGCTGTGCACAAGATACAGTGGTCTAACCCCCACAGCCCCTACGGCCACTAGGCTAAGGGAAACCTTAGTGTTGGCTATGCACCCTTTCAATATGTTGTCGCCTTATTAATCCCGGATAACATATCACGACACGTACGAGATTCTAAATGCGGCAATGATGAACCTAAATCATAGGACGGAATTCCCAGATCGGTGCAGAGAAAAACATAGGAAATGATCTGAGTGTACACCAATAAAGGCTTTTGCTGACCCGAAAGACATTCTTAGCAGGATCTGCATCTACGTTTGTTCTAGCAGCAATATCTTGAGATATTGCCGGAAAGTAAAATTATGAGACAACCACAGATACCTGTTCAGGTGTACTATTTATTAGAGTAAATCCCGAATGTTTCAACTAATTATGTCATAAAAAAAGAACATGTGCAAAGAAATGCGATCACGTTATTAATCAGATACATTAAAACAGAATGAAGTTCAGAGGAAAAGGATTTCACCATCTAAAATTCTATGTTGAGTGACGCGACTTCGTGCAAGTCAGAATAATTAATATAATCCGTCGGTCAGGTCGCAATTTAGCTTCTTTTAAACGTGAATTGAGCGAGCTGTCTTAGACTGTGTGTGACCGGGAGAATGTGCGTGCGTCGAATAGTTAGCCAGCCATGTTTGCTTTTGTGTTTATTAGATGCTCCAAAAAGGCACGGAAGCAGCTCAGCACATCATTGCGGGTAAAGTTTTTTGACATGTTGCATGCAATAGATGTTTTTGGATGTCTGTACGGTGACACAGGTTCCAAGATATATGTGCCATTCAACATGTGTCGACAAGTAAACCCACCTTTAGAGAAGCAGATCCTATATTGTAACTATTCTTTGTGTGGTCATCACGTTCCATGGGTAGCTGTGAACTGTATCAGTTATCGGTGGCTGTGAACGCTTTGTCTGCTAATGAAATTGTATCGTCAAAAGAATGCTGCAACAAAGAATAGGTGGTTGCGAATATAACGTCTTTTCTTTTGGCTAGTACGACTGGAAGTGTATCGAACTACTCTTACTCCAGACTCATTCATGGGCTTCTTGTGGAGCTTATGCAGCAACATACTGTTAACATTTTTAAGCTGGAAACGGCCTCTTTCGAAACACCTCATTCTGTCCGGTCCGAGGGGATCCTAATGGTTAGTGACGTAGCTCGTGTGACAAAGCTCCTTTCCAAAAATTGCGTCTCGGGATCTGTAAACAACAACACGGTTCAGCGTAGATCTATCCTCTAAAGCTTGTTAATGACGAGCACACAATGGAAAATAAGTGCTTATACATGTATAGTATGCCAGAAGAGCTTATCAAAGGAGGTAAGCCATTCGATCAATTCAGAAACAGGTAAACTAACTAGCTTCGCGGCGTGCAGTTGTGTTTGTAGCAAGATAGTCAGAGACGGCCTCGGTTACCTATTATCTTATTTGCTTACCTATGAGACAGAGTTTGTTCTATTTTAGCGGTGCTGGAAAATTCTGTCTTGCCCATGGGCTGGGACAGCTCACAGAAGCTTGAATTCTGTGTATCACTACTCGCTCAATGAAATGCGATAGGCCCGACTCGGCGATTTTACACTTCACGTATTATTTTTTAAAGCAATGAATTTCCTCAAAGAAACTCGTTCCATTCTTTATAAGTCCATCATCATGAGTCTTAAAATCGAAATAAAAAAAATCCGATATTATAGTCAATGTTTCACTCAAATACTGTCGAGGGCGCCGCCATTTTGAATACGTTACCAACTGACGTTTGAAATAACTTTGACGTTACGTCACAATACTACTTACGCTTGTATACGTTCGCATGGAATAATAGTTCCCCGTTTAATTCAAAATATTATCGTAGGTAAGAAAAATAATCAATTATTGGTCTCCGATGCGGACAAGGAAATCCCAACCCTCGGGCACAAGGGATTTGTCGGAAACTCGGCAAGCCTCGTTTCCGAC
Source organism: Ctena decussata (assembly GCA_963989385.1). Lineage (NCBI taxonomy): Eukaryota > Metazoa > Mollusca > Bivalvia > Lucinida > Lucinidae > Ctena > Ctena decussata. The sequence continues at coordinate 73,328,906 of OZ022503.1, read as the reverse complement.
ACACCCCATGTGCCCTCGGGTTAGGATTTACCTGTCCGCATCGGAGACCAATGATAGATTCTATTTAAGTGTCACATTGCCGATTTGTTGTTGATTTTAGTGCGGTGAACAATTAGAACTGGTTGGCTATAGGTGTTTAGAAACACCTCAGTAAGCGCCGCCAGTGTTGTTGTCATCAACATAGTGCATACTTGGCATTGCATAGCAACCAATGAGATCACTACAATTTTATGCCTTAACTGTTGTACCAATCGGTCAACAGGCTCGCCAGTTTTACGAAGGTAACTGACTAATAAGCGTCATTGACTACTACTCGTTCGCAATATGTTATTCTGTAGAGATACAAGAATACGGAGGTAAAAATATCAAAATAGTCTTGTCAATTTGTGCTCTGAATACATGCAGTAAATAACACATTAGGTAACAAGCAAGAGGAAACTGACTATCAGAGGCGATACTGATGACCGACGAAAGGCGATTTTTGCAGCTTTGATGGATCGCAGAGTTTCAGGAGTAGAGTTAAGAAAGATATAATTAGCAATAACAAAATGATTACGCTGCACCGAATACACAATATACAACAGCATTTGCATGTTGCAACGTGTCCCTTGCAGTTTGCCACATGAAACTGCTGTTGTATAGTGTGTACCCGGGTCCTCAGAACGGCTTGTAGTCTTCATTAGCCATTAGGCAAACAAGGGAAACGATGACTCATAAAAAGGTTGAAAAGTCGGAGCTCCGTCAGGAATAAAGCATGACTAATGGCATTAGCAATCAGCAAATATTTATATTAGCATGCGCAGTTTGATCAAAGTTTTTCTTTTCTGTGAGTCTACACAAAGTACACTTGAAGCAGTAAACACGCAACTTTCTGGTTTTGGACCACGAAGAGATTTATGCCAGTAACGCTTTTCAAGTGCACTAGGGTGTTTAGCACACTAGAGTATAACATCAACATTGGCGGGACACTGACAAAGGTCAAAGTAATGAGGGTTGATTTACATATAAAGGGCCGTAACTCCGAATTTTACCGAGGCAAAAGCGAAATTGCCATGTCATTACTTTTGTCTGTTTGATATTTATGCGGACATATTTCGGCTAAATTTCTCGATGCTTTCAACATTGGTCCAAAGACTCTACACGCATGTCATGTTTTTAAACGTTCCAGGAATACTGCCTGCGTAAATGCCTATGAAAGTATGTACCTTTAACCCGGAAGTGCTTGTAAAGGGTGCGATTGTTTGGGTAAAGACTGACAAAAACGACTAGCGTTCGGCAGGATTTCATATGCCCTTTTTAAAAACTATAGAGACTGATTTCAATTTTTGGATCTCAAAGGAAATTTTACATTATGCTCAAAATGTGTGAAAATTTTACAAAAAAAAGATGAATTTATGCTAAAATCTTTAAAATTACACCTTCATGTGCACTTTCAATTTTTAACTTGTGTTTCAATTTATGGCATCATACTAAAGAGCTTTTCTATAAAATTAGACGGAATATTAATTCCATGAGTGCTTAAAATAGAAATTTATTGATTTTAACAGTTTTCTTATTTTTCTTTATTTTCTTATACAACTGGACCTAAGCTTAACTGTCGGACGAAAGGCAACTTGCATCCAATGCATTACAGCCTTGTGACATTGCTTTTAATCTGAATACATGTCAAATATGCACTTGCATTTTTAATGGTTTCAAGTATATATAACAAATGCCAAACACGCTGATCAGTCTGTGCAGTGTGCAGGTTAAGTAGGATTTTTTAAGTGCACAAAAGCTGTAAAGGTACACAAGCCTTATATAGCACATTTCTCGTGTAAGATAAGATAATTTTATTAACGTCTCACCAATTTAACATGTACATAGACACAGTTTAAGAATCGATATAAGATGTAAAATTGAGACTCAATATTGAGCTATGAGAGACGATCGCTCTAAAATGTGTCTGTTCTTGTGTCCTGCACCAGCACTACATCCCCTAAATACCCCACATTGAGCCAAGGAAGACAGTTATCCAACCAGCATGTCTACGCTTCCAGACTCAGCCTGGAGTATTAAATGCAGTACTGGGACAAAACAGCAATTAGTATGATAAAAAAGCGACACGCATTATCTATGAGCCATTATCACTATAAAACGTACCATAAATTAGTGCCCTGCATGCGCTACCTTCCCCCGATAACCCATGCCGAGTCCGGATAACCGGGAACACGCGGTGGAACCAATGTTCACACAGCATGTTGCCGGATCCGGACACGCCATGGGATATCAAATGCAGCACAGGGATCAGAGCAACAGATAAAATGAAATTGCAACTTTAATCTGCACTAAAAGAGATAATCATGTCCGTTGAAATTATACTGTCCCAGTGGTAAATCCTCCCTGATACCCCACGCTGAGTCCATGATAACAGGGAACATGTGGCGGAGCCAATGTCCAAACAGCATGGACCCGATCCTGGACTCAGCATTGGGTATCAACCGCACCACCGGGGCAAAACAGCAGTTAGTATTGTGTTAGTGTATCGCAGTTTAGTTATCGATTAGCTTAATATTAGCAGGTAATTGGTTATTATTTATAAACGTGGGATATTGCTCATAAAATAAATTACAAATAGCTGTCACAGTAATTTCTTTCCTTGAATTTTAAAATATATTTGTATAGGAAATAAATATATTCAATATTGACATAAATGACGGCTCATGTTTCCGGGGGAAAACAAGTATTTAATGACGTATAGAATAACGTTTGTTTCTGTTTTGGGGGACATTGACTCACTGGATTTAAGTTACATTTATCAGTATTTGACAGACCATACATTTTACATCAGACATAAACCATGATACCAGGCGAGATAACTTGTGGTAGGACTTTGAATAATAACAAACGTTGAGTATCATTTTGTATTTAAGAAGCGTATCTGGCGTCAGTCCCCTTGAAACATAGGGGATTTAATCTCCATATAAATATACTCAGCGTCAATGAAAACGCACCAGTTTGGAACTTATGGCACACTATGTTCGTTTAAATTTTGGTATTATGTATAATAGACTTTATTTTCTGGTACTGAGATAGGTTGTTTAGAAATTTAATTTCGTTTACCAGTGGACGCTATCAAGTGTGACGTCGATACTGACGAATTTGAAACCTGTCGATATCAAATGACAAATTTAAAGCTTAATAAATCCATATTTCATGCTCTGCTAGACACATGATTGCAAATGAATCGTTATTTTTTTATTATTGGATAATAGCCGACCTTTGCCCCACAAAACTTTTGAAATTCAGTTTCTACTACGTTGCAAAAAAGTAACGATTTACCGCTAGTTACTTTAGTCTATCCGTTGTTTGATGAACGGGCCAATACAGTGACGTTTGAACCAAAGCCACTTTGTTGCATTCGGCGGTCGGATTCTCATCTATGGCGATTTGATAGGCGATCTATACTCTAGTATAATCCATCATTGAGGAATTTCTGTCATTTGAAATTTTGCTGGAATTCCGTTTTTCTTGATTTCAGAGCTTACTTTACGTCACAAACTCACAGCGTAGCTCCAAGCAAAACGAATTATGGGCGAAATAAGATATTTCGATATAATAACCATAACCCTGCTTTTATAGTATGATCATTGAATGTAGCAAAAATATGACATTATTTGACATAGGTGCGTTTTCATTGACGCTGATATATATAACAAAAAGTCCAGAGCCCACTTGTTCAAACCTCAATAGCTTAATGAAGTCATTAATAAAGGATCCATTACGGTATGTCGGCCAAAAAATGCAGAGTTTTAGCGAATAATACGTCGTTAAATACAAGCCTTTGCCAATCTGGTACATGTAGTTCAACAGGCCTCCTTATGGAGTTATTTCCGTACACACGTTTATGAAGCTTCTTCTGACAAAAAAATGTGTACAGCTTCAACAAAATGAATTTCACTCAACAGAATGAATGAAATGATAATAAGTACATCTAATGTAAGCGGTTTAACCACACGTATAAATTTATTAACCCATCATGCCTGGAGACCCATGAAAGGGACATTGGCAAACAGTGGCGTCTGATCAGGATCTACGCTGTTTGCAGTAAATATTGGTGACGATTTTTACAGATAAATTGGTGTTATCAAAGAAACCTTAAAGCTCTTAAATTGGAAAAGGACCTGTCTAAACAGCCAGGTGGAGGAATCCATTCCTCATGAATGGGTCAAACAAATTCATATCAACAACAACAACAACAAAAAGACTTTTATTATTAAATCTCAGGTAACAATATGTTACATATGAGCAAAGAAAAGAGTCACAATTAAACATGATATCATGGCGACTGTAACAAAAGAATAGCAACTTACATTTTATAGTATGGAAACTCGAGAAAAAAAACTGACTTGCAGAGAGGAGAAAATATGCGGAGACAGGAAAGATAGGGGAGGCTGGAGATACATGATGCTGATAGAATTCGTTTACATAATATATGGTTTACTGTTAGATCAACTAGATGATAAGCTTCTTAGTCTTGAATATTACAATGATAATAGCAAGCGAATGGGGGAAGGTGGTCGGTCCTGGTTGTAACTTCCAGTACCGGGACGTCCTGCTTATTTGGATAAAGTAGGGCAAGAGCTTACTGTGCTTGCAGTACAGTAGTGTGGGTGTGGTTTGTTTGGATATTTTTTTCTCTTCTGTCATTATGTCCCCCCACCAAAGGTGAGGGGGGACATATTGTTTTCAGTGCGGATCCCGGGCGTCGGCGTCCCTGTGACAGATTTCTTGTACCCACTATATCTCCTGAACCAATGGATGGAATTTAACCAAACTTGCATGGATACATCATTGGGACAAGTTTAAGAGCTGATTAGATTTGGTGACCTTGACCTGATTTTCAATTAGATGACAATTTCTTGTATCCACTATATCTCCTGAACCAATGTATGGAATTTCACCAAACTGGCATGGATACATCACTTGGACAAGTTTAAGAGGTGATTAGGTTTTGGTGACCTTGACCTCATTTTCAAGTCACTGGAAGACTTAGATGACAATTTCTTGTACCAGTGATATCGCTTGAGCCAATGGATAGAATTTCACCAAACTGGCATGGATACATCATTGGGACAAGCTAGAGAGGTGATCAGAATTTGGTGACCTTGACCTCATTTTCAAGGTCATTGGAGGACTTAGATGTCAATTTCTTGTACCCACTAAATCTCCTGAACCAATGGATGGAATTTCATCAAACTTGCATGGACACATTATTGGGACATGTTTAATAGCTGATCAAATTTTGATGACCTTGACCTCATTTTCAAGGTCACTGGAATACTTAGATGTCAATTTCTTGTACCCACTATATCTCCTGAACCAATGGATGGAATTTAATTAAACTTGCATGGATACATTATTGGGACAAGTTTAAGAGCTGTTTAGATTTTGGTGACCTTGACCTGATTTTCAAGGTCACTGGAGGACTTACATGACAATATCTTGTACCCACTACATCTCCTGAACCAATGAATCGAATTTGTCCAAACTTGCATGGATACATTGTTGCGACAAGTTTAAGAGCTGATTAGATTTTGGTGACCTTGACCTCATTTTCAAGGTCACTGGAGGACTTAGATGACAGTTTCTTGTACCAGTGATATCTCTTGAATCAATGGATGGAATTTCACCAAGCTTGCATGGATACATCATTCGGACAAGATTAAGAGGTGATTTGATTTTGGTGACCTTGAACTCATTTTCAAGGTCATAGTCATCTATGTAGGATATCTTTAGAACTAGTGGTTGGATTTTCTCCAAACTTGCCTAGATATTTTACTTGTTCAGGCTTTTTATTCATTAGAGGGGATGGGAAATGGGCTGGTGGGGGGACATCAGTTTTTCTCTAAAAAACATTTCTAGTTTCCTTTCTTTTTCTCTCCCTCTCTGGGAGAATGCCCGATATAGACTAAAATACTGTCTCAAAGGGACATTAAATCCAAAACAACAAACCAACCAAAAGTAAGCGAATGCTGAGATACCAGTAAAGTATTGATCTACTACCAATGGACGTTCCAACATCACAGTTCGGACAGGTACATTTTCAATAATAGGGGTGTACTGTTTGATTTTATTATTATTATTATTTTCTGTATTTTATGTAAAGTGTGCAGAATCTGACCTGACGTCACATTTTTCTGCCTGCTAAGACTCGAGTAAGAGAGGTTGGCATATGTGGTTTTTGGTTAAACGGCTCTTTGCGACAGTATTTCAATCTATATCGAGCCGTCTCCCAGAGAGCGAGAGGGGGACGAAAGAAAAACGGTATAATAGGCGAGAGAAAAATATCTAAACAACTTCTACCCGCACCTACTGCAAGCACAGTAGGCCCTAGCCTTACTGTTATCTATATTAGTGGGATGCTCCGGCAGCGCCATCGCCCGACACGACCACCATACACGCTTAAAGAGAAGCTGCATGTATATGGTGAAGCCTGTACTGAATTTACATCTAAAATTAGCTTGGAGCTATTTTATGCTGTAAACCATAATTTTGGCGAAAGGGCATGAAGCAGAACTATTTGAGCCGCGACACGACAAAACCAACAATGTGGTTGTGCGCCCAGTCTGATCAGAGTCTTCGCTGTCCGCATGGAGCTAGCTTAGACTCTTAGCTACTATTTAAACGCTAAGCGAAGACTCTGCTTAGACTGGGCGGATGCACAGGATGATCTGAGTCTGCCTTGGGCGCACGACCACATTGTTGGTTTTCTCATGTCGCGGCTCATTTGTCAAAATGAATAAATTAGTTTTTCTGCAATGTAATGCCGATAGCGCACTGTCCTTTACTTTCAACAAGTCGTATTTCCAATAGCTTTCTTTTAGTCACGCGGAGAGCACGATGGTATCTGAAGTTATCAGTTAAACTGTCCTCATAAAATAGCATTCCGATTTCCTTTAAAAGCTTTGCATCACATGTCTAGCGAATACTGTATTATTTATTTAAGCCCTATTACAGACAGATACATGTAGTTGAAACACAGGTCACCCTGAATGTCCACACGGACTGTTGAAATTTATAGTTTTCAACGTATTGATGCCCCGGGATCCATCTACTGTCGACTTGAAGAGGGTATGTTCTGTTCGGAAAGCATTGATACACATTCTGATTTGAATCTTCTTGGCGTGCATGTACTAAAAAAGCACAATTTGTCTTGACACGGTGCGTTTAACTGACGCGGTCAGATATGCCCAGCTTTATGTAATGTACGGTTTTCGTTTTCTCGTCGTTTAAAACTGTTAGTAGTCATATTTTTTGTTTATACACTATTTGCCAGAGCATATGCAGTGAATAATGCATTGTAATATCAAAGACAGAAAGTCCTATGGGATCAGTTGAATTCTGAAAAATAAGGTTTCCGAGAAAGCCAGTACTACAGAGAGGGATTGTCAATGGTATTGCACAGTAACAGAGTCAATATTACAGAGTCTGCTAGTTTTGATCCTTGGTTTATTCTTTGCTTTCAAAAGGCCCCTCTTCCAGTATACAATTAACTCCACTTTTGATAATACCAATAATACCAATTCGTTTTATATGACATTCTCATCAACAATAGTGCTTGTAACTAAACTTATTATTAGTTACGGCCCTTTTTAGGAAGAGAGTAAAATGTTAGGACACACCATGAAACGTGCAACACATAACATATTCATATCAATATAGTTCAGACGTATATAAGCGTTTAAGCTTTTAAACGTGATTTTTTTTCTTTGGCTTTTGTCACACTTTCATCAGCTAGATGCTATATACGGATCCGTCCCGTGCATAAGTTCGTCTGCCCGTCCCCCAGACGACCCTAGTTTTAAATTGATATCTATCCAGAAGTAAGTGTGGAGTTTCATTAAAATTTCTTAGACATATCATAAGTTCCAAATGTATAAAAGGCTTTCGTCGCCAGATATTGTCAAGGTCACTGAGGAGGCTTGAATAGCCGAAGCTTCGAAGTATGGCCCATGTTCCTTCTATGAATGTGTTTTCTGCTCTTGAAGGAACTCTTCAAAATTTTAATTGGTGATCTTGACCCCAATGTCATGTTACAGTTATAGGTATTTGTTCGATATCGTGATAGCCAAGTCTTGGTACAACTAGTGTTTATGTCCGTCTGTATCCCATATCAGTTTTTGTATTCCGAACCTAAACGATTGCTAGGTTTTCGTGATCTTGACACTATTCTTAAGATCACAGGAAGACAGAGTCTTTTGACAGAGTTTGAGCTTTCACCAAGCTTGCAGTCATATATGATTGGAACGAGCCTAAGCGATGATTAAGTTGTAAAGAAATTGACCACCTTTCCAAGGTCACAGGACTGACTACTTAATATATCTAGAATATGTGGACATATCTAGAATTTATGAACACGTATGACTATAGTTATGGACAAGCTTAAAAGATGATTAGGTTTTCGTGACTTGGACTACATTTCAATGTCACATAAGGACTCACAATGTTAATTATCTCTTGATGACTCGACAGATAGTGACCGATTTTTATTGAGTATTTGATTAAAAAGAATGGCTATCTTGAATTTGAGAGCAGCTTCTAAAACGTAACTTTTGAGATCTCTCTATCTTCGAGATATCGAGTGAGCTCATGTTTAAAATCATGTCATTAGAAAAACACAATGTATACTCCTCTCATATGTCAAAATGAGCCGCGACACGAGAAAACCAACAATGTGGTTATGCGCCCATCGCAGACTCGGATCAGCCTGGGCATCCGCCCAGTCTGATCAGAGTCTTCGCTGTCCGCATGAAGGTAGCTTAGACCCTTAGCTACCCTTTAAGCGCCTAGACAAGACTCTGATCAGACTGGGCAGATGCCTAGGCTGATCTGAGTCTGCGCTGGGCGCACAACCACATTGTTGGTTTTCTCGCGTCGCGACTCAAATGGTGTTTCAAACAGCCCTGGGAATTAATCGTAGAGTAGCAGAATCTCTGTGCAATGCAAGCATTGAGCCAGTAAATGACACTGGACTAGGTTACATTAAGTAACCAAAGAAACGTTTGTGTACCAAGACTTTGCTATCACGATATCAAAATTCAGAAGAGTGTAGCACAAGAAGATTTTAATTAGAGATCATATGTTTGTTATAACAGAATGTCATGAGGGCATTACATATACAAATAATAGATTCTATGTGTATTTGACTACATCTGCCTTAGTTGTTCAGAATTTTCATTTTTATATTTTGGAATGGCTGGAGAAAAAGGTGGCAGTTCATTTGTTATCAACCTAGCCATCTGCGTATGCTCCTGTTTGCAATATTTATTCCATATATGCGGAAGTAAGTTTCTTTGTGTGATTGGTTGGTTATTCCCGCTATGGATTGGTCTTCGCTTCCACAAGATTCATCTTTTTCAGACTGTATGTATCTTACAGAATTCAAATACCTTTCACTAGGTAATACTGAACGCAATAATCAAAAAGCTCAGACACGACAAAACCAACGAAGTGGCATGTGCGACTAGCAAAGCCTCACATCTGCCTGGGCAGCCGCCTAGTCGGATCAAAGTCTTAACTGAGAGCTTAGAGGGTAGCTAAGAGTCTGAGCTAGCTCCATACGGACAGCAAAGACTCTGATCAGATTGGATGGACACCCAGGTTGATCTGAGTCTTTACTAGGCGCACATATAATTTAGTTGGTTTGGGCGTGTCGTGGCTAAAAACATTTTTTTTTTAGATTTTATTGGCAGCTTTTAAACTGAGTGTGATTCTGATTACAAAGAGTTATTATTTTACGGACTGTTTGGTTAAATTTTTTAATATTGGTTTTGGTTTATTAAAGCGGTATATTATGACAAAATTAATTAAACAATTATCTGATAATGCACGCCTTTAAATATTTATATCAGCATTACATCCAGCTTTGCACGGTTCATGACGTCAAAGGCCACTGAATACGGGAGCAAAACACATTTTGGAGGAGTGGTGTATTTAGGCAGAGGCAATAAATCAAGAAGCAGAAAAACAGTGTCGCATAATTGTTTAGTGCCTAATGGTCACATAAGTAGAAATAAAACCGACCTTCATATATTTTTAATATCTTCTCAGAAGTTGCCATATTTAACCCACTAGACAAAGAATGTTACGAAGGGCAGTAAAAGTACGTATAACAGCGTATTCAGCCAAGCGCAACACAAAATTTCTTACATATCTAGACAACGCATATATCACTACAGATCGCCGACGGTATTTTGGACGCTCAACAAACAATAACATAAACACACAAAGGTGAAACAGGTATATGGACTCGTCCAAAGGTAAAAGTCAAGTTTGTCTACTTATATATCAAAAACATAATTGTCACTATACAAGCAGTGGCGGAAAGGATACAGCACAGCAGTTAATAGGTTTAAATAGTATCGTGATGGGTTCGAGTCCCACCATTCTTTTTTTGCATCTAATATGATAATGGTTATTCACAAATGTCTAGAATTTCTTCGTGCAAATTTTAGTATTAAATGAGTATAATATAAGAAAGTTTCCAAATGAACATTTCGAACTTTTACTTGCTGTTAGAAAGACGTCTTATATTAAAATGAGTGACACAAAATTATCAGTCGTACAAAATGTTCTGAAGGTTTCTATGATATATGTTCTTTGCGTAACTGAGTGGCGTCGCGAAGACGGTACATTATGACATATACGAACAGTGAACACTGATCAGCCTGCGCACTGACTAGCCTATTCTGATTTTTGTCATAAAACATAAAATAACTAAAAGAAAAATTATAAAAGATAACTCATTAAAAATAAATAAAAAGAAGTATATATAAAAAACAAACATACACAGTTCAGAAGCAAAAAAAAAAAAAAAAAAAAAAAAAAAAGATAGATAGGGACTCGAACCTATGTCCATACGAGTCAAAAGTATCGAGAATCCAGTGCTGTATCCACTGCGCCATTGGAACGATTACAGTAGTATATAGTGTGCATGCTAAAGCTTAAATAATTATCAGTTTTGCATTATTATACCTTAAACACCTAAATCATAGTAAAAATGGACTAGACCCATATTCGATAACGCCACATAATAAACTTCGATCTATAGTTCAAACATACCACCACATATTTAGACGACGCACATATCACTAGTTCAAACATACCACGTTCGGTTGTCGCAACAGATTTATGTGATCCTCAGAGACATTCTAAACTGATAACCATCAAGCAATGATGGAAAACCAAAATCATAAGATTAGGGCAGTAAGAAGCAAGCACAACCTGCTATTCGCGAATGTAAATACAAACAACTTATTCACACCCAACAGTCCAGATCTAACCCCAGTTATTATTATCTAATTAGAAATATGAAACCCATCTTCATGGTTCAAGATTTCCTGATGTTGATAGACTCAACGCTGCCACAGTGGCATGGTGTGTAAACCAAACTGAGATCTTCTAGTTAAATGCATAGACAGTCTGAAGGAAAAATGGGCTGGGTGCAATGAGGTACAGTCAAACCCTCTTTATGAGGCATCCACTGGACACTCAAAAAGTGGCTGCTTAGGACAGGTGACCCTTAATATAGGTTCATTTGCACTATATTTTGTTTATTACTGTAAATTAAAAATAAATCCGGAAATAAGATCCTTTGAAAGCAAGGCAAATATCAAAGAAACAAATTTATTAACCTTTTTCTGGTGAAATTGTCTAGATTTATCTGACACTGAGCTTGACATGTCATTGCGACATGAATGGTTTCCATTCTTTTGGGGATTATTTGAGCCGCGACACGAGAAAACCAACAATGTGGTTGTGCGCCCAGCGCAGACTCAGATCAGCCTGGGCATCCGCTCAGTCTGATCAGAGTCTTCGCTGACCGCATGGAGGTAGCTTAGACCCTTAGCTACCCTTTGTGACTGTAACGAAGAGTCTGAGCAAACTGGGCAGATGCCCAGGCTGATCTGAGTATGCACTAGGCGCACAACCACATTGTTGGTTTTCTCGTGTCGCGGCTCATTTTGCCTTGTCGCAGATTCTTGCTGCATCGAACAGCTTCATGATGCCCGTCGCCCGGCGCTGGGGTTACGTGTTCTAGTTGAAATGGCGACCTCCAGAGCAGGGAACATGCGCTTTTTTTTTTCTTCTTTAAACCATCGGCTAGAGTCGTTCTTCAAAATGCGGTATTAATTTAGAGTTTTCTAGGGACTAGCTTAAACGTTATTTCTGTTGCCTATGTGAAATAATCGGTGGTAAGCTACCTATACAATGACACTAACTACCGTAAAGATCCTAAGTTTTTGAGCGAATAGGTTTGTACAAATAGTGGAAACTGAGATCAGACTACTCCTTAGGAACGTTTCTGATTTGCCATTCCGTCTGCACATTTTTGGTGGCATTACTATATGGTAGAACCAAAATAACAGGGGAATAAATAGTAGGGCAAGGGCCTACTTTGGTTGCAGCAGGTGCGGAATGGGGGTTGTCTATTTATTTGGGTTTCTCAGATTTTGGGGTATTTTTAACTTTAACATTGTTTTGCAAGGAAACGAAACGGTGAAAATTTTGTATTTTTGTCTTATTCTGTAGCATACAATGTAAGGTTTTCTGAAATGATATGCATGGGCATGCCCCATCGATAAAATGTATTTTTCATGACTTTTTTCATGAAATCTAATTTTCATGCAGTTTTAAACAAATGTAAAAAAAAATACTTATTATCAAGATAAGTGCATTCTTTTTTTACCAGTTTGTTTTAAACATCCTATAGTATAGATTATATGAATCGCGGAAATGAAAGTGCATTCATATGCTAGAAATTTGAATGTAAATAGAAACTGTGTTAAAAAAAGTGTGTAGAAATACAAAATTTTTATTTTTTTTGAAAACGAAACGGTAAAACTATTTTTTTCTTATCCAAATGTTTTATAGCCCTGTGGGTTATTAGGCTGGTAAAGTGGTTTGAATGCCCCACCAATATTCTTATTTAGTATTCAACTACCTTAAGTTCGCTGTGCGCTTAAATGGGTAGCTAAATGTCTAAGATAGCTCTATGCCGACAGGGACGACTCCGATCAGGGTGGTCAGTCTTTGCTGGGCGCACTTGTCACTTAGTCTGCCGTCAGCGAAGACTCTGGTCAGACTAGGCGGATACCCAGGCTGATCTGAGTGTTCGCTAGGCGCACATGCCATTTCGTTGTGTGTTTTTCTCGCGTCGCGGCCCATACACTTGCTTAAGGTGCATGAATATACTTCATGTTTTTTCCTGCGATTTTTACCACTTAGGAGAAGTAAAAACATGCTTGCATGTTGGTAACCCTGGACGACGATGCCCTTTCATGGGCGTAGCCAGCTGGCTATACGCAATTGCATATTAAAATTTTGTCAAAATGACAAAATTTCAACACGCATCTGCATACTTGCAAGCTGCAGACCTCCAAATTAGACAAAATCTCAATACCAACAGCCAAAAGACGTAACAAACTGAAATATCTTAGGGGCTAAGCCCCTCCATTTCCACTCGGTGACTGTGAAACCTGGCCTCAAAAAACGTTTCCATGCTCAACTCAGCTTATACAAACGTATCCGTACCAATTTTAGTGCGACAGACAGGCGTTTCTGTATTTAACTTCTGCAGTGTCGCTAAACCCCAAAAGTTTGAAAGAAAAGAGATAATGGGCAGGTATCGGCAGGCAACGAGCATCCCTCTCCGAGCCCCACTTACTAGCAAATGACTGATGAATACCGTTGTTTTCTTGCTCAAATTAGCTGAGTATGAAATATTCTCTGCTTATAAATATGAAAATGTCAACATAAATTGGCATTTTCATAGTTATCAGCAGAGCATGTTTCATGCTCAGCTGAGTTGAGCATGGATAAAATTGTATAACCTCGGGGCCTGATTATGTGTATCTTAAAACAGCCCTTTACTACGCCCATTTTTTCCACAATGGGTGTTACGTTCAAAGATGCGTATTTGCTCCTCGAGACAGCTAACAATTTTATTTAACATTAACCCCCTTTAACATGACAGACCGATTCTACCACTATAAACACGTTCCTATTACTAACCTTAAGGTGAGGACGCTAAGATGTTTGTGCTTCTCCCAGTGCATTATAGAAGGATGGCGCCTTCAGAAGCGTCTAATGCTTTTCTTGTCCTGTTCATTTTCCTGTTACGATTGTCTGGCAGTGCTAAACCTCTATGCATACGTAGTTGTGTTTTGATTATGCGATAGTGTGACCTATCACCTAATCAGTGCTAAAACATAAAGGTTAACATGGTTAAGATGCCTTATTAATAAAAGATAACCTTATATTATGCAAGTCCATTTTTGTAGCAAACAACAGATAAACTGTCTTGAATGTGTTCTAACTACTGCTGATCGCTCCAAGGCGGTTCTTCGATTGAAATAACCTTATCTGCAATTTTCAGATAATTATACTGTTTGTTAGCTTTTTTTGTTTGATTTTTTGTCTCGCCTGCGAAGCAGAGGCGAGACATATGTATTGCTTTTCCGGTGTCGTCGTCGTCGTCGGCGGCGTAAACTTTGTCGATGTTTGGTGTTTAGGTCATTTTCTCAGAAACTATAAGGGCTAGAGCCATGAAACTTGGGTCATGCATACATCTGAAAGAGTACAGCTGAAAGCCATCATCAATGTTGAGTCTTGACCTAGATTTTACGGTTGACTGACTTCGCAATTTTTTGTCAAGTTTTCGGGTTTAGGTCATTTTCTTAGAAACTTTAAGGGCTAGAGCCATTTAACTTGGGTCGTGCCTACATCTGGAAGAGTACAGCTGAAAGCAATCATCAATGTTGAGTCTTGACCTACATTTTACGGTTGACTGACTTAGCAATTTTTTGTCGAGTTTTCGGGTTTAGGTCATTTTTTCAGAAACTATAAGGGCTAGAGCCATGAAACTTGGGCCATGCATACATCTGGAAGAGTAGATCTCAAAGTCATCATCAATATTGAGTCTTGACCTAGATTTTTCGGTTGACTGACTTTGCAGTTTTTTGTCAAGTTTTCGGGTCTAGGTCATTTTCTCAGAAACTAAAGGCGCTAAGGCCATGAAACTCGGTTCATTCGTACATCTGGAAGAGTGAATGTCAAAACCATCATCAATATTGAGTCTTGACCTACATTTTCTGGTTGACTGACTTTGCAATTTTTTGTCGAGTTTTTGCATTTAGATCATTTTGTCAGAAACTATAAGGGCTAGAGCCATGAAACTTGGTTCATGCATACATCTCGAAGAGTAAATTTCAAAGCCATCATTAAGATCAAGTCTTGACCTACATTTTACGGTTGACTGACTTTGCAATTTTTTTGTCAAGCTTTGCAATATTTTTGTCAAGCTTTAGGTCTTTCTCAGAAACTTTATGGGCTAGAGCCATGATACTTGGTTCATGCATTCATCTGGAAGAGAACTCAAGTCATCATCAATATTGAGTCTTTACCAACATTTTGTGGTTGACTGACTTTGCAGGTTTTTGTCAAGTTTTCTCAGAAACTGTTAGGGCTAGTAGAGCCAAGAAACTTGGTTCATGCATACATCTTTGCTGATTTAGCTCTGTTTTGTGACAAAGCGCCAGCAGGCGAGACACCGCATTCCGCGGAATTCTTGTTCATTCCTTTTTGCGCTTTGAGTAGGTCTTGCTTCATAAATGTGGTCTTTCTTGGTAACATGTTCTATATGCTGTTTAAAATGCATTTAAAAAACAACAACAGATATTTAAAATTACACAGCAATATTTTGCCTGGACATTGTAAAGTATATACAAACAACTCCGCATGCATGAGGTAAATTCAGTTATATAATAAAGTATTGAGGTAAAGTAAAAAGATAGGCAATGATCAAGAATTAATACAATCAAATCTCACATCCCGCTCTCAAAAGCAATAGGGAAAGAAGCACACACACATAGAAAGTGACACAAGTTGACGAAAAACACGCACAGTAAACCGAATGAGCAGCTCTTTCCCAAACAGATGGTCATTCAGCTACCCCAATAACAGCATCAACATCTATTTTACTTATTTTCTATTTAAGTTACAAAAACACAACAAAACAGAAGGCAGATTGGGCAGCAATACGGGTGACCAAACCGCCAGAGACCATAGACAAGCGGACACAGCACAATATAACATCAAAGAACCGCAATAGAAGTACCGCCTTTTAACGGTCAGCAAAAGATTACAGGGGGCCCAAACATGTTTTACTGGACCCAAATCTCGCCCTCTGTTTAAAGTATACACTTATAACAATGAATTGACTCATATCAGTATAATGAGAGTATTTTTCCCGGCGACCGCGCTCATTTCACACCTTTGAATCTACATGCACCGCCCTTACTTTTGCGCTTGCTTACTTGGAATCAGTCCACAATTATTTCCCTTGACTGGTTGACACTTTCAGGATATACTTCCGCACAAATAGTTCCCTGATTCACTGGTTTCTAAGAAGGCCAGTTGGACTGAATATCCTGCTTGCTATAGCAAACTGAAAAGAGCCTTGGATATGCTTCTTGAAAATGTATAATTAGTTCAGAATCCCCAGAACTGGAGGTTACTAGAGGAACCGAATCACATCTTTCATAGGTGCCCCTACAACGGCAGTTTGTCTCATAAGTTGACGGGTCAATGTTTACCGTCCGAACAGCGGAAAGAGTCGCTGGTATTTTCCTGTTGAAACTGTTTACAACTGTTTGTCATGCCTCAGAGACTTGAGGGAAAGAGAGTTAAAAGTGCCTGAAGTGTTGTGAAAAAAGTTTCATGGAAGGATGGATAATTAAACTGTATAGTAAAACTAATTATGGTCTCGTGTCACTTGTATCTGTGTTTCTAAAGAGAAATCTGTCACACAGAAATTAGTAAGGGAGCTTTTGTATTGGAATAACCCGTGTCCCGAGGGTGTCATCAACCCATTAGTATATGAGCCGCGACACGACAAAACCAAATAAGTGGCATGTGCACCACAGTGAAGACTTACCTCAGCCTGGGAAGCGGCCCAGTCTGATCAGAGTCTTCGCTGTGCGTTTAAAATGCAGCTAAGGGCCTAAGCTAGCTTCGTGCGAACAGCAAAGATTCTGGTCAGACTGGGCGAATGCCCAGACCGATCTGAGTCTTCACTGGGCACACATGCCACTATTTTGGTTTTGTCGTATCGTGGCTCATATGCTAGTGCTTCAGTGCACATTCTGGTTCTTTGCAGTTGAACCGGAGGTTGACTAAGACTAAATGATGGCGCCGGCCTTAAACTTTCTACTTACAAGTTGGTTGGGGAGCTGGTTGACTTGATAGTCTGTTTTTTGTCGGGTCCATCGGAGTTGAGCTTTTGGACTTCTTTTGCTGCTCCGTTTGCGTGATTTTCTTTCTGTTGAGTGCTTATCTCAATATTCGATGTTTATATTTAGATGTTTTGATCGCTCAATGGGTTAAAATTCTTTCACACAGACCTAACAACTGGGCTGTTCGTGTATGAACCACAGCAGTATCCATAGCAAACTTTACGGTTACACGTGTGTACAGCCGCTTCAAGTCCCCAGTAATTAATTAACAGCTGTTGCATGTGTTGTAGTTTACTATTATAGGAATATAGAAAATATATTTTTGAAATATTTGCTCCTTTTCCGTTCATTTAAACTCCTCTTATCTCAAACTACTGGTATAATTTTCTGGGACCATTCGTTTTAGTTGAAATTCGACATCTTCGAAGTATCGATAATTGACTGTGCTCTCCATTCTGGTACCATCGGTAGGCCTAACCCTAACCCCGGCAGCCCCTTGTCATCGTCACTATTACTTTAAATAGCGTAAGACTAAGGCCAATGAAGACATCTCATCTATCTGGCACGCAGACTGGAAAGAAGAATCCTAAATCAAAATAACATAAGTAAATTCATGAACTAAGAATGCGAAATCATGCAATAATTTTTTATTTTTTCAAGCTCAATTTAGCTATGAAACAAAAATA
This sequence comes from Ctena decussata, assembly GCA_963989385.1. NCBI lineage: Eukaryota > Metazoa > Mollusca > Bivalvia > Lucinida > Lucinidae > Ctena > Ctena decussata. Next base: position 73,310,944 of record OZ022503.1, on the reverse strand, counting down.
GCAAACATAACTGATTAGAGGTGACATGAGACGTGTTTCTTCATTGTTTTTGCCAAAGCATGGACTAAAATAAGCCAGGCCATTTGTGGTTGTCGATCAGAATTCTCATTTGCTTCCTCGGCTTCCGAATCCACAGGCAGCTGTATCCGACTTTACGTGCTGATCCCAATCTTCCCTGCTAGCAGGTACGATACTGCCACGTCTCTCTGTGTCTGGCTGATCATGGGGAATTATGCACTGCTGAAATGTTTGACGTTTTTTAAATTGTGCAAATTATTATCGCATCTGGTATACACCTGTAGTGTTTAAAACAATTGCCATCAATAAAACATCAAATGTAACCGGCAAATAAAACAACAAGAGCTCCGCTGAGTGGGGCAAGACGCCTGTTCGGGCTTAAAGTTGGAAAGAAAACAAGAGATGACAGAACTTTGTCAGTAGCTTAAATCTTCAATAAATCTTCAATAATAAGGCAGATATTAAACTACAAAACAAACGAAGTTAGTATGAAATTCCTAGACAAAATATTACAAAGGGGCATAATTCCATCAGAACTGCAAGAAGGGGTATGGTTCTTTTTCTCTGATATATTTCCATCAATGTATAAGGATCAATATATTTCTCTTGCATATCGTGTGATATTTATACAAACTTTCATGAAATCTCAAACGGTTTTCAAGATATGGAGCAGACACAAATATGAAATTACTATATGAAAAAAAATAAAGGTGCATAATTCCGACAAAACTGAAAGTAGGGTTACGGTTTCTGTGCTCATTGTCTGATGATGCTTCATATTTGTAAAAAAATTTATGAAGAAATCTTACGGTTTTCGAGATATGGAGCGGACAAATAATGTAACCTTTTGAACTTTGACCTCTAAGTGTGACCTTGACCTTTATCGGACATGGTTAAAATATGGGTTATGGATGTTGTCGCGATAAGGTAAACTTTTGACTCAAGTTTAAAAAAAATTCTTTCAAAAGATTAAGGCGATGTGGAGCGGACCGAAAATTTTATACAAAATAACAATACGAAAATACAAAGGGGCGTAATCTTGTTAAAAGTGAAATTTGGTTATGTTTTTTTTCTCTAAACATTGCCTGTTGGTGCGTTATAATTATACAACATTTCACAAAATAATCTTAAACCGTGATATGGAGCGGACACGAGGTTTTTATCAAATTATTACACAAAAAATTAAAAGGGACATAATTCCATCAAAACTGAAAATAGGGTTATGGTACTTTTTCTCTGCATATCGTCTGATGGTGCTTTATATTTATGCAAACTTTCATGAAGAAATCTCAGACGGTGTTTGAGATAAGGAGCGGACACGAAGCTAATATAAAATTACTGCATGAAAAATACAAAGGGACATAATTCCATGAAAGTATGGTTATGTTTTTTATCTCTGCACGTTGTCTGGTGGTGCTTTACATTTGTACAAACTTTCAAGAAGAAATCTTAAACAGTTTTCGACATATGTAGCGGACACCAACTGTTACCTTTTGACCTTTGACCTCTAAGTGTGACCTTGACCTTTGTTGGACATCGTTGAAATATGAGGTCTACACATCGTCTCGATGAGACAAACATTTGACCCAAGTTTAAAAAAATCAAATCTTTCAGTGGGTTAAGGAGATATGGAGCGGACACGAAAAGTTAACGGACGGACAGTCGGATGGACGGAGGGGGAACACGACATTATACGATCCTGTATAGGGGGGGGGGACTAAATGAAACGTCACACATTGATATAGGACAATGAAAGGAAGTGCAGTGCACAAGAACCGTAACCCTATCACAAGTATTTACGAAGTTAGCTCCCTCTCCAGTTTTTTTTTCTCAACATTTTGCTTGTCCGGAGTATATCTCTGAAAGTATACGAAGGAATTAAATGAAACTTCAAACACTGATAGACAACAATAAGAGAAAGTGCAGTGAAGAAGAACCATAACCCTGTCAGAAGTATTTACGAAGTTAGTTCCCTTGCTAGTTTTTCAATAATTTGCTTGTTGAGTCATATCTCCGAAAGTATAAGGAGAACTAAATGAAACATCACACATTGACAGAGGACAATGTGTGGAAGTGCAGTGCACAAGAACCGTAACCCTATCACATGTATTTATGAAGTTAGCTCCCTTTTCATTTTTTGCATGTCCGGAGCATATCTCCAGAAGTTTTAATGGGAACTAAATAAAACTTTATACATTTATAGAAGACATTGAGAGGAAGTGCAGTGCACTAAGACCATACCCTATCACAAGTATTTATGAAATTAGCTCCCTTTCCAGATTTTTTTCAAAGAGGACATTGAGAGGAAGTGCAGTGCACTAAGACCATACCCTATCACAAGTATTTACGAAGTTAGCTCCCTTTCCAGATTTTTTTTCAAAATAAAGCTTGTTTGATGCATATCTCCAAAAGTATTTAAGGGAACTTAATGAAACTTCCTACATTGAAAGAGGGCAATCAGAGGAAGTGCAGAGCCTAAAAACCATAACCCTTTCTAAGTATTTACAAAGTAAGCTCCCTTTCTATTTTTCAGTATTTTGTTTGTCCGGAGCATATCTCTGAAAGTATAAAAGGGAACTTAATATTATTTCACACACTGATAGAGGGCAATGATTGAAAGTGCAGACAAGAACCATTACACTGTCATGAGTAATTACAGAGTTAGCTCCCTTCTTAATTTTTGCTTTAATGTGCTTGTCCGGAGCATATCTTTTGAAGTTTTGAATGAAACTAAATGAAACTTCACACACTGATAGAGGGCAAAGAAAGGAATAGCAGAGCTTAAGAACTATAACCCTACTCTTTACCTGGATACTCATTTCCTATTTGAAGCGTTCCACCGATTTTCTTGATTGTTTTAGATAAGAACACCTTGCCAGTGTTACACTTGCTGGTAATCACTTTAGCCAGTTTTGCAGATGTCTGTGGACGTTAATGTAGAGGCTTAGCTATATGGCCATACAGGTAGATGGTTGTTAGAATCTTTCCCTTTCTTGAGCGTGTTGATGTGAAAGATGGATCGCATTCCTTTTCTTTCTCTGCTTTTCAACCTTCCCTGATTCGTGTTAGTTTAAACTGTATCTTATAATTATTTGCATAAACTACATACAAACAACAATTTTGTGTTAGGTACTCATGATTCGTGTTAGGTACTCACTTACTGCTGGCTCGACATTAAGAGCATTGCGGGTGTGCACCAGGAGGGATTAATACTCATAATTTTTCTAACCCGAAGTCTAGCAAGCTAATAACATCTTTTTCTTGCTTTCCTGTTCTTTGGTTGGATTGGCTGTACGTATTTGTTTTCACAAATAGTCGTTTTCACAAATAGTCAAATAGTCAATAGTGTAACGATTCAGCACTCCGCCATTTCCTTTCAACCCTAGAATATCCCTTATTATTTCTCCTACTTTCTCAAACATATACGACTACTCTTCCATTGTTTGGCTGCCACTTTTACAAAGGAGGCAACTTCTGTATAATGGCATTTTCTTCTGTCATATGTTTATGGGGAAAATCCTTATCAAACAGAGCTATTGAGATCAAGCATGGTTTTTCATGCATTTACATTTGCGAGTTCCCGAGGAAGATGTTGAAACCGGAAGCCGAAGGCCTCGGTTTTCAACATCTCCGCCGGGACCTAAGGGCCTCGGTATTCAACATCTCGCTCGGGACCTTGCAAACGTTTATTAATGCATTGGAAAAATGTTTGATCGCTTTAATTGCATAAATTCAACTACAGTGATACAAATATAAGGAACATATTGGCGCACTTTTTTCGGCCTCATCGCCATGCTGATTCCTACACGCATTATGCACGTCTATAGAAGTCCTCGTTTCAGGCTATGGTCGGCTACCGTGAATGTTTGTGCAACCTTTAGTAGCAGTTCACAAGTCAATACATGTTCATCAATGTTTTCAATCGATGTCGTGTGCACTTCCAGTATAACAATATCCGAATTTGTGTGACTCTTCAGTTAAAGTCTGTATTAGATGTCTACAAAATTTAATGCAGTCGTCCCGCTTATTTTTGTCCTGACGGAGTATTGTCCTGCAACTTGCATACGGAATGTTGCTAAGCGAGTGATTTATCGGCGCGTGAAACCCATGTTAATACATAGTTTGGAGTTAGTTGGTTGGATGTTTCGGGTAAAATGGCCCTTTGTGTTCGTTAAAACATGCCTATTAACAGCAATTGACACCGATATTTATGCAATAATACTCTATAAAGAAGTTCTAGAGAAGTGAATTGTGGTAAGGGAGCGAATTCTTCCATTTTATATTAGAGTGACTACTCAGCGGGCACATGACGTCGAAATGACAACGTACTAAACGTCGATGAGACGTCATTACGTCACATCGACGTCATTTCGATGCCGCTTAACGTCGTGTCTGCAGGAGGAGCCCTGGGAGGAGTATCCGTGAACCGTAAATTCCACCTTTTGTGAAATCGGTCTTCTGTTGACAGCAGCTGATGATTAAGGAAACTAACTACTTCCTGCAATAAATCAAGCAGGCTACAGTTTGTAGAGGCTGTACTTGCTCTTTAAATTTGCTGGTGCCATTTAACGTATCACCAGGTTCACATTTCCAGTTTTACTTCAAAAGGCTCTAACGGCATGCAAAGGTTATAAGCCTGATAAGTTTGTTGTTTTAATCGCTTCTCGCTGGGGATTGATCCCATTGTCTAAATTGGTATAATTGTATTGTGCTTACTGACAGTGCCATTTAAACGCACTTTTAGTCAACTTAAAACTTTAACCGTTAGATTATCAAGCAGGAATTTTGCGCAAAGGAAAATGAGATAATTGATTGAAGGCGGAAATCTCTTGAAGCATCATACTGATTACATCATGCAGTTCGTTACGTTGATAAAAGTTCATAGCTATTAGATCCATTTAAGGAAACAAATGAAGACTAGAAATGTGTCCATAGGACACGGATGCCCCCGCCTAGTACCCTGAGTAAGATGGCGCCTGCATTGTGATTGTACTGAGTTCTGATAACGGTAAATTTCCCGACTGCAGTAACATTGAATGTACCTGCAGACGAGAAATGTACCGTTGAACAAGCTAGCGGTAAAAAGGGAAAAGATTTTAAGATAGAGAGAGGTTACCTTGGCAGTTATCGGCAAAAGGAAATCGTGGCGATTGACCTCGCCCTTGATGACGTGTGCTATATTTAGAACTGGCTCCCTGCGCTCACAAATGAGAACCGATATATAAGTTTAAGCTTTAAAAGAATAAAACGTGTTCTTCTTGTAGCTGTCTACCGCCAGTAACGGAGCACCTTAGAAGCCTAATATGAGCTATGTATTGTATTTCATTGTATTCAAAAATAAGGATAAATAAATAAAAAAAATATAAATACATAAAAAAAGGAGAGGGAGCGGAAACTGTTAGTTGGAGAGTTGGTTGAGATAGTGTTGGCTTCTAAGGGAGGACCAACTGGTTTACAGGGCCGCCAGGTAAGGGCTTTCTCAAAGAGGCCACTGCTGTCTCAACCACAGCTTCAAAACAGTCTCTAAGCTCAAACATATCGCGTTTCTGTCGGGCCACTTCTAAATTAACAATTGTGATTAACATACATACATACATACATACATACATACATACATACATACATACATACATACATACATACATACATATACTTACCTACCTCCGTAGCCCCTTATTACATAACCTACCTGCTTACAGACCTGCCTGTATCACCTAGCTATATATCTGTCTATCTGTGTCACTCTCTGCATGTCTACCAGTCTATCCATCCATATACTAACCTACCTTCCTGACTACCAACACACATTCTTACGGGGAAATACCCAGTTGCTTAGCCATCTCGTCGCCTTACTAACTCTGCTGACATAATACCTACCTACAGTCTCGATTTTATCCTATTCTGGTTGATACTCCAAATTCATTTATTTCAAACATACATTATCCACCTACTTATAATACAACTGTTGCCCTCGTCGCCTAATTAACTCTGCTGACATAATATCTATTTACAGTCTCGCTTTTATCCTATTCTGGTTGATACTCCAAATTCATTTATTTCCCACATACATTATCCACCTACTTATAACACAAATGTTGACCTCGTCGCCTAATTAACTCTGCTGACATAATACCTATTTACAGTCACGCTTTTATCCTATTCTGGTTGATACTCCAATTCATTTATCTCCCACATACATTATCCACCTACTTATAACACAAATGTTGACCTCGTCGCCTAATTAACTCTGCTGACATAATACCTATTTACAGTCTCGCTTTTATCCTATTCTGGTTGATATTCCAATTCATTTATCTCCTACATACATTATCCACCTACTTATGATACAACTGTTGACCTGTTGATTATCTACCTTTCGACTAACATATTTGATAGTTATCTGACCCATATAAGAATGTTTTACCATTCCGATTTCCGTTTTCAGATATATATAAAACCTTGCTGCTTATTTAGACTTTACTCAAGACTCACCCGGCAGGCACATGACGTTGGAGTGGCGTCCTGCTGACGTCGATGAGTCGCGTCGACGTCGCCGCGACGTCCTTTCGGCGTTGTTTGCCTGTTTGATATTATAACTGTTAAGCATTGACTTACCCACCTGCCGGGAGACATGCCCACTTTCCATCCATCCATCCATTCATCTATTTATCCTTCCATTCATGTATGTTTGTAAATATTGTAACAAATACATGATATGTGAAAAAATATGGGGTCGATATGGGGGGGAGGAGTCGACGAAAAAAAAAAAAAGATGGCTCTTTGTTTAAGGTACCGGCACTTGTAGGATAACTAGGTTCACAAATGCAGACTTGTGTGGTACATGTTTTAATGTTTTCCTTCGGCAAATGTATTGTGCTTTTCTGATCAAGAGAATGGTATGCGCGCGCGTGTGTGTGTGTGTGGGGGGGGGGTGTTGGAGGGGGTGTTATGTTGTGATATGTGATAACGTTCTGTATCTTATCACAGAAATGGATGCCATGCAACGTTTCAAATCAAATAGCCCGGAAACAAGTAACTTTTCAAAAACTAACAAACGGAAACTATTATTGTATGAAATGAAGTCGAAAAAGGGCCATAACTCCCACAATAATTGACGGATTTTACCAAACATCGAAATTGACCTGTAGTTTAATTAGTTTAGTTTAAACATATTTTATTGCCAAATAATCTATACAGCAACTGGGTTGGACCACAAGTTCTTACAACATTAATTACGATCCTCCCCATACATTTGTATAATACAAAGTTACAGGCAATGACATGAAAAATTAGACATACTATAGGTAAGGTGTAAATTCTATAGAGCTCAAACATACAATAGGAAAGATAGAAAGCATGTACAAAGAAAGTAGCAACAACTAATGCAGTAAGCAGCATCCAGTCTAACATCAACAGCAGCCATTATGATATATCAGGCAGGTAAGGAGGGGAGGGGTAGGGGGGGGGGAAGGAAATGGAACTGGTCTTTCTGTACCCTCGAACTGGTTCTTCTATTGTTGGGCAGGCTCAGGTTTGGTATAGCTTTTCACCTGAAAGAAATAAATGAATATAAGATCACAGCCTGATCATTAAATATATAAAATGTTTATGAAGGATAGCCAGATCGCTAAACTGATAGTGACAACACTAAATTTGAAAGCAAATTAATTAATAAAACGTTTTGTCTCTTTGATAAACTGGTGCACATGACCGAAGAAGATAAAATTGTCCTTTATAGAAAGTGCATCGGAGCCATATAATATGAAATGAACTCCTAGAGGATGAAATTTTCTGGTTGCTCGAAATAGGATTAGTCGTTCGTTGCTATACCTTTCACATCTAAAAAAGTAATGTTCAGCATCTTCAATACTATTCCCACAGTCGCATATTGGTGAGTCTTTAAGATGGTTTTGATACAGATCGTTGTTAAGATTACTGCATCTGTTCCTTATTCGACAATGGAATACAGATTCAGTTCTCTTGCCTTGGATAAAGTATTTCGGAATTTGCGGAGAAATATAAATATGCTGTTTTAATTTTAATTTGAATGAGTTAATTGACGTTTCAGATCGAATAGAAAGGGGTCAGTTATTCCACAAAAGTGAACCTGAAGGAATAAAAGATTTAGCAAATATTTCGGTTCTTCTATTCATAATAGTTATATCTTCAGCGTTTCGAAGGTTATATACAGTTCTCTCGGTAACAAGAGGAGGCAACATATTACATAAATATTCCGGTGCAATACCATTAGCAATTTTATACATAGTTATCAACTTCTGAAACTGGCGACGATCGGACAAAGGAAGCCATCCTATTTCGGTCATTAAATTATCTAATGAAACAGAACGGGTTAGCCCGGTGACTATTCGAGCAGCTTCGTACTGAAATCGTTCGAGTTGTTCCTTTTCATACATTGTGCACCCATCCCATACGACAGAAGCATACTCAACCAAGGGTCTCAAGTACGAATAATAAAGTTGATTCAGCGTTTTACGATTAAGCTTAAACTTCAAACTTCGCATAACTCCTAACATTTTTGAAGCAGACGTTAAAATATTGTTGATATGGGCATGCCACTTTCCATCACGACTAAAAGTGAGTCCTAAATGTTTATGCTCATCTACAAAATTAACAGGAACTTGATCAAAGTACAGGTTTGGATTATTTGCATTATTCATACAGAATAAGATAGCTTCCGTCTTGTTTGGGTTAAAATCTACCAACCACTTTTTTGCCCAAGCCGTGATAATTGCCAAGTCGTGATTCAAGATACCCTCAATGTCCTGTATATTAGGTGATGTAAACGATAGTGATGTATCGTCAGCAAAAAGACGACTTATACTAACTAAATGTTCTACAATATCATTAACATAGATTAAAAATAACAAAGGTCCGAGTACAGAACCTTGTGGAACCCCTGCAGATAGGGTCTTAGACTCAGACATTGATGAACCTACAAACACTTTTTGACTTCTTCCGGAAAGATAGTGGGAGATCCATTTTAAAACATCCCCTTTGATGCCATTTTGTTCTAATTTAAAAAGAAGGCCTTTATGCCATACTCTATCAAAGGCTTTTGATATGTCACAAAACACCATGCATGTATACTGTTTGGAATCAAAACTTTGGCAAATTTGATTATAGATATCAATAAGTTGGAATACTGTTGAATGACCTGGTAAAAACCCGGACTGCAACTTGTAGATAAGGTTATTACTATGAAAGAAATTATATAAGTGCTTGTAACCAACTCGTTCCATTAATTTTCCAACCGTACTGATCAACGAAATCGGTCTATAATTTGAGGGGGTATCGGGCGAACCCTTCTTAAAAAGAGGCATCACAATAGCTTTTTTCCATATGGTTGGAAATGTACACTCAGTAAGAGATCTATTCATTAAAATATGTAACGGTTGAACAACGGTGTCACAAGTCATCTTAAGCATTTTATGACTAACCAGATCATGGCCACATGCTTTATTTACATCAAGAACTCTAATGATGTCTTTGATTTCCGGCTCTTCTATGTGTATACTTTCTAAAGAATTAGCTGTTTTTGGAACAAAATTTGGGAGCTCAGTATTACCTTCATTAACATTGGAGATAGATTCGAAATACTCGTTTAATGTATTAGCTTTTTCAAGATCTGTAAATGAGTAAACTTCTTCCCCAGACTCAGAAACTGTTTTTAGAGGGGGTATGACTTCAGCACCTTTATTTGTTTTTATAAAGTATTTAACAAGTTTCCAGTATTGCCTCGGATTGGTATTCTTTGCTTCAATAATAGTTGACTCGATGTTACTATAAAACTGTTCTTTTGCGTGAGTTTTAAGATTATTTACCTTATTTCTAAGTTTTTTATAATTTTGCCAATCTTGATTACTACCTGATTTTGCGGCCTTACTTCGTAACCTATCACGTTTTCTTGAAAAAGTTCTGATCTCTGAGTCGTACCAAGGTTTGTCATTTGGTCTTATGGTAACTTCTTTACAGGGTATACATTCTTTGGCAAGATTAATAAACTTTGATGTGAAATTATCACAAGCATTGTCTAAACTATCATTTTTAAGAAATTCCCAGTCAGTGGATGATATTAATCTATTAAATTTACAAAAATCCCCTTTTTTATATTGCCAAACAATCCGTTTAAAAGCTGCGGAATGATTATAACTAATTGGTAAAAACACGTATGTTGCAGAATGGTCACTTATATCAGCTGGTACACTAAGAATGCCAGAATCTAAAACTTTAGTAGTTTCGGAAAGAATTATTGGATCTAACAGAGTTTGGGAAGTATTTGTTACTCGAGTGGGTACATTAATAACATTAACAAGATTATTTAACATTATTATATCTTTCAAGTTATGAATGCGAGGATTTAGTTGATCTTCATTTAAATCTCCGACTAAAATGATGTGTTTGGACATTTCTGATGCTCGTTCGATAGCAATATTAAAACGATGCCAAAAATTCATTGGTGTATTTGGAGGTCTATATATATCACAAAGTAAATATGACTCACCTTTATGTTTAATTTCAATCCATATTGATTCCTCCAAGTTAGCTTCCAAGTCGGAGAGTCTAACTGCAAGTAAACCTTCTGAAACATATATTAAGAGGCCCGAAGAGTGGGCCGAAACATCTTTTCTAAAAGGCATTGGTTGAAATCCTTCTAAACAAATATCAGAATTTAAAATATTATCACTTAAGTGCGATTCTGTAAAGCAAAGAACATCAAAGTCTGACAAATTATCCTTAACAAATTCTAATTTATTTCTAATACTGCGGATATTTAAGTGAAGTATTGATAAGTTATCGGTTTGATTGCTCTGATCAAGGTCTGGACCAGGATTTTCACTAACATCACCAGACAGAAGAATTAACTGTAGTATTACAGATAAAATATTAATATTTAAAACAGTAGTAATATCTTTCAGACTATTATCCATTAAGGAAATTACCTATTTTACCTTTAAGAAAGTCATATTCAGTGATAAGAAGATACTTACCCAAGAGCACAAACCGAGGGTACAGAACTGACCAGAGGGGCACAAGAAGGGTGGGATGGGGAAGGTTATACAAAAATGTAAAACAAAAGATTAAGAATCCAAATTCGTACAACATATCTTCCAAATATCGGACAGGATGCATGATTTCCGCACTGACTGAAGCATATTCTTTGGAAATAAATAGAGGATTCTATCTATATACATATACTGGGAAAATCGAATAGAACTTAGGTTTAAAGTAATAATTTTGATACGAAAGGATGACTCACATGGGGCACTGACTATAGCCTTCTATTGCAAATGAATAATCAACACGATGTGTACCAGCTCCTGCAGCATTACAATGTTATTTTCATCGAGACATACTTAAAACGCATGTTGCTAAAATACTTCTTTGGTACATTTATAGAGAACCCTAAACCAGCAGTGATCCCACATCACAAGTGCTATATATGCTTGACAATACATGGCTGACTATTGTATAACATAAACAAATATTTAAACAAATTAATAAATAACATAATCATCGTAAGATAATATGAAAGGAGCACGACTGTAAGGTTCCCTGAGATAGAGCACTTAATATCCTTATCCAGCGTCGCAACCCGCCACTAGCAAACAACCAGATGCAACGGAACGGCGCGCCTCTCGGCGTCATGAACAAAGTAATAACTCAATTAGCACAGGACGTGAACGCAAGAACAACCGTCCTCCAGAGCGGAAAGCGACGCCAGACATGGTAAATCGCCCATAAAATAGTGCCAAAACCTGCCATGCCACAAAAAAGTGACTACAGACTCGTGATCCTTTCACACAAATTCGTATCAACGTGTCAGGGCCACCAGGAGATAGCAGCAGCTGAGCCAGATATGGATTCGCCCAACGTATAGAGTTTGCTACTCAGTCTCGCAGTAATTACTTCCCATGATAGTGCCAATAGTGGCAGCAGTATAAAAGCAATTATAATTATTTTACCGTTATACAACTAAAATTTTGGAGCAAGGTCACATCTTGTCGCTTTGCAAGCGTAGAAGGGAAAAAACTAAGTTACTATATATTGTTGAAAAAGTAATATTTACTTCCCTTGGTAACTCATTTATGACCTTTGTAGCCTTAAATTAAGGTGAATCGATACACATTCCGAGAAAGCAACCCTGCTAGTTTTGTTTTGATTGTACATTGCCTCTCGACTTTTAAAGGAAACGACCTGCGCCTCCGCGCACAAATCCTATCCTTCAAACGTAGAGCCACTGCTGGAAGGGCTACAAAGGGAAGCAAACCGGAAAACCAAAAAGTTGATACCCCCCGCAAAAATGGCATGAAAATATGGAGGTGTACCCATTCACCTTATGACGATGCTCATTAAACCTGAGTAAGTTCGCTTATATTCATTTAACAAAAACTGAAGGCTATCTATTTGATACTGAAACTATTTCTTGATCTCTACATGAATAAAGGAGCCCCTCGGCATGCATGATCAGTGAAAACCATAACAATACTGCATAGCTGTATAGCCCAGCCGATAGCCCATGTTAACAATTCATAGAAGGCAGAGAATAAAAGAGGCAGATAATGCAAGTCACATCATCCATCTGGACATGCGTACTCATGCCGCAAGGCTCTCCGATTCACGAAAAGAGTATAAATTCATTGCCATGAAATAGACTCGTAACTACAGACTTAAAAACTTAAAAATTAGAGGCGGTTACTCAAAGTACTAGAAATGTATCAGATAATATCGATAAGTTCTTCAGGTCCTGAAGAGGCTTTAGCACACAAAGTAGCAGGTTGGTCATGGTTACCACCCAGTAGGCACACAACGTCGAATCAGCATCGAATCAAAGCCGATTCAACGCTGAGTGCCTACTGGATACTAATCGCCATTAAATCTCAGATAACGTGTAAATACAAGTGTCAATACCGCCAAATAAGCTCATTTCAGCACAAAACCATTTCATACCTACCAGCCGATTCCAAGACGCGGACAATTCCATTGTCCATGCGTGGGATAACTAAAAGACCATTATCGCCAATAAAAAACTTAAATCTGGCTGGCCGGGTCGAAAAGTGACAAATGAGCTTATTTAAGCATAATTATACCACAATGTCTGTAATGACATTCAAGATATGCATTGTGTCTATCCAAACCACTAACTATGTTCATGTATGCTTACTTAGATGAAGAAATCAAATAAAGGCCATTGTAAGGAAAGAGACGCACAATGCCCACATTTTCAGCAACTTATACATGTGAAAAAACAATCCAATTAAACATGAGCATATCTTATGGAGAAGACAGAGAAAACTATTAGAGTTTTTACATAGACTTGGAGAATAGAAATTACACGGCAACATTTATATACCACACAAGCCGCGTCACGTGAGAAGGCACACAATAGACCCAGATCAGCCCGCGCATGCGCGGCCTGAATAAAGTCATCTTTGTCTACAACACATCATATGTAACCTGAGGACCCTTAACTCCTAAGAACCAAAGACTTCGATCGGTCGATGCAAATTTAAATGCACAGGCTAATCGAAGCCATGACGCGATGGCCTTGCTCACAACGCGGCCTGTAATAAAAATTAACTGTTCTATGTTGATCTGGCAAAAAAAAGAAGAAAACAAGCCATGTCACGTGAGACGGCACCAACGTGGCACACAAGACCCAGACCAGCATGCTCTTCTGCGCAGTCTAAATAAGAGCATTTTTGTACACAATACAGCGCATGTATCCTGAGGAACCTAAACATCTGAGAATCAAAGACTCCGATAACTCTGTGCAGTGTTATGTGCACAGACTATTCCATACCATGTCGTAAGAAGCGGTGTGTAGAAATATAACTGTTTAAGTATTCATGAATATGAGTATTGGAAATTAGAACATATAGCATTCAGTATACAGAAGTGGACACGACCCAGCAGGCACACGACGTCAAAATGACGACGCATTGTCGTCGATGCGACGTCATCACGTCGAATCGACGTCAATACGACGTCACTCGAACGTCGAGCGCCCGCTGGGGAAGTGAGGGATAATAACTGTATGAGTTCTTTTCAGGCATGTTAATGGTATTTAGCGCCTTTAGCGCCTTTTAAACAATTCCGAAATGTCATTTCCATTGCGAACTCTTACGGGCACATCATCCTTACCTTTCTTTACAAAAATAGTACCGTCTCTGGTCCAGAAGCTACAAACAGCTCGCTGCAGAAATTTCTCACGGAGCTCCATGACTAAATTATGGTTATATTTAGTCAGGTCCTCACTGAGAAAAATCTTATCAGCGTTCTGTTTAAGGTTAGCTTTGTTCATAAACACTCTACGCTTAGTGTGATAGCGGGAGAACTTAATCAGCAGCTGACGTTTACTCCGGCCAGCGTAATGACAACGTTCAATATCAAGAGAAGTTAGGGCTGTAGGATCTGAAGAATTGCTCAGTTTGAGAATGTTACAGTTAATAAATCTCAGGACATGGTCAGTTAACTGTTGCTCGGTGGTAATTTCATCTGGAACTGGCAGATTATACAAACGAAGAGAATTGCGGCGACTATATTGTTCGAACTCGTTTGTTTCAGCAGAGAGAGAATCTACACGGGAATAAACAGATTTGAGCTCCCTCTCGAGTTTATCTATCTGCTTGGACTTAGTGTCAAAACACTTCTTCTGCTCTTCGATCCTATCAGACTGGAACTTCACTGTCTCGAGTAGCTCATTATTTGACTCTACAAGAGGTGTTATAACAGATTCCTTCAAAGCACCAACCGCGGCCCCAATACAATCTCGGATGAGAGGACTCATGAGCTCGAACAACATAGGGGTCACGCTCTGAACAAACCCTTTATCATTAAATGTTTTAGTAACCATGTCTGAAAACGCTTTCATATCCATAACCTGGCTACTGTCTGGTACATTCGACTTTTTTAGTTCAGGGCTTTCAGACTGAATTGGAGAGCGGTCGTCCATTTTCCTTTTAGACAAGCCTGTGGGTGTACTGACTTCCATAGCACCATCCGTAGAACTGGTGTCTAACGTAACATGAGAAGGTAGGCTAGTAGTCATCGTTAGTATAACGGACTTAACTGTGTATAGTGCCCAGTAACAGTAAACAGTAACAGCAAATGTCACAATACGCTCTATACCGTTGTATTCTCAGGTAATCCCAGGTAGCCTAAATGGCCTCCGGGCAAAGCTATATGTCAATTTTCAAATTCTTGTAATGTGTAAATATAACTTTCAACTATATTTACGAAATATTCTTTTATATGAATCACAGTATCAGCATCTACTAAGGTTATGTGTAATGTAGAAAGTTACCTTTTAACACTTTTAAATCCAGAAATCCAGAAATTCGGAAAAGCCACAATCAGTTCAGTGTAGCTCACAAAGAAATCACAACGAAGTCAAATATAAACAAAGGAATGAAGAAAATATCTCATATTAAGCCACAGAAAGTTACAAGTGGGATTCCAACATCCTACTCGACATCCCCAATCAAAGTACTATCATTTGACAGAAGACTTTAATGATTTTACTCCATATAGCTATAAATTCCAAAGAATTTACTCAAGCGATCTTACACACGTCTATCGGCTAACCGCGCCATTGCAGTTTAATTAATTATATACCTGTGTATAAAATATTAATTCAATACACCAATGCTATCAAAAGATATTGAACGGAAACCATACCTGTGTATAATTTTTTTTTCATTCAATATACAAATGCTTTCAAAAGATATTGAACGGAAACCATTTTTTTATAAAAAATAAAGTCGAAAAAGGACCATAACTCCCACAATAATCGACGGATTTTTGCCCAACATCGAACTTAACCTGTATTTTATAATTATATATATTTTTATACCTGTGTATAAAAAATGAATTCAATACACCAATGATTTCAAAAGATATTGAACGGAAACCATTTTTTCATACAATATAAAGTCGAAAAAGGGCCATAACTCCCACAATAATAAACGGATGTTGCCCAACATCGAACTTGACCTGTATTTTATGATTATATTCCTGTGTATAAAATATGAATTCAATACACTAATGCTTTCAAAAGATATCGAACTGAAACCATTTTTTCGTAGAAACAGAAGTCGAAAAAGGGCCATAACTCCCACAATTATCGACAGATTTTACCCAACATCGAACTTGACCTGTATTTTACAATTATATAGCTGTGTATGAAATATAAATTTAATACACCAATGGTTCCAAAAGATATTGAACGGAAACCATTTTTTCATAGAAACAGAAGTCGAAAAAGGGCCATAACTCCCACAATAATAAACGGATTTTACCCAACATCAAACTTGACCTGTATTTTATGATTATATAGCTGAGTATGAAATATAAATTCAATACACCAATGCTTTCAAAAGATATTGAACGGAAACCATTTCATCCGGGACGTATGCTACGTTCGTACGTACAGCGGTGATACAGCGGTGATACTATATGTCCCCCCCCCCCCCCCCATTTTTAATGGCGGGGTTATAAAAACAGCTGACAACATTGGCCTATCTCTTTTTGCCTTAACCGAAATCAGTTCAATAAAGCATTTTATCATATGACGTCGCTGTTATTCAGTGGATAACGTCGTGTGATAAAAATCGTATGACCACACGTGTAATAACACTTTGGCGCGTACATTTAACGTCATTGACAACGTCCATGTCAACAATGCGCTTTCTTAGTGAAATAATGTTTAGTTTGAAGGCGTTACAATCCCATTTTAAAGGGTCATATGATAAACAGAATCTTACACTCGTGGTCATTTCATATGAAATTTATGAAACTCGCCGAAGTATGCGATACGGTTTTCATATTAAACGTCTTAAAAACATATGTGAAATTGACCCTCTACTGAAGCGTCGCATCAAAGTTGTTAGGATGAGGGGTAACAGCATATGAGTCTAGACAGATTTCGAACACTGTTTGACCTTTCTATATGATATAGATTTGGCACATGTTTTTAAATTTTGCAGACGAAAATTTTGTCGTCTGCTTTTCCGCACTTTAATGGCTAATAATCCACAAAGACCTCAATTATCAAGAGGTTTGTGTAAAGGATGCGTTCAGTGACCCTTACCAAAAGGCTTGTGTGACATAGATATCCAAAACTTTGTTTGGCCCAAGTTCCTTCCTTTTGAATGTGTTCTCTACTCCTAAAGGAACTCTTTGGATTTTATTAGCTCACCTGAGCCAGCGGCTCCGGGGAGCTTATAGGTTGGTAAGGCTCCATCGTCCGTCAACATTTTCAAAGGACTTCTCCTCTAAAACCGCTGGTAAGGTAAGATCTGCTTTCTGTTGCTTTTATAATGGAAAATGCTAGAACATAAGATTTCTTGGAGACAGTTGAAGATTTTGACCTGAAAATTGGTATATACAGCCATCTTAAGGAGTACATGTAAATTTATGCGTACAAGAGGTCAAGGCCATTCTTTGACCTTTGACCCTGTTCTCTCATATTTTGACAATTTCACACATCTCCTCAAAAGCCACTGGGCCAATTGTTACTAATTTCATGTAGAGGCTCTAGGGGGCAGGGGAACGAAAATTTGTTCAAACGGTCCTAGTCACATGACCAACATGGCTGCCACGCCCATATATGGTAAAAGCATTTATAAATTTTCTTCTCCAGAACCAATCGGCTGATGGCCTTGAAACTTGGTATGTAGCATCGTGTCGGCAAGTACCACCACGATCCTTCAAATAATTTCCTTGGGTTGACCTTAACCTTTTTACGGTAAGGTCAAATTTGCTTTTTGGTGCTTTTATATGGAAAAATGCTTGAACATTGGATTTTTTTGAAACTGCTGAAGATTTTTACCTGAAAATTGGTATATATGTATTGTATTTCATTGTATTCAAAAATAAGGATAAATAAATAAAAAAAATATAAATACATAAAAAAAGGAGAGGGAGCGGAAACTGTTAGTTGGAGAGTTGGTTGAGATAGTGTTGGCTTCTAAGGGAGGACCAACTGGTTTACAGGGCCGCCAGGTAAGGGCTTTCTCAAAGAGGCCACTGCTGTCTCAACCACAGCTTCAAAACAGTCTCTAAGCTCAAACATATCGCGTTTCTGTCGGGCCACTTCTAAATTAACAATTGTGATTAACATACATACATACATACATACATACATACATACATACATACATACATACATACATACATACATACATACATATACTTACCTACCTCCGTAGCCCCTTATTACATAACCTACCTGCTTACAGACCTGCCTGTATCACCTAGCTATATATCTGTCTACCTGTGTCACTCTCTGCATGTCTACCAGTCTATCCATCCACATACTAACCTACCTTCCTGACTACCAACACACATTCTTACGGGGAAATACCTAGTTGCTTAGCCATCTCGTCGCCTTACTAACTCTGCTGACATAATACCTACTTACAGTCTCGATTTTATCATATTCTGGTTGATAGCCCCTTATTACATAACCTACCTGCTTACAGACCTGCCTGTATCACCTAGCTATATATCTGTCTACCTGTGTCACTCTCTGCATGTCTACCAGTCTATCCATCCACATACTAACCTACCTTCCTGACTACCAACACACAATCTTACGGGGAAATACCCAGTTGCTTAGCCATCTCGTCGCCTTACGAACTCTGCTGACATAATACCTACTTACAGTCTCGATTTTATCCTATTCTGGTTGATACTCCAAATTCATTTATTTCAAACATACATTATCCACCTACTTATAATACAACTGTTGACCTCGTCGCCTAATTAACTCTGCTGACATAATACCTATTTACAGTCACGCTTTTATCCTATTCTGGTTGATACTCCAATTCATTTATCTCCCACATACATTATTCAGCTACTTATAACACAAATGTTGACCTCGACGCCTAATTAACTCTGCTGACATAATACCTATTTACAGTCACGCTTTTATCCTATTCTGGTTGATATTCCAATTCATTTATCTCTCACATACATTATCCACCTACTTATGATACAACAGTTGACCTGTTGATTATCTACCTTTCGACTAACATATTTGATAGTTATCTGACCCATATAAGAATGTTTTACCATTCCGATTTCCGTTTTCAGATATATATAAAACCTTGCTGCTTATTTAGACTTTACTCAAGACTCACCCGGCAGGCACATGACGTTGGAGTGGCGTCCTGCTGACGTCGATGAGGTCGCCGCGACTTCCTTTCGGCGTTGTTTGCCTGTTTGATATTACAACTGTTAAGCATCGACTTACCCACCTGCCGGGACACATGCCCACTTTCCATCCATCCATCCATTCATCTATTTATCCTTCCATTCATGCATGTTTGTAAATATTGTAACAAATACATGATATGTGAAAAAATATGGGGTCGATATGGGGAGGAGGAGTCGACGAAAAAAAAAAAAAAAAGATGGCGCTTTGTTTAAGGTACCGGCACTTGTAGGATAACTAGGTTCACAAACGCAGACTTGTGTGGTACATGTTTTAATGTTTCCTTCGGCAGATGTATTGTGCTTTTCTGATCAAGAGAATGGTGTGCGCGCGCGCGCGTGTTCGTGTGTGTGCGGGGGGGGGGGGGAGGTTGGAGGGGGTGTTATGATTGCGATATGTGATAACGTTCTGTATCTTATCACAGAAATGGATGCCATGCAACGTTTCAAAACAAATAGCCCGGAAACAAGTAACTTTTCAAACACTAACAAACGGAAACTATTAATGTAGTGTATTAATGAAGTGTATTAATGAAGTCGAAAAAGGGCCATAACTCCCACAATAATTGACGGATTTTACCAAACATCGAAATTGACCTGTAGTTTATGATTATATACCTGTGTATTAAATATTAATTGGTGTATTAAATATGAATTCAATACACCAATGCTTTCAAAAGATAATGAACGGAAACCGGTTTTTCATACAAAATAAAGTCGAAAAAGGGCCATAACTCCCATAATAATCGACGGATTTTGCCCAACATCGAACTTGACCTGTATATTATAATTATATACCTGTGTATAAAATATAAATTCAATACACCAATGCTATCAAAAGATATTGAACGGAAACCATACCTGTGTATAATTTTTTTTTCATTCAATATACCAATGCTTTCAAAAGATATTGAACGGAAACCATTTTTTTATACAAAATAAGGTCGAAAAAGGGCCATAACTCCCACAATAATCGACGGATTTTTGCCCAACATCGAACTTAACCTGTATTTTATAATTATATATATACTTGTGTATAAAATATGAATTCAATACACCAATGATTTCAAAAGATATTGAACGGAAACCATTTTTTCATATAAAATAAAGTCGAAAAAGGGCCATAACTCCCACAATAATAAACGGATGTTGCCCAACATCGAACTTGACCTGTATTTTATGATTATATTCCTGTGTATAAAATATGAATTCAATACACTAATGCTTTCAAAAGATATCGAACTGAAACCATTTTTTCATAGAAACAGAAGTCGAAAAAGGGCCATAACTCCCACAATTATCGACAGATTTTACCCAACATCGAACTTGACCTGTATTTTACAATTATATAGCTGTGTATGAAATATAAATTTAATACACCAATGGTTCCAAAAGATATTGAACGGAAACCATTTTTTCATAGAAACAGAAGTCGAAAAAGGGCCATAACTCCCACAATAATAAACAGATTTTACCCAACATCAGACTTGACCTGTATTTTATGATTATATAGCTGAGTATGAAATATAAATTCAATACACAAATGCTTTCAAAAGATATTGAACGGAAACCATTTCATCCGGGACGTATGCTACGTTCGCACGGACAGCGGTGATACTATATGCCCCCCCCCCCATTTTTAATGGCGGGGTTATAAAAACAGCTGACAGCATTGGCCTATCTCTTTTTTGCCTTAACCGAAATCAGTTCAATAAAGAATTTTATCATATGACGTTGCTGTTATTCAGTGGATAACGTCGTGTGATAAAAATCGTATGACCACACGTGTAACAACACTTTGGCGCGTACATGTAACGTCATTAACAACATCCATGTCAACAATGCGTTTTCTTAGTGAAATAATGTTTAGTTTGAAGGCGTTACAATCCCATTTTAAAGGGTCATATGATAAACAGAATCTTACACTCGTGGTCATTTCATATGAAATTTATGAAACCCGCCGAAGTATGCGATACGGTTTTCATATTAAACGTCTTGAAAACATATGTGAAAATTGACCCTCTACTGAAGCGTCGCATCAAAGTTGTTA
The DNA here is from genome assembly GCA_963989385.1 of Ctena decussata. Classification (NCBI taxonomy): domain Eukaryota; kingdom Metazoa; phylum Mollusca; class Bivalvia; order Lucinida; family Lucinidae; genus Ctena; species Ctena decussata. The sequence goes on along the minus strand of OZ022503.1, from coordinate 73,289,637 downwards.
GGATGAGGGGTAAAAGCATATGAGTCTAGACAGATTTCGAACACTGTTTGACCTTTCTATATGATATAGATTTGGCACATGTTTTTAAATTTTGCAGACGAAAATTTTGTCGTCTGCTTTTCCGCACTTTAATGGCTAATAATCCACAAAGACCTCAATTATCTAGAGGTTTGTGTAAAGGATGCGTTCAGTGACCCTTACCAAAAGGCTTGTGTGACATAGATATCCAAAACTTTGTTTGGCCCAAGTTCCTTCCTTTTGAATGTGTTCTCTACTCCTAAAGGAACTCTTTGGATTTTATTAGCTCACCTGAGCCAGCGGCTCCTGGGAGCTTATAGGTTGGTAAGGCTCCATCGTCCGTCAACATTTTCAAAGGACTTCTCCTCTAAAACCGCTGGTAAGGTAAAAACTGCTTTCTTTTGCTTTTATAATAGAAAATGCTAGAACATAAGATTTCTTGGAGACAGTTGAAGATTTTGACCTGAAAATTGGTATATACAGCCATCTTAAGGAGTACATGTAAATTTATGCGTACAAGAGGTCAAGGCCATTCTTTGACCTTTGACCCTGTTCTCTCATATTTTGACAATTTCACACATCTCCTCAAAAGCCACTGGGCCAAATGTTACTAATTTCATGTAGAGGCTCTAAGGGGCAGGGGAACGAAAATTTGTTCAAACGGTCCTAGTCACATGACCAACATGGCTGCCACGCCCATATATGGTAAAAGCATTTATAAATTTTCTTCTCCAGAACCAATTGGCTGATGGCCTTGAAACTTGGTATGTAGCATCGGGTCGGCAAGTACCACCACGATCCTTCAAATAATTTCCTTGGGTGGACCTTAACCTTTTTACGGCAAGGTCAAATTTGCTTTTTGGTGCTTTTGTATGGCAAAAATGCTTGAACATTGGATTTTTTTGAAACTGCTGAAGATTTTTACCTGAAAATTGGTATATAGTCATCCTAATGAGTACATGAAAGTATTGTGCGGAGAAGAAGTCAAGGTCATTCCTTGACCTTTGACTATGGTCTCTCATATTGTGACAATTTCACACATGTCCTCAAAAGCCACCGAGCCAATTGTACCCAAATTTCATGTCGAGGATCTAGGTAGTGGGGGAACGAAAATTTTATTCAAACGGTCCTAGTCACATGACCAACATGGCTGCCACGACCATAGTTGGTAAAAACCTTTAAAAATCATCTTCTCCAGAACCAAACAATCGATGGCCTTTAAACTTGGTATATAGCATCGGGTATGCAAGTGCTATCAAGATTGTTCAAATTATAAACTTGGGTTAACCAAAACCTTTTGTACGGCAATTCAAATTGGTTTTCTATTGCTTTTATATGGGAAAATGCTAGAACATAAGATTTCTAAGAAACTGTTGAAGATTTTGACCTGAAATATACAGTCATCTTAATGAGTATATGATAAATTATGCGTACAAGAGGTAAAGGTCATTCTTTGTCCTTTGACGCTAGTCTCTCATATGTTCATAATTTCACACATCTCCTCAAAAGCCACTGGGCCAATTGTAACCAAATTTCATGTAGAGGCTCTCGGGGGCTGGGGGGAACAAAAATTTGTTCAAATGGTCTAAGTCACATGACCAACATGGCCGCCATGCCCATATATGATAAAAATTGTCTTCTCCAAACTTTCTAGGCCCATGTCCTTGAAATTTGGTATGTAGCATCGGGTACACGAGTCCTACCAAGATTGTTCAAATAATGACCTTTGGTTGACCTAGTCCTTTTGTACGGCAAGGTCAAATTTGCTTTCTGGTGCTTTTATATGGGAAAATGCTAGCACATAAGATTTCTTGGACTGTTGAAGATTTTGACCAGAAAATTGGTATATACAGTCAGTCATCTTAATAAGTACATAAAATTTATGCATACAAGAGCTCAAGGTCATTGTTTGACCTTTGACCCTGGTCCCTCATATTTTGAGAATTTCACACGTCCTCAAAAGCCACTGTGCCAATTGTAACCAAATTTCAAAAACAGGCTCTCGGGGGCGGGGAACGAAAATTTGTTCGAACGGTCCTAGTCACATGACCAACATAGCCGCCAGGCCCATATATGATAAAAAAAACTTTAAACATTTTCTACTCCAGAACCAATAGGCCGATGGCCTTTAAACTTGTTAAGTCGCATCATGTACAGGCGTACTATCAAGATTGTTCAATTTATGACCTTAGGTTGGCCTTGACTTTTTTACGGTAAGCTAAAATTTACTTTTTGTAACTTTTATATTTGAAAATGCTTGAACATAAGATTTCTTGGAAACTGCTGACGATTTGACCTGAAAATTGGTATATACAGTCATTTAATGAGTACATGAAAATTAATGTGTACAAGAGGTCAAGGTCATTCTTTGACACTGGTCAGTTATACTGTGACAATTTCACACATCTTCTCAAAAGCCACTGGGCCAATTGTGATCAAATTTCATACATAGCCTTCAGGGGCCGAGCGTATTAAAATTTGTTCAAACAGTCTGGGTCACATGACCAACATGGCCGCCACGCCCATATATGGCAAAAACTTTTACAAATCTTCTTCTCAAGAACCAAATAATCGATGGCCTTTAAACTTGGTATATAGCATCAGATGCTTGAGTACTATCAAGACTGTTTAAACGATGACCTTGGGCTGACCTTGACCTTTCTTGAGGCAAGGTCATGTTTCGACAAATGCTAGAACATGAGATTTCATGGCAAGTTTAGAAGAATTTGGCCTTGATATAAGTATATACAGTCGTCTTAGTACATGGAAGATTTGTTGGTACAAGAGGTCAAGGTCATTCTTTGACCTCTGACCCTGTCTCTAATATTTTGACAGTTAAAGACATCTCCTCGAAAGCCGCTGGGCTAATTGTAACCAAATTTCATACACAGCCTCCAGGGGCTGAGGGAACGAAAATTTATTCAAGCGGTCTAGGTCACATGACCTACATGGCCACCATACTCAGGTGTGCGATTGAGGGCCTCTTGTTTTGATATATAGCTTAGCCTGGTTAAAGTCCATTTTCCGGTTTTGTATTTGGCGACGCAGTCTGCGATTGGTAAAGCAGACGTCGCCGTTGTTGCTTAGAAAGTAGTTAATATAGCAGCATAAAACATAGGTGGTGTTAACATACCTATGGCCCTCAGGGTATAAAATGAAACAGAAAAACGAAAAAAAAAAATCTCATTGTACTATTGACAAGGTGACTCACTTCAGATCCAAACAACAGACACTCATCTCTTTCGTACCTACTTTTATTTCAATTTCACAGTAAGCGCAGAGCATTTCCTGTTTCAGTAAATAGCAGAATAGTTATGCTTTCCAGCAAATCAAAATTCATATTTCTAGGTCTTCTCGTTTTCCCCTGTAACGCTTTAGTTGAACAATTAGCGTTTACTCGGAAAACATGTGACACTTTTTCAGACGGCCACCTCGCATCACTAAACACCTCTTCAAACAAAAGCAGGAGATAAAAACAAGCATGCATCAATAAAACAATGTTATTTCTAATTAAAATATGCAAGTTCCCTCAGCCAGCTTCCAAAAGATTGGAAGATATGCTTGAATTCATCTGAGACAAATCAAAAGTACGAAAACACGGCATTCGCGTGTCAGCTAATCGGATTGCTCGATTCGGGGTTAACACATTATGCGGTCGATGCGTTTTCCAAAGTTTGTCAAAATGGATTTGAAGCGTATGAGCGACGCTGGATGAGGCAAGTTGCATCTTTTGATTTGAATTAACATTGTTTTATTGATGCGTGCTTGTTTCTACCCCCTGCTTATGCGAAAAGACATTTGTAGTGATGCGATTTTGCCGTCTGAAAAAGTGTCTCATTTTTGCCGAGTAAACACGTATTCCGCAACTGAAGCGTTCCACGGGAAAACGAACAGACCTAGAAATATGATTCTTGCTTTTACGAAAGCATAATTACGAAATAAAAATACTATGAGGTGTAAATGAGATGAGGGTCAGTTGTTTTTATCTAGAATGAGTCACATTGTCCCTTGATAGGTACAATGACCCTTTTGTTCCACCCCTTGAGGATCGCAGCACGATACCACCACCTGTGGCATAAACTACTAGTAAGTTTTCATAGGTGTTAGTCTACGAGCAATCAACAGGGGTAACAACAACTATATCATGACGGGTATCGATAGTAACTTGCGGATAATCTCGTAATGTGAAACCAACATGGACAGCTCGTCAAACATAAAGCCTGATAGCTGTATCACAGGCCATGAAGCCAAATCAAAATGATGGTAATCGTTCTGAAGAAACCATTATTGTTAATTGGCCTCCAATGATCTGTACACGCATAGCTGATATCATTATAAAAAGCTACTTTAAATTCCCTTTGGAAACTTTTACACTGGCTTTGTACAACAGAAATTTTCACTTTTATCATTTTTTATATAGTAAAAGTTCATAAGGTCAGTGGATCCTCACTGTGACAATCCGAGATTCCTTAATATGAAACTGGTAAAGAACTAGTTCCACATTCAAAACCTACAGCAAGTGAGCAGGGGCTCACGTATACCCCCGACCAGTGCCACGGCCTAATGAAAGTTAACTTTAACACAAACGTTTAATGCAAAAATGTTATAAAAGAACAAATTCAATGTCTGTGACCTTGACCTTTGGTCAACAGGAGCATCCATATAATGTAAACTTCTATAAGATAAAATTAGTCATGCATCACCAGATTCCATTTAAATATATTAGAACAAGCAAAAATAAAAACAACAAATGGCTGAGTCCTAGTTATTGACCCCTGGCCCCACCCATGAGCCTGACCCAGAAGTCCCTATCGAAAGTAATGCTATAGAGTTACCATGAATAAAATATGGAAGATATCTGCAAAGCATTTACAGAGATATAAGCAATCTAAAAGGTTTAACGCAAAACTTTGACATAATGAAAACGCCTAAGTCCTAATTGTTGACCCTTGGCCCCACCCAGGAGCCTGACCCCTGCGGCATAGACTCTCCACATCAAAAGTAATGCTTAAGAGATATCATGAACCAAATATGAAAAGAATCTGACATGTGGTTAAAGAAATATGAACAATTAAAAAAGGTTTAACGCAAAACTTTGACATAATGAAAACGCCTATGTCCTAATTATTGACCCCTGACCTCCACCCAGGGCCTGATCCAGGGGTCTAGATATATCAAATCAAAGGTAATGCTATAGAGATATAATGAACCAAATATGAAGAGAATCTGATATAAGGTTACCAAAATATGAGCAATTACAAAAGGTTTAACGCAAAACTTTGACGTAATGTTGACGAACGGACGGACGGAAGGAAGGACGGCCGGACGGACGGACTAACGGACGAACAGACGGAATGACAAAACCTATATACCCCCTGACATACTTCGTATGTCGGGGGTATAACAAGCTTTACGATTCCTACACGGCTGCAAGTAATAATCGTAGTTAAAATCAAAAGTGAGTCGGAGAGGACCTGCACTTAATTTACCAACAATACGTATAATTTATGTTTTCAGTTATCTCTTCTACTTGGGTTTTAGTTATCTCTGGGACTTAAGCGAAAAAGCATAAATCTTGCTTTCGAATTCGAAAATATGAAACAGGTGAGTTGGCATATTCTATGGACACGATTGTCCATTCGTCTTTCCATACGTTTATTTGTTTTTCTGCAGCGTCTTAGATATGCTTCATATACAGACTCAGGTATGCTCAGGTCTTAAAATTCTAAAAGTAGGATCATCATAATAACTAACAAATAGTTTAGCTAAACTGTCCACAAATAGCCCTTGGTGAACTGTTCTTTTCTGATCTATCAACGTCCGTTTTCATTGTGTCCATCGTCTGTCCATACTTTTATCAAAAGAGAGCTCCGCTTAAACTTCTATGATAAAGACAATAAAACTTTAGGTTAAGTACTTTTAGCAGGGCCTCTGCCAAACATATTCAAATCAAACGGTCTTGGCACTAGCCTTTGACTCCATTGCAACCTAAATTCAAGTATTCATAAAAATCTCCGACACTGTTGGCATGGTTATAATAATTTTACCGGGATGTTTCTCATGTAAAGTCTTCTAGGATTACTCAAGCCGGTGGTTTCGTAAAACAAGAGAACCACTGTGCCCAAAAATCTTTCAGCTGGGTCTTTATTCTGATTGTCGTATGCGGTTGGCAATTTCTGTACCTGTTTCAATTTTCAAACCTGTCTGTTACACGTTTGTGGGAAAGCTGGGAAATGATCATTCAGATTACTCGTCAGCTAACCCAATCCATCTTTATTCAATGATGCCAATAATGCTAGTGCCATCTATGGACATTCAAATCGAGCTTAGTTGTGCCTCGAGAGATTGATTTTTATTTGATTATTATTTTCACATTTTTCTAATTATTATATTATTTAATTTTTGCTCTTTTATAGTAAACAACCATAGAAAATACGTATCAACAATAAAACCAGATTTACAGGAAACATTTGGCTTGGCATTTTCATATTTTTCTGCTTTTGTAACAATTGCAATCGTAGACATTTATTTGCATACATATAAAAGAACTTGATGCAAGGATCATTCTGAGTTAGTCTGGTTGGACTCCTTTCAGCAGTTCTAGAGATATTGTCTTTTCTATATTCTTCCATATTTAGTTTCGAAGGCCAACTTGACTTATATATTTGCATAATTTTCAAAGAGCTTACAGGATGGATTGACAAAGTTTGATTACCATTCCCTCAAACATTCTTTAGAATTCGTCATCTAAGCAAAATCAGACTTATCCTATAGGCAGACGAGGAAAACGACACTCACCCTCTAACGGCATTTTTTTCTTCTTTCAGATAATCAGACGGTCTGAACAAAATTGAAAGAAGGCCACCCAAACAATTGCTGTTAAATATTATTGAAACAGAACTGATGGTTTCTGAGGAGACGTGCAAACGGCGAATATGTCCATACCAGAAAATCCATCACATCGCCGGCGGCCTGGTTATTTTGTAAGATCTCCTGGCTTTTCAGTCTTGATATAGGAGAAACTAAACAAACATTCTTTTTAAACTGTTTTGATCTAGGGTCACTGAGAAGAAACTTTTCAATGTTTTCTCTATAGACTTATAAGGAAAACCAACCCCGCCTCTTGGAGTCAATAATTTTGAATATTTCAGCATATTTATTTTGAGATCGGACTTGTGGTTTCTGTCAATTATAATTTTTGAAGATTTTTCTTTGGTTGCACTGGGCACCGCATTTCTCACTTCATATGTACAATTTGGTAGGAGACCTCATAAGAATCATTTCTATTACAATTCTTGAACTTAAAAATAAGTAGGAAAAGTCTCAGGAACTGACACAATTCTACCCAAGACATCATCTTGGAAAAAGGCAACACAAAATTAGCCACCATCAAAGACATCACCAGCGGCAGCCATGCGAACAGCCATTTCCTATGTAGGTGGTCACTGGGCTAGCCTTAACATCATCATAATATACCAATAACAGACATAGCAACAGAAAACCGAGGTGTTTCAAAGGAGATCTTTTGAAGAAATTGTGAACAGACAAATGGACGGATGGATGATGGACGAACTGACAGACAAGAAAATGCAATCGCACACACTGAGCACTGTGCTCAAGTGAGCTAAAATTTGGCCGTCAGGGTTGGGTCTGTTTTGCAATAAGTGTTCAGTGAAAGCTTTAAATTGCTACTCAAATTCGGCTGACGCGACTTTGTGATGTTCCTTGTGTGACGTATAATCAAAAATGCTCCAGCCATTTGATTTCGCTAATAATTATGCGCATGAACCATAAAGACGGCTGACATTACCACAAATAGCAAGATAAATAAATGAAAGCATCTCAGTCGGTTGGCTGTTTTGTGTATAATGGTCATTTGAGACAGTATTTCAGTCTATACAGAGCCGTCTTCCAGAGACAGAGGAAGAAAAATGGCATGGTAGGCGCGAGAAAAAAAATCCCAACAAACCCAATCCGCAGCTTGCGCAAGCTGAGTAGACCCTTGCCCTACTAGGATCAAAATTAGTTGGGCCTCGGAACTGAAAGTTACCGAGCACCCCCCCCCCCCCCCCCGACCCGACTATCCCTGGACAGCATCTAAGAAAATAAGCTCTATTTCAACCAAATGCTCAAACATGATTTTACTGTCTAGTGTAGTCTATGTATTATCCTTGCGAGGTGTCTCAATCACCGCTCCCCCCCCCCCGACCCGACTATCCCTGGACAGCATCTCAAAAAATAAGCTCTATTTTTAACCAAATGCTCAAACATGATTTACTGTCTAGTGTAGTCTATGTATTATCCTTGCGAGATGTCTCAATCACCAATTCTGGCGGATCCTATAATATTTAAATTTCTCCACTATTTAATATTTTCCAAGCGTTTTGTGTTATATATATTATTATTTCGTGCTATTTCTATTCTTTCCCCGATCGGTGCTGTGGGTAAGATGTGGAATGTGATCTTGTCAATTCCTGGCTGTTTTTATTATATTTACTTTGTCGAGTTCACCAGCCGCGAATCGAGTTTATCTGAGTGTATTGGTATAAACAACGGTTTAAAACATCCGGATCAGAACAAGCATGCCGAATCGTCATAACCTATTGCTTTCTTTCCCGTCAGATTTCACAATAAGAAGACATCCCACTGCCGCATAAAAACACAAAGACTACAGAAAGCGGATTACAGCTGCGTGGAATTTGACATTCTTATATGAGCCGCGACACGAGAGAACAAAGTGGCATGTGCGCCCAGCGAAATCTCAGGTCTGCCTGGGCAGCCGCTAAGTTTGCGCAGACTCATTGCTGTGCACTTTAAGGGTAGCTAAGTGTCTACATGTAAGCAACCTCCATGCGGACAGCCAAGACTCTGATCAGACTGGGTGGATGCCCAGGCTGGTCTGAGTCTTCGCTAGGCGCACATGCCACATTGTTGGTTTTGTCGTGTCGCGGCTCATTTATGTTATCTGAACCTTGCATCTTTGTTTTATTGACATTTTCTAAGTCAGATTTATTGTGGGTAAGAAAGGGATTTGTGTGCATTCTGCTTCAACTAAAATGTGTTTGCTGAGTTGAGTGGTCATTGAACTTGCTGATTGTGCGGTACTGGATTAACATGTCTTCAGCAACGATGTATGAAACCAATTACTGTGAAGACATTCTATACAGTTAAGTTGAAAAGTCCGTTGGCATAATAATGTAACTTCGAAAAACATCTGCATCCCATTGGTTTGTTACATTTAGGTGTATATAGTTGTTTGGATGAGTTTTAACTCAAAATGATAACGAGACATATAATGTTATTGATATTAATTTGCTTATCAGGGAATTTTGGGCACATTATAATGGTTCCTATATGGTCGACAGACTTAACTAGAACTGTCGGAGAATCCGACTATACCCCCGCTTAACTGTTTAAATCAAATGGTGTTATTTTCATTACAAAATGCATAGAGAGAGAACTCATTGTCACCGTGTATACCAAATATCAATATTCAACATAAATCCCTTTCTATGTAATATGGTATAAAAGATTTCACATTGACAGAAAGAAAAAATAATAAACACATGCAAGACATAAGTCTTTATCAGTCTGTATACCAAAATTAATATGAACATTCAAACTTGAATGGTTGCTGTGAAATCTGTTACAAAAATGCATTATTCAAAGTCAGGAGAGAAGGAAAATTGGAAAAATATAGGGAAGAATAAGCAGGAGAAGACTGGTTCTCAATCCCACGATACAACAAGTTATCATCAACCTGCATACAAAATATCCCTACTCTAACTTACAGAATCTGATGCAAAAATTACATTATTCAAAGTAAAGAGAGAAAGAAAATCTGACATATACAGGGAGGAATATGCAGGAGAAGGCTGGTTCTCAATCCCACGATACAGGAAGTCATCATCAACCTGCATACCAAATATGTCTACTCTAGCTTGCACGGTTGTGGAGGAATCTTTGATGAAAAATTTCATTATTCAAAGTATGGAAAGAAAGAAAATTGGACAAATGCAGGGAACAATAAGTGGGAGAAAGCCTGTTTGCAATCCCACGATGCAATAACTTGTCATTAACCTGCATACCAAATATGACTACTCTAGCTTGCAAGGTTGTGGAGAAATCTTTGACGAAAAATTTCATTATTCAAAGTATGGAAGGACTAGCTTCCACGGTTGTGTAGAAATCTTTGACGAAACATTTCATTATTCAAAGTATGGAAAGAAAGAAAATCGGACAAATACAGGGAAGAATAAGCAGGAGAAGGCTGGTTCTCAATCCCACGATTCAACATGTCGTCATCAACCTGCATACCAAATATGACCACTCTAGCTTGCACAGTTGTGGAGGAATCTTTGACGAAAAATTTCATTATTCAAAGTATGGAAAGAAAGAAAATCGGACAAATACAGGGAAGAATAAGCAGGAGAAGGCTGGTTCTCCATCCCACGATTCAACATGTCGTCATCAACCTGCATACCAAATATGACCCGTCTAGCTTGCACCGTTGCGGAGAAATCTTTGACGAAAAATTTCATTATTCAAAGTATGGAAAGAAAGAAAATCGGACAAATACAGGGAAGAATAAGCAGGAGAAGACTGGTTCTCAATCCCACGATACATCATGTCGTCATCAACCTGCATACCAAATATGACCACTCTAGCTTGCACAGTTGTGGAGAAATCTTTGACGAAAAATTTCATTATTCAAAGTATGGAAAGAAAGAAAATCGGACAAATACAGGGAAGAATAAGCAGGAGAAGGCTGGTTCTCCATCCCACGATTCAACATGTCGTCATCAACCTGCATACCAAATATGACCCGTCTAGCTTGCACCGTTGCGGAGAAATCTTTGACGAAAAATTTCATTATTCAAAGTATGGAAAGAAAGAAAATCGGACAAATACAGGGAAGAATAAGCAGGAGAAGGCTGGTTCTCCATCCCACGATTCAACATGTCGTCATCAACCTGCATACCAAATATGACCCGTCTAGCTTGCACCGTTGCGGAGAAATCTTTGACGAAAAATTTCATTATTCAAAGTATGGAAAGAAAGAAAATCGGACAAATACAGGGAAGAATAAGCAGGAGAAGACTGGTTCTCAATCCCACGATACATCATGTCGTCATCAACCTGCATACCAAATATGACCACTCTAGCTTGCACAGTTGTGGAGAAATCTTTGACGAAAAAAGGGGACGGAAGGACGGACGGACGGACGGACGGAAGGAAGGACGGACGGACAGATGTAAACCAGTATACCCCCCCCCCACTTTTTCAAAGCGGGGGTATAAATAGTATTATAGTCTTTTCTTACCTGCACATGTATGCAAATCCCGTCTGAATAGAAAAGTAAGTACTAGGAAAATGCTCCGGAACTGACACAATTCAACCCAGATCCCACCGAAGATACCATGTGGGAAAAAGACAACACAAATATAGTCACCACCAAAGACATTATCAGCGGCAGCCATGTGAACAGCCATTTCCCATGTAGGTGGTCACCAGGCTAGTCTTAACTCACAAACAATATATTGACAACGGACATAGCAACAAACAACACATAAAACAACAAAGAAGAACCAAACAGAAGTGCCGCACTGCAGCCAGTGATGAAATAACTTGTGGGGGGGGGGGGGGCTGCTAAACCGGTTTGTGGTCGACCAACCAGCGCCCTAGTTTCTGCCTGGAAAGCCACTCTTTGACGTAAGAATCTGTTAATTTCTTCGGGAATGATTCTTTACTCTCAATGTAGTTCTCTATGAAAAAAAACAAATGTTTCCTTATCAGACAAATCTCTCCATGATGTTTATCAATACACCTTAATTAAAGGGACATATCCTAAGAGTACCAGGTTGTAGATTCGTACCGGTTGCATCGTCATACACTTGGGGTTCTAGGACCTCTTCAGCATTCTGTAAGTCGATTAAGATGAAATTAATCAAACCAGCAATTATACAAGCAAATGTGTCAAATATTTTAGTGCAAGCATGTTTATGACTCGTAGATTGCAGTCGCTGAAGACGTTTTTATCCGACATCAACTGTTTCAGAATTTCCGTTGGTTAGTTGGTTGGGGTTTAACGGCCCTTTGAGACAGTATTTCACTCTATATCAGGCCGTCTCCCAGAGAGATAGAAAAAAAGAAACGATAGATGAGAGAAAAATATCCAAAAACAACGCCCTGTCAGCACCGACTGCAAGCACATTAGGTCCTTCCCTACTTTTACCCAAATAAGTAGGACACCCGACCACCATCCCTTAGAACTTCCGATACCGAAGATTAATTTTGAGATCAAAGAGCATCAGTTGAATAGCTACAGCTTATGTTTATAAAAGAGGGTGAGAAAACTATCTTTCTCTACATTACATAGTAAAGACGTGCCAAAACATATTATAAAACTTCCATTTTCTGAGCTGAACCGAGCTTGCTGACTGATTCTGTTCAGTTTTTCACAAACAAACGTTTATGCTTTTACATGTATTAACTGTTTGGAGTGCTCGAAATCTTGAGTTTGTTTTTCAAACTGACAGACTGCTATGATTTTTTCCATCAGTGAATGTTAGAAAAGTACATTATTTGTGCTGAAAATAGTGATGCTTCAACTTGGGTTTTGTTTCTCGTGCAAAATACTGGTGTATGAATCTGCAAAATTTGCCATCTAAAAGCAATTCTTTTCCAATGACGGAATTACGATTTCTCCTGTGCCGAGTACCAAAGTAAGGTTTATTGTTTGATTATCAAAAACGTACAGAAAAATGTATTCGGTGAACAGAAACATATGAAAAATAGGTCTCACTGGTCAACGGTTTACGCAGCCAGAGTTTCGCATCCATGCCGCGCAGTGATTGGATGGTTTTCGTGGTTGCAAATAAATTCAGATTTTACCTTCCTGACACACGCTCACTCAAAGGGAGTTTCCTGCATATAAGGAGGCAAAAAGAATTTATAGCCCCAGATACAAGCAGCATTCTTGGCCACTGCCAAAAGTGCGAAACTGTGAATGACAACCTTCATGAAAGACAGCCTATACAGTTACTGGAATGGCGCAAAAACAGTAAATCACACTGCCTGGCGAAACAAAGAAACACATGTAGGACAATACAGCTGTTGCTCTGTGTTTGATTTGAAACAGATAATACAAAAATGCAACTTGTTAGCATGCATAGCCATCAAAACACATGCGATAACCCAGCAAGGTTACGCAGAGATACACACATCTGACCCGCAACACGACGAGACAACAAAGTGGCATATGGGCCCAGCAAAAACTCAGATCAGCTTGGGTATCATTCAGACTGATCATAGTCTTCGCTGTCCACATGGAGCTAGCTTAGACCCTTTAAGCGCAAACTGAAGAATCTGATCAGATTTGGCCGATGTTGGTTTTGTCGTGTCGTGGCTCAGTTCTGACAAAGAGCAACAGTCAATTCTAATAAACTAGTAAAGGTTAAAGGTATATGGATTCACGTTCAAAAAAGCAACCCCATCGTTCTTTTTTTTTCCTTCTTATTGAACGTCAACTCTAACAGAAACGAATTTGCTTCCTATGAGCAAATTCTTTTCTTTTTAGTTTATTTCATTTTGGGAGGGCTTCGTCGCCCTGTTATCAAAAACAAAATAGTTCCTTTTTGTAACAATGGCGGATAAATATGAAAGTGAACCAATTGGCTGGAACCGAGCTTACGTATATGCAATCCCAGTCATAGCACAGATGCAGCTCCAAATAGCATACGAAAGTGTTCGGTATGTAATGTCAGAGTACAGCACAATCATTTGATTGGTGTCGCGTGAAAAAAGGACTTAGGGGCTACTGCCCCTATTGCCCAAATCAGCATGCATTTTTTGTGCTGCGCGGTTTTTACGTTTCGCTTTTTAGATGCATCAGGGATAAAAACGATATATATAAGCAAAAATGGAAGACTCTGATCAAACTGGCAGAGACGTTAACTTATCTTAGTTTTTCCTTATTCACACATGCTGTAACGTTCTTTTTCGTGCCACCTTAAACACATTTACTCATAAACAACCATCTCTCAACGTGTTACGTCATACGGTAAATCTTTTTGAGCACACTGGTCACTTTCATAAACGGAATGTACTATTAATTGTTAAAACATCCATGTCAGCTATTGTGTATAGGAAAAGTAATGAAATCATATGGGCGGATTTTCAATCAGATCTCTTTAGAATTCACAAAGGACAAATACTACTCAAACTCATGTCAACCTAATAACGTTACAAGAAGTGGCTGTGCCGTATTGTGCAAATTGAAGGGGTCAGTGCAACAAAGTATCTATCTCCATTTTTCATAATTTCGAGAAAAACGCAAAAAACATCGTTTTTTCTTGAAACTTGAAATGATTGATTTTTTGTTCCACAGTTAGTCAATGTATGTTGGGAAACATTGATTTCAAGTGGTGTTGCGAGTATTCCACTAGTTTTAAAGAAATACATTGAGAAAAACTGGATTTTAGCGATTTTGTTCGTGCAAGAAAGGGCCTAACTCTATATTTCATAAAACCGAAAACCGAAAGTTAATGATGCCATATTTGTAACCAAAAGGTAGATTACATGGTGCGGATAACCTATTTCTAGCTTTAGCATATGTCAAAATATGAATAGGTCCCATATTAAGCAAGATTATCGCTAAAAAATTAAGATGGTTATGCAACAAAGGTCCTAACTCCATCATGTAATTTTGAGATCAATTTTTAACAATTAAAAAACGATATAATTTAGTTGAAAATGACTTTTGTCACCAAAAAGTCTAAATATAAAATACTTAGATACTTATTTTCACTCTAAACCGATACTTTGATGAAATATAGTGAAGAAACAAATTCGATGGATCTAGGTCTTTTGTTGCATAATATGTCAAAAATGGAGATAGGCCCCTTGTAAAAATTTTGCAACCTCATTTAAAACCTTTTTTACGCTGATTCTATGGTCAGAGGGGAAATATAAATAGGTGAGGAAACATGTTTTCCACATGGTAGAGTGGTTAACTCATTTTTTGCCAAATGTGGCGATAGGTCCCTTGTTGCATTGACCCTTTTAATTGAGCAGAACGTACAAGTTGTCGTCCGAGGGGAAATAAAATCGAACTCTACAATGTGCTTTGAAACCTTGATAGTTCATCACATCAAATCGGAATTAGATTCTGGTAGAATAATTTAATGCAATAGATAAATGACAAGGGAGTGAAACGTTTTTTAACCGAGAGCTACATGTACTCATGCGATTAAAATACACAAAGTAATACATGAAAATAGAAAGTGTAACTGGAGGTGGTCGGTCGGGCGACGGTGCTTGGTAAGTTTCAGTGCCGGGGCGTTCTGCGAATTTGGATACTAGTAGGTCTAAGGCAATGGCCTACTGTGCTTGCAGTAGATGCGGGTGGGGGTTGTTTGGACATTTTTCTCTAGTCTATCATCTCTCTTTTCGTTCTGATAGCGCTATATCGGCTAAATTACTGTCTCAGAAGGCCGTTAAATCCAAAAACAACTTTACACCTATAACCTAATTTTCAACAACTGCACGCCACTTTAAGTGGAACATGTACCTAAAGATTTGCGAGACAAAGTGTATAAACTAAAACTCCTTCACGTGCAAAATATGATATGCTTTTAAGCTAAAGCACTATCGTGGTGAGTGACTGAGTGAATTCGGGTTTAACGTCCCATCAACGACGAGGTGATATGGAAACGGGACCTCGGTTTAAAGTCTCATCCAAAAGACCGGAGAAGCGGGGGATCGATCTTTCGAACCCTGTATTGTTAGTCTGGAGTGTTATCCACTACACTATAGCCGCTCCTCACTATCGTGGTAACAATTCTCTACGAAAGGCTCAAAGTATTCAATTCACGTAACATGGCTCTCAAGCAAACACCTATCTGCCAATTTATTTTATTCCTTTTAGTTTTGACCTTATTTGCGATGAGCAATTTTTCTTCGCTTCTTGTGGGTCAAATAAACAGTACAGACACTTTATTCGATCTGTTTTATTTGCAATACCTGGACAGGACTGACTCTCTATGGATTGATTGAATAAATGAGTGCGTAACCGTTGACTACAGACTTTACAGTGGGCTTCTGAATGCATTCAGAATTTTACCCCTACCATCCGTCAAACCCACCATCGGTAGCCAGGTCTTTGAATGAAGATATTTAGAGAACACTAATATACAGCAATTTTTTGCTGATCTGATAGAAATGCTTGTATAATAATTTATAAGTTACAGGTATCCAATCAAGTCTTTGCAGGACGTTTTCGCCATTTTGAGTGTCAGAACCATTCATCGGAAAACCTTAACACAATGTGCAGTTTTGATCTGTATTTAACAATGAAAATACTTAGAAAATTGCTAAGTTGTTATCATATTGATGTTTCAGTATGCATGTCGTCTGTTCAGTATAATAATAATATACATACCAAGTTTGGAATAAATTGCTAAGAAACCATAATATCTGTTGAAAACATGAATTATGAACTGTATAGAAGTAAAACTAGCAAAAAGTTTAGAAAATGGCTAAGTTTAAAACATTGGTAGTATGCCAAAAGAATTATTTTTCTGCATATCCTTTTATCATGCATATGTCCAGAATACCAGTAATGCATCTACAAGTTCCAGTACCATTTCTTGAAAGCCATATGTTTTACTACACAGAGTATACACTGTATGCTTTTTCCTCACTAACGAAATGCAAACAGAGAAATGACCCTTTAGCATTATATGTACTATACGTTTCTATTGTGTCATTATGCAGTGTCAATGAACATTTCATTTTCAAGCTGACATATTGTTTGTATGATATTGAAAAGAAAACTAAAGTGTTGACGGAGAGACGGTTAGACGGAATGACGGACATTGCAAAAACAATTGAGTTGCCTATTATCAATGACTTTGTTTAATGGCATTTACGGCAAGCTTTTATCTTAAAGAAGTGCTGTGCGCAACATTTACCCTGTCTTGGATGTAACAATATTTTAGACGGTATTTCAGTCTTTACCCAGCTGGCTACCAGAGACAAGAAAGATTTGACAGATGTGAAGGCTTGTGTAGTCATATGTGGTGATATTTTATAGTAGAATTGCCTTCTGTTTATTCATATAGCAGCAATATCATGACAGATACTGTCTAGTCCCTGATGAAAATCTGATAATGTGAATCCCACATGGGAAGCTGGACAATGACGAACTCCCAACGATGTTTCATATGACAGGACGGAGAATTAAAACATGTGATATTCATTAATACATATATCACTCTAAATTTGCCTCTAAGGACATGCCCATTATACATTTTTGCAAAACTGTTTTATCATAAAGCAATCAGTGCTGGTTCCTAATATTTCCTTCTCAAAATATTCAATGCCCATATGATATATGCTTTCGATCCATTAACTTCTTTTCATCAGGTTAAGTGTATCGAAAGATATTCTCTAGTTCAAAATAAAACATATTGTTTTAATATCTGAAAGTAATTGCTATCTTTTGATATAAGCTTAATGAAGGTCATCCGTGTAAAACATACGTGCATTTACCCTTTGCCGACAGGGCAAGGGCGTAGCTACGTATATGGCAAATACGCAAGTGCGTATTGAAATTTTGTCAAAATTGTCAAAATTTCAAAACGCACCTGCATATTTGCATGCTGAAATTTTATAAATTAGACAAGATTTCAATACCAATTACCAAAGTGGCTGAAATACTAGCTTTCCTTTCAAGAAGTAGAGCATAAAACATTGTTGTGCGTATCATGAACTTGCCCCTAGTTACGCCCCAGCAGGGTATGTTCGTATTATCATAAAAAGAATTATACTGTGTTTTCATGCTTACTATATTCATGGTAAATACTCTGTAAGTTAACAATTAAAATTGTTACTGCAGGCATAATTATATTAACTGTTTTGTACCAATTTATTAAGTCATTTCTCACAGAGCCAGAGAGCTCTCTTCTCATCTTAAAAATTATGGTTCGATCCCCAGTCTCTCCGAATAATTCTCTCTCTCCCTGTCTCTCTCTCTCTCTCTCTCTCTCTCTCTCTCTCTTTCTCCTTATTCTTCTTAGTGTTTTTGTTTTCTGTTAAATCACGAATTCCCTTAAATCTTCTTTGTCCATTTCAAGTATCTTTTCCACATCATCTTTCCCGACAGGCGCTCCATACGCATTCATTGAAATAGTTCGAAATAAGTTACGTAAAAGTCTGCTAATTAAACAATGTGAAATCGAAACAGACAGAAAGTGGAGTTTCGGTTGTTCAAATCAATGTCGTCTATGCAATGCTGAACGGCTTACTACGCATCACTGTTTCAGAAACAGAAGATCTGTCATGAGTGCTCATGTATGATTAAATTTATTAAACGAGTTTTGGAAAACAGTTAAGATGCAAGGCTATGCCGAGCATCTTTTCGGTTTTCCCCAACGAGTTTAATAAATTCAATTACATGTATACAGTAGCACGAATGCAAGATTCTATTTACCATATGACACTAAAATCTCATTTTTAGCAAATTTTGCAACCTTCCATTTGAATACGCGACTTTTTTATGGACGTCAACGCATAACTTTGCGGCGTTATTTGCATATTTAATGCACTAGTAAATCCTCGTTTTTTAATGCATGGCTTTATTACACTCTCAGATGCGATATCATATGATAAATATTTTTCCATGCTTTGTATCTTAAACGCCCAATTATATGTTTTTGCTAACCTATAGTACTGCTGGAAGTCATTTTAGCTCAGACAGGTTTCCTGTTACTTAATTAAAGCTGAAGATCCAGATCGGACTGCTCTATGGGAGTAGCCCAACAATATTTACACGCCCTGCTAGAGTGTACTCTTCTGATTCCATTACAATTGTTTTCCGTCAATTCAGATACTCCACCTAGTAAGACATAACAAATCATGTTATAAGGTTATTCTTCGTTGGTGACTTAAGCTAATGTATCTGCACTTACGATGTATCGGTACACTGCCATGTTTTCCTCCATTTTGACAAAGGGCAACGATTTTTGTGACTTCATGTTTGTTTCCCTGACTGACGTACACCTTCCAAAATGGTGTCTACTTCTAAAGAAAGAATATGCTCAGATTGGAGTATTTTTTTTTCCTTTAAGAGCCGACCCCCACTGTGAAGGAAGGCAAAATAAGAACAAATGACAGCTGTTTTCCAAGAACGTGTACCTGTGCACCTTAAATGCAGTTCCCCTCTGTATCAGATTAACGAAAATAAAATTAGAGATTGCTGCCGGTGATTGTTTACTGTGGGTGCATTCTTAAGAGTGCATTTTATCCGCTGACTCGATTAGTTCATGAAAGCGTTTGATTCGTTTGGCACTGAATAAGTCTGACTAAAGTGGGGGAATACAATAGGATTACTGTAAAAGATATTTATTTTGACGGATAGTAGGAGTTTGGAGGCTAAGCAGTGCACCAAGGTCAAAGTTTTGTCCATGTTCATCTTTTTAACAAAACGCAGCAACTTTAACAACAGACGAACATAAACCATTTGGAATGTTATACGAATTAAGATATTCAAATGCTTGTAAATGTATGACTATTTTACTGTGTTATCATAAGAAATACAGAGTTTATTCTGGTAAAGGTTTCTTTCTTTGGTGGATTTCGCTGCCTCTCGCTGCAAGGCACGCAACTCATTACAGATTGCACAGAGAGCACATGACATGATACTAAATAGTACCATGAAACAGTGCATAAGGCTCGATAAATGGAATGGAAGTAATATATGCATACGCAAGAATGAAAACAGAAAAGTAAAAAGACGGGTATTGATTAGGAATTAATACTATCAAATCACACATTCATCCATAAAAACCGAAAAGGAAAGAAGCATACACACTCACACTTTTACAAAAGTGTACTGTTAACCAACTGAGCGGCTCTTTCACAAACAGATCGTCATTCAGCTACCCTGATTAAAAAAAGCAAGATCTTTTTACCTTATTCTATTTTAAATCTAAAGAGTAAATACACTTCAGGAACTGACTGAATCAGATCCCAAACCCTATCCTCAACATCAAAGGGAAAGATTGACAAAGACATTCCAACAAACAATAAATTACAAGTGATAAGCCGAGTCAGCAGCTCTTTTCCAAATACGTGGCAACTCAGCTATCTTTACTGAACTAAATAATGTAGACCAACAGAAGGGTTAAAATGAAAACACAACAAGATAAACAACTTGAAAAGTAGGCATTGCAGACAGCGTATGACAGGCATATTAAAAACAAAGATCTGGCAAGAGACAGTAAAGAAAAAGATAAATCTTTTGCTCAAACCAATAATGAGCACTGCACAGCTTCTTTTGACTTGCAGCAGGTCATAACTTTACCAAAAGCAAAACAATCAAGTGCTTTTTATTCCAGAAAACTGAATAACTTCAACCTGTCTGTTTATTCGATGGGAGAAGGTGATGCTTACTGTTATGCCTGGAATGAGACTGATGCAAGTCGTTGGGCTTGTGAAATAGCTTCATGCGTGTTTAGTTTTTTTTTTCAAAACTTTGTTCGTAGAAAACATCAGATCTGTGACAACATATTCTGATAATTGTTCTAGACAGAACAGAAACAGACAATTTGCTGCCATGTTATGGTACAGCCTGAAACTGCCTGATTTTGACAAGATTTGACAATGAAATTGATTCTGTTCATTCATGTATAGAAGGGGCCATGAAGAATTTGTCTATATATACAACACCCCAGCTATCAATACTTATTCATTCAGCCAGACGTTCTAATCCATATGTTGTCACAGATATGACATCTGATGATTTCTTTGACTTCAAAGACTTAACAAAACAGATCAGGAATTTAGAGGTAGATATCGAAGGCTGTAAAATTAAATGGTGTGAAATGCGGACTGTCTCATTCAGTAAAGACTGCCCTGTTACCAGTATATTTCAAGTAGCTTTAGTTGCTGACGCCCCAGGGACTTCCAGGTGTCTCAACACGTTTTAGTTGCCAAGTCCTCATCCTTGTTTCATTACGGTCTTTTCTTGATTTTAATTGTTGACTGTGATGACTCTCTGATGAGATAGGGGACCTCCATACGAACCGAACTACCAGCTGATTGTGTGCACCGCGGCGGAGTATGAGGGTGAAGGTTTGGGCCCAATAAAACCGGTTTAACCCCCCCCCCCCCCCCCCCCTTCCAGAGTATTTATTACTGACCGTCCCAAGGTCGGTACTTTCGTTGCGGTTGCATTTGTTTTATGTTCGGTGCTGTTTAATTGGTTTTGTTCTCATTTTAACCCTTCTATAATAAAAATAGAAAATATACTAGTCAAAATAAGTTCCGCCGCATTGACTTTAGGATCTTTTTCTGAAAAGGAACCTTAATGTATGAAGTTAAGCAGTCATTGAGGTACTGAAATGCCATTTTTATAATGCATGACCGACAATTTTTTTAATTTTGAATGTAAACAGACAGTTTGCGCAACTTTCAGTTTTAGTAGGGGTTATTTCTAATTTTCCGAGATTTCTCACTAAACAAACTCGCCTTTTCTTATAGTTTTATTCTCATTTTCCCATCTGTTCCTCTTAGATATAATTTTGGGAGTCCAAATGTCCTCGATACTAAAGAGAATCAGCACTCAAGACAAATTCAACGATAATCTAGCACTTCTGAATTTCAACGTTTAGGCAGATAATCCAGACTTTTGAAATTTGCAGTGGCATTGCCATAGACTTTCAAAGCTGTATGCCTGTCATTAGTTTGCAATAAACTGATGCATTCTTATTTAAGAATGTTGCGAAGAAAATTATCTACATGTCCAGAAAAACAGAGCTAAAACTTATGACTAATAAGTCCATAATTCGATAATCAAATTTCCTATTGTTTTGATTCAAAGGGAGGTAATTTACGGTCTTGTATATTTTAAGATGCCAGTTTCGCCGTTTGAAAATGAATTCGGATTTGATTTAGACGTTTCTGAATTGTAGGGGTTCTCGTGAATAAAATGAGACAAATATCGCGGTACTGTGCCTGCGAAATAAACGCCTAGTCTTAGTTTCTATTGTTTACTAGTAATGTGAAGTAACTCTGTACATGCAAACAGGAAACTGAAATGTTAAACACTTTTCCGTGGACAGTTGTCTGGGCAACCAGATGAAAGCAAAATACTTTGAAAATATTATATCTGAGATCCTTAATATTACAATTAAAATTGCGGCGGAACTTATTTTGGCGAGTATAGGTAAAAATAGTTGCTAAATGTTTTTCGTATAATTTGCTTAGTCTGTTGTAACCCTTCTGTTGGTCTAAATTATTTAGTCCAATAAAGATAGCTGAGTTGCCACCTATTCGGGAAAGAGCTGCTGACTCGGCTTATCGCTTGTAATTTATTGTTTGTTTGGATGTCTTTGTCAACCTTTCCCTTTGATGTTGGGGATAGGATTTGGGATCTGATTCAGTCAGTTCCTGAGGTGTAGTTACTCTTTAAATGTTCAATCTATTCCCAAGTATGAGAAACAGTATGTCTGACATAAATCTTATCAAGCTATACAGTGAGGAACATGAACCTGCAAAACTTTCAAATGCCAAAATCAGGATCTCCATAAAAACTATGTCAGAGAATTGTAATTCCTCCTAAATACCACAGTTTTTATGAGAATTTGCCTGTTGAAGAAGAAGCAGTGAACTAACGTTAAATGTTCTGAGTTCTTGGCTGTTGGTATTCATTTTTAGTAATCATGCAAATTTAAGAGGCTTTCTGGGAGATATCCCTGGATAAGAATGTATTGCTTTGCAACAATGCCCCATTCCCAAGTACCAAAATGTGGAGTTCTTCCAGTTTTGTGCAAATCAGTGTTTCCTTGGAACCCTGGAAACAATGCTTTTTATGCCCCCAACTTCGAAGATGTTGAGGGGGCATATTGGTTTGGGCCTGACCGTCCGTCCGTACGTAACGCTTCATTTTCTCAAGAACCGTAACTGCTGGGGCCTTGATATTTCAAAGGTGGGTGGACTATCAAAAACTAGAGGAAGCGTATTTTTTTTTCTTGTCAATCAGCCTTGTACTTGCAGAGTTATGCCCCTTTTCAAAAAAATAAACGAAAGTTTGTTCGCAAAATCCTGGGTAAATAGTTTAAGCTAGGATGCTTATATTTGGCTTACTGCTAGGGGTTAAGGTGTAAATCACCTGATTAATTTTTGGGCGAATTCCGTCAAAATATGACTGAATTATGCCCCTTTGTTGAATTTGGCATTTTCCAACTTCTGAACCGTTTGACATAGAACCCAAAATTTTGGTATTCTACCAGTATTTGATGTGGTGATCATTCTTATATTGGTTGCGTTATGATGCATCCACTATTACCAGAGTTATTTTGCTTTTCTCATCTTTATAAAGCATAATAATGGGTGGCCTTGATATTTAAAAGGTGGATAGAGCATGAAAAATAAGCAGACCCATATTTTTTTCTTGTCCGTGTGCCATGTACTTACAGAATTATGTAACCATTTTATTGTCATGTGCTATTCTTAAACACCTGATAACAAAAGTAATAAGATGGTCTTTGTAGAATGGTATATACAATCATTTTGTATCTATGTTCATATCCTTTATTTTATATACTATGGTGCTTATTTGGTCTGGGTCTTTATACTTTATCACCCAGTTTCATCCGAATGATAAAGTTTCATCCGAAGACAAATTTAGCTTCTAAAAAATAATGAAATACATATCTTTGGGAGGCCAAATATGATCATGCACTTATAATCATGAGAACTAAGTTATGTTTATCGTTAGATTTACAATTATTTTTATCTCTTTTTCAGGCAATGGGGCATATAATTCTACTGGTTTTAGTCACAGTGCTATGATTCCTGTTGCTTGTCATTTGGTTTCCTTTTTTAATAAGGATAAATTTAACATTGTACACCCAGAAAAGATAACTATTTCAGGACCTGTGTCTGTGTCTTTCAGTTGTGTACATGGACATCTAGATGAGAATACCTTTTCATAATGTACTACTCTTAGCTCTGGCTATATTCAAGTGCCTAAAAGTAAGCTAGTTTAGCAAAGATTCATTTGTTTCTGTCAGTGTACTTTATCTACTTTTCTTTCAGGAAATACATGAAAACAGAAAAAAAGCAGTAGAATAAACATACAGACATGGATTTCTTTCAAGATGCTGCCATTAGGTTTTTTCCTGCTGATACTGGAAGTGAGACTTTTAACGGTTTACTTATGAATTTGCTTTTCAGAAATCATTTACAATACTATTTCTTTTTACAATATAGTAGTGATTCCGGTTTCTACAACCTGCTCTGAAAGAGGAGCACTGCTAAAGAAGGCTTTGGAAAGAATACAGCTGCTCCTAGTCAACATATTTATTTGCATTACACTTCTGTTTCCATGTTTTATATATGTTCTTTGTAATATCATTTGCAGGTGTGGTAAAATGATCAACATATTTCAGTAATTGTGGATTAAATACTCACTGGACTTTACTCACAGAACCCAGATTTAATTACCAGGGCAAACAGTGTAGACCGAACAAGACTGCTTCAGTCTGTTCAGGGACTACACTAATTGTTTTCACGGTACCATTCCTGACTAACACGCTGTATTGTTAATAGACTTGACCAAAGTGAAAAATGGAATAGTCTATTACAAATGCATGGTTTTCTAAATATGAAATGTACCTTGGAATAAGGGACTTACTTGGACATAAGCTTATCCCTGAAACCTAGCTTCTGACTGCATTATCACTTTAATAGTGCAGCTGGAAGCTGGACTTCCAAGATTTTCACATTACCAAGTAATTTCTATATCTCTAAAGGTAAGTTGCATTTCATATTTCTGAGAAATTCAGTAGGTTAATATTGTGTAATTTTACAGTGAAAGATGGAGAAAAATCTAAAAAACAAGAGCTGTCGCCTGACAGCATAGCTCGCCTGAATAGGTGCTTGCCCACCACACAGTCACTATGGTGGTGTGGACTGCTATGCATAAAACTTCAGGCAAGCATGTCCATAATGACAACACATTTGTAAACAAAAGCTATCTCAGAAATGTCTTAAAATAAAATTAAAATAAGAAAAAAATTACATGAAATTTCAAAGTTCATGAGCTTGAGGTCAAAGAACTAAGGGGGTAGGGGGAGGAGTGGGGTAGGGGTGGGGGGAGGGGGGGCTGGGATGTATCAAACCTAGAACCATTATCTAACATCAGTCCAAGTACATGTAAAAGTATCAACTGAGTCCACTGTGGCACTGTGAAATTATGTCTTCATAAATATAAAACTTTAACCAAAATTCAAAGTCAATAACCTTGACTTCAAGGTCATCCAGTGGGGTAAGTATATAGTGTTTTGTAAAAACTCAAAAAAGTGTCTAACATCAGTTCAAGTGTAAACTAAGTCTCTGCCAAGCATTATGAAGCAGTATGCAATTAGAAAACTTTAATAAAGACCGATTTCCTAAGTCCCTGACCTTGACATCAAGGTCACTGAGCGGGGTTGGGGTAGTACTGTGTAAAACTTTGGACCAATATCTAACTACAGTGCAAATATAAAAAGAATTCATCTGTGGGTTCATGAGATATGTGTCTTTAAAAAAACTTTAAATAAAACATTGAAAAAATAAAAAGATAATTTTCCAAGTCCATGACCTTGACATCAAGGTCACTGAGGGAAGAGGGGATAGTACCCTGGAAAACTTTGGACCAATATCTAACTACAGTACAAGTATCAAAGGAATCCATCCATGGGTTAAGGAGATATTGGGCTTTATAAAACTTTAACCAAAACATCCAGTTCAAAAAACTCCCAATTTTCAAAGTCCATGACCTTGACATCAAGGTCACGGAGTGGGGTGTGGGTGGTACCCTGTTAAACTTTGGACCAATATCTAACTACAGTGCAAGTATCAAAAGAATCCATCCATGGGTTAAGGAGATATAGGTCTTTAAAAAACTTTAACCAAAACATCCAATCCGGACGCCGACGCTGACGTGGACGCTGACGCGGACGCTGACGCGGACGCGGACGCTGACGCCGACGCCAGGGTGACAACAATAGCTCTTCCTGAACTTTCGTTCAGGCGAGCTAAAAACTACAAAATTTTAGTAAACAACTTGAAGAGAAATCGTTCCAAATGTATGGGATTCTTACTAAAAATACTTCAGTGTGCCAATCAGTATTTCTGAAAAGAACCCTGGATGAGTTACCGAACATGTCTTCAAAAATCCAGAATGAAGTTAATATTGTGTATCGGCGCAATGCTGAAACTAAATCAGCACATCGCCTCAAAGTGGCACATTTGCAAAAGGAGAATGATCCACTGAAGAAAAAAATAAAAGAACTGAAGTTCGAGGATGCTGATTTATCCATTTTAGAAACTCACAGAAAACTGACATTTTGCCTGTACAGCCAAAAGCTGCTGACTCTAAACTAAAGTCTGATGTTGCACCTGAACAGCCAAAAGCAGCTGACTCTACAATGACATCTAATGTTGCACCTACTGATGACAAAATGACAGAAAAAGAGAAAGAACAGGAACACCAGTCAGCTGATGATGAGCCAAACCAGAAGAAAAGAAAGTATTCCATCTAATTTCTAGATACACTTCAGTGATGACCATTGACTTCCTAGGCTCTTGTAGTTTTCATAAAACGATCACTTAAGGTTGACTGTTCTGAGATCTATTTTGCTGACCATTGACTTCCTCAGCTGTTTTAATTGATAGTGATGATCACCAAAAGGATAAGAGCATTAACTGTTCATTAAAACTGTTCAACTAGATGGTTATTATCAGAAATCTGATATTGTACCTGAACTGCCGAAAACTGCTGACTCTGAATAGAAATTTGCATTGTGCCTGAAGATAGGAATAAAAAAGACTAGAAAATGAGAAAGAAATTGAACACAAAACAGCTAGTGAAGTAGTGATAATATGGTGTTTTTACAATATACTATTAATAATTAAGCCAGTACAAACCAAGACCAGGCTTAATTTCACAATATATGGGTATATATGTTTAGAATTAAGCCAGTACAAACCAAGACCAGGCTTAATTTCGCAATATATGGTAAATATGTTTTAGAATTAATCCAGTACAAACCAAGACCAGGCCTTATTTCAATAGTATATCGTACATGTGTTTATAATTAATCCAGTACAAACCAAGACAAGGTCTTATTTCCATAATATACGGTATCCAGATTTGAAACGCATAAACGGGAAATTGATATAACACATAGTTTATGTAGTGGATGAGATAACGGAAATGATTTATCTTAACAGTTTTTAGGGCAAATAAACTTTGATAGAGAAAGATGTAGTATGACAAGGAAGTACTTTAGACGCCTGGAAAGAAAAAACTGCCTTATACCATCCAGGCTGGATTGTTGTGTTCAAATGTGTTGAGCATTTTAGACAACTAAAAGGTGAAAAAACGGCTCCAGACCTCACTTTCTTGCAAATCTTCATTTGAGTCAACTAAGACACGATTTGAGGAGTTTTTGCATAAAGGTGGTAGTTGATTGGATGGGAGTCTATTTTAGGGCACAGGGGTTTGTGTGTGATAGTTGTGTTTTGAAAGAGATTATCGGTATATATACAGCTAACTAAATGTTTACAAACAATGATATCAAGCCACTGAAAGTTTAATGGATATAAAAGTACAGATACACCCACATTAACATATTAAAAACAAAAGTAAATTGTCTTGTTGGATACAATGCATATTTTATTCTTAATTAAACACAATCATGTGATGTCGTCTTCTTCTCATCCGAAATTTTACAGATTTGACTGGTTTATCTGATATCGTCTTCTTAGAGTTAGAGCATGTTTATCTAAAGTTCAATCACACACCTCCAACCGAGCACAACTGCATTGCATTCAACAATTCATCTTCTTCATTCTCAGCTGAAGCGCCCATCCATTGGTTTGCTGTCTCTGGCACTTCTCTCTTGTCGAGGGAATCCCGATACAAGTAGTCGGGGTCTGTGGGAAATTCGGTTGTAGGAATTTCCAGAATGGTGTGCTGTATAAGCACTTTTTTGCCTTGTGCATTAATTTCAATTGCTAATGAAAGTGCAGCCTCCAATTCGCGTCCCTCTTCACTTTTAAGGTATTGCAGTAGTCTTTTTTTATGCTTCAAGATTTGAGTAAAAGAGAGCTCGCAAAAAATAAGCCTTGGGTAGTTTGTAATGAGAGAAGCAAGAGTCATATATCGTAAAGCTGTTAAGTAAGAAACACCCAGCTCTTTAGCTATAGCATCTTTCAAGTTTTGTCCTTCTGATTTTTTAATCCTTGACACTGTTATGTAAAGCATACCTCGAGAAAACTGGGCGAGCAAGGTAAGGCTTGTTAAATTGGTTTCTAAGGCAATCACATTTTCATGTTCTTTCTTTATCTGGGTATAAGGTAATCCATCAAAGCTTGTTTTCAAATCAAAATTGATATTTATCACATGGTTTATGATGTCTTCCAACTCCCGTGTTTGTATTTCTTTTACCCTCCTTTCTATTTTCGGAATGATAGAGTTTCTGAATATTGTTTCATCATTAAGTTGTTCCGATTTTTGCGGTTTCTTTTCTTTAGCACCTAGAGTATTTCCCAAGAGTTGTAAACCTCTCTCAAAGTTTATTCGATCACTTTCTGGCATCTGTCTAATCGCAAGATTGAGAGCATCTTCTGTGAATTTCGATAGTGATTTCAGTTTATCCGCCATCGTATCCACCCACTAAAGATATGAAGTCAGCTGATTATCTGTGTGCGCGCGCGCACAATTGATCATTTCCGTTTTTTGGTAACAGGGCCTGTTACTTTTTATCTCATTATTAATTTTGAAAAGGTATTTATCGAATGATCCGTCAATTTATCTAATCAGTCCAAGGGAAGATACATACATTGATTTTCTTCAAAATATAAATCACTAGTTGTCAATCTTGACTATGCTAAAACAAGTAAAAAGCTTACGGCCTATTTAGACAACTTTTTTATATTTTAAAAGATGAGACAATGCAGACTTTGCGAACTTTTGAAAGACGAAGAATTGTTCTCAAAAGGTAAAGCCGTATGCAAAAAATGTCGATCAAATCAGCAGAATATCAAAAACAAGAGGGCGCGTGCAGAGAAAAGGTTACTCAGACAAATACAAGATAATTGTGAACCAGCTGGTGTTGGCCTGTTTTGATAGAATTTTTTGTTTTGGATTTTCTAGGTAAAACATAGACAACTATCCTATTAGACAACTGATTAGTATTAGAAAAAGAAATGTCAGAACACGTTCAAACACTTCTTATGCTTTATGACAATGGAATTATTGACGGTGATGCCTTAAACAATGCATTGAAAGCATTGAACAATGCACCACAGGCGTCGCAGCCTCAAGAAAAAACCCAAGAAAAAACTCTCATAGCCAAGGTGAGAGAAAAACGACGTAGAAAGAAGAAATTAAGAAAACAAAGAAAGGCAATTGCTGAGAAACAGAAAAATGTTATAAATGAACTTAAAGAAAAAATTAAAGCTATAGAATCGCCATTTCGGCTTGTGGACAAAACCAAATGTGGCTATCTCAGAGCGCATGAAATTTCCGTTACACGATACAAAGACCCCATGAAAATGTTTCAAGATAAGAAAACTATTATAAAAAACAAGCTCACCGCTGAATTGCAAGAACTATCCGGTCTGAAATGGCAATTTGGGCTTATTGTTGACTTTTTCAAGGATAAAAAGAATATACAGGGAACATTTTACAGCAATCAGTATGCCACATTGTCTCCTCAAGAAATTCTAGCTTTTTACGACGAGGCAGTCTCGGCAATTGAGCAGAAAATCGAAAAATTCACTAAGGAAGGCTCAGGCTGGATGATTGATAGATGCAATACATTGTACCTTAACATCGCAAAATATGAGCCACTCAAGGGCTCATCATATTTTCCACTTCCTGAGGTCTTGGCTAATAAAAAGGCAATAATCAATGTGAAAAATCAAGATCAAGAATGCCTTAGATGGGCCTTAAGGTCAGCTTTATTTCCAGCTAAAAATAATCTCAACAACCCATACAGCTATCCAAAACAAGACAATTTAAACATGGAAGGAATTGATTTTCCTACACCAGTATCACAAATTTACAAAGTAGAGAAACAAAACAATCTCGCCATCAATGTATATGGCTATGAGCAGACAGTTGTCCCATATCATATTTCTGGGCAGCCGAGTGAAATGTCACGGATCAACCTGCTGTTGCTCCATGACAAGAAAGACAATTACCATTATTGTTGAGTAAAATACCTTTCCAGGCTGCTATTTGACAAAAACAAACACGGAGGTAAAACATACTTCTGCGACCGCTGTCTCTACGGGTTTTCCCGTGAAGACCTACTAATCAGCCACAAAGATGAATGTTACGGCATCAACGGCAGAGCAACTAAGATTGTAATGCCAGCCCCAGGGGAAAAAATAAAGTTTAAAAATTACCATAAACAGATGCAGGTGCCTTTTGTCATATATGCCGATTTTGAAAGCATAATAAAACCGCATCAAGTGGCAGCTGGGGATAAATCTGAAATCAAAAGCAAACACCAAGCATGCGGTTACGGATATCAGGTTGTTAGATATGATGGTGTATCATTCGGTGTAAGAATTTACAGAGGTAAAGATGTCGTGGAGCATTTCTTGAAATCCCTGAAACGGGAAGTAGTCAATATAAATAATAATGTATTTGCAAAGCCGAAGCCCCTACACATGTCGGAGAAAAATGAGATGGATTTCCAGTCTGCAACGCAATGCTGGATCTGCCAGAAAGAATTCAACGATGAAAAAAATCCCAAAGTACGTGATCATTGTAGGATCCTAGGCCACTTTAGAGGTCCGGCCCACAAACTCTGCAACCTTAAACTTGCTATAAAACCGTGGGTAACACCCATCCCTGTTGTTTTGCACAATCTCAAAGGATATGATAGCCATTTAATCATGCAGCAGATTGACAAAATCTCGGGCAGATTATCGTGCATTCCAAACAACACAGAAAAATACATCTCTTTCAGCGTTGGTCAACTTAAATTTCTGGACAGCTTTCAGTTTATGGCATCATCTTTGGCAAAGTTAGTTGATGCAACTGACAAAAATGACTTTAAAATCACCCAGAAGACATTTAATCCCCAGCCAATCAAGAAAAGACTTTACGGCAGCTTTAGTTCTGAAGATAGTCGACCCATCGTTCTGCGGGAGTGTGTCGACAGGCGTAAGCTAGCCTACATATTAGATCACAGCAACCAGTTTGACCTCGGCAGCAGTTTCCAGGATGGACAAAATACTGACAAGGAAACTCAGCTGAGCTTGCTTCGTAATTATCTCTCCATGTTAAACCAGAATGGAGAACGACCAATGTCATACCGGCAGCGACATGGGTTTGGTCGATACTGGACAGCTGAAAAGCTAGGCATTCAAAATATGAGCCGGAAAATCCGTCATACAATATGCAAGGACAGCATGTTTGACATCGACATGAAAAATGCGCACCCAACGCTACTTTCCTGGTACTGTCACAAACACGGGATAAACTGCGCAGCCCTGGATGCTTACATCAAGCACCGTGATCCCATGTTGCAGGATATCATGAAGAACCGCGGCATCACCCGGGATGAAGCAAAAAAAATTCTCTTAGCAATAATGAATGGCAAGCAAGAAAATCTGCAGCCAGATGATCCACGGTGGTTCATCGATTATTATACTGGAATGCGCAGTATCATAAACGCTGTTGTCCAGCTTAATCCGGAGATGTATGAACATGCACAGAAAACAAAACATACAAATTACAATCTGGAAGGATCCACGATTAACCACATACTGTGCCGGTTGGAAAACAAAGCGTTGATGGCTGCTTTCGATTACTTAAATGGAAAAGGCATCGAGGTTGCTTCTCTTGTTTTTGATGGACTTATGATTTACAAGACTAATGTGTCCGATATTGCCGGTATTCTTAAAGGTTGCTCATCAAGTGTTGGCCATGTGTTAGAAGGTTGCGGCATCGAGTTCACCTTAAAAGAAATGGATGAAGGTTATGATATTCCCGGCCCAACCGGAAACCACCAGTCAACAGACATTGATATATTATTACAAAAGGGCGTTTACCCATACGAATATATGGATTCATTTGACCGGTTCCTGGAGACTCAGCTGCCGCCTATTGAGAAATTCCACAGCAGCCTAACAGATGAGAGTATATCCGAGAAAGATTACGAACATGCCCAGAAAGTATGGGAAACTTTCAGCTGCGAGACGCTGGGAGATTACCATGATCTCTATCTAAAAACAGATGTGACTCTGCTGGCAGACGTATTCCAAACATTCCGTAGAACTTGTATAAATGCATACAAACTGGATCCGCTGCATTATTATACAGCCCCCGGCTTATCCTGGGACGCTTTACTCAAATACACCGGTACTGAACTGGAGCTCCTGACTGACTACGATCAGCATCTATTCATAGAAAAAGGGATGCGTGGCGGTGTCAGCATGACTTCAAAAAGACACGCTAAGGCTAACAACCCTAGCGTGCCTGGCTATAATCCTAACGAACAGCACATCACATCATGTATTACGATGCAAATAATCTATATGGCTGGGCTATGAGTCAGCCCCTACCTTATTCTGGTTTTAAATGGGTTGATAAACCGCCGGATGAACCAGGCAAGGGCTGCATCTTAGAAGTAGACCTAGAATATCCAGCCGAGCTCCATGACTTGCATAATGACTACCCACTTGCCCCGGAGCGATTAAAAGTAAAAAAAGAATGGTTGTCTGATTACCAGTCATACCTTCTTGAAAATAACAGTATGCTCAACACCGAGAAGCTGGTCCCAAATCTCAGAGACAAAAATAAATATGTTTTGCATTACAGAAATCTGCAGCTATACCTGTCCCTCGGAATGAAACTCAAGAAAATCCACAGAATATTAGAATTCAACGAGGCGCCGTGGATGGAACCATATATTGGCATGAACACAGAATTCAGAAAAAAAGCCAAATCACCCTTTGAGAAAGACTTCTACAAACTCATGAACAATTCGGTATTTGGTAAAACTTGCGAAAACCTCCGGAAGCGAGTTGATATAAAAATTGTCCGAACAAATGGCGGTGATAAAGAAAAAGAGCAGATAAGAAAAATAATCGCTAAACCCAATTACAACCGGGCTGTCATATTTTCTGATGAATTATCAGCCCTGCATACACACAAGACTCGCTTGAAACTAAACAAACCAGTATATGTTGGCATGTGTCTTGGACTTATCCAAGCATCTGATGTATGACTGGTATTACAATACACTGAAACAGAAGTACGGCAGAAACTGTACTTTGCTGTACACCGACACAGACAGCCTGCTGGTCGACCTAAAAACGCCAGATGTATATGCTGATATGGCAACCATGAGGACCCAGTATGACTTCTCAGATTACCACAAGGATCACCCGCTCTATAGTGAGCATAACAAGAAAAAAATTGGCAAGTTTAAGGACGAATGTCAAAGTACCCCCATAGCTGAGTATATCGGGCTGCGTCCCAAGATGTACTCCATTCTGCTGGCTGATGAGCAGCTGATAAAAAAAGCAAAAGGTGTCAAGAAATATGTCATCAATAAACAAATCAAATTTGCAAACTACAAAGATGCACTATTCAACCGGAAAACATACAGCCACGAAATGAATATGCTGAGAAGCAAAAAGCACCAGATCTACGGCCTTACAATTAACAAAACAACACTCTCACCGCTAGACACGAAACGCTGGATAGCCCCAGACGGCATCACAACATACGCGTTTGGGTATCAGCAGGAACAATAAGCAGTTCTTCTGTTACGAAACCTCTCTGCGGAGCTGGCGGCATTAAATAATAAACCCTAATGCCCTGCAGAACAATGTGATGACTTATCTTATGAATACTGACACTCCATATTGGGTCCGTGGCACGGCGTACGCCCCCTTCTTGTTCTCCAGGTTGATATAAATATCTTACAGTGGCATCAGGACAAATAGGGTTCCCTACAGTCCGTTTCTGTTTCACTGGAGGGTTTTTTTTCGTCTCCGCATTTATGGCTTTGATCACTTCCGGTAATCTTTTTACCCATTCTCTGTTGCGTTTGTGCGGATTTTCCAATTCCTTCGCATACTGATAACCAAAAAGCCTTTCAGCCAGTGTCCTGTTGAACCTCTCAACCAAAGCTTGGTCTCTGTGGATCTCTTTCCTGCCACGTCTGATACTTACGTTGTGTTTCGCCATCAGCTGTGTCACAGAGCCCATGAACTCCCTGCCCGGATCTACCTGTAGAAGCTTGGGAAAGTTCAGCTTTCGCTTGTAAATATTTTCAAACGCCTTCGCAACTTCTTTGCTGTCTTTTGAAGTCAGAGGCTCCGCCTCTTTATATCTGCTTTCAATATCAACGACTGTCAGCGCATATTTGTATGTCTTGCGGTTGACTGTATCATGCGGCAAAAACAACAAATCTGCCTGATGAATTTCGTTTGGGGTGGACGCATCAAACCTGGGCCGTATTATTTTCTTTGGTGCGGGTAAATATATTTGCCACACCGCCTGCTTTTTTAAAAATTCAAGCGCCTGCTTTTTACTGACTTTTGCTCCTTTTGCTAGTTTCTCTACTGCGGGGAGCCCTTTCCAGAACCCCTTTGGGCTGTAGTAAATCTTTTCCATTATTTTTTTATTCCAATTTTAAGACTAAAAAAAATAAAAAATTTATATCAACTTATAAGCCAAAAACCCGGTTGCTGCCATCCCCGCAACAATAAACAACAATTCAAGGTTTTGCTGATCTGGGGATGGTGCATAATAATCACTCAACTTTGGCTCCTGAGGAAGTGGGTCTAGTTTTTTGTCAGTAATGTAATAGTATTGTTTCATAGCCTGGTCTACATTGTCAAACGTCTGCTCAGCATGATGTTCTCTTTGTATTTCCTCATTGATAAAATCCAATCTCTGGGTTCTTTTTTTTCTCCAAGCTGCTTGAGCCGCTTCTAATTGTTCGACTGCTTTATCATGCCTTTCTCTTTCCGCCTCAGCATCGTTGTTTTTTCCCAGTTTTGAGAATAAAAAATTACTTCCTGTGAACGCCAAGGCATTACCCACGGCACCTCCTAACATCATCGCTACTGCACTAGCCATTTTGTTTATCGTGAAAAAAGTTAAAAACAGAAACTATTTCATAATATCCGCTGGAATAATACCCTGCTTAATCAACATATCGCGTGTGGCCATCGCCAGCAGTATATCAATAGAAAGCATTCCAATATCACCCATATTAAAATCTACTTTTGGTGCAGATCTTCTCAAGAGTTTCTTGCCAAGTTCTGAGTACCCAACAGTGAGAAGAGTTTCTACTCCGGCATGATATAACATGTTTGCGATTTGTTTACCATCTATGGCTGCCATTTTTTTATGAAAATATAGTTTTTTAATTAAAAATTATCTCATTTCAAAAGGGTCTATCGACGTTTGTATCTCTGGTATTTTAGGTTGTGATTTAGGTTGTTTTATTTCAGTTTTACCGTAAATCATGTAAATACCAACGCCTACAGCTCCAATCAGCACGCAATGTGGAATATAGTTCTTATATACATTCACTGTTGGTTGCCGCTCTGGTAGCAGTGGCTCTCTTGTTATTTTGATTGGTTCAGCTTCCAGGGTTTGCTGGGCTTGCAGTTTTTGTTTCCATCTGGCTTCAGCGCCTTTTTTACCAGCCGCGACACGTTTTTGGTTTTTTTCTTTTTTGGGGGGTTCTTCACTTTTCTGGGGTTCTTGAGTTTTCTGAGTTTCTTGAGCTTCCTGAATTTCCTGGTTCTCCATCATTTTTTTCTATGGCATTTTTATTTTTGTTAAAATTAATATGCTTTGCGGTTGTTAGCATTGCCGTAAATGGAGCCAGGTACATCCCATACCTATAATACAGCTCACAGCAAACGCTCGTCAGAGCATGATTGATAAATGGGTCTTCTTCTAGATCTTCTAATAGCTTAGGTGGGTTGATCACATTGAAATACTTTGACACCCCCATAACATATAAATTAATAAAAGAATTGCCCAACGTCTTAGTCATACTTGCACCAAGCCTGGCTTCATATCTGCAGTAAAGCTTATCAACTTCTTGGGGCGTCATTTCATCTATGTCTGAGAGTTGCAACTCACGCCCTAAATATTGCCGACTTCCACCTCCGGCTATAATGGCTGAAAGTCTCTCTCGTTTTGGCACATCTTGGCGTTCAGCTGGTGTATCTAGTGAAATGTTTTCTAATAGATCTTCAGCGTTCATTTTTATATTTTGGAAAATATATTTTAACTTAAAATAAATGAAAAAAATCAAACATCCGACTGAGATATTAACAGCGGCAGAAGCAATTGTTATTAGTTCGAGTATCATTTTTAGTATTGCTATTTTTGTTTTAAGCATTGCTTTTTGCTTAAAACATTGCTATTTTTGCGCTATGTTTTGCTTTAAGCATTGTTATATTTGCTTTTAGCTAATCCATTAACCAATACCCAGTTGGTTGGTCAGTTTTTAATATTAATTTACGGTGTTTAACCTCAGATAATTCTTTTTTTATTTTCTGCCTTTCATCCGCAGGAACAACATCATTTTCCCTCAAGCAATGTTCAAAACTATCTCTGTCCTTGGTGTAAAACATACAGACCCATTTTGCCTGCTCTCCAAGGTCTTTCAAGACAGAAATATATCTTTGAGAAATGACCCAGACGCTTTGCTCTGCGTGGCTGCCGGAAAATGCTAGCTGTGAGAGCATGTCTTTTTTCTTTGTAAGTTCTTTTGTTGCAGAGCAGTCATCGATGATGTACAATTTGGGTCGGCCAGCAAATTTATCAAAAAAATATCGCAGCAGTTCTTGAAGTCTTTCTGTTCCATCTCGCATCACAGGGTTTACTATAATTGTGTTTTTGTCTTTTGGACGCCGCACGTCACCAATCCAGTTCCGGTTTTTGTAGGCCTTGTTCCACTCCACGGTGGGACAAAGTATGACTATTTTTTCAGACACCTTTGTATTCTTTTTCAAGTAAATCTAGGACAAACAAAGTCTTACCACATCCGGTTTGACCCGAGATGACAGCTGAGTGTGGATATTTTGGAAACTCAATATTTGACTTCACTAAATCTTCCATCTTCAAAATTGATTTGCGCATCTTGTATTATTAAAAGATAGATATTTAAATTTTCATCTGCTCCTTGTTCTTTTTCAATTTGTATTGTTATCCCTTCACTGGCATTTTCAATCCTTCTGCCGCTGCCGTGCAAGGTGTTGTCATCCGTGGAACGCAAGTCAAGCCATAAAGCGAATCTTTTGGTGAGATATTTTCCAATGTTAGTGTCGCTGAAGTATAAGTCTTTTGCAACTTTATCGGTTTCTTTGTCGCGTTTGGATGTCAGCGCAAAGTATTTATTGATTTCTTCCCACTGTTGGTACTGCCGCATGCCTTGACTATACAACTGATTCGGTATGCCTTCTATTGTCATTTCAACTTTTGTGATTTTAGGATTGTAAAAATCTTCAGTGGTTGTCCTGTCCGGGTCTTCAAACAGCATTAAAATCCCCTTCATGCTTCTTGCTGGGACATTCAAGTTGATATTCCACAGAGTATCAGACTTTTTCTTTGTGATTTTTCTGTGCCGCAAAATACGGTCATACAATATCGCCATTCTGCCACTGAACTGTTGTCTGATCTGTCGTGCAAGTTCTGAGTCGGTTACCATGTCGAATTCTAAACAGATATTGCTGATGGCATAACTGCTGTCGGCATCCGTTGAGCTGATTACTTTGTAATAGTCATTAAATGTTAATTCATACTCTA
Source organism: Ctena decussata (assembly GCA_963989385.1). NCBI lineage: Eukaryota > Metazoa > Mollusca > Bivalvia > Lucinida > Lucinidae > Ctena > Ctena decussata. The sequence continues at coordinate 73,251,761 of OZ022503.1, read as the reverse complement.
GCCTATCACCGAGCCCGGCCTGGTAAAAAGGCATATGCGTCTCTAGCAGTTCAAAGTCCAGTGGGATGCAAAACCTGTTCTTGAAGGCGCCAGCGACGGCCTGGTCTTCAATGTCAGCTGATGCGTTTCCTGCCCCGACTCTGTGTTTTAACATGTTTGTTTTACCGATGCCTTGGTAGGCCGTGTTTAGCCGCTCAGATGGTGATTTCCATAAGTCAACATAACAGTGAAATATGTCGCTGTCATCTATTGACATGACTTCATTGCCGCTTATTTTAATGGTTGTTTTTTTCACGATGGCTCTACCAATATTTTGATAGACTGTCGCATTGGGATCTTTGCTGGTCAGTCCAATAGTGAAAGCGAGACGTGCAGTTCGTGGGACGATGACATCATTATTACTTAGATTTGGAAATCTCACAAGCAACTGCTGGTTTTGGTCTATAGTGCTGGGGTTGTTAGTGATTACTACGCTTTGTCGAATTCCTTTTACGCCTAGCGGTTCTCGTAGTTTTCTATAGGGGTCCAGTTTACTTCCGTAGGCGGACATTTTTATTTGATAAAAATATATTTTTATTCAATAAATAAATAATGGACGAAGGTTACGATTTTGAGAATCCTACATTCGACGATGATTATGATGATGACATAGATGACAGATTACCGATGGTGCCGGATGAAACCGATCAGCGAATTATTTTGAATCAAAGTGGGGCAATTGATGATTTAAGGGGTGAACTCCAAAAGTCTGCAGTTGAAGAACAGAAAAAACGACTTGTTAAAACATTTTATGATGAAATAGGAAAGCGATACAAAATGGTCCCGGGCAAGATAGATTACAACCAGTTCAAGATATCAGATGATGGCAAGACACTGTATTGGATTGTTGGTGACAAAGAAATCAGAATTACCGCAAAACAAGGCAGTGCTGAGTTCCTTTCTCTTGGTACTCTGGCAAATGAGTATAATAGGGTTGCAGGCCATGGAGGCACATTAGCAGTGCGGCAGTATTTGAATTTACCAGATTACAGGAGTAAAACACAGCTATCTCAGCAAGTACGGCAGGCTTTGGAAAGCACACGAAATGACATGGATCTAAAGATGTCAGGTGGCACTGAACTGCAAGATTTAACAAATACGGTAATTGGTGCAGAGACGGCCGTTAAGTCACTGGAAACATCTCTTACTGATTGGGTACACACTGACACACAAACAGAGGGTCTAACACTGCGGGAACTTCAAGGATTAGATAAGGCATTGCAACGCACCCGCGGTGAACTTACAAATAATTTGGCAAAACTAACCGAGCTTGATAAAGACATTGCAAAAGAAAACGGGAAATTACAAGAGGCTGAGGATGAAATCAGTAAAAATGATATAAAGGCTCGTTTAAAAAACTTAGAAGATGAAAGAGCCGCAAGACTGGAGGCTGCCAGTGCAAACAAAGAAGAGTTGCGGGGTCAAATAAACAGGATAAAAGAAACAATTGACAAAGTCTTAAAAAAAGATACGACATTGCGTGAGCGGTTGAAAACATTGTTCAAAGAGCAAGGTATAACGATAGTTAGTATTTTGACGGCTCTTGGCATGATTATTGGTGTTATAGTTGAAGCTGTAATTCCAACAACAGGTGGAACAGGAACACCCAAACCATCGCAAGGTGGAGCCAAAGAATGGGTTAAAAAACAACTGCATAATCTTGCTAGACTACTAGCAAATCTTGCTGGAAAAGTGGCAGCTGCGTTGCCTGGTATAATTGGGTCAATTGTGTCTTGGCTGCTGTCTGCAACCGGTAAGGTTGTAAACTGGTTTGGTAATAATCTGTGGGCTGTTGTTGTGCTTGTTGCTGGGTTGGTATATGCGGCAGCCAAAGAATGGATTTTGAAAAAAAAATAAGTAGGTCAACCAGAAGTGAGTTTAATTTTGATATTTTGGTGGTGGATCATTCACAAACACAAATTTATTGAACAAAATTATGTGTCGCTTATCTTTTTTTTGATTATCTCTAGCGCTTTGGCTTCTCCTATGTCTATCAAAGCTTGTTTTTCTTGCTCACTCAGACCAGACTGTTTGGTGTGTGTTTTATCTTTTAAATCATTATATCTGTCTAGCTCATCAAGAACAATTTTAAACTCTTCTTCTGATATCCGTCCATCGTTTAAGGCTTTGGAAATCAAATTTTTGACAGAATTCAACTTACTTTCTCCAATAGTTTTAATCTCATAGTGCTTTTGTGCCTTTGACATTAATTTACGTCTCACCAATTTCACACAGGCGCCCATGCATCCGCAGACAATTGCAACAATTTCTAAAGGCAGCATCACTGGCACTGCCAGGCCTATCCCAGCCATAACAACACTTGCAGAAATCAATGCAGTATCAACTCCGTCTGTGAGGTTGACTCCGCGTTCATATTTTTTATATAAAGCCTTTCTAGCATCTTTTTCTCTTATTAATTGCTTTTCTATTTCTGATATTTTTTGTAAGCGATAATTTTGCCCATCTTCAGTAGGCAACTCTGGATAAATTGGAGCCGTCGGCTGTTTCATTTTTTTTATTGTTTTATATTTTTTCCAAATTATTAATACGTTTATTAAAATCCTTTAGTAAATCCGTTATAGTTTGCAACCTCGATGTAATATATGATTGATTTACTGCATCATCAGGGTTTACAGGACTCGCAAGACCGGAAATTCGATGCTGGGCCATATCTAATCTGCCGTTCATGACATTATCAGTATGACGTTGTAACACTTCATGTAACAAATGTTTTTTAAAATCATTTAAAGCCTTTGCTGTTACCACGTCACCGTTAAACGCCGCATTTTCATCTGGATCTCGAGGGTAAGCTACATTGATTATGCGTTTACCATCCATATTTAGAGTTGTTTCTAAAACATCTTCTCTCAGTTTCGCACCAAAAATGCTCATTATTATATGAAATGAAAATCAAATTATTTCTAAAACACAACTCATGGGCAAACCATGATTGTCTACCATGTTTTTATTTTCATCTTTAACAACTAGTTTCAATTCAGATAAGGCCCCTGTATTTAACGGCTTGAGTTCTGGATGTTCAAAGCGTACAGTCAAAATATCACCAAAGCTTTTATTTTCAATGGGAATGACTGCTAACACATCACTCGGTGAGCCATTAAAGTAATTATATGATGAATTAATTTCTGACAAATGAACATACAAAGATTTTATGGGGGCAAAGTCTAGTGGTCTTTCACCTTGATAAATGTTTTTTGGAAAAAAACGGCCTTTAATCTGGAGTCCAAGCATTGTCTTGAGTCTTTTGCTTATTTTTAACTCAATAGGTGTACTCAAAGTCACTATTCCGTTGGTTTCATCTACAGACATACTGATTTTATTGCTGTGAAATATATCTGCTAACCGCTGAAAACTATAATACCCAGACGGTATGCGAACAGGAGCCTCGTCTTGTTTTTGAATGACTTCATTTTTAACATTATACCAACCCAAACAGTATGTAAAACTGTTTAATCCCACCCGCTTGAATCCATCTCTGTTGTCAATATACTGTTGCAAGTGTACAGGATTGCTTATATCAGAAATTATGAGATGCATTTTTTTATTTGATAATATAAAAAATCATTGTTATAAAAATGGTGCAAATCAAAGCATTTTCATACAACCCCAACGCACAATATCAACCATCGGCGTCGTTGTAGGACTAGTTGCTCTACTTATTTACGAGATTTATTAATCCATTACACTAAAACCGTTCATATGACGATTATCTCATCCACAACATAAACTATGTGTTATATATTTTCCGTTTATGGAAATTAGACCTAGTCTTGGTTTGTACTGGATTAATTATAAACACATGTACGATATACTATTGAAATAAGGCCTGGTCTTGGTTTGTACTGGATTCATTCTAAAACATATTTACCATATATTGCGAAATTAAGCCTGGTCTTGGTTTGTACTGGCTTAATTCTAAACATATATACCCATATATTGTGAATTTAAGCCTGGTCTTGGTTTGTACTGGCTTAATTATTAATAGTATATTGTAAAAACACCATATTATCACTACTAGTGACGACATAAACCAGAAGAAAACAAAGGATTCCAACTAATTTTTCGATACATTTTAGTGACTTGGGATTGTTCTGTATTGCTGACCATTGACTTCCTCTGCACTTACTATTTACACTAAATGATTGTCCAAATGATAAGAACAGCAAATTGTTAAAACTGTTGAGTACAATCTATTATGGAAGTTTTTAGGGCAGAACTCAGTTACTAACATAGTCTTTACTTTCCTGTATTTAGCTTTTTTGAGATAGGTCTATTTTGCTGACCACAGACTTTGTCAGCGATAGGTCTATTTTGCTGACCTGGCATTGACTTCCTCAGCTCTTATCACTGACAGTAATGATCACTCAAGGGATGCAAGCAGTAAACGTTAATTAAAACTGTTCAAATTAGATCTGTATGAAAGCTTCTTTAAAACAGAACTCTCAAACAGTTACTAACATAGTCTTTAGTTTTCCATCTTTGGCTTTACATGATTCTCGTTGTTGCTACTGATGCCATCTTTATGAATGACTTTCCCCACAAACAGAGGCTTTGCTTTCTCATTTGCCATATACATGATAGTAGGTTTGCTTTGTTCTTTATTGTTATTTTTCTTACTCTTTTGCCTATACATCATAATAATATGATTCTTTAGTTTTCCTGTTGCAGTTTTTGTTCCATGACATTTTTCTTGTAGAATACACATGCAGAGGTTTTCTTAGAGATGATAATTGTGTGATTCTTTACCTTTCCTGTTACTGGTATACAGGGCTCCAGATAAGAAGGTATAAAAGGAATAAATGACAGCTAATTCTTAATTCTTAACAAAAATGTATGTTGTAACCGTCTCAGTAAGACAGTTAAAATGCAGGGGCACAACATGTTTTTTTATGGAAAAATAAGGAGTATCTCTCTATCATTGTTACTCATTCTTACCTGGAGTACTGTCAAGTAAAGTGCATCAATATCAGTTATAGTGAACTACAATGGCTGAACATAGTATCTGAACCGAAATTAACTGAGCTACAATGACTGAACATAGTATTATCTGAACAGAAATTAATTGTGTTATACAGCTGTATTACGTGCAAGCCTGTTCTTGAAGTTGCTTCTACATATTTGATATGTTTAGGATCTCCTCAGTTCCCATTCTGTATATACAGCACTTTTTGTTCTGATTTGCTTATAATAAACTACATATAAGTGTTGCAAAGTTTTCCCTTGCGAAAACTTAAGTAAAGTTTTTCATTTTATACTCAAATAGATGGGCCCAGTTGTTCAAAACATCATTAGCTTAACAAAATCATGTGTCTTAATATCTTTTTGCTACAAAACTGCCAGGAGCTTTAGTAGTCTAAAAGCTGCTCAAATTTTTCGGGCAAGAAAAGGTAGTGTATTTACGTATAGTACGTGTGAAATTTTTATGTCTTGTTAGCTGATGAAGACAATTATTTCGAACAACCGGACCCAGATATTTTATGTTCTGGAAAAAAGAAATGAGGCTTGCCGAGTTTCCGACAGTACGTGTGAAATTTTTATGTCTTGTTAGCTGATGAAGACAATACTTTCGAACAACCGGACCCAGATATTTTATGTTCTGGAAAAAAGAAATGAGGCTTGCCGAGTTTCCGACACACCCCTTGTGCCCGAGGGTTGGGATTGACCTGTCCGCATCAGAGACCGATTATTGATTATTTTTCTTACCTACGATAATAATTATTTCAAATTGAGCGTGGGACTATTTTTTCATGCGAACGTGTACAAGCGTTTGAATTTGAAAATACAAAGCATTTCCTTTTTGTTTCCTGTTCCTGCTATAGTTAATATGTTTTGCTATTAGATGTCGTATTTCCTATGTAGTTTAGTTATGTGTAGCTAGATTAATTGAGATAGTATTGTCAGAAGGGAGTTTTACTCCTCAAAATATACAATGGACGATCAGCTTTATCTTATGTACAGGAAGAAAAGAATGGTTTCAAGTGTCTATCCCGGAGAAAACTTATCCGAGAGCTTTTGTTTTATCATTTACAGAAACAGAGCTTTGACAGTGTAATGCCTTCCTAAAGACATAGGATTACATATCAGCCTGTATCTGAGTTATATCTTGTATATTGTGACAAAATAGCTGATCTTTTATCTTCTTGATAAAAAATGTCATAAGACAAATACTGTCCAGTAGTTTGTTAGCTTTGTTACACAAAAGGTTATTTTCATTAAAAATTGTGTTTGCACATGTAAATTTGAACTTTAAAAGAGTTTTCTTTTTTCACAGATGTTGGTACTGCTTATAACAAGGAATTAAATGTCTTGAAAATAATTATTGTTTTTTTTTTTAAGAAAATTTGAGGTTTCTATTGAAAAAAATCAGTTTGCAATGGCATTGAAAAATTATCGAAGTATGGCATACACTGTGTATAATATTAGTCGCTGTAGTAACACATCCATTGGTATTGGAGCATGGCATGTCCCACCAATGTTCTAGTCTTTTTTTTATTCCTATCTTCAGGCACAATGCAAATTTCCATACAGAGTCAGCAGGTTTCGGCAGTTCAGGTACAATATCAGATTTCTGATAATAACCATCTAGTTGAACAGTTTTAATGAACAGTTAATGCTCTTATCCTTTGGGTGATCATCACAATCAATTAAAACAGCTGAGGAAGTCAATGGTCAGCAAAATAGATCTCAGAACAGTCAACCTTAAGTGATCGTTTTATGAAAACTACAAGAGCCTAGGAAGTCAATGGTCATCACTGCATTGTATCTAGAAATTAGATGGAATACTTTCTTCTCTTCTGGTTTGGCTCATCATCAGCTGACTGGTGTTCTTGTTCTTTCTCTTTTTCTGTCCTTTTGTCATCCGTAGGTGCAACATTAGATGTCATTGTAGAGTCAGCTGCTTTTGGATGTTCAGGTGCAACATCAGACTTTAGATTAGAGTCAGCAGCTTTTGGCTGTACAGGCAAAATGTCAGTTTTCTGTAAGTTTCTAAAATGGATAAATCAGCATCCTCGAACTTCAGTTCTTTTATTTTTCTCTTCAGTTGATCATTCTCCTTTTGCAAATGTGCCACTTTGAGGCGATGTGCTGAATTAGTTTCAGCATTGCGCCGATACACAATATTAACTTCATTCTGGATTTTTGAAGACATGTTAAGTAACTCATCCAGGGTTCTTTTCAGAAATACTGATTGACACACTGAAGTATTTTTAGTCAGAATCCCATACATTTGGAACGATTTCTCTTCAAGTTGTTTACTAAAATTTTGTAGTTTTTTTTTTTAGATTTTGCTCCATCTTTCACTGTAAAATTACACAATATTAACCCACTGAATTTCTCAGAAACATGAAATGCACCTTACCTTTAGAGATGTAGAAATTACTTGGTAATGTGAAAATCTAGGAAGTCCAGCTTCCAGCTGCACTATTAAATTGATAATGCAGTTAGACGCTAGGTTTCAGGGATAAGCTTATGTCCAAGTAAGTCCCTTATTCCAAGGTACATTTCATATTTAGAAAACCATGCATTTGTAATAGACTATTCCATTTTTCACTTTGGTCAAGTCTATTAACAATACAACGTGTTAGTCAGGAATGGTACCGTGAAGACAATTAGTGTAGTCCCTGAACAGACTGAAGCAGTCTTGTTCGGTCTACACTGTTTGCCCTGGTAATTAAATCTGGGTCCTGTGAGTAAAGTCCAGTGAGTATTTAATCCACAATTACTGAAATATGTTGATCATTTTACCAAACCTGCAAATGATATTACAAAGAACATGTATAAAACATGGAAATAGAAGTGTAATGCAAATAAATATGTTGACTAGCAGCAGCTGTATGCTTTCCAAAGCCTTCTTGAGCAGTGCTCCTCTTTCAGAGCAGGTTGCAGAAACCTGAATCACTACTATATTGTAAAAAGAAATAGCATTGTAAATGATTTCTGAAAAGCAAATTCATAAGTAAACCGTTAAAAGTATCACTGCCAGTATCAGCAGGAAAAACCCGAATGGCAGCATCTTGAAAGAAATCCATGTCTGTATGTTTATTCTACTGCTTTTTTTCTGTTTTCATGTATTTCCTGAAAGAAAAGTAGATAAAGTACACTGACAGAAACAAATGAATCTTTGCTAAACTAGCTTACTTTTAGGCACTTGAATATAGCAAGAGCTAAGAGTCGTACATTATGAAAAGGTAATCTCATCTAGATGTCCATGTACACAACTGAAAGACACAGACACAAGTCCTGAAATAGTTATATAGCAAGAGCTAAGAGTCGTACATTATGAAAAGGTAATCTCATCTAGATGTCCATGTACACAACTGAAAGACACAGACACAGTTCCTGAAATAGTTATCTTTTCTTGGTGTACAATGTTAAATTTATCCTAATTAAAAAGGAAACCAAATGACAAGCAACAGGAATCGTAGCACGGTGAGTAAAAAAAGTAGAATTATATGCCACATTGCCTGAAAAAGAGATAAAAATAATTGTAAATCTAACGATAAACATAACTTAGTTCTCATGATTACAAGTGCATGATCATATTTGGCCTCCCAAAGATATGTATTTCATTCTTTTTTAAAAGCTAAGATTGTCTTCGGATGAAACTGGGTGATAAAGTATAAAGACCCAGACCAAATAAGCACCATAGTAAATAAAATAAAAGAATATGAACATAGATACAAAATGATTGTATATACCATTCTACAAAGACCATCTTATTACTTTTGTTATCAGGTGTTTAAGAATAGCACATGACAATAAAATGGTTACATAATTCTGTAAGTACATGGCAGACGGACAAGAAAAAAAATATGGGTCTGCTTATTTTTCATGCTCTATCCACCTTTTATATATCAACTATATAACATTACAGAGCAAATCAGAATGCTACAGAAACAGCCAGTCGTAAAGTTAAAAGATCTCATGAACATTACAGAATAAATCAGAATGCTACAGAAACAGCCAGTAGTAAAATTAAAAGATCTCAAGAACATTACAGAGAAAATCAGAATACTATAGAAACAGCCAGTCCTAAAGTTAAAAGATCTTATGAACATTACAGAGAAAATCAGAATGCTACAGAAACACCAAAGCGTAAAGCTAAAAGATCTCATGGACATTACAGGGACAATCAGAATGCTGCAGAAACACCTAAACGTAGAGCTAAACGATCTAAATTACCTTATAGAATAAATGAGAATTTTCGAGAAACTACAAACAGAAAGGCAAAGAGAGCTCATTAAACAGCAGACATTAGTTATTTAATCTCAGCATTTTATTCAGCTATTTCAGAAGGACCAATTTATGTTAGCTGCAAACAGCTTTTGTTCAAACACAGTGTCAGTTAACTTTCTACAGCCTTTTCTAAAGTAAAATGTTGTGAATTTAAACCTCTGCTGGACAAATGTCCTAAAATAGTGTTAATCAGTGTGTATGGATTTGCAGAACTTGTCAGTCTTACATTAAGAAAAGTAAAATACCCCCAACTTCAGTACGTAACAATATGGGCTTCAGTGATCAGGGGGTACTTTTTCTAAAGTAAAACGTTGTGAATTTAAACCTCTGCTGGACAAATGTCCTAAAATAGTGTTAATCAGTGTGTATGGATTTGCAGAACTTGTCAGTCTTACATTAAGAAAAGTAAAATACCCCCAACTTCAGTACGTAACAATATGGGCTTCAGTGATCAGGGGGTACTTAAGGAACTGAATCCTCTTGAACTCACTTTGCTAACAGCCATACTGCCGTTCATGATAATCCATCAAGATCCAAGAGGTTAACAACAATTTCTACGAGGTAATATGGTTCTGGTACCAGCAGATGTACGTAACACAGTATCTGTTTTTCCAAGACTGGCTCATGGCATAGCAACTATTAAAGTAACTTTGAAACGCCGACTTAAATACAAGCACCATGTATATTCGTTGAACATCTGTCCAGAATTAGTGCGTAAGGGGGCTGAATTTCTGTCTCAGACACAAGCCTCTACAAAGATCATAAGTTTGTCTTTAATGACAACTGGAAGACTAATATAGAATAAGATAAAAATAATGAGGTATCCACAAGCATTGAAAAGCCTGAAGTCATAGACAATCAAACCTCAGAATTAAGTGGTCCTAGTTTTGATTTACAACAGCAGACCGAGTGTCGTAAAAATCCTGTTGTGACAGACTCACGAAACAAGTTGAAGAAACCAAAGCATACACCTGAGTTCGACAGTGGTAACCAAATCATTAACACTCAGGAAACTCACAGTGATTCAAACAATGATATACAGCAGGTTAAAAATGCCAAGGTAGTAGGAACTGAAAAAAAAATATATAACTCACTTTTTTCATTCAGACAGTTCTGAGGGTTCCTTTATACCCTAAACTTATACAGCTGAAGTGCTTATTAACCAGACATCTAGTTACAATGAGTATAACTACTTAAAGACTTTGTTACTAAGTACTGGCAGACAAATAGATGCAATTAAAGGAGATGGCAACTGTTTCTTCAGAGCATTAAGTAAAGCTCTTTATGGCAGTCAAGCACATCACAAGGACATGAGACAAGTCATTGTTAATCTAATAAACTTACCCAGAACAGTTTCAGCAGTTTTGTGATGACCCAATTACAGATCATATATCTGACATGAGACTGGATAAAACATGGGGCTACACAGACAGAAATATTCACTGCACCAACTATGTTACAAAGAGACATCTACATTATTTCGTCAGACCAGACAAAACCTGACATATATACATGGTTGTTATTTAAACCTCAGTTTCCATATCTGTCTAAGCTTAAGAGTTGCTGCTGCTATATAACTTTATGTCATACCCATGGAAATCATTATGATAGGGTTGTTCAGCTTAATTGCAAATGTAACTGTGATTTCCCTCCGAACAGTTGGGCCTAAAGTCCATAGATGAAAACAATAATGATAAAACAGATAATGGAAATAGCATTCCAGGTAGTGACACATTAGATGTTCCTCAATGTCTAGAACAAGAAAACATTAATGAAGTTCAAATTAATAAAAATGAATTGTTTGCTAGACCAATGCCAATTTTGGAAACGGAGAACAATTCTAATACAGCATGTAACGAACTTCACATGGATTACTTCCTGAATGAAACAGAAGGAGCTAGTGAAAGTAAATCAGATAGTAACGAAGCAATGTACAATAAAAGATCTAAACCACGTATCATAAGGAGTGTTCACTTTAATCCTGACATTGATTTAGAGAAGTATTATAGAGAACAACTGATGTTGTATACACCATGGAGAAATGAAAGTGGACTTTCTTAACAATCCGATTCATTTGAGGCTGCATATGCTAATTTTGAAGAAGACATAAAAGCTGTGAGGAGAACTTATGAACCTTATTCTGATGAGGTTGGTGCAGCAGAAAAAGCTGTCAATGCAGATTTTGATCTTCGGGACGCTTAGGATTATCTTGCTCCGCAGACAGAACACGCTAATGCCAAAGATATTGGAAATAAGCCTGTTTAAAATGATACAGGCATATAAGTAGATCTTCGTTTGCCGCTTTCAAACGCTAAAGAAGACTTAAATAAACATTTCGAATTGCCTGATACAGATTATAGAAACAACATGCATAAATTAAATACAGAACAACTACTATTTGTGTACGACACTATACACAACATTAAGATCAGTTCAAAGCCAATCTGCAGGTTTTACGTAGTCTGGCCCATGTTCCTACTTCTGTATGTATTCTCTGCTCTTGAAGGAACTTCTTAACATTTTAATTTTACCTCACTGGAGCTGCTGTTGTGCCGTGCGGCGGCCGTAAAACGTCTCCCCGTACATCATCCATAGTGCAGATTATATTTTATTTACATATTTTGAGATCAAAGGATAGATTCTGAGAAATCTAAAATTTGAGATCGATTTAGACTGTTATTCTAGATCATCGTCTTTTATATTTTTTGGATCCTTTTGAAACTTATCAGTCATTGAATCGACTGCCCAATTAAAATTAAGAAATTACGGTATGCTTTTTTCTGGTTTCGTCACCAGCTAGTGTCATGTCACTGACTAGGCTTTATTAGCCGAAACTACGTAGTCTGGCCCATGTTCCTACTTCTGTATGTATTCTCTGCTCTTGAAGGAACTTCTTAAGATTTTAATTTTAAGTGGGGGAGCTGGAGTGGGAAAAAGTTACGTTACAAACGCTTTATATCAGACAACTTTGAAATACCTAAACAAAGAGGCAGGTGAGGATTTTTCAACAAAACGCCTTCTTCATGTGACACCTACAGGCAAAGTAGCCTACCACATACATGGTAATACAATTCACAGTGCTTTTAAAATTCGAGTTAATCAAAGCCTGAAGCACCACATTCTGCCATCTGGTACACTGAACACGCTCAGAAACCAGATTGGCTAAGTTAATGTATTTTCATTGATGAAGTATCCATGGTTGGTTATAACATGCTAAATTGTATCCATTAATGTTTAATGGAAGTCATGCAAAGACCAGAGATCAGTTATTGAGGAAATGAAACGGTTGCGAGATTCTCCTTGGGAACCAAAACTCAAACTACTTACTGAAATAAAAAGAGGCTTTAAAATTGCCTTTCTCAATGCAAGTTCGATGCATCGTCACTTTGATGAAGATATTGCTTATGATAAAAACATATGTTTTGTTGACATTGCTTGTTTAGTGTAGATGATACAAATTTACCCAAATTCCTTCAGTACAGACAAGACTACATAACTAGCTCAAACAAACGACCATCATACGGTCTAGCTGTGTACACCAAAAATCCTTTTGTTCAAGAGTTACCAAATAATCAGTCTTCACATGGAATAGAAATATATATATGTTCTTGTGTATAAACCTCCCAAGAAGTCAAATAAAGATCTGTGTGAATTACTTCTGGGTGTGTATAACAAGATCTTGAAAGGCTCCTATGGGATTATACTTGGTGACTTAACCATTGATTGGAAGAGTTCATCGAATGATAAACAAATCTAGAAACTTTTCTGAAACAATTTTGGTATAGACAACTCATTAAAGAACCAACCACTGACTATGGTACTACTATAGATCTGATCTTCACAAATTTGGATGAAATACTAGATAATCCAAACAGCGTATGTGCTTGTGTATGAACCTCCCAAGAAGTCAAATGAAGATCTGTGTGAACTACTTCTGGGTGTGTATAACAAGTTCTTGAAAGACTCCTATGGGATTATACTTGGTGACTTTAACATTGATTGGAAGAGTTCATAAAATGATAAAACAAATCTAGAAACCCTTCTGAAACAGTTTGGGTATAGACAACTCATTACAGGACCAACCACTGACTATGGTACTACTATAGATCTGATCTTCACAAATTTGGATGAAATACTAGATAATGGCATATCAGAAATCTACTATTCTGATCACAGCCTTGTTTGGATGGCTGTCTAGATGGCCAAAAGTGAATTGGTAATAATTTTATTATGTTCACATGAATGATTGATTTATTGTACGCTGACCATTTCCACTCACCTTCTTCACAGATACTACATGTGATCAGGTTATAATCATTACCTAACCACTTTTAAGTCCGATCTGATTTCTGCTATAATATATTCTGAGATATAATCTGGGACAAGCATTCTTGCCTCCAGCATACCACTCCCTAGACCCCATTTCCAAGATTGGGAGTGCTATCTACTGTGCTTGACATTGCTTCTGACAAGGGTAAATGGTCATCATATAGTTGCAATATGTAAATGTTTTCAGATGTGTGGTCCATCCTCTGTGTAAAGCAAAATTACAGCCAAAGCAGTGCGCCTTATACAATGTTGATAAGCTGCAGGTCTATCAGTTTGAGGTAAAAATGTAGAGACCAATAAAAGAAATGCATTTGATTGCCTTGATTCCCCCACCTAAGCATAAAATTACAGTGTCCCAATTATTTAAACAAACAAGGATCAAATCTGAGCTCACATTTTTACCATAATAGAGCCTTAGATAAGTGGGAGAATTTGGAGATAATTAGGGAATTTTTTTGTTAATTCTGCATAAAAACATATGCTGTGACCCCTCATCAGAACCGTCTCAACGAAACGCGTTAGATGAGGGGTCACAACATATGGCTTTAATGAGAAATATAAAAAAAATCCCTCAATTATCATCAAATACCCCTCTTATCTAGAGCTCTGCCATAAACATAGTATACTTTGATTATGATCACTGTAAAAAGATCACCACCACTGTCTTTGCAAACGGGTGTATAATGCGCCGCTTGCGAAGCTCTTGTTTGCTTCTCCTGAAAAGTTTGTAACATGGAGTTGTTGACGTTTTGCGCCAAGGTGACGATATGTGCGCTTCATGCCGTTTATCATTTTAACATAAAGGTTGATCATTTCATATGCTAAACTGCTGAGGAAACATGTTGAGCACATATCGAACACAGAACTCCATTGCTTACGTCACTGTCAGAGAGACTGATAGGTAAATGTCAATATTTTTTATGCAGACAAGATAAAATATAGGCATTTAGAGGAATGCTATAAGTATAGTCAAACGTTTAAAAAACAGTACACAATGTTTACATGGAAACATAAATTGTGATTGGATGCAATATCAGTGATATTCAATTTTCAGTCTTCATTATTTTCTGCATCGAAGGAATTAAGAGTGCAGAATAATTTATTTTATATGAAATAACCTCTGCTGATGCTATGCGATTGAATTAAATGTGTCCTTTGTGAATTTTTAACTGCAATTTAAATAGCTATAAATGATCAGCCATATTAATAATTCGATTTATGTTCCTCTATACAATGATAAATGTATTCGTTTTATTTCTGTCTGTTAGAAAAGTATTATACACTACACACATACAAAGATGAAGATTTTAGATGGGCAATGTGGCTAAAAAGTCTATCGGCGATTTTAGGCTCTTGGGTCAATCGCACAGCCCTCACACAGCTATCGCAAGGTTGCCGCTCGCTGCCCGTGCAGTTTCAGTTAAAGGCACGGGTATTGAACAGTCATCCCACAGCAACCCCTCAGTGACTACTCCATGGCCGTGCTGGCGATGGGCCAAATAAACGTCAGATGGTTTATTTCAGACGGGTATGCGTTGTTCATCTCCAGAAGTTCCTTATTTTTATCAGTTGTTTCAGTTCTTTAGAGGAGTCAGAGACGACGGACATGCCGCATCAGAGTGTTGTACCTCTCACAGCAATCGAGGCAGAACAGAAAAAAACAGACAATCATAGCATTCCTGGAAGTCCTGGAACAGTAGCAGGCCCGACGGATGCATGGATGGGACGGTGTGGGTGAAATCTTTGCTGCAAAGA
The DNA here is from genome assembly GCA_963989385.1 of Ctena decussata. Classification (NCBI taxonomy): domain Eukaryota; kingdom Metazoa; phylum Mollusca; class Bivalvia; order Lucinida; family Lucinidae; genus Ctena; species Ctena decussata. The sequence goes on along the minus strand of OZ022503.1, from coordinate 73,236,383 downwards.
CGGTTCACCCTACAACTGTACGACGAACTGATGCAGAAGTTGATGCGAGAGTCGTAAGGGGGACTTCAAAGTCTACCCAATAATCGAGCATCGGGAAGTGGTAGACAGGCTGACGCGGAGAATCTCCAAGCACAGGTTTGCCAGCATCAGGGTTGCATCCTATCTTGCCCCAGCGGTGCGCCAAGGCATTATAGCTGAGTACAAAAATGACTTCCTTGCGATGCCGAGGATGGCGAGAGGTATCCTTTGACTCTCTTTGCAATGATGACCAGTACACCCACTATTTCTATCTGGGGAACGATGCCGTTTCGATGCCGCCCAACATAATAAAGCCTTAATCCCATCGGTACCTGACTCACGACGAGAGACTAATTATTCAATTTCCGGATCTCTCGTGCGCGCGCGCAGTGTTGAAGAACGCCTTCGGCATCCTGGCTGCTCATTGCCGGTGCCAACCGACAAGACGCAAAAGGCATCCGGCAATGGCAAGTTCAACTACCTAGGCTTCTTTTTGTATGGTGAACGCGGACTACATTTTTTGTGGGCGGACGTCTAAGAATTTTTTATCAGACGGCGGTGTAGTCATCGGGTCCAGCCTGAGGAGGAAAATAGTTGCAGGGATGCTAAGAATTCCGGCCTTTGACCCTCTGCCACATGATGAGCATAACACTCCTTATTTCTTCGTGGCGGACGACCTTCGTGATGTGGCTAGCATGATGAAGTCCTAACCCCATCGGTACCTGACCCATGACGAGAAAATCTTCATTTTCCGGACTACCGTAGGCGAAGAGGGACGGAAAATGCCTTTCGCATCGTGGCTGCCCGATTCCGGTGACTTCTTTCAACCCTTGCCGTCATGCACAATAACGACATCTCTATCAACAGGGCCTACGTTATTCTGCACCAGATGAAGAGATTGAAATACTTCGCGCTGCAGAACGCAGATTGGTTATAATATGGATGCTTTGCGACAAACTGCATCCCTGGTCGATAATACAATGAAGGTTAACAGCTTTGCTTACCTCTTCACGGCGGTGGATCGGGCCTCGGACTTTATGAAGGCGCCAACCGAAACCTAATTAAATACATGTAGTAACTAGTAACACAAGCGGCTGGCGCCTGAAACCCGTTTCAGGACGTCTTGGGGCGGGCCCACCGTGGTTTAACTGGTAGGCTTCTTCTGCTACAGAATTTCAGTGTTGCTATTTCTATGTTCCTGAGATATTGCACTTATGAATTAGGAATCTCCCACGCAAACCGAATAACTAGGTGTTAATGAACCAAAGCAGGACCAAGGGCTCGACAGCAAACCGGCTGAGCCCCCCAGTAATTTCATTGCTGGCCGTCCCAAGGCGGCACTTCTGTTTTGGTTCTTCTTAGTTGTTACATGTGTTGTTTGTCGCTTTGCCTGTTTTGATATACGGTTCGTTACGTTAAAGCTAGCCCTGACATTAGTAAACTGAAAATAGGTGAAAATAGATGTTTAATATTTTACTTATAATTTGTTCAATTGTCAGGGTTGGTGCTTTTTGATGGGTTGTAAAACTTAGTTTGTGATTGTGTGATTGACGAAGGCAGAACAAAGGGCGAGAGGTTTGGTCGACCACAAACCAGAAACGCCCCCCCCCCCCACCCCCACCCCAGTAATTTCACTACTGGCCGTCCTAGGGCGGCAGTTCTGTTCTGGTTCTTCTTGGTTGTTTTGTGTTGTTAGAACTTTCTATGCCTGTTATCAATATACTGTTTGTAATGTTCAGGGTAGCCCGTTGACCTCCTACATGGGAGGGGGTTGTTGGGTGGTGCGGTGGAGCTGGGTATAACTTCAAGTGCTGGGGCGTCCTACTGATTTGGATATTAGTAGGGAAAGATCCTACTGTGCTTGCAGTAGGTGCGGGTGGACATTGCTTGGATATTTTTCTCTCGTCTGTCATTTCTCTCTTCTTTCTCCCTGTTTTTGAGATACGGCCTGATATGGACTGAAGTACTGTCTCAAAGGGCCCTTAAATTTAAAACAACCAACCAGCCTACATCGGAAATGGTTGTTCACATGGCTGCCGCTGGTGTTGTCTTTGTTGGTGACTAATTTTGTGTTGCCTCTTTCCAGCATGGTGTCTTGGGTTAGATCTAGGATTGAATTGTGTCAGTTCCTGGGAATTTTCCTCCTTACTTTTCTACAAGGACGAGTGATATCGCGACTGATATTACCAGGTGCGTGGAGAAATGGTGGCATGATAGCCGGGGTCGAAGACAGGCGAGGCCCCAGAGTGACCTTTGCTAGAAAGGTGCTGTGGACCCAACTCAACTACTACTGCAACCACAGGGCTGGGAGCGTTTCCTGGCAGAGGCAACGCTCAGCTACAACTACTGAACTGTGTCCTGGGTAGTGCTGAATGACATATAGCCATGAATTGTTTGTGTATACATTTCATGGACAGTGCTCAAATGGTCTGTTTGTTCTCTTTGTGTAAATATTGTAAATAGTATTTCTGAAATAAAAGGTCTACAGATCAAATTTTGTTTATTGTCGTGTCAATGCACTTTTAATTTTGGACCAAACCTTGAAATAGGTTGAGCAGCTTGTCACGGAAAAAGTCGGCTCTTTCCGTATCAGTCAGAACACTTTTATATATAACCATTTAAAACGATTTCGATACATGTCAATGTGGTCCAGAGGTTCAGCTTGTAGACTAATAGACTAAATATGTTGAGTCAGTGTTTCAAATCCCGTATTTCCCTTTTCTTTTTGCCCCCCCCCCCCTTCCTCGCCCCCTTTTTGCCTCTTTAGCTCACCTGAGCCGAAGGCTCAGAGGTGAGCTTATAGGATGGGAGTCGAGCCGTCGTCCGTGCGCGGGTGCGTGGGTCCGTCCGTCAACACTTTCAAACATAAATATCTCAGAGACCAGTGGGCCGATCGCAATCAAATTTTATCTGAAGCATCATTTGGGTGGGAGAAAGGCTGCATTAGGTTTTGGTGCCGATCAGTTCAGAATTCTGGTTTCCATGGCAACAGATAGCCCCCATAGGGTTATAATGGGGAAAATGGCGTCATCACGTTTTCTCGACTGTTTTTGATTGGATCCTTATCAAACTTGCAGGTAATGATGACATACACAAGAGCTTGGATGAGTTCGAAATTTGGCCGGATTCGAGCACAGACTACGGAGTTAGCTGCCCTTGAGCGTTTGAAAAAATCCCATAGGGTTATAATGGGGAAAATGGCGTCATCACGTTTTCTCAACTGTTTTTGCTTAGATCCTTATCATACTTGCAGGTAATGATGACATACACAAGAGCTTGGATGAGTTCGAAATTTGGCCGGATTCGAGCACAGACTACGGAGTTAGCTGCCCTTGAGCGTTTGAAAAAAATCCCATAGTGTTATAATGGAGAAAACAACATCATCACATATTTTTAGAAATATTTTGTCATCGCTCTATTGCCTACATTTCTCAACGGATTTTAAAATAACTTCACACAAATGTAGGGCATGACAATATCTTGAGCAAGTTCGACCTTCAGGATGCTGCGCCCAAGGTCAAGGTCACTGTGGTTATTTTTAGATAAACTTTGTCAGCGCTCTAGCACCTTCATTTCTCAGCAGATTTTAAAATAACTTCACACAAATGTAGGGCATGACAATATCTCGAGCAAGTTTGACTTTCAGGATGCTGCGCCCAAGGTCAAGGTCACTGTGGCTATTTTTAGAAAAACTTTGTCAGTGCTCTAGCACCTACATTTCTCAGCAGATTTTAAAATAACTTCACACAAATGCAGGACATGACAATATCACGAGCAAGTTTGACTTTCAGGGTGCTTCACCCAAGGTCAAGGTCACTGTGGCTATTTTAAAAAAAAACTTGGTCATCGCTCTAGCGCCTACATTTCTCAACGGATTTTAAATCAACTTCACACAAATGTAGGGCATGACAATATCTCAAATAAGTTTGACTTCCAGGGTGCTGCGCCCAAGGTCAAGGTCACTGTGGCTATTTTTAGAAAAACTTTGTCAGCGCTGTAGCACCTACATTTCTCAATGGATTTTAAAATAAATTCACACAAATGTAGGGCATGACAATATCACGAGCAAATTCGACTTTCAGGGTGCTGTGCCCAAGGTCAAGGTCACTGTGGCTATTTTTAGATAAACTTTGTCATCGCCCTAGCACCTTCATTTCTCAGCAGATTTTAAATCAACTTCACACAAATGTAGGGTATGACAATATCTCAAGCAAGTTTGACTTTCAGGATGCTGTGCCCAAGGTCAAGGTCACTGTGGCTATTTTTAGAAAAACTTTGTCAGCGCTGTAGCACCTACATTTCTCAATGGATTTTAAAATAAATTCACACAAATGTAGGGCATGACAATATCACGAGCAAGTTCGACTTTCAGGGTGCTGTGCCCAAGGTCAAGGTCACTGTGGCTATTTTTAGATAAACTTTGTCATCGCCCTAGCACCTTCATTTCTCAGCAGATTTTGAAATAACTTCACACAAATGTAGGGTATGACAATATCTCAAGCAAGTTTGACTTTCAGGATGCTGTGCCCAAGGTCAAGGTCACTGTGGCTATTTTTAGAAAAACTTTGTCATAGCTCTAGCAGCTACATTTCTCAATGGATTTTAAAATAAATTCATACAAATGTAGGACATGACAATATCTCGAGCAAGTTTGACTTTCAGGGTGCTGCAGTCAAGGTTTTTGATTAGATCCTTATCATACTTGCAGGTAATAATGACATACATAAGAGCTTGGATGAGTGCGAAATTTGGCCGGATTCGAGCACAGACTACGGAGTTAGCTGCCCTTGAGCGTTTGAAAAAAATCCCATAGTCTTATAATGGAGAAAACAACGTCATCACATTTCCATTTTTCATCGGATCCTCTTCATACTTGCAGGTAATGAGAATATGCATAAAAGCTTGGATTTTAGCATTTCGGCTAGATCCCACCACTGACTATGGAGTACCTGCCCTGAGCATCCAAAAAATCAATGTCGCCACTTTTTCTTGGTTTCTACTGATCCGATCCTTTTCAAACTTGCAGGTAATGAGGAAATGCATAATATCTTAAACAAGTTCAAATTTTAGCCAGATCAGGCCAACCACTACGAAGTTAGCTGCCCTTGACAGCTCTGTCTATTGTGCTCTTGATCGGATACTTTTTAAACTTGCATATATTAAATGAGGGCATACATAATGTTTTGGATGAGTTTAATGTTCAGCCTGATTGGACCACTGACTGTGGAGTTAGCTGCCCTTGAGCATCTTAAATATCCCTATAGGTTTACAATGTCTCTCAGGTGAGCAATCGTTGCCCTTTGGGCTACTTGTTTCACTTATTTATTTTTTTGTCAATTTTATTTCATTTTAAGTTCTCCACTTCTAATAACGAATTCCCCTCTCTTACTACGAATTATGTGAAACTACACATAATAGCTAGGGTTTATACAATGCAAAGGGGTTTCTTGTATCAAAACGAGAATTCACAAGATGAATGGATGAAATGGCGGCTTAACGTCTATTCAACAATATTTTAGTCATACCAGGACGATTCAAGGGTGATTGTGAAAGACTATGTGCAATAAGGCACCGGTTAGGTTTAAACAGAGCCTTGTCTGCCATCTGGACTCGACCCAATGATCCACAGTCGGGAGCGCTAACAACTTTGCTACACGGACGCTTCAGCATCAAGTGCAACTCCAAAAATAACGCTCGACTGTGACAAAACCGAATCTCTGTCTGACCTTGGGAAAGCATAAAATTTGTCATTTTGAGCAGCGGGATTGGTTGCGGTCCTGCCGGAGCGTCCAACTAATTTGGATAATAGTAGGACAAGGGCCTACTGTACTTGCAGTAGGTGCGGGTGGTGTTTTTTTTGGATATTTTTCTCTTGCCTATCACATCTCTTTTCTTTCTCCCTCTCTCTGGCAGACGCCTCAATATAGACTGAAATACTGTCCAAACGAGTCGTACCCCCCCCCCCCAAAAAAAAAAAACCAACCAACATTTTGAGCTGAAATTTCTGCTTTGTCTAATCAGCAATATCCTGGTCAGTCTGCATGCTTGGTTGAGGTTATGTTTCGCTTTCTCTGTTGGACAGGCAAGTTCACGAGTCTTTAAAAAGAGACTTTTTAAACAGATTGATTGTGCATGACTTTGCCAGACAAAACAGCACGAAAGAGTTCCTAAATCTACATGACAGACAATCGTCCAGCCATAATATTAGTTCAACAGTTTTTGGTTCAATTCTCGTAGAAGATTCTCCAAGCGTTATCCCAACTTTGTCCGAAATATAGGAGGAACGGAAAAAATGAAAACATATATGTGAACACCTTCATGTATCATTTGAGCATACGACCAGGGCAACGACACAGTAGCTCGATAGAATAAATTGCCCTTGCCAATGAGACCCATAAACAGTTAAAACATCTTCCCACGATATGCTATATCGGGTAAAAAATACCCATCCACCTGCTGGAGAAAAAAAAAAAAAAAAAAAAAAACACTGACCCAACGGTAGGTCCATGCAAAACTTAGATTATAATCGTAGTGCTTATTGCTGTACCAACTTCGCCACAGGGGACAGTATACTTTTTGGCATTATTACCATGATTACTCAAGTTATACCATGCACTTTACTGACGGATAATGACGAGTGCATTCGGGTATATTACGGAGAAAGGCGGACAGTTGTTTTGCTACAGACATAGTCGTGGTTACCCATTTACGAGGTTCGAATGGAATCGGCGACCTTTTGACACGACAGGCTAGAAATTTTGTTTATAGTGTTATCAGATTACGACTGTTAAGTATGTTTGTAATAAAAGTATAACACACACGGCGAGTAATCTCCATAATCGAAGCCACCGGCCCCGCATCCCTAATCGTATGGGATTTTCCGCGTTACATGCGGCTCTGAACTGGATAACAAGAGAAAATGTTTGACAACAAGAGGAAGGTCTGGCATTTCTCAACTTTCTTCTGCTGGTTCATGGATTAAATGAAAAACGCAGAATGCTATTTGATGGGCATTTCATTTAGCTGACACTACCTATGGAGAAGGGTGTCTTTGTATCACTTAGCTTTATTTGAAAATGTTTGTTCCGATGCGAGATTAAACATTCAGCGGCATGGAGTGAGAAAAAAGTCACAAAAATTTACCTATAAATGACCGAGCTATGTATGTAGACTAAACAGGTGGCGTTAACGTGTTTAGTCGGTAACATAGTCGGTAAAATAGTTTTTCATTTATCCCGAAAAGTTTTCTGAACGAAACTGCACGAACCAGCGTGCAATCTGCACCAGGAGAGCGTGACTCCGTTCATTTGCGGCTTTGAAGTTGCAGACCTAGTTTCATCTCGGCTCATTCTTACCCGGCGCTTTGAAACTAGGCGTCAAATGACCGGCCTGAATCAAATATGAATCAAACTCTATGGTTCTAAAGTCTGTTTTATTATATTATTGTACTCGTATTATATTATTTAAGATAGTTTTATGGTTGTCTTTCTCTGGTTCAGTTGGAAAAAGTAAAACCAAAACGTACGTAGATAGAACAGTTGACAACTGTTTTTTGCCAGATAAAAATATTGGGCTTTAGTATTGTGACAAAGTGTAACGTGATCTTTCCTTTCCACGAGCGGGCCGGGCCGCGTAGCGCAATCGGTAGGGCACCTGACTCATAAGTCAGAAGTCCTGGGTTCGACACCCGGTCTGGCCACATACTTTCGTTTCTCCTTCCGCTGTTTCAAGAAGGGCAGTTGTCAGTTACTGGCGAAAGTATGTGCACTTAGTACTGGTTAACCGCTTAGGTGGTCTAAGCCTGCCCAGGAATAGTGTGGTTAGGTTAACTGACATGACCATAGTTGTTTACCGTGGGCGTAAAGCAACAAATCAATCAAAAAAAATCCACGAGCGGACACTCTACCCTCTGAGCTACACAGGCCGTTCATACTTCTATCAGGCGTGCAGAAAAGCCAAAGACAGGTACACATGTAACTGTTTACGCCGATAAGCGCACATTCGGAAGACAGTGATGCAATGTGGCTCTACAATGGATACACTTCCGCGTTTCATGATTCATGCTGGTCCGTCCTTCAGCACAGACACCGCAGGCACACTGATCCAATTCAATACAGGCAACGAAGACAACATACATTAAAAGAGTTGGAAAATCAATTTTTTTTACCAGCGCATGATTAGTTCAAGTTAATGGAATAGCCGAACGAGCTCCAGCGCTATTGATATACACAAAATACAGTTACTATGCTGAAGTTTGCTCGCCTGTTTTTGTACTATCTCCATACAACCACGACAAAACATCGCCGGAAAAAAAATTCTTCCTTTCATTTATAACTTTGGTTCACAATGCACAAAGCGCGGATGGCCCAATGAATATGATCTTACAAAAAAATTCTTCATACAGGTGTCGCATTGATATTTTTATCTTTCTGTGTATGATGTCTTCATGTCTCTAACGGCTGTAAATGGTGGACAGCGTTTTTTCCGCAAAATTGGCACTTGGTACCCTGCATTCCTTCAGCCTGGTGGTCATTACTAATGCGGAATAGCACTTTGCACTTTTGGCAGTAACTATTGTTGGCACAACCCTCGAGAGAGTATGGAAATTTCTTGCGCCTGTGCAAGTTTGCAATAGTTAAACATAATGTTTTTATTGTTTAATAAATGACGGGAGGCAGTTCAACCTGTCAACTGGTCATACCGCAGGAACACTGATCCGATTCAATAAAGAACCAAAGACAAGATACATTAAGAGAGTATGATAAGTTCAAGTCAATCGAATAGCAGAACGAACTCCAGCGCTATTGATCACGTTGATATACACAAAATACTATGCTGAATTTTGCTCGTCTGTTTTTGCACTATCTCCACATAACCGCGACAAAACATCACTGGAAAAATGTTTATAGATTTAAGGTAGACGAATACTGAATAGAAATATTGGCGGGGCATCCAAACCATTATACCATCTAAATAACCCAAAGAGCTATAAAACATTTGGATAAGAAAAAAAACAATTTTTACCGTTTTCTTTTCCTAAAAAACAATATTCTGTAGCTTTTACACATTTTCAATTACAATTCATATCTCTAGCACATGAACGCACTTTTATTTCAGCAAATCATATAATCTGTAATAAAGGATATTTGAAACAAACTGATAACAAAAATTGCAGTTTTCTTGTAAATAAGTATATTTTTACATTCTTTAAAAGAAATGCAAGAAAATTGAATTTCATGAAAAACGTCATGCAAAATATATTCAATCGATGGGGCATGCTTATGCATATTATTTACGTAAAACTTACATTGTATGTTAAAGGATAAAACTAAAAACAAGCATTTCACCGTGTCGTTTCCTAGAAAAACAATGTTTAAGTTCATCATATCCCAAAACAGACTGCCCAAATTCTTCACCTGTTGCAAGCACAGCCGGTCCTTCCCCTACTATTTATTTTCCTGTTATTCCGGTTCTACCGTAGAGTAATGTCGACAAAAATGCGCAGATGAAACGGAAACTAACAAGATCTTGATCATTCTGGTTCCTAAGGAACAGTCTGATCTCGGTTTCCACTGTTTGTACAGACCTATATGCCCGAAAACTTAGGATCTTTACGGTAGACATTGTAACTGTATACACTCCACTGTTCATCGATTTGATGATGAACAATAACTCTGTTTTGTTTTTTAAACAAGTAAGAACAGAGTCGTTCCGTATACGTCCACCTTAATTTATGATTTTGGTTCACAATGCACAAAGCGCGGATGGCCCAACGAATATGATCGTACAGAAATATTCCTCATACAGGTGTCGCATTGATATTTTCTAGCCTCCTGTGTACAATGTCTCCATGTTTCTAACGGCTATATATTGTGGACAGCGTTTTTCCGCAAAAATGGCACATGGTACCCTACATTTCTTATTCCTGGTTTGCATTTCTGATGTGGAATAGTAGTTTACACTTTTTGGCAGTAACTATTGGTACAACCCTCAAGTCTTAGAGTGCACGGACATTTAGTTTAAACATATTTTATTCATAATTTCACTGACATGCATCATACGATATACACAAAAAAGAGCTAAGGGGATTGAAAATTTCTTGCGTCTGTCCAGCCGGGCCACGTAGCGCAGTCGGTAAGGCACCTGACTTATACGTAAGAGGTCCTGGGTTCGATACCCGGTCTGGCCACATACTTTCGTTTCTCCTGCCACTGATTCAAGAAGGGCAGTTGTCAGTTACTGGCGAAAATAGGTGCACTTAATACTGGTTAACCGCTTGGAGGTCTATGCTGGCCCAGGAATAGTGTGGTTAGGTTAACTGACCGTCCCGACATGACCATAGCTGTTTACCGTAGAAGTAAAGCAACAAATCAATCAATCAAAAAAGAAAGCGTCTGTCCATGTCTGCATTAGTTAATACATAATTTATGAATGACGGGAGGCAGGTGAACCTGTCAACCGGTCATGTTTTGTTTGGTTAAAGGTATAATGGCCTGACGGTTTACAGAATATGACATAGCATATACTAAGAAATCTCCGTATTCAATCGAGCTAAGTTTTAGTCAGTAAATATACTCCTTGTACAACCAGAATGCCCTTCTTTGGTGTCTGGTCTATGATTGCCTTGATTTACTGGAAGAAGTGGTCGACCTCACTGTCATCATGCACAGATGTTGGTGCATAAGCGTGTATTATGGTGATATTAAGAGGAACTGCTGTCAGGAGGTTTGAGACTATTCTGCTGGAGACTGGTCGGCATATCAACACATTACTCGCCATGTCCTTATGCACAAGAAATCCAAATCCATACTCATATCTGTCCTCCTCTCCACTGAAATAAACCTTGAGTCGTCTCATCAAAACAGTCCCAGCACATCTCACCGAGCCTCAGTATTTTCTAGTGGATAACTGCCCACTGCATGAGTCAGCCCCTCAAGTTTCTCAGTTGGCCTAAGAGTCCTTACGTTCCAGGTTCTCAATGAGTTGTCCCTACTTCCAATTTTCTTGGTCTTTGTTATACCGTTGGCATACTTGACACCTTCGTCCCGGTGTCTAACAGTAGGCGCGGTCATTGTTAGCACAGGGTTTCGACTGATCCGGTATTACGGTCTAATTGAGATTGTCCATTCATGATGGTTCTTTGGCAGAGTTTAGCCTGACGGAGCCAATCCCTTTCCAGGCTATATATGTTGGCCATAGCCAAAATCCACGTTACCTGAAGGTTCGCCTTGGTCACGAATACATGTTCGTTGACTCAAAGAGTTGTTCCGCCCTGGCCGTTGACTCCTTATCGGAAGACCTCCGCCCAGTGATATATTAACATCACCCCTTACTGACCCATCGGGTCGGGAGACTCATGGCGGAGGAAGGGTCTTATTTCCGCCCATGAAGTCATTGATTTGCCCACTCCCTATAATATAAACAAACGGACTCAAAGTGATTGGGTTATAACCCTACCTATCAATGCGTCCCTTCATCTAGCTGTTTTACCCAGCTGAGCGTTTTGAGCTCTCTCTTGGCCATTGAATTCTTCTGAGAAGACTTCCGCCTAATGATGCTGTGTTCACATGTTTTGTAGGTGTCTTTGCTGGTGACTAATTTGCGTTGTCTTTTTCCGATATGGTGTCTTGGATGGGATCTGGGATTGAATTGTGTCAGTTCTTGAGAATTTTCCTGTTTAGTTTTGTTTAAAGACCAGGCAATTAACTCTTAAGGAAGACTTCAAATGGAATATGATTGCAATCGACCGACGGCAAAATAGGATAAAAGACGTTTAAATATCATGACGGGCGACAAAAGCTCAATGACCTTGAACAAAGGTTAAGGACTGGACTTTACCATGAGCTCCTCATCTGGTCATTAAGTTAACCATACATACCAAAGATTATACCTTAAACTTGTGTGGCGGCCGTAAAACGTCTCCCCGTACATCATCCATAGTGCAGATTATATTTTATTTACATCCTTTGGGATCAGTGGATAGATTCTGAGAAATCTAAAATTTGAGATCGATTTAGACGTTTATTCTAGATCATTGTCTTTTATATTATTTGGATCCTTTTGATCGAATCAGTCTTTGAATCGACTGCCCCATTTAGATTTAGAAATTACTGTATGCTTTTTTCTGGTTTCGTCACCAGATATTGTCAGGGTCACTGACGCGGCTTTATTAGCCGAAACTACGTAGTCTGGCCCATGTTCCTACTTCTGTATGTATTCTCTGCTCTTGAAGGAACTTTTTAAGATTTTAAATATTTTCTAAAAAATCAACTGTTTAATTTTTTCTCAACTTTGGTGGAAGTTATGCTTTTGTATAATTTTGCCATAAATTAGGTCAACGTCAACCTACGATCATCATTTGAATAAACTATGATGGGCTTGAGTCTCCAGTGCTTCATACAAAGTTTAAGGTCATTGGCTTTTCAGATCTAGAGAAGATTTCTGAGGGATTTTTATTACACATAATAGTTTGGCGGCCATGTCGGTCATCTGACCCAGAGTCCGCCAAAAAACTTTCTTTCCTCCATCCCACTGAGGCTGCACGTGAAATTTGGTTTGATAGGCTAATTGGTTTTAGAGAGGATTTTTGAAAATGGTGGAAGACGAAAGGACGACGGACCATGGCTATACTTAAAGCTCACCTTTGAGACTTCGGCTCAGGTGAGCTAAAACTATAATAAGGGCTTTAATTTTTTATCAGTTCAGAAAAGAAAAAACATCAGACATTACAAACGTATTGGATATAACATAAATGTAAAGCTGCAGTCTGTATATTTAGTGGTTAACGGTTAGTAATTTTGTTTTCCTTTTAAATTGCACGCCGGTTTGTCGGGCATCAGACTTAATGATGAACGCGACATAGAACTATTTAAAAACGGAATATAATGACCTGAGAATAATTATTTGTTTAAGAAAGTCTGAAGTATCTGTTTAAAGAATTTAGCTTTGTAATATCATTGCAAATATGGCTGATTACGTTTGTAGTATTAATGAAAATACGGCTGATACAAATGACGTCATTGATTATAACCATATCAACTAAACGTTTATCGTGATGTCAACGTTAAGTCACTGAAACACCATTCTGCCAAGGTACTTAGCAGAACAGTTAGCAATTCCATAGTTGCTATGATAACAGATCTATGGCATCATCTCAGTTATAATTCAAGAGGTGTTTGGCATAATTTACGCCACGCTCCTCTCGAATTTTAAGTGAGAGGCAACCTGAAATGTTTTACAATGGAAAAGTGTGATTTTCTCAAACATATAATTCATTCTAGAATAATTTAATTATCTGGTTTAGTTCAGTTAGAAGGGGCCAGAGCTTGCCTTGTCTGTTGCTTGGCGCTTTGACAAATCTTGGTATAGAGTCACCCAAGAATCATTTCTATCCAATTATGTCGGAGTCGGATAGGTGGTTTCAGGTAAGAGGAGGTTTAAAGATTTGGCCTTGGTTGCCACTGCAACCAAAGTGCTATTCGGATCCGCTATATCATACCACTTTGACAGAGGAGCTTCAAGAGTCTTTAATTGAGAACTTGAAAGGTTTCATGCACTCTAGCAAGAGGTCACAGAAAAATGTATAACGAAAGTGATGGTGGTGTGTGTGCGGCGGGGGCGGGGGGGGGGGAGCAACGGAGGGTTGTTTGGTCGCAAGCTCACGACTAAGAACAATATTTACCAATATCGGTGCAGTACACCTATTGTATCATACATTTTATTTTATTTTATTTTTTCTTTCCTGCTGTAATCTGTACGTTATTCTAATCACAAATGAAAATCCTGACGTTGTTGTTCGGCAAATATTGCAAATCACCGCGAGCAAGTTCTTAATTCCTGTCCGTCTATGACAATTTTCAGTCTAAATTTGATTAACATGCTAGTTAATTTGATTTCAATCCATGTGAATAAATGATTCGTACCGTAACTATCCACAAAATGAGACACTTTAACCAGTTACTGTAACTGAGGACTAATCTGTGCCAAAGGCTCTTCTAGGAAGTGGGATAGTCGTCCGTCGCTTGTCAATTATTTTAAACTTCCCATAAGTCAATGGGCCAATTTAAACCTTATTTCATCTTTAATATCCACGGGTCGGCGAAATGAACGTTTGTTCGAATAATAATGGTTTCGTGACCAATATGGCTGTCATGCCCATACGTGTATGTGGTAAAATAACTTTCTATTTTACTTATTCTCCAAATTGGCAAATGATTCTGAAACTTGGTATACCGCATCTTTGACTCATGTACTATCAAATGTGTTTAAATAATGACCCTATGTTGAACTTTGAAATGTTTACCTAAGGGTTAATTTTCTTGCTTGTTCTTTTATATGGATAACTGCTTACACATTACATGTCTCTGAAACTGTTGAGGTCCATAGTATAAATGTTTGTATATAAAGTCCTAAATAAGTATACTCAAAAGCAAAAATAACGAATATTGTTCTTTTTGGTGTTTTTAAGTCAAAATAAAAATCTGCTGAAATTGGCAAAAAAGGGAAGATATCATCAACGCATGGAGTACACTTCGTCGCAAACTTGTCGACATTTTATTTGTTTATTCATGCGTAACGAAAGGGTAAACAATCAAGGGGTCAATGTCGAAATTCACAAATACTGATCAGTTAACTTGGTGTCTTGAACTGAGTTGTGCCTGGCTCCAAAACTGATGCCCTCTTTACCTAGGACGCTACAATGTCTCAGAAACATCATCAAGAATTTTCAGCATTGGTTACTCGCTACAAAGAAATTTATGCCACTTTATGCAAATTCTGTAAAGTAGGCAAGTTTTGCGATAGGAAAATATTTTTTTTTTGATTTTTCAGCAAACCGAATTAGAAATGGATTCCAATTCGGGTTAAATAAAAGGGTAAGTGGTCACAATCAATTGGAGTATGTAACAAAGCGAAGAAACTCTGTAATTACTTCCAATAATGCAACCACAGGTTGAAGTTTTTGGGCTCCGTAGATCCTTGAAATCACTGGGCAAAATTAAATGAAAATCATACAGCATTATTATCATAAAGAGCAGTCTACGGTAAGCAAATCGGAAGACAATAATTTTTCCAGGAAAACATTTTTATCGGCTTTTAAATTTCGTAACTCAAACCGGAAGTGAGCAAAATACGTGCTCATTTCAAAACAAAATTTGTTTTAAACGGGTCTTTTACCCATAGCCTCACCCATTTTGAATCCCAAATTACTAGATTTTTCTAATAATTAGATGATTCAGACGAATTTAAAAAATTCGAAACTATTTCGAAAAATGCGGATTTTTGCATGTGCGATTTAACTGTATGAGAATCAATTTTTTTTGAAGTTTTATACGGTTTTCCGGCTGGTTACATCATGATGAACTCATGTGCAGCAAAATCGTATTGATAATTCATTTTTTGCCATTGTGAGCCAGAATTTTGTGATTTTTGCCTTTTTGACAAAAATCTTCATATTTTTTTCGAAGAACTGCACTGTGACAAGAAAATGCTGCAGAACTTATGGCCACGAATGGGCCAATCCCGGTGCTTAGTTAAAAGCAAGATATTATTACATTTAATGGGGCAAAACCAGACACTAAAAATATGCGTTTCTTCTGCTGTTGAGTATATATAAAAGTATATCTACCTGAAATCAAGGTCATTTTCGCACCTTTGCCCAAGGTCACTCATAATTCAACAATTTTGATAGTTTTGCCAAACATATTGAGTCTCCATGTGTAGGCAAACGAACATTTGCATTAATGGTTGCCAGCATATGAAAAAGATGGCCATTATGCCAAAATATGGTGCAACCCCTTGAATTTTTCCTTTAAAAATCAAATGACTGATGGCATTTGAACTCGGTATACAACATCTGGGACTCATGCATCAATCCGGTTAAACGATGACCCCAGATTGCTTTTGGCTTTTATACAGAAAGATCTTATTTGCTACAATGTCCTTTTATATAAGAAAATACTTAATTATTATTTCTCCGAAAACTTTAAAAGTCTATTGAAGAAGGCAAAAAAATCACCTACATGAGTGCATGTTTAAAACCAGAGGGCAAAGTAATTGTTTGCCCTTTATCGAAGATCCCCATATTTCAACAGTTTCCTTCTTGTCCAAAGGCCAGTTGGAGCCAAAGGGGGAATTCCACCCTATAGGAAATTTACATAGGGTTCTGCCCACGCCCGAAATTCCATAATATTATGCATAGTGATTGTCTAGGACAATACTATTGCCGCCTTTATGAAATATTTGCTGATCCATCTATTTTAATTAATTGTTAAATTACAACATTTTAATTGGATAGGATGCAAAAAATAGGGGCACCCCAATTTCAAGCAGCCCAAAGCTGCAAGATTTTTGAATTTCTGACCCGTTTTATTCTCAAAATGATACCTTGTGATTCTTGATTATGTATGTACAACTTTTGTATTCAAATGTATACCATAAAACTTTCCATATTAACTTTTGTTTGCAGATGCCCCCAAATTTCAGCTCCATAAAATTTTTTGAACAAATTAAATTTTCGATTTGACTATGTTGCAGTTCTTGTCAACCTTTCAAATTAATACGAAATTAGGCCATACATGTATTATAAATTTTCTTGAAAATTGAAAACCGGTAACATGATTTTTTGGAATGCTGAATGTTAAAAGATGAAAAAAACACAAAATTTGGGAATGCATATACATGTCGTTTTGTGATTATTTTTATGCTAATTATTGTTACTTTTAGTGAATTTTATCATCTATTTGCTTCACTAAAATCCTTTATTGTTGAGCCGCTTGCGGTGACCGAGACATAGTTGTTACAACTTCAGCTCGGTGTATGTGCGAATGTGCATTAGTGCGAGCGTGCATGCGTTTGTGCGTCCATCCGGATTTGTCCGGACCATAACTTTTACATTTATGGATGGATTTCAAAATAAGTTGGCACAATTGTTCTCCTTGATAAGTAAAAGTGCCATTTGAAACATTTGGTCAGGTAGGTCCAAGGTCAAGGTCACACTTGAAGGTCAAATGATAAAATGGTCATAAATTGAGTTTTCCGGGCCATAACTTCTACATTTACGGATGGATTTCAAAATAATTTCGAACAATTCTTCTCCTTGATAAGTAAAATTGCCATTTGAAACATCTGGTCAGGTAGGTCCACGGTCCAGGTCACACTTGGAGGTCAAATGATAAAATCGTGATTAATTAAGCTTGTCCGGGACATAACTTCTACATTGAATGGATGGATTTCAAAATAATTTGGCACAATTGTTTTCCTTGATAAGTAAAAGTGCCATTTGAAACATTTGGTCAGGTAGGTCCAAGATCAAGGTCAGACTTGAAGGTCAAATAATAAAATTGTCATAAATTGAGCTTGTCCGGGCCCTAACTTCTACACTTACGGATGGATTTCAAAATTATTGGGCACAATTGTTCTACTTGATGAGTAAAAGTGCCATTTGAAACAATTGGTCAGGTAGGTCCAAGGTCTAGTTCACACTTGAAGGTCAAATAATATAATGGTCATAAATTGAACTTGTCCGGGCCATAACTTCTACAGTTATGTATGTATTTCATAATAATTGGGCACAATTGTTATCCTTGATGAGTAGAAGTGCCATTTGAAATATTTAGTCAGGTCCAAGGTCAAGGTCAGACTTGAAGGTCAAATGATATAATGGTCATAAATTGAGCTTGTCCGGGGCATTTCTGCTACATTGATGCATGGATTTCAAAAGGATTGAGCACAGTTGTTCCCCTTTCTTAATGAGCAGACGTGCTATTCGAAACATTTGTTCGGGTAGGTTGAAGGTCAAGGTCATTTCTGAAGGTCAAATGATACAATGGTTATACATAGAGCTTGTCCAGACAATTTCCTCTATATTTACAGATGGATTTTAAAATAATTTGGCACAGTTGTCCTCCTTGATGAGTAGAAGTGTCTTGAGAAGCATTTATTCTGGTAGGTCGAAGGTCAAGGTCACAATAGAAGGTTAAATGATAAAACTGTTGAGCATGTCCCAGCTACTAATTTTACATATTAATGCATAGATTTCAAAATAATTTGGCATAATTGGTCTCTTTGATGAGTAAAAATGTCATGTGAAATATTTATTCTGGTAGGTCCATTTTTTGTCTTTACTACGTAGTACTCTGTCGAGTGGTCGGAGTTAATTTAGTGTTCCATTTATTCCTCAGACAAAGTAGATCAATATATCTGCATATGGAGCTTTTTATTATGATTGTAGTTTAGGTTAGTATTAATATTACTAGAAAATGAAGTGTTTCTATGAACATATTAACACTTAAATGTGACATGCATTTTTGTAAAAACAAATCGCCTTCATCTATATCATGCATTATGTGACAATGTTACCGGTTTCCAAATTTCATGAAATTCCTCTGGTATAAAGAAGAAACATATGGCCTATTTTTCAGAAAATTTCATAGGTTGACACTGACTGGAACATACATAAACTTTGGGATGCTTTTCGATTTTTAATAGTTTTAGTGTCGCTTTAAGCCATATTTTCTGACTTAATGTTTTAAACAAAAGTTTTGTTTGCATGTTTGCATAAGTATAAACAGAATCAAAGATATTCATATGGAGTTCTTTTACTATTGTAGTTCACATTTTATGAAATTTAATAAAAATGAGGATTTAAGATTGATAAATTTTAAGGCTGGTATCGCAAAAGTACTTCAGGGTGCTCTCCTGAGACCTTAACGTCCTTACTGAGATAGATAAATGCACATTTGTAGTTGTAAGGTTAAAGGTAGTAAACATGCAAAGTAACAAGAAAATCCATGCGTGGGCAGATTTGCCCCCCCCCCCCTTTCATATAGAGTGTCCATAAGTTGAAAGAGTAATAGCATTTTTCACGGTGATGTTTACATGACCGAGATAGCTTTCATACCCGTAAATGGTAAATACTTGACAGCTACCTTCTTAATTATCAAATTAACTCAGAAGAGCTGCATCGCCATACGACAACTCTTGTTAGCGATTACTGGCCTCATGAGTCTCTTATTTTGAAATCTGAACAAGTAGACTTTTCTGTCCAACAATGTGTTTAACAATCGTCGGATGAAAGGCACAAAATGCATAGCCAAAGTGGGATGCTCGTACAACAGTTTTATCTGTTTCTACACTGTTTGCTCAGGCAAATCTGTCCCAAAATATCGTGATGTTGTGATTTTTGAATATACTAAACCATCCATGGTGAACTTTTTTGTCCTTATAAATTGGACGGATCCATTTGTCAATTAAGGGGTGTCTAGTTTAGTTTACTTTTATCATTTTTATGTTATTTAAAGGAGATATACCAAACTGTCTAATACAAATTATACGCGACACAACAAAACCGACAAAGTGGTTGTGCGCCCAGTGCAGACTCAGATCAGCCTGAGCATCCGTCCAATCTGATCAGAGTCTTTACTTAGCGCTTAAAGGGTAGCTAAGGGTCTAAGCTACCTCCATGCGGACAGCGAAGGCTCTGATCAGTCTGGGCCGATGCCCAGGCTGATCTGAGTCTGGGCTGCGCGCACATGCCACTTTGTTGGTTTTCTCGTGTCGCGACTCAAATAGTGTAGACCTCAATCAGACGCCGCATAACGACGCCGCGTTATGCGGCGTCTGATCTGGATCACCACAATTTGTCAATGTCCCATTTATGTGGGACTAAGCATGAGTGGGTTAAACACACACGTCAACTTCGGTAGATAAAGTCCATAAGTGCTTCATTGTCCTTTTTACTAGCTATGAGGCCTTTTAAGATAGATTTATTATTAAAAGAAAATGTCTTCACCTGAAAAGCAATAACTTGTGAAATTAATTTCACTGGAAGGCATGCTAAATATATTATTTCGACGCCCACGACAGAACAGTCTCCCGATTTATTCTCACATCAGACCAATATGTATGGCACTTCATGGAAACACTTAGTTTAGCATGTTCAGTTTCACATTACCTATTATTTGTTGCAATTTATGTGCTGTTTTTGTCCCCCGCCTTTTCGAAGAAAAGCGGAGGGACATAGTTTTCGGCTTTCCGTCCGTCCGTCCGTCCTTCCGTCCCCCCTAAAGTAGTAGGTACCTTGTGTGCGCAACTCCTCCTACAGTTTTATGCCGATTCTTTCGAAACTTTACAGATGTTTTTGTCATGGTCTGAAGATACGCATGTGGTTTGGATGTAATCCTGAGATTATTTTTTGTCACTTTTTTCACAAGTTGAACTTAGTCATTTTTTAGGCGTTTTTACTATCAAAGTGACTAGGTAGTGGGTACCTTGTGTGCGCAACTCCTCCTACAGTTTTATGCCGATGCCTTTGAAACTTCACAGGTGTTTTGGTCATGGTCTGAAGATATGCATTTGGTTTGGATATAATCCTCACATTATTTTTTTGTTACTTTTTTTACAAGTTGAACTTAGTCATTTTTTAGGCGTTTTTTCTATCATAGTGACTAGATAGTGGGTACCTTGTGTGCGCAACTCCTCCTACAGTTTTATGCCGATTCCTTTGAAACTTCACAAGTATTTTGGTCATGGTCTGAAGATATGCATGTGGTTTGGATATAATCCTCACATTATTTTTATTACTTTTTTCGCAAATTGAAATTAGCCATTTTTTACATACATTTTTACTGTCAAAGTGAATAGATAGTGGGTACCTTGTGTGTTCAACTCCTCCTACAGTTTTATGCCCATTCCTTTGAAACTTCACAGGTGTTTTGATCATGGTCTGAAGATATGCATGTGGTTTGGATATAATCCTCACATTATTTTTTTTTATTACTTTTTTCACATTTTTAGCTCGCCTGAGCACGAAGTGCTCAGGGTGAGCTTTTGGGATACCGTGATGTCCGTCGTCCGTCGTACGTGTGGACGTCCGGACGGACGTCCGTCCGGACGGACGTCCGTCAACTTTTGCTTGTGTACACTCTAGAGGGCACAGTTTTGATCCAATCTTCATGAAACTTTGTCAGAATGTTTATCTCTATAAAATCTAGGCCAAGTTCGAAACTGGGTCATGTCGGGTCAAAAACTAGGTCACTAGGTCAAATCTTAGAAAAACCTTGTGTACGCTCTAGAGGTCACAGTTTTGATCCAAACTTCATGAATCTTTGTCAGAATGTTTATCCTTAGAGTATCTAGGACAAGTTCGAAACTGGGTCACGTCGGGTCTAAAACTAGGTCACTAGGTCAAATCACAGAAAAACCTTGTGTACGCTCTAGAGGGCACAGTTTTGATCCAATCTTTATGAAACTTTGTCAGAATGTTTATCTCCATAAAATCTAGGCCAAGTTCGAAACTGGGTCATGTCGGGTCAAAAACTAGGTCACTAGGTCAAATCTTAGAAAAACCTTGTGTACGCTCTAGAGGGCACAGTTTTCATCCAAAGTTCATGAAACTTTGTCAGAATGTTTATCTCCATTGAATCTAGGCAAAGTTCGAAACTGGGTCATGTCGGGTCTAAAACTAGGTCACTAGGTCAAATCATAGAAAAAACTTGTGTACGCTCTAGAGGACACAGTTTTGATCCAATCTTTATGAAACTTTGTCAGAAAGTTTATCTCCATAAACTCTAGGCCAGGTTTGAAACTGGGTCATGTCTGGTCAAAAACTAGGTCACTAGGTCAAATCTTAGAAAAACCTTGTGTACGCTCTAGAGGTCACAGTTTTGATCCAAAGTTCATGAAACTTAATCAGAAAGTTTATCCTTATAATATCTAGGATAAGTTTGAAACTGGGTCACGTTGGGACAAAAACTAGGTCACTAGGTCAAATCATAGAAAAAACATTGTGTATGCTCTAGAGGACACAGTTTTGATCCAATCTTTATGAAACATTGTCAGAATGTTTATCTCTATAAAATCTAGGCCAACTTGTAAACTGGGTCTTGTTGGGTCAAAAACTAGGTCACAAGGTCAAATCTTAGAAAAGCCTTGTGTACGCTCTAGAAGGCACAGTTTTGATCCAAAGTTCATGAAATTTTGTCAGAATGTTTATCCTCATAATATGTAGGACAAGTTTGAAACTGGGTCATATCGGGTCAAGAACTAGGTCACTAGGTCAAATCATAGAAAAACCTTGTGTACGCTCTGGAGGACACAGTTTTGATCTAATCTTTATGAAACTTTGTCAGAATGTTTACTTCCATAAATTCTCGGCCAAGTTTGAAAGTAGGTCATGTCGGGTCAAAAACAAGGTCACTAGGTCAAATCATAGAAAAACCTTGTGTACGCTCTAGAGGACACAGTTTTGATCCAAAGTTCATGAAACTTTGTCAGAATGTTTATCCTCATAATATGTAGGATAAGTTTGAAACTGGGTCATGTCGGGTCAAAAACTTGGTCACTAGGTCAAATCTTAGAAAAACCTTGTGTACGCTCTAGAAGGCACAGTTTTCATCCAAATGTCATGAAACTTTGTCAGAATGTTTATCTTCATAATATCTAGAACAAGTTCGAAACTGGGTCACGTCAGGTCCAAAACTAGGTCACTAGGTCAAATCATAGAAAAACCTTGTGTATGCTCTAGAGGACACAGTTTTGATCCAATCTTTATGAAACATTGTCAGAATGTTTATCTCTATAAATTCTAGGCCAAGTTTGAAACTGGGTCATGTCGAGTTATAAACTAGGTCACTAGGTCAAATCTTAGAAAAACCTTGTGTGCGCTCTAGAAGGCACAGTTTTGATCCAAAGCTCATGAAACTCTGTCAGAATGTTTATCCTCATAATATGTAGGACAAGTTTGAAACTGGGTCATGTCGGGTCAAAAACTAGGTCACTAGGTCAAATCATAGAAAAAACATTGTGTATGCTCTAGAGGACACAGTTTTGATCCAATCTTTATGAAACATTGTCAGAATGTTTATCTCTATAAGCTCTAGGCCAACTTCGAAACTGGGTCTTGTTGGGTCAAAAACTAGGTCACTAGGTCAAATCTTAGAAAAGCCTTGTGTACGCTCTAGAAGGCACAGTTTTGATCCAAAGTTCATGAAACTTTGTCAGAATGTTTATCCTCATAATATGTAGGACAAGTTTGAAACTGGGTCATGTCGGGTCAAAAACAAGGTCACTAGGTCAAATCATAGAAAAACCTTGTGTACGCTCTAGAGGACACAGTTTTGATCCAATTTTTATGAAACATTGTCAGAATGTTTATCCTCATAATATGTAGGACAAGTTTGAAACTGGGTCATGTCGGGTCAAAAACTTGGTCACTAGGTCAAATCTTAGAGAAACCTTGTGTACGCTCTAGAAGGCACAGTTTTCATCCAAAGTTCATGAAACTTTGTCAGAATGTTTATCCTCATAATATCTAGAACTAGTTCGAAACTGGGTTACGTCGGGTCAAAAACTAGGTCACTAGGTCAAATCATAGAAAAACCTTGTGTACGCTCTAGAGGACACAGTTTTGATCCAATCTTTATGAAACATTGTCAGAATGTTTATCTCCATAAATTCTAGGCCAAGTTCGAAACTGGGTCATGTCCAGTTATAAACTAGGTCACTAGGTCAAATCTTAGAAAAACCTTGTGTGCGCTCTAGAAGGCACAGTTTTGATCCAAAGTTCATGAAACTTTGTCAGAATGTTTATCCTCATAATATGTAGGACAAGTTCGAAACTGGGTCATGTCGGGTCAAAAACTAGGTCACTAGGTCAAATCATAGAAAAACCTTGTGTACGCTCTAGAGGACACAGTTTTGATCTAATCTTTATGAAACTTTGTCAGAATGTTTATCTTCATAAACTCTCGGCCAAGTTTGAAAGTAGGTCATGTCGGGTAAAAAAACTAGGTCTTTAGGTCAAATCTTAGAAAAACGTTGTGTAAGCACTAGAAGGCATAGTTTTGATCCAATCTTCTTGAAACTATGTCAAAATGTTAATTGTCTGTATATCTAAGCCCCCTATGAAACTGAGTCACGTCGGCTCAAGGTCAAATCTTAGAAAAACTTTGTGTACACCCTAGAGGGCACAGTTTTGATCCAATCTTCATGAAACTCTGTCAGAATGTTTATCTTAATGAAATCTAGGTAAAGTTTGAAACTGGGTCGTGTCGGGTCAAAAACTTGGTCACTAGGTCAAATATAAGAACGACCTTGTATACGCTCCAGAGGGCACAGTTTTCATCCAATCTCAATGAAACTGCGTCAGAATGTTTATTCTTACAATATCCAGGCCAAGTTTGAAACTGGGTCATGCCGGGTCAAAAACTAGGTCAAATGTTAGTATGGTAAAAACTCTTATAAATCTTCACCAGAGCCAGTGAACTGATTAATGCTCAGGTGAGCGATTCAGGGCCACCATGGCCCTCTTGTTAACTTAGCCGCTTTTCCAGCTCAAACGCTTAGTGTATATACAGTGGAGACATAGTTTCCAAGGCGGGAACATAAATTCGTTGAATTTGCTTGTTTTTACTGCATTAAGCTTTTTCTCTCAGTAAAGATAATATTTTTTAGAAAAAAGCGCCGTTTCCGCATCGAAGAGTTCAAATCCCATCGGTGACATTGCAAATACACATTTGTGTAAAGCGTATACGTTTTACACAAACCTCTTTGTATTTTACTACAATTTAACCCCCGCCCCACCCTTAACCCCCCCCCCCCCTCCGTGCTAGCGTAAATTACGAATAATTTTGCAGAAATATAGAGTTGTAATGCTACCATGCCGGTTGTAAGCTAGATTGCTGATTGTAGCTTTGTAAGTTTCAGTGCAAGCTTCGCAGAAAAAACAAAACGTTAATATCTGCGGAAAGCAGAATTTCATCATTAGGAGGTGTATTTCTGTTACTTACAGCTTACAACGCCACCCATTATAACATATTAACAGCTCTTGTCCTACCGTGATATTTTGTGATGCATTGATTAAAAATACGTTTATGTTTGTCTGAGGACGAGTTCTAGTTCAAACTATCATAAGCAGTGTATCCTTATACACCATGTGGTCAGGCTTACAATGTTTCTTCGTCCGTACAGACATGAAGTAGTTTACAGATGTGTCCATTATTAGCCAACTTACTTCTTTATGCTTTAAAATGTCATGTAGTAAGGACTGTGTTATTTTCAGATACCTGTTTTGGACCTACATATCAATTCGTTCATGTGAGCTGAAGAGCTAATATTTCGGAATTATGATCAGGAGGTCGAGAGTTCGAATCCAGCTTATGTTGTGATTCATCTCTGGATCCAGGATCACATATGTTTATTATACTACCAGCGAAATTTTCTATATAGATTTGTGGCGATCATGATGTCAAGATAGTGTTGTTTGGCTTTATATAACAGCATAATGTTAATGTTAACTGATTTTCATTAAACTTGGTTCATTGATTGTAAACTAAACTCAAATTTTATTGCTACTGGGAAATCTATGGTTATGATGGAATCTTTCTAAAATAACTGAAGTACTTCATAGAGTTATTGCCCACCCATAAGACATTATTGACGATTCAGTCTCAGATTTTAAGTGAGACTAAAACTTCGTGCGCGTTTCTCACACTGTAAATACAAAAA
Source organism: Ctena decussata (assembly GCA_963989385.1). NCBI lineage: Eukaryota > Metazoa > Mollusca > Bivalvia > Lucinida > Lucinidae > Ctena > Ctena decussata. The sequence continues at coordinate 73,210,862 of OZ022503.1, read as the reverse complement.
CATCTTGAAATGAAAACTTCTAAAAACTGTGCTATCACTGGTGTTAACTATCTGTATGAATATGTGTGGTCATACCTGTCATTTCAGAGGAGTAGAATTCGAAGGTGTCTAAAATAACTGAAGTACTTCATAGAGTTATTGCCCACCCATAAGACATTATTGACGATTCAGTCTCAGATTTTAAGTGAGACTAAAACTTCGTGCGCGTTTCTCACACTGTAAATACAAAAACATCTTGAAATGAAAACTTCTAAAAACTGTGCTATCACTGGTGTTAACTATCTGTATGAATATGTGTGGTCATACCTGTCATTTCAGAGGAGTAGAATTCGAAGGTGGCATGGAGTGTGCGGTTTCTGGCTGAGGATCGATTGCCTACTCTTCTTATGCAGCGCTATGGCGTCACTGGAAGCGATTCCATGAGCCCCAAGTTGAGATTTACCTGTGTGAGCGCTGTAGAAAATTTAAAGAGTAGCTTCTTAAAGTCTTATTTTCGACGGTGTGATGCCTTTCGACATGTCAAGAATGCTCACCAAGAAAATGTCAGAAAGATGGTACTGAATAACAAGCGATTCATCAAGCCAGGAGAGGCCACCATGCCCAGATGCAATTATGCACCTACAACGAACCTTACCTACAGTTTCCTGCTCTTAGAGCTGACTTCCCTAACCAACAACCGTCATTTGGATTGCCGCACAGAACATCTGATTCCTCACTGAAGCTCAAGAACAGGCGAGGCTGGAAAGGAAAAGAATCGCTGAAGAGGCATCCAGAGGTCCTTTGCCAACCCTGGAAACAGAAATAGCACGATTCTAACCAGGGACGAGGTGGCTGTTCTTCGTGGTGGCAGAATTTATAGACAATCTATGCTTCCAGAAGATTCTCACTAGAGGGAGAGACGCCAGTAGAGTTTTACTATGACGAAGCATTGTCATAAAAAACATTGGTGATATTTTCTAAGATGTGATGAGTTTTTGTGTGTGTTTTTCCTGACTCGGTTTTTTCCTGATATTTCAGTGTAAAGCAGCTGGTATTTTGTTGTTCTATTTTCCTTTAAAAAATCTTATATTTTTTTTTTCTTTCTGTTAGGACGACTGTAGTAGGGCAGTGTTATTTTCAGAAACCTGTCTTTTGGACCAACGCCCTTCCTTCCTTTATTTTCACTTAATATTTTGATCTTAAGTTTTCATCTGCCTCTCCATTGCTTGTGTATAGGTCAAGGTCGTTCCGATTCAATTTCGTTCTGGAACAGCTCCTTTCATTGGTTAACCTGTACTCTTATCGGCCAATGAGAAAACTCCTTTTATTCCAGGAGATTGAACTCTTGCTTGCATAAATTATTCTTCTCCCTTCGTCTCAGAATGCCAATAATATTGTTTGTTTTTTTATTATTATCTTTCCTATGTTTTCCTAATCAAATTAAATGCTTTAAATCAGAGATTAAGTGCAATTATATTTATCTGCAGTTTTATACATTTTTCTAACATTTTTCGCAAAGGATTTTGCGGGAAAGTCTCAAACTTCGATGAAACAGCCATTTCTTTTCTTAATAATGCACCTTTTAGCAGCCTACTAAACCCCCAAACTATTTGAAATATGTTTTCATATAAATATTTAGGAAATTCCTCGTCCTACTGCCTTCTATTTCTCAGCGTTTATTATTAACGCACTGTTATATCATCGGGCGTTACGACATGAGACGACTATGATCGGAATTATATTCGGAAGAGTTTGGTAATGTCATCCGGGTAAAAACTCCGTCTTCTAAATTCATTTAGTTTTTATTATCGTTTGGATTTCTCAAGAAAAATTCTGAAATTATTTGAATTGGCCAGTTTGGGATCTTTTCATACTTCTTTAATTTTCCAGCTGCTTATCGTCCAATCTTAGTTGGGGCTAAGGTTTCTTGTACTTTTTCTCAACTTGAATATTATTATCTTTACATTTTCATCACATCTCGCGTGGAATTCTTTTGTACAAAAATTTAGTTTTCTACATCAAATATGCGATCACGGTTGAACTGTTAGTTGATAATCGGTAGACGTTAAGGTGGGATTGCTGGCCGCTTCTTATCACGGACAGTTGTCATATATCCGTCCGTCCGTCCACACTACCCTACTCTAATACATTGGTGCCTGCGTCATAATGCAATGGCCGCACAGTTTCAGCTTATATTTAAATCAGATCATACTCTATTAGACTAAGTATAAATTGTTGTGATGTGGTGAATCATATTTGAAGATAAAGTTAATTAAATTTTAAGTTGAGTAAATTGAATTAAACTTCAGCATTAGTTTGGATAGATAAAAATAAGCAACTATGTTTTCCCCAATCAGTTTTGATAATAAGTAACTATGTTTTCCCCTATCAGTTTTGATAATAAGTAACTATGTTTTCCCCTATCAGTTTTGATAATAAGTAACTACGTTTTCCCCAATCAGTTTTGATAATAAGTAACTATGTTTTCCCCAATCAGTTTTAATAATAAGTAATTATGTTTTCCCCAATCAGTTTTGATAATAAGTAACTATGTTTTCCCCAATCAGTTTTGATAATAAGTAACTATGTTTTCCCCAATCAGTTTTGATAATAAGTAACTATGTTTTCCCCAATCAGTTTTGATAATAAGTAACTATATTTTCCCCAATCAGTTTTGATGAACAAGAAAGGAGACTTAGTAGGTTCCCCTCAAATACAAGGAATAGCAGAACACAGACACAGGATTTGCCGAGTCTACAATTTCCATACAATATACGTACTACTGAGAGCTCTAGTTTTATAGATGGCTCCAGTTTGTATCAGGCACATGAAAGGAATGCACATGCTTACCCACACGTGACTTCTACACGTCAACACTGTCACTTTCGATAGGTTGGGCATAGGACACGACATGGATTCAAGGTATGGACATCTGACAAATACCTCAGGGTCTATGGGACCTAGAGCAATGCACACCCCTATTACTGAAGGAAGGGTTTTTCATCAGACTCAGCCGATCCCAAGTCAGCAAATGTATTCAACACCTGGCGCGGAGGGATCAAATTCCCGAACGTTTTGTGGGCCTGACGCTAGTTTAATGGGGGTGCCGCAACTAATCACAGAATACAACACACCTGGAAAATTCAAAGTCCTGGAGCCTGAGAATTTTGATGGGTCTCCGTCGGGCACAGATATTAATGAGTATTTCATTCACTTTGAACGAGTCTCAGAATGGAATGAATGGACAGAGCACAAAAGAGGTTGTAATTGTTGTTGTTGTGTTATTGTTCAACGTCCACGATAAACAGTTATGCTCATGTCGGTACGGTCAGTTAACTTAACCATACTATTCCTGGACAGGCTTAGACCTCCTAAGCGGTTAACAAGTACTAAGTGCACTTACTTTCACCAGTAACTGACAACTGCCCTTCTTGAATCAGCGGAAGGAGATATTAGAGTAAGTTAACAAAGAGCAAGAATGCTTACAATCAAACTTCGCGGAGAAGCGCAGAAATTATTGAGCAGCTTGTCTTACACACAATTCACAGACTACGCCACGTTAAAACAAGTTTAAATTCAGGGCTTCAGCCCTAAAGAGAGGGAACTTACATATCGCTGTGCTTTTAGATATCATAGACACATGAAAGATGGGCAGTTTTCAGATTTATAAGGGTTTGCCCTGCGGCGCCTAGCTCAACGCGCATATCCCAACATTTCTTATTCGGTCCTTGAGGTTCAACTTATAGATCAGTTTATTACGGGCCTGGGTACTTAGAACTAGAAACAAGAGGGCCATGGTGGCCCTGAATCGCTCACCTGAGCATTAATCAGTTCACTGGCTCTGGTGAAGATTTATAAGAGTTTTTACCATACATGGGAATGGCGGCCACCTTGGTCATGTGACCAAGATCATTTGAAGAACTTTCAATCCTTTGACTCATGTGCAGGCTCCATATGAAATTTGATCTGCCCAGTGGTTTCAGAGATGTTTGAAAATGTTTATGGATGGATGAAAGAGGCAGCTAACACCAATACTGTAAGGCTCAGGTGAGCTGAAAATGGCAGAGTCGCTTCTCCGAAAAGTTCCCGTTCATGTGGAGTTCCTTTGATGGATTTGAACAAGACTTAACTAGGCAAACACAGATAAAAGAATGGTAGCATCATTATCTCACTGTGGTGAAACTATGTATTCCAAGGAGTTTGTGGCTGGCATCATTGCAATGTTAGTTCTGATTCTTGCAGCATAACTTAATTTAGATTTGACCTAGTGACCTAGCTTTTGACTCGACATGACCCAGTTTCAAACCGGATATTGTAAGAATAAACATTCTGACAAAGTTTCATTGAGATAGGATCAAAACTGTGCCCTCTGGAGCGTATACAAGGTCGTTCTTATATTTGGCCTAGTGACCTAGTTTTTGATCCGACACAAACCAGTTTCAAACTTTACCTAGATTTCATAAAGGTAAACATTCTGACAGAGTTTCATGAAGATTGGATCAAAACTGTGCCCTCTAAGGTGTACACAAAGTTTTTCTAAGATTTGACCTAGTGACCTAGTTTCTGATCCGACGTGACTCAGTTTCATAAGGGGCATATATATATGGACAATAATCATTTTGACATAGTTTTATGAAGATTGGATCAAAACTATTCCTTCTAGTGCGTACACGAGGTTTTTCTAAGATTTGACCTAGTGACCTAGTTTTTGACCTGACATGACCTACTTTCAAACTTGGCCTAGAGTTTATGGAGATAAACATTCTGACAAAGTTTCATAAAGATTGGATCAAAACTGTGTCCTCTAGAGCGTACACACGTTTTTTCTATGATTTGACCAAGTGACCTAGTTTTTAACCCTACATGACCCAGTTTCAAACTTGTCCTTTATATTATGAGGATAAACATTCTGATAATTTTTCATGAACTTTGGATCAAAACTGTGCCTTCTAGAGCGTACACAAGGATTTTCTAAGATTTGACCTAGTGACCTAGTTTTTGACCCGACATTACCCAATTTCGAACTTGGCCTAGAATTTATAGAGATAAACATTCTGACAATGTTTTATAAAGATTGGATCAAAACTGTGTCCTCTAGAGCGTACACAATGTTTTTTCTATGATTTGACCTAGTTACCTAGTTTTTTACCCAACATGACCCAGTTTCGTACTTGTCCTAGATATTATAAAGATAAACATTCTGACAAAGTTTCACGAACTTTGGATAAAAACTGTGCCTTCTAGAGTGTACACAAGGTTTTTCTAAGATTTGACCTATTGACCTAGTTTTTGACCTAACATAACCCAGTTACAAACTTGGCCTAGAGTTTATGAAGATAAACATTCTGACAATGTTTCATATAGATTGGATTAAAACTGTGTCCTCTAGAGCGTACACAAAGTTTTTCTATGATTTGACCTAGTGACCTAGTTTTTGACCTGACTTGACCCAATTTCGAATTTGTTTTAGATATTATGAGGATAAACATTCTGACTAAGTTTCATGAACTTTGGATGAAAACTGTGCCTTCTAGAGCGTACACAAGGTTTTTCTAAGATTTGACCTAGTGACCTAGTTTTTGACCCGACATGACCCAGTTTCGAACTTGGCCTAGATTTTATGGAGATAAACATTCTGACAAAGTTTCAGAAAGATTAGATCAAAACTGTGCCCGCTAGAGTGTACACAAGCAAAAGTTGACGGACGTCCGTCCGGATGTCTGTCCGGACGTACGACGGACGACGGACATCAGGGTATCCCAAAAGCTCACCCTGAGCACTTCGTGCTCAGGCGAGCTAAAAACAGGTTCAGTTACACCACCCCAAAATACTGGATGAAGCCATAAATTTTGCAATGAAACATACCTCCGTATGCGGTAATCTTGATAAAACACTTTAGCCGCCCTTGGATAAGACATGCACACCCGATTCATAAACCAATACGGCTACAGTGGTTACTTCCCTTACTCCATTACCAACATAAACTCCTTTTTCGCAATCTGCCAAAAGCAAAATCATTACTTAAATAATTGATATGAAAGGGGGGGGGGGGGGAATAACAATAAGGTCGGTTTTCTGCATCATACCAAAGTTTTCTTTTTTAGACCGGTGGTATACCCCAGTGTGTCCGGTTTATCGAACCGTGACTTTGGTCGGAAAGCCCTAGTTCCTGAGCTATGGGTCCACAGAAGTGGGTTGGGCATTCCAACATGGTTTTAGTCTGTCTTGTAAAAATGTTCTCATTCGGTAGAAGTGTACAACAGACAGACAGCTTTTGATAAAATGATTAACTGTGCATCTAAAATGTATTCCCATATCATTTTACTTTGGTTAACTTGAACATATGTTATCAAAAAAGACTTGTTTTGACAAACTTTTTATATTTTCGTCCTCTATTTTCAATATTTCTTGGCATCATTACTAAATAAACTGACCAGTAAACATCAAACTCATGTCAAGAGTGCACCTTGACCAGGACAATTGGACGATGTAACCAGAATTTCACAATGACCTAGTTTTCATGGTTGATTAAACACATAAACTTGCTTGGAAGATGGTTTTTATTCCATCTTATTACCTTGAATAACGAAACTTTGGTCAAACTAATATCTTTACTGCTATATTATGCCCCACAGTCCCACCACTAAACGTGAGGGAATACATATTGGCTTCAATGCGGATCTCGTTGGCATCAGCGTCTGTGTCTGCGTCACATATTAAGTCCTTCTGTGATCTTGAAAATAAGGTCAATGTCACCGACATCTGATCACCCCTTAAGCTTGTCCTAATGATTTTTCCACGCAAGTTTTGTGGAATTGCGCTTACTGTTTCAAAATATATCTTGGGTACAGGAAATTGCCACGCCTACGCCGACGCAGAAATCTTTTATTATGTTAAGACCTCCTGTGACCTTGAAAATGGTTTCAAATTAAATAAAACGAACCATATGTTTGGCTTGTCCCAATTGTGTATCCAAGCAAGCTTGATCAAAGTCCACAGATGCAAGTTTAGTAAAATTCTACCCGTTGATTCAAGAAATATAGTGGGTACAAACTGTCACGCCGACGGGGACACAGACATCGAAGGGATCCGCACTGAAACCAATACGTCTCTCCTCATCATAATTATGTGGTGGTGTCGGAAAATTTAGCTGTCAAGATATTAATTTGATCAAAGTTTTATATTTCTAGGTCATTAAGCTGAATGAAAACCATCTTCCAAGCAAGTATATGTGTACAGTCAACCATGAAAACTAGGTCATGGTGATATTTTGGTCAAATCATCCAATTCTCCTGGTCAAGGTTCTTCCTTGACATGCGTTTGATGATTAATAGTCAGTTTGATTAGCAATGATGCCAAGAAATATTGAAAATAGAGGACAAAAATATATTAAACTAGACAATCACTAAAGGTGATGAATGCCCCCGCCATATGCCTCACTAGAAAAGTAATGTGTTAAAACATATTTGTGTGAAGTTACATCAAAATCTGTCAATAAATAAAGGTGCTAGAGGGATGACTGAGTTTTTCTTAAAAATAGCAAACTGTGATCTTGACCTTGGAACTACAACCCTGAAAGGTTTACTTGTCCAAGATATTGTCATACTTAATATATGTGTGAAGTTCTATCAAAATCAGTTAAAAAATAAAAGCGCTAGAACCATGACAAAGATTTACATTTACCTATAATAGCATATGTGACCTTGACCTTGGACCTACAAAGGTGAAACGTAAATTTGTCCCAGATATTGTCAAGCTAAATATTTGTGTCAAGTTATGCCAAAATCATTCCAGAGGGATGACAGCATATTTTCTAAAATAGCAAATATGACATTGACATTTACCCTGAAATTCTGGATCACGAACTTGTCCAAGATATTGTCACACTAAACATTTGAGTGAAGTTACATCAAATTTGTCAATGAATAGAGAGGTAGAGGAATGATAAAGTTTTTTTCAAAAAATAGCAGCTGTGACCTTGACCTTGGACCTGCGGTGCTGAAACAGTAATTTATTCAAGATATTGTTATACTTAACATTTATGTAAAGTTACATCAAAATCGATCTATAAATGAAAGCGCTGGAGCAATGCCCTAGTTTTTCCGAAAATAGCAACTGTGACCTTGACCTTCCTCCTACAAACCTGAAACGCAAAGTTGTTCGAGGTTCTGTCATACCCAATAAAGCTGTGATGTAATATCAAAATCTGTTGATAAATGAGGCCGCTAGAGCGACGATAAAAGGTGAGATTGTATTTAAGCTATGGAAATATTGTCAAAACATGTATGTTATTCAAGGGGACATAATTCTGCAACAAAGACCTGACTGAAAGTTATGTTTCCTTTATGCACATGTTCAATGCATGTCTGAACTGTGTTGCAAATTTCAAATCCCTACATCAAATACTATTGGAGGAGTTGCAGAGACAAGAACAGTACTACAAAGTGTAAATATGGTCAAAATATGCATGTCATTCATGGGGATGTAATTCTGCTATAATGACCTGGATCAAAGGTTTGTTTCCTTTATGCACATGTTCAATGCATGTCTGAACTGTGTTACAAGTTTCAAATCCATACATCAAATACAATTTGAGGAGTTGCAGAGACAAGAACAGTACTACAAATGTGAAATATGGTCAAAATATTTATGTTATTCAAGGGGACATAATTCTGCAATAAAGACCTTAATCAAAATTCTGTGTCCTTTATGCACATGTTCAATGCATATCTGAACTGTGTTGCAAGTTTCAACTCCCTACATTAAATACTGTAGGAGGAGTTGCGGAGACAAGAACAGTACTCAAATGTGAAATATGGTTATAATATGTATATTATTGAAGGGGACATAATTCTGCAACCAAGACCTTAATCAGAGTTCTGTTTCCTTTATGCACATGTTCAATGCATGTCTGAAATGTGTTGCAAGTTTCAACTCCCTATATCAAATACTGTAGGAGGAGTTGCGGAGACAAGAACAGTACTCAAATGTGAAATATGGTTATAATATGTATATTATTCAAAACATAATTCTGCAAAAAAGATCTTAATCAAAGTTCTGTTTCCTTTATGCACATGTTCAATGCATGTCTGAACTGTGTTCCAAGTTTCAGCTCCCTGCATCGAATACTGTAGGAGGAGTTGCGGAGACAAGAACAGTACTACAAAGTGTGACGGACGGACGTACGTACATATGCACGGACGGACAAGGGCAAAACTATATGCCCCTCTCCACTTCGTGGCGGGGGCATAAAAAATGCTGGAATGTTAAGGGAAGTCTTTTTTGACATCATATGTTAAAATTAAAGCAAATAAAATGATATAAAAATACATTTTAGATGTTCTGTTAATCATTTTATTAAACGCTGTCTGTCTGTTGTACTCTTCTACCAAATGAGAATATTTTTACAAAACAGACTAAAACCATGTTGAATTACCCCACCCACTTCTGTGGACGCATAGCTCAGTAACTAGGGCTTTCCGACCAAAGTCACATATGGTTCAATAAAATAAACACACTGGAGTATACCATCAGTCAAATACAGAAAACTTTGGTAGGATGCAGAAAACCCACCTTATTGACCCCCCTCCCCCTTTGCAGAAATGGAATCAAGTAAAAGTGAACACAACTCATCAGTGTGCAATTAAGGGGTGGATCTCCTATTAGGAGGAGCAACTCGCCTGTAAGACGCGGTACTACCCGAACTCGGTGAGATAGCGTAACTCGTAAAAGGGAGAGTTCTCCTGTACGCCTAGGTAGGGAAAACAAAACTGTAAGATTTAATGACCAAGATTTGAGTGAGAGACAAACTTACGGCCCGAGGGAAATAAAATGCATGTATTGCGAACGCAATAATCACGAGGAAACTAGTTGTTTTGTTAAACTCAGGGATTTTGAACAGCAAACTAAACAAACAAAATATAGAACATTGAAACTATAACGGGCTGAGTTAGATTAGGTTATTAAGTCACTCCAGAATCATGACAAAATCAAAAGGCACCCTTTAAGGAGCAAGTAAGACCTTTGCATACGGACATTATGACCCTTTAGAACCAATTAGAAATACTGTACCTTGATAGGGGCATTTTGTACAGAAAAATAACAGATGAATGTGGGACATGTATTTCACAGTTGGTGGCTCCTTCTGAAATAAGGGAATTCTTATTTTTTCAGTTACATGAGAAAAGATATGCCCCATACCTGGGAAGCGATAGAATCATAGCAATAATCAAACACCGTTTCTACTGGCCCTATATGACCAACGACATCGCCCAGTGGTGTAGGGAATGTCAAACTTGTGCTTGGATCAAACCAGGTCCTGGTCTGGGAGTCTAAATTGGAACAGTGTAGGGCCTACAGACCAATGTCAGTTATAGCTATTGATATTCTACGACCTCTCAATCAGACCTTTAAATCAAACTCATATATAATTGTAACAGGTTGTTATTATACCAAGTGGAATGGAGATTTTGCAGTTCCTAATCACACAGCTGCAGTGGTTGCTGATAATCTTGTGCAGGAGGTCTTTCTAAGATTTTGATTTCCGGCTCAAATACATACTGATCAAGGTCCTGAGTTCAAATCCCACCTTTTTCAGGAAATTTGTAAACTGCTAGGCATAGAAAAGACTCACAGCTGCGCATAATATCCAAAAAGTGACAAAAGTGACGGGATGATAGAGAGATTCAACCGAAGCCTTCTCAAAATGCTTACTATGTTTGTTGACCATAACCATAGAGACTGGGATGATGATTGGCCGCGTAAGGGCATCTCCACATAAGTGTTCGGGAGACTCACCTAATCGATTGATGTTAAATCTGGCGGTAGACTGTCCCATAGGTGTTATGGTAGGAGGATTGGCCCCTAGGACTCTAGTACAGGTTTGTCCAATTGCGTATGTAGAGTGGGTTGAACATGCCATGTCAACTGCTTTTGAATTTATCCATGTTCAATTGGCTAACTCAGCTGCTCGACAAAAGAGGGATTATAGCAGGGTTTGAAACTGTGTGAGTTTCAAATAAACTCATGGGTTTGGAGGTGGTAGCCTCCAATCGGAAATAAAAAATTAGCAATCCTTATCTACTTTGATAGAAGCTCACCTACTTAACATACAGAATTCCAAAATTTGAACAAGAAAAATCCTATAGGGGAACTACTGGTTACTAGAAGTTCCACTAATCAATTGGAGTGAACGAGGATCGGTATAAATCCTGATAAGAAGTTTCCCTATCTTGAAAACATATCAATTCGTTCGTGTGAGCTGAAGAGCTAATATTTCGGAATTATGATCAGGAGGTCGAGAGTTCGAATCCAGCTTATGTTGTGATTCATCTCTGGATCCAGGATCACATATGTTTATTATACTACCAGCGAAATTTTCTATATAGATTTGTGGCGATCATGATGTCAAGATAGTGTTGTTTGGCTTTATATAACAGCATAATGTTAATGTTAACTGATTTTCATTAAACTTGGTTCATTGATTGTAAACTAAACTCAAATTTTATTGCTACTGGGAAATCTATGGTTATGATGGAATCTTTCTAAAATAACTGAAGTACTTCATAGAGTTATTGCCCACCCATAAGACATTATTGACGATTCAGTCTCAGATTTTAAGTGAGACTAAAACTTCGTGCGCGTTTCTCACACTGTAAATACAAAAACATCTTGAAATGAAAACTTCTAAAAACTGTGCTATCACTGGTGTTAACTATCTGTATGAATATGTGTGGTCATACCTGTCATTTCAGAGGAGTAGAATTCGAAGGTGGCATGGAGTGTGCGGTTTCTGGCTGAGGATCGATTGCCTACTCTTCTTATGCAGCGCTATGGCGTCACTGGAAGCGATTCCATGAGCCCCAAGTTGAGATTTACCTGTGTGAGCGCTGTAGAAAATTTAAAGAGTAGCTTCTTAAAGTCTTATTTTCGACGGTGTGATGCCTTTCGACATGTCAAGAATGCTCACCAAGAAAATGTCAGAAAGATGGTACTGAATAACAAGCGATTCATCAAGCCAGGAGAGGCCACCATGCCCAGATGCAATTATGCACCTACAACGAACCTTACCTACAGTTTCCTGCTCTTAGAGCTGACTTCCCTAACCAACAACCGTCATTTGGATTGCCGCACAGAACATCTGATTCCTCACTGAAGCTCAAGAACAGGCGAGGCTGGAAAGGAAAAGAATCGCTGAAGAGGCATCCAGAGGTCCTTTGCCAACCCTGGAAACAGAAATAGCACGATTCTAACCAGGGACGAGGTGGCTGTTCTTCGTGGTGGCAGAATTTATAGACAATCTATGCTTCCAGAAGATTCTCACTAGAGGGAGAGACGCCAGTAGAGTTTTACTATGACGAAGCATTGTCATAAAAAACATTGGTGATATTTTCTAAGATGTGATGAGTTTTTGTGTGTGTTTATCCTGACTCGGTTTTTTCCTGATATTTCAGTGTAAAGCAGCTGGTATTTTGTTGTTCTATTTTCCTTTAAAAAATCTTATATTGTTTTTTTTTCTTTCTGTTAGGACGACTGTAGTAGGGCAGTGTTATTTTCAGAAACCTGTCTTTTGGACCAACGCCCTTCCTTCCTTTTATTTTCATTTAATATTTTGATCTTAAGTTTTCATCTGACTTTTCGTTGCTTGTGTATAGGTCAAGTCGTATCGATTCAATTTCTTCTGGAACAGCTCCTTTCATTGATTAACTCGCACTCTTATCGGCCAATGTGAAAACTCCTTTTATTCCAGGATATTGAACTGGTGCTTGCACAATTGGCATTCTGAGACGAAGGGAGAAGAATAATTTATGCAAGAAAGAGTTCAATCAGATTGTTTTGTTGTGTTTTTTCTCATGATATTTTGATATCTTTTTGTTATCATATACATATTTAGGAAATTCCTCGTCCGACTGCCTTCCATTACTCAGCGTTTATTTTTCGCACTGTAATATCACCGGACGTTACTTCCGGAGAAGGCTCCGATCGGAATTATATTCCGAAGATATTGGTTATGTCATCCGAGTAAAACCTCCGTCTTCTAAACTCATTAGTTTTTTAATATGAAATAGGCGCCACCTAAATTGCAACCAACCTACATTATGACTCCAGTAAAAAAAACTGAAACAAGAAAATTTTAGCACAGCTGCATGGGTAGCTCCTTTTGTTATGATATTGATTAATTGATTGATTGATTTATTGATTGATTTATTGACTGATTTTACCATTTTCGGTCGACATCTGAACAACACATTCGTATCACGAGATATCAAATAAATGATAATGAAATGAGAATAAAAAAGTAGGCCTAGGCAAGAGACAGAACAGGCGACAGGTGCTTTGAAGAGACAGACAGACAGACAGAGAGAATGGTACCACTGGCAACCGTAAAACCCTGCACAGTATCGGCAGCCAATGCTGCCATTGGCAACCGTTGGCACCACTGGCAAAATTGCCAATGTCACCACTGGCAGTGCTTTGGTAGAGACAATGGCGCCAAAGGTACCATTGGTAGAGCCGATGGCGCCTATAGCACCATTGCTTTAGTTTTTCTAATTTTCTTTCATTATTGTGGGGAAAAATTCTCCTTTGTCAACTCGAGTGTTTATGATGGGTTCAATAAATTGCCGTATTAAATGACGCAAATTTACCACTACGGTAATTTTTTCCCACGTCCTTAGTTGTCCGCAGTATTGGCAGCCAATGGTAGGCAATGCTGGTTTCAATGGTAGAGCCAATGGTGCCAATATTGAAACTCAGAGCGTCATTGGCATGTCAATAGTGACATTGGCAAAAACCCGAACGCAACCAGTATTGGTTTTGACGTCACACATAAAAGATGCAACGTCACACTGGTGCTTCATCCAATCAATTACTAGATTATTTATATAACTGAGGGAAAACCGATAGGCCTAGTGGAAGTCAAAAGCTGTTTTGCATCTCTCCGTCAGCCTTTGTCGTTTCTAGACAGTTTCTAGACAGTTGTAAAGCTTTCTAGCTACATCACGTGTGCACCTGCCTGCTGCCGACCTAGAAATATAATGCGTGTCACCAATAAACAGATGCCTAGAAGCCGCAGTTGAAAGGTAGGTAAGGGTTGTTGTTTTTCGAGCTGTACGGCCTTCTAGCCGAATATATTCTGACGGCCATCATAGGATTTTTTTTGGAATTCAGACGCGTGTTGCCAGGGAAGTGTGGGCGGAAGTTCAGGAATTTATTTTCGTCCAATAAAAATACCAGCGTCTCGTTTCTCCATAGAAAGAAAAACGCCGACCGGAAATTCAGTGACACAAAAATTTCGAAGCCTTAGTGGTACGGGACAGAATAGAATAGAACAGAAATACGCCTTAATCGTAAAGCAACCAACTCTCGTTGTTTGCCGCCTTCGGCGGCAAACAACTCGTTGGTTGGTTGCTATTATCGTTTGGATTTCTTTTTTGTTTCTGGAATTATTTAAATTTGCCAGTTTGGGATCTTTTCATACTTTATTATATTATTTTTTCCAGCTGCTTATCTTCCAATCTTAGTTAGGGCTAAGGTTTCTTGTACTTTGTCTCAACTTGGATGTTATTATTATTTCATTTTCATCACATCTCGCGTGGAATTCTTTTGTACAAAAATTTAGTTTTCTACATAATTTTTTTATTGAAAAATTGTTGTTTCTATGCAAGTCTTCAGGTTGCATACAAAGTGATACAAACCTGCTATATGCGATCCCGGTTGAACTGTTAGTTGATAACAGGTAGTTCAGGTGGGATTGCTGGCCGCTTCTTATCACGGACAGTTGTCATATATCCGTATATTCATAATCATTCGAAGAAGACTTGCCGGTGGCCTAGACATCAAAAACTTGCCAACAATTACGAGGGGCGTTCATTTAATGTTGTCATTAGAGTTCTACAGGGCGCGTTATTAATCCCATTCACATTTCGTTTACTTCATCACTTCGAAGTATTCTCCCTCGATGGAAACACACTTTTCAAGTCTCGAAATCCATGTTGTAAAGGCGGAGGAGTAGGCCTTTTTAGGTATACCCTGAAGACACTGGTAAATTGCACAACCAAGTGCACTTCGGAATTCATAACGACGACCAGAAAGGGTTTTCTTTAGTAAAGGAAACAGGAAAAAGTCACAGGGACTAAGGTCTGGCGAATAAGGTGGATGAGAGAGCTGAACTACCTTTTCCTCTTTCAAGAAGTCATGCACAAGAACACACTTGTGAGCAGGTGTGTTGTCATGGATAAGACACAGACCTCTTAAACCGGTTGCAGGTATACGTTTTTCATAGTGTGCCTTTACTTTTGAGAGTACAAGACCGAACCAACTTGAACTTTCAATAATATTTGAAAGACTGAACGGATTGACCGAAATTTCATCCTAGTATAGAAAATCGCTCCCCCTTGAAATCACCGCAGTTTCCACGTGCTCCTTACAGCCACGCAGTATGATGGGCCATTAGTGACACAATTAAATGAACGAACTTCGTATTATTTAAATAAAATCATATTTGTTATAACAAGCCTGCCAACCAGTGGGGAATCTTAACAATTGTAACATTGCTTTTAATCAACCTGGTCTAAATATGCCAGATTTACAGTCACCATAGTTTACATGTTAAGGTACCTAACGTTTGTCCTTGAATATCATTTTATAAACAAGGTCAAAAAGGGGTTTTGCTCGTGTGTCTAGTCATTTAGCTGATTTTAATGCTCGTAATAAAAGTTTGACTGCCAAGCTTTTACAGCAGGGGTATCGGTATCATAAACTTCGGAAGCTTTTTCTAAATTTTATCGTAAATACTTTGAATTGGTTTCTAAATATAATACAGGGTTAAGGTCACTTTTGCAGAAAGGCCTATCGGAACCTGAATTTTATGGTGACTTAGTATAAAAATTACGCAAAGTCGTAGGGAAAACAGAATTTCCTGATCAATCTAAGAAAATTACCGTACGATTTAAACGCATTCGCTATAACATAGATGTAATGCGACAGTCTGCATGCTTAGTTGTTAACCCAATCACGGTTGACAACTTTGCTGTCCTCTTTAATTGCATGCCGGTGGGTCGGGGTTCAGACTCTATGATAGCCCCTACATAAAGCTATATATTAGTTGGTTGGGGCCGGATAATTGTCTGTTTCTTGGTCCACAGGGGTTCAACTGGTGGTCTTCTTTTGCTCCAGTGCTCCAGTGGTGTTGCTGACGCCCCAGGGAACTCCAGGTGTCTCAACACGTTTTGGCTGTCGAGTCCTCATCCTTGCTTCATCACGGTCTTTTCCTGATTTTAATTGTTGACCGTGATGACTCTCTGATGAGTTAGGGGACCTCCATACGAACCGAACTACCAACTAATTGTGTGCACCGCGGCGGAGAGTGAGGATGAAGGTTTGGGCCTAGTAAAACCGGTTTAACCCCCCCCCCCCCACCCCCAGTAGATATTACTGACCGTCCCAAGGCGGTACTTTCGTTGCGGTTGCATTTGTTTTATGTTCGGTGCTGTTTAATTTATTGTGTTCTCATTTTAACCCTTCTATAATAAAAATAGAAAATAGGTAAAAATAATTGTTAAATGTTTTTCGTATAATTTGCTTAGTCTGTTGTAACCCTTCTGTTGGTCTGAATTTTTAAGTTCAATAAAGATAGCTGAGTTGCCACCTATTTGGGAAAGAGCTACTGACTCGGCTTATCACTTGTAATGTATTGTTTGTTGGGGTGTCTTTGTCAATCTTTCCCTTTGATGTTTGGGATAGGGTTTGGGATCTGATTTAGTCAGTTCTTGAAGTGTAGTTACTCTTTAAATTTGACAACACATAATAGATAAGACGGCAAAGATCAGGAACTGACACAATTGCTCACCCTAAATATCAAACGGGAAAGGAAAACAAAGACGGCACACAAAACAAAAACGACAAGCGAAGAGGATGAAGTCAACTCTTACCAAACTGCTGCGCACAAGGCTGCTCTAGCTATTGTACAAAACGTAAGACTAATAGAAAGCCGATAATGATAATTCCGACGCCGACGCTGACGGGATCCGCACTGAAAACAATATGCCCCCCTCACCTTTGGCGGGGGGACATAATTATTATAGTAAACAACCACAAAAGCACCGCCTTGGGGTGAGGTGGTTGTGTGGTGCGATGGTGCTGGGTATAGTTTCCAGTGCCGGAGCGTTCCATATTTTTTGGACACTAGTAGGAAAATGGTCCACTGTACTTGCAGTAGGTGTGAGTGGGGTTGTTTGGACATTTTTTTCTCTCTTCTATTATTTCTCTCTTCTTTCTCCCTCTGGTTTGGAGACGGCCCGATATACACTGAAATACTGTCTCAAAGGGCCGTTAAACCCAAAACAATCAACCAACCGCCTTGGGGTATGGTCAGTAATAACTGATGTGAGACTTCACTGTACATGAACACAATTCTCGCTCTTGATTCTGCAGTATCTCAAATTCAACCAAAAATTCAAACAAAAAGTGAAAAACATCTCTTTTTATCTATTTTCTCCTTTTATAATTTTATAAGTTATCAACAAAACAAGACAGAAAGCTTATCAGGTAATCGCAATACTAGCATTACAACAAACACTAAAGAACCACAGTGCATGCACGGCTTTGGAGCTCTGCACTTTTTAAACATGGCCATAGTATCATTTATACCCCGCTTTGGGCTATTACCAAATCGGCATTTTAAGTGATTCACGTTAATCATCATGCCCGAAATAAATTTTACATAAAAATCGAGCCGCGACCTTTAAAAACCAACAAAGTGGTTGTGCGCTCGGCGCAGACCCAGATCAGCCTGGGCATCCGCCCCATCTTTTCGGTGCCCTCTCTGTCCGTATGGCGGTAGCTTAGATCCTTAGCTACCACACAAGAGCTTAGCAAAGAGTCTGATCGGACTGGGCGGATGCCCGGGCTGATCTGAGTCTGCGCTGGGCAAATGACTACTTTATTAATTTTCTCGTGTCGCGGCTCGAATATTATAATGACTGCAGTCGAGAAATAGAACAAAACATGCTGCTGAATTCTTTCATTTGTCTCAACTATGAAATAATGTTTTCAACAACAAACCAAGCAAAACTATTCCTGCGCGTTTTCCATTTATAGCAAGCGGCTATAGTTCTTCTAGATTAAAGATGGAACTGATAAGCACGCAAACAGACGATAAGAAAGAATTTGACGGCGATTGATTATAATAATGATAACGAAAAAGACAATCATATTAGCTTGAGGCATCGTTGCCAGTGAGCACACGTAAGCATGAACTGGCAAATCAAAGTAAACATGCACTGCACACAATTATCTTGATGTCAACACTCCCAGGTATATACTCCGATACCCCATTGCTTGCACTTTATATCGAGGTTTCGTTGAGCTGGGCAGTATTATATAATGATGGTCGGCGCTTGATGTTTGTCTGCCTCAGGTTCAACTTCTTCTGTCCCAGGTTTCCAGTGTTTGTTTATGTTGATTCCTCCGTCTTCTGTTGGTCTAAAGGACTTCTATGCTTAAGGCGTGAATTTTCCCCATGATTAAAAAATTATACGGATCGCTGACTTCTGCATTGCATTTATGACTATGACATGTAACTTGCATGACAAATGAATTTTCAAGTGTTTTTGTCTATGTAAAATACGTTAAACATACGTTGACGTTGACGTCAATGTTGAGATAAATTGTAAATCATCCTCAAACTGATCGTTGAAATAATGATTTATTGTATATATTTCACCCCTTTTTGACTCACAATACTTACAGAACAGACAGCACTGGATAGTTTTGACCATATGTATGTGACCTTGACCTCATTTCAAGGTCATAGTACACAATATAATCCTTGAAGATCACAGTGCTACTGTTGACCATTCTTCTTCTTTGGCTTACTGAGTATCGTTCCCCCCCGTGACCCAGCATCCCACTCATATATATTGCGTACTTGCATCGCATAAGTCTGCTGCACGAAGGAAATGCTGGGTCACGGGGGGGGGGGGGGGGGGGGGGGGGAAAGTACTTGTATTTTAATTATAGTGAAGCGTTCTCTTTTGGCCGTTTTGACCGGAAGCAGAACTACGGTTTGTTACGAAATGGATCCGATCGTCGACTTTGTCGTCGAATTATTTTAATCCTTTCAATCAGTAGGGCTACAGTTTTTAGGGCAACTGTGGTAATAAAACATTTACGGAAATTGTGGCTACGTTATGCATGGGTTGTTTGTGAATACCTCTCGTGGACAGCGTATTGCATGATTTTAAGGTGAATACCTGCACGAGTCTTTTGATTGTGGACAGCGTGTTGCATGATTTTAATGTGAATACCTGCACGCTTATATTCGAGTCCCATGATTTAAATGTGAGACGCATACTATTTATACGCCTATCTTTTATTGAAAAGTTAGACGTGGCTGTTTAATTCTTATACTGAGGATGTTATATTGTTGTGTGCCCAGATTCTGAGTTTAGACCTGAATGGCACATCAAGTCCGGCAGTCAGCTGTTAGGGCTTAGAGCCACGTCTCACCTGGAGATTCGATATACGTCTCCAGGTTAATGCCAACCCGGGTAGAGCAGTTACAACGCCCTTGTGCATGTATTCCTAGCAGAGGCGGGAAGCACAAAATGTCGGCGAAGGCGATCTAATACTGCGGAGGTGAAAGTGGTACAGTGTTCGTCCACTATAGTGTGTCTTATTATATTTAGACTGGTCTCTGGTACGATCCAGGGAGCGACCAGTATATAATCGTGCACGTGTTAATATAAGTTGGTGTTCCTCATGATATATGGACTGGCCCATGACATGATCCAGGGAACGACGAATTGAAGTCTACCAACATAAGGCCTTGTTTTTTTGTGTGAGCTCAAACTAACGTTTTTTTGTTCTTTGTGTTTTCCTTTAGTTCATGGCGCTGAGCCGAGTACGGTGTTGACGTCAGACGGTAATCTATTTGCGTATTGTACGCAAATCGATTACAGATTTGAAACAAACACCTTACTTGGGCCAGCGACATGAACTGATATGTGTTGTATATTATTGTAATTGTGAATTGTTGTAAATTGTATCGTTGTATATAGAATTTACATTATATATAAACTTAAAAAAATTCTAACGTTGTTAGAGTTTCCTTGTTAGTGTAATACACTGGTAGATAACCCTTTAGCCGGAAGTCACCCTCCGCCGTCCTGGCGACGCATAAGGCTCTACACCCGTGTCGACCGTGTGTAAAACCTTCTGCGTAACATGGTGTCATGAAGTAACGGGATTTGATTTCCGGTTAATATCTGCCAGTGTAACACATTGACAATATATACAGAATCTAGGCACAATTTTGTCAGACATTTTTTTTATTATTATTGACTTTCTGATTATTCTTTTCTAAGGTGACGTAAGGCTGTGAATTTTAGGGGAGCAATTTTGCCACTAAATTCTTTGTAAATGTAACCTACACTCAATTAAGGTCAACTATCCTTATTCCCTGCGTGATGAAGTGCGACAGCCCATGCATTAATTTGTGATAGAATGTAACAGGTTGCATATCTGAGTGGGGAAACTGAGGTATATAGACCTGAATTGTCTTGGCACGGATGATACATATTTAGTTTTAAGGTCCATTTGAGTACCTTGGCACTGATGTTGCATGACAATCTGTTAGTTCATTAATTCAAACGTTTGTACGTTGTGTCGTAACCGTTACTGAGGTCCATTTTATGTCCTGATTTAGTAACGTAGGTTACTCGTAACGTAATATAATATCGTTACAGTTAATTAAACCTAATAGCAGAATCTTAAGTTTGATTTACCGTTGGTATCTTATAAGGTTTTGTAATGTAGGACGTACAGTTGTCGTGTCAGTGTTAATACGTTGCGTTACATACGTTACGTTTGTATATCCGATACGCTAGATCAAGTTGGGCGTAATTGTAATGTGGGTTATTTACGTCATCTAATTACGTCATTTAATAGTGAAAAGTAATTCTCGGCAAAGTCAACGTCAGTTTATGACGTCATTTCCGGTCTGTTATGAACGTAACTTTAATGGCTACGTCCAGATCGCGAGTATACTAATTAATCAACGTTTTAGTTGGATTAGTTCGTTATTATTATTGTTAACGTTTTAGTTAACGTGTGTGACTATAAGTGAACGTCGGTTTCAGTTAAATTAACGTGAGCATTACGTTAAGCGTCATGGATCAGTTAGTTAAGACGGGAAGGGAGTTAGGTTATGAGGGGCAGGCATTGCAGGAATTTGTAAAGCAACAGCAAGAGACTGAGAGGGCAGAAAGGCACGCGGTAAGGGAACTTGATAAAGAGAAGATCGCGGCGGAGAAAGAAAAGCTTGCGCAGGCCGATAAAGACCGGGAAATTGAGTTAGCTAGGATCGCGCAAGCCGATAAAGACCGGGAAATTGAGTTAGCTAGGATCGCGCAAGCCGAAAAAGATAGGGAAATTGAATTGGCTAGGATCGCGACGGAAGAAGCTAAGATTGCGGCGGATAGGGAAATCGAGATGGCGCGGATTGAAAGTATAGAGCGGCAAGCCGAGAAAGATAGGGAAGCTAAGTTGTCTCAAGTCGAAAGCGATAAGGAAGCAAAGTTGTCGAGCGAAGTTGAGTTAGAAAAGTTGAAGTATAGTTTTGAATTGCAGCAACGCGAGTTAAAGACTCAGATAGAGTTGCAGAAGGTAACGTTTAGAGTTGAATTAGAAAAACAGAAGGCTGAAAAGTTAGCGCATGCGCGAGATCCCAAATTACCGTATTTTGATGAAAGTAAGGACAAAATGGATAGTTACTTATCAAGGTTTGAGAAATACGCGACGGCGAATAAATGGGATAAAAACGTTTGGGCTGCATATTTAAGCGCATTACTTAAAGGTCGCGCGCTTGATGTTTATGATAGATTGTCTGTAGATGATGCAGCAGATTATGACAAGTTGAAAGATGCGTTGTTAAAGAATTTTGATATGACTGAACGCGGATTTAGGAAGAAATTTTGCTATGATAGGCCTGAAAAGTCGGAAACGTTTATTCAATTTAGTAGTAGACTTAGGTCGTATCTTAATAAATGGTTGAAAATGGCGAAGGTAGACCAGTCTTATGAAGCTGTTTGCGATTTTTTCGCTAGAGATCAGTTTTTAGAATCCTGTAGTAAAGAACTATATGTTCATTTGAAACCGAAAACATTCACGAATCTAGGTGAGATGGCTAGGGAAGCTGATTTATTTGCAGAAGCACGTGGCGGTGTCTACGCTTGTGTTAATAAGGGGCAGCGTGATAGTAAGGGCGTAACTCAGAGTAGATCTGATAATAAGCCGAGTGCGAAGCCAGAGATAAAATGTAGTATTTGTGGTAAGGGACATTTAACATATAAATGTTTTAAGAATCCCGATAGGAAGCAAGCATATAGTGCGGAGGTGGTTGCAAGTGCAAGCGGATATAGTGGAAATAAGGGGAGTAGTTATGCACCGAAAGATGAAACACTAAAATCACAGAGTAAGAGCGATACTGTGCAGACGAAGGGTAGTAATTCAGATCGTGGCCGTGGTCGGGGTTATTCCCGCGGACGTGGTCGGGGTGGCGGACATCAAATGAGCTTTTGTAAAACTACAATGAATAGGTCTCATGAAATTGAAGGTCTCTATAAGAGTAAGGAAGAAAGTCCATTAATCATTAATAACGTGGATAGGGAAGGTGTCTGTTACTTTTTAAGGTCGCGATTACCAACAGCGCAGGGTACGGTTAATGGTAAGACTGTTGTAGTTTTAAGGGACACAGGTTGTACTGGGTGTGTCGTTCGTAGAAACTTGGTTTCTAATGATCAGTTACTTGGTAGAGAATCTGATGTAACTTTGATTGATGAATCTACTCAAAGGTATCCCTTAGCAATGGTTGACATAGATTGTCCATTTTTCACAGGAAAAACTGAGGCATTGTGCATGAAAGATACATTGTATGACCTGGTTATTGGAAATATTGACGGGTCAAAACTTCCCGATATGTCCCATTTTGCAATGGCGGCAGTGACTAGGTCACAAGCTAAGCAAGGTGAAGAGGTCTATAAGAAACTTAAAGTTCCTGATCAAATTATTGCTAGTGATAAGGAGGCATTGAAGCAGGCCCAAGTTGTTGACCCTAAATTGAATGGCATAAGGCAAAGAGTGGAATCTGGGAATGTGACTATTAGTCGTGGATTGAACCGAGGTGAAACTAAGTTTATCCGAAAGAAAGATTTATTGTATAGGCAGTTTACTAAGGGAAACAAGGTCACTTTGCAACTTATTATCCCTGAAGGTTTTCGTGAAAAGGTGTTAAGATTGGCGCACGAAACCTTGATGTCAGGTCATTTGGGCATAAAGAAAACTATGGATAGAGTGTTAACTGAGTTCTTTTGGCCTGGAGTTTGTGGTGATGTGGCAAGGTTTTGTAAATCTTGTGACATATGTCAAAGGACTATTCAAAAAGGTCGTGTCACTAAGGTTCCTTTAGGAAAGTTGCCACAGATTGACACACCATTTAAACGAGTCGCTGTTGATATAGTCGGACCGATAGAACCTCGTTCTGACAGGAAATCCCGCTATATTTTAACAATGATAGACTATGCGACGAGATATCCCGAGGCGGTAGCGTTACCCGGCATTGAGGCGGAACGCGTAGCCGAAGCGTTAGTTGAGATGTTCAGTAGATCAGGAATACCGAGTGAAATGCTAATCGAGCATGATAGTAAGATCACGATTGACGTCATGAGAGAGGTTAGTAGGTTGTTGTCGCTTCAAGATCTGACAACTATTCCTTATCAATCTACTGGTAAAGGACCCGTGGAGAAATTCCATGATACACTGAAACAGATATTACGTGAAATGTGCGTAGAACGTCCGAATGACTGGGACAGGTATCTCCCAGCATTATTATTCGCAGTAAGGGAAGTTCCGCAAGAGTCATTAGGTTTTTCCCCGTTTGAACTGTTGTATGGGCGTAATGTTAGGGGTCCTATGCAAATATTAAAGGAATTGTGGTCTGTAGAGGAAACTGACCGACGTGCGTTATTGACGTATCAGTACGTTATTGATCTAAAAGAACGTTTAGAAAGAACGTGTAAGTTAGCACAGGATATTGTCCGGAAAATGGATGTAAAGCAGAATGCTTATTATGATAAACGCGCGAGGTCGCGTAAGTTTGACGTCGGAGACAAAGTACTTTTGCTACTCCCGAATGAGTGCAATAAATTGTTACTTCAATGGAACGGGCCATATGAAGTTGTCGAAGTAGTCAATGCAATGAACTACAAGATTAACGTCAAGGGCGTCGTGAATACTTATCCTGCTAACATGATTAAGCAGTACGTTCAACGTCAAAAGAACGTGACGTCGGCGGTGGTTAACGCACCTGACAATGTTGGATCGGAGGATCACAGTGATCCGAATGTCCAAAGAGTTAACATTTGTACGTCAGAGGACGTATCCCAATATGACTTCATACGTGAAAACGTAAAGCCCGACGACGTAACGTCAACTCAGAAAATGAATATGAAAGAACACGGTGGCGATAGTAGGTTAGAAGCAGAGGCAACGGATCCTGTGGGATCTGTCGTGCGAAGTAGGTGTAATGTCAAAGACAACGTTAATTTTACGTCTAATACACTTAAAGGTGGCGATTTCCACCTAGTGTTCGATCAGACTTACCCATACTTCCCCATTCCATTTGAGGCACGACAGGTACGACACAGAGAATTGATTGACTTTGGGATTAGGTAAATCTGTTGCCAAGATAATTTGGGGGCGGACTACCTTAGTAGATAGTTTGGCCACGTTATGCATCGCACCGTTGTTGTGTATATGGCTAGTTTTCCAGTTTTGACATAGCCTACGATTCGATCGCATTTCGTACTATATCAGAAAAGAAACATTGTTATGTTTTTTTCTCCCTAAGGGCAAACCTATATTACGAAATGGATCCGATCGTCGACTTTGTCGTCGAATTATTTTAATCCTTTCAATCAGTAGGGCTACAGTTTTTAGGGCAACTGTGGTAATAAAACATTTACGGAAATTGTGGCTACGTTATGCATGGGTTGTTTGTGAATACCTCTCGTGGACAGCGTATTGCATGATTTTAAGGTGAATACCTGCACGAGTCTTTTGATTGTTGACAGCGTGTTGCATGATTTTAATGTGAATACCTGCACGCTTATATTCGAGTCCCATGATTTAAATGTGAGATGCATACTATTTATACGCCTATCTTTTATTGAAAAGTTAGACGTGGCTGTTTAATTCTTATACTGAGGATGTTATATTGTTGTGTGCCCAGATTCTGAGTTTAGACCTGAATGGCACATCAAGTCCGGCAGTCAGCTGTTAGGGCTTAGAGCCACGTCTCACCTGGAGATTCGATATACGTCTCCAGGTTAATGCCAACCCGGGTAGAGCAGTTACAACGCCCTTGTGCATGTATTCCTAGCAGAGGCGGGAAGCACAAAATGTCGGCGAAGGCGATCTAATACTGCGGAGGTGAAAGTGGTACAGTGTTCGTCCACTATAGTGTGTCTTATTATATTTAGACTGGTCTCTGGTACGATCCAGGGAGCGACCAGTATATAATCGTGCACGTGTTAATATAAGTTGGTGTTCCTCATGATATATGGACTGGCCCATGACATGATCCAGGGAACGACGAATTGAAGTCTACCAACATAAGGCCTTGTTTTTTTTGTATGAGCTCAAACTAACGTTTTTTTGTTCTTTGTGTTTTCCTTTAGTTCATGGCGCTGAGCCGAGTACGGTGTTGACGTCAGACGGTAATCTATTTGCGTATTGTACGCAAATCGATTACAGATTTGAAACAAACACCTTACTTGGGCCAGCGACATGAACTGATATGTGTTGTATATTATTGTAATTGTGAATTGTTGTAAATTGTATCGTTGTATATAGAATTTACATTATATATAAACTTAAAAAAATTCTAACGTTGTTAGAGTTTCCTTGTTAGTGTAATACACTGGTAGATAACCCTTTAGCCGGAAGTGACCCTCCGCCGTCCTGGCGACGCATAAGGCTCTACACCCGTGTCGACCGTGTGTAAAACCTTCTGCGTAACACGGTTTTGCATGTTTAAATGCCAATCAGGCGTAACAAGAAGAAAATCATTGTTTTATATTGTGATATGTGTTTATTTAGCATGCACTTATGAGAAAAAATATGGAATGAATGACTAATTTGAATATTTTCATTACCTCAAATAATGAAGTATGCGAAAACCTTTAATTTAGGGTAGGTATGGTCAGACTGGATTATCTCCCCATGTCTTTGGGTCTGAATCACAAATAATCTGATTTCATACGGCTTACATATTTGTGGAAGATCTGCTAAGAAAAAATTGCACATTTTATATTTTTGAAAATTCGGACCTGTCGCACAGGCCTAATGGGGAAAATCCTCGCCTTAATCATAGATGTCCTTATTTAGTTCAATAAAGATAGCTGAGTTGCCACCTATTTGGGAAAGAGCTGCTGACTCTGCTTGTCACTTGTAATTTATTGTTTGTTGGGATGTCATTGTCAATTTTTCCCTTTGATGTTGGGGATAGGGTTTGGGATCTGATTCAGTCAGTTCCTGAAGTGTAGTTACTCTTTAAATTCACTTATGAACTTGAAGGCCTCAACGCGGAACAAATTAAATCTTATATGAATCAGAAGCTAGGGCTTGGAATTTTGGAGCTCCGTTCAACCAGTTTAAGTCCTTGGGTAATTGGTTATTTGTTACTGACCGCTTTTTTAGTTATAGTGATGTCGCCATTTTCATATCATGACATGCCATGACGCGTATTATCAGTCTAGCAAAAAGTCAAAGGCTTCAGGTTTCAGACACAGATGTATTTTTGTGTAATTATGTTAGGATAACGTTCATAGGTACGTAGTTCTACCTGAAATACGTAGGTAGACAGGTATCTATCTATCTATATGCGCCGTCTGTGCATGGGACCTGTTTGTGACAAATAAAATGCACATTATAGATGTCTCCAGAACATCTGTGTATGTCAAAAGCACGTGGATTTCGTAGCTATTTATAAACCCATTAGTTTTTGGATTGTAATCAGTTTGGACGTAACATCTGCTGAAAAATGTAAACGTCAACCCTGACGTCATATGTATGTACTGGTCAAAACGGTATATTAAATGATAGCAAATTTTACAATAATAATGTCATTTACCCTTTAACAACCTTCATGCACTAACCTGTTCAACTATGTAATTCCGTTACTTGGTATCACAGTCAGGTCCAATTATCTCATTCTAATTGCCTTTTAAACGGATAAGTTAACTAAAAGAAATTATACCATTGCCTGCCTCATTTATCTTTTGCAAAAAGGTCACGTGTCTTTCACAATGGAGATTAATCTTAGTAGGAACCTTAATTGAATTAGCTTATTACTTCCTTGCTCTTTTTAAAACTCATATGTTGCAAATTCGCGTTATTCAGAGAATCAAAAGTGCATATAAAAAAGATATTGCTTCGGATACCAAATTATGTGGTAAGTTAGAATAAGAGGTTTCTGTAACAAAGGAAACACGAAAAGCCTTTACATGTTGCTTTATATGTCTTGCGTGGAT
This sequence comes from Ctena decussata, assembly GCA_963989385.1. Classification (NCBI taxonomy): domain Eukaryota; kingdom Metazoa; phylum Mollusca; class Bivalvia; order Lucinida; family Lucinidae; genus Ctena; species Ctena decussata. The sequence goes on along the minus strand of OZ022503.1, from coordinate 73,183,293 downwards.
TGTGTACTGTGATTGAAGCCTTTCCTGACAGTCATCATTATACGTGCGTTCTGCACGACGACAATTCGCGTTTGCGTCGACGTGCGAAATGCAACGCTATACACTGAGCTTGTCGCCTCGTTAGTCAGTCCCAGTCGCAATCGGAACACCGCTCGGCCAATTCCGAGAATCAACCTCGGATGTATGACGTGGGACTACTTACGTCACACGACTGTTGTTAGGAACAACGATATAAACAAAGATGGCCGCACTGTCGCACCGAGCAAATAATAAAATGAGAAGCAAATGTCTCGTCATTAATAATTGATTATTTTGTTTTAACAACAGCAAAGCATTAAATGAATGTCCGTGCAACAGCTGTAAAAGGTCGCAGGTCGAGAATTAATTCATTCGTAGACCTAGAGATCTACGGCTTCGGCGTATACTTTCGGCCGAACAACAAAATGTTGGATTTTGCTGCATATTGCTCCGCCTTACATACGCCCGAGGTCTGATTCATGGAATTGGCCGAGGAGTTCCGAATGTCCCAGTCGATCGAAATATTGCTCGCCTTACAATATTTTTACGTCATTACAAGATCAGCACGCCTTGAAATTCTGTCATTCGGTCCACCTCGCGTAACCCGGCAACGCAGGAAGAATTTTCCGTGGCCTACATTATCACATCATCCCGCACTTGAAACGCTGCGATTCTGGCATCAATGTTCGGCACAACTTAGTTTATTTTGAACAACTGAACCCGATTACTTGCCTGCGGGCCTTCACATGTGAGTTACCACCTGAGAAAAGTTTAGTAAATTACCAGAGTTACTGCGGTCAGATGGCTGGTACCAGTACAACTATAGCGGATGAGAAAATCACATGGGTATGCTTGCGTGTAAAGAGCTTTACACCATCGGGTGTAACAAAGCTACTCAAATCAGCAAGCATCTTTTTTCGATTCTTAAAAAGCATATGCAACAATAGCTGTCGCTTGACAGCATAGCTCGCCTAAATTGGTGCTTGCCTATCACACAGCCGCTATCGTGGTGTGGACTGCTATGCATAAAACTTCATGCAAGCATGTCCATACTGAAAACACATTTATAAACAAAAGCTATCTCAGAAATAAGTCTTAAAATAAAATTAAAATAAAAAAATGAAATGAAATTTCAAATTCCATGAGCTTGAGGTAAAAAAATGACAGGTAGGGGGGAGGGGGGGGGGAGGGGGGGCGGGGCTAGGATGTATCAAAACCCTGAACCATTATTTAACATCAGTCCAAGTATTAGTATCAACCGAGTCCATCATCGTGGCACTGTGAAATTATGTCTTCATAAATATAAAACTTAAACCAAAATCTTTAAGACAAAATTCTAAGTCGATGACCTTGACTTCAAGGTCATCCAGTGGGGTAGGTACATGTATAAGGTGTTTTGTAAAAACTCACAAAAGAGTCTAACATCAGTTCAAGTATAAACTAAATTTCTGCAAAGCATTATGAATCAGTATGCAATTACAAAACTTTAAAAAAGACAAAAATTTCCTAAGTCGCTGACCTTGACATCAAGATCACTGAGCGGGGTTGGGGTAGTACTCTGTAGATCTAACTACAGTGCAAATATAAAAAGAATTCATCTATGGGTTCAGGAGATATGTGTCTTTAAAAAAACTTAAACCAAAACATCCAATCAATAAAAAGACAATATTCTAAGTCCATGACCTTGAGATCAAGGTCAAAGAGGGGGGTGGGGGTAGTACCTTCAAAAACTTTAGACCAATATCTAACTTTAGTGCAAGTATCAAGGAATCCATCCAGGGGTTAAGGAGATATTGGGCTTTATAAAGCTTTAACCAAAACATCCAGTCAAAAAACAACTACCAATTTTCTAAGTGCATGACCTTGACATCAAGGTCACGGAGTGGGGTGGGGGTGGTATCCTGTCAAACCTTAGACCAATATCTAACTACAGCGCAAGTATCAAAAGAATCCATCCATGGGTAAAGGAGATATAGGTTTTTAAAAAACTTTAACCAAAACATCCAATCCGAACGCTGACGCTGACGCGGACGCGGACGCCGTGGTGACAACAATAGCTCTTCCTGAACTTTCGTTCAGGCGAGCTAAAAAGGAGATAATCTAATAAAACTCCACGGATGTGCAAGCAGATCGGAGTCTTCAATGTTTGCACACTTTTGTCCCATTCTCAAAGCGATGTTCCCCAGAATGCTCAGTGGAACGAATCCATGGTTGCACAAATCTCTGTCTGTCTGTCCCCTCTCCAATTTGAAGAGAAGAATCAGAGGATTTTGATAACAACAACAGCATAAAATATCTTTCAGGTCATATTTATATGATATATGTGGATTTTTTTTATTAGATTCAATGGTGCTTCCGCCAATAGCGAAAGTAATCCAACGCACATAACTTCCAATAAACGCTGATTCAGCGTATACTAAAAGAATGGTAAGCATACTATCCCAGCTATTTAGGGGGTGGTTGTGATCGGGCGATGGTTCTGGGTAATTTCAGTGCCGGGCCGTCCTACTAATTTGGATAAAAGTAGTGCAAGGGTATATAGTACTGTTTCAAGGAGACGTCAACCCCAAACAACCAACTAACCCAGCTAAAATGGATCGCTGATAAATATAAATCTGTAAACTTTGCGTTCTGTTGTTTTCACATTTAGTATTTTATGAATTTTCGGTAAACCAACAGTTCCTTTCATTTCGAAATAATATAAGTCGTTATCCTGTTTTTGTTGTTGTTTTTTGTGTGTGTGAAACATTGTATATCTGCAGTTCTCTTCATTTCTGGTTTACTTGATTGTAATCATTCATAATATTCATCATGTTTTCAGTATGATATGGCATTTCTTTCTAATGATCGTTGTCAATAATAACAACCGGGCCGCCTTTATCAGCTTTATCTATAACTATATTTTCTAATGATAATCTCCTAATCGCAGACTTCTGCTGCTGATTGATTTAAAGTTGCATCTGTTGTATAATTGTATTTTCTAAATTTGATATGTACTTTTGTATTGAGATATTTTTTTATTTTTCGGGGATATGAAATCACTTTTATTTCTAAGGTTATAGGCGTCTTCGTCCGCCATGTCATGAACGTATTCCGTAAGTTTTTGATCCTTTTAAATTCAGTTCAATATTCTATAAGTACTTGGCAATTCTGTTTTGTGTAGGACTGACTTTCACCTTTTTTTACAGAACATTTGCCTCCGTAGGATGAAGATTATTCTTTTTATATGATTCAATAGTCTAATTGAAATTCTCTCCTGTGATGTAGAGATATCAATTATTGATACTATACTTCTTTCAACATGGCCTCTTCCGTCTCTAAAAAGACAATTTATGTGTTCCCGATTTGATTTCTAAATGTTCCTGAATCGCTTGCTGTCCTTATCGTTGTTGGTATGATTATGTATCATGTGATCACAACCCTCGCCCTATAAGCCAAAACTACTTATGTTTGGTTACGGTTAACTTTATTCCAGCAAAGGCCTGTTCATTTCTCTACACTATCGCATTAACTCCCTGCTTGTGTTATTGCTTCCTGTAGATGTAGTGGGATGGACGTTTATGTTCCTAACTTTTGTCCGATAATAATCTCTAGGAATATCAGGATTTATATTACTGTCCCCCAACCCCGTCCCTTCACCTGCGCATGCAGAAACGCAATTTCCCAGCACCCTCCCCACGCGCACACAGACAGGTGAATTCTAACCCAAGAAACAGATAAGTATTTTGGCCTTTCAGTTAGATTGGCAACAGAATTTTACAATTTACGTCTCCTATTAACGATTAAGCATGACATAACGCAATGCGTCATGAAAATGTCGAATGTCTTATTTGGACTACTTTTCACGATGATTCTTATTGAAATAAATGTCTTTTGTATTGCTTGCTTCACACAAAACATGCACCAAATTGCTGAAACGTGTTTGTCATGATACGATTGACATTTCTGCACCAGCTCAAAAGAATTCATAATTGATTTAACAGAAGACAGGTGCCAAGTAATATAAAGACCATATTTGTTACAAGTCTTGAAGATCGCATGTCAAATTTAATGGAATCCATCGGGAAATGAGTGCTATTTGAAGCCGGAAGAAGCAGATGGTGTTGCAGGAAACCTCGAAGATCTTTATCGAACAAAACATACTGTATTTGTTTTTAAATCATCTAATTAAAGTCTCCACAGTCCTCTCAAAGGTAAACCCCGTCAAAATACAAATTATTATGAAACCTGTACAGCCTTCAGAATTGATGAAAATATGTCGGTTGATGTGCGTTTTTGTAGCATATAACTGGCAAAAAAAGAAGGAACAAGGTATTTTGAAAAAATGATAAGTCTCTTCACAAAAATACGGGTTTCGTCTCTGGTTCCCCGTTAAGCAATGCAATAATGCAATAGCGGCTCAATCAATAGGATCCTTGCTTTAGTGTTTTGTACATTGTATTTTTGTCACCTGTTAAACACCTGTACCTTATATTTTACCGCCTGTACGTTGTATTTTTATCATGAAATAAAGCTTACGAAATCGAAAGTAGGTCATTTTGGTTGGCAACTAAAATGGCCTAGTTATTTTTTCAAATCTATTTTATGGTAAACTCAAGGACGTTTTGAATTTTCAAAGCCGGCCAATCACGATAATATTCAATGGCGAAGTTTTTGTGAGAAGTTTACAGCGATACCTCACGATAAAATATGTCATGCTGATAGAGCAATGGGACCTTTAAAGGAGAATGTACATCTATCATATGAGCCGCGGCACAAGATAACCAACAATGTTATGCGCCCAGCGCAGAGTCAGATCAGCCTGGATTCCGCCCTGTCTGATCAGAGTTCGCTGTCCGCATGGAGGTAGCTTAGAACCTTAGCTACCCTTTAAGCGCTTGGCGAAGAGTCCGATCAGACTCGGCGGATGCCAAGGCTGATCTGAGTCTGCGCTGGGTGCACAACACTTTGCTGGTTCTCTCTTGTCGCGGCTCATATATACCTTAGTTACCAATTACTATAGTTATCCCACATTCAAACAAAATACTTTTATAACTCCAATAATCTTCAGAAGGAGTCTCAGTCACAATGCACAATCCAACCAAGACGTGAAAAGACATTCAAAAGCCTCAATGAAAATGCAAAGCCCATCCATCTGGGTTGAATTGTGCATGGTATTAAAGATTTTGGTTGGTTGTTTTGGTATTCTTAACCTTTTGAAGATGACTGGTTTGAAAATGGTGTTTGTTTGAATCCAGCATAATCTTAGAATAATTTAATTTAGGATCTTGTCAACAGAAGAAGAAAGTGTGAAACGATACAAAGGAGTAAAACATGCATACTTAGCTAACAGGTTGGGCGATAATGCTGGTTATAACTTCCAGTGCCGGGGCTTCCTTCTTATTTGGATAAAAGTAGGGCACAGGCAAACTGTAATTACAGAAGGTGCAGGCGGGGTTTGTTTATTGGATATTTTGGAAATACCGGGGTTGGGGTCGGGCGGGGGGGGGGGGGGGCGTGATGGTGCTGCGTATAACTTCCAGTGCCGAGGCGTCCTACTGATTTGGATAAATATTGGGCAAGGGCCTACTGTACTTACAGTAGGTGCGGGCGGGGGTGTTTTGATAAAAAAATTTCTCTCGTCTATTATTTCTCTCTTTCTCGCTCTCTTTGGGAGACACCCGATAAAGACTGTAATACTGTCTCAATGGGCCGTCTTAACAACCCCCACCCGCACCTACTACAAGAACAACAGGCCCTTGCCCAATATTATTCCAATTAGTAGCAAGCCCCGGTACTGGATTTGGTTGGCTGTTTGTGTTGGGTTTAACGCCCCTTAGAAACAGTATTTCAGTCTATATCGGTTCGTATCCCAGGGAGGGAGAAAGAAGAGAGATATGATAGACGAGATAAAAGAAAATACAAACCATCCCAACCCGCACCGACTGCAAACACAGTAGGCGCTTGCCCTACTATTATCCAAATCAGTAGGAGGCTCTTGCACTGGAAGTAATATGCAACACCATATCGCCACCCGACCCCCCCCCCCCCCCCCCCCCCCCCACACACACACACATACACACACTAGCTCGGTACTGGAAATTACACGCAGCACCATAGCACCACCCGACCACCATGCAATACCAAATGCATTTACTTTGCTGAGGTGGCCGAATGAACTAAGATCCAAATCTAAATTTTGCGAAACTCTTCAATTCCGACATTTTTGTTCGTTGTCAGTAAATGAACATGCAAAAATGTCGCGTCCGAACAAAAATAGTTTCGCTGATAATAATGCATATGATCACTCATTGATGCCATGCTATCCAAATACTATGCTATGCACAGTAAATGAAAGTAGCAGCCTTAAAACAATAAAGATTCGAACCCGCCTGAATCTCAGAAATTGTCTGATGTGCCGATAGTCTGTTTGTTATTAGCTTTCTCAGCCTCTCCCAATGTCTTTTTATTATGTTAAGCCCTTACCAAAAGCATAAGAAAAACTTTTCAACATTTTATCGCCGACAGTTTGAATTGGTTTCTAAATTCAAGGTTTGATTGGAATCTGGCTTTTCGGAACTATAATTATTTCATGGATATTTAGCCAATAAATTAAAAAACAATACAACGTATGTATATAAGAAGCGCTGATTTTTCTGATCAGTTAGAAAAAAATAGTGTCTACGCCCATGAACATAGACAGTCTAGTCATTGACTCCGACACGGAATTACTGTCATTAACTATCTACGATGCAGCTTATCATGGGATTTTATTTTAGATAGTTTAACGAACAAAGAAGATATTTGCTTATTGGTCGTAAATACTGTTCGCACAGGTATGAAAAGTCATGTAAAATACCGCAGAACTGCATATGGTATCACAAGGTAGCACAATGTAGTGCAAGGTGCAGATGAATGAATGACATGTTTTTACGACATTTTCAATAGCATTTCAACCATTGAAGGCTGATAATGAAAGCAATGTGATATGAAACCCACCACCAGCACCAGTGCTAGAAATCCATCACCAGAGATTTAGTGTCATCTTTTTGTGCATATAATTGTGTGTTTTATAAGCATCAACTATTACTAGTAACTAAGCGCAGGCCAAGCTTTTTTGTGGAAGCTACTCTTATCATCTCAGAGAGGCGCGGTAGCCGAGTGGTTAGAGTTGCTCGGTTATTGTGCAGAAAGTCGCCGGAAGGTCGTGAGTTCGCGGCTCACCGTCGCCATCCGACGACTGGAAAACTCTCTCTGTCAACCCAGCAGTCAATGGGTACCTTTTTTAAAATTAGGGACGGATAAGGCAGCGAAAGGAGAGATGGGCTCCTCCTTTCATCGGCTGTGCCCAAGATACAGTGGGTCTCTAACCCCCACTGCCCCTACGGCTATAAGGCTATGGGAAACCTTTACCTTTACCTTTTACTCCGAGTGGTTATACATAACAAATGTATCGGATATAACATACATGTAATGCTGCAGTCTACATGTTTAGAGATCAGCCCAAACATGGTCAATAACGTTCTTAAAATTCATGCCCATCACACTCAGTGATGGACCCGATATAAAGCTATGTATTTTAGTTTGTTCTGGCCGGAGTTTGTCCTGTCTTTTGCTTGATCATTTGGGGCTAAACTGGTGGTTTTATTTTACTCCGGTATTTCAGAGATGTTGTGTGACCTCCCAAGGATCTCTGAGTGCTGCAATACCCCGTTTCTGTGGAGTCAAGCCTTCATCTCTGATCCTCCATACATCTTTTCCGTAATTTGTTTCCTGTGGTGATGAGACATTGATGGATCAGACAACCTTCGTGCGAACCAAACAGCTAACTAAATGTTCGGAACCACTGCACAAGCAGTCGCCTGAATAGCTGCCTATTCTACTTTCTGTTTTTTTTTTTTTTTTTTTTTTTTTTTTTTGAAAACAGAAAAAGGGAAAAAACACATGCTAGAGCAGTTTTTAATTGGGGTAACTGAATGACCACCTGTTCGGGAAAGAGCTTTACATCCAGTTAACCGCACGTATCTTTCGTGAAGTTTTGTTAATTTATGTGTGGGGCCTTTTAGTTTTTTTTGGGCGGGATGTGGAATTTGATTGTATCAATCCCTTATCATAACCTATCTTTTTACTTTTCTATCCAAACCAGTTGATATGATATAGCCTAGAGAAACATTTATCGAATCATATGGGTGAGATATAAATTAGATCTCTTTAAAATGCAGTTTAGAATTCACAGTGGGCATAAACAAGTCAAGCTCGTGTCGACCTAACAATGTTACCAGCAGTGGTAATGTAATATTGATGAAATTTATCTGAACTGTTAAATCCTCAGTTGGGGAAAATAATGTTAAATGAAAATGCAGTGTCCCTTGAAATCGTCATTCTTGAATAAATCACAGTCTATTCGTTTCATTGCTATAATAATTGCTCATAAGGGGCAAAAATAGGAGATGATATATATGTTTCCGAAGCCGTCCTTGCTTTCTTTCACAACAAGTATGCGTACTCCCGCCGGAAAACTAGTATGCCCGGGAACACTGATTCTAGTAGCCTAGACATGGTCTCTAAATAAGGCCGATAATGTCACCATTTTATCCTTGAGCATTTCGGAGAAATCAAAATGGCGTCATATATTGTGGCGAGCAAATAAAAAAACATATATGAGTTCCTCTAAGAGCAATGAAAATATTTGAGCCGCGACATGACAAAACCAACAAATGGTTGTGCGCCCAGCGCAGACTCAGATCAGCCTGGGCATCCGCCCAGTCTGATCAGAGTCTTCGCCGCCCGCATGGAGGTAGCTGACACCCTTAGCTACCCTTTGAGCTCTTAACGAAGAGTCTGATCAACCTGGTCAGATACCCAGGCTGATCTGAGTCTGCGCCGGGCGCACAACCACATTGTTGGTTTTCTCGTGCCGCGGCTCACTTTAGAACAAAGGTGTTAGACCACGTAGTTTCGGTTACTAAAGCATCGTAAGTAATCCTATACTGGCCCGGCAACAAATGCCGGAGGAAAAACAAACTGCAATTTTGTGAATTTCAAATACGCAGTCGATTCAAAGAGTGGTATGTACCAAATCAGTTCCAAATTGATAAAATATATGTCTAAACCTGCATTTTTTCCGAATTCTCAGAATACTCCCTCCGATCTCAAAGAAACAAAAGTAAAATATAAACTACATAGTGGTTAATGTACGGGGAGACGTTTAACGGCTGCCACACGGCACAACCCAAGCTGCAGCGAATGCAAATAAAATCATAAAAGAGTGAAGAACAATGAAAACATGCATAAGAAAACGTATAGGATAGACTTCGTAAGTTCGGCTGATAAAGCCTCATCAGTATCCCCGAGCAGGAAATTCATATGAAATGAAAGGTATACGCCGAAACGGGTCCAAATCGATAACAGATCTGTCTCGAATATGAGCCCAAACCAGTAGGTAGATGTTTTTTTCTCTTGTTAAATCGAATGGATCAGTGTTGGTTTCATTATTTAAAGGATGGCATCTAGAGTTTCGAATGCCCTATAATTTTGCCTTGTTTTAATCGTCGGAAAGGGATTACATGTAATAAGTTTCTCCACAATTTAAAGTTGTAGTATTTTACTAGTCGGTTTGCGAGTGACTCCCCAGCTCTGCTTCGCACACCAGTTAGCGCTATTTTTGATTTCGTGCCAAACCTGTCACCGCGGCTGACGTCATACTGCATTGCATTTTGGGATAGTGTTTAACCATTAGCCACGCCCGGACCTTCAAAAGAGCTCACGATTTAAGCGAAATTGACATAGGCAGAATCACAGGTGAGGTCGTGCACTTGTCCACACGTGACAATACTATTCTTAGTACAGGAATTCCAATACGTTGTTCACGCAAAGTTAAACAAGAAACTTTAACAAAAAAAAAGATAATCGGCGCGGATTAAATGGAAGTTTGTTTCTAAATCTGTCTCTAGGTGAAGAGTTGACAATAACTTTTATGAATATGACACAGTGAGCTATGTCGGTCGGCACCCACGACCGTAATTTTGACACTGGCTAGCGACAACGGCCTATCTCAAGATTTTGAATTCCAAAATGGACCTCGGTCAGTCTTGAGATTGACCTGATTCCAAACAGTTACCAACATGATACAATGTTTGTTTGTGTGCCTTAAACTGAAATTAGAAATTAAAAGTAGATCTACACTGAAAAACAGAACGTTTTGAATATCTGCCTGTTTTCGATAAAATTTCCATTCTGACAGAGTGTTAGTATTCGCACAGAGCAGTACAATGGGGAAAAACGAAGATTAAACTCCGTTCATTAATTATGAAACTGGGTTTTTCGCTGCTCATACTTAAATGAAGTACGACTGCGCATAGTGATAATGCTAGACTGCCGACGATTTCTCATCAATGTGTCCTGTGACTCTGCCCTTCGTAGGATGCTGGGCTTACCTGCACGGAAGTGCAAATAACAGATTTTCAATTCGAGATTTAAGTACATCGGACAGGTTGGAAACGCCTTTTGATGCCATATAAAGAGGTCGCTATAAATAGTTTTATGTACGGGAGGGGTTGGTATTCTTACATGTTCTGCGCGTGCGAAATCAGTCAGTGTGACAACAACCTAATCATCCGCATAACTCTGACTCGAATTGAAATTGATCACACCGCATAAATTCACACTGGACAAGGTTTTCGGTGTTTCATCATACTCCTTCGCCATCGGCAAACAACATCTCCCGACGTCGTATCAACGTCACTGCGACGTTATGATGTTCACTGGCGCTATTTTAACGCAAATATTACAGCTTTCCGCAGTATGTAATAAAGTTCTTAGGTTCCAAAACATATATTACCAATATTGAGTTAGAATTGCAAAGTTAAATACAAGGACAAAATCGTGCACTTCTCAAACTTATTACAGCTGCTTTCAACTGGTGGTCTACTCCTCCCCCATCAAAGAACTGAGAAACTGTGTTTGGGGGGAGGATGTATCAATACCCTGAACCGTTATCTAACATCAGTCCAAGTGGCACTGTGATATTATGTCTTCATAAATATAAAACTTTAACCAAAATCTTTAGGACAAAATTCTAAATTGATGACCTTTACTTCAAGATCAGCCAGTGAGGTAAGTATATATAGTGTTTTGTAAAAACTCACACAAGTCTAACATCAGTTCAAGTGTAAACTAAATCTATGCCAAGCATTATGAATTAGTATGCAATTAGAAAACTTTAATAAAAAACAAAATTTCCTAAGTCCAAGACCTTGACATCAAGGTCACTGAGTGGGGTTGGGGTAGTACTATGTAAAACTTTGGACTAATATCTAACAACAGTGCAAATATCAAACGAATCCATCCATGGGTTCAAGAAATATGGGTCTTTAAAAAACTTTAACCAAAACATCCAATCGATAAAAAGACAATTTTCTAAGTCCACGACCTTGACATTAAGGTCACTCAGTGGGGTAGGAGTGGTATCCTGGAACCTATATCTAACTACAGTGCAAGTACCAAAAGAATCCATCAATGGGTTAAGGAGATATTGAGCTTTAAAAAACTTTGACCAAAACATCCAGTCAAAAAAAACTCAAATTTTCTAAGTCCGTGACCTTGACATCAAGGTCACTGAGAGGGGTGGAAGAGGTACCGTGTTAAACTTTTGACCAATATCTAACTTCAGTGCAAGTATCAAACGAATCCATCCATGGGTTAAGGAGATATAGATCTTTAAAAAACTTCAACCAAAACTTCAACCAAAACATCCAATCCGGACGCTGACGCCGACGCCAGGGTGACAACAATAGCTCTTCCTGAACTTTCGTTCAGGCGAGCTAAAAGGGAAATAACTCAACCGAAAATTCACGATACAGGCTCAAAAACTGAAATCTAAATATCAGGATCCTAGCTTATGCGGTTCTTTCAGATATTTTGTCCACAAGCTTGTTCTTATGTCCTACATGGGGAATAACTAAACCAAAAATTTACAAAATATGCTCACAAGTTGATAAGGTCATCTACACCTTGGTTTGTAACTGTATGCCAAGTATCAGGATCCTAGCTTTAGCGGCTCGTCAGATATTTTGTTCACAAGGTTGTTCCTATATAAAATGACAAAGTCAAAAAAGGGGCAGTTAGAAACAGACCTTGCTTAAAGACGGAGCATGGTACATTGCCGTATTTACTAAAAGAAGGCGCATGGCAGAATCCTGAACTGACTCGATGTCGTAATACTGACACATGAATGAGGCCACTAGAGCAAAGCATTTTTCTTCAAAGAATATTAACTATGATCTTGTCCTTGGCCATTGAAAGATGGAACACGAACTTGTCCAAGACATTTTTATATTAAAAATTTGTGTCGTCTACAATTCAAGGCACCAGTGCAATGGCAGTGTTTTTTAGCAACTGTAACCTTGACCTTAGCCCTAGAACTCTGAAACGCAAAACAGTCTAAGATATTGTCATATTTAACATTTGTGTGTTGTTCCATCAATGCAGGCGCTACAGCTATGACAAAGTTCTTGTAAAAATAAAAACTGCGACCTTGACCGTGGCCCTAGTATGCTGAAACGGGCAGTTGTCAAAGACATAGTTGTATTGTATACCGGTATTTGAATGATGCTATACTGCAATCAGTCCATTGATAATGAAACAGGGCAATGACAAGTGTTCTTTCTTCTTGAAAGAGTAATTGTTACATTGACCTCGGATCTACAACGCTGAAACGGAACTAGTCAAAAATTTGTCATACTTAACATGTGTGTGACGTTATATCAAAATCGGTTCAAAATTGAAGGCTAAAGAGCGATGATAAAGTTTGTTTCTAAAATAAATAATGTGACCTTTACCCTAAACCTACAAAGCTGAAATGATCTTACCTTTTTTCATTTAGTATTCATATATTGATTACAAAAGTTATCTAGGTGCCAGAGGAAACAAAATTCATCTTCAGTTTATTTGCAAAGGATTCGAGCTGTCTGTTTCCATGCTTGAGGCTGAAGAGTATGAGGACGAATTCATTAAAATAGTTGATGAAACCTGTCTGAATTTCAGAAACTGTGGAGAAATCGATGACATTGAAGCGACTGCAATGGATGCCGAAATAAGTGAAATTCGAAGATTTTCAGTCAGACATTCCGTCAATTTGCAGTCTGTACAAGAGCCACTAGATAGTGGATCTTATGTTTTTGTCGAGGCGCAGCCTTGTATAATGTCGCTATTGTGCCACATTTCATAAGATTTCATTGGTCAAATAACGCGTACGTCAAAATTTAGCCAATAATATCAAAGGTCAATAAATATTTAATCTTCGTTTGTCCCGTCGAACTGCACTGTGAATACTAGCATTCTGTCTTATGTTAATTCAATATGTTCCTCTTGTTTGTAATTTTACAGTAGAAATGTTATCGAAAACAGACGCAGATATTCCAAACTTTCTTTTTTTCGTCGTAGATCTACTTTCGATTTCTATTTTCGGTTTAATACACAACATACAAACAGTGCAACATTTTGATAGTTATTATTTCAAGATTGACCACGGTCCATTTTGGAATTCCAAATTGGACAGCTCAATTTTGAGGTTGCTACCCAGTGTCAAAATTACGGTTGTGGGTGCCTACCGACGTAGCTCACTTATTCATGAAAGTTATTGTCAAATCTTCAACTACAGACATAAAACAAAATATACTTCCATTTAATCTGTGCCGATTATCTTTTTTTAAAGATTTTTCTTGTTTCTGGTGGAAATTCTGTGTTAAATGTATTTTATTATCCCCCGCCGAAGGCGGAGGGATACAGTTTTCTCCATGTCCGTTCATCCGTCTGTCTGTCCGTCCGTCTGTCCGTCCTTCCTTCCATCCGTCCGTCCTTCCGTCCGTCCGTCCGGAGCCATAACTAGGTAACCACTTGACGGAATTTCATGAAACTTAAAATTAATGTATACCACTATAATGCGCTGCGGCACATGAAGTTTCATCTGACTGGCTTCAGTAATGCATGAGTTATCCCCCTTTAATTGACTTAAAATCAATGAAATGAGCCATAACTAGGTAACCACTTGACGGAATTTCATGAAACTTAAAATAAATATATATCACTATAATGCGCTGCGGCACATGAAGTTTCATCAGACTTGATACTTGATACATCAGAGTTACTTGATATCTAGCCCTGGTGAAATTTAGTTTAGAGTAAGTACAAAAATATATATCTTTTCTGCTATTTAAAGCAGCCTGAAACTTTGAACATGCTGATCGGATGGCGTCACGTGAGGGCCATGTGAATACTTGGATCAGGCTGGCGTGTAAGCGCAGACTGACCTTGGTCACTGTTTTTCATGTTTATTATATTGATGTTTGAACAGGAGGGTAAGACTCTGATCAGCCAGCGGGTGCGCTGGATGGTCTGAGTCTTCCTCCCCTTTTCGCATTTGTCATGCGATGTTGTTTTCACTTGACGCCAAACGATATGGATTAACATACCTTTTACATGTACATGTACAAATTCCATAAATCCAGCTTCAGAAGTTAGCGAAAATTAGTCCAAATTTAATAAAAGTTTGTTAATTTAGTGAATGAACACGCAAGAATTTTACTACGTTATGTATTTATAGTAACTCGTGCGCTTTGAGTTTAACGAGCACGCATTTCTTGCTTCCTACTGCAATAGTACGGTGAGCCGAAAGTATCGTCGGATGGTAATTTTTATCGACTATTTGGCTGATAAGCATTAGAATTGGGACATACTTTTTCGATAGGTTTTTGATAAATTTTTTGCACCTTCTCCGCTGAATAATGTAAAAAAAAAAATCCATCACTATTTAATCTGTGGTAAGAATATTGTACATGTACATGTATCGTAGTATATGCTTTGTACTATCTGTCGTCATTTAGAGAATGTTGTCCTCATGGGCCTATGGCTTATTGGAATTATGAATAAAGTTAAAGTTACTACTATAACACGCTGATCCACATGAAGTTTCGTCAGACTGCCTTCATTAATGCATGAGTTATCTCCCTTTAATTGACTTAAAATCAATTAAATGAGCCATAACTAAGTAACCACTGGACGGAATATCATGAAACTTATAGTAAGTATGCTGATCCACATGAAGTTTCGTCAGACTGCCTTCATTAATGCATGAGTTATCTCCCTTTAATTGACTTAAAATCAATTAAATGAGCCATAACTAAGTAACCACTGGACGAAATATCATGAAACTTATAGTAAGTATTAGGGGTGTAACAATACATCGGACTATCGATTTATCGCAATAGTGACACTGGCAATAGTCACTATCGAGAGGGAAAGCTGCAATATCAATACTATCGGCAATAGTGTTTCCAAAACGCAATAGTTTCAATAGTTCCTAGACATGCATCTTTTTCTTGAAGGAAGTATTTTAAACTAAAACAATAATAGGAAAGGATGTGTTTTAGCTTGTATTGGATTTCAAAGAATGGAAAATGTAACATTTTTTTGTATTTTGCTGTCATGTTGTGCACATTGTGAAATGACAGTCATTAAATAATGCTTTTTCGCCACAAACTTATGTGAACAAACAAGTTTTATACATAAACGCAGAATTTCTGGATAAGAATGCTGTCTCCAATAGTTATTGCAATGCATTGCAAAAGTAACCTGCAATAGTAATAGTATTGCAATACAGATTTCTGCAATGGTAATAGTATTGCAATAGTTATTTTGGCCTGCAATAGTCACCCCTAGTAAGTATATGACACTATAACACGCTGATCCGCATGAAGTTTCATCAGACTGCCTTCATTAATGCATGAGTTCGGCGGAGGGATATAGTTTTCTCCATGTCCGTCCATCCGTCTGTCTGTCCATCCGTCTGTCCGTCCTTCCATCCGTCCGTCCTTCTGTCCGTCCGGAGCCATAACTAGGTAACCACTTGACGAAATTTCATGAAACATAAAATAAATATATACCACTATAATGCGCTGCGGCACATGAAGTTTCATCTGACTGGCTTCAGTAATGCATGAGTTATCCCCCTTTAATTGACTTAAAATCAATGAAATGAGCCATAACTAGGTAACCACTTGACGGAATTTCATGAAACTTAAAATAAATATATATCACTATAATGCGCTGCGGCACGTGAAGTTTCATCAGACTAGCTTCTGTAATGCATGAGTTATCTCCCTTTAATTGACTTAAAATCAATTAAATGAGCCATAACTAAGTAACCACTTGACGGAATATCATGAAACGTAACGTAAGTATATGACACTATAACACGCTGATCCACATGAAGTTTCGTCAGACTGCCTTCATTAATGCATGAGTTATCTCCCTTTAATTGACTTAAAATCAATTAAATGAGCCATAACTAAGTAACCACTGGACGGAATATCATGAAACTTATAGTAAGTATATGACACTATAACACGCTGATCCGCATGAAGTTTCGTCAGACTGCCTTCATTAATGCATGAGTTATCTCCCTTTAATTGACTTAAAATCAATGAAATGTGCCATAACTAAGTAACCAATTACCAAAACTTCATGAATATGTATCACCATTACGTGGATATGCACATAACGTTCTATCAGAATGGCATCACTAGTGCATGAGTTATTGCCCTTGAATCAATGTGAGATAACAAGTGAACAAAATTTTATGAAACTTAAAATAACTCATAAAGAAATCGGTGCCACAAGGGCGGGGGATATAAATTCACTGAATTTGCTTGTTTTTATTATCATTTATAGGCTTTTAGTGCAGATAATGTAATATAGTCTATTTACCATTTTAAAAATACTGTATTTGTGGTGTTGATAAAACCAGTTTATTTTTATTTTAATTTTTACTCTGTAAATTTCTTATTTGCAGCTTATAGTTATATGTCCCATGTATCTAATGTTACACTGTACTGGAAAAGGCTTCCCGTAACTCTGAGGCCATAGGGCTAGTGGTGAGTAAATACCCTGTGTATCTTAGGCACAGCATTTGAAAGGCGAAGCCCATCCCTCTCCTGTCGCTGGTTTATACTTCCCTGATTTGAAAAAGGTACTGCTTGGTCGACATTGAGTTTTCAAGTTAACCCAAGTCGAGATTCCAGTCCGCGACCTTCTGCACCATAACAGAGTCGCTTTAACCACTCAGCCACGGCGCCTTCTTGATTTATCAGTTTTATATAATGGTATAACGTTACTCCAAAAGTTTGTATAGTCTCAGGTTTTGATCCTTATTTATTTTTCACCTTTCAAAAAATAATAATGGGACTAAACGTCCTGTGTTGAATCGTCCTGGGACGAATCGTCCCGTGTTTTTGCCCTGTTTTCGACAAAACGTCACCGGCGCAAAACGTCCCAATACCGGCTAAAACGCTTGCGAAAACCAGAAAATGGCTGTCGATGGTTGACAATATTTGATGGAGTTTATTGACATCCCTTTTTTGCCTTGCAGGGTTAAAAACCTTAAGGTAGATATGAGCCGCGACGCGACAAAACCAACAATGTGGTTGTGCGCCCAGCGCAGACTCAGATCAGCCTGGGCATCCGCTCAGTCTGATCAGAGTCTTCTCTGTCCGCATGGAAGTAGCTTAGACCCTTAGCTACATTTTGAGCACTTAACGAAGGGTCTGATCAAACTGGGCGGATGCCTAGGCTGATTTGAGTCTGCGTAGGGCGCACAACCACATTGTTGGTTTTCTCGTGTCGCGGCTCAATTATGTTTTGTCGTGAACTAAGTACCAAAACGGATCTCAGGGGCAAATGCTTAACAGCGATCTCGACTACAAGGTACAAGATTTCTAGGAGGTCTGAAAATTTAGCGAAAAACAAAGCCAAATAGTAACAAAAAGTTGATGTGGGATTTCATTGTATTAATGCCATAGTATGAACATTTTCCAGTCAGACTACGTCAAATCGAAGGAAATTTGAGTCCTACGTGTACTTTTTCATGTCGACTAAAGAATAGTTCACATTTTTAGGCCCTGTCAAAGGACTTCACAACCAACAGCTACATTTTCATACCATATCAAATACAAAGACTAACAATGGCAAAGAACGTTAATTAGTAAAATACACATATTCAGGTCGCGTGGAAAACATCATAATCCACATGCACATTTTCAGAGCAAGTGAATGAAAATCCAACAACCATTTACACATTGAGGGTGTGCTAAAATATAAGAACTTAAAGAACGTTTTATACGGATTTTAAAAATCACGCACAACTCCCAGGCACAATTTCAGGACATGTCAAACAGAATGCTAGATACGTAGGCGTGTGGACTACACGCACATCTGCAGACCAAATAATAAAAAATGCACATTTTCACTATAAGCAATCAAAAACAGGGTAATACAACACTCATGGTCTAAAGTTTCATAATCTAAAGTGTTTCTTCATTTATTACGTTTCAAATGCTACCACTGAGATGTAAACTTTTTATCACAGCCTGTCATCAAACATCTTTATTTCACGATACATTTAAGTTTTCTGTCGGGTGGGCTGTAAACTAGTCATATTATGAAGCTATGACTTTTATGAAAACCAATCTAAATGAGTGGTAGTTTGATCTCGATATCTGATCTCGATATTAGTTTTATCAGTTTCATTGGGGATTTTATTGGTAGTAATTGCCGAAAAAAAACTAATTTTGATTTTTGTTTTAGTATATGAATATCAGCAATAAAGTTAATGACAACATTTTTTACCCGTTTCTTGGCGGCTGCTCTGTTTCGAAACAGTGACATAACAAGAGGTTTGATTAAATCGAGAAAATCAGTTAATGTCAGAAACTGTACCACCATGCCATTTTTCTTAAACAATTAAATAATGTTTTTATATAGAGGATAGATTCTGAGAAATCTAAAATTTGAGATCGATTTAGACTATTATTCTAGATCATCGTCATTTATATTATTTGGATCCTTTTGAAACTAATCAGTCTTTGAATCGACTGCCCAATTAAAATTAAGAAATTACAGTATGCTCTTTTCTGGCTTCGTCACCAGATATTGTCAGGGTCACTGACGAGGCTTTATTAGCCGAAACTACGTAGTCTGGCTCATGTTCCAACTTCTGTATGTATTCTCTGCTCTTGAAGGAACTTTTTAAGATTTGAATTTTAACTTTTTGAACCAGGTAAAAGGTTTCCCATAGCCTAGTGGCAGTTAGGGCAGTGGGTATTAGAGGCCCACTGTATCTTGAGAACAGCACATGAACGCCAGAGCCTATTCCTCTCCTTGTGCTGCCTTATCCTTCTCTGATTCAAACAGAAACCTATTTACTGCTGGGTAGACAGAGTGTTTTCCGTTCGCAAGTTGTTTCAAGCAGGGATTTGCAACTGCGACCATTCTGCTGCATAACCAAGCCGCTCTAACCACTCGACCATGGCACCTCTCTTTTGAACTATCACGAGCCGACACAATCTATTTCGATTTCCTGAAGGGATGGTGGTTGGGCGATGGTTCTGGAGAAGATTTTGTAAGGTTTTACCATATATGGGCTAGCGGCCATCTTGGCCATGTGACCTGGACATCATATATAAACTTTCCTTCCCCTATCCTGTAAAGGTTCCATATAAAATTTGGCTTCAATCGACCCAGCAGTTTCGGAAGGTATTTAAAGAGATGTGGACGACGGCGGACGACGTACAGCAGAGGCCTGACTATAGTATAAGCTCACGCCTTCTGCTGAGGTGAGCTAAAAAGGGTAATACATACGAGGAAGTCCCAGTTTCGGATAAAAGAAGACAAGTTAATTAAGTAAATTATTTGTCTCATGAAACTATTCCCAAGTCTGCCAAATGAACAAAATATGAATTTCCTCGCCGTGTCGTCAGGTAACCGCAACTATTCAAAGTCGTAGTTATCTTCGAACTCATATAAAGCACTAAGACACAACCGTTCGTGTCTTCATCAAATTAAACTATGAACAAAAAACAGAACGGTTGCACGTTAACAGTTATATATTTGACTGAAATCGAGCCATTATAACAGACGCAAAACCACAAATGCAAGTGAACGGGCATGTTTTAAACTTTCAATAGACCCCAGCATCGCTTTATTAAACCTGCCAGTACTTGAATTTTAATCCTAAATAAAAGTCACGGTCTAATTTTGAAACCAGAAAACAATCAAAAATAAAAAAGAAAGAAAGACAGCCTTGAAACAGACCATAACTACAATATCAGTTGGTGTTGTAAATTAAAATGCTCAAGACATTTTTTAATATTTGATCTTTAAATTTTCCATTCTGGTTTTATCTCAGAAATTTGACATCTTTTATGCAATATGCAACGCATCGTGAGGTGACCTGTCTTCAGACATTTGCAAGCTATGTAGTGCAAGCATTTTTCGCAAATCTTTGACGCCACATATTTACATGATTTATTATTTGTACATATGTTTTCTGACATTTCTTTTCTGATTCTTTTTTTTCAAACATATTCCACACATTTATATTATGCGCTCTTTGTTTACTTCGACGTAATCATCTTTGAATTAGCTGCTTTTATGGTATAAAAGAACATTTGAAAAACTACGACTACGTAAGGTTTTCTTTTTTTTTTTTTTTTTGGCATGCAACATTCCATTTTTCCACGGTGGTGGTAATGAAAATAAGAATCGTTTTAATTAAGGGGGAGCGGGGGGGGGGGGGGGGGGCTGGCTTTCAAGCAGATATTCAATTTCAGTTCTTAAATTGCCATAGTATCTTTTCTATTCTATACTGTGACCGTGCAAGGTCCTTTGGAAATTAGCTTGCAACATTGCAACAATCCCAGTACGAAAATACGAACAATACCTGTAGCATTGTTTTGCTAAGCAAGAAGACAATAATATCTGCCCAAGCCGCCTTAGTTTCCATGTCTGGAAAAGTCAGGAGCTCGTCATATACTGGAATGGCTGCTTGGATCTATCTGTGAACATCCTTATTCGTTACGTTGTCCTTGAACGAGATCTTCAATAACCTTCGTTAGCATCTCATCTCATCTCCAAGGCCTTCGATCTTTTTTTCTAACTGGGCTGCGAAGGCCTATGATTCACGTGATACTAGTATCTAAATTGTTACAACTAAATTGATGTTCAGTGGTTCTTTTACTCAATTATATCCAGACGCTTTCATCTCGGAATTGGACACTTTACCATTTAAACGAAACCATGGCGTGTTGTTCAAACCTGACTCCACCTACCTTGGGGTCGGTTTCATTTAATGTCTGCTCCTGTCCTGTGTCAAAGACATGAATAAAGTAATTAGAACATCTAAATGAGTTCCAAATTGTAAGTTATTTATTTCCCCCCTGAAGCTTACGGTAAATGATTTTCCTAATTAACAACATTGTCTTTGGTAAGTCGCGCAGACTCGTTTATTCAAAATTGTAGTTATCACACGAATGAAATATTTAAGAACGTTATACAGTCCACCCTCAATAATGAGCAGCTACTGTATCCTTTGTCCATATGCATCTATACTCAAAAGCAAAAATAACGCATATTTTTCTCTTTGGTGTTTTTATGTCAGAATAAAAATCTGCTAAAATTGACAAAACAGGGAAGATATTATCAATGCATGGAGTACACTTAGTTGCAAACTTTTTGAAATTTTGTTTGTTTATTCATGCGTAACGAAAGCTTAAACACTCAAGGGGTCAATCTCAAAATTCACAAATACTGATCAGTCAACTCAGTGTCTTCAGCTGAGTAGTGCCTAGCTCCAAAACTGATGTCCTCTTTATCTAGGACGCTACAATGTCTCAGAAACATTATCAAGAATTTTCACCATTGGTTACTCGCTACAAACAAAGTTATGCCTCTTTATGCAAATCCCGTAAAGTAGGCAAGTTTTGAGATAGCAAAACAAAATTTTGTGTATTATTCAGCAATCCGAATTGGAAATGGATTCCAATTAGGGTTTAATAAAAGGGTTAGTGGTCACAATCAAACGGAGTATGTAACAAAGGGGAGTAACAATATACGTCCTTTCAATAATGCAAACACATATTGAACTT